>AP028164.1:1737385-4237385 GCA_014132275.2 Samia ricini | reverse complement strand
TTGGGACGTCCTTCTTATAGACTTCAACATTAACATCATATCAGTGGAAAGAGATCCACTGCTGAACATACCTCTGTGAACTTCCGACTTTCGACTTTTTTTTTTATTTCAATACCTTTGGATTCTACGTCGTTTGTACCCGTTAGTACCACCTTTATTTTTCATTTTTTTTAAACCCAAAAAAGATACAGCAATTTGAATATTACGAAAAACTAACTTTTCCAATTTTGACAATTTCGAAAATCTGTGAACGGCAATCGACGCAGAATCGTTTGTACCCACAGGAATCACTTTCAATTTCGTTTGTACCTCAAACCAAACGACATAAGTCGAAAGTCGGCTGCCAAGTTCACAGAGGTGCTGAGCATAGACCACAAAGATGTCTACAACGACTGATGTTACACCACCTACATCCAGCAGGTTCTCGAAACCTTCGTCAGGTAGTCGATCCACGTTGTTGGGAGTCTTCCCATGCTGTACTTTTCGATCGCCTTTCCAGAACCCATTAGCCCTATTGATCATCATTTCTACGGGCATTGTTCTACAGCAAACCGTAGTTATCGTAGACTTAACATTTTCTATGCATCAACACTTAACACACTAGTGAAAAATCTTCTCTTAATCCTTGGAACACTCAAGAAAAACATATACATCTATCAATAAGTATTAAAATCATATTTTTGTGAAGATCCTAATGGAAACCTAATTACGGATTGTCAAATTTAATATCAGAAGTTAAAATTGTTATTAATACATTGTAATGTTTTTCATTTACGAAAAATCTCTGTGCTTCATACAGAATTGAATTGTTCTAAGCAAACAGAACTATAATTATATATTAGTATGATTATAAAATCTATTAATTTCCAAAATATGAACACTAATATGAAAAATATATCGTATCAGGTTCAATAATTTTGAAAAAAAAAAAAAACAGTATTTGTAATTTCTAATATTCAAATAAACCTTCCAATTACATCTTATAATTGCTATCATAAAATAGACCTTTGAACTCATACAATTATTTTTTCCTATAGCTTTACCTTCTACTATAGGCAAAGGTATATTAAATTTATAATATATGTAAATAAAAACCCCACTGGAATATCATCGCCTCACGTGATATGTTCATTTTTTTATAAAAGACCCTTAGTTTCCCTTTGATATCCCGTTACAAAAAGCCCTAGCCTGTTGAAGTTAACAATACTGGGAAATTTATGGGTTTCATTATCAAAGCCTGAACTTAAAAATACAAACAAGAGAGCCGAGATCAATAGCAGCTGGATTAACAGAATTTGAAGCAACAAAATTTATGGTCGCGGGAACAATAAACCGCCGGTTGGTAGGTATAGTAAGTTTTTCAATAGAATGGATGTAGATTTTCTTTGTAATGAAAATATTTTTGATGTAAGCGTTGTTTTTAATCCAGTGCTTGATTACAGAAGTTTCCTACCTGGAATAATTTAACTGAAAATAAATCCTTTACTTAACTAATTTAAATCTAAGAACTTTGAATGACGAAGCAAAAGTCACGCGTCGACTGCAATCGAATCAAGTTCCTTGATTTATGACTTTATTTTTCTGATAAATTGTCTTTTGATCCATTCTTCCATAATCTTGTTTGTCCAGATCATTTCCTATAATGTCCTTAAGTCAATGTGCCGTTAAATTAGGTAGTTCTAATTTCCAAAATATCCTTGCCATCCTTTTATATTTATTAATCAGGAAATATATATACACTTCAATTATAAAAATACAAAAAAAATTGGTAATATATTAAACCAGCCGATATAATTAGGGAATACAAATTTCCTGGCATCATTAAATTCAAATTGACCACAGAAACGTTGGGCATGTTTCATCGCTAATGATCGTTTAATTTAAAAACACGAATGTATCGTTGTCATCGGTTTGTTTACACAGTAAATTGTCATTCGTCATAATTTACATAAAAACAATGGGTATACAACAGGAAAGGATACCATAAAAAATATTGCCTTGTTAAAAATGAAATAAAAGTAGAAAAAAAAAACATTGTGAATTGTTTGTAATTTCGCAACGATGAATTCAGGAGATGAATTATTTTCCGGACATTTCCGGCCTGAGATTTCTGTTTCATTGTTGAAGTGTTTTGAGATTTCCTTTTTAGTTTATTTTTTATAATAACTAAGTTTTTTTTTCTTTTTCTTTTTTACTCTTTAGAGTTTTTAAAACTTCAAATTCGGAAATGTCATTTATTGTAATTCAAATATATACAGGTGTCTCTTTCTGTTAAAATTCTAAGACTACACCTAACTAAATCTAATAATACAATAAATCTAAATCTAATTATTTAAAGAAACATTTTATAATTACCAAATCATCGGTGCATGTGAACCATTTACAAATTTTTGGCTTCTTTGATTTTAATTCTGCCTAACACAATTTTTTATGTATTTATTTATGTTTCTACTCCTGAAAATCGGTTCTATATTTTTAAAAATATGACACGTTTTAATGTAATTCAATCAATAAATGATGCAAAAGATATATTTACTCTGTATTTTTTTTTATAAAATATTTAGTTTGATTAATCGTTAACTTTTTTTAAACTTCAAATTCAGAAATGTCATTTGAGTAAATAAATACAGGTGTATCTTTTATTTATGTATATTATAACAAACTCGTAATGGTATGGATTTAAGACTACACTTATCTAAATCTGATAAACAATAAAACGAAATGTAAATAAATACAAAAAAAAAGATTAATCTGAAAATCATCGGTGCATGTAAATGAAACCATCTATAAATTTCTGGCTTCTTTGATTTTAATTTCTGCCTAACACAATTTTTTATTCATTTATTTATGTTTCTACTCCTGAAAAACGATTCTATATTTTTTTAAATATGACACGCTTGAATGTTGTTCAATCAGGTAGATGAAAAGACGCAAAATACATTCTTACTCCGTGTTTTTTTTTTTTTTTAATTAAAGATTTAGTTGAAAATTTAACAAAAGAGGAAACTGTAACTACCTTGCACGTAGTGAATAATCTGGTGTTAGTGCCTTTGCCTGAATGGGATTTTAAATAATAACATTTTCATTGTACTAATCCTTCTTCTACCTTACATAGACTAAAGTGCAATCGTGTTTCCCAACTTAAATGTAAAAAATCATACCATAGCGAGGTATATTTTACTAAAGACTCTGTCAAGTAAAATAATACTGTATGTACATCGCGATATAGTCGCTGTTACTTTAATCATTTAGAATTATCTTTTCACAGTACTTTTACAAAGGAATTGAACGCTGAAGACATTCGCTATAATGCGATGTCGTTTTGAAATGATTTTTTTCTGAGGACACACGGTACGTGCGCTCGTTATTTACGATGGAGTGAATGTAATAAATGACACTTTAGATAAAATGATGCAAGTACACGAATATTTGATGGTTTGGAATATTATGAATGAAAAAAATGTAAGTTAATTTTTATTTCATAGTATAATCAATACATAAATAGGCATAAATAAAATAGTTCAGTAGCTTTTTCTATTCGTCAACTATTAGTTTTCTCATCGCAACTTACCTGTTATTTCGCACTATTTATTAGTCGCCTACATCAGAAATGGATTTTCGTAATTTGTTAGTTAATAAATATGAATGTAAGCATGATACCTATGCCAAAAATGCAATTTTTAAAATTTTTGTCTGTTTTCGTCCGATTTGGACGGATTTTTTTTTGTCAGTTAGCTAATGTTACTCCGTATAACTTACGCTAATTTAATTTTTCAAAATAATTAAGGTTCGACATAAAAAAAATTAAGTCCCATGGAATTAGGAATAAATCCGATTCAATGGTCACTTTTACGGACAAGTGATTGAATTTGTGAGTTTTATTTTTTATTTTAGTACCTACCGAAAGATATTATAAAAAAAATTAGGGTTCCGTATAAAAATTTAAAACGCAGTGAAAAATAAATGAAATATATGAGCCGCTAGTATGAATTATAAAATCTGATCCGAGAATAGATCTTTAATTTAAAAAAATAATGATGTCGCTTTAGTCTATCTTGAGTTTTATGGAGCATAATGAATGAATCAACATAAACGGCTAGTACATAATACATCTCCGTTTTTCTGATGTTATAGTAGTCATGGCTGAGACCGCAGAAGACCTAAGTACGATGCTCGGTGACCTTAGTAGAGCCTCCAAATGATCTGGCATTAAGATGACAAGACGAAAATCATGTCTAATATGCATGTTGTGCCAAATCGGTGACTACGCTCGAAGTTATTGACAGTTATGTATACCTGGGACAAACTGTCCAGTTAGCTAGATCCAACTTCGTGAAAGAAGTTAATCGTCGAATCCAACTTAGGTGGGCCGCGTTCGGGAAACAATGCAAAATCTTCTTGTTCGAGACATCGCAGTGTCTGAAGATGAAAGTCTTCGACCTAAATGTGTTCCCAGTGATGACATACGGTACTGAGACGTGGTCGCTTATAATGAACCTAATAAGGTAGCTCAAAGTTGCTCAAACGGCAGTTCGCAGATCGTGAATAAAAAATTAGGAGATCTGCAGATGAATGAAAGTTTGCCCGAAGAATAGCTAAACTTAAGTGGCAGTGGGCTGGGCACATTGCTCGCAGGACCGATGCCCGATGGGCCAACGGGTTCTCGAATGGGTACCGCGCAACGAAAGACGTAGTATGGGTAGAGCCCCCACAAGGCGGACCGACAACCTGGTGAAGGTCGTGAGAATCCGTTGGATGCGGGTGGCGCAAGACCGGTCGTCGTGGTGATCTTTGGGGGAGACCTACATATGTCTAGCAGTGAACGTCTTTCGGTTGAATGGATGGATGGAATGAATGAAGACACAGATGTCTTCCATTGCAATGAATGTTAAAGATGTACTAGTTTTATATTCGCTAGTAAAATACCGGATTAATATTATATTTGAGTTTTATTTAATAACAAGTATGTAGGAGTACATAATAGAACGCGGTTCCGATCTCGTAAATACAAACAGGCTGTTACCCGAACATTTACATTTAGACTAGTTACTCGTGTTTTACATTATTAAATACCCATTACCCATAATAGAAAGTACCCTGTACAATCAACTGGATTATTATTCGGATTTCGTTTAGAGAAGTTTTAGGTATAGTTTATATTAATATGTATAAAGCCTTGACTATTTTTTTCTGTACAAATCTTTAAATCCATTGAACCGATTTAGATTAGATTTTTTGTTGTTTTTTTTTTATTTTTATTGTTTTTGTATTAGACATTTAGTAAAAATATATATTTTTAATCAAAAATAACAACACAGGTCGTTTTGAGGTTTCAGTGTATAATTCAAAATCTGGAATTATTTGTTCCTTCACGGAAAACTCTTATTATAATTGTTCGTCTTATGTTCTATAGAACAAGGGCGGAAGACGATTTGAACGTTCATGAATGTTGTAACCGATAACATTACCTTTTTTTTTTGTTGTCGGGGGGAAATTCATTTACGCACTACCCTTACCTATTGCATTAGTGAGACCGGAGTCCCCCAATGCAATAGGTAAGGGGGCACGGAGGGACGAACTCCGTACCAGTGTGGGACTCACCCGGGCGAGAGTCACCCGGAAATACCCACTAAAACCCCCAGGGGCCGTCCGCCGCATTTGGGATGGTGGCGATACGGGATTGCAATGCATGCCACCGCGTCGCCCCCTGCAACCGATAACATTACCTACTATCATCCATCCATCAATAATCGCTTCAAAATACATCTCTTTATGTGTTTTATAACCTGCTAATAACTTACAATCGTAGATAACATAAATAATTTCTAATCTATGTATCTAGTAACAAATCATATGGCTCGGCTTATTTAAATAGGCAAGAGCAGTAAATAAAAGGCCACGTTTTTGTTTCCAGCACTGATTAATGCGTCTAGTTCGCGACACCGTTCGTCGGTTCGTCCCCATTTAGTGTGTCGTGTATAAAGGTTTACACCTACCTGCCTCTGTTTGTTATATTTATCATCCTGTAAACGTATCATTACGGGTCACGCTATATATAAAATCGTAGTAGCTTCCTTTTGTGTCTTAAATTAAATACACACTGATTTTTTATTTATTTTATCATATATCTTTAATAAGATTCATAACGTCTACTAAAAATATCCATGTGTAGGGAAAATAAAATAATTCACTCGGAATTATTTACCCATATTATATGAAAATCCAACATAAATAAAGTAATAAAGGTCTATCATTTTGCGCGCGTCACTCAAATAACTATTCGATAGATTTCGATCGAATCCTTTTAATTTTACTTCTTAAACACTTGGTATTTAATTATATGAAAAAAATATTACAGTATGTTCATCTATCTGTACTGATAATAAAACTGGAGTGATGTCTGGACGTTTTTTTTTAGAAATATTGTGACTTATTTTAGTCATATCGAATCTCACGTAGAAAATTGTTGTGTCTCTCGGTCTGTGTGTACGTCCCGGATTTAGCTCAAAAACCGCTTTTGGCCGGTTCTGATGAAACTTTTTACGCAGAACGTCTATGTCAAAGGAGCTGTTGATAGGATATATAGATTATGTAATTATCGAAATTACTTTTAGAATAATTCGTAAAAAAAGAATGTTGCGAAAAAATGCGATTTTGTGTACATAACTTATATGCCAATTAACGTGTAACAGTTTATAAAAAACATCTATGTCATTTTAGAGTTTATAAAGGAAATTTAATGAGATTCAATAACATTTGGTGTGCGAGAAGCATGGGTCGTTTGGTAACTTATAGGCTATATAAAGCACAACAAAATCAGTATTCGATTCATTCGATTAAGTTATACACACAGACTAAGTTGCGCGTACCAGCTAGATTAATATAACGCTATTAAAGTTTTAAAAAACTACGATTTAAGTGGGGCAAGCGTTCCTGTGTAATTATTTAGTAATTTTTGATACACTTACGCGTACATCTAAAATACTTTACATATATTTATAAAATATTTCCGAATGGTGCCGGCCAAGATTAGTTCCACCCCATATCTTCCCGTGGGTGTCGTAAAAGGCGCCTAAAGAATATAAACCAGGGGATAGACAGCAGCATCCTCTGAGTACAAAAACACCTGGTTGCGATCGTCAACTCACCTACCAAACGTGACGATAATGGCAATACCTCTCTCCCTTATTAGGGGAGACCTATATTCAGCAGTGGACATGTTATGGTTGAATGGATGGTTAAATATAAAAAATTAGTTAAACATAAAATTCATCAGAAAATGAACAAATCACTATGTCATCTAATTAAATAGTTATTCATAATTATTAAAAAAATAAAAAGCGCATAAATTATTACATGGATAGGAATGAATTTGGTCTTGTCACATAGTTACATATCACATTGCGTGTTGTTGTTACTCCACGTTTATTAATTAGGTATGCTAAATGTCCTGTGCGTCAAAATACGATGAAATAATGAATAATGTAAAGGAGAAATGCTAATAATAAAATACAGGTTACTAACAAGTTTTTAAAGTTTGCAAAAAAAAAAAAAAAAAAATTATCGACATGAAAACAGTTTTCTTTTTAATTGTCAATATTTGATAATTATAAATTAAATACTTAATTAATTTAAGTTTATGACAAAAATAAATGTTGCATTGCTCGTAGAACCGGTGCCAGACAGAGCCAACGGGTTCTCGGATGGCTACCACGTACCGGAAGACGTAGCGTGTGTAGGCCGTATAAGTTGGACCGACGACCTGGTGCAAGTCGCGAGAATACGCTGGATGCGGGTAACGCAAGACGTTTGTTATGGGCATCTTTGGGGGAGACCTATGTCCAGCAGTAGACTTCTACTTATTTACTAGTTGTGTGCCCGCGGCTGCGCCCGCGATTCTTATGTTTTTCACTGCGTTTTAATTTTTTACGCGGAACCCTAAATATTTTAGAAAATTAAAAAGTTACCCGGAGTAACTTCAGCTATCTACCAAAAAAGTCCCAGCAAAATCCATCTAGCCGTTTCGAAGATTAACTGCAACAAACAGAGAGGCAGACCGACAAATATTTTAAAAATTGTATTTTTTGGTATTGGTATCGTATATAAATTCATATCTATTTAGTAAAACAAATTAATTTTGACATTACAAACAGACACTCCAATTTTATTTATTAGTATAGATATTGGTTAAATGACGATTACATTAGATTAAACAAAAGACGTTTTTAAAACAACTTTATTATTGACTTTGCCAAACGAAATTATTAATAATATTAACTATTATGCATGTACGTACGTACATTTCAGCAATATTCACAATAAACTATAATTACTGCCTCGAAACTTATCTGTGCTCGAAAACAACAAACTCGCACTTAAAATAATGTATATATAAATCAAGCTTCAAGATAAATAACAAACGTGTTAGAAGCATAAATATACAAAAATATATATTTCCCAAGACCCTGATCAAAGCTACACGGCGACACAAAGAAATGTAAACAGAACAATATTTACAATCGCTAACAAATCGAGGGATAAAATTATTCTTTGAATATTTAAAATTGTCCGTTCAAGGGTACCTCAGTGGGCTCAGTAATATTAGAAAAAACAAATACTTTATAAATATATTTCTATCAAGTCGGTGGCGTTGTGTCGTTTTATAAAAAAAAGACTTTCTTTTAAATTCAAAAGTTTATTCTTTTGAACAGATACTTTAAGACTAACTTATTAACTACATATTCCTAATAAGAAAACAACAGGCCACCTGAGGCGGATGACGACTGCCGACTCAGCGCCTGATTACTTAAAATACAGGATGCTGACTCTCCGGTTTGGTAGACCAGTTCTCATAACTAGATATTAAATATTTTATTTCTTAGAAATATATCCACTATTTACAAAAACAATATAAGATGAAATCAGTACAAGACTACAAAACTTGGAAAGTGCTATCGCACTAAATGAAGTTTCGTCAATCAGTATTTATAATGTCCGAGAGAAATGAATCCTCCTTGTAGCGGCAATAGGACGCCTGCAGCACAAATAATTGGAATACGTTATTCTCTATCTGTTTCGACGTTATATACCTTATATTTTTTTAAATTTAACTTATTGTAAAAAACGAATTAATCTTTATTTTTTATTAGCTAATATTTTTGGGCCCGGATCCTTTGCGGTCGTAAGCAGAACTATTCACCACAGTTGCACCACGGAGTGCGTCTGCAACAAACTGTCTACGTTGTCCTCTAGGACAAACATACTTAAATTGATTTCTGTTAAAGCAATATTATCCTTTATCTATACTAATAAATAAAATTGAAGTGTCTATTTGTAAGGCCAAAACTTTTTTTTGCGCAATCGTTATTAATGTACATACGATACTAATAGCAAAAATAGATTTTTTTTTTAATTTTGTCTGTCTGTCTGCTTATTCCGGGTAATCTTCGTAACGGCTCGACGGATATTGACGGGACTTTTTTGGTAGATAGCTGAAGTTACTCCGGGTAACTTAGGTTACTTTTAATTTTCGAAGATAACTAGAGTTCCGCGTAAAAAAAATTAAAGCTAAAAAATTTAATAAAATCCTATTCAATGCACAGTTTTACGGGAAAGTGCTTGAATTTACGTGAAATATTTTTTTATTTATTTATTTGGGAAACACACAGTTAATAAAATACAAATATGGAATTGCATAACAATATTATATAAACCAGCCAAGTTTCCACTAAAATTTTATATATTTACTTTATCTTAATACTACAAAAAAATTAGGGTTCCGTATAAAAAAATTAAAACGCAGTAAAGAATATATAAAACGCGGACGCAGCCGCGGGCGCACTGATAGTATTTTATAAAAGGAAACAGGCATGAGATTTGTGTGAATATGTTTATAGTCATTCACGCTACATCTATTTCCATAGAAAATTGATAGAATCGATTCACCAACTAAAATTATTTCCATATCAAATTACATTTGTTAAGTATGAAGATAGCTGCAAGACTTCGGGCTACTGATTGGCCGTTATCTGCAATTACATTCATTACTAATTATTCATACAACAAAGTGTATATACGTATACGAATGTAATTATTTTCATTAAACGTCATCAAAACTAGCAATATTGACTGATTAAAGTTATAAAAACGTTCAGAGTTAAATATAAAACAGAAATATGATAAGATATTGAGCTATTGTCCCCTACTGGATTATATAGATTATAATCTAAGTAGGCAGTCCAACTAAATAATTATTGATGTTGTTAAAGTAAATATTCGCTTCAATTAACTTATAATACAACGTTTATATTTCACTAGCTGTGTGCCCCCGGCTGCGCCCGCGTTTCACATAGTCTTCAATGCATTTTAATTTTTTTATACAGAACCCTAATTATATCCATAAACATTTGCTAGTAAAAATGTGACTTGAAAAGGATTTTCACAATTTCATCAGTTTTAATTTTTTCACGCGGAACCCTAATTATTTTCGAATAACTAAAGTATCCAAGTTACGCGGAGTAACTTCAGCTGTCTACAAAAAAAAGTACCGTCAAAATTGGTCCATCCGTTCCGGGTATTATTACCCGAAGCAAACAGACAGACAAATAGATTAAAAAAAAATTGTATTTTTGGAACAAGTTTCATGTATATCATTTAGTAAAAAACATTATATTACAAACAGACACTTCAGTTTTATTTATTAGAATAGATTAAAACAACGTCACATAGAAAATTACCCAAAGTAACTGTTTTATGAGTCGAACAAACAGCGAAATTTTTCTACTCCTACCTCCCCCCTCCCAATACAATCGACGTTGAAATACGAACTGAACTTTCAGAAGGATTTTTTCAAACAACTCTTTCGGCAACTCTTTGTTCACTAAACAATTCCATCTCGATTTTCGATAAAAGTTGTAAATAAACTTTTAGTCTTTTCCAAACTTTGTTTTATAAACTTGTCACAAACGAGCATTATTAGCGTTCTACATAAAATAATCATGTAGGCAAATCATCTATTTCATTGGAGTACGTAGTTGCTTTAAATGTTAGCTGTTCCGTACTTGTCGCTTGGTGACAAAAAATAGGTTAGCAGTAGAGCTATTTAGAGTTATACAATATATTATTAGCACATTTTTTTAAATAAAATATGCATATTACAAAAATGTAATTATCCCTCCAGTCGTTTAAAAATGATCCAGGAACAAACACACCAAGGCTCTTTTATAAAATACGGAGTCACTGACTTGATTCAACTATAGTTAACCCCTTGAGCACTTTCTTGGCGTTTACGCCAGCTTTCCATTGTTTTCCTATTATCTTATTTTTATGGTAACTCGACACATTAAGAACCAGCCGGATAACCCCATACAGGCCTACATTTAAAAATTAATGAAAATCGGTCCAGCCGAATTCCGGTCGAGAGAGAAAAACACAAGTACACCGAATTGTTAGCTATAAAGATGAATATCACATAATAAAAATACATTTTTTTATTACTTTAAATTTATTATGTTGAAAATTTAATTTCAGCGGGAAACAAAAACGCTTTTTAAAGCATATTTCCGGGTATTCTACACGTCTAGCCTTTGGGCCAGCTTTAGACAGAAATCCTACAATGCCCGAAGCGTTCAATACAATAACATAGGGCTCTGTTCCTGCTCCCACGCTACTGCAGCGCGTCGAGTATGTTTGCCGATGCCAGCGTGGATGACTTTTACGCAGTAATGCGAAAGGAGATTGCCTCGCTGGTTAACAGGATGCGGCGTAGCTCGAACCGAGTCCTGAGGACGGTGGGTGAACGACTCGATTCAGCCCTGGTTTGCAGGTTCACCGAGCTGCTTATTGTAAAGCTTCGGTTAACCTGCCCATTGGAGGTTTTATCACTATTAGTTCCATAGTCCATACTAACATAGTCTATAACTTTTATTGTTACTAACACTCTAAGGGTCTGCTGGTCTGAAAAATAATTATTTTTATTATTTTATTTATAAATAAAACTCCACTCAAAAATTCT
Source organism: Samia ricini (assembly GCA_014132275.2). Taxonomy (NCBI): domain Eukaryota; kingdom Metazoa; phylum Arthropoda; class Insecta; order Lepidoptera; family Saturniidae; genus Samia; species Samia ricini. Next base: position 4,225,372 of record AP028164.1, on the reverse strand, counting down.
CGAGCAATGTGTTGTTGACCACGAAAGTTGTGAAAATTACATCATGCCAACTGAATATAAGGTACTCACAACTTACTTCACTTCTCAATATTGAAATAGACCTATAACATTATTACCTTTTCATCTAAATAATGTATGAAAAATTAGATACCTCAAATAAGTATGTAGGTACTATTATATGTAGTTGCAGATGCGTATCTAGGACGTAAGAACAGGGTATAGATTTATCAATAAGCTATACTAATGAATAAAATTTAAGTTTCTGTTTGTAATGTCAATTTTTTTTTTACTAAATAGATATGAGAAACAATTTTTAAAATTTTATCTTTCTGTCTGTCTGTTTGTTCCGGGTAATCTCGAGAACAGCTGGACGGATTTTGACGGAACATTTTTTGGTAGATAGCTGAAGTTACTAAGGGTAACTTAGGGTACTTTTAATTTTTGAAAATAATTAGGGTTCCGCGTAAAAAAAAATAAAACTCATAAATAATTGAATAAAACCCGATTCAATTCACAGTTTTACGGGCAAGTGCTTGAATTTATTAGAAATATTTTTTTATTTTATCTTAGTACTAAAATTATTTTAGAAAACTAATTAGGGTTCCGTATAAAAAAATTGAAACGCAGCGAAGAACATAAGAAACGCGGGCGCAGCCGCGAGCACACAGCTAATTATTTATAAAAACGTCTAGTTTACTGTAAAAAATTATAATGATTTGAAGAAATACCGGTAAAAGATATGACATAAGTGCACGTACTCATAACCTGGATTATTTGGTTTCTTTGGTTGGCAGAATGTTTGTTCTAAATATCACTTTATGATAATATTGCTATCGCAGACTATCTGCGACACTTTCTGAGGTTCAAAAAACAATAACGCGTCATTTTAGCGACTTGTTTTTTCGGATTATAAAAAATATTTTAAAAATGTTTATGGGCAAAGTATTAAATTGAACTCTACATATTAAATTTTATTTATAATATATTAGAATCGCCGAAATATTCCTGGTAAAATATCGTGGAGAAGTTACCGTTGACAAGAGATCGCAGTCATTTGTTTGTGGTAATCAGTAGATGGTGCCTATCCTTTAATTTATCCCTCAGTCACCTTTTACGACACCCATGGGAAGATATGAGGCGATACTATTCCTCTCCAGCACCACGCGGAATAGCATCCAACAAGTGGGATCGATGACCTGGTTCAGGAATCCGCTAGATGCGGATTGCGCAAAACCGGTCGTTGTGGAGATCTTTGGGAGAGATCTACTTCCAGCAATGGATGTCTTTCGTTTGAAATGATGAATGATAGTGAGCGGATTTAGATTACCTATGATAGATGTACAAATATTCCTATTTATGTAGGGGGGCACGGAGTGACGAGCTCCACGCCAGTGTGGGACTCAAACCCGGGCGAGAAGCGCCCGGGAATACCCACTAAAACCCCCCGGGGCCGTCCGCCGCATTTGAGGTAGGGGCGATACGGGGTTGCCAGGCATGTCGCCGCGTCGCCCCCTGCGACAAACCCACCAGGCCCGTCAGTGCAATGGCCCGGCGGGGGTGGGTGGGGAGAATAACTTCTCTACCCCACCTCTTAGCCCGCCCCCCCCAGGGGAGGCATGACCTGCTGGTCAACAACCGGGGGGGGGGGGAGGACGTACTTCCTACCCCCCCATAAAAAGGAAAGAAGAAGGACAGAACAGAGGCGGGCAAAGCAAAAGAGGAAGAAACCCGCCTCCGCTATAGAAGAGAAAGAAATAGGTCCCTCCTCTGCACTCACCTTGTTACGAAACAAGGCATATTCCATATGACCCCTAACCTAAAAAACTGAATACGTCCTTGCAATGTTTCTTTGTAATGTCGGAAGATTCGATAACAAATGAACGTGAGTATGCAGAAATGGCTATAAGAAGCATCATCTCAAGTATAATGTTATGGTGGTAAGTAATGGGTTAGAGTATGTTCTTAATGTAAAAAGATTTCATAAATATTTTATCTGAATATCAAGCTATTTTATGAGACGCGTGTAAGTATTTAGACAATTAAATGTCCGTTTATCTATGTTCTACATACTTATTATACTTACATTAATGTTATCCAATCATTATCGTAATGTTCTTTTGTTTTCTTTTTTAATACAGCAGCATCTTTTATTTTAAACTTAGAACATTCCTATTTATTAAAATAGAATTAAGGAGTCTGTTGATAGGTCATAAGTTTATAATTAAGAGAGATTAAAAAAAAACTGAAAACCGGTTTCGTTTTAACCTTTTATGCTTTTTAAATATACATATTACATTATATAACACACCACTATTCTGTAAAATGTATGTTTTACGTGATGTTGCGTTTAACGTCAAAATTCCGATTTTTATTGGTCTTGAAACACATACTGCATCTAAATTAAGCACAAATCGATTACAACTATGTTTCGATAGTTGTTTCACAAATAATGTACAAATTCTAAAACCAACAAAAATCATTTTTCTTTCCTTCCTTTATTCGCGTAAATAAAAAAAAAACACTTTGTAAAATAAAAGTATATCCAACGAAGTAAATGTCAAAATTGGATACTATTACTTTTAATGTCAATTTGATCAATAACCCTTTAAATCTCTTCGAACCCTCTCTTTAAGATTACAAAACATTTTCCAAGTAACCAACTCTCTTTGTTTCGACAAGAGAACAAAATATTATTTACCAGTTGTTCTAAATAATTTTCGAAGATTATAACTTTTCATATGTTTATAATAGAAAGTTTAGACTTTGGTGCTAGATATAATTTACCGTTTATGAAGGATTTATTTATAACAACGAATAATCATTATTTTAGGCAATAAATATGAGCGTGGATTTGTAAAGAAGAAAATTTATTTGTATGAACAATCATTAATTGAAAGGAATCAACTGTGTATAAATATCATTTAGTATAATATTAAAATAATTAATTAACATCGACACCATATTACTATATTGTATTTTAAATATTCGTATTACCTATGTATGGTAAATCTAAATCATAAATATAGGCTGTTAAATTTTGATTCCCCCTGAAATAATTAAATTTTTAAATGGTCATAACAAATTTAAAGTAATAAAAAAATGTTATTTCATTATATGATTTGCATCTTTATAGCTAAAAATTCGGTGTACGTGCGTTTGTTCTATCGAACGGAATTCAGCTGGACCGATAATGATTAATTTTTAAATATAGGCTTTTATGGGGTTATCCGGATAGTTCTTAACTATAGTTGAAATCAAGGTCGGTGACTCTGTATTTTATAAAATAATCTTGGCATGTTTGTTCCGTGGTCATTTTTAAACGACTGGAGCGATAATTAAATTTTTGAAATATGCATTTTATCAAGAAAATGTTCGAATAATATATTTTATAACTCTAAATAGCTCCACCGCGTAACATTAACCTATTTTTTTGCCACCAAGTACGGCTAATATTTTAAGCTAGTTGCGTATTACTAATAAATAAGTTATTATCGCTTGATTGATAATTTCGATTTTCGATAGAAAATATTTTCTGATCCAATTTATTATTATTGATCGAACCTTGACTCAAATGTCTTATTCAGCCGTCAAGTTGTCCATCGAAAAAACACGCAAACCGACAATATTATCAGTTCCCATTACAAATCGATTCAATAGTTTTATTCTGCGTAACTATAAAAAATAGAATATTAAATAGAAAGAATGCAACTTCACGGTAAATAATTGTATGCACTGTAAAAGAAGAGAGAGTATTACAATGGATTATGGAAGAGTATTCGCGTGAGAAAACGACTGTTGTTCCATAAAAGATGATGTAATCTATCTATCTAATAATTTGTACATTTTGAAGAATTAATGCAAGGGACTAAATATAGGTAAAATTAAACACATTTCTATCATTTTTAGAAATGTATGTCTATCTGTTTGTTTGTGCGAGTATCAATTAGAAAGTACTAAGAATATTTTAAAAATTCAAACAGATAAGTATAAAGCATATTTCGAGGTAGCAACAACACTTGATTTCATTAAAATCGGTCCACACTTTCAAAAGTTATAGTAATTTGAAAGACACGCGGCGACTTTAGTATGAAAGAACAGTTTGTAAGTAAGTACGTTTTAGTCTTATTCGAGAACAAAAAATGTATGGATTGATTGAAGTTGAACAAAATGTAATGTATATTATGAAATAATGTAAAGTATATAAACGTTTAATCTCTAAGACATAATAACTGAGAAAACCATATTTTGATATTTTTATATAATATGTAGGAATTCTAGGTGTCATTACTTAAGGGGTTATTTTATGAAAGTAGTGAATTGACTTTCATTTATGATATCAATAGATAAAAATATGGCGCGGAAAATATAATATTATTTCGTTCTAACTATAACTGGGCGGTTCAAGTTTTTGTTTATTTTTGATGCCATAGGGGACGAAGGTGAATGGTGATTACGTAAGCAAATTATATTTGTATTTCTGACGATTACTCATAGATGGTGCTAGACTATTTTTTCAATAATTTGAACTGTTCTGGAATATTATAAGATATAGATAACCTATACATATAACAAAAGACTAACGGGACGAAATCTACAGATTGGAGAAAGAACTGATGATGTTTGAGAAAAAAATATTATATATAGGGATTCAGAATCTATTACAGGAAACATTTTGTCTGTTTGTTCAAAATGACGCAAAAGCTACTGCCCCGATTTCGGTGAATTGTGGTATTATAGACGGGTCTGGCGGGGGAGGGAGGTTGTCTATTAGAATATAAATGTCTGAATTTCAAAGTCGCGGGCACAACTAGTACAAAATAAAATTATATGCGACTTAAGAGATAATTATTCAAATGTTTTATTACCAATTGCGCACATAATACATGTCATGATGACTTCTTGTTATACGAATAAAAAACAACAATTATAATCAATATCACACAAAACAAAAAACTTTTTTATGAAATTTTGGTATTGGCTAAACTCAAAAGAATACAAATCTAAGCATGCACATTCTCTGTTTTATACTATATATAATAATAGATTATTATAGATATCTTAATCTGCCAAGTTTAAAAATAGTTAATTATTTTAAAATAATGAAACGAAGTTAGAATTTTTAAGATATCAATAAAACTCTGGAAAAATACATATGGCTGCCATTTTCTTAGTACATTCATGAAAAGTATACGTAACGTCAGCCTTGGTTGCAAGCTTTAGTATCTTTGCGTTTTCTTTAGAAAGGAATTAACTGTACAAAAAAACGATTACTAAAGGGAGTACTTGGTGCGATTTTGGTTTGTAATGTAGTAGTCTTTGTTTTTAATTATTTAACTCGCAGTATTTGGCTATAATTATTACGTAGGTTTGATGGTATTTTACGCGATATAGTTTGGATTTTGTACGCGAGTGAAGTAAGTTTTGAAAATAATGAGACGCATTGTGAATCCTGAGATCGCGAAAGGACTCATTCGGAAGGAAAGCTATAACAAAGAGCCGCCATTTTGTTAGAACTTTGCATAAAAAATGTGCCTAACGTCAAACTTGGCTGCATAGTCTAGTAGTGCCTTTGCACTTCTCTTACAAAGAAATAAATTCGACAAAAATAGTTTTGGCGGTATCTCAGTCTGTCATATAGTAAATCTTATCTTTCATTCGTTAACCTTTGTTACTGGGCCCTATGTGGGTTATTGTGAATAACTGAAATGAATTGGAATTACAACACGGAGTAATGATTCTGAAATGCCACAAAATATCCCTGGAAAGTTATAGTAAGATGGCAACCGTCTAGAGCCTGAAACCATTACTAAAAGATTGGATATATATTTAAATGACACTAGCAAAATTTTATATGTAACTCACGGATTGCCAATAATTAAGAGGATATTCTAGCGCCCTTTATTCTATACAAACGTAGTCCCCTGTTTCATCCCTGGATAATAGCATTATGGTTAATATTTTTATACCAAATAATATAAAAGCCACCACTGCCATGCTCGTAAGTTTTGCTTTTTACCATAAATGAGTTATTGTAGAAACTAGAAGCCTTTGAACATGAAAAATACGCTCGATTTTACTGTCAATTTCAGACCTTCGTCAAGCAAATTTGATGTATAAAATTAAAAATAAAATTAAATTAAAAATTAGGTTAGTTATGAAGGAGAAAACAGGGTACTACGAAGTGATGTTTTCGTCTATTTTGAATACTTAAATCAGCCCGGGCTGCAGTTGTCCCTTTCGCTTACTTTGGGGCGCAACACGATAGCAATAGTTTTCTGAAATAACTACTTTTCTGACCGAATGTCCTCTTAAGAAGTTGACAAAACAAATTTAGTGTATATATATATATATTATATAGTAGTATATAACTATTTTTTAATTAATCTTTCACCTTTTATATTTTAACAAAGTATTTAAAAGCGCATATTTAATGCCACACAATAAACAGTGTTTAATGAATACTCTGAAAAGTGGCGTGTGTTAATTAGTAATTAATAATTTTCCGCGACAAATAATTTCCAATTTAAACATAAAATATTTAAACAGAAATTAAGTTCTCGTGTCATTTTAAACCACAAGTGTGTTTCGTCCTGTATAATTTAAGTTCATACCTACCTACTAATCATACTTCGAAGTGAATTTTGTCTCATAAAAAGTGAAAATAGATTTAAAGTAATGTACCTTTACTAAACAAAAAGAAAGGAAATCAGTTTATAAATAGAGGAGAGAAAAAAGTACTGACATATTTTGCCTTTGCCTAATTATGTATATATTAAAAAAAAAACAATTAATTATATGGATGACATATTTCATATGGTCGTCGGTACAGTTTGGTACCACTTAATTTTCATTGTGGCATTTGATGGCAATCATGAACACTTAATCTTTTGTAGTCTTCGATCGTTAACTATGTCTGATTTTAGAATTATATTTACTTAATATCATGAGAAGTAATGTCATTTTGCTGATTTTTTACACAAAATTTGACACACCATGTACTACGGTGATTGTGATTATTAAGTAAGTTTCTCAGTTTTTTGTACATAATTATAAAACCGCATTATCTCATAAAACTAATACATACTTTTTGTATAAAATGTATTTGTAAAATATATAGCTAGGACTAACCTGTTATTGCCCAAAGTTCTTTCAGGCACTCCTCTCTCGATTTCTGTATTGCGGATCTCTTCTGTATCTCTGGCCCTGACTCCAGATATTCGAAAAGCAAGGCACCTAAGACTACGTAGATTACAACTAATACAACAAGCCCGATTTGAGAAAATGCTGCCCTCGCGCAAGCCGCAAGAACGCGCCGAAAAAATCCTGGCCGATCTCGTCTTTCCAGCGACACTTCCGAAGACATGATTCTATTTTCGAAATATAAATTTTCATATAGAGAACATTTTTGATTATCACACATTTGTATGTTTTAAATTCATTTTTTTTTTTTCAAATATTATAATTGTTTAAGGCTATGCGTAAATGTTTACGAAACTTTTTAGTTATGTCAATGTTTCTATCACATATTTTATATTAAGCACGCATTAGCAGAATCCGTAATCTGGAACAACATAAACACAATGATATTAGAAAAGAGGACCAAAAACTTTGATTATAAGTATTCCTATTTATTACCTTCACCAATTTTCATTAAATTTTTGCGCAAATTTACGTAGTAAGTATTTAAGAATTAGAAATGCAATATTTGGAATTAGATTACATTTAAGTGTCTCTTAAAATGATATCACTATTGAAAACATGACGGAGTAAATAATTAAATTAATTTAATATCGATAGGTGAATACATATAAGAATCCGAAAACAAGCAGCCGTCTGCATAGGCCAAAGTGAAAGAAGCAATTTAACTAGACTTATAACATAACATAAGCTCACGCCTGTTATCCCCGAAGGGTTAGGTAGAGGTGATGTAGCGAATTACACCACCCACATTTCGCCGAGCTTAGTTCTGTCCCAGATGTGACAGGGGGTGAGTCTGTCGCCATATCGGGCACAAATTCCAAACTCCGGGATGATACTGAGAAGAAAAAAAACCCAATGACACTTGACCAGACCCGGTGATCGAACCCGAGACCTCAGAACGGCAGTCGCACCGTAATACAACTTATATACAATAAAATATCAATTTGAGATGCTAATACAGTTTTTAACACGTGAATAGTGATTTATATCCGTTTCTATATCATTCATAATGCATAACCTAAAGATGCCAATAGATTCAAATTTTTTTCCTTTTTTATTTATATCAAAAACTCTATTTGAAAATGAATAGTAAAGAATTGCAATAAGAAACAAACTATTATACCATCTAATTATTAAGTTAAAGAATAAATAGTGGAGTGTTGCAATATGACATATTACGCTCCTAGATTAGCTAACCACGTCATATGAGAGACCCGTAGACCAGGCCATGGACCCTACTATACCTCTCACAATTCCGCTTTAGAGTTTCATTTTCAAACGGTAACAATATATAACCCCTAGTGTGGGCGGTTTGTTGCATACTCACAAGTTATCGGCTGAAGTAATTTGCTGCTTCAACCTTCAATGAAGTAAGAAGAAAAAAATTGGATATTACCAAATTATTAGAACTTTCTATCGAAATTTACCTATTATTATCATATATATTCAAACAGGTCCCAGGTTTGTAGTACATTGATGCTGATAATAGACCGACGTTAAATATTTACAAATTAGTAGGTACTCATACATACACATCAATGTATACGTAGCCGTCGGCGAATATTAATGGCTGATTTATCATTAATCGAACATAGAACTCTTGTTAACTGCCTCGTTAGATTTGTGTCGCTCATGAATAAGGTACCTACTTAGTTTCCAAGACTTAATAAAAACTTGAGTATATTTTCGTTAATATAATTTGTCTTGAAGTACCTACATATTTTAATATATGATATGAACCTGTTAGGATTTTTGCTAAATGTGTTTATTGATATTTAAAAAAGTATTAATTAAGCTGCTTGGTGAAGCATCGTAATTGAAGGAATAAAACTATTTTTCTAAATGTTTTATTGATGTCACTACAACCCATTAATTGCTCCTAGAGTTTTTGGCGGGATCTCAGTCTGCCATTTAGCAGTTATTGTTTTAAATTCATCAAATTTACTATTTGACTCTATATTATGAAATTATAGTGGCGTTTTGCGTGACATAGTTTGGTTATTGTGCACAGGTGAAGTGTATTGGAAACAATAACGCAAAACGTATATTCTTAGTTGCCACTAAAACTTCATGGAAAGTTTTAGCAAGATAGCAAGAAAATAATTACAAAGAAGTAAAAAAGTTAAAACTCATGAAATTGTGAACAAAATATGATTCAATTGACAGCACCGTCAAACATTATTGTAACAATAATCGGTTAAAAACAAACTACGCAGTGAAAGAATATATAAAAACGCGGGCGGAGCCACGGTCACACTGCTAGTTAGACTTACCTGTATCATCGTGCTCATACTACTATCGTGAAACCGAGGCTTTGAAGTTTCATGTAACGATTTTGTACCTCCGAATGGCAAATTGAATGATATCACTCTTGGGATTTTATTATACATTTATGACTGTTCACAACACAAGAAGATATTCGCAGGGGAACGAGGGGTGTGAATTTTACGATACCTTAGTGGTAATATAAACAGAACCATGCTAGGTTACGATCTAAATTGCCCCCTTATCTATTGTATTTGGGGGACTCTGATCCTTCAAATACAATAGATAAGGGTAGTGCGTAAATGCATTTCCCCCCGTCAAAAAAAAAAAAAAAGATTACGATCTAAATAGTCCTATAAAAACTTCATACAATTATATTTATGCAAATCAAGTAAAATTTATTCAAATTTCGACAAATTAAAAATTTGTTTTGTTACATGTCTACAATATAAAACGTAATTCACATGACAATCAATCAACGAATAATCAATCGTATTCTTTTTAGATTGATAAATTCACTAAAAGAGTAAATATTAGTGAAATTCTCTCAGTATTTTACATGTCAGATCGGACATTTTTATACTTAATTAAAGAACAATTTACGTATAAGTTAGTATTACCAAGGTATAATATACAGATAGAAATACTCGTAACCGTAAATTTTCTTAGACTGTGGTAAGTAAACTAATAAAGTCAACAAAAATACATTACTGACAATTCCTTACTACTTTTACTTATGCATATTAATTACAAAACCAATATGAAACAGAGCTGCCTTCTATGCATACAAATAATTTTACATGCATGTCGTATTTTTACGTGCATTCATTTTGAGGAGAATAAAAACTTGGTTAATGTTTGTAGTTAACAAAAATAGAAAATACACGCAAAAATATCTTTATCTTAAGATCGAAATTATTTATTGAAACTTACCACAAATTAAAATTGAAGAAATCAGATCAAACTATTATTTATTTACCATATACACTTCTTAGACTACCTAATAAAATATAAATTGAATAAGACAGATTTTAAAAATTACACATTTAATTACTTTAATTTAGAGTCCAGAGTATATTTAATGGTACACATTTTTAATAACATTTTCCGACGAAAATTACGAACGTAACTTAATCGGCTCAGACTCGCAGGAGCGTAAGTCTACTCTGTACCGGCATGGAAGGCAGAACTGAGACATATCCGCCAAACAATTTTCCAGAGTTGCTTTCCTTATGTATCTATAGTGCGCGAGCCTTTAGGGAAAATATGTATTCCACGTGAGTTTGTAAAAACGTTGAGCACAATGACATCTATCGGGTGGTTGTGGAACGAATACGTAAGTTTTGTCATTTTCAAATCATTTTAAATATAGTTTATAACGTAACAGGGTGATGACGTTTAAATTGAGTTATCATACGCTTTATAAATTATAATAACAATATTTAAAGTAGTAATTATATATTTGTCAGTTAATTATTCACAAACACAAATTATTGAAACCACATCTAATTTTATTATTTCTCTCTGGTCATATCCTATTCTATTGTCAAGTGAATTGTCACTTGCTTAGCTGTCAATGTCATAATCTATATTCTAGAATTGTACACGAACCGTACCAACTGACACGCTTTCGTTTTATTTAATAGTTTAGGGTTTTACTTGAATTGTACATATTGTTATATCCTATTAATTTATTTTTATAACTTAGAAGTTAAGAACAACTGTAAACATGTCTACGATATTGGAGAAAATTGCGGCTATCGAATCTGAGGTCGGTAGAAGAGGTTATGTTTTGAAAGACTATATTTTGTGTAAAAATCATATAACTGATTCCAAATTACAAGAACATATCATAACTTAGTTAAACTAACATTGTTTAGTATGTTATTATTCATAAAACATATTCTAGAATGGAAAATATGAAATGGATTACAGATGGCCCGCACTCAAAAAAACAAAGCGACAGCGCTCCATTTAGGTATACTGAAAGCTCGACTGGCTAAATTGAGGCGAGAACTGATAACACCAAAAGGTGGCGGCGGTGCGACAGGCGAAGGTAAATAGTAGTTGCTTTATTATTTCAGCTAGCTATGTATGTTTAACAGATATTAATATTTTAATTATTCAGCTAAGTTATTTCTTAGTGATTACTATAAATGTAATTTTATCAAGTCTTCCATGTTAAACAAATGACTGATATTAAACTTGATGAAAATTTCATAAAGCACTTTGAAATATCAGCTTTTAATTTACATAACTGTATGTATTGAAGTTAATCAACTATTTTAAAATTACAGGGTTCGATGTTGCCAAAACTGGTGATGCCCGTATAGGCTTTGTGGGCTTCCCATCTGTAGGGAAGTCTACTTTGCTCTCTAATCTAGCAGGAGTGTACTCAGAAGTAGCGGCATATGAGTTCACAACTCTCACCACTGTTCCTGGTTGTATTAAATATAAAGGTGCTAAAATTCAGGTAAATTACTTGACTCTGATACCATTGAAGTACTATTCAGTAACTTAGTGAGCAGTATGATGATGCACTTATTAAATGATACTGACTGATGAAGTCCATTAAAGCTTCTCACCTTCTGGTACTTCACTTACCTGGTATATGTAACACATCATTTCTCCCTACATTGTTAAGTGTTTTAAAAAAAATTTGTTCATGCTGTTTTGTAACTGCAAAAAAAAAATTATACCTGAAGTAATTTAGAGAAAAATACTTGGGGCCTTTCGAATCTAATACTGAACACATTTCTTGTTTTTGACATTTCTGTATATTTGAGCACACAAAATGCAAATATCACAGGATCTATTTTAGTAAATGTAATCATGAGTATATTCAGTAATAAATAAATGTAATAAAAAAAGTAGCAATGAGAATATTTCAGATCAAATATTCAAGAACTTTAAAATCAAAAACACTTGAATTGTTTTGAAAATTATTGTGTGGCTAAAATGAAATAATTTAATAAAACTAGGAGTATAGCTTTGTAATAAATTTAGTTTTAGGAACACTAAATTCCACATGGATTTAATCACAGGCATTATTAGTTCTTACATAAAAACTTTTTATAATAGTAATGTTAATAATAAATTTCTCAACATTTAGGGCGGCTTGTACCAAACATGACTAAAATGTTTTAAAATTATTTAATAAAACATATGCATTTAGTGTTGTCTTGTACAAACTATTTCAATTATCAATTTAGCTAAATGTGTTTAACGGTCGGTAAAGTAGTCCTCGACATTTCGTTTCTCGCTTGAGTTGCAGTTAAACGAGAATTCGAATAAGTTTTAAGGACATATTACACAAAGGATGTGTTAATGAAACGCATGTCACATTTATTATTCTACCATGCTGTATTTTGAAACTTGGTTTGTTTTGTAGTTTTCTCGCTCGTTCTTGAGTTCAAATATAGAGGAGTAAACTTGATAGCTTATATTTACTTAAATATAACCTTAAAACATATATTTAGAGATAATAACTTAATTAAAAAATAAAAACACTACATAATTGTCTGTATTTACGAGTACTAAGACAAAATCTCCTTAAAAATGTATAGTCAGGAAGACTTTCGTATATATTGCATCTTTCATAAACACGTCGCACTGGTCTGCTCAAGTATTATATGAATTCTTCATTATCATCAGAGAAAAAGATCAGAAAAAATCATTTTAGCTCGAAAAAACGTAGCGAATAGTAACAAATTAACAATGAAATCTGCCATGACAGATTAATAAACGTATTTAGCGGCTTAAAATTGCTGATACAAGAGGCTTGGTTGATTTAAATAAAAAATGTTGTTTAAATAAACCTTAAACATATTTAAAACAGTTGTTACAAGCTGCCCTTAGTGATTTAATTTTGACCATAATTTGAATAAAAACTATTTCCAATAGTGTCTTTGCATTGACATAAGATTTAGGGGAACTCACAAAGTGCTCTGTCGAAAAAATAGTTTCACAGTTAGCTACTAAACAAAAGAATATCGATTTAAAACTTAAGTGAAAAATTTACTGAAATGTTTTCATAGTTCGTTTATTCACAGATTATTGAATGTAATAAACGAGTAATCTATATAAACAAAATATTCCTGTCAGCTTCTAGATCTTCCGGGTATTATAGAAGGCGCCAAGGACGGTAAGGGTCGTGGTCGCCAGGTGATTGCTGTAGCTCGTACATGCAGCCTGGTATTTATAGTACTCGACGTACTTAAACCTCTTCAGCACAAGAAGCTTCTAGAACACGAGTTGGAAGGGTTTGGACTTCGGTTGAACAAGCAACCACCAAACATACACTTTAGAAAAAAAGACAAGGGCGGCATCAATTTGAACACCACAGTAAGTGTTATTGACTGTTTTTTTTTAATTTTTGTTGTATTTAAATTTACTGTAATGTGTAATTTCAGTCTTATATGTAAGTACAATATTTGTAAGACTGTGCATAAACCAATGATTTGGTTTTTTAGATTTTAACTTTTAAAATAGGTAAAAAGTATTATTTTGTGCAGATAGATTAACATGTAGTTTTTTTTATATATAATTCTTCCAGGGGCCAAATCATTCTTTTATGCTCTTGACCACTTGAGCACTAACCCGGCGTTTACGCCAGCTTTCCATTGTTTTCCTATTGTCTCTTTTTTATGGGTAATCGACATTCATTTATATTCTATATTATACTTTCCTTAATTCAACTTAGCAATTGATTTACTGTATTAATTACTGTTACTGATAATATATTTTATAAGCAAATACTCACTGTATTTGGGCGGCATCTTAATCTGCTCTGTAGTCCTTGTTTGTAATTAATTAACTTACAGTTTAATATAGAATTTTACATGATATTCTTTAGTTAATGTTTATTAAAAAAAATGGCATAGAGTGTGAATTATGATATATCACAAAAAGTACATAGTACAAAGTTGGACCTCAAGGGGTATATTTATTATACTGTATATGCTTAGTGCTTTGGCTACAATCTTATTTGATATGATCTATAGCTTCGAGTACTGCCATTTCTAGAGGTAATGCTGCCAGAACACACCTATTGGTGTTTGGCGATAGGTTGTAAAGCGATGATGGCGCAGCGGGTAGTGCGGCCGGATTCCGCGTCAATCGACGCGGGTTTAATCCCCTATCCGACGATAAATTCGGCCTAAGTTTTCGGTGAGGAAAAACATCATGAGGAAACCAAAGCACGGTGGTAGGGCATTATCTAATGATGCCCACCTGGGTAGCTACCACCACCCTCAAGTTTGAAAACCAAATTATTATCATTATTAATTTTTTATATATAAATAAAAATACTATTGGATATTATTTGTTGTATACCTGCTGCTACACCCGTTTTCATATATTCTTCACTGCATTAATTTTTTTATATGGAACCCTAAATTTTTTGGATACACTAAGATAAAGTAAAAATATTTCTCAGAAATTCAAGCACTTGCCCGTAAATATGTGTTTTAAAACGGATTTTATTCATTTTTTTATGAGTTTAATATTAAAAAATTTAATTAATCTGATTATTTAAAAAAAAAATTAAAAGTATCAGTCCAGCCGTTCCAGAGATTACCCAGAAAGAACAGAGACAGACAAAAATTTTTATAAACTGTATTTTTGTTATACGTATAGTATAGTATTATTACGGCCGCGATGCTTGCCTTCGTCCAAGCACCGTGGAACCGTAGGGTGGGCGGGTTGTCTCACTCACACTAGATGGTAGGTGTGAGCGCCGGTGGCCCGCCTCGTGGTGAACACCGGATGCCCGTTGTTTGACAAACTGACTCGCCGGAGTAGTTAGTGATGTGCGAGCGAGATAGCAATCACTGTAGAGCAGGACGGAAATAAAACGCGGAACTTGTTGAGAGTGAGCGAGAGGTGAGCCGAACTCGTTGTTTCTTTCTTGCGATTCTTCTATATTTGCGTGTACCGTTGCGCTCTATTTTGGACCGCCCGTATGAGCTTAAGTGCTCCGGGTCGGTACCGTAAAGTGGACACCTCCAAATGAGGCGTCTCAATTATCCATTTTCGCTATGCTCGGCTCACCTTTCTTCATTTATTAGATCAATATCAATATCTTACCTATATGTATTTTACATAAATACATTCTATAATCAATACCTTATTCACTAAAACACATAATAACACTGTAAAGCTACTCTGTACAAAGTTATGATTGGAAAACCTCTCGATAACCGACATACATTATACAATATTTATATAAACAACGTTGTAGAACTACAATCTTAATATCTAGGTGCGTTATCTCTATCTTATATCTAAATCTATTTCAATATATATCTAACACACAAATAATATCTAGTTCTACACGTAGGCACTTAAAGTAACACAATGTTCAATACATGTTCAATAGTTCAATGCTCAATATTCAATACCTTAGCGTTCTATGCTAGCGCTATGTCAATTTTTATATCTTTTATTCAATACTCTTTACATTTAAAACTCTATTTCTAATCCTATTTCGGATCGGTCGCCAACAAGTATATACATTTATATCTATTTAGTAAAAAGAAATATTTTTACTTTATAAACAGACACTTCGATTTTATTTATTAGTATGGATTATATAGTGTTATGTTTGGTTATGAGTTACATTTCGTTTCCAAGTGCCCACAAACAGAACTGGACGCTGAAGCCGTGAAGACAATCCTGTCCGAATACAAGATACATAATGCGGATATAACACTTCGATATGACGCTACAAGTGATGATTTGATTGATGTCATCGAAGGCAACAGGATCTACGTACCTTGCATCTATCTACTTAATAAGATTGGTGAGTTTAAATTTTCTTTTACCTCACTAACGCTGTTGACTGGAGGGACCTTTACAGCTTCACCGATATTTGTGGACGAGTGCTGAAGGCACTCACCGCAAAAGGTAACTAGCACAAGGGTACCAAAGTGGTACGAAACTCAGCTTGGCCGTTACCTAAATGATGATTTTGTTGTTTTCACCATTTACAATTAGGCCGTTCCACATCAAATCGACCAATTGTTAGAATCGACCCCTTTTGATATGAACCAATTTTGGTCCGAAGTTTTCTATTATCATATAACTATTTTTTGTCAAAAGAAAGTAAATGTTTTTTTTTTTTTTCAAAAGTTATGCAAAATTCAAAAATTCGCTATTTTTCAAGTTATTCAGGTTTTTTTTTTTTTTTTATATTTCGGTAACTATAATAGTTACAGAAATGGACCACAGTTCATTTTAAAGAGGATACTATTATACAAACCTGTTTCTTTTTTAAGTTTTATGAAAGGAAACCTAAACTTAAATAACTCGGTTAAGTTAAACTTTGTGGACAGGTAATCAATACAGAGTTCAAAACGTATGAACTTCTTGAATAAGTAGAATCTTGTTTATGATTTCAAATGCAATTGTTGAGTGGCAATAGAAAAGTTTTTTTACTTTGGTTGGTTCAATTACATACTTATATAAAAATAGCCCAATCGTAATGAAGTTTGCTCCGCCAAAAAAACTGACCAATTGCTTAATATGATAGATCTTAAAAGTATCTGTCATAAGAGTAAAATAACTAGATCAATTGCATATTTTAAGAAAACAGTCATTTCGGTATGCAAATTTATGTATTAACCTTTCTAATTTGTTTATTAAACTCTCTTTAATTCTCACTCACTTTAAAAACCTATATGAATTCTTAATTATATTAAACAATAAATATTTATTTATATAATAGAAATATTTATCTATAACTAAAAAATAGAGTGTAGTGTACAAGTCATCATTATTTTTTAGGTACTGACGCTTGAAATAATTGTAGTTATTTTTTTTTTAATTTCCACACTTACAGATCAAATCAGCATAGAGGAATTAGACGTGATCTATAAAATACCCCATTGTGTACCAATATCGGCTCATCACAAGTGGAATTTCGATGATTTGCTTGAAAAAATGTGGGAGTATCTCAAGTTGATCAGGATATATACGAAGCCGAAAGGGCAGTTGCCGGATTACAATGCGCCTGTTGTACTGCACGCGGACCGAACTAGTGTTGAGGATTTCTGTAACAAACTACACAGGTCGATCGTGAAGGAATTTAAATAGTAAGTACTAAAGGTTCATTAATCTCCTACTGATGGTATGCGAGAAGTGATTCAATCTTATATAGGCCAATCCTCCCCCCCCCCCCCCACTCACTGCTAACAAATTTTCATCATTACATAATATAAAATGCAATGTCCATCTGTCTCTTTCTCCGCTAGTTGGTTTAAGGGCCGATTCTTTTATCCCTAGTTAACTCGAGAAATGGTCAGATTTGTACCAAATGGTTAAAGTAATGCCATGACGCATTCTTTGATACATAGTTAAGCTAACCAATTGTCAAAAATGTGACTAGTTGTTAAAAAATTTAACCACTCAGTCTTGTCGGGTTAGCAAGATGGCGGATGGTTAACTCTTATTAGAACAGTTGTTCCATTGCTTTTGTGTAACATTTGAATTAGATAATTTGATGTTTCATAATAAAATTAATTTATATTATATAATTTTTAAATATATAGTTACAACGTAAACGAATTACGTATTGTTATCTTTTTCGTAATATTTTTGTTTTTCATAATTTGCTTTTTTCTTGATTAAAAGTTCGTACTAATATTTCTTTGGCCAGTAAAATATATTAAATGTTATCTTGTTTTTAAGAATTAAATCATACAATTAGACAATACAAATGAATCCACACTTATCTATATCAAGAAGCACAGATTATTAGTTATTTTAGACAAGACGAAATAAAAAATATAATATCATCACAAGAAATAATAATGGACACAGATGATCGAGTGTTGGTCGATCCTTTTTTTTGTAATGTGTTTTTAACAACGCGAAGGTCTATGACAGGACCTTGACACATTTTACTAGGAATGATCATACAACAAAATTACCCGAATCAAAAGTATTCTATTATACAGTTAATTTTACTGGTAACATAAATAATTATTGCTAAATGTCAGTAGATTTTGTCATCAAAAAACTAATTGCTATTATAACCATTGGTTTATGTATTAGTAATAGTCAAATTGACAAATGAATATGGTAACTTTAGCTACGGATAAAAAAATCGGCCCTTTAGTTCGAAAACCTATTTACATATTTTTTTATTCGTAGATCGTCATGATTTTAATATTAGAAATAAAGATAAGGTGGCTGTCCCACACTTTAGGCTAAGTAAGTCTAATAAAGGCTTTATTAGTATTAGTTTTCGGATGTACAATAAGATCCCCAAGAACATTACCAATTTACCTGACAATAAGTTCAAGCACTATGTCAAGCAAGTCTTAATTAATTAGGTGAATGATAGTGATGTCTGGGTTTTACACCCTTCTCTGTGCTTCCGCTGACTGTTGTTATAAACATGTTTTTTAAAGTTTTTACCTATATAAAAAATGATATGTAAAAGTATAAAAAAGGACCCAGATCGAGTTTTGTTGCTGGCTGTTCTCGATTGGGTTGTTTACCGAACCAGTGGTAGTGTTTGGTTCATAAGCGCCTTTTTAGGGTCTGAATTGAAATAAAGAATTGATTTTGAATGAATATATTAGAGGGAGTTTGAAGTTAAAAAGGGGTTCGTTTGTCGTGGTATGGACATGTTACGAGAAGCGCATAAAGTCAAGTAATGGCCAAGTCGAGGTCCGTACCACATTGGTAGCCCTTGGGGTAGTTACATTTTTGCGACTGAGTGCCTTCAGCACTCGCCCCCAAAGTCACGATGAAGCTGTAAAGGCCCTTCCGGTCAACAGCATTAGCTAGATAGAAAAAAAAAAATGTGGATAATATATTGATGAATGTGACGCCATGTGATGCCGGCTAAGAATAGTACCACCATTTAAAAATAATTAAAAAAAAATCTTATTAACAGCTCAATCTATGTAAGACTTTCCTTCTACTAACTAAAGCATCCTTTATGTTTTATAATTTATATGTTATAAATATTGTAACGCCTCGAAAATTTATCTTTTATGTAACATTAATTTATTTATTTATATACCCTTATACATTATATATATAACAATGTGCATATGTGGTAATGATATATATATATATATATATATAAGATTTTGGTTGGTGGCTGACACATAGTTACCCTATTATGTGATTATTTTTTTTTGGTATCTTTTCTTCATTATTATTATTACTATTTTCCATTTTTTCAGTATGTGTTTTGTATCTCATTTGTGAATAAAGATTTTCTTTTTCTTTCTTTCTTCTTCTTTCCCATTTGTTCCGGTGGGTGTCGTAAAAGGCGACTAAGGGATCGGCAGCAGCATCCTCTGAGAACCACGGACACTTACTAGGATAGCCAACCCGCATGCTAAGCGTGGCGGTTATGGCAATTCCCCCCTTTTTTGGGGAGACCTATGCCCAACAGTGGACGTCGAAAGTGAAGAATGAATGTGAAGGGATGAAAAAGTAGAGGAAGGCCAGAGAAAGTGTGGATGGAGTGTGTAAGAAATGATATGAAAGAAAAATGAGTAAACAAAGAGATGACAGTTGACAGGGAGGTATGGAAGAAGAAAACATACCACATGATGGTGACCACCAGGAAGATTAGTATCTTCTTGCCCAAGAGGGGCATCTGTTAGGGTAAAGCAAACAAACATCTTACAAAAAAATTATGAATACTGTTTGCAGCGCACTGGTTTGGGGTTCTTCTGTGAAGCATCAACCCCAAAAAGTCGGCATTGAACACATCCTAGCTGATGAAGACGTTGTCCAAATCGTGAAGAAAGTGTAGTAATATAGTAAACAGTGTGAAGGTGGACGATGGACAATAAAACACAGATACACGGCCAAGAAATTTGTGAGATAGATTATATATGTATATATATATATATTTATGTTTTATTGGTGTAATACATAAAAATACATTTTTAAATTTTTTATTTTCTGAAATTTTTTTGTTTCCATCTAATAACTTACTAATAGTATCTGTTTTTTTTTTTATTATAATTTTAACTTCTACAATGATCTGTAGATTTCAAAGCTTATAGATTAAACTATATGGACTAAAATCAATAGAAGTTTAAAACTACTTCCTCACGTTTTCTTTAAAAATATTTATGATATAAAATTTACTAAACATCACTTATGTCTTCTTCCTGAAAAGAGTCCTATCATATCCTCCTATAATTTTGATGACAAATTTGATGTTAAACTTTCATTAACAAAGTTATTTTTACAAAAGACGATCTTGCTTGAATAAAATAGGGTTCATTCTTTTCCTTGATAATAAAATTAATTATAGATTATAGAAATATAGATTCAATTGTCCAAACTCATTTTAAGTCTTTATTAAGGCTTGCTGTATTAAGTACTTGCCCGAAGATGCCAAAATAATTTACATGATTTCGTAATTTCCAGATCTTTTTATGAACATATATAGGCGAGCCTTTATAATTTTTCTCCTACTAAACGGCTGGACTGATTTAGGTAGAATTTGGCATAGATGTACATTTTTATAACTCTAGACAGTAACACCTTTCATTTACACTAAGGGGCGAGTTGACTTAAACTTCAATTTTTGACACACTCAATTTACGGAAATTACTATTTTGATGAAACCTAATCGGATATAGTCTAAAATAGGAAATGTCATAATAATCAACAACAAATTTTATTTGTATAAAAACGACTCATTGCAAGATAAAATATGTTACTTGTGCCTGTATTAGATACCCGATAAAAGTTATCAAGCAATAACATTGTTATATTTATGCGAATTAATTGTTTGCGATCAGAGACTGTACAGTTAAAATGCATGAAAACTAATTTTAAAGTAAAAAGTTGAGGTTGTTATGTAACATAAAATTAATAGGCAATCAATATTAAATATTTTTATAGAATTTGAGTACCGTTTCGGCCTTATCTCAAAATAATAAAAAATTGTTATAACTGGATTGTTTATTGTGTTGTATAGAACGCTCATTATAAATGTGACTGATGTGATTTGTTTTATTTATTAAATTTCTTTTTAGGCACCTATTTATTATCTGTGTTATTCTACAGATAAGCGAGTGGAAGTTTTTACCAGGATCTCAGTCGTGTAATGTAGTGGTTTTTATCTTAAATTTCTGTCATGTTATCCTATATTGTGTAATTTTGTTTGAATTTCGCGTAGTTATTGTGTTCATTTGAAGTATACTTTGGAAATAATAACATGGTCCATAAATTCTTCGAGGCCATAAAAAATTACAAGGTAATTTTAGCAATTTTGAAATATAATTTTTGAGGTTAGAAAAATATTCTATCCACGTGACATTGGCAGAGTTTTGCATAATCACAGTTCCCATTAATTAAAATAAAGAAGAAAATGTCATAATTACCTTTCTTGGTATTTCTTATTTTTCACCGTCACTCTCACAAATACAAAACTTTAAATAGTAAACGAGGTAAAAATAGTAAGGCGTATAACAAAATGTGAAATAAATTAATTATACGTAATTAATTCATGTATGTATATAAAAAGAAAGTACTTATTCCCACAATTTTACATGCAAATAAATTTACAGTTTGGTATGCGTACCTATTAGACGTTTTTTTTTTGGTTTGATATATGCCTCGTACATATCAAATGATGTTTTTGGTGAAAATGTTAATTTATCTAGCTAAAATAGTTTGTAATAATTTTGTATAATCCTGGCATGGGAAACAATAATTAGGTATCCCCATTTTGAATTTATGCTTGTACAATTTTAGAAATAATGTTGTCCTAATGACATCGTGTAATGAGAATCTTTATAAATACAAATTTCTCAAAGTCGACAACATGCTGTGGTTTAGAGTAGTGGCTCAATTCTGGGATATTTGGTATTAAACAAACTTTACTAATAGTTTGAGACATTTATGAAGAGAACAGTTTTTGGCGAAGGTTGCATTTCAAATTTTAAAATAGTTGTCACTTGCAGTTGGCAGATATTTTATTTTAAAAGGCACATTTTCATTATTATGAACTACTGTATTCAGTAGCACCTTAATTCTAAATAACATTTCAAATTCCATACCCTATTACATAAGTGCAGAACTTACATAGTTAGAAGCAAAGATAAATAATAAAATTTAGGAGCTCCTATTATGAGTGAAAATGAGTTTCGATCAGTTTTACTGAAATTATATTTTTAAAGCATTTTAAACGTAATTGACAAAATTAAAAATAATAAAAACACTAGTAAAAATATGAGATCTAGCATCAACCAGTTATGTAATCAACTTTTTTACTTTTATGAAAGTATTGAAAAATATGTTGCGCTTGAATTTCGCGAATTGTAGCGCCTACC
The DNA here is from genome assembly GCA_014132275.2 of Samia ricini. Classification (NCBI taxonomy): domain Eukaryota; kingdom Metazoa; phylum Arthropoda; class Insecta; order Lepidoptera; family Saturniidae; genus Samia; species Samia ricini. Next base: position 4,202,588 of record AP028164.1, on the reverse strand, counting down.
ATTTTCACAGATCAGTTACAGCTTTCAGTAGGCCTTTCAGCCTGGGTCTCGAAAAAGCCTAGCATAAAAATTGGGAATTTTATATTTGATCCGGTTTTTAAACTTGTGGAACTTTTGTTCATGTAGTTATTTCTAGTCTCTTAATAATGATCCGTATTCTACATTTCAGCACCATGTACATATAATTTAAATGCTAACAGCTAAATTGTAACCATTTATCCAGTTTTTATAATAGCACAGGGTTGCCATTTACACGGCAATTTGCCGTGTTATACGATAGTTGGGGTCGTTCAGCAAAAAAACACGATACACGGCAGAACACTAATTGTCGTATCCTAAAACACGGTAATCAGTACAGTCCGCTAATTGAGTTCAGTTTTTATACTTAGGGCCGATTTTTCAATCTTCTGATAAATAGACAGATAGGGTTTGTTCGATAGATAGCCAAGAAGTTAATTTTTCAATAGTCAGATAAGCCTTATTCGACCAATAACTGGACTACCTTTTTTTTTGACGGGGGGAAATGCATTTACGCACTACCCTTACCTATTGTATTAGTGAGACCGAAGTCCCCCAATACAATAGGTAAGGGGGCACGGAGTGACGAGTTCCGTGCCAGTGTGGGACTCACCCGGGCGTGAAGCGCCCGGAAATACCCACTAAAACCCCGGGGCCGTACGCTGCATTCGGAGTGGGGACGAAACGGGGTGGCTATCGCAAGCACCGCGTCGCCCCCTGCAGCGAACCCGTCGGGCCTCGTCTTGCAATGGCCCAGTAATAACTGGACTACCTGAGGTATAACTTTGTCTGCCCCTTCGAGAGCCCGATAAACGCTTATTCTATGGGTAGTTTCGATTTTATCACAGATGGTGTTAAGTAAACATTTGTTTTTAGGGTAAGCATTGGTGAATATTTAATTATTATAAATTAAATATTCATTATAATGTATATTTTTGACAAAATTTATGAACTTGCAATGAAAGAAAGGCGCTTAAAATTATTTCTTTGTCACCGGAAGTAGAGAAATGAACCCTTTTTATTTATCTCGTATTTAATATGTTCTATCTAAGGATACTAGTTTCAATACTACCGAAATAAATAAAAAAAACTTATATTTCGTTATGAAGTACTTTTACACACAAGTATATCATTCTGTGTTCAATAGTATGTTATTTATACGAACAAATCAATCACAACCTTACTAAAATCCTCGGAACGATAGTTTTTCTTTGTTTACATATAAGTAACAAGCAAAATGGTACGATAACAAAAAATCCCACAATAACCAGGCGACCATACATCCCTCAGATCTAAACTGACAACTGTCTATTGATGGCAATTTATTTGCTTGACAAAAATAGAAATAGCCTGTTCCGCTCTAACGTGTATTTACGCAAAATATTTGTTTCACCTCCCTGATGTTAATAGCGTTAAAGTCGAAATTATTTGTCTCATAGTTATACCCGAGATAAATGTCAATTGAAAAATCGATAACCACTTATGAGACAAATAAACAACCCAATAACTTTATTCGTTTGGTAATTATTACTCTTTATCTGGGGATTGAAAAATCGGCCCTTAGTCGAATAGTGTAAGTAATACAGACCGAACTTTGTAACATGCAAAACGAAAACAGTGAAATCGAACAGTTATGCGTATACGATTGTTTCACTTCGTGCTAACCTCTCTCTCGATTCAGGCAACTTCTGATCATTGTCTGTTAGTCCAAGGACTTGAAATTTCCCAAAGATCTACATGAAGCGTCTGATCAAGCCTTTGTCATAGAATCGCAAATATTTATTTTTATAAGAATTATTTGATGAATCTTGTACCGAATTTTCAGTGTGTGAGTTTACTTGAACATGTCCAATTTATTATTTATCACTGTACATGTTTACAAACAATTATATAAAAACTATATAGGTATAATTCAGTTGTGAAAGTTGAAATTTGTACGAGACGGCAATTTTACTCAAAATACAGCAATTCAACCAATCAAACCACGGTAATAAATTTTTTATATGGCAACGCTGTAATAACATCTTGGCAACACTTTTATTGTTTACTAGATTTTTTGAGGTTAGAAGTTTTGAAAACAGTTATAATATCAAGTTATTAAAATGTTTAATATCCAACACTTATATATGAATAAATCAATTACGAAAAGAATATAGTTATAGGATAAGTACTACGAATTAATAAAAGATATTAAGTATCACGGCAAAACTTTTTGTTTTTGTTTACAATTATTGTGATCATTGCTGTTCAGTTCAGATCAGTGGTAAAGAATAAGTAAATGACTACGTTTGAAAATTTAACAACAATACAAGTAAGTCCGTTTAATACAACGTCTCTTTTGGACTTCACGTTTTTCAGATTTTCACTTTATCACAACCACAGAAATCAGAATTATAATACTTCTAACGGAGATCGCAACTTAGTTTTTATTCCTTTTTAAAGAAAAGGCAAAAGTACTAGGCCATTCAGCAAAGTCTGAAGTTTATAAAAGTAAATAAATAATTACTTTTTTAATCTACTTCTGCTAACTTCGATATATGCTTTGTTTTAATACCATTAATAATATTGAAATCGGCGCCAGCTTACGGATAACTAAGTGGTGTAAATGTACGTCGCTAATGATTTAAGCTTATATGTAATTGTGATGAAGTTTAGGCAGTTATTTTCATTTATAAATGAGCACATTGGTAAACTCTAGCTGACACCGACTCCAATATTATTAATGGTATTAAAACAAAGGATATATCGAAGTTAGCAGAAATAGATTAATAAACTAATTATTTATTTACTTTTTAGAACATTTTTATAGTATATTCTTTTGAATAAGGTTTTGTTTTTAATTTAAAAAGATTTGCTTTCTACTTTTATGTACTTTTAGCCTTTTAGGTATAGTTTTGAAGCTAGTTTTTTATTTTTCTCTATAAACAAATTTATTTCCTTTTTAGTACAACAACAACAAAGTATTCTACTCCTACTCGTTAAAATGTTACACCTTCCATCATCAGATCAATACAATAAAAATGGTGACTGCAATATACAAACACTTGAATAGCTGTGAAGGCAAATATACAAATGTATAAATATTCCATTCTGATCAGATCCTGATTTAGTGGAAATTGGACCACATCGGGAGTGTACTCTTTCGGTTAAAAAAAATTTGTAAATCGGTCCACAATTGACGACGAAATCGAGTAAAAAAATACAAAAAAAAAAAATACAGATGAATTGAGAACCTCCTCCTTTTTGAAGTTGATTAAAAATGAATTTAAAATAAAAACGACTACATAATAAACCAAAATCGCGCTAATAACTCGAACATAATTTTAGTAGTTACTGCTTTTTGGCCCGACTAGGTTATATTACTAATCTTCAGTGTTCAAATAGTGACTTTTTTGAGAGCTTTTGGAAAAGTTACGATCACTGAATTCACGTTACCTGTTATTATTTCTAATATGCTTAACTTGTATACAGTTATCTCCGCGGACACTTGGGAGTCTTGTTAAAGAAAACCCCGTATATTTTCTAGATATACTATATTGTTACAATTATAAAAATGATATAGGTAGCACTTGCGACAGTCTTAAGCTACGCATTTAATGAGAGTGTCGGATAGACGCGCGATGACGCGCGCGCAGTTACCCCTCTCGACTCGTCCCACGCACGACCCTCGTAACGGCGTAAACAACAGTAATCAAAGTACTTCACTTAAAAGTCTACCAAAATTACATAATATAGCGTCAAATACTGCAAGTTAATGAACAACAAACAATACATATCAAACTAAGATCCCATCGAAAACTACTTAGTATCTAAATATGCAGTGTTAAAGTCATTGTAAAAGTTAAAAATAGTACTTAAGTGACATTAGTAAATTAACTTCAGTATAAAATATCTGTTACTGTTTTAGTTTGAGGCGAGAATTTTATTGTTAGTTTCCTAACTATATTTATTCTTATTAACAACTAGCTGTGTACGCCGGCTTTGCCCGCGTTTTAAATATGTTTCACTGCGTAATATAGTTTTTAAAAATAATCATTGGAAAGTAATGTTTTGATGGTACTGTCCCTTGAATCGTATTTTGTTCTCAATTTCATGACTTAATTTTTGACGCGGAACCATAATTATTTTAATAACAAAAATGTAATGCTAAAAGAAAGCGAAAATATCTTTACTAATCAATAAAATTGAAATGTCTGCTTATGCCAAAATTATTTTTTTTACTAAATAGATATGAATGTATACGATTACCTATACGAAAAATACAATTTTTAAAATCTTTGTCTGTCTGTCTGTTTGTAATTGATAATCTTCGGAACGGCTGGACCGATTTTGACGGTAATTTCTTCGGTGGATAGCTGAAGTTACTCCTGGTAACTTAGGGCAATTTTAATTTTCTTTAATTTGGGTTCCGCATAAAAAAGTAAAAGTCATAAAAATTTGCATAAAGCCTGGTTCAATGCACAATTTTACGCGCAAATGGTATAATTTAAAACACTTAGGAAGTATAAGTAGGGTTCCGTATAAAAAAATAAAAAGCAACGAAGAACATATTTGGTGTAGATATCTATGCTTTGTGTTATTCTATATTCTATCTCCCTTGGTGGCAATTACAGTTAATATAGTTTGGTTATTGTGTTAAGTGATGTAAATTCGAAGTTAGTTATATCACAATTCGCAGAATCCAAGTTCGAGCTTACCTCAGTTTTGCTTATACAATATGTGTAAAGATGTCTACCATGGAAGCTCATCTTTAACATCACTTAATTTTCTTAAAATATATCGACGTAATGTATGAATCTGAATGTTGGCCTATAAAGTTGACGGACGAAAGAAGATTGCATGCAGCTGAGTGGCGAATGTTGATATGGATGTATGAGGTAACAAAAATGAATTAGAAATGTTTTTTTTTTTTTGTAGTCACCGCCAATTTTCCTCTGGAATAACCAGAGACCTTTTTATTACGTCTCATTTTTTTTTTTGCTAGGTATTTTCTTTTTGTGTCATTTTTATTTCATAACTCTAAACAATTTACTACTTATCTACATTAATAATAAACAATGTCCAATTCTTATGATATAGTGTTCGTGTCATCAATTAAAAACAATAATACAATTAAATTAATTTAAAAATATACAATTATAACAATAAAAAACAATTAAAAATAATTAAATTATAATTAAACAATTTAAATCAGAGCAGTAATATTATAATTTTTGAATATTTTATTACCAATTACTTAATATTTAACCCAAAATAAAATAAAATTATAAATTAAAATCAAATTTGTTATCAAATAAGATTCAATAATTGGCCTTTATAATATATCAAAAACTTTATGATTTAGGATCAGTAAGTCCTTTCCTCGTTTCCATTTGTATTTTTATTCCCTTTCCGCACTTGTCACCTCCAAACCAAAACAACATGTGCAAAATCTATGTCCGAGACAACGACGGCCAGTACTGCCCTGTTGAGAAACCAGGAGCAGCCCCACCCTACAGACGACCACCGTTATTTGTTTCTTTTCCCAGCTCTTCTCTCTACATCTCGCTACAAATGATTACATAAGTGGAAGTTTGAAAGTGGGGCCAGTAACGAAGCAATTAAGGAGGAAAGGATGAAGAGGATGTTGTGAAAAAGGTATTTTGGATATGAATGGTGGTGGGTTATATGTGAAGGAAGAGACCAAAGAAAAGATATATTGATTGTATGATATGTTGAGTAAGGAAGTGAATGCGGAGATGACACTAAATAGAGAGGAATGGAAGAATAAGACATGTTGCGCCGACACTAAATGAAAATGGGATAAGGGTAGGGAGATGATGATAATATCGACGTAATGGCTTTAACCATAGAAGAAACTAATATCCTCCGCTCAAGGGAGTGAATATCAACATGCCCTTAAAAAATAATCATTAATTCTAATATCTAATATCATTCACAAATACTAACAACATTAACATATAACAAAAACAATATTGCCTTAAATACCAGGTGCATTGTGAACGTTTAACGTATTTTTTTAAATTATAAAAACGTTGTAGCGTTAACTCAATAACACTATATCTTTATATAATGTTCCAGAAAACTCGAGCTGCGCTTTATAGAGACGTTAAATCAATTTGCACGGAAACATGTCATTTCCTAGGCCTGGACATATCGAAGTCCGCAATGGAAATTGTAACAGAGCTCGTCTATAAGAAAATTACAGTTTACGGTACTGATTTAGAAGCTTTCGCCAAGTTAGTAATACCTACTAATAATTCTCATGTTAAATAATAACAATGTTTTTTTTTAAATAAACATTTAACAAACAGTGGCAAATAATAAGAGTTAAAAACTTTTTCGACTACAAATTATCTACATGATTTGGCAAAAATCAAACTGGAATTTCCTAATGGTCAAAACCATCTGGGTATAAGTGACTCCTGCTAAACTGGATCGTAACTTAACTGAACTCTAAAGATTGTAAGAGCAGTAAATGGGAATACAATTTTAAAGCAACAGACAATTACAAAAAATATTGTTATTATTATAACGACATGGAATAGAAAATATACACACTGTAATATAAGATGATGTAAATTAAATTTAAGTTTAGTTAAGTAAGTCAAGTGAGAGTAATAAAAATAAAAGATAAAAGAAATATAGAACAAGAGGCAAAAGCAAAGCCTGCCAAAAGACTGAAAGGGAAGAAAAGGGGGGAAGATTCTTTATTATTTACCCGAGTTATTACCAAAGTCCCTGGGTCCCCTATGTCAGGGGGCTTTATATACAAAAAAAAAACACTAGATCGTAGACGATATCTAGTTCTTATATACCATTTTATTTCAATTAATTGGTCCAGGTTCGTTCTCAATTACAATTGATTGAAATTAAAAATGAAGCCAATGAGAGTTAACATTTTCCTTATAATAATTAGTTTTCACTCCTATTGAAAAACCATATATATCTATATGATTTCTGAAACAGACTTCATTTAAATAAAACATGTATTTAATTTTTTTTAGACACGCCAAAAGGAATACCATAAACACAGAAGACGTCAAGTTATTAGTCAGAAGAAACCCATCGCTAGTAAGTTGATTAATTCATTTTATTTAAATCAAGCTAGCTGTGTGCGTACGGCTCCGCCCGCGTGTGTTATATTCTTAATTACTGTATAATACAGTTTTTAAATAATCATTCGAAAATAATGTTTTGATGGTGATGTGCATTGAATCGTATTTTGTTAGCGATTTCATTTTGTTTTAATTTTTTCTACACGGAACCCTAATTATTTATATAAGAGACAGCAAAAATATTTCTCATAAATATTGGTAAATTTATTTATAAATTCTGGCATTCCTCTGGCAGCAGTGTGGCAAGATGTGATCCGAAACCCGACTGGGTAAGCTTTCGCATCCGCTGTGAGCGCGAAATTCTCCCATTAACATCACACGCATTATAAGTAAGGCAAACGTTATCACTTGCAGACTATACGCAGGGTGCATATATTTTCTAATCGAACATTACCTTGCTTAACTGATAGGTTTAGCTAAGATGAAATTAACGGAGTTTTCGTGCAAGTAATATCTTACGCTGAAGTTCGTAACTTTGTCGTGTCTTTATGCTAATTACCGTTTCTGATTCACGTTCATGATCCCAAGTGACAGGTATAGACTTGAATTGGAAATAATACCGTCGTTTCAAGAACTGACATTTTTGACAGTTAGCTCAGTATGTCATTCAAGTGCCAAAACGTCCTTGTCGTACTATACACGCGCAAACAAGATTTATTTATTTAATTAAATCATACTATAAGGTAACCCTTATTATTCAACTTTATACCGTATAGATTGAAAATTTTGTTTACCAATTTATAATATATTAGAAGATAACTTAACATTTTTCTTTCTGAATATACACGCGCTAAAGTTCGCCGAAACTACGTTCCAGGTGGGTTAAGTAAAGCCGGTCGTACAGTAGTCGGTTGGAATCTATAAATTCGATGGTGAATGTTTAAATAACTCTGTGATGGGTGTTTTTATTTATGCAAATGTCGATTTCGAATGGATTACATTCGTATAATTGACTTGAAATTGTAACCTGAAGCTATATAGCGCAAGACCGGGCGTGTTACAAACAGTTAGAGTAAACAGTTAGCAGGATAGAGTTGTATATTCCAAAAATGGAGCATAATATTTTTATTTGCTATTAATCTTTGTACTCCTCAAAGAATTAAATTAATATATTACACACGCAATAATAATCTAAATTTCGGTTTTATCCTAGCCATCGCCATAATAAGTAAACAAATTCTGTTATTTATAATAAATACAATTATTTTCTTTTTCAATACTAGAGTATTCTCATATCTATGAGATACTAAATGCTCAGAATTATTGCTAAATTTTTTAGCCCTTGTACAAGGGTAATTTTGCACTGATACATTCACGTGGACAGATACCGAGGTATTTAAAAAAATCATGCGTTGCGTTCACACATATCGTTTCGTACCTAAGCTACCAAGCAATGTTCGTTGTTTTTAAAGGTTGTATTATAATTTAATAGGATGCATTGCTGTATAGACAAAATGCATGTCATTTTTCGAAAACTAGTAGCGCAATTCTATCTATTATTAAATAGATAAATCAGTTGAAAATGTCGATTGCATCAACCCAGGTAGACTTTTAAAGTGAAACTTTATCTAAGTATATAATTTCACCCAAATCGATACAGCCATTTTCGGAAAACCAATTGTATTTGTATAGGTATAAAAATCGCTCACTTAACAGAATAGAATTACGATTGAATTTTTGTTCAACAGACTAATTTCTGCGAATAAAATAAATGATGTTGTGGTCCAGGATAGTAGAAAGACTAAGTTTACTTACTGTCTTTCAAATTATTCTACCTGGTTCCTCTTCGTTTTTAGATACCTAGGTTTTCAAAATTTGCAAATCCAGGCAGACATTATTAAAAATTGACCTACCACTGTACTATGGCTTCCCTGCGATGTTTTCCTTCGCCGAAACGCTCAGGTTTATTATAGAGTTAGATGGATGGCTTCAAACCTGCATCCATATACATGGAATCCGACCTCACTACCAACTTATACTAAACATATTTAACCTTACACGTGTTGTGTTTCAGAAAGCTCATCTCAACAGTTTAGCACCTAATTCAGCAACAAAGGACAAACGTAGGAAAACTGTAGCGCTACCCGTTGCTAGGCAACCGGAAACGCCGTCCTCATCTAAAACAGAACCGAATAGAACAGAAGGAGAGAGTCCGTATCAAGAAAAGGCCGAAGAAATGGTTGTCGATAATATGATTGATTTAACGTTTGATTAGACTCTTTTGTATATTTTAATTCCGCTTTATTAATTATAATCTCGCATGTCTGCAAGTAGCACAAGAATAAAAAATACGTCAAATAACAACAAAATCTCGCACTGTTTTCTGTTGTTGTTCACCAATAAAGTATTATTTTCTCTCTGAAATTAATAAATCTATTTTATTTGAATCATTTTAATAAATACTTATTACTTGGTATCTTTTCAGAACCAATATCTAAAGAATGTAAAGATTATTTATCTCGCTAGCACGTAGAATATATTAATATTGAGGCCTACATTGCCTACTACTCTAATTATATTACGTCTTGGGCAGCTAATTCGTACCTGGCTCGAAGGACTGAAATATATGACGTGTGCGAAGAAGAAATATGTGTTTTTATATCAACAAAATACTGAAATGTTATTCCCTTGATTTATTTTTAGTAAATCCATTTTAATATTTATTAAACAAAATCTAAAGTCTTCGAAATTAATCTATTTTTATAACCTAGGGAAACACCATACAGAGGCAAGTTTTAGTGATATTTTTGGAAAGTATAAAAATAGAAACTGAACATTATTTAACTAACATACTATGAACATCGAAATGACTGATCTACAAAGATTCGAAATAACTTGTTACAAAGAATATTGCCATCGTATTTCACTCGGATGTATAGTTAAATGCTATAAGTTAATCTACGTACCCTAACTAGTTTTCAGGACAAAGCTCCTTTAAAGGCACTATCAATTAGTAATCTCTAATTATTCAATCTGTCCTCACAAACGTCTGATGAATATGCATCCGAACCTACCAGCTCACAAAGCGCACTTACCTTAATCCTTGCATCACCTCCTTCAGTATGGGCTCCAGTTAGGTAAGATTCCTAATTTACAAAATAATCTTAATTTGTTATACTACAGGCATATTTAAACGAGAATCTATTAATATTTGTTTTTTTTTCACGAATTATTTGAACTCTGCAAAATGACTGTACTTCGTCTGTTCTATCTTTATATACCTATATATAAATAAAATTGAAGTGTCTATTTGTAGTTCCAAAATAACTATTTTTCTCCAAATACATATGATTGTATTATACGGTTCTACCTATAACAAAAATCTTTTCTTTTTTTATATTAAAATTGTCTACCTGTGACTGAACTCTTTTTGGTAGAAATTATTTCGCGTAACTTAGAATGAAATTGTGAATAAGATCCAGATTTAATGCACAGTTTTACTGGCAAACAAAACTTCAGGGAAATTATTCGGGTTCCAAATAAAAAATAATTGGAAAAAATAAAGATTCAATTATCAGTTCTACGTGCAAGTAGTTACTTGAATTTATCATAAATATTTTTACTTTAATTTATTAGCAAAAAAAAAAACAGGAAAATAATTAGGGTTCCGTGTAAAAAAAATTGAAACTCATGTAAACAAAATACGATTCAATGGACAGTCAAATCATTAGTTTTCAAAGCTTATTCAAAAATATATTACGCTGTGAAGAATATATGAAACGCGGGCGGAGCCTCGGGCATACAGTTATTATTAAGTAAGAGTATTATCAATCGATAACTCTATATACCTAGTCCAAAGAGAAATAACAAATGTGTGTATACTAAAATTTGGCGACTGATATTTTAAGACCATGGAAATGCTTAAAACAAGCCTTTATTCAAAACGAGTGTCTATCACGATGTAAACTGCAGTAAAACTAACAACCCACAAATAAACTCCATCCATCAATGGTACAAAAGGCTAGTGAGAGTGGTTGGTCGATCTATCCATGCTGGGCTCAAGTCCACCGGACTATAAGCAACGTAGACTGAAGATAGGCCCGCTTTGCTCATTAAAATATGTAAATTCACCGCCGAGACATTACGTAGATAGGTGCCTCTGACTTATTGACTGGACCGCGTTATGCCATCGTAACTATTTTTTGGAGCATAACGTTTTTCGTTTATTTACTATCCAACCCAGGTTGTTTATTCTGGTCATAAACTATGTATATGTAGAAATAAACAGGTTTATTTTATTTTATGTATTTGTGGTTTTAACAAATATAATATTGCATTACATAGCGGGCAAAAATCAAACAGAAAAAGCGTGAAGGTATAAAAAAAAAATATTCACTCAGGTAAAACTAAATGGTTTCGATTCTATGTAATTTGAGTGTAGCTATAAATTTGAAGTCTAAATAATTATGTCAGTTTGAACTTAGAATATAGTTTATAGACTTCAAAGAGTGAATACTAAAATTTGAATTCATACCGTAGATCGGCTGTGGTGTATTCTATCCTACAAAGAGCTGATAAAACCATAGCACGGTGATAGGATGGAGTAATGAACGCCTAATTAATTACCACCCTGAAGCTGTTAATCTGTAAGCATTCACAAATTCGTACATAACATTATCTTTCATATTAATTTGCACCATGTTACCATTTTAAGTCACATATTTGATATCTGGCAAGTATATAATAAAAAGCATCTGCGTTGGCAACATGGTACAGAAAATACATAGAAATTATTAAGGAATTGGTTTTTATTAAATTATTTAAATAACAGAGAAATGTTATCCCAATACTCGTGTACAGTGACATTATAAGTAAAACACTTTTTTTAATTTGACATAGCACACTCATGTCTATCACATAAATCTGTACTGGATTTAGACCTAGACCCGTTAGGCACAGGCCTATGTATTAAAAAACAGTCCTAATGCAAAAAATATTATGAATAGTTTTTCTGTCAATATTAAAAAATCCAATATATTAAATAGTTCAATTATACAATCAATACTTTAACTTCACCGAGTAATAAATGATTAAAGATTTTACATTTGATATTCATTTATTCTATATTTAACCCCTTGGCCACTAACTTGGCGTTTATGCCAGCTTTCCGTTGTTTTCCTATTGTCTTATTTTTATGGGTAATCGACATATTAATATACTAACAAAAAAAAATCAAAAAGGGTGGCATATCATACGGGCCTAGGGCGGCAGCAAGGGTAAGTCCACCACTGACATAAATTAAGAATACATTTTGTTAATTAATGGTATACTGTGTAGATGATGCACTTCTCTGAAAATAATCATAGCGGCTCTCATGGACGAATGCTAAGTATATATTTACAATAAAATAAATGTGAACGGGTTAATTAGAACGTAAAGAATTAATCTATCAGATGTATTGTATTATTCCGTCCCGGGTGTGGAGTTGTGAACGCATTACTCGTTTCCAGGGCACCTACCGCGCGCAACTATTTAGTATCATTACAAATGTCGTTCGCCGTGTCCGTGTGTCCGTCTCTTTCTCTCTGTGTGCCGGAGAGCTACCGTTTCTTAATTAATAAGTATTCGACGGTCACTATATACAGAGCAGGACTTAAAACAAAAAATAAATTAAAATAATTGTGTCTACCTTTATTATTTGAAGACGCTGCTGTCACCTAATAATTTACTTTTTTGAATTGATACGTCTTTGGACAATGTGAAGTAAGAAGTAAGAATTTTTGACGGAATTTTTTTTTGAAGGCGCAGTTGTTATTACGGTCCGTTTCAGATTAAAGTAGCTCAGAAACCACCTATTCAATTATATAATGACCATGAATTTTCGTTGAAGAGAAATATCGCGAGAAATCCAAAGCATGGTGTCAGAGCATTTTCTGATAATGTCCGCCTGGGTATCTACCATCCTCAACTGTAAAAATCTGTCGCCAAAAACCAATAGGTGTGTTCTGGGAGGATAATTTGAGAGCTAGTACTTCTAGACTTGGTGTATTTACCCTTTAACCACATCCTCATTTAGCATCAGGTAAAATGTGGGCAAAAGTTTTAGCCTACATGGTATTAAAAAAATGTTTATTGAAATTCATCGAACCTTGATTTAAATCGTGTATAATGTTTACGAGCCTTTTTGTTTTTAACTAGCTGTCTGCCCGCAGCTGCGCATGCGATTCGTATTTTTTTCACTACGTATATCATATAGTTATTAATTAGTATAGTTTTTGAATTTTATATTGAGTAAAATTGTGTATCGGATTTTATTCACAGTTTCATGAGATTGAATTTTTTAACGCGGAACTCTATTTTCGAAAAATTAAAGTAGCCTAAGTTACACGAAGTAACTTCAGCTATCTGCCGAAAAAAGTCCCGTCAAAATCGGTCTAACCGAAACTGAGATAGCCTGGAATAAAGACAGACAAAATTTTTTTAAATGTATTTTTGGTATGAGTATCGTATATACATTCATATGTATTTAGTAAAAAAATGTTATTTTGACATTAAAAACAGAAACTTTTATTATTATAGATAGCTTACAATGGTTTTTCAAATTTTGGTATATGGTTCAATTACTGGAATGAGATAAAAAAGCTTTTAAAATGTTGCTTACGTAATATTGAGAAGGTTCCCATGCTTTATGATAATCACTCCTAATGTAAAATGCCAGACTGTAACTGCTGGAAACGGCTATCACATGCAGACACTGCAGCTTATCCATTTAAGACTCACATAACCAAAAATAGTTTATAAAGTTATTGATAGATTATCAACTTTTACTATGAGTAATCTTTTTTTTTTCTACGGCGAAAACTCAAGCTATCTGTTGTTCGAAATTCAAAGTATGGACTTACCTTATATTTTACAGGGAGTTTTTAAATTTAACGATTGAAAAAATTAAAGCAATGATTTAATAAGAAGTGTTCTCCATATGATATAGCGTTCGTTCGTTGTTACCCTATCCTCGCTGAGGTAAGCAAGAGTGTTGTTTTGTTCTCTCTCGGAGTCCCCGTCATTACGTACCTTTCAGCTCATTACTGGAAACAGATCACTCGCTTACTTAATTTGTGCATTTCCGATCAACGGATATTTAAATTTCTACCTTAATGACGCTAAGAAAATGTTAATAAATGTTAATGCGCCGCGAGCCGGTCTCTCGTTTGCTATAAGTGACAGATTTGCTTGACAGACGTAACTCGTTTGTTACAATATAGTATGGATGAGTCACGATTTGATTTTTTTGCATCATTTGTAACTAATACCGATGACTGGTTTTCATATGTGGCTTTACTTGCGTTTATACTATATGTAACCTGATGTTAAGTGACGATGTGGTCCGGGATGATGAACACACTAAGCCTAGAGATACTGGTTCTCAAGTGATGCTGCCGGAACACACCTATTGCTACTTGGTGATAGATTTTCAAACTTGCGAATGCTAGCTACCCAGGTAGGCATTATTAAAAGATGCTCTACCACCATTCTATGGTTTCCTCACGATGTTTTCCTTCACCGAAATATCAAACTTACAATGATGTTGGACATGTCAAACCTACGTCCATCGATGCGGAATCCGACCGCATTACCAACTGAGCTATTATCGCTTCGTTTAAGAGTTAATTTTTTCTGACGACATAATTCACTATTATATAGATTCGTTTTTCGATATAATACTGAATGTAAAAAAATATGTACTAAAACCTGACTATAGCTAATGAGCTATGATTTCAAAATATTTGTCGGTCATGTAAATCGGTTAATAGTTCTCGAAATATAAGCCAAAAAACGGGCAGATAAAAAGACATTAACAATTATTATAATACTAGTTGTGTGCCCGCGGCTGCGCCCGCATGTCATATGTTCTTCATTGCATATAATTTTATTTTTTTTTTCGGAACCCTAATTTTTCCCCTAAAATTATTTCAATCCTAAGCTAAAAATAAATATATTTCTCAGGAATTTGAACACTCGCCCGTAAAACTGTGCATTGAATTGGATTTTATTCAAGTTTTTTTATGACTTTTAATTTATTTACACGGAACCCTAATTATGATCGAAAATCAAAAGTGCCCTAAGTTACGCGGAGTAACATCAGATATCTACCAAAAAAAGTTCCTCCGCTGAAGTTACTCCGGGTAACTTAGACTACTTCTAATTTACGAAAATAATTAGGGTACTGCGTCAAAGAAAAAAACTTAAAAATTTGAATAAAATCCGGTTCGGTGCACAGTTTTACGTGCAAGTGCTATAATTTATCAGAAATATTTTTACTTCATCTTAGTACTAAAACTTTTAGGGAAATAATTAGGGTTCCGCATAAAAAAATAAAACGCAATGTAGAATATTTAAAACGCGGGCGCAGCCGCAGGCGCACAGCTAGTTATAATATATAAAATATTGTCTGCCTATATCATTTTCAAATGTTAAATTCAACTTAACATTTTCTGTTAATGAAATCACATCACCGGTCATTATTAAACTGTAACCGAGAATTGTATATTAACATATAGGTATTTCGAATTCTGGTTTTCGACACGAATAAATTAATTGTTTGTAGACTGCATAATTAATTCAAAACGTAAGATAATTTTAATAAGTCTGAATCAGAGTGAATTCACAGGCCCACGCAGTAGGTAGACTCGGTCTTGTGGCGAATATCGCTTGCATTGTAGCTACGATATAAATATTCGCGTTTTGAATTATTCATTATAATCAATGCACTTACCTGATCCCGTTTTATCCTGGTCGACGTTAAACTGTATTTAGTTTACGTGAGTTTTAGAATTATTCTGTGTATTATGGAACTGTTTTTGCTGAATCGTTATGAATGTTTTTAAGCTGGACAAAATTTGAATCGAACGTGATTGTAACTGACTATGTGGAAGATGATATAAGTTAGAACATCTGAACAGACCTTTACGTGGTTGATGCCAGATTTGAACCCAAGTCATTGACGTATGGTCACCCACCCGCAACAACACTTTTTTTTTTGTCAAACTGACTAATTACTGTTTACCGGAACAGCTTTGACAGCTTCATCGAATTTTCAAGGCGAGCGCTTATTGCGCTCAGCTAAGCGTAAGGAAACCAAAGCGGTACGGACCTCGGCTTAGGCTGCTATCCGAGACATTCATTCTGCGGGATTTGCCTCGTTCTAAATTCCGCGTTCATAAAATTGTCAATGTAACACGCAGGTGGCGATTCCCCAGATGTTGGTCGTCAGGGTAACCGTTTTTTAACCTTTATCCAGTTCTATAGTGAGCCTAAAGATTTTACGATGAACCAAAACTGATGAAACATGGAGTTATTACATTTCCTTGTGCCCGTGTGGCTTATAATCATGCGCCACATCGTCACTTAATAGCAGATAAAATTGTGATCAAAGCGCCTGATTCTATGACAAGAATAAGCATAATGGCATGTTAAAAAAATCTCTATGCAATGGAGACATTCGTTCAGCCATGAACTTAGAAACGCGCCTATATAGTTCTGTCGTATTGAAATTTTTTTTTTTTTGTAAAGAAATACTTAAAATCATTGCCTAAACCATATCCATATGATTATATATCCACTCATAAATGTTTACCATATTATTAAAGCTCCAAAAAATTTGAAGCGTTTCTCAAAAGCCCTATTACTGTGACTGTCTTCAGGAAGCGTAACCGTTATCCTTTGAACCGTCTATGATATTAATTACTGATAAATCTATTGCCATTGTTAGACAACATTTTAATATTTAGTCATCTTAAAAGCGTATTTTAACACCGCCATTTGATTCTAAAATATCTATCAACTGAACACTTAATGATTATTTACAATAACAAAATATTTACATACAAGCTGATCCCGAACTTATAATCAATAACGTCTTGTGCGTAATTCGTATCCGTAGCCTATTAGCTCAAATGTCGCCCTACCGCCGCTGGTTCAGGTTCACTGGCAGTTTTTTTGTATAATTCTAAAAACGAATGAAACTCAGAATGAAAAAAGAAATAAATCATCATCATGAATCCAATGATATTCTAGTTATAATTTAGTTAACATAGAGTAAACCAAATCCAGTAACAATTAATTTGGAAAGTACTGATGAATACATGGTTATTTTTAAATATGATATCCATTTAAAGTCATTCCATTCCACATTTAAATTCTCCGGGCAGAGTTTGATGACATTTTTTGGTTTTATACTAAATTATCTGGAAATATTGAAAAAGTGCGGCACATCGGTAGCGTGGCGGTATGGCGCCTGACGTTATACGGGGTTTGATTTTTCCTTTAATCAATAATCTGCTTCTTTTACTCTGTAATAATACTGTTATTTAAAATTGAATAAAAGGATATATGTATTCGTAACTAATGATTATCTCCTTCGTCCTTATCAACACTCTGCATAGAAAAAATAGCAAAGTTAATAACGTAAATGACTACCTACAGGATACCGGTCCAATGCAGAGTTTTTCATCAAGTGATTTTTTAGACACGTGAACATGATCTGGAATTT
Source organism: Samia ricini (assembly GCA_014132275.2). NCBI lineage: Eukaryota > Metazoa > Arthropoda > Insecta > Lepidoptera > Saturniidae > Samia > Samia ricini. Next base: position 4,184,963 of record AP028164.1, on the reverse strand, counting down.
ATATAAATATTTAAGCTGAGTATACAGTAAGAAGAAATGTGTATTAAAATTTGCAGTAAATTAAAAAAAAAATTGTATATCAGTGACTCATGAAAAATTATATTTCAATGGAAAACGTAGTAGTGTCTGAGAAAAAACTTTTGATACTTGATGGTTTTATTAATACGATAAGATTTTTTTCAAAATTGTATCCGAACTGTCAATCGCTGAAATTATTTTCAAATGAATTTAGAAAGATTGCAAATTAATTGCAATAAGAATTACCTAATTCAGAATCCTAATACCGTCAAACCTAACGTTTATAATTGCTATTTTCATGGTTTTATTTCACCTTAGTGGGAATAGAGCTTGTAATGATTTGTCTTTTGATATTTGAATAATAATAATAGATAATAAACAAAGAATGCAATTTCGTTTAAACATTACATCACAGTAAATGGTTGTTTTGTTTACAATCAGGTTTTTTTTTATCATAAGTTTAAGTTTGAATTTTAGTTGTTGATAAGTTGATATTCAAGCAAAACATAATTCATATGCACTTAAATTCGTTTAATATACGGTGAAGCTACCGCGGTAAATGTGATCGTGTTCAAAATGAATCGTAGTTATTTTATTTTTCGATTGTCACTGCGGTTCGATCGAGCCGAATGCCCAAGAATTAATAACGGACCGGGCGCAGGGTCCGAAACCGCGGACAATCTGCGCTCTTTTGAGTGTTCATATAACATTTTTTTTGTTCACTATTATTTCGTTCATTGTTTTATATTTTTCTCCCGCCCTCTCTGTTCGATAGTCGGCGATAGTTTTTCGCGGTTAGTGCACGATGCCGGCTTTCATGAGTGGACGAAAGGATTTTTAATTGCTTCTGACACGATGTCGTCTGCCGATCAGATATCGTTTGATTCTTTAACGCAGTGGTTCGAATATGAAAGAAAGGATTTTATAAAATTTTACATATACATTTAATTGCTACGCTTATCAAATAAAAATCCATCCAACAGGAACTTGAAAAAAAAAATTGTTTGTGTATCAGCATACATTTGTGGTGATCATTGGGACATTATCTATTTCCGACTACATCTAGCTAATGCGGAACAAGTAATGTTCCGATTTTATTAAAAAAAACTCGAAGATATTCTAATGTATATTAGATACTCTATTATATTTTTTAAAACACGTTATTTATACATTAATAATAGGCAAAAACAAAAATAGTACAGTGGGTATTGCTTTTTGTTTAGTCGCTATTAATAAGTTGGATGAAAGAGTGTTTATGATTTGAAACATTTTAGGAATATTTTTCCCCAATTTTACTATAAAAACCAGATTAAATTGTTTCGTATTATATTATAAGTACATATAAAAAACTTGTAAATAAATGCAAAAAGGGCATCACTATTCGTCTTATAATCACCAAAAACTTTTAAAATCTGAATGAAATAGCAGATTTTGGTTTTACGAAGACAAAAGGGTCCATAAATTCACATTAAAGGTTCGCCCTTTTTGCATTTAGTACGCGATGTAAATTCATATACTATGTTTTCTTCATAATTTCAATAATGATTATTTTCAAATTTCCCACAAATTTCGTTGATGCTCTTAAATAATTAAACGATGAGTATATTTAAGATTTGTCAATACCTGTAATAATTATTTATGTTTCAGCTTTTTACCACAATTCCGTAATATTTATCGGGCGATTTCAATATGCGATAATTTTTAATTGTTTTTACCCGCTGAAGTTCAAAGTGTCTATCTTTTTTTTTTCTCTAAAGTTTCAGATTAGTCACAAAAAATGATCATTTTTAATCACAATCTAAAAGTTAAGATTTGATATGTGGAATAAAATACAATAGAATAATTTTTATTTGCACATAACACAACACAAATTTAAATACACTTATGTATTTATTGTAACATAAAACAAAGTGTTGCGCTTATGCAAACAAGGTCCAATCTTAGCTTGATTACTGCACTGGAACTTCAAAAGTGTCAAAGTAGCGTCGGTTTTCTGGTTGAACCTTGTCGACGCATTGCGAAAACAATACTTAATTAAATATTGAAAAAAAAAATTAAGAGAACAACTGAAAGCTTTATGAACAAGTTATACATATCTATATTAGGAATATACATATAAGCAAATTTTGTATCCCTTTTTATTAAAAACAATTTACAATATCAGACTACCTTCTATACCATCAAACACGCAAATAATAGACATAATTTAGTAAAATACTATAAAATAATACATATACAAATACATATGTACTTCAGCGCCACCAAATTTATATATGAGCGCGTGTGACAATGTTTTTCACAAACAATATACCGATTAATAAACGGTAATTAATTCTTTGAGCAGCCGTCAAATGTTCAGAATTCGGGATGCGTTTCCGATGTTCGTCATTTAATAGTGGTGATATCGCCCCAACACTGTTAATGAATTTATACGGACCGCGGCGCATTTACAAGCGAACGGTACGAATCATCTCGACGCGTTTGCTGTCCGCCGTAACTCGGTATACGCTTCGAATAAATTAAATATAATTTATTTTGAGCCCTTTAATGTCTCATCACTCTTATCCGAAACGAGAAAACAAAGCCGGCTTGCTTAAGTTTCTTAAAAACTGTCACAAAAAGAATTAAGTTAGAAACACAAATATGGAAATAAAATTGAACAATTTTCGGATAGAATATTAAAGAAAGGCAAAACAAAAACCCTGATAATCTTAGAGACAACGGAAAAATATATAGGTTTACACATACACACACCTGTACATTTAGGTACCTAGTTTTGATTAAAAATATATTGTTTATAAAATAGCTTTTGTGAAAACTAGCAGTGATCCACGTTTCTGGTCGAATATAATGATTTCTATTTTTGAAAATTATTCACTTTATTATATCGCGTAAATATTTCATGGTTTGTGTTTGCGTATACTTCGAATCAACGGGGGTGTTACCTTTTTGGTATTGTTCAAAGGATGAAATAATCACGTGATGTTGTTTTGCTAATCGATCTCTCTCTTTCTCTTGGAGTTTTTTACTTTAATTATTTTAGTACAAATTATAAAATTACTTGGCAACGACGAGTTAAAATCTCATATCGCTATTCGGTTTTCCTTACACTTTTAAACAGAAAAATAACAACAAATGATGTTTCTACAGATCCCCTTTACCCCTCCTTGTGATGTGATTGTTTTTTTCTGAATCCGTTCCGCTCTTTCAAGTCTCACGTGATTAATACCTTGTCCAATAAATGTAGGATTATTATCGGATAACAGCGTGATAATTATTTTTGCTTTTGAATCTCTCAGTACATCTTTATATCCATGGATTAATATTCAAAATCATGATGTTAGTTCTGACGTTTATATTCCAAGGCTAATCGCGTGACATGACCTTGAACTTAGACTCTATCGCGCATAAAGAAATATCAATGTAAACCTTATTTTTTTTAATTTATTAAAATTTTCAGGAATGGTTATCCTCGAAACCTTCATGGTTAATATCCGACTACGGGGCGCACACTGTTTATAATAAATAGCCGTCTACTACATTCTCCCAGCCATGAAACAAAATCGGCACTCGTTCTGATGTTCGATGTATGTATTTTTTGCGGTAGCCGATTATTGCTTTTTGGTGTATTAATTCGGTATAAGAGTTAATTTTTTTACACACTACCGGTAGTTCGCACTTTGTTCCTCGCATCATAATATTATGTACAAAATACATACTCGTATGCACAGGATTTCATGGTGTCAATTATCTCATTTTGTTTTTACATCAGTATTCGATTTAAATGTATCGAGAAGGGTTGATAACTTTTTACAGTGGTAATATTTGATTATTGAAATCTGATAACTATTATATGATTAGTACTTTGACTCCACATTATATGAATACTGCGAATGGATAGTCTATTGAGGGCAACGAATTTTTGATAAATCGTGTGATATGTTTTAAATATTTCCGTCTTGGCCAGTTTTTCTTCAAAACTATATATTTAGAACACATAATATAATTTACTAAGTGGTTTTAACGATATACAAATTAATTCAAATTCTTGACAAGAATATCGATTAAAAATAAATAAGGTTTTAGTGTTTAATAAGGCATGGGTATTGCCGACAAAAGTGAAAACTAGAAAGTTTAAAAAACCCGTTTTTGTTTGTCATGTTTAAATTTAATAATTCTAAATTTAATAATTTGTTAGGTAATTAAAATTATTAACATGATCTAACATTTAACATATAAAATTTGTTCGATTTTTAGATGATTGTGTTTGTTTTTATATAATTAATTGATGGTCAAAACATACGATAAACTGCGTAAATTATAATTCAAGCACTGAAACGCCATTTTATAATTGTAGCAGATTGTTAAATGCAACTCGAATCTATAATTTCCCTATCGACAATCGCTCAACACTGCTAAAGAAGTTTAAAATAATAATCTATATGAAGAACTTAGAAATTATAGGTGTAAATAATTCGAAACCTTATTTGTATGATTTTCAAAAATAAAGTAAAAACTAATTCGCGGATTCGAAAATCGTTTTTAACGGCGTTTTTACGGCGGTTTTATCAAAGGTGTAAGGTGGGCTAGGAAAAAATATAAATAACCTGGAAGGAAAGGAGACTACGATTACTTTACAGGTTAATCTAAATCAAATTATTGGTTAGCACGACGTAAGGTCAACTGGAGGTCAAGATTAAATTTAAAAATGATTACTACTGATATTATGAAAGTTATTAAAGAACTGAAAGTATAAAAGTGTTCGACGGCAATAAGTGTGCGAGTCAAACACGTGTTTTACACGGTAAAAAAATAAGCCACAATGTGGTGAATTTTTACTGGGGTTTGTGAAAGATCCGGCAGTGTAGCTGATTACGGGGCTGAAGCCAACCAGCAGCAGACTTTTAGGTGGTGATCACCAGCACCACATGGTATTAAAAATTGGTGAACTACGAGATTCGCACCGACCAGTTGGAAAACGAAAAAGAAATGACCGAGCCCGAGATATATTTTCATCATAGCTGTCAAAACGTTGACAATAAATACGAGCCCATTAGGACTCGACTGTCATCGCAAGACAGCTCGAATGATTTGAAAATATTAAATAATAATAAAGATAATTATAATTTGCTTATTACGCTAACAATTAAATTGTAATAATGGGTATAATTTATAAATATTAAGTCACTGATAAATACAATTTAAAGAAGTAGGTTTCACTACACTATGCGTAAAGGAGTGTAGCAAAGATGGGAATTTTAAATAAATGTCAAGTCAAGAGATACGAATTCTACAACGTGACAACCTATAGCTGAAAAATACACCACATTTGATAGTTTATTTCAAGATTGTCTCTATAAATATCAAATTACAACTCATATCAATTATTTGCAAATGATATTTATGCGAGCAACTGCTTTTTATACTGAATGAAGCAATATGTTTGAAAAGCGTCTTTTTAATTACAAAACAATTATAGTGTAAATAATGTATTAAAAGTGAGACAATTTGAACAGTCTTCTTATTTAATTAACCGTTTTTCTACTATAAGTTTGAACTTCGTGTGGATTCAATTTAGTGTGATCCAACTTAGTAATACATGTGCATGCCTATCGAATAGGCAATAGAAACTCCATACACTATTGCTACAGTAGATAAACTTTAAGAAAAATATCCTTCTTTATAATAAGCGCCTGTTTCTTGTTAATTATCGTTATGATGAATTAAAAAAATATCGCTTAAAAAATATAAGAAAACATTGATAAATTTGATCACATACACAGAGTACAATAAATTAAAAAATTACGCATGTTTTTAAATCGGTATTGCTTATTATCACTGTTAAACTTTATCGATTTTTTTTCTATACTGGCTTAGAGAATACAAAATGGTCTTTCAATAATTAATGTTTCAACATATAACAGAAATTCCTTTGCCGACAGAAACTACACTATCTAGCAGGAAAGCAAGTTCGCCCGCAGCTAAATAACTTACACTTTAATTTTAATTATAATATATTGATAATATCCAGTAATGCAAACAAGAGCCGGTGGACTCGACTACCGACTGCCAGGGCAAACATATCTAAAGGCGGTTCGAGACGAACGCGATTCGCGCGTTTTACAGTCTTACAATCATTATTATATTACTTGTATTTTTATCACTTATCAGTTAAGTTTGAAGTGACTATGATTGAGAGGTAGGTCGGATACTACGATAACGGACGTAGGTTCGAATTTAGTTTATTCTATTCATAATATCTGAGGTTTCATTGAAGAAAAGCGTTGTAATGAAACTATAGCATATTGGAAATACATTTTCCGCTTATCTAGCTGTCGCCAGCTTATACCAGTACATTTTACAAGCTATTTTCTTTAAACCAAAATACAATAGTGTTTGTTCTTTTTGTTATATTGTAATTTATACGGTAGGGCTTTCATGCGCTGTTAGATTGCAAGTCGCGACCATCATACTTATATTAACCCTTGCAAATAGCAACGTCTATTGTTAATGCATAGCAATTAAGCCCAACTGGATCACTGCCATAATACATTCGTGAGAAAACCCATACCACCAATAACACCTTAAGGCTCATCGCATTCCAGAATCAATAAGTGTATATTCAAACACAGTTAGAGGCTTTAGCCGTGGTGTGGGTATTTTATGGAAATAGACTGAAAATTTCTAACAACGCTGCCGTTACGCTGTTCGTGTGGTAAGTCCTTAAAGGCGAGTGCATCGAATTAAGTTCGCGATTAGCATACGTAATTACAACTCTTATCGTTCGCTTAATTGCACAGTAATGAATCAACTTGTACGTATTGACGTCGTTCATTATACAACGATGTATTTCGATGGCTCCGGCTATTTTTAAACTCATTTATCAATTACTGTTAAGATATAAATTGAAAGAAGTTTGAAATTATACATGAAATTTCATGTTATAAATGCATATTAGGTTAAAGATAGTTTGTTATATCGGTCTTGTGATATCTAAAACTACTTAAAAAATTATAGCCATGATATTATGTAAGATAATGGCGGAGTTTTTATTGAAACTTAAACATTCGAAGTACGTATGTTCTGTTTGAAATTATTCCATGAAGTGGTTCTTAATTAGTGACGATATGTGAGCTACACATATAATATAATGCAGCCAGTGTCATGTATTCGAATTTTACGTAAAGACGGGGGGGGGAATGATTCATGCTTTGCTTATTTTTGATGACACGGTGGAAAGGGACGGGAAGGGTCTGAACGGTGATGGTCATATTGACTTATTAATTTTAGATTTTTTTTGGCCAAAACTATGCCAATGTTTACACAATCATGGAGGGGGTAGATATTTACTTACTATTACTGGAGGTGGGGAGTAAAACTGACCAAATTTTTATTCACATAATATTTGAATGACGCTTCAAGACTCTAGCAAAATGGTGGCCATCTTGTTAGATAGACCTTTTTAGGAGTTTTAAGGCACAACAGAATTCATGTTCTATGTTATTATTTCTAATTTATTTCGTGTGAGCTTAATTTACTCCAACAATTAAATTACATAATACACAGTAGAACTTCTGTAAGGCGAACTTCAGGGCAGACGTCACAAAATTCGATTTATAGAGATGTCGACTTATGCATGCGTAGATTTTATAATAGAAGTTCTTCTTTTTTGCTTACTTAATAGATACGTTTAGCCTTAGCTTATTCATCTTAATGAATCCAATAGAGTATACATGAGGAGAATAGTCCAAGCCGAAGTTCGTATAATTCTTAGCCTAACCTCTTCCTAGTTAACATTTTGTCTCTTAAGAGAATATCCTAGCGACTTTTATTCCATACAAAAGAAGTGCCTTGTTTCCTCCCTGGATAAAGGCATTATGGTAAAAAAAATTGTAGCAAATAAGATTTTTCTACCACCACCATAAATTAGATATTGTAGAAATTAGGAACCTTTGAAAATGAATAAAATGCTCGATTTTTACCTTCATTTTCAGACGTTCGTCAAAGAAATTATGTAAATAAAATTTAAAAAATCAAAACGTACATGCATAGCCAAAGTTTTTGTTACTCTAAAACTGAAAGAAAATTAAAAATCGGTTCAGTTTTGGAGGAGGAAAAAGGGTACTGCGAAGTGACGTTTTGTCTATTTTGCAATTGTCCCTATTCTTTCTTTAGGGCGCAACGCGATAGCAATAGATTTCTGAAATACCTACTTTTCCGACCGCGTGTCCTCTTAAACAAAATTCAACAGCGTTATCAATATCATTTTTTTCATGCCCTGTTCACAACACACTTGGGGTCGGTGCAGAATGTTTTCTAACTCCATACATACCTATCAGCTTCAATCTCTTCTATTTGGATTTTTTTCTTATCTATTATCCCTCACTCCTACCTGTACTACCTCTACTACATTACCTCATTCCTATCCCGACGTTTTGGCTGGGCTGCATCAACCGTGGTCATGGGCTGACTGGCGGTGCACGGTGTCGTCTTTTAGTTTTGAAGGGTATTTTGTTGGTCTACCTCCGTTTGGTCTTTATATTTGATATAGTCACAATACACAAGACTAGCTATGCCCACCGACTATGCCTGTGACGATAAATCGCGAACCTTGATGTTTCCTGACAGCAGATTCCACGCAGAGGTAAGCTTATATCCTCACTATTGAAACCCGTTTTAAGTTTTTTTTAATTTTATCTAAATATGGAACGTGAAAATTTAGAAACGTGTATTCCTCACACACTCCATCCACACTTTCTTTAGCCTTCTACTATTACATCTTATAAAAAAACACACGCAAATTGCTCTCTAATAACACTTGGTCTATTTAAAATGTATATTAACAATTCATAGAGAAATAATAACGTTTTGTACGATGTCGGTTCTGTTGAGTTACTAGCGCTGTTCTAATCAGTTGTTCGCAGAATGGAATCTTTTAATTTAATCTACATAGGTCAGTTACGTCGCGTCGGCTCCTACGAACATAGCTTTCATTATCACGAATATCATAAGCTCATTTTACATGTTGACTATAAATTTCGTATTATTGTAGGTACTTACTTACTCACAAGTACAGTCAACAACCGAATAATAGATAATATTATTAGAAAATAATAAGGTATATTAGTGATGTTTAATTTTTTGAAAAGTACAGATTATAATAATAATATAATTAAATGGTTTACTTCTGTTGAAAAAAATATTTCATTCGAATAGTAAATTTCGAAGATACAAGTGTTTAAAAGTTTTTAGTGGGGATCGAGAGGCGATGCTCTATCCTTTTTCCGCGAAATGAATGTTAGTACAGAAAATGTACAAAACAGGTCAGTGTGACGTCTTATGGAAGTATGTATTGTTACCAGGAAAACCCTGTGGTATAAAGAAAGAAAACTCAGGGGTTCCAGTAACAAATTTATTTAACACAAAAAAAAACGAAGACAAAATTGATAAGTTACAAAACAAAAAGATCTCACCCGGCTAGGTTGGCTAATTAAATAAGGTTATATCTCTGTGTGGGATATCAAGGCTTTTAAACAAAAAGTATCGAAAAAGAAAAGTTCATAAAGTTGATGATTACCAGCACCATGTGGTATATTGCAATATTACAAAAAAAAATACGTGACTTTCCACGAACAAATTCCACGACGAAAAAAAAGCTATGACGTTCCCGTATTATATGCTAGTCTTTGGAAATAACAGATCGTTTTGTATAAACCGAGCGGTCAATACTACGAGCCCTTTGCGCCAAATCTGTAATCGCATGACAGCTCAAATGTTTTTTAAATACTAATTATATAATTTGGATTCTACATTAATTATTAGACTTTAATAAATGGAGATTATTATCAAATAAATATTACATAATTAAATATATAATAATGATTGACAATGTAGTTTGATCAAAGTTGGATGGTGTAAGAGGCGGAATTTTAGATAAATGTCAAGTTGTATGACGTGTGAATTTTACAACGTGACAGTATCTCTCTCTCTCTCTCTCTCTCTCTCTCTCCTACTATAAAAATGAAAATCCTCATAAGTACCTTACTAGTTATCGAATTTTAATTTTATTTTCGTGGTCACCACTATTTGTGGTCTGTTTTTTGTATGAGACAATAAAAAATAGTCAGTCAACTTCCTTATTCAGTACAAATTATCAATTATACCGACTTTATTTGTAGTATATTATTTTGCAGATTTTTTTAACTATCATTATTGACCCCTTGAGCACTAACCTGACGTTTACACCAGTTTTCCATTGTTTTCCTATTGTATTCCCATTGTCTCATTTTTATGGGTAATCGACATATGAATATACCTATTTCCACACAAATAATTAATTGTAAAATTTTCAGTTATTAATCAATTATTAAAATCAAATCAGTGGTTGCATATATGACTTAAAAAAATGTAAATCGATTCAGTGGTTCTTGAGTTTTCAGTCAATGAATGAACAGACAGACGGTTACTTTTAAATGACAATAAAATCGTAAACATTTTACATATCTACTATAAAAAAGATGACGATCAGTTATAATTAGAAAACATTTATTGATTAACTAGAAAGACATATTTCGCGTCTAATTGATTTATTTTATAAACAAAAATGTTTTTATTATAAACAATATGATTTTGTTTCACGTATCAAATATATATAGGTGTAGATTTATTACTAATTCATTATATCAATAATGATAACAAAATATTCGTCGGGTTCGATTTTTTTGCAGACATTCTGAACGCAATTCAAATTTGCATAAAAATTTATGTAAATTAACAAAAGTGAATAATACGTCATGACTTTGTAATGGCGTCCATAAATGTTACTTTTATATTTATCTATTAATTTGTTTGTAATTATTGTAATGGCAAAGAAATATTTTACATATAAATTCAAGAGCCATATGCGGGACTGGTATATTGTATTAGGTACGTTATATTATGCCGTACTTTTCATTTAAGCCTTTTTTTTAACGTTCTAATGACTGACGTCATTGGTAAAACAGAAACCTGTCGCTTTAACTTTGCGGTAGCGTCTTTCGGTTAATTTATTTAATTTGTCGGTTGTCTGTATATTGCAGTGTTCTAATTGCTACGCTGCCGTTCGCCCACTTATCATAATGTCTCGCAAATCACAGCGCTGCGGGAATAAATCTACAGTCGATAGGACTCCGGTACTAGACCGAACAGGGTTGCCAAGATATTATATTTTGTAATTAATAATAGAGCCTTGATGGAAATTAAACACGGTGATAAATGAGGGAGGTAGTTCAGAATTATTATTATTTCAAACAGTAATTTGTATTCATTTTTCGATTTAATCATCCGTATCTGTTCAAATATTTTATTACAGGCACATTGTTAATTTCCTAAAAAACAAATTTTAGTTCAATTGTAAAACAAAGTAAATATCCAGTAACAAATAAAACAGAATAGACACTTTCTATATATATTACATAGAAGCGATGGTGGCGCAGTGGATAGTGCGGCCGGATTTCAAGTCAATGGACGCGGGTTCGAGCCCACCTATCCAATTCTCAAACCAGCCTGAACTATCGGTGAAGGAAAATCGTGAGGAAACCATAGCACAGTGGTAGTGCATTTTTTAATAATGCCCACCTGGGTAGTTAGTTTGAAAACCTATCGCCAAATACCAATAGGTGTGTTCTAGCACCATCACTTGAGAACCAGTACTTAAAATCAAATCAAAATCAAAATTTATTTATTCAATTTAGGCCCTAAGAAGGCGCTTATGAACGTCTAAAACACTACCACCGGTTCGGAAAACAACCCAGTCGAGAAGAGCGCAGACAAGAAACTCGATCTGGTTCTTTTTTTTCATAAATGTTATATATTATAAATATCATTTTTTTTGTCATATAAAAAACTATACAAATCGTAGTTTTTAGTGGAAGCACAGAGATGTGGGTTATTTCCAGACATCACTATCGTTCACGTAATGATCCACCCTGTAATAACCTTTTGAGATTAAAACTCGCTCGACATAATACTTGAACTTATTGTCAGGTAAATCGGTAATGTTACTTGGGATCTTATTGTAAAACCAAATACTATTACCTATAAAGCTTTTATTACACTTACTTAACCTAAAGCGTGGAACGGACAACTTGTCTTTACTTCTAGTATTAAAATTATGACGATCATTCACTAGATCTAGTGGGCTCACTTCTGGGCTTAGTGTGTTTACCACCCTGGACCACATCCCCGCTTAACATCAGATGAGATTGTGGTCAAAGTCCTGAGTCTATACCGTGTAAAAAAACATAGAATTAACCACAGCTTATATTATTGTTATCATTAAATTGGAAAGATAACATAATATGTCTTTTCTTTTAATTACGTCATTAGTTATTATTTAGTTAAGAACCCTGACATTTTTGTTTAAATATTAGAAAGAGATCCTATTTCTGTCTGTCTGTACGCTAGTGAGCTTATAAGTGAAAAACACCTTATTTAACCTAAGTTCTAAAAATACAATTTTAATGTTATCATTCTATTTTGTAAATACACATAATGGACAGTGTAGTGTATAAAAAAAATCATAAATACAGTTAATCTGAAAGCCCTACAGAGTACAGTTATGCACAAAAATGTATTAGCGCGCACGCAAAATTTAAACATAAATCCGTGGACCGCTCTGCGCGCACGCACTACCAGACTTAATAATAAATACTTTATCATATATCAACACGAAATAATTATAAAATCGACACTTATTGCTAGCGTTTATAATTTGTTTCTCATGTGTTTTAACAATAATATTTCTTTTAATATAATAATATATCCCAATAGTTTCGAAGAAATTAAAAGATTTCCTCGAAAGATATCAATTAACTAGCAATTTCTATAATTTTATGATCCGTTTGTCTCTCTCCATTTAACGCCACTCGATGTAACGACAAACTCCATAAAACGTCGAAATTATTTGACTCTGATTATTTACCTTGTTGTATACACAATGATCCACTCTATATAACATCTCTCTCACTATAAATAACAACAGCAAAAGTCATTAGTAGGCAATACACTGTATTTTCTAAGCTGTTAATATCTTTTTTCCAGTTATTTATTTCTTCCTTATCGTGACTAAGAGTGGCTTAGGATATGTCGTATAGAACAGGTTATGTTACTATGTCCTGATTAAAATTATATAAAATGCTATGAATATTGCTATTCTCAAGACAAAGTGCTTACAGCGAAGAGAGTTAGTTATCTACGAAATTGTTTTCGTGAAATTGTTTTTGAAAAAAAAAAAACTCCTACGGCCACTAGTCATCATTCTCATGTCTTTTCCCAACTTATTTGGGGTCGGCGCAGTATGTTTTTTCTTCTTCCAAACGTCCCTATAAGCCGTCATCTCTTCATTCACACTCCTTTTTCTTTCATATCATTTCTTACACACTCCATCCACACTTTCTTTGACCTTCCTCTATTTTTCCATCCTTCCACATTCATATTCATTACTATTTTACCCACATGCGCTTCCTCTCTTCTCATAACATGTCCATACCACGACAAATGGGAACCTTTCAACTTTTCTGTGACAATCAATATTCCACTTTCAGTTTATGTTTAAAGTAATTTATTTTAGTCTGTGTGTCCGCGTTTCATATATTCTTCACTGCGTAATATATAAATAATATTTTGATGGTACTGTCCATTGTATCGTATTATATTCACAATTTCTTAAGTTTTAATTTTTTACATGGAACCTTAATTTTTTTCCCAATAATTTTTAGTACTAAAAGAAAAGAAAGATATTTCTCATAAATTCAAAAACTTACTTGCAAGTATAAATGTCCATAGAATAGTTTTTTTTTTTTTCAATTTTATGGTTTTAATTTTTTTTTTCGCGGTACTCTCACTATATTCGAAAAATAAAACTTAACGGAGTAACGGAGCGACTTATGCGGAGTAACTTCAGCTGTCTGCCAAAACAAGTCCCGTCAAAACCGGTCCAGCCGTTTCGGAGATTAGCCGGAACATATAAACTGACAATTTTTTTATAAATTATGTTTCTGGTATAAGCACCGTATATACATTCATATGTATTTAGGAAACCATTGTTATTTGGATATTAAGAACAGACACTTCAGTTTTATTTATTAGTATACAAGACTACAATAACCTATTAATCATACGTAAATATCATATAAAGCATATAACCTCGTTTCTAACTAAAAGCCTGTTAACTCTATAAATGATCAAATATACAAGTAGAATATCCTTTCGTATTTACGTTGTACATATACTACCCCCATCACAAAAACACCCCACCTTGTACGTTGAGACTAGAAATCTATGCCTACAGAGAGCCTAGGCCGAAAATTATTGGGGGGTTGGGGGTTTAAGTCGGGCAAGGGAACGGGTCGTGCGGTTCATAGATCAATTAATTCATAATTATTATATAAATGCCTACGAACAGACTGCTTCTGAGGGTTCTAATAGTTTTTAGTACATATATAAAGTGGCAAAAGGACAGCAACTGAGTTAAATCTTGATGGCAAATGTTGTTTAGTTTTTGTACTCTTCACAGATATGAATTCTTTTTAACCGAGACTAGATCGGAAGAATCACCATCCGCTCTCATAGATCAACTAGAATTATAGAAAAAAATATATCATACAAATGTTATGAAAGTCGATAAAGTTTGAAACATAACGGTTGCTATCAGCTGCAAATTCCATGACTACGTCTGGTTTGACAGGCTCACTGTGAAGTGTGTATTACAGCATTACCCTTCTGTAAATCGTAGAGTTGGAGATGATCTGTTTGGGTGTGTTCAGTGTGGTCGTGGTCAGTCCTGTATCAATTAATGGACGTCGGTTCAAATACACCTATCCAAATCTAAAATCAGCCTGAGCTTTCGGTGCAGGAAAATATCGTGAAGAAACCATAATATGTAGTAGGGCATTTTAAAGTAATGCCCGCCTGGGTAGCTACCACTTTCAAGTTAGAAAACCTGACATCAAATACCAATAGGTGTGTTCCGGTAGCATCACTTGAGAACCTGGAACCTTCTAGGCTTAGTGAGTTTACCATCCTAGATCACATCCTCATTTAATATCAGGTCAAAACACTGAGCCTATACTGTGTAAAAAAAACTTCAATTGTCCAAAAATGTTCGTAACCAATGTGTCTAGGAAAACCCGAAACCTACCATATATGATTAAACAAAATAACACAAAAGGTCAGTTATTCACTGTATTTGTTCTTGTTAAATATTTAACGCTTAAGGTATAGTGTCTATAAATAATCCGTATAACTTGACCTACCATATTCCCAAGTATATTACACATTACTACCTTATCAAGAACACTTTTGTTTAAAAAAAAGATCTTTTAAATTAGTGGTATTTTCATTGCTTTGTGAGATATAAGTCCAATAACGGGTAGACAGAATGAGATTAAAAAAAAATACAAGAATAAATATACTTTCTTAATAACATTTTTTTAATCTATGAAGGGGGCCAGCCGTCGCAGGCCTGATATGTGACCGGAGAGTCTTGTTCAACAAACGATGACGATGATTTAAGCTCAGGCGTTTTAAGTGTATTACGGAGAGAAGTCCGGCTTTTGGGCTTTGGGCTTAGATTTGAGTGAGCTCGCTATTATCGGAGAGACTTCTCGATTTATGTACGCCTGGTCGTTCGACCGTCGACGGGCCTCAGGCTGAGTATGGTGGTTTGACACGGCTCGAATTATTGACTAATATTTTAGAATGTATGTACAATGCTTCAAAATTAATTATTAATGCCGTTAACTTTGCCCGTTGCATTAAGTTATCGATAATTATAAGTTTGTTTTTCATATGAAACATCTATTAGCACGTCTTGATAATAAAATCGACAAGTATGCCATGAAGGTAAGCGGCATGACGTTTCCTGTATTCAATCATTTGTTATTCCTAACTTTTCCACTTTAATATCAATCGGAAAAGCTCAATATACACACTTCATGAGTGCAATAAAAACGACGGTTTCATTTCTCACTACAATAAACATTCAGTGGGTATTTTTATTACTTTTAGTTGAGAAACTTTCCTTAGGTATGTGAAATAGCAAACTATTTGTTATCCTTGAAGTTATCTTTTAAATTTGTTATTAATCACAACGGCAATGACTTAACGTCAAGTGTGTGTAACTTTTGTTTGAACAAAATATGAAAATATTTTTTCTATATAACACTTTAAATAATTAAAGTTATATCTCAACACAGATATTTACGGGGGAATACTTCTATAAGGCAACATATATTTGACATTCAAAAACCCTTTCAGCGAATCATAACACTCAAGTGAATGGATATTCGATATTGAATTTTTCTCGAGTTAATTTCGTATTCAAATTTTAATTATATCATTGTGGTGGGCTTTTGAATAAAAACGAATTCATTTCGTTCCGTAGCCGGTGAATAATAATGTGTTCGGACGAACGAGCCACCAGCTGAATTACAATAACCGTATGTCACACCGTCGCGTAATGATTAGACACTCCTTTTTTAACGTGTGAAATGCATTTACGCATCCCCCTGTCATCTCTAATCCGGGATTAAAATCTTCCGGATTAGAGATGCACGGGAGAGAGGATAGGGGTATATGGGACTCTCCCGGTGTGAAGCGTCAGAAATACCCACGGTACCATCCGCCGCCGTTCTGGGAGGCGACACACTTCGCGTCGACCCACCAACAGGCCTAAACACTACCTTTACCTTCTGTCCAAGGGGGGACAGCTTGATACAAGCTGCCCCCCCTTTTCCAACCGCCAATTAATGAGCTCTCATCCCTTTCCTCTTTGCATTGTTATCTTTCTACAAGAAGAGGAGAGGGAATAATTTGACACTTCTGCACACTACACACGCAAATACATGAGTTCTGTATGGCACCTTGTGTTCTAAAGTTTCCCTTAATCAAGGTACATTTAGTGTAAGGTGAATTTGGCGGAATTTACCTCTCAGATAGACCAATCTAACGCTAAGTCCTTACAACCTAGTTGGCCTTGGTGGTACAACTCTCTTTGTTGATGTCCCTACACAATTTATTTTTACAACTTGCGTTTAATAATTTATAATAATATATCGGCAAACGGTCGTTATTCTGAAACAGCTAGTCTTCCGACAATAAGCCTCCTCTAAAGTCTTCCACTCTGTCTTGTCCTTTGCTGTACGAGTCCATAATGGACCAGCTATTTTCTTGATTTCATCCTCCCATCTTTTTTTATTATATAATATTTATATATAAAAAAACGAAAATTCTCCCTTACCTTCAATAAATATCAATATTTAAAAAAAAATAAACATGGCTAGCAAAAAAACTGGCCCCATTTAACAGCAATACTTTTTACTAGAATTTGTTTGAACATCGGTCCTGTATCGGTCTTAGTAATTTTACGGGCGTCTCTGATCTTCGCATACCTCATCCAAAAGTCTGCACGGTACAATGTAATAGTGTTGCCGGATCTTATATTGTCCATCAATTTACTATATTCTGTAAAATTGCCCGTTGAATGTCGCTTGTTCTTCATCACCCATAGTGTGTCTAATTACATTACTTTATATAATGTAAAAATTAATCTAAAGTTCGCTACGTGATCCATTATCTCACATGCTCTCCCACTGCATCGTGTTATATCTATTTATTGTATTTTATAATATTTTGTCTTGAAATTTTGATTATGACATTATCCTTTCCTTTTTTCTTAATCCATTACAATTC
Source organism: Samia ricini (assembly GCA_014132275.2). Taxonomy (NCBI): domain Eukaryota; kingdom Metazoa; phylum Arthropoda; class Insecta; order Lepidoptera; family Saturniidae; genus Samia; species Samia ricini. The sequence continues at coordinate 4,167,215 of AP028164.1, read as the reverse complement.
TATTGTTTCTCGACGTTCCACATTTTAAATGTTCTTTCTTAGACGGCCTCCTTAATTAATTCATTAAAACTCATTTTACATTAGCAAAGCACACGCGTAAGATATACTGACAGTTGACAATAATAAACTAATAGAAAACCTTCGGGATTTCGTAATTAATGAAATAAATAAATAAAATGAAGATTTATAAATAATAATAATATGATATATGTTAAGGCTAAAAAAGTCTATGTAGGTGGGCGCTAAATTGCACGGCGGCAAATCCCATCATTTTTCCTTTTATATGCCTTCTCTTTTTGTCTTACCCCCTTCTCCATCACCATTGCATAATCAGTCGAGTCATTGAATTTGATCGAAAAAACATCTCGAAAACAATACATTATAATAAAAATACTTTTAATTGCCCGTTTGTCGGAAATTAGTGTGTTTTACAGTGTCATCGAGTACACAGTCCACAAGTAGGAGGCCTCCTAACGACGGAGAACAGCAGAACAGTGGTGAGTCCCATTTTTCTACACTCCATACTTCATTGTCCCCGTGCAGTGTTTTTGTGCCCTACCAGCACACGAGTTAGCTAATATTTTGTACCATAAAAGAATCAGCGCGAACAATATGTATTACAAAAATAAATGATTTTAAAACCCATCATTACAACAACATGTAGAGAAAATTTCTCTATTTTTTTTTTTTTTTTTCAAATTTAAAGTGCAATGATTAAATCACTATGATATTCACCTATGCCTATAATTTTGAGTAAGTTTATTTTATTTTTCTTCAAATAAATCTAATAATGAATAATTGTAAGAATTTCATTAAACGATTACGATACAGTGTAACACGCGCCCTTAATTATGGAGATCAACATAATTCGCATCTCTGTATCAGGAAAAGCACTTTTCATGACCTCGCATATACATATTGAAATCATTCCGAGTGATAATCATGTTTAGAATATTTGAGTTGCATGTCAAAACATTAATTCGCTCGGTTGACGTTTCTAAAAACAGAAAATGCATAGTTTTTTCTTTTTTTTTATGACGTTGATATTTGACATTTATAGAAAAATTCCTCTGTAATTATTATTAGTTACATTGGTTCGGAGTTTGGCAATATTTATTTAATACTAGTTAACAACCGTAACTTTGTTCGCGTGGGACAATATTATGTTTTATGCGTAAACAATCGTAATGGTTAATAGAATAGATGTTTCTTCGAATACACTCATATATTCATTTGAAAATGACATTAATATCGGTTAAATAATTTTCAAGTAATGCGCCACGGGGAAAAATTAACATATTTTTATTTGAATATATAAAGTTTTAAATGATGCTAAAATATGTTCTCAGTAAGTTTTTTATAAATACATTATTCTTGCAATTATATTATTTAAAATGAAACATTATTGAAATTTATGGAACAGTTTATTTATTTCTAGGAAACCCAACAGCATACATAACTATATAGAATAACACACATTGTTTAGTAATTAAAGCCAGGACAGGGTTCCACAATTACTTCATAGTGGTATATAATTATGATATTAATACGAGTTAAAGAAAAAAAAAGCACTATTGTCTGACGCTGACGCTGTGACGCTTGTATGTGTTGTGTGTGTGTGTGAGTGTCGTGTGTTTGAATGTCCAAGCGAGTGATTGAGTGTGAAGACTTGTCTTATGCTATATGACATAATTATGTTAATAATTAATTTATATATTTCCACGATTTAATTTTATTATTTCGTTTTTAAATGACTGTTTCGTGTGTCGAAATATGTCTATCGAATCGTATTGTTTATTATATGAGCGAGTAATACGACATAGAACCGAATTCTGAGCATAGTTAGTTTTAGCGTATGGGACGACTAGCAAAGGTGTCTTGTGTGTACAATATGTTGGTACTCGCTGTGAAATTGAACTTAGAAGGTCGCCACAGTCCACGTAACCTGATAATATAGTATGCAAAAACATCATATTATGTTGACGTCGCCGAATTTCTAAAGAATCTAAAGAATTTCTAAAGAAGTTTAAAAGTTAATAGCTATTAACTTAAAATAATAATAGTTAAAAACTATGTTTTTATAATTTTAACGTAATTATTTCCCTATAAAATAATACGTTACCCTTTGATTTTAATCACTATGTGTTGCCTAAAATAATTATGTATCAATAAATCAGTATCTAATTTATCAGTATCAGTCTATAATTACTGGTTCAGAGTTTTTCGTCCAAAAAAAAACGTAATCGTTTTGCGAAAAAATTATTGAACGATATAAAGTGTTATAATGTAAACTGGAATATAAAACACTAAGGCATTTACGAATAATTAACCAAATGAATATATTAGACAAAAGCGGTGATGGCTTATTTGAAAATTTCTTTACAAAATATACAAATGTATTCCTGTAGTATATTAATCGAGAACCTCAATGATAGTGTTGTCACCATCTTAAACAATGTAATTACTTAAAATTAGGAGAGATTGTGGTGAGAGCGCTGAAAATATACGACATTAAAAGATCTAGCAAACATCTACAGAATATAGATGATTAAAATAGATAGGTGATATAAATGACTTGTTTTTCCTTCGCTAGGTGGCGCTACTGTGGGTATATTCTTTGTGCGTCAGACTTAGTAATACTTATTTAATATTATCTCACTGTATTAAATTTGTATTGTAAACGTAAATAAATTAACCCCTGGAGCACTAACCTGGCGTTTACGCCAGATTTCCATTGTTTTCCTATTATCTCATTGATGGCAACTGTGTTTTTGTGAGTGAGTACAGTTGTACGAGATATGCCATTGTGAAGTTTTCTCTAGAGTCTAAACTATTTGAAGAACGATAATTCTCTAGTAAATAGTTTTAATGTATCTCTTAATATATGATTTTTTGTGACTCTGTTACTTTATATTTAATTTTTCTGCTTACCACACATAAGTATAATTGTGTATAAAAACCTTCTTTTAAAAAGTATCCAACTGATAATTTTTGTTATATCGGATCTAGAAAGCGTTCTTACTAATGCTTTAATTTGTCGAGATTTTGGCCTGGTGGCACAGGCCTCGGTTACGGATTAGTAAAGTAATATTCAACTGAATGTGAAAACAGATACACAGACGCGGATAGCGACTTTGTTTTATATAATTTGTTGTTAACGATCTAACCTTTGCGATCGTTAATGAATACTTTTTTGAATTAAGAAGAAACATGTTATCGTCGACTTTCACATCATAGCTTTATAACAATTAAAAAAATGTCTACTATTACTACCAAGGCTATATTCTATCAAAACTATTATTCTATATTAACCCCTTGAGAACTTACCTGACGTTTACGCCATCTTTCCATTGTTTTCCTATTGCCTTTCTATTGTCTTATTTTTATGGGTACTCGACACATTAAGCCTCCGTCTCCTCATTTACGCATTAACATTTATACTATGCATAGAAGCACCATTTGTTATTTGTAGCGTGTTTAAATTTACCTTTGTTTAAAGTCAGCATATTTTATAGGAGTACGTTTTTAACATTTAACATTTTTGTGTTAAAATAATGAGAAAACAAAAAAACAAATCAAAAGAGGAACCTCCGTTTGAACATTACGAACGCAATCACAAAAGAACACTCCCATTTAATAATAATAATACTCGTCAATAATAATTTCATTAAAATGTAGATCTAGTTAAAAGCATTTTTTTTTCTGATTAATTTTCAGTCGCGGACGCGGGCTCTTCTTTTTTTTTTAATTGAATATCAGGCCATTTTGATGGCGCGACGAGAAAGGGTTGAAAAAAGTTCGCCCTCATTTGAATAAAATAACAGCACTCGCACTTTGCATTTGCGGAGATATTTCAAATTATATCTGGACTCTTTTTCGTTTTAATTTTATTTTATTTTTTTTTGTTCCTCGTATTTATTTTATTTTCCCATCAGCGCTCTCCCATCTAATTGAGTTAGGCCTCCAAATCGAAAATGTCGATAGAGTTGTAATTCAATTTATTTTTGTTTCTAATGGAGTTCTGTGCTTTTTATATACATTTGTAACTGTAATTTCGTATTCGAGAATGGGTTCGTTGGAAGGGTTCATTCGAGTATTTAGGGGTTCGCTATATTTGTTTTAATTTAATTTCATTGAAAACCAATAATTACTTTAAGGCTTATTGGGAAAAAAAAAAGAATGCAGATCTATGTTTTTTTTAAATCTGTGTTTGTGTGTTAACGTGCTTAAATAAAATGACGCTCGTTTGATATAGTATATGCTTTTATAAAACTAGATTTATGTTCACAGAGAGAGTTTTTTTTATACCAAAAATGAAACGCTTTTATCCGATTCCCTTATAAGGGTAAGGAAATGTCACAATATGTTGTATATAGATACATAAATGGTGTGGTATTATCAATCAGTGTTCACAATTTGGACATAATTAAAAAAAAAAAAACTTTTTCTAAAAATATTTATTGAAAAATCTCAGGAATAAGTACTAATAAAAAAGTCATTTTATAAATATAGGAGCAAATGTCTTGTTTTATTTTTGCCTAATTTTAAATTATTGTATCTACATATAAATTCATACAGTGAGTCAAAACACACTAAGAAGCGCTGATGCAGCGGGTAGTGCGGTCGGATTCCGCATCAATAGACGGGGGTTTGATCCCCACCTAGCCGACTCTAAAATCGGCCTGAGCTTTCGGTGAAGGAAAACATCGTGAGGAAACGATAGCATGGTGGTGGGGCATTTTCTAATGATGCCCGCCTGGGTAGCTACCACCCTCAAGTTTGAAAACCTTTCGCCAAATACCAATAGGTGTATTCCGGCAGCATCACTTGAAAACCAGTACCTCTAGGCGCAGTGTATTTACCATCCTGGACCACATCGGCACTTAAAATCAGCAGAGGTTGTGGTCAGAGCACTGAGCCTATTCCGTTAAATGCCCGCATAAATAAAAGAACTCATGAAAGTAGATGAAGCAAAAGACTCAGGATAGTAACAAGTGGAAGGATGTAACCTCTACCTACCCTCATGGGAGAAAGGTGTAGTATAGTCTATGTCTGTATGTTATATCTCTTTAAGATAATTCTATTTAGTTAATTATTCGAGGTTACTGACGTACGAGGGTTAATGCCCGCAATAATCATTTTTGCTTCTAGATGTGCAAATAATGCAAAGGTAAAAACCCTCAATGTTAGAATAACGTTGACCGCGTATAATGAAGGCATGTGTATAACCATTATTTTATTAGTAAGTATGCATGTTATAACAATGCCACGACGCGACGCGGCCGCCGGCTCTCTTACGACACTTGTCGCTTGTACTACGACTAACTTATTTTGATGCTTTCAAAATAATAATTATTTATTTTTGAAGTTATACTTCTTTTGGCGCGTTAGGTAAAAATGATGAGAGTACATTTTTACGATGCGCACGCAACAGTCACGAAAAAACGACACCCTGAGGTTTTACGTCAAAGAAGTCTAACTTCTTACGTGCGTACAAACTTTTTATTTCAGAATGGGATTTATAGCCCCGCTTAAGAATAAGTAGCAACCCATGTCTTTCCTATGGATGTCGTAAATGGCGACTAAGAGATAAACCAGGGATGGGTAGTAGCATCCTCTGAGAACCACAAATACCTACTGCAATCGCCAATTCGCCTGACAAGAGTGGCGATTATAGCAATTCCCCCCTTTTGTGAGAGACCTATGTCCAACAGTAGATGTCTTTCGGCTGAATCGATCAAATGAAGTTTATGTAAGATACATTCTTATTGTTGCAATATACAGCGGGAGGGTATCGCGACCAATGCAATGTATTTATAGAAAACATCTCGTTGACGCGAGATGAGCGCGACCACTTCTGTAAAAGTAAAATCGTGCTGGCGTCCTGAGCCGCTCGCAGTGTGTCGAAACCATTAAATGGCACATTTTTTAATTAAATCTTTATACTAGCGTCTCTTAACCGTATCATGTAGTTCTAGTTGAAATAACTGTTTAATTTCAGAATATTTTATACTAAATCACAGTACGTGTACTTTTCTTCCTGAATATCTAGGATTATTTTAACACCTCAAAATTTGGAATGACCATCAAGGATTGTTTTTGTTTAGCTTCAGATGTCAATTCTATGATATCCTTGTAGACTCTTCTCTGTGGAATTTAATTTTAGATTATTAAAAAAAAAGTGAAAATACTTACAAAGCTTGTATTGGTTTTCTGACGTAAATGCATCGGTAATAGAAAACAATTTATTTCGTCCACGTGATATATAAAAATAGTTACACACTAATCAAATTAATTAATTCAGTATAATATAATTCTGCGTTAATGTCAAATCGTTATTATCTATATTATACCGAATATGCTTTATAATTTTTCTAACAATAAGTAATTTGTAAATTAATGTTCTTACACGATGATTGAGTATAAAATAAGTACTCTATTGACCGCACTTGACTGCTTTTAAAAGGATCAAAACGTGTATCTCGTAGTAAACTCGGCGAGAGCGTTTAAGAGAGTGAGAAAAGCACGCCGCCCCGGCCTATTCGTTTCACGGAGGGCGCCCGCCTACTTTTGTGTTTGTACACTGCAAACAAAGTAGACTAACTTCACTTTATCTGAATTTTAAGTTTCATTTACTGAATGTTTATTTTCATGTTAGTTTCTAATAATAAGAGATAACCATTACTGATTTCACTGTTCAATTTTAAATGGATTATAATTTTTACATAGTTTACCTAAGTTTGTTTACCCCTAATTGTGATTGAAAATACGTATTACAGTTTCTTAATATTCTTTTAATTAACTGCTCGACGTTTGACCTAAATTACACCTCATGGAAAATAAAGATGGCGCCAATGAGAACAAGCATTCATCATCACTAATAACTGGTTTACTCTAATTTTAAAGATATAAGAATAAAACTCTGTTTATAGTATGGTTTCGAAAAACATACGCTTAATAGATGTTTATCCCATAGAATCCCGGTTATCATTATAAACGAAGATGCAAAAGGATGCGTACAAATGTATGGAATATCGACAACGCATGAATGGAGAACCATACAGCACCTGGTACTTTTGAAATGGAAAAATTGAGTGGAATAACTTGGAGTGATTCTTCAGCACATTCACCAAACGCTAGTCGATAAAATGCGGCAAATATATATCGATGTTACAAACATTACAATTTCTAGAGATTTTCTGTAAAGTCTGTAAATTAAAACTCGTTTAATGTTCATATGGCATCTATTTGCCAAAAAAAAGTTCACAAACCTTCACAGAACATATTATTATTATAATATAAATTTATTTAATAAGCCTAGAAACACGGTACTTTCTGTTCAATTTAAATGTAATTCATACAACAGAATGAGTTATTTACTAAGTTTTGTAAATCTCCTGTGTATATTATAAGATTATTCATTAATTTTATATTACTTGTTACATGCATAAAACGATTCTTAAATAGATCCAATTAAAGGCAATTGTACAAAAAAAATCAAAACAAAACAAATTAAAAGTAAAAAATGTTAATGAATTAAAACAGAAAAAAAACAGCACAAAAAAGATTTACACCCTTTTGTTTAGCAAGCGACAATCTCAGAAGAATCTCGGGATGAGGTGAAGAAGTGAGTGGCCCTTACAGGGGGTGAAGGCGCCGCGGGCCTCTCAGGGACTTGACACTCATTTAAGTAGCATATAATTCAGTTTATTTAGCCGAATTGAATCTTAGAAGGGTTGGAATGATAAAAAATACATAGGTACTGAAATATATAAAGTTATACGTGTACACAAAACTCGAGGGAGATAAATTGTTTTTGGTTTTATTATTCACTAGCTGAATGCCCGCGGCTGCGTCCGCGTTTCGTATATTCTTCACTGCATTTCAATTTTTTTATAGGGCACCATTATTATATTTTTAAATATTAGTGCTAAGATTAAGTTTATATATTTCTCATAAATTATAGCACTTGCCCGTAAAACTATGGATTTTATTGAAATTTATGGGTTTCTTTTACGCGGCACCATAATTATTTTCGTAAATTAAAAGTATACTAAATTAACCCCGGGTGTAACTTCAGCTATCTACCAAAAAAAGCCCGTCAAAATCGGAATAGCCGTTCCGGAGATTACCCATTACAAACAGAAAGACAGAAAGAAAAAAAATTAAAAATTGTATTTTGGTATAGGTATCATCGTATAAACATTCATATATATTATAAAATATGAGTTGGCATTACAAACAGACACTTCAATTTTATTTATTAGTATAGATTAAAATTAATTAACCGTATTGTCCTTGGTGAAATCATCTACAGTTCAATACTTGGGGTTAAATTTAATGTAATTCCAATTAATGTGGCATTTTTTTTAAATGAAACCTTTTTAGCGGCGTTGGCGATTCTCGGTAGGAACTTATTGATTCGCGTTACCAATGCTGTGTTACTAGACATCACATAAATCGTTTGTTACATATAAATTGCTTCTTAGTCAACCATCGATAATATAGAGTTTAAGAAGAAAATACATATTCTAAATAAAATAAGTTTATAAGCGGGATATTGAAATGAAGATTTAAATGACCTTCATTTACATAGATCAGGCAGATTAGTTTACCTTTGTATCTTTCTTCTTCTTCTTCTTAGTTAATGGCAATCTGTGTGTACACACAATTTGTGCCAATGTCATGTAGGTAAGATTTTCAATCTTGTATCAGCGTTACCAAGCTCCAACAGAACGGTGGCCTATCCTGCTCGAACTTTCCATGGAGCTTTGTCGGCACCTCAGAATGTATGCTACGCGTTGTCTTCTATAATAAACTTAACTTGAACACAAGTTAACTAAACTATTTCACACAAACGCCACCAAGATTACATGATATAGAGTCAAGTACACAAGTTTAATGAATTAAAGAAAACAATTGCTACATGTCAGACTGAGATCCCGCCAAAAACTCCCTTTGTATCTTTAATAGGACACTTGTTACATGCCCAGATAAATACCTCTTTGCAGCACTCAAGGCAAGGTATGCCCTCTGAGATGCTTGAAGTTTATTTGGAGTCCCGCTTATGACACTTCGTTCGTTAAGTAGGAAATGTTGACGTGAAAGATTAAATAATTAATTAATATTAATTAACTAAACTATTAATTTTAATTATGAGAATTCAATCGTTAATTTAATCTAAGTTATTTTAAAAGGTGAAGTATCGATGTGCGTCGTTTTGTTATCTTTATAACTCGAGAATAAATAAATCGATTTACTGGTTTTTTTTTTTTCTAAACAAACAATATGTTTACTGAATTTTATATATATGTATATGAGCGTACCACGGATACTGATTGATGCCGAAGTATCTATAGTTAAAAATGCCATACATAATTAAAATTATTTAAGGCATATGCAGTGCCATACAAGGTTTCAATGCGGCCAGCTTTCTAGGAGCAGGTGAGTTGGGCGGTATACATTATTTATGTTTTTTTTTGTATAAAATAATTATTAAATATTAAAGTTAACAATTATTTATTTTAACTATAGTATAGTTTTAAGTAAAGAGTATAGTATATAGAATAGCATGCAGTTGTTTAATTTTCTATAACAAAAAAAACACACCATTTTGTATATGTAATGAATGCATTAGAAGAATTAGAAACGTTTATTTTATCACTTGAACAATCAAAACGAACGTTCCGACCGCAAGTTTAATTATGCAAACATCAAGCCGTCGCCAGATTTCTCATTAGAGCCAAGATAATGACGGTACACACTGTCGCAAAATTAGATAGCAAGCACGCACCCAAACAGATATACGCGGCACATTAACATAAACCGAATTTGCATGTAAATTACATTTTACAGCATCTTAATTAAAACATTTTGGCATTATAAATGATCAAGCGGGCGCGCTAGGGGTGGCTGTACCCCTGACCTTAGCTGCTCTCTCCCCGAACTTCGGTTAATTCGATAGTTTAGAATTACAAATTCACAAAATTATTATATCCTTCGATTTTTAAAATAATCGAGAATTAAAAAAAAATTATGACGGTTTTTTTTTTTTAATCAATCTAAAAATTCGTTTTTATCTCGATTCAGACAAGAACGTGTTTTTGTAATTTGTGATTCAGTGTTTTTTTTTTTTTCTAAATCATGATGAAATGATGGTGTGTAAAGATGAAACAATTCAGTATATTTTTTTCTCTTTTTGTTAAACAATTTTCTTTTTCCTTATTTTGTTTAGTAGCTATTTGTGAGCTTTAGTGTTATAAATGAAAAAAAAAAATGGAAACATTTACATATTTTTTAAAATGATTTGAAAATCTTTAAGTAGATATAAACAATGGTCGATTAGGTCAATTAATGTAACTATAGGTATTTCAGGGACTATTCTATTGGCAAATCATTGTTCAAGATGAAATCAAGTAGATAAGGTTATTGAGTTATTGCGATCAGATGAAAAATTACAATAAATAAGTTTGTTATATTGATCCTGACAAGAGCGTGACCACCATATACTAGCCAAATATATATCTTATTGACACGTTAAAGCCCGCGTTCTGGTATACGCAGACCTAACTAAAGGCTTTAGGCATGGTAGATGTAATCTGGGATGATGAAGCCGACTGTCTATAGATTCTAACATGGAAGGAGATGCAGTCTTTTTGAAATAGAAAAGCTGCCTCCACGGAGACAGTCGAAAGCAGTGAAAACTTTTAATTTTAGAAAAAAAAGTTTTTTTTTAATGTTTATATTATCTAAGTATGATTAATTATAATTTTATAGTTTTCACATCTATTCTCGCTCCGAGCGATAATTATGTACATATTCATATAGTTTATTCATTTTTTTTATTATTCAGGTTCACAAATAAAAAAAAATATACATACAATAGGCTGCGTGCGTATAAATTGTATTATTTATCTCTGAGCGCCAACAGTTAAACGGCATCTTATATGTACTTCACACGTAGTAGCATATTGACGACTGACGTCATAGCATTGGTGATGCTAATTTATAAATTTTTTCCCTACCGAAAATCGCTCAACGCCGATAAAGAAGTTGTCACTTCAAAAAAAATGAAACATAGAACACTCTAGAAAGAATAACAATTTTTAAATTAACAGCCCCCTTATAACCCCATCGATAAAATCTCTTAATTGCATTTATATGCGATTCGAAGAAAAGAAAATGTCTGAAGCGCTCTGAGGGTGGTTCACCCTATAGGAGGAAATTAACGGAACCTCTTTAAATAAGTTGGCAATTAGGGGCGACATAAAATTTACATAATTGTTCAACTTGTATCAGTGTTTTTATGCTATGACAATAGAAATTTCTGTTGCAGTTGTTCCGAATCACTAATGAGTTACTCCAAAATGAACTCTGAGAGGTTGTTACCTAATGTAAGAGAATTAACCTAAATGTTTGAAAAGTAATAATGGGCAATTTTACAGGTTTTTTACTCTCCCCTCCCCCTACTGGCAACAGCAAGTAAAGACCTCACCCCTTTCTCCCATGATAAGAAACCATTAACCTAACTAAAAAAAAAAACAAAAATCAAAAATAAACAAATCAACATTGTTTATGTAATCATCATTCAGACCCCATCACCCCTGTCATCAATAATTTTAATGACCCCAAAGGATTTACTTATTTATCAAATAAAGTTACATTTTCCTTATCCTTTATTTTTCGAAACAAAGATAATGTAAATTTGTAATAATCTAAAAACTAAAAGCAATAGTGTTTACAAATTATTGTATCACTTTTTTTTATTATACATTTAAAAAAAAAAGTAGATATTTTGACTAACAATAACTATGAACTATAATTAAAAGTAATTTTATTAATAATCTTCCAATTAAAAATCAATAAACAATAAATCCGCCATCTTAACAAAATACACAGTGTCCAATAATTAAATTAATAACTCGTATCAAATTCAGAAGCTTATTATCTAGTCTAATTGACGATATCCCTTGGCTCTAAAAGTATCTGCCTAAACTGTGAAAGTTTATACTAACCACCTATGTATATATTATGTAGTAAGTTTTTTTTCCTCCTAACTTTTAAGGATGTTTCCTACAGATCTGATGGTCCTGATTAGGAACATATCGTTAAAATATTCGTATCACATATATATTTTTTGTAGAGGAAAGTAACCAAATATGGAATAGTATCCCTAATATGGAATAACCCCATTTCTCTGATATGCAAACTTGCACACGCAATAAACAGTGATTTTTTGACCCTTTTCATCTCTCATTCGCCCTTACAAGTTGTAGCGTATCAATCGAGCAAGCTCTTCCTTCGTTGTGACAGTGTTTTGTTTAACCGTTACCGCAAAAATTTTCTAAGGTATGTAAAAAAATATGTATTTTTCGTACAAGAAGTGCAAACACTATTGTTATTATAACTTGTAGAGATCGTTTGGATGTTCTTTTGTATGTTTCAGTGGTATTAGATGGTATTACATATTAAAATATAAAAATGTAATTATCAGATTTTGTTAATTAAATATTTTGTCATGTTTTATCAGTATAGTGGGCGTCAACTTGAGAACAAAGCGAAAAGAAAGGGATTCAGAGCGTATGACGTTTTCGAATGATGCACGTGGGGAAACATGGATCAAGTGCCTCATATGTGGGCTCTAGGCACATAATGATTGCGCTGGGTCAGAGTTTGATGCCTGTATTTGCGATTTTTGTAACTATTTTGTTTTTCTTTCTATTTTATACCAAAGTTTTCAAAGGGTCTCTTATAAGCTAAGGTTAATTTTTGGATAGTGTTTATAGTATTCCATATTTGCGGTACCTGTTCCATATATAGGTACCTTCATCGTTATTTACTTTTTGAAAATGTATCTTACCTTAAACTAATTCTTATAACCATAAATTGTTACAAATTTAAGTGAAAATAAATGATTGTTAATTATTACCACAAAAAAGTTGTTTATTTATGACACGTGTAAAAATTATGCCTAAAAATTAAAATGGTATTCCATATTTGACTATTTTCCTGTAATTAATTTTTTAATTAAAATAATTTAACAACCGAATAACTGCGAAGTTAATAACTGCAAAAATAGTTGTAATATTTTATTCCGATACATTAAAAATCACTTATACTACTATAAACTTTCAGATAAGAACATTTTATTTTAAAGTCATTTTTCTGTTCACCTTTACTAATGGAGTTCCAAGGCAAATTATCATCATTCTCCTGCCTTTTCCCAACTCACTGGGGGTCGGCGCAGTATGTTTTCTTCTTCCATACGTCCCTATCAGCCGTCATCTCTTCATTCACTCCTTTTTCTTTCATATCATTTGTTACACACTCCATCCACACTTTCTTTGGCCTTCCTCTACTTTTCCATCCTTCAACATTCATATTCATTACTATTTTACCCACATGCGCTTCTTCTCTTCTCATAACATTTCCATACCACGACCAACGGGAACCTTTCAACTTTTCTACCTCTGGCGCAACTTTCAAACAAGGCAAATTTACGAACCAAAAATCTACGAGAGTTACTTCTGGCCATTTCCTATAGAATCGCTTATATATAATACATTAAATTTGTCTTGGCGTTGCCTTTTAACGAGTTCTACAGATACTGTGCTAAGATTAATAACGAAGAAATCCAAGCAGGAGTTCAAAATATTATTTAAAGAAACTGTAACGTTTCAGAGATTTATAAAAAGAAATGTTGTGGATGATTTCATGATAGTTTTCGTAATCTTTTTTTTTTCTAAAACAATTATTATACATTCGCATAAAAATTATGTGCTCGTTATTCAGTTTAATTTAACTTAATTTTATTTTCATTTTTGGCCGACCTTAAATATTACTTCTTTCCAGTTTGCGACTTCAGAATTTTAATACTAATTATATACTAAGTAATGTTTACATATTTTGCAAAACTGAGCAATTCCCATAAAAAAATACATCATTATTTGGTCTATCCTTCTTACAGTTCAGTTAATATAGTTACAACATTCAAATAAGCACAACCATTTCATGTGATTTTTTTGGAATGTTTTCCAGTGTCAATTCCATATTTTCCTAATCTATTTTCAAGATTATTGGATGTAACTAATAAAGAGATTCTCAAAAATCTTTATTGCCTTCTTGAAACGGCTTTAAGATTTTAGACAAACTAATAAAACGTTGTTATTGTCCATAGGTTCTGCGATTACCGATAACCACCACTTTTCTTTGATTTTCTCTTTGGTTCTGATACCAGTCAGTGTTAAAACAGCCGCAATCATTATCGTTCTATCTTTTTCTATCAGTTCCAATCGTTATTGTATATACTATAAATACGATCCAAATGGAATACAGTTATATTGGTGTGATAATGCCACAAAAAGTATTTAATTTTGGCAGTTAAAAAAAAATCGTGATAGCAAAAAAATGTATTTATATTTAGAGAGTTAAACTCTATATACTTATAATATTTTTGTTTGAAGGAGGATTTCGTTGCCGACCAGTATAATTAGTAATAGTAATTCTCACTTAAGAACTAGATATAAAATATGCAAATTGTAAGTAGTCGACTATTATAATGCTGAAATGGGTTAAGTATGAGTTAATATATTTTAAGTGACAATATGGCTGCAGATGATACCATATTGTTTAAAAAGAGCTCTCAAGTCCAACAAGTTAGTGGAATATACCAAGAGGTATTTTGATTTACACGTAGTTAAAGAGTGGTAGCTAATTTACAGGAATGGGTAAATGCATTTCCCAATGAAAAAAAACGGATAGGTCGGTCGGCTACCGCATCCATTGACATATTTTCAAATCCTTCTATACTATTATCTGACCATTCGATGCATTTTCTAAATACCGCCTTGTTATATAAAGTGCGTAAGTTTTGGTATAAGTTCTGCCTCTATCTTCAAATGGATTCGTTCTGAACGTAACTATGCCGAATTGTATCATCACGTAAGAAAGTGTGAGTTAACGTTAATAACTCCTTGAATGTTCCAGGTTTATTATGACGTGCACCTGGAACCGGTTGAATTCTGGACATTTGTTAGCTACCATACTTAATTTAAAATTCTGTTGCCAAGCCTTTATAAAGGTGTATTCCGACAGTATTACTTATGCGACGGCCACTCCTAAGTCTAGTGTGTTAAATGTGACTTTTACATCATTGTGTTCCACCTATTCGGGAGGCTATCCCTGTTGCGTCTACTGGTACGTGTCAGCCATTCCCAATCCGTTACTCTATCGAACATCGGTTCTACGAACAATGGCACCAGTCCACTTCCTCTTTATTTTCTCTGGGCATTCTCAGTTACTTTGGTTCTTCTGTGAATCATCTCATTCCTAATTCGATCATGCAGTAAAACTCCAAGTATAGCCTTCTCCGTTGGCCTTTAAGTAACTTTGAGCTTTCTTATTAGGTCCATTGTGAGCGACCACGTCATAATCATATGCCAAATCACATAATATACTTTACTATTGCTTCAGTTTTTAAATAAAGCTTATCAATTGTGAATAATAATTTAAAATGTACCTTTATATTTATTATCTTTTAACAATTAATGTAAAACAAAACATGTGTAAAGTACTGCAGTGCATTCAAGAAATGTAAAAGGATCGCCCGTGGACATGACTTTGTTTTGCAAACATCATTGTTATAAACGACTTGTGACTGTTAGATCTTTCTTTTTAGTCTTTCTGAAACGTTTTTGCCACGTATATATAAAGACTAAATATGAATATCTATTTTCGATTGATTTTATTCTTAAGTTTTATAGCAACTTATTGGGATTTTGATTTTCAACGAATGTTACTGTTTCTTCTATTACATCGGATGTACTGATCAAAATGTTATAAACTTGTATTAAGTTTACAAAGTTAACGACATCTTTTGAAAGAAAACTCCAAAGTAGATTTAATAACATGAATTCAAAACCTTTAGTACCTAAATATAGGTAATAGTCAAGGACATACCCCTATAAAGGTAACATTGATTGCATTAAAACAAAACAAACTCATAAAGTCACATAGCAGAAAAATAATTACACAAAAGCCTTTATTCACACAATTACTGCGATATGTGAAGGAGACAGCTTTTTCCGAATGTGTAGAGATTGCTACCTTCTGCTTACACTTCACCACAGAGTAAAATGACTTTGAACATAAAAACTCCATACAAACGGTTAACAGATAAATTCATATGAGTAATTTTTTTACTAATAAAATTTGTAAAATAGGTTGACGTAATATGTACAAACATCGTCACAGAAAGCAGTGAAAAACATTGTAGCGTCAAGCGTAAATCGCCTTGTTAATTTTAGTTACCCTGCGGCGAATTTTTCAGAGTACGCATTGTGTTCCGGCTTTATGTCGCGTCTTCCCGTTGTCTGTACAAGGCTTTAATTGCGCGCGTCATTGGCGCGCTTTTTGAAAAAAGAATGACGTGTAATTAACGCGCGAATATGAAACGTGACAACGCGTGTTCGGGGGAAGTGATGTTTTTAATTTTTTTAATTAGGCCTCAGAAGATGTTGTTTTGTTATTAACAATGCATATCAAATTTCAAAACTAATATAATATAAGAAATAAGAATTAATCATTTTAATTCTTTTGACAAAATGTGACAAACTTTACGTCATTATTGACTGTAACGTTCATTTTATATAAAAATATTCTAGTAATCTGTACTAACCGTTTGTTATAAAATTATCAGTTAGTTTTTTATTCACACATTAATACTCGGTTCCAAAAATAATTTACGATTTGAAAATGTACAGAAAATAGCTTGTTTGTTAGTTTTTTTTTTTATAGACAGGGTGCAATGTTGTACCCTTATCTAGTACCCTAATCTGGTCAGCTTATCCTAGCCTAAATACCACTCCATAATTCAATTGAATCGAATTAAATTGAAAACTCCTATAATTCCATTACTCATAAACATAATTTTAGATCGTAATAACTGACTACGCGTCGTATTTCTTCATATGCCAATGTAGAATCAGGGGTTTTCAAAGCGATATTTGCAAGTCTACCTAATCATAGTAAACTATCAATCATTACTGTAAGTCTCTTAACCCCTTGAGCACTTTCCCGGCGTTTACGCCAGCTTTCCATTGTTTTCCTATTGTCTTTCTATTGTTTCATTTATATGGGTACTCGAGGCATTAAACAAATACAGGAAAATATCTAATTAGGCGTCCATTGAAGAATACACTGAAACGGACTATAAACAAAACTTCCCTTCATAATTGCAGAATAAACTTTGATGTAATTTTTTACCTGGCTCTCAGTCTGTCATGGAGCAGTTATTGTCGTTAATACATTAACTTGAGTATTTGTCTATATAGTATGTAATAATAATGGCGTTTTGTGTAATATAGTTTGGTCATTGTAAACAAGTGAAGTGTGTATTGGAAATAGTTACGCGAAACGTTTATTCTGAGGTGCCACGAAAACTCCACGGAAAATTCTAGCAAGGTGAGCCACCGATAAGCTGGCACTTAGAACATTGAAGAAGACAGAAGATTGATAATATAACATAACTAGCAAAATTGTGTATGTACGTAAATCGCAGATTAACTATTAAGAAGAAAAGGAACTAATACACTCTATTTTTTTTAGTATAATTATCTATCTATAATTCACCCACAACAAAGGTACAACATAACTCACCGAGTAATAATTAATTTGAAATATACATTTTTCTACCAAAAAAAAAGAAAAATAAAATTAACGTGGACAATGACTGTCCGAAAAAACGATGATACACGATCCTCGTTTCGCATCGCGTATAATACGTATATATAAACAATTTTTTTTGTATTAAAAAATCACATTAACAGCGTTCATTGGGGCGGTGATAAATAATGCCCTCCTTATTCAAATTTTTGTTTTTGTTCGGCCCCCGCGCGTTATAAATGAGCTTATTTGGTTACGCTGCGAAATGATAGGACTGCGATATATCGCTATTTTGGGCTATAACATTATGGAAAATCATGACGTGTGCAAAGACTGTATGTAGAAGGACATTTGCCGATTGAAATGGTATTTAAAAATAAATTATGTCATCGCGATAACTTAGCTGCATATTCGAGTACCTTTGCCTTTTTCTTACATAGAAATACATGGCACAAAAAGGACTTATATTTCGATTTTAGACATGAATAATCAATAATACGGAGTTTTTGGCGGGATCTCAGTCTGACATGTAGCAATTATTTTCTTTAATTCATTAAACTTGTGTACTTGACTCTATATCATGTAATCTTGGTGGCGTTTTGTGTGAAATAGTTTGGTTATTGTGTTCAAGTTGAGTTTATTATAGAAGACAACGCGTAACATACATTCTGAGGTGCCGACAAAGCTCCATGTAAAGTTCGAGCAGGATAGGCCACCGTCCTGTCGGAGCTTGGTAACGCTGATACAAGATTGAAAATCTTACCCACATGACATTGGCACAAATTGTGTGTACACACAGATTGCCATTAACTAAGAAGAAGAAGAAGAATCAATAATACGGTGTCATCCTACGCAATCGTTATTTTGAGAAAATGGCAGTTAAATATCTCGACCAACTTTTTAAATAATTTAGAAAAAATATAAGTTACTATAAACGGTTAACTGACATTGTTTTTTTTATAACAAATATAGACATTGAATAAGTGACATAATTTTATTTATTAAAACATTGATACAAAAAAAATAACAATATTCAGGTAGGTATATAAGATACTTGTACGAAATGTTTTTGATTGGAAACTGGATTTAGCACATTTTTTCCTTGCAGAAACAATAGTGACTAAGATGAATAATAAAGCGTTGTTTAGTACAGAATATATAGTAGAAATAATAGTTGATTTATGATTATACATATAGAGTATTATGAAGACAATATAGTTCTTTAGAATATTATACTAATAGTACAGTACGAGTAAGTCTTATCCTTCATGTGACATATGCTAAATAATAAATCATGAGTGACTGTCAGAAGTCGTCGCGGTTCCCCACTGACCTTCTAGACTGTACTAACGAGATGCATACAATCTGTTTCCGAGTGTGCAATTACGTTTCATCTCTTCCCATTTCGTAGTGTTGATAAACAATTGTTTTTTTTTATTCACGTTACTAATTCTATGACGTCAGCTTCCAACATGCTACCGTATGTCAAGTATAAGATAGCGTTTGTTCCGGCGGTCAGCTGTAAATAATAAAATTAATACTTACGCAGCCTATCGTTTGTTTTTATTAGGAATAAGTTATATGAAAATGTACATAATTTTACTCGGAACGACAGTAAATGTACAAACCTTGCAAATGTTATAGGTGCGTTAGGTTGTGTTAATAATTTTAATTTAAATATTTAAAAAAAAACACTTTTTTTCGCAGTTCCGGGTTTACACTTCTGACGACAGTCCCCCATTGCTGTCTGGTTTTTTTGGATACTGGCTTAGGTGCTTAGCCCGCAATCTCACCAGACGTTAAGTGACGATGTGGTTCAAGATGGTAAACACACTGAACCTATAGAGGCTTCCAAGTGATGCTGCCGGAACACACCTATTGCTTTTCATACTCGATGTTGGTAGTTGTCAATTCCCAACTTCTCTATTCCCAACACACTTGAAGTCGGCGTAGTTTGTTTTCTTCTAAACGTTTCTATCAGCCGTCATTTCTTGATTTACTCCTCTCTCTTTCATCTCTTCCATCACACAGTCCATTTTCAATCTTTCACATACACATTCATTACTATTTTATCCATTTACTTCTCTATGGTTTCCTCATGATGCTGTCTTTTACCGAAACATGAAGCTCGTTATAGAGTTAAATAGATGAATTTGAATCTACATCAACGACGTGGAAACCGATCGAACTGCCCATTGCGTCGCCATCGCTTCTAAATTGAAAATATCCTAACTCAGTGCAGGAACAATGGCCGCTGTCATTAATTTTATAGGACATCATGTTGATAAGATACATTTGCTACTAACCCTTAAAACCTATTAAAATTTGTTACTTCTACCTGCGACAGAAAGCGTTTATTAGTTTATTTTTTAATTCGTTAACGACTGATATGAATGTATAATTCATATAACCTGGAAGATAAGATAATTTGAAACGTTAGTTACTGAAAATAATTAATAAATAAAATATAAGCAAGAGAAAAACGCTAAATACAACTGTAAAGAAAAACTCTTATGCCGCAGGTAAAACTACTGCTAATCACAATGGTTACACCCATGACTCAGCTATTTTAGCTGCTTTGAATTTAGTGGATTCGCAAGTAAGCTAAACATTAAAAAAAACTATTCATATACATACATATATAACTTACATATGTTTTTTGATAATTGCAATTAATAATGTTCACCTATAGTCGAAAATAGTCCGTAATTATTTTTCAAAATTTAGAAAAAAAATCCTTTATTTCCAATTTCTTCTTTCGTTAATAAATGCTAATAAAGCTATTGATGAAAAATAAAGTTAAGAAAATCTGTTATCTTTTTGCCTATCTATATATTCATGAATCAAAGGTAAGAAGATATCATATTTTATTTATTTACCCTGGAAACACTCAGGTAATAAAATACATACCTATCTTAAATAAGATAACAATATTACAAAAACCATTGAAGTTTCCACTAAAATGATAATTAATCAAAAGTAAATATAACAACATTAATATATATTTACAGCCAATAATATTATAATTAACAATAGAAGTGGAAATCTTTACCCAAAAATTTTTTTAAAAGAAACTACAATTTTTCAAGTTTTGTCTGTCTATTTGTTCCTTGTAGTCTTTGTGACCGTTTTTGACGGATTTTTGATAGATTTGTTTGATAGCTAAAGTAACACCGCGTAATTTAGGCCACTTTAATTTTTCAAAAATAATTACTGTTCCGAGTTAAACAATTAAAATTCATGAAACTGAATAAAATCTGATTCAATGCATAGTTTTACTCACAGGTATTAGTCAGAAATATCTTTGCTTAATGTGTAGCAAAACATTTTTGGAAAATAATTAGGGTTCCGTATTAAAAAAAAAGCAGTGAAGAATATATGAAACGCGGGCGCAGAGAGCTCACTTTTATTTCAGATAAGACACGTTTGTTACTCGGATACGTTAAAATCATTTTCACGTAAACAAAGTTGTTGCGAGTGTCAGTTAATTTTGAAATAATATACCCGAGATAGTGAAATGTGAGACATAATATTAAACATTTCTAGACAAAGGTGGATCATGGTTTTTTGTGACCTTAGAATAATTTCTGTAGATCAATTATCTGTTTGAAACTGTTTTATAAGTGTAATTTTTTAAGTTTTCGCGTTCCTTATTTAAATTCGGTTAATTTAAACGGGTTTTCACGCGTTACCTTTGCTTTTTTCTATCCCGATGTTTCGGCTGGGTTTCACCAACCGTGGTCACGAGCTGACTGGCGGTGCGCGGCGTCGTCTGCTGCGTTGAGGGGTATTTTGATGAACTACCCCGGTTTGGTCTTTCTATTTATTACTATATATAAGTCTTTCTTTTCGGAAGCTCTAGGCTTCAGCCTACATCTTTTCCTATGAGAGGAGGAAATCCTTTAATGTTCCCAAAAGAATGTTACCAGGATTCAAATTGCAAATTGATAAAAAAAAATCACATAACAATACAATACCGTTGTTATCTCTAATACATAATGTACGAGATTTAAAGAAATATAATGAACTGATAAAATGCTCGTCCGTTGGTAGATAAACGGATGATTTCCATTCGCACAATTGAATGATGAGGAGCCATTGTGTGACTATGTTTAGAGATCCTGCGACGGCCGAGATAGGTCCCTGGTTACGTCTATCCCGTCCATTTATTGTTGCGCATTATTGGGTCAGCGTATATATGCGAATCTTTATATGATAAGTGACTTTTGAACATTTTATTACGGTACCTACTTTATTCAGTTTAACCTTTAACACTTTAAGATTGTTTAATATTATCATTATAATGTTTTTTTAGAGTGTAAGCTTAGCGCTTTGACCTGTTTCATCTGTTGTTAAGTGTAGATGTGGTCCAGGATGATACACTGCTGATAAACTTAAGCCTTAAGGTACTGCCTCTCACATGATGCTTCTGGAACACACCTATTGGTGATTGGCGTCAGGTTTTCCAGCTACCCAGGCGAACATTATTAGACAATACTTTTTGTTTCCTCACGATGTTTTCCTTAACCAAAAGCTCAGGTTCAAAATATAATTGTATAGCTGTCTATGTTCGAACCTATGTCTATCGACATGGAATCAAACTACACTACCAACTGAGCCACTATCGCTTTAAAATGTTGACTCTATTTTATTATTCCAAGGTAAATCATTATTTTGAGGATAAATATTGTTATATTATTGAATAAGATAAAGGATTTCGATACATAATATAACATAAGCTCACGCCTGTTATCCCCGAAGGGTTATGCAGAGGTGAAATAGAGAACTACACCACACACATTTCGCTGAGTTTAGTTCCGTTCCAGATGTGACAGGGGGCGAGCCTGTCGCCATATCGGACACAAATTCCAGACTCCGGGATCATACTGATTAGAAAACCCCAATATCACTTGACCCGACCCGGGGATCGAACCCGAGACCTTAGAACGTATCGTTCGTATCGTTCGTATCGTTCGTATCGTTCGTATCGTTCGTATCGTTCGTATCGTTCGTATCGTTCGTATCGTTCGTATCGTTCGTATCGTATCGTATTACAACTGCGCCACCGAGGCAGTTTCGATAGAAGTTTATGTTTATTCCTGTATGGCTTTTAAATCGGTTCAATCAGCAGTCCGCATTACGTAACATAAAAAGATACCCAAAAAATTCTGCCATTAATATTCGCTATCCTAATCTTCTTGAGGTATATATAAAAGGATAATTTAATTTGAAAACGGATACGATGAACAGATGATGACACAATGTCGCCGGATCCCGCGTCAATCGACACGAGTTCGATCCACACATATCCGATTCTAGAATCGGCCTGAGCTTTCGGTGAAGGAAAACATCATGAGCATGGCATACTACCCTCAAGTTTGAAAACTTGTCTCCAAATAATATTAGGTATGTTCCAGCAGCATCACTTGAGAATCGATATCTAGGTTTAGTGTGCTTACCATCCTGGACCACATCGTCCCTTAACATCAGGTGAGATTATGGTCCAAGCAATGAGCCTATATCGTGTAAAAATACGAAATTTTGCATCGTAATTGGTTGGGGAAATAATTCTAAATTACTATAATTAATTGTATTGTGACTTAAATTTATATTAATTATTTATAAATCAACTCAAATCAACAATCAGCTACAGCGGAAATAAAGAAAAAAAAAATTATAAGTACCTTATATTACGCAATATGTATTTTGGATATATTTGTACTAACTGGTCCATAATCCACCCTGTAACTTATTCGTAGGTATAACAGACATCTATGGAACTTTTTTCCTTCCGAGATGAGGGAGCCTTATAACCTAAATGATCATCTTGGAATGAAAATGGTCTCATTTGTTTTGTTTATGCAATATTGTAAAATGTAAATACACTTCAATTGAAAACATAAAATACAAAAATTTTATTTAAAAAAAAATAGATAACGAGTGACAGTATATTTGCTAAATCAAACATACCACAACGTCCAACGGCGGGTTTCCATATCGCATCTTAAAAGTTAAGATTACGACCGAACCACAAATAGTGTTTCTGTCTGATCACTGGCACTGATCTGACACCTTAGAGAAAAAGGATTGAGATTTCGGAAAAACAGATTGAGTTCGCATATTGAAACCGGCCATAAGTCATCATCGTCTTTACGTTCAAATCAACAAACACATTGTAAGTAATTAAATTTTATCATAAAACAACCATGCGCGCGCGGCTATGTTCACCTACATTTTGTTTTGATGGTTAACATTTTAAACGTAATGTCTTATTTCGATTTTGTCATTAATTTTTACGCATATATAAATGTGTTATTATAAATATGTGGCGTTAGTCTCTTCTCTAGTAAAGTACTAATCTGAAAACTGTACTCAAATCGATTCTGTCATTTTCAAGGAACGCCGAGAATAGAATCGATTTTAATATAATAGAGTAATCACTAGTGTTAAGTTAGTTCAAGCGATGATGGTGTAGCGGGTAGTGCGGACGGATTCCGCGTCAATCAACGCGGGTTCGATCCCCACTTATCCGCCTCTAAAATCGGCCTGAGCTTTCGGTGACGGAAAACATCGTGAGAAAACCATAGCATGGTAGCATGTTCTAATGATGCCCATCTGGGAAGCTACCACCCTCAAGTTTGAAAACCTGTCGCCAAATACCAATAGGTGTGTTCCGGCAGCATCACATGAGAACCAGTACCTCTAAGCTTAGTGTGTTTACCATCCTGGACCAATTCATCACTTAACATCAGGTGAGACTGTGGTCAAAGCACTCAGCCATGTGTAAAAAATAAAAAATAAAACAGTATATAGAAAATGAAAAATTTAAGTGATTAATATAATTCATATATAGTAGGTACACGAAAAAAAAATTCGGCAAACAAAACTCTGAGATAAAATTACTTTTAAAGTTTTGGAAAAATGTTAGCATAGACCTTATATATAAAGTAAGTAATTGAATTAAAATAAACTTAAGTGGCAACGGGCTGGTTGGATTCGGGTAGTGCAAGACCAGACATTGTGAAGACTTTTTGGAGACACCTATGCCCAACAGTGACCGTCTTTCGATTGAATGTATGGACGGATGAAGTTCGAAAAGTGTAACTTGATATCTTAGTATTATACGGACTCTCTCTAGGATAACATTAAAACGCTTATAAGTTTCTCATTTGTATTTTATTTCCAGTAATCAGCATTATTAAGAGTTTGTTTTTTTTTTGAACAAAAATTAAAAAATGATATTTAGTCAACATCCCTTATTCACATATTAATAAAATTATTACACATGAAGTAAATTGTTTAAAAATATTCAGTTTATAAATTTGACTTTAACGCATTGAACTTGTTATAAAATATTCTTAACCTTTCAAAGCAAGAATACGTTAGAAGTAAACTAGTTCTAAAGTACTGAATAAAAAAATTACACTTTGTATATTTCTGAAAAAATAGTATGTTAGTTCGTGTTATAAAATGTGTGCTTGCGATTAAAATGCTATATTGAATATTTTTTTGTTTTGTTTTCAACCGACAATGGA
This sequence comes from Samia ricini, assembly GCA_014132275.2. Taxonomy (NCBI): domain Eukaryota; kingdom Metazoa; phylum Arthropoda; class Insecta; order Lepidoptera; family Saturniidae; genus Samia; species Samia ricini. The sequence continues at coordinate 4,142,019 of AP028164.1, read as the reverse complement.
TCTACTATCAAGATGTTTTACGAATAAATAACTATGCCTTTTGTTCAATTTTCATTCGTTTTGGAAAAGTAGAATAAATCGATTTGCGTGAAACTAAGTTTAATTTGCGTTAAAACTCAGAAGGAATAGTGAATAAAAGACAGTAGACGATATATATTAGTAATTAGCGAACAAAATTGGAGTTAACCAGAGAAAAATGACTTAAAATAGGGAACAACTTATGTTAAAAAAAGGCTTGTAGAAAAAGGATTATGACTCTTGTTCACCAATTTGATTTTAAGATTTATGCTATAAAAGTCTATATAATACAATGATATGAAAGTAATAAAAATACGTAATTTATCTAAAGAAAACAAATAAACGTTTACAAAGTTCTTTAGAAAGGCCATGGTCAAAAGTACACGTGACCGAAGAGTGTGTATAAAGCGCTCATGAAACTAGAAGAAACGAAAAACGTGTGTCAGAATCCTTATTGTGTCATATATCCTTCCGCCTACCTTTCCCCCCTTGATATAAGCCTACCCTTATGGGAAAGAGGCGTAATGTTATGCATACGTACATTTATATCTATATTTACGTATTAGAACTTTTGAAATTGAAAACAAAAAAAAAATTATACTGCGTTGCACATTATTTAGACAATAACGGAAATTATTTTCATAGAAATCACTATCTTTATTATATATATATATATAAAAAATATTGCGTATATGTTTTCGTACCTAGCTCTATATTAAAAAAAGGAGTATTATGAAAACTCGATATATATTCACGATGTGTGCCGCCGGTTATCGACCACTGGTACGACGTTTAAATTACGAGCGGGGCCCATTTTTATTTGTATTTTTTTACTCGCCCGGCCTAGGGGTGGCGCGTACGAATTTTTTTTTACTTATTTTTTTATCGAACGCCCCCGGAATGGACCACTTCCGCGTCGGGTTAAACTGTCGATAGACGAGAACTATGTATGTTGTTATAGCTGAATTTTTGATAATTCATTCGGTATACATTCTGTATTGTAGAACTTTGGACAGTCGATGTACGCCGTGTGTCTGAAGTAAGAATTAGTAGTTACATTATATTTGTTACACTACGTCTAAAGATGGTGCGAATAAATTAATCTTGCAAATGAGATCCCTTATAATCCCATAACGTGAGATACTCTGATGTTAGTGCTTTGCGCGGGCCATCTGTATATTTACCGCAACACGTCTACTACTGAAAATAGGTCTCCCCCAAAGATCTCCACAACGACCGGTCTTGCACCACTCGCGTCCTGTGGACTCCTGTGACCTTCACCAGGTCGTCGGTCCTTATGTGAGGGCTACCCAATGTAGCGTCTTCCGGTACGCGGCAGCTATTCGAGAACTCGTTGGCCCCATCGGGCATGTACCCAGCCCAGTGCCACTTAAATTTGGCAATTCTTCAGACAATGGCATTTACTTTGGTTCTTCTCATTTTTGATTCGATCACGCCGAGAAATTCCGAGTATAGCCTTCTTCATTTCACTTTGGGTGACTTTGAGCTATCTAATTAGGTCCATTGTAAGCGTTCACGTCTCAGTACAGTAACAGGCAACACACACTGGTCGAAATATATCGTCTTAAGACACTGCGGCATTTTGGACGAGAAAATTCTGCGTGGCTTCCCAAACGATCGTAATTTAGCTCCAGCTTATGGTTGGTTATAATCATAATGTTCTAATACAGTAAATCAGTAGCAAAATGAGAACTGTATATTTCTTTAGATATGGAATCATTTATGTGCCGTAGACTGACGTTGCGGTATCGGACGTATTTCGTTCAGAACTACGCATTTTCCCGGGCAGTAATATTATTTCAGAATAACATTACTAATCTATATTATTTACCTACAATGCGTTGTAACTAATACGAATAAATAGTTACTTTTAAAAAAATTACATTAGTCAATAAACACAGAATTATATTTATCTATCTATTAAGATATTTGTTTTACAATTGTCGGTGAGAATCTATCTAAAGTCTCTAGGTAAGTCTTGATATATGTACAACTGCTGGTCCCGGACACGCGACGCGCCTTGATATGTTACTATGTCGGTTTTTTAATAAGTATAGCTTTTTCTACTCTGTTTTTTTTTTGTTTAAGAGGACATGTGGTCGGAAAAATAGGTATTTCAGAAATCTATTGCTATCGTGTTGCCCCCAAAAAGAAAGAAAGAATAGAAACAACTGCAACTCAGGCTGATTTTACCGTATGCAAAATAGACTCCCCCAAAACTGAACTGATTTTTAACTTTCTTCCAGTTTTAGAATAATAAAGACTTTGGTTATGCCTGTGCGTATTGATTTTTTTTATTTTATCCATCAAATTTGTTTGACGAACGTCTAAAAATGACGGCAACAATCGAGCATTTTTTTTTCATTTTCAAAGGCTTCTAGTTTCTATAAAAACTTATTTATGCAATAAATTAAAACGTTCGGGCATGGCGGTGGTGGATATATATTATTTGGCATAAAAATATTTATCATAGTGCTATTATCTAGGGAGGAAAGAGGGGACCACGTTTGCATGGAATAGAATAAACGCTGCTAGGATATCTTCTTAATGGGTGCTATCAATCTTTAGTTCCATTAATAAAAAAAATTAAAAACACTATATTTCAATAATAACATTTCTTGAATAATCATTTCGAAATCATTATTCGATTATGCTTGAATTTCGAACAACGGCTAGATAATATACCAGTAATTAAAAACAGTCATCGAATAATCTAAAGCGGTTCAGTGATTCTCGGGTTATAAGCCAACAAACAGTAGTTTTGTAATTTAAAAAAAAAATACTAAAATGTAAAAATCATTACTACCAAGAAGATCAATAACTAAGTGACATGGAACTATTAAGTTTTTTTTATATCCTATAGTATAGGCTCACCCTTTGACCACAATCTCACCTTATGTTATCATGGTAAATATTTATTTTTCCTACACTTTTCCCATTTTCATTTGGGGTCGGCGCAACATATCTTTATCTTCCATTCCTCTCTATTTGTAGTCATCTTTCTTTTCTTTTTTTTTTATAATGGACAGCACAGTGACTGCACTGGACCTGATGGTAAGCACAGTGCAATCCAAAACAGCGATGACTGACACTGAACTCACTGCCAGTCACCGCTGTCATGCTGGCCTGCTTAAATACCTCTTCACGCCTCTTTTGAAGGACCCAATATCATATGAAGGAAGGAATACGCTGACCGGAAGACGGTTCCATAACCTCACAGTGCGACAAAAGTAGGAGTCAGCAAACTTTTTGGTTCTTGAAGTTATGGGTGTCACCGTGAAACCGTGACACCGAAGTCCCGCCCGCGTGGTTCTGTTATGGAATGGAGAGGAGGGGATCAGATCAAAGAGCTCTTCAGAACACTCGCCATGATACAAGCGGTCATCTCCGCATTCTCTCCTTTCCTTAGCATATCATCTATATATCAAATATTTTTATACCATGTAATTCATATTCTCCACCGTTATGCCCGTACGTTTTGATTTTTTTCATTAATTAATGCTGATTTTTTACCTTCTGCTCTAATATGATGGTTCAGTGAATAGTGAGACCGGATTCCGCATCAATGGACCCGGATTCAAACCCAGCTATCCAACTCTATAATCAGCCTGAGCTTTCGGTAAAGGAAAACACCGCGAGGAAAGCATAAATTGGTGGTAGGGCATTTTTAACAATGCCCGCCTGGGTAGCTACCACCCTCTAGTTCGAAAACCTGTCGCCATACCAATAGGCATGATCCGGCGGCATCATTTGAGAACCAGTATCTACGCTCAGTGCGTTTACCATCCTGGACCACATTATCACATCAGGTGAGATTGTGACTATATAAGCACTGTGACTATACCGTTTAAAAAAAAAAAAAAAATCTTTTAAATGTTTTACACCTTAAATAGTCTGACTATAAAAATTTGCCCTCATATGTAAATTGCATAATGTTCTTTAGTTATTAAATCTGTCAACCCTACAACGTTATATATATATATATAGTGTATATAGAATATATATATACATATGCACAGTAGCCGTCTGTATAGCCGACTCCTTATTAATAAACATGCGCTAACAATAAATAATTGTTTATAATGAACTTTATAATATATTAGTTCTGATAGTTCATTATCTCAGTCCTTGCTTTCACACACACTCACACACTACACACTGGTAAATCGACTGACTACGCAAACTGATTTTAGTGTTGTACGATTGTAAATATATTTCAAAGTATTAATATCGATTTAAATAGATTTATATTTTAATAAGAAATATTTTTTTAATCGTTGTCGTAAAAAATACATACAATCGAATTTCAGGCCAAAGTATAATCACATTAATTACCTTATTTATCTTCTTCTTTTATTTACCTATTTTAATTAAACTCTTTTCTGGTTGTTTGACAAGTGATAGAAATAAAAATCAATTTATTAAACGTTGTTTAGAAAAAAATGTGTTAAAATATATTCTTACAGATTTAAATAATAATTTGTGGACATATTTATTTTCATTTTGATACGCAGAATGTAATTTTTCATGTATGAATTAGGCAAGAATGGTCTCTACATAGTTTATTTATATGTAGATTGATGAAAGTTTGGAGTGAAAAAGAAGTTACTCAAAATACTAATTCTACGCAGGCAAAGTCGCGTGCACGAGCTACCTTTACTTATTGTATGTTACCTTTTCAATTTTAAAACCGTCGAACAGATTTCGACAGTGAGATGTTTACATTTACAGGAAGAATATATATAGGCTGTATATTGCTACAGAACACATTTAGATAGTTTTGAAAAATTTTGTCTGTCTGTCGTTGTTGTTTGTTAGCCAATGACGCAAAAACTACTGAACCGAATTCAATAGCAATTGGTAATGATATATATTGTATCTAGGTCGAGAAGATTGAAAATTGTCTGAATTCCAAGCGTGTAAAGCCGCGAACACAATTAGTATAAGAATATATGTGCTACTATTTTATCAAAACCCCTATAAGTTTTTTTTTTAATTTTTAAAATTGTAAACAAGGCGTTTCTTCTGCTACTTTTTAAAACACAATTCGAAACTGTTCTTTAATAAGTGTTATTGTAAAACAGTAAAATGTAAACAACATTTTATCGATAGCATGTTTCTCCAGCACTATTTTGCGCAGGAGCATCGCCTACATCGCGTTTTCTTTTATCGATGCATTGATTAATACTAGTCGATTTGAATAATAATTTCCAGATACAAGCGTTATTGTATGACAAATTTAGTGCAAATTGTAACGTGAGTTACGACTTCTACGAACAACTTTAGCTAAAGTATAAAGTGACCTTATTTTGCATCGCTAAATTAAGCACATTGCTATTAATATTACATATTATATGTCACATTCATCCTATGATTTTTTTAATAATCTTAAGCGATAAATGTGTTCATATTCTTGGTAAATTGATTTAGATGCGAATCCACCGATCATATAAAAAGCCTGAGTTAAATAAAAATACATGCTGTACCTAATACGCATAAATAAAATTGTCATAACTAATTCTCAACACAGGTAATCGTAAACTTGAAAGAGCATAATAAAGATTCAACTTGTTATTTGAAACAAAAAACTTTATTAATTAAAAACAAAATCGACTTCAGAATAATAAACTATAAAAAACGCACTTTACTTTATTAATCTGCTTCGTTTTTCGAATTCGTTAATTTTTGTAATAAGTGCCAGCTTACGGATAACAAAGTGGTGTAAATATACGACGCTAATTATAATCGATTTTGATTAAATGTTCTTTAAAGTAATCCTAGTTCTTTATTTAGTACATTGTTAACTCTAGCTGGCACCGAATATCCAAAATTAACGAAGCAGATTAATGAGGTAATTATTTCTTGACTTCTTAGTGCATTTTTATCGTTTATTCTTTTGAAGTTGGTTTTGTTTTTTTAATTAAAAATGTTTTTTTTTTTACTTTTTAGTGTAAGTATGTACTTTCAGGTATAGCTATGGAAACGAATATATGAAATATGTCTAAGTGTCCATAATATTCGATGGTTTTTCTCAATTTCCCTGAGCTCAACTATTCAGATCCTGATTTGGTGGAAATGGGATACTTCGGGAGTGTACTCTTTTGAATAAAAAAAATTTGGCAAATCGGTCCACAAATGACGGAGATATCGCGTAACAAACATACAAAAAAAAAACACACAAACACACATACGAATTGATAACCTCCTTCTATCTGAAGTCGGTTAAAAACAATTACGAGTATACATAATGAATCTTCTAAAGTTCACGAAATGAAATGCAAACAATACCTATGTACTGAACACAGGTCGGCCTCTAAACAACGAAGGGGGTGCGCACAAGGAGCGAGTAAAAACGAAACCGACTCACCGGGTCGAGGCGAGAGGTGAAGGTCACGCAAACAAAAGACGACCAACGAACGAGTAGTTGCCCCAACAAATCGGTGGTGGACAGCGTACGACTGAACATCGCTACTCGGTTACGTGAGTGCAATAAGAACAAATAAAAAGAGGTTGTTTGGGAGAAAACACTATGTATATAGAGTTGTTGCAACATAAGCCTTGTTAATTCATTGAGGCAATAAAAACTAGGCAGACATCTTAACTACCAACAGAAGTGAAAACTCGAAACTTTGAAAAACTATTTTTAAAGTTTAAACGCCGCCTTAAACTTGACATACTTCAGCATGTTGACAGCTGTCAGATGTCACAGCATTGTCGGTAATGTGAATCTTTAAGTTTTTCTCGTACCTAGAATGACTCAAAGCAGCTAAAGAAGTTTTCACATCAATATACGTTTCGCATGACTTTGGACCAAATGTAATAATTATTGAAAACAATATTTCGAAACTATCATCCATATGTAAATAAAGGTAGATAAAACAGTTCGACATATTTTATATCGATATTAGAGTTTTGATGTTGTTATAAATAAAACAATTTTGGATTTATTTTTTTTCCTCAAATTATCAATAAGTTTTTCTACTTCGGGAGTAACACTAGTTAGTTTAAATATGCAACCAATTAAATTACATTAATAGATTGAAAGATTAAACAAAGTACTCACAGAAAAAAATTAAATATGTATGTGTAATAATAATAACTAGCTCTACTTCATGGGTTTGCTAGTATATAACTTTTTTTTTAATTTTTAACCATTGTTACTGTAATGTACCTCTTGAATATTGTAATTACGTTTGTTTAACATTTCAGCCTGCTGAGGGGCATTATTCTCTCAGTTCATTTTTATTCTCAGTTTATATATTGTCTAATATAACAAAATTTACTAAAACCAGCTAAGCCAGTTCAGTAGTTTCGAGATGACCAATTATAGAACATACACACATACTGAAAGACTTTGCTTTTAAAAACGAAAATAATTAGAATATTTATTTTAAAGATATTAGATTTTTTTTCCTCGGTATAGACTTAGTGCTTTGACCGCAATCTCACCTGATATTAAGTGACGATGGGTAGAAACACTAAGCCTAGAGGTACTGCTTCTAAAGTGATGTTGTCGGAACATACCTTTTGGTACTTGGCGACAGGTTTTTAAGTTTGAAGGTGGTGGCTACCCCGGCGAGTATTATTAGAAAATGTTCTACCACCATGCTATGATTTCCTCACAATGTATCCCTTCACCGAAAGCTCAGGCAGATTTTAGAGTTGGATATGAGACTCGAACAGACGTCCATTTTACGCGGAATCCGGCCGCACTATCTAATGCACTATCATCGCTTTAAAAATATAAAATATATATCAATAAAAGTAAATTGTTAACTTTCGTGAGTGAGACTAATTTTGTCACACCAAAATGATAACTAGTTGTAGTTTTAACTCTATATGTATTATAAATGTAGTCACGACGGGTGTCGTAAGTACGGACGGTGGTCCCATATTTCACGGCGGTACTCAGCCAGCAGTAGAACGGGTCACCAACTCGACTTTTATAATTTAACACGACTCAACGTTGAAAGCAATGTACCTACTAGTCGTTTAATAGCTTGCTACTTATTGGATTATTTTATTAGTTTCCTTTGCTTCTGAACGGAAGCAGTATTGCTATTTTGTTTGAATTGTGCATTATGGATTATTGTGGTTTGACTTTCTTGTGATTTGTGTTTTCTGTCGTAATTTTAGAGGGCGTTATTGCCCGCGTTGATAACCTAGGTTTTAACCCCCTCGAGTAGTTTCACAAGACGTGCTCCGACCACCATCTGAGGAAGCGCTTGTAGCCGCTGTCAGCGCGATATAGTTACATAGCATGCACTAGCATCACACGCATTATACTGCATATATATATTTGCACACTACACGAAAGGTACGTAGGTTTTGTATGAGACCTTTTTTTCTTTACAGGCTTACTAGCCGTTCGGTTAGCGCGAGGCAAATTCCTCGGAATATTTATCACGGGTAGCAGCTGAAGCCGAAGTTCGTACCATTTTGGTGCCCTTGTGGTGGCTATAATTCCTGGACTGAGTGCCTTAAGCGCTCGCCTCAAATTTCGGTGACGCTGTTCAGGCACTTTCAGGTCAACAGAGTTAGTCATATTAGAAAAATGATACAATATATTTAAAACAGTAAATAATGAAAATCGTTTTATTTTTTAATTTTATTTTAACAATGTGCTTATGTAATTAAGGATGGCCCTCAACAAAATTCCATTGTTATAATAAAAGATTTTGCCATTTTGCAAACAAAATCAGGCCTATGAATATTAGAGGAATGCTAACTAATATGGTTTGCTGTTGCCAATGATTCATGACCACAATATTCCTCTGTAAAAAAAATATTTTTCAGTTTTCGCTTTGTAATAAAATTATTTCTAATTTCTTATTACTTCGTATTTGTTAGAATGTTTATTGTTACTTCTTAGACACGCGGTTTTTTTTATAATTATAGGTAATGTAATTTTTTTTCTCGATAATTTACTTCATACATAAACCATTTACAATACCATATTAATGCTTTCTTACTTAGTTAAACATAAACTTTTTTTATGTAATAGGGGGCAACCGAGCAAGCGGCTCACTTGATGGACAGTGATCATCGCCGCTCATGGAGACCCACAACACCAGGCGAAAGCAGGAGCGTTCCCGGTCTTTAACGTTTTGAAGTGGAAACTTCTTTAGCGGCGTTTCTCGATAGAGGAAAAAAATATAGATCCGCGCCACCAAAGCTATGACGTCAGCTGTCAACAACATGCTGCAGTATGTCAAGTGTAAGATGGCGTGTAAGTGCTGGTGGCACTCAGAGATAAGTAATAAATTTATACTTACGCAGTCTACCCGTATGTTTTGAATATAAATAAACTGTATAAAACATAACATAAGCTCACGCCAGTTATCACCGAAGGGTTAGGCAGAGGTGATGTAGCGAACTACACCACCCGCATTCCGCCGAGCTTAGTTCCGTCCCAGATGTGACAGGGGGCGAGCCTGTCGCCATATCGGGCACAAATTCCAAACTCCGGGATGATACTGTGTAAAAAAACCCAATATCACTGACTCGACCCGGGGATTGAACCCGAGAGCTAAGAACGACAGTCGCACCGTAATACAACTGCGCCACCGAGGTAGAACTATATGACAATGTACGAGTACTTAATTATTGCTCGGTACGTCAATAGACGTAAAAATTAGACAAGGCGGTAATCCCCATGGCTGCCTAGTTTTTTTTTTTTTAAATTATATATGTGGGTCTATAGTCTCCTTATATCTTAACTATCATCCGAATTTGCTTTCTTCTTATTCATATACTTTCTGGGAAACAAAAAAAATACAATATTTTGTAGCCGAGGACGTTAAATGTACGCATGTAATAAAAACGATTAAATAAATGTATGTATATTTTTTTTTTTTTTTTTTTTATATAGTCCCCGCAATTCCCCCTGGCATAACCAAGGACCTTGTTACTACATTCTTTTATTTATTATATATTTGTTTATTTGTTGCGCTCTTTTGGCTCTTTTTGTTTTTGCAGCTTGTTCTTTTGCTGTTTATTTCTTATAGTTATTCTTTTGTGTGCTTTTATTCATTTAAATCTTAAGCCTAAACCTAATCTATTACACTGCGGTACCAATTATTCTATTACATATATTGTTCTTAAATACTTAATATACATTAGTTACTAGTTACAGTTTAGATAGCAGTAGAAGATGAAAGACAACAGAATTGATACAGACGCAGAGGAAGTAGGAATTATATGTAGGTTAATAGAAATAGAGGTAAAGACTTAATGAATGTATGTATATTTGAAACCTGCATATATACAAGCGTAGGTTCAATCTACAGACGTGTGGAATACGGCATAATATGTATAAACATTCGTATCAGCTCATTAAAAGCTATATGTGTAATAAACGAACACATTACTCCCGACAAATACAATGGAGTTGGAGCTGTAAATTACTTACTGTCGCCAAATAGCGCATCAGCGAATAGTTTACCGTTTTCCACTGTTTTCGACACGTATCTAATTTTTTTATGTCATTTTATTTAAAAATATTTTTTTTGTTACACTATAAGTTATTTATTTATTTAGAAATGCCACGTTTTACGTCCTATTATTAAATACTATATATAAAAGATCATTAATTAAATTCTAAGAAATTCATATTTCATTTTAAAACGTCACACTTAGTATTTACTGAACCTTTAACGACCGATCTCAATCTCGTTTATTAACTTTTAGATTGAGGCCAAGCCAAAAAAATATCCGTTTTTCTGACTATTTAGAGAAAAAAACGACTGAAATTTCGGATTTCAGTAGTTAAAAATAGATTAACGTCGCATATTGAAACCGGTATAAAAAAAAAGGTCTATAATGAAAAAACTTGGACAACCTAAGATACGTTGTAAATAGATCATGTTTTTTAACCATTTATTTAAACAGGGCTTTTACACATTAGTGTATGCCAGCCCTATCGGAGCATACCCAATATATCTTACATAACAATAAAAAAAAATATACAACTAAATTAAATTATCTCTTAAATTACTACTTGTAAAAATAAAGTTTCATAGCATACTAGCAGAATCGGACATCGGTTCTGCTAGTACACCATGAAACATGCCTATATCTAAGTAACATAATCCTAATGACAAAGCAAAAGAACTTCTAGCCCGTAAATAGATCATGTTTTGCAATGATGTAGACAGACTTTTGAGATGTTATGAAAAATTCTTAGCAATAACATTTTGGCTTGCAACGGAATCTATGCGCGACACATAATGTTAGTTGGAACTAAATTATAATTTCTTATAATAATAATAATGTGTTATTATTATAATATTTTCTGAAGGTCTTCTATTAGCATTGAACTAAATTACTTGAATTTGCGCAAATAATGTTTACTGTTTTAAAATTCTTTTGGTGCGATATCAGGAACCATTGGTAATGATTTTTTAGCTTTGAAGTTGCGTGCGCATATGTAACACGCCATAAATTAAGTAAGCGTTGTTCGAATTTTAGAGTCGGTTCAATTCTCTTTAAACGGGTGAAAAAAGTATTCACCCTAAAGAAGCGTTATAGATTTTGTATTGTGTACATACGTATGGACATACACACATTCGAATTTATTTAAGATTTTTTTTTCAGATATTTTATAGAACAGGATACAATTGACCTAATTAATATGTCCCGTGGAATAAATGGTCTCTAATACATTAATTTAACAATCTGTTTACTTTATTTAAGATTATAGTCCTACGGTAAAATGAATTAATTAAGCTTATCCTGACAGACCTTTAATAAGAACAAACCCATGATGGTTCATATGTATACACCAATGCATAGATTACGTATGTACGTGTTTATTCATATATTTTATTACATTAATAAATTAATTTAAACTTATAAAATGTTATTATCTACTCATTAAAATAACGATGTGTCGACACAAATGGAATCAACGAAGACGGGGCGCGAACTTGTGTCCCGTCGCATTGTATGGACTTGAAACAATAATCTGAAACCGTTGTAATGAGTCGTCGGGCCAAAACGTTCCACAATGTACTCACATTATTAAACTTATTTCAGTGATTTAATTTTTTTTTTTTCCGAGCGTATTATATTTTACATCAAATGATATTTTTTATGGAAAATAGTTAAAAATAAAACAGTTGAAAACATTTTTTCCCTGGTTATTAATCTTTTTTTTTTTACCTTTTGATGAGCGTTAGAGTTATGATTTAAAACGTTTTCGCAAGTTTTTTCTTCAAATTTTTGCAATTCAATTGCAGTGCAAGTTCGACCACCTTATAGGTAAAAAAGTAAAAAATAAGTATAAGTAAAAAACCTTATAGGTAAAAGTAATTCATTTTTTTAAAGCTATATTTATAAATATTCAATATTTAACGTAAGCTTTATAATTCAATTATAATCAATTTGAGAATATAAATCATTTATTATGAATGTATTATGAAAGAAAATAAGATATTACCTATAATATTGTTGATTAAAATAATATTTTTTTCTATAATTTTATTGCTCCACTGTGGAACAGTCTACCGCAAGCCATAGTCTGCCTCAAGGCTGGCTTCTTATGCAGATTTTACGAGAGGACACCGCTGTAAGCAGCGCTTGAATCGCTTAATTGTTCGTATCAGACATCCTGAATGAACAAAAATTACAATGTTTTAATTATCTTGGCGAGTCTTTCACTATTGGGACTTTACTTATACCTAATTAAGAATAAAATGTTCAAATTAAAGTGGTTTTTTTTTTTTGCTGCTATGTCTTGTAATTTTGAACTTACTTAATACTTTAAAAAGGTTACTAATAACGGGGAAAAATTAAGTATGGTTAGCATAAGAAAATGTTTATGTCATAGGTATTCTAGACGGATGTGAGACAACGAAGAGCGATCATTATATACATAGTGTTGCGTTCAATTTTATTACTAGAAGTAATCACAAATTAGCCATCCCATGCTTTAAGCTTAGTAAGTCCAGTAAAAGCTTTTTAGGTATTAGTGTCAGGTTGTACATCATGGCTCCAAAGCTGATTACCTGATTTAGCTGAAAATAAGTTTAAGCACCATGTCAAACAGGTTTTAATGCCCCAAGGTTATTTGTCTGGAAATGACACTACTCTCTGTGTTTCGGTAAAACTTTTTATTGTTATTATAAATTGTATAATCAATATTAAAATTTGAAAAACATTAAAAAAAAAAAAAAAACAGATCGAGTTTTTTGCATGCTATTCTCGACTTGGTTGCTGTTCCGAACCGGTGGTAGACGCTCATAAGCGCCTTCTCCGTGACCTGATTGAGTAAATAATTTTTTATTTTGATTTTTAAATCCAGTTAGCTAGTGAATTCGTTTACCTGGTATACCGTCATTATCCTGCACTGCTTCTTTAATAACAAAGAATGAAACAAAAACTGTAAAATATCTGAATAAAAAGGTATTAATTAGTTCACTCATATATTATTTTCAATTGTATTAGTCCATGAGCGCATTTTCGTATCTTTTTTGTGTTGTCGTTTGGTGTTATCTCAGTCAGACAAGTAATGGTTAATTTTTTTTTTATTATTAGCTTCTAATATATGGTATAAGGTAAGGCAAGCTAAGGTATAGTGGTAAAAGATATGAAGGAGAGCTATGGTCCCGAAAACGATGTCGAGGACAGAACGAAGTGGAAAAAAAAAAAAGGAAAGTTTGAGAACCAGTACCTCTAGGCTTAGTGTGCTTACCATCCTGGACCATATTATCACTTAACATCAGGCAAGATTGTGGTCAAAGCACAGAGCTTATTCTGAGTAAAAACAACCGACTCTACGACCATATGGGACAAATAACTAGGAACAGAGAGAGAGAGAGCTTCTTCGGTCTTATGTTATGTAATATTAATGATATTTTACATGACATAGTGTGCCTATTGTGCACGAGAAAATTGTCATAAAAAGTGTCATAAAAATTCCCTGGAAAGTTCTAACATGATGCCACCATTTTGCAAGAAAACCGTTCAAAGATTAGAAAGAAAAATAAAAAGTCGTGTCTAAAGAACTTGTATTCAATGTCGTATAAATTATATATATCACTCGGTAAAGGCTTTTTATTATTCTTTCCCAGTTTAGCTAATTGCATTATATGTAATAACTAACATTTTTTTAATGAATTCTAGTTTGTATTTACATTTCTCTTGTAGTTTCATCTGTAAATATTCCTCAATAGGCTGTAAAGTATTTATACTAGGCTGAAATAAATATTCATGAATCATAATAGCGTAACACCTATATATGAATCAGTCATCTAATTTACTAAATCAATCCTTAGAGAGAAGTTGAGCACAATAGACTGTGATGTAGTCACAGACGCATTTAGGCGATGCCATAAAAGTATTAATTGCACACCAAGAGGCTATTGTTTATTTTCTAGTATACACATATATTGCCGATGCGGTAAATTTAACAGGATCGCATTATACTAAGCACATAATTACATATTGATGTTTTCTTATAAACGATTAAGATGTTTTGTTTTCCTTTGGCTTGAAGTAAATTTCGGTACAAATACCGGCAAACATCATGAACATACACTGACGTAGTGCGAGAAAATTTGCACAACTGGTCTACCAATCACTCGATGGATACAACAAAATTTCGAGAACGCCGACCAATCAGAACTAAAAATAGATATCTGCACAGACAGAAATTTAATTGTCACGATGTTTACGAGTAGAGGAAGCTCGGTAATCGGATAAAAATTATTACAGTTTATAAATATTTGTCGAGTTCTGACGGGAATTAAATCTGTAAGGATGTAGTAGTTTTATGTTTTAGGACCCTTAAAAGTAAAGGAATGAAAGTGAATGTTAGTAAAACGAAAGTAATGGTATTTGAAAGAGAAGAAAGTATGACAGATTGCGTAATTTCGATAGAAGGAGACAAGTGAAAGAGTTTATGTACTTGGGATCAAAGGTTACGAGAGATGGAAAGTGTGACGATGATATTGAGCGAAGAGTTTTGTTAGGGAATAGAGTGAATGGGGCCCTGCGTAACTTCATGTGCAGCCAGAAAGTGACTGAAAAGGCGCGTTTGGCTGTGCATCGAGGAGTCCTGGGCCCTACACTTAGGTATGGTAGTGAATGCTGGGTTTTGCAGAAGAAGCATGAAAGTAAGATTAACGCAGTGGAAATGAGAAGTCTGAGAAGTATAGCTGGAGTGAAGACGATTGACAAAGTCAGGAATAGTATGATAAGGGAACGCTGTGGTGTGGTAGAGGATGTGCTGACCAAAATAGAGAAAGGTATGCTTAGTTGGTTTGGGCATGTAGAGAGGATGGATGAGAGAAGATTATCGAAATTAATTTATAAGGCGAGGGTGAATGGGCAAGTCGGTAAGGGTCGACCTAGGCGAATGTATCTAGACCAAATCAATCATGTCTTAAATATAGGCCAGGTAAAAAGTAATCATAACCGACGAGCATGTATGAAAACGCTCATGAAAGTAGAAGAAGCGAAAGAGGTGTGTCAAGATCGTAACAAGTGGAAGGACGTAATCTCTGCCTACACCCACGGGAGAAAGGCGTGATGATATGTATGTATGTATGTATATTATGTAATTCTGATGGTTTATTCGTGAAATAGTCTTATCATTCTACATGAGTGATGGGTTTTGGAAATAAGATCACGGAACATGAGTCTTGGTGTGTCACAATGACTCCTTCTTTGGGTTTAACCATTTTTTCTAGGCACTTTGTATAAAAAAAGTAGTAAAAAATCCGATGTAGTTCTGCTATTCATATAAAATTGGCAAAATTGTATTAATCGAAGGAAAAGTAAATCGTTAATTATAAGAAAAAAGGATTTGCGTGATTTTTGGTAAAATTTTACATATACTACGTTATCTCTTAGCTTATTCTTAAATGAGCAGTCATAACAATTAATTGATGTAAGTACTAGGCGAGGCTCGATAATTGTACACGGAATAATATCAGCGGGTGATTCATCTTTGGCGTGTTTCAGCTATGAACATATGTATAGTCTATAATATATATTTACAACATATTTAGATTTGATTTTCGCTGTCCAAATGTTCATTGTATTTAAAAATAAATTACAATATTCCTTTAAGTAGCAGTTTTTCGTATGACATATTTTTATTATGACTATATGACTGCAGTACCTATTAGAATCTATGTTAACTCAATGATAGTGTGGGGTGATATAGGGCTTTTAAGTATTTGCGTACCTGAGCAAAATTTCGGACATTTTTAATGCATATCGTCTCCATTGTCAGCAATAGTAATGAAAACTCTCACCTCCTCCCCTTATGGTTGTATGCGTAACCGTTGGCATAATTTTGAAGAAGAAAAAAAAACGAAATCTAATAAGTGCTTACGTAATCAATATCCAGATATCTCCGTCCCCTATGTCATCACGAACGTTGAACATTTTTTTAACTGTACGTCTTGACCCTTGGCATCAATCACACCTGATGGAAAGTAAGGATGAGGCCGATTGCGAGCGTAAAAACTTATTCAGTCTTCTTTATAAGACCAATATATTATAGGAATCTGGGAACACAGACGCAGGGAGCTTATTCCATTCATTCACAAGTCTCATTATGAACGGAGAGGCAAAACGCTTCGTGCGAATGAATAAAATTTCCACATTGTATGGATGAAAACCCATACTGCGCCTGGTAGTCCTCAGATTGAAGAAATTGATGATATATACGTACGTTGCGGTGGTATCGTTTGAAAATTAGGCGTGTTTTAGGCCACGTCGTCACTTAACATCAGGTGAGAGTATGTTTAAGAGTTAAGCCTATCCATACTTACTATAAAAGGCAACATATCTCTGTCTATTTGTCCGTTAGTTTATATTTCAAGAACGAATTAACTTATTTTTACTATTTCCTGTATTGATTTATTTAGATTTATAACATAATTATAAATGTTTTTTATAAGTGAAAAGTTTGTAGCTCCCCTGACTAATTCTCGTTAGAGGAAAACTTATAGATTCGCGTTACCAATGCTATGACGTCAGCCGTCAACATGCTACAATATGTCAAGTATAAGATGGCGTTTAAGTGCTGGCGCTCAGAGATAAACAATAAGGTGTATATTAACGCAGCCTATCGTATGTTTTGATTATGAATAAAACTGTTTGAAAATTAACATGTATACATAACTATTTCTCGGAGCGCCAATAGATGTAAAAACCAGACAAATGCTATATATGTAAAATGTTACCTTATGTTAATAATTTCTATTAATTAATTTATGAAATACAAACATTAAATAAAAATCTTTCCAAAAGTTTTAAGTTTTCACTTCTGTCGGGAGTCCCTATGGCTGGCTGGTTTATTACTACGTAATAACTTTTCATTAAAAAAAAAAAAATAAAAGACGTCCATTAGGTATTCCCTTCTGTTAAAAATGTGCTATTTAATAACATCGCAAGTTCAATAAACACGCCAACCGCATTCCAAACTCCCTGACATCAATATTCAACTGACGCGTTTATTATCATATCTCATTATACAACTTAGTGCTTGTATAAGCAACCCCCCCCCCTCCCTTCTATTTCCCCCTTCTTATACATTATAAACTTAAAACTAAGCAACAAAACCATGCAACGTAATAACGGCTCTAAAACCTTATTGTTATAGTGCAAAATGTTATTATTAAACCGAATGCCAAAGTCGAGATTCGGGTTCAGAAATGCAATTTGGAAATGAGATCCGGAGGGTAGCTAGCTAGCTACCCTTAGGGTGGTGGGGTGAGCCTTACCACTATTATTTATAAGGGTGGGTCAGTCGACAGATAGCCGGCTAGATATTTGCGCCTAGTTCACAACGGGATATTTTGTACAGTACATGCAATTAAGTTTACAATTACTCTAAGATTCGTGCGCTTTTGAAATAGTTTTAAAATATCTCTGTTTAGATTTCTCGTTTAGTTTCGTGTGTAGTTTTCCGTTTGTTTTTTTTTTTTGAAATGAAAACTTATTTAGCGGCTTTGGGCAATTCTCGGTAGGGGAAAAACTTATAGATTCGCGTTAGTAATGAAATGTGACATTAGCTATCAACCTGCTGTCAACGACATGGAATTTTTTATTAAAAGTTTTTTTTTTTTTCTTTTTTTTTTGCAACGCTGAAGCTTTTGCCAGAGTTTTATTATTTATATCTCTGATGGAAAGGAATGTTAAGGATGATGGCAGATTCCGATGCTTTTGTGTTGTCTCATCCAAAATATAATTTAAACAACAACAAAAAAAAAACAGTAGTTTTCAATGTTTTCACATCTGTCGGCAGTCCCCATGGCTGCGGAGTTTATTTTTCTTAAAATGTTCAATAATGATTTTGGTCAGATTTAACCACCGCGCCAACATTAGTAATTTAAAAAATTGTTGTAAATGAGTTAAACTTGTCATTCAGGTTTACCTCATAGTGTGCACAAAGCCTTTTGTTAAGCGAGCCTTATTCGAAACTGAAGAGTAGCTTAAGCTGCAACCGTTTACGTTTATAAAGCCTCATTCGTGAATTGTTTTGTGCTATTAATTAGCATAACCCACAGCGGCTTGTTTTTGATATATTTTCTGTTGGAATAGTACAAATTACTAGGTTAAAACGTAATTTATCTGTTTATAGTAGAAACATAGCCTGAGTAATTGAATTAGCACTTTCATGCGAATCGAAGCACAATTACCTACTTGAAGGCTACGATCTGTATGGATGGTAATATTAATGGATTCCTGTACTATATGTTTGTGATGATTTCAGTTTTTAGAATGATTACTTGTATCCTGTTTCAGTTTAGACGTATTTTGTAACATTATTTAGTACTAGCTTTGTGTCCGCAGCTGCGTTTTTACTAAGGAAATCTAATAAAATAACATTTCCGATTTACCTGATAAAAGGCTTAAGTACTATGTCAAGGAAGTGTTATGTTAAAAATGTTATTACAGGGCGGATCATTACGTGAACGATAGTGTGGTCTGGATATAACTCTCAACGCTTCCGTTAAAACTATACTTTGTATATAGTTGGTACAACGTATATCCACATTTATATCAAAATCGAAACCAGATCGAGTTTGTTACCTGCACTTCTCGACTGGGTGGTTTTTCGATTCGGTGGTAGTGTTTTGACGTTCATAACCGCGTTCTTAGGGCCTAAATTGAATAAAGGACTTTCGTTTTATTTAGGAACATCGTGTGGTGCCGGCTAAGAATAGTCCCACCCCATATCTTCCCGTGGGTGTCGTAAAAGGCGACTAACTGATATGAACCAGGGGATGGGCAGCAGCTTCCTCTGGGTACCAAAAACACCTTACTGCGATCGCGCAACAACCCGCCTGCTAAGCCATTAATGGTGGAGACCTATGTCCAGCAGTGGACGTCTTATTGTTTAATGAAAAAAAAAAATAGAAACATCTTAGTGTATGACGCCAACACAATCCTAGTATCGGACTATAGTAGAACTGCTACTGGAATTAGCTGTTTAAATGTTGTTTTCGCAGTTCAAACTTGCAGACGTTAATATCGGGGTAACTAGTTTACGGATTGTGAATAAATTTGTGTTTATTAACAACTAACGTTGTTTACGATTTTGCTCACGTTTATAATAATTTCTGTTCCTACTCTCACTAAATTATATCTACACTAATAACACTATAAAGAGGAAAGATTTTTGTATATAATGAATAAACTTATAAACTACAAGATCGATTTGGATAAAATTTGGTATGGAGATAGTTTGAATCCCAGGGAGTGAGATGAGAGACAGTTTTTATCCCAAAAATCCCTTGTGGGCGGGAACTACGCGGGTAAAACCGCGGAAAGCAGCTAGTCTTTTATATATGCAGTTAATATTTAGGCGATACTGCTGGACGACGACCACCGCCCAGCCTTTTTGCAGTACATGGATAGTGTTGCAGGAGGTGCTGGGGATACGAAACAAATGGACGGTGGTCAGCCCTTAATGTGGTGGTAAAGCGACGCGACGCGACGCGATATTTCCGCACTCTGTAATAAAATAACTTTGAACGGAGTCGGTTCGAATCTTAAAACAATTAAATGAGAAATATATTCTAAATCCAAATGATCAAAATTATTATTATTAGGCTAAGTTAGTTTATAAGTAAAATTTTGAAATGACATAGAATATTTACAGTGTAATTTAATTTTAATTAATTTTAATTTTAATTAATTAAAATAAACATTTTAATTAATTTTAATTTTAAGTAAGACTAATAAAAGATGAATAGAAAAGAGTAACAAAGAGGCAAAAGAAAGAGCTTAAGAAAAGAAATAGAAGGAAGAAAGAGGGGAATGAACGAATTATTTTTCTCGAGTTGTTAATACCAAAGTCCCTGATTACGCCAGGGGTAATAAAAAAGTTTCTAGGAAGAATATACGTCTAAGATTTGATAGAAGAAACATGTAAGTTCGCGGTACAGAATTTCTTGATCTATAAACCAACTGACGATCAGACAGACAAAAAGACATTGCCCTTTATGGTATCTTAGGGATAACGATCTTTTGGTAAAGAAAAACATTGGAAACCGTAACATGTTAGTTCAGTTAGTTTTTTAAATCAACATCCAATATAATATGTGTTGCCAAACATCTATAAGTGTTCACTTGGAGAATCAATTTAGAGATAATACCTACAGGTTTAGCGGGTGTATCGTTTTGGGACTCATCGTCACTTAACGTCAGATGATATCGAGATCAAAACGATAAATTTAAAAACACGTCAAAAGAGAACTTTCTATTTAAAGTTCAGGATTAAGAGGATATACGGGCGGCGTTTATTTCATACAAACGTATTCGCCTGTTTCATTACTGTATAGTATAGCATTATAGTAAATGTTTTTATACTATATAATATATATCCACCACTGGTATGTCCATACATTTTATCCATAAATTCACTATTATAGAAACTAAGAGCCATAGCATATGAAAAAAAACAACATAACAACGTTGGAGTATAGCCCAAGTCGTTCTTACTTTAATATGTCGATTACCCACAAAAATGAAACAACAGGAAAACAATGGAAAGCTGGCGTAAATGCCAGGTTAGTGCTCAAGGGGTTAAAGAATAATTATAGTCATATCCCAGTTTAGGAGGAGGACAAGTGATAATTTCTTCTATTTTGCATATAGATACAATCAGCCCGAGCTGCAGTTGACCCTTTCGCGTTTTATAATCCTTCCTTAGAGGCGCAACGCGATAGCAATAGATTTCTGAAATATTCCACAAAAAATTTACCGACCGCGTATCCTCTTAACTGTTAATATAAAGTAAACATCGGATCTTCTTTGCATCTATCGTGACCGTAGAGTGTCACGAAGATTACATATTCTTTATTTATAACGTATTTAATATATACTACTTTATTGCGTACCCAAAAAAAAAAAAATGCATGAAGAAAAATGATAGTCTTTTCTTTCCATGATTCATAGATCCAAGGAATCCATAATAAATAAATAAATAGCCTAGATAGTAGTCCCATCCCTACACATTCAGTAGTTTTGAGGTAATGGTGCCTCAAAAGAATCCCATTTTCTTTATATATACATATATAGATAATACTAAGCTCGATTAATATATCTATAAATATAATAATCCATATCTTTATCAGAACCCGTTAGCTTTATTTTTTTTTTTTTTGTGAATGCGTTGAGAATGAATTAAGTAACCGCCATAATACAATTTTATTGTCGGGTACGGTGCGTTAGCGCGGTCTGATCGACACTTTGTCGGCGTGATCAGACCATCTTTACTTACGGATATAATTGTACTCAATAGAGAATTAATAATAACAAAAAAAAAAAAAACGAAAATGATTATTAATAACGTTTTCATGCATCGCCTCTTAATAAGCTGTAAATAGTCTTCAATGAATCGTGTGTGAAGACACAATCTTCATTGTACCTATGGTCTGTTAGCAATCTACAACATCTAAGATAAATAATTCATATGTACAAATAAATAAAATTGAAGTGTCTGTTTGTAATGTCAAAATTACTAATTTTTTAATAAATACACATGAATGTATAAATGATATCTATACCAAAAGTAGAATTATTTTTCTCTGTCTGTTTGTTTGTTCCGAGTATTCTCCGGAAAGGCTGGACCGATTGTGACGGGAGTTTTTTTTAGTTACTCCAATTTTTGGCTGAAGCTGATCCGTGTAATTTTGGGATACTTATGATTTTCGAAAATAATTAGGGTTCCGCGTAAAAAAATTAAAACCAATTCAATTCAATTCAAGACGGGAAAGTGTTTGTTTTATGAGATTTTTTTTTACTATATCTAAGTACTAAAAAAATAAAAGATATAATCGTATTCGTTCCTATTACATCCTTATCTTTAGATTATATAAAAGGCAAAAATCTATCTGTCTGTTAGTGGACACAGCTAGTTTTTAGATATAAATACATATTTACACTCCAGGCTTACAGTTTGAAAACAATATCAAATAATATTAAGTGATAATAGAATTATATTAATTATTTACATTTTGCGAGCGATGACGGCTCAGTTGGTGTTTGGTCAGATTCTGCATCGATGGACGTAGGTTCAAACCCACCTATTAAAATCTATAATGAGCTTTCGTTAAAGGAAAACCTCATGTGGATACTATAGTGAATGGAAGTACGGGATTTTATAATAATGCCCCGCCTTGGTATCTACCGCCCTCAAGAATGAAAACCTGTCACCAAGTACCAATAGATATCCTAATTAAATTTTATATTTCAGTTACCAAACGACACATCCTTCCTATGCACCAAATTGCATTGATATCGATCAAGTCCTTTTTGAGTTAGATCCAGGCATACACAATGGATATAGACATAACTTTTAAGAATGGTTTCATTTATGATACTTATTTTAATCCACTATTATTGAGAAAAAAAATTCCACATAAACATAGCATATCAATTGTTTGTATTAACATAAGCTTTATGCTCGCAAAATTCGTCTACTCGTTATCGCGTTTTTTTTTGAAATTTTCCTTAATTACTTTTTACGAATTCTAAAATTTGCTCCTGTTCTTTAACACACTTATTTTCCGAATAAAAATAGTTCTAACCTATACATATATGAAAATAGTGCAAGTATTTAGTTTGGAATTAAATGGCTGCGTGTGAAATTACCCCCTCATATATAAATTGGCCTCCATTGAAAAACAGGGGTGTCGTTACGTCTAATACGGCCAATTACTTCAATATTCGATAAACTACGGCTGTTCCATATGACTTGTGATTCGTAATGACTATTGAAAAGAATTGTGTTTCGACTAGAATATAATATCATTAGTACTAAGCATTTAGTTAGTTCGATTTTCATTCACCTGTTTTGGACGGATTATGCTGTTATTCTCAAGAACCTTTAAACCTTCACCAGGCTTGTGTAAGGAACGCTGAAGGTGCTCATTTAAAAATGGCAATTCACGCATTGTCAAAACAAAGGAAATAACTAAGTTTAAGCAGTTATTTTAATTGTGGTATACAACCTAGGAGGTAATCAACAAGCCAGAGCCACAACTGGACAAGCTTTTATATCCGTAGCCAGCGCGATACAGTAATAGTTTTATGTCTACCATAACATGCATTACACTGCACCCAACACTACTACTATAAAGGGCCTTTAGATCCGTAGTCCATTTTAATTACCGTAGGTTTAACTAGGGCGAATTCCGCAGAATTCACGTCTCACGCAGAAATCCAAGCCGAGATCTGTAGAAATTTGGTCCTAGCCGAGCGTCTTTAGCACTTTCTCTAAAAGTTCGATAAAGCTGTCAAAGCCCTTTCGGTAAAAATTATTTTATCGATTGGAAAAAAAAAAACGTACAATTCTACAAAATACATCTATACTAATAAATAAAATTGACGCGTCTGTTTGTGAGAACAAAGTGACAACTTTTTACTCAATACATATGAATGTACATACGATAGTTAGATAGATACAACAAAACCCTACTATTAAAATTATTGTCTGTCTCTTTTTGTGTCTGTTCTGGCTAATCTGCGGAATAGCTGGACCGATTTTGACTGAACTTTTTACTAGCTCAAGTTACTGCGCGTGACTATAATAACATTTTTCGAAAATAATTAGGGTCAATTCTGTTAGTATCAAAAAATTATTTCAGAATTATTATTAGGGTAAAAATATTAAATCACAAGAAATTGTGAATAAAATACAATTCAATGGAGAGCACCATCAAAACATTATTTTCCAGGAATTAATTTAAAAACTATATTACGCTGTGAAGAGTTCATATACTCTATCATTTACTGTACTGCCCTACAGAGCTAGTACAATAAATACATATGCAAATAAACAACTATAGATTCAATATATAATTGTCAACACGTACCTAAAAAGAAATCACCTCAACGCACCTCATTACATATAGTGCAGTTGTTTAATAGGTCGGAATATGTTGTCGCTTTTGGCTAACTTCACTGGGTAATAAATCAGTCTCGTTGCGTCGATGCATCCACTACGCAAGGCGCTACATTGTTTGTCAGCTATTTATCTTATAACATACATGTTTTTGTTGCATATATCAAGTCTATTTTAAATCACGACTTTCCGTAATTTTTTTTTGTGTTACATTTTAAATTTTGAACAGGAAGTTAAAGGAATGTATTGACTTTTGGGTACCTTAACCTAAATTTACCAGACGTTATCTTTTTTGGCTAAATATACTGTAAATGCTATTGGATATTATTATTATTATTCGAAAAGGGGCTATGCAGGCTTAAACAGTCCTGTATCACTGCGACCTAGTCAGATCTATTGTGATCGCCCCTATATTGCTAAAGCTCACTGCCTAGACCTACAACCTGAATATACTGTAGTATCTTTTTGGCAGAGAGCGTCTGTACCTCCTCCGGAAGCAACACATGCTTACCCAGAATTCGGTTACGAATGGGTATTAATGGATCACATTCACACAAGATGTAATTTGGTGTTTCGTCTGCTATTTCACAGAACCTGCACTCTCTTGTGTTCTGGACACTGATGTTGTGCATATGCTTGCCCAAACAACAGTGCCCAGTTAGTGCTCTCACTAATACTCGTAGCTGATTCCTACTGAGCATCAGGGCTTCTTCAGCTTTGCACTGAGTGAATGCTCTGATGAGCTCTTTGGAATGAATTTGTCCTGGCAATTTATTCCAGAATTCTATAGCCTTATAGGTATATTGGTCCCTTGTGGTCAGTCGAACTAGGCTTTTTGGAATGCCACAAAATGGTTCAGGCCCAATTGTGTTTCCATAGCCCCTGCTCTTGCAAGCGCATCCGCAGCTTCATTACCGGGAACTCCTGCATGGCCTGGGATCCATCTATTGCTATTGCTATTGGATAATTATGTGTATAAATGTTAACGTATTCGATTCACACTTATCTTTGAAAAACTGTCCACGTTAGTTTAGTCAGTGCGTCCATGTATATCTGTCGATGTTCGACTTTCGTTGGTATATAAATCAGTCTCCACGCATCAATACTTCAGCAATACAAGGCGCTACAATTTATGTGAACTTATTTATTTTGTAAATACTATTAAATATTATTAAAAAAAGATACTAGTAGAATTCGTGTTTTGCAAAATAGTTGCAATTGATTTGATGGTAATAGAGAGATTCTAACTGTTGATAGATGGAGAAAATCTTTTGTCGCTATCGCAGGATTTTCGCCATATGTACCAGGTATTCTTTCATTACGTTTATAGTTTTTTTAGGATTTAATTGATGTAACTGAAGTGGATACACTATCTGTATTATGAGCATTAGTAAATGCCCTATCATTATTATGTGTCTTAATGCTTATTTCATAAAAAAAATAAAGACAAATGTTAAAGGTGTCCAAGCTTGCAATCACTAAGCCACTCAAAAATTCTTCAGAGTCTCTAGTAAATATAAAAGGAATTATTAATATTTATTATACGTGCCAAAATGAGTACCAAAAATAACATCCTGAATTTTCAACTAACACAGCCGCTATTAATATAATAACAATTGGACAACTTTAATTACAACTGACTCAGTTATAATTAAAGAAGTACAGAAATAGCTAAATGGGGCATTAATTTGTTACTAAGATATACTAGTGAGGCATTAGTGGGTGGTCCATGGTTCCATCGATGTCCTTAAAATAAAGTATTGGTACAAATGCTTTATCAGACTTTAATGTATTTGTACCGTACGTGTAAAACACCGATATCTGTTGGCGATACTTTCGTAATTAAAGTCGTTGTTTTGTAAAATTGGCGATAAAGAAAAACAATTCGTAGATATTTTTAACATGGAATCCAGAGAAAGTGCTATTTAGATTTGTTTCAATATAGTTTACTGTCTTCTAATTGACTAGACTCTATAGAATGGAAAATAAGAATACAGGAATTATTTGACAGAACAATTAAATCCACCATCTTTTTTTAGATTTTAGTGAAAAAAAAAAAAAATTAAACACTATCCAGCGAATTTTTATAGCTTAAATTTGACACGGCAACTTACCGGTCGATAGTTAATTCCGTCGGTAGTTCGTAAAGGGGGTTAATTAATAATAACGGCGTATGGGTGATTAATGAAACTGTACCCTTCCTAATTTATAGTTGGACTTAAGCACCCCCCCTCCGCTCCGCACGCCCCGTACCGGCCCAAAGCAAACTAAATATCCAATACCTCGATGTTGGATGACGACCACTTAGTTTTGATACTGGGAGAATGATAATACGTTTTTTTTTTAAATAAATGTTGGATAGATTTTATTCGTTCGTTATTTGTTGTTATGATTCGAGTTTTTAATGAGAATAGAATATTAGTGTTAAATTTTTGTTTGTTTTTTTAATATCTATTTTGCTATTTATTTTACTATCTATTGAACCATAGTATTATTCCTATAATTTTATTTAAAAATAAAAAACCTTCAATAAAATATATAGGAGAATATTATATCCAAACGAGTTCCGATTGATTCTTCATTCCTTGCTTTATTGTATGACAATAAAGCCTGGTTCATGCTAGCTGATATTTGTAAATAAAGGATATACGTTCTCTCTAAATCTGTAGATAATTAGTACTTTTTTATATCTTGTTATCAGGATCAAGTTAAATTATAACTAGCAATAACGTAGATTCGTTTTCAATTTGAAGAGTGACTTGACGTCAAATAAAGGTAAGTTATAGATTTTCAATAAATGAAGTTTAATTCAATGAATGAGAAAATTAACTTAACATTAAATAAAGGAAAATAATTTTAGTTTACGTATTTCTCTTTTAGATCCTGTATACAACTACTTTATAATATGTCTTAATTTGTTAAATCCGTTTGGTTTTCTTTAATCAATTACTCATTTAGGGAAGTCCTTATTTTACTTAATTTGAATTGATATCACGTTACTAAGTACTTTACCAAGTGTCTTTATTGTTTTTCTTTACTATAATTAAATACTTAATTTCTACATAATTTATGTAAATTACTGATAATTTAGCTTCTAATTGAAAGGCATTCATTTTCACCGATGAACTATGTAGTATATATTAACATAATATAAACGAATTTCTTAACATTAATCTAAAATTGTTGAGAAAAATCCATTGGAATTCTGATTATAAAAGGCATGCTCTCTCCATCTTATACAGACCGTAATTATTTTGTCCAAATTTGAATTCTTACATAAGGTAATTTTAGAAGAAGTTATAAGAAGCTCTTAGGCAATGAATGACCATCATCGCGTTCCTTGCCATATTTTACTAAACTATTAATTATTTTTATAATGGTATTATGCATGAGGAAAGTCACTAGCATGTCAACTATTACCTAAAATAATACGCATACATACAACATACTTATTAATTTAAAACACCCCTATTAATGACATAGACCAACATCTAACATCACTATCCATATTTCCCAGTTGGAGAAGACCTTGCACCCACTGTCAGTATGATAAATTATCACTTAATAGCAAAATTTAACATTGCATGCTTGCAGAGTATAAAGCAGTTTACATAATAGGCTTTTTTTGCATTATTTGCAAACAATAGAGTTTGGCTAAGGCTAATCCACAATATTAATCTAAATGTGTTTCAAGTTGTTGGAACTTATTGATTAAGCTAATCTTGTGTTAGTTACCATTTTCCGGCTGAGTGCCTTAAGTGATCATCAAAAAGTCCAGGTAAAGCTGTCAAAGATCTTTAGGTCAAAACCGTGTTTATTTTAAAAAAATCATAACCGATTTAGAATTAAATACATTTTTAAAATGAAGGAAAAAATAAATTAACAACCGCAGAATGCCATACCAGTTTTTAATTAATTAAATGATTACTCTGTTATCTATAAAAATGTTTCATTGCGAATAATTAACCAGTATTATAAAAATTTAAATGTGCATAATTAATGCTCATATCGAACCAGTTCCTAACTTTTATTTATATAATGAAGTAGTATGCGTACGTACAGTGCTCTTGAAGATAAGAATGGCTGGATCCTAAATTGACGTATAAACAATCTTACATCTATCACAATTTTGAAGACAGATATAATTGGTTAATACTATTAAGTTCGTTCGTTCTTCGATTCCTTGTATTTGTCACCTACTACATTACTCCGAATGCTTTACTATAGAGAGAACTCTTGGGAGTATTTCCTCCCAGATATCCGGGAACCTTGAGATCGGTAGATTCCATTAACCACCATAATTTCAGCGTGGAGCAAATTCCGTGAATTTACATCCCACATTGGTATGCTATGGGGTGCTCCCCAAGCTGATGTCCTTACCGTCATGGTGCCCTTTCAAGCAACAGCATTTAGTTAGTTCAAAAAAAATAATATAAAATAGTTATGACAATAATAGTAATATTAACCACCAGATAGTTCTCTAACCTAAAGCATTAAATATTTAAGCTGTGGAGATCCTTGCAAGAGGCCTATGCACAACAGTGACAAAAATTATGATATATTTAAGAAATATATCAGAGTAAATAAACATATTGTTAACAATAGAAACTATTTATTACACTGCATAGGCTTAGTATTTTTACCACAATCTCATCTGATGTTAAGGGACCATGTGTTCCATTATGGTAAGCATATTAGTCTTCAAGTAATGCTGCGGGAATACACTAATTGATATTTGGCAACATATTTTCAAACATGAGAGTAATAGCTACCAAGTTAGGCACTATCAAAAAAACGCGCATACTTCCACATTATAAGTAAAATAAATAAGTGTTGGAAGGGACCTTTATTACTTTACAGGTTTACTAACCGTTCGGTTAGCTAGGGCAAATCTGCGGAATTTTTATAACCGAGATTCGTGCCTTTTTGATGCCCTTTTGCTGACTACCATACCTAGACTGAACGTCTTAAGCACTCGCCTCAAAGTTCCGTGAGACTGTTAAGGCCCTTCCGGTCAACAGCGTTACTCAGTAACTTTTTTTTTTATAAAAAAATCCCCTTACACTGTTCTATGGTTTTTTCACCATTTTTTCTCCACCGAAAGCTCAGGTTTATTTATTTCAGGATTGGATAGGAGGGCTCAAACCTGCGTACATTGAAGCGGATACAACCAACTGTATTATTATAGCTTAATACAAGCGTTATATACAAGCGTATCCAAAGAACACAGACTTTAGTTCATTATTTACTAAATAAAAAAAAAGTGTTTTTCTCACTATTGATCTATTTATATTTAGTACAACACTAACACGATACGCACTAATCGTCGGTCTATTGCGTTCATTTAATGCTCTAGTGACTAGAAAATGACACATCTTGTAAAATTTTCAACATAATTGAATACAACTATATTGGACGTCGATCAAAGAAAACTACTGTTGAAGGAAACTAGAAATCTATCCGAATGGTTATTTATATGCGTAAAAAAAAAATTGCAAATAGACAAATCCGTAAGGAGGAACTAGTGCAAAAGTGAAAATATATTAAAGTATCAAATAGTTTAAGTCGTGTAATATTATTATGAAGACAAGTACGAGCAGTGTATTCGGACTTTGAAAATCTAATTACGTAGCCAGTACCCTTACCTCGATCGCTCCTTCGCGCCCCCGCCCAGCGCCGACGCCGCCCGCCCCCGCCGACCGCTTTCCACAACACGCTTTAAATTATAATAATATATTGTCACGCTATTCTATTACGTCGTAAGCAGAATGATAGATATAGTTAATTTGTGCTATCATTATCATTCTAAAATTTTCTTGAGTTTCCGAATTATCATGTGGATACCATTGACGAAGTACACTTAAATGATTATTATTCTGCTACGATCAATAATTTTAATACAGAAGATCCGTGTTATAAAATTACGTGCTAATTAATAATGAATTTATGTGTAAATCCAAAACGCGCAAGTTTATCAAGTCTCACAAATTATACATATAACATAACATAACATAAGCTCACGCCTATTATCCCCGAAGGGTTAGGCAGAGGTGGAATAGCGAACTACACCACTCACATTTCGCCGAGCTTAGTTCCCCGTCCCAGATGTGACAGGGGGAGAGCCTGTCGCCATATCTGGCACAAATTCCAGACTCCGGGATGATACTGAGTAGAAAAACACAATATCACTTGACCCGACCCCGGGATCGAACCCGATACCTCAGAACGGCAGTCGTACCGTAATACAACTGCGCCACTGAGACAGTCTTATACATAGTGTATATTAATATGCTATTCGACTTTACTATTGCTAGTGAAGTTTTAATTTGATAAGCCAACGGCTGAGGCTCCCCGCGCACCCCGCGCACACCCCCTTCCGTTACCACTAATAATGTATTTATGAACGATACCACGGAGCTAATGAGTGTCCGAGCTAACTAACAAACCTTTATAGTCACAAATTTAATATTGAGTTATGAAATGTTATCGAACATTAATTTATTAGGTTCTTCCGGTTTCTTGTATGCAGAAAATGGGTGTAAATTTTTTATAACGATAAGTCTTCACTGAAACCGATAACTATCGAAATGAGCTGATCCCTTAAGAGATAGAAACAACAGCCTTAGATATTGTCTGCAAGATCGTACAAGGAAACAGAACAAGTTGTCTTATTCATTGAATATTAAAGAAAATTTCTCATATTTTGTGGTCGTGCTTTACCTGCTATTCTCATTAGGCATATAAATACATATATGTACATACAGACAACATAAACACGTGCTCAATATTTTTATTACATCTCACATAAAAAAACGTGTTTTTTAGTTTTAGTATATATTTCGGAGTCTTATTGTCTGCAAAATAGTTTTCAAAATAACTTCTACCGTTTATAAAAAAGGTACAAATAATATGTGAAGCCAAGGGTGGGTTTCTTATCTTGAAAATAGATCGGAATGTTTGGTTTACTAGTAACCGAAACACAGCTACGCGACTTTCGCTATTTTGTGTCAAATGTTAGTAGATAATATAAAGGTTCTTCTGTAGTTGAAACTGAAACAGGAATATATTAGCAAATATGTTTTTGTTTATAGTATTCCAATATTAATTACAGCTTTTGTTCTCTTATCAGTGATAATTAATATCAACACTTCTTACATATTGTTAAACAGTTTTCCTTTTTTTTTTTAGTTAACGTCGATTTAAATTTAAAAACATCACATAGATTTGAAGACACTTGACTGAGAGCAAAGGTACCACCAATATGTCAACCTCGGCAAGGTTGTACATTACATGCTTGAAATTAATTTTCGAAATCTCATACCAATAAAACACACAGCTCATAATTTAATCAATATCTTTTAAAATACATGAGTGACAAAAGATCAAAGAACAATAGATATTTCCATTTGAATTTTAATTATAAGTAATTACGTCTAAAGCCGTCAGTATCGTGACAACGAGCTGACCTACCGCCCGACACCCCTTTTTATTACGTTCATTCAAGAACAAAAAGTACAAAATTGGATGTGTCAAATTTCTTTCATCATTAATCTATACACTAAGACAACATCTGTATGTCTGACTGTTAGTTAGTTAGTTGATTTATAATACGAAACCTGTATCAATTTACGTAATTCTATCTACTAAATGTTAACTATATTCCTAGGCAAATGTTTAGTATATTCATCAGCCCGACATATTGTTGAACATAGGCCTTTTCTAAAACGCATCAGTGCACTCGATTCTCTCTCAGTTATTTTTTGTGTAACATCACTTCTTCTAGTAGGTACGCCAGAGCCGGTTTCACATACAATGCATTGTGTGCAGCGCAATTTAGGGGGGGGGGGGGCAGAGCGACGCTCTCGACACCTACAAAGATACGTTGCTCGGGGCGCCAACGTTCTCAAAGGGCGCCAGGATATTGGTGGCATACAGGCGCTACAAGGGCTAGCCGCTGCTGAGATGGGCATCTAATGCTACGTTTTCTAGATGTGATCTTTATAAAGAATTCGTCTACTCCAAAGGTTGTCGGTTCTTTGACATAAATGACAGGCCCATTGCCACTGCATTTTGATACTCTTAAGAACTACGTCGGTAACTTTGTGTATAGTTAGTTCTTTCTATCGCTCGTTGGGACTCTTAACTATGTTAACTCGCTAATAGCCATGTTTCGAGGCCATATTTCATAACTGGTAAGTATTTTATGTATTAACTTGTTTCGTACAAGTTATGAGGACTACTCTAAGGAAGTCAACTAACCAGAATTGCGTTCCTTGTAAAACTTTGACCAAACAGTTAAAAGATGTAATGCAGGAAATAATTTTGATGAATAGGAAATGTTATATGTTAGTGGAGCAGCTGGTATATCTAGTCTAGTCTATGTATGGTGGTCAGATAAAGAGTCAATGAACGTAGGTTTGAATTCATTTATACCATTCTATATAAACATGTGCTTTCTGTGAAATAAAACATTATAATGCAACCATAAAGTGATGGTTAGGCATTTTTTTTATAAATACCTGGATTGCTACAATCCTCAAATTTCATTTGAAATTAACCTACCAATTCGTGTTCCTCGGCAGCGTTACTTGAAGCATGTTTACTATTTTGGGTTAAAACTACAATTTTAAAAGTTTTATTTTTCTTATATTTCTAGACGTGTTTTTACGATACTATGAACACTTTCATTTTCATATATCTGCTCGAAGTAAAGGAAATATGATGACGCTAAAACAAACTATATAGATAAGGACATGTTTCGTCTTATTTGATATCTATCAAAAACATCTATCTACACAGTTACCACCGTTTACTTATATCCATATAATTAATAACCGATATTATGTAAAAATTGTTTCAAAAATGTTAACACAGCATAATATTTACGTGCTGTCTGCTACTACCGTCAAGTTTGTGGTCAAGCACATAACATGGACAGACGATTCTACATTCCTTTAGTTACCACCTTTAGTCAAGAATTTATAATAAAGCCGCCTCCTAATAACGAAGTGAACTATTTTCTTTATTCCGTGTCACTCCCGCCCACCGGACCGACTGCGTCTTGAACCAACTTCCTATAATTAATTACACTCATTATCATTATTGTTCGGAAGGCAGTTTTGCTTCGATAATGAATTGTACGGTTCCGTCATTAATCAGTTTATTATAATAATAAATAAGGGAAACTTTAAATTCGTCAAGTTTTATCTGATTTTCCAGTTGTTTTCGAAGCAGCTGTTTTGTTAAATGGAAATTAATTCTATGAAAATTTGTATAATTTAGTAAAATACATCATATCTTTTATTTTAAGCCTGTTCTTATAAATAGAATAGTAGTTTTTTTTTTCAATTTCCATAATCGTTTTCTGTTTAGCCGCTTTTAAAAAAAGACTGAAAAGACCTCATTGAAAATACTGGTATTAGATCTACGAAAAAAACACGAACGAATATCTCACTCAAAAGTTGTATTCAGGTAAAAAAAAAAGCAAACAAAATAGATATTAAGTTGGCATTTGATTAAAAGACAGAGAAATGGATGCTTAAGTGGTTTGAACAAGTAGAGAGGATGGATGAAAGACGATTGACGAAACGAATTAACAAGGCAAGTGTGACTGGGCTAGGTGGTAAGAGTCGTCCTAGGCAAACGTATCTCGTCCAGATCGAGGACGTTCTGAAGAAAGGCCAGGTCAAAGTACCCGTAACCGAAGAACATATATGAAGGCGCTTATGAGTAGAAGAAACGAAAGACGTGTATTAGGGTCATAGCAAGTGGAAGGATGTGGTCTCTGCTTACCCTCACGGAAGAAAGGCGTGATGCTTTGTATGTATTCATATGATTGAAAATAGCAAAACATTTATTTAACGCCATCATCACATCCGAAAGACGTCCATTGCTGGACATAGACCTCTCTCAAGGAACTGTACAACGACGGGTCTTGCGCCACCCGTATCCAGCGAATTCCCGTAACATTCACCAGGTCGTCGGTCCACCTTGTTAGGGGCTACGTCTTCCGATGCTTAACGGCTTTCGAAACCCCCTATCTAGTACCGGTTCTATGAGCAATAAAACCCAAACACTTATGTCACTTATGCTTAAAAATTCTACAAGGGTTGTTGTTACCTTTACGAGAATATTTTAGAACGCAAATAATTTTATAAATTCAACTTTTATTCAAAACGAGAGAATGAAATGATTTAAAAATCGTCCGGGTCCAAGTTATTTTACAATCTCTCTAAAGTTGTTTTAAAGTTTTCTTTTATTTAAAAATAAATCTATATTTTTTTTTCCGTTGAACATCTCTCATAATTTATTCATATCTCGCTCGGCACCCTTTCTTTTCAAGTTATCGTGATTTAAGCAATAGAATTTTCGTACAACAAAAACGTTGCTAATATCTACATATATTTACTAGCCATGCCCGCGGTTTCGCTCGCTTTTCTCTGATCTCCAACTAAAGCTCTAGCTATCACTGCTAGCGTGACATATTGACACTATATCCACTAATATAACTCTCACACAATACACTACACATTACTTCATACCTAGGTCCTGTAAGGCCCTTTTTCTTTTTTTTAATAATTAATTTTATCTATACTAATAAAAATATTGAAACGACTGTCTGTAATGCCAAAATATTTTTCTTTTACTAAATACATACAATTTTTTAAATTTTGGTCTTTGGTAATTTTGTTTTTCGAAAATAATTAGGGTTCCGCATAAAAAAATATAAAACTCATAAAATATTGAATAAAATCAGATTCAATGCACAGTTTTACGGGAAAGTGTTTTGAATTTATGAGAAATATTTTCATTTTATCTTACTACTAAAAAATGTTTAGGAAAATAATTAGGGTTCCGTATATAAAAAAAATAGTAAAACGAAGTCAAGAACATATGCGGGTGCAGCCGCGGGCACACAGCTAGTCTAGCTAGTAAATCCCAAACTGAAATTCTCACCATAGTGGTAGCTACCAATTAAACACTATTTCATGTAAGTCTAGTAAAGGACAGATGTAGTCAGCTCGAGATTAATCGGTTACTACATCATGTAGCAGTAGCTGGCTATAATGAATTTGTGATCCATCATGAATAATTTCATGATTTTCATATTAATAAAGTTATAAAGCAATTTATATCAGATGCCTGATGACATAGAACATGAGCAGTGTGACCTTTGTTAAATTATAACAAAAACATTTTACTAGGTAATCTTCAATTAGAAGTACATCCTGCCCCCGGATGTCTGACCAGTGGGTCATGCCTTCCTTCGGTGGGGCGGGCGAAGAGGTGGGGTTGAGAAGTATTCTCCCCCATCCCCATTGGGCCATTGCACGACGAGGCCCGGTGGGTTCGCTGCAGGGGGCGACGCGGCGACATGCTGTGCAACCCCGTATCGCCTCAATCTCAAATGCAGCGGACGGCCCCGGGGGGTTTTAGTGGGTATTTCCGGGCGCTTAGCGCCCGGGCGAGTCCCACACTGGCACGGAACTCGTCACTCCGTGCCCCCTTACCCATTGCATTGGGGGACCTCGGTCTCACTAATGCAATGGGTAAGGGTAGTGCGTAAATGCATTTCCCGCCGTCAAAAAAAAAAAAAAAAAAAAAAAGGTAATCTTGAATTAAACTTTACTAATCTCATCATAAATCATCGTCACTTTACCGTGATACAGTAATAACACACTATCATTCATGATAATTAGGCATTTCATTACAATATATACCATACATATCATCAGGCTTCGCCTCCATAAGGGCAGGCGGAGACTAAATCCTTCCTATTGCTACGACCCTGATACACGTCTTTCTTGCACAATCATGAGCATTTTCATACATGTTATTCGGTAACGGGTATTTTTGACAGCGGACTTTCTTTAGGAAGTCTTCGATCTGGTCAAGATACGTGCGCCTAGGACGACCTTTACTGGCTTCCCTATCACCCTCATCTTGTAAATTTGATTCTTTTTCTAAACATCCTTCCACATTCCCAAACTAATTCAACATCTCTTTCACTATATACGTCACTACTTCTTTTACCACACCACAACGTTCCCTTATTACACTATTCCTTACTTCATCTAAGTATTTACTACAATAACATCTCTTATTAGTAATTCTTAGTTCCACAAAACCGTATTAATTGTTTGTCATTTGAATCTAGTCTTCGTACATTAGTAATAACTAAATGAAACAATCCATAGAATTAAGAAAATAATTTCTTAATCTTATTTTTAATTAATATTAAAAGTATATACTTTTATAAATGGGTGAATTTTTAATTAATAATGATTTTTTCTTTATTTCATATTTTGAGAATAGCACTACCTAATTTGATGTACTATCTCTGCATTCTCGATTGTTAGCTAATAGAAAATACCTTGTGGTATTAAGTACGCCAGTGTATAGATTATTGATACAACAAAGAATTCATTCATTCATTCATTCATCCATCATTCTCACGCCATATATACTTCTTAGACTTCGAATCTCTCTAGTTTTAATGATTTTTCTGCCCGAGCCAGCATTCACTACCATAAATAATTGCACATCGCGATGCACAGCCGAAAGTATCTTTTCATGAAGTTACGCAGGACATCGTTGCGTCGATTATAACAAATCTTCGCTCAATATCACAGTCATTTTTTCCATCTCTCGTAACTTACACAACCTATACGTGTTAAATAAACGATACTCGATTAAGTTAGTAACATTTGAACGATACAAAACACCGGCGCTCCATCACCTTCGAAAGGTGGATTAGTTAATTTTTAGATCCGACCCAGACTCAGCGCCGTAGACAATGATCTAACACATGCTGTTATTACATACCGTTAAAGCAATTCGTTAATTGCTATTAAAATAATATTCCGTATATATATATTACAAATAAAAAATATGTAACATGTTGCCATTGGTATAAATAATTACAATATATAATTGAACCATAACCTCGTTTTACATTTATCAACAAATTGAAACGAAACCTCTTTGACATGAAAATATTGATATAAAAACTATTTTTTTTTATTAAAGTTTCTCTCAATATTTTTTCGTTAGGTAGCAGCCAAGCCGAGGTTCGAACCCTTGTGCTAGTTACCTTTATGCGGCTGAGTGCCTTCAGCACTCGCCCCCAAAGTTCGGTGAAGTTGTAAAGGCCATTTTGGTCAACAGCATTAGGTAGTTTAGAAAAAAAAAATTCTCTCAATTTGCACTTATTTAATTTAAATATTTTCTTTCGCAAAATATTTATTGTATAAATAATTGAAAAGTTGCTTTATTTTCGATAGAGTTCGCACCATTAACGTAACTTCCGTAACAAATCATTTCTTCAGTGTGCTGGAAGAAGTCTCACTTTAATCCAGAAAAATGACATAAACGTTGTAAAAAATGTGAAAAATATATCAAAATACCTTAACAATAATGTCCAACTGAAATCGTACACTTTTAAGAAATAATTATCTAAATTCTACTTAGAAGATATGTAACAAGGATTCATTACATAGTTTAAGGAAAATGTTTCACATACAGGACAGGACAGACAGATCTCGCGAATTTAGTGAATTATTCAATATTACATACTTCGATTGGTTCCATATAAAACTTGAATCTCATTGTGAATTATAACGAATTTATTATGTTACGTAATTGTTTCCTAACATTAATTATTTACCGAACTTGCAAGTATCGGCCGCGGGAAGTTGGCCGGATTTCAAACTGTGACGTCATTCCACTATACATAATTTATACGAAGGTTATCTCGTTATTTCCTTCGTCTCGCTTCTTTAAAGCCGTGTCCACTTTTGTTTTATTTCTGTTGGACTGCATCTGTCTCGATATTAGTAAAGATGGGGACCTATTTAGATTGATCTAGATTAGACAGTTGTTATTTTGAACTATAATTTATAAATGGTCAAGGTGATAAACAATGCAGACGAAGATGCGGATAGCAGCTAGTATATCATAAAAGGGAATACCTATTTATCTATCTATCTATATATATATGTATATATATATATATATATATGTATGTATGTATGTATATTATATACATTTAATAATATATAAACAAATTAATGTAGATAATAGTGAATTAATTCGAGAAAAGAAATTACAACCTGCTTGTCTTGTATCTAATAAATTTTCTCAACTGATTTGTTATGATATACGTTTCTAGAATCCATTTCTTGAACACTGTATAATAGGCTATATGAACTATATTTGACCACAGTATCACCTGATATTACCATGTGGTTAATAAACACGCTAAACCTATAGTTACTGGCGCTCAATTGTTGATACTGGACTGGAACTATTATAAGCAACAAATTTACCAACTTGAGAGTGTGTAGCAAACCAAGCTAAAAATAAATAGTGTCTTAACAATGTTTCCCTTCACCGAAAATTAAGACTGAAATAGAACATGATAGGTGAATTCAATCTTACGTCCATTGGCAACTCTACCACTGAATCATCAATGCCTCAACAAAGACACGATTATTTCCTTTAAAATAACCTCGTAAACTTACTTTAACTGACCGAATATACTGGTTATCAATTCTGTGTATTGAATTTTTTTAACTAAAACACCTCTGTCATACCGATAAATTAATGTTAACGTGTCAACGATAACCGTATAGTTTGGTCGTTATTATTAAATAACTAGTGACTATGTGTGTTTGTTTATTAACAGCACTCAAGTTGATGGAATTAGATCGAGAGGCAACGTTGCCGGGTCACGTGATAAATTCATCCTTTCACATAATTATAGCATTCGTCATGCGTTCATAGGTACCTAGGTTGTCTTGCATGGTGGTAGGACATTTAGTATGATGTATGATGAAATGGCGGCAGGTTACGGCTACTACGTGTGATCCGCAAATCCCCTTTTAAATTAAAGGGGAAGATTTACAAGAACATAATACGACCTGTCGTCTTGTATGGATCAGAATGTTACCCCATAAAGGTGACGGACGAAAGAAGATTACATGCAGCTAAGATGCGAATGTTAAGGTGGATGTGTGGGGTAACAATAATGGACAGGATTAGGAATGAGTATATTAGAGGAAGTTTGAAAGTGGCGCCAATAACAGACAAGTTAAGAGGCGGTCGTTTATCCTGGTATGGGCATGTGATGCGCAGGGAGAAAGAGGATGTTGTAAGAAAGGTATTGGATATGAATGTGGACGGTTACATGGGACGGGGAAGACCAAAGAAAAGATGGATGGACTGTGTGAAAGATGATATGTTTAGAAAAGGAGTGAATGCGGAGATGACAACAAATAGAGAGGAATGGAAGAGGAAGTCATGTTGCGCTGACCCCAAATAAAAATGGGAAAAGGGTAGGGAGATGATGATGATGAGGACATTTACTAATGATGCCCGCCTGGGTAGCTACCACCCTCATGTTTGAAAACCTGTCGCCAAATATCAATATATAGGTGCGTTCCGGCAGCATCACTTGAGAACTAGTAACCTCTAGACTTAGTGCGTTTACCATCCTGGAACACATCGTCACTTAACATCAGGTGAGATTGTTGTCAAAGCACTGAGCCTATCTTGTAAAAAATAATAATAAAGAATCTTAGTTAAAACTAGCTGTGTGCCCGCAACTCCGCTCGCGTTTCATACATTCTTCGTCACTGCGTAATATCG
This sequence comes from Samia ricini, assembly GCA_014132275.2. Classification (NCBI taxonomy): domain Eukaryota; kingdom Metazoa; phylum Arthropoda; class Insecta; order Lepidoptera; family Saturniidae; genus Samia; species Samia ricini. Next base: position 4,101,962 of record AP028164.1, on the reverse strand, counting down.
TTTTTTAATAATCATTTTAAAATAATGTTTTGATGGTGCTGTTCATTGAACCGCATTTTATTCTCAATTTAATATGTTTTAATTTTTTTACGCGGAATTTTATTTATTTTTTTTTTTTTGTTACTATCAGAAAGCAAAGATATTTTTCACAAATGCAAATACTTTCCAATATAACTAACTGTGCATTAAATCGGAATTTATTAACAATTTCAGGAGTTTTAAACATTTTTCCGCGGAACCCTAATTATTATCGAAAAATAAAAGTATCTAAAGTTTATTAGCGGATTAGCAGCAACTATTTGACAGAAAATCCCTTCAAAATCGATTCAGCCTTTTCGTAGATTAAATAAACAAGCAGACAGTCAGAATTAAAAATATATATATTTTTGGTATATCCATTCAACAGAAACACGTCCACTGCTGGAGATAGGTCTCCCCCAATGATCTCCACGACCTTCACAAGGTATCGTATATACATATCTGTAAATTCATATGTATTTAGTAAAAAGATATTACATTGATATTACAAGCAGACACTTCAATTTTATTTATTAGAATAGAAGTACAGATAATGTTATGTTTTTCGGTTATTTGTACAAAATTCGTAATTAAATATTATAATGTAGCAGATCGATATTTCTTAATTTATAATCTCCTCGTGTGATAAGTCTTCTATAAATAACTATTCTTAAAGTAAATACGTGAAAACCTAATATCAATTAAATCAATTTTTTTTAATTATGACAACTGTGATTCACCTCATAAAAGTATATACTATGTTTTAAGAATAAAAAACTTCTATGTTCATGTTATGTAATGTTATTATTTTTAAAAACCAATTGCACAACTTTCATGATTGCATTAAAAGTTCGACTAATTAGTACAATTCTTAAAATACGTTTTAAGATAAATGGAAACGATGTACATTATTGTACCATGAAATAGAATAAAAATATATTAAAGAAAAAAATGCCAGTAAATTTATTTCATTTAAACAAATAATAGAAACTTAATTACTCTTTTTATTTCATTCATTTTCCTTTTATTTTTATATTTCATGTGTCGAGTACCCATAAAAATAAGACAATAGGAATACAATTGAAAGCTGGCGTAATCGCCAGGTAAATGCTGAAGGGGTTAATATTCATATTCTTTCTATATCTGAGTACGAAGCGCGGTACAAAATCCACCATTGAAAATAACAGTATTACGTGAGACATGGTTTTCAAAATAAATGACCTTATGATGATAGTAAATGTTTTGTTTGTAAATGAACGTGGCAACCAACAAAATTATGGATTTCAGTAAAAAAAAAAATTATCCGCAGAAGGTGAAAATGAAATATCTTCTTAATTGTATTTGTTTGTGTCATTTTTAATAACTCAAAATAAAAAAAATCTTTATTCAATTTAGGCCCCAAGAAGGCTCTTATGAACGTCAAAAACAGTCCCACCGGTTCGGCAAAACAACCCAGTCGAGAAGAGCCGGCAAGAAACTCGATCTGGTTCTTTTTTTTTTAATATCATATATATCATTTTTTTTTCATATAAAAAACTATACAAATCATAGTCTTAACTAATGTTAGCGGAAGCACAGAGATGTGGGTTAAATCCAGACATTACTATCGTTCACGTAATGATCCACCCTGTAATAGCCTTTTAAGATTAAAACTTGCTTGACATAATACTTAAACTTATTGTCAGGTAAATAGCTAATGTTACTTGGGATCTTATTGTAAAACCGAATACTATTACCTATAAAGCTTTTAATAGACTTACTTGCCTAAAGAGTGGGACGGACAACTTGTCTGTATTTCTCATATTAAAATTATGACGATCATTAACTAGATCGAGCTTGTCTAAATTTTTACGAATATGCATCAAGTTATCGAAGATGTATGATAAATGATCTCTATTGTACGATTAAGTTGGTATTAAATTATATAAAGGAAGTACCAACACTAAAATTACTTCGCTCAAAACAAGGATTCAAAGTGCTGAGTTTAAACCGCTAGACTAGGGCTCTGCAGTCAAGTTATAGCGTGTTTGTCAAGTCTGTTTAGAGGACCGCCCAGTAATCGTGTTAGTTTGGCTCTCTAGAACCTTCGTTTACATCACAGTATGAGGCTGTGTTAAGGGAATGAACTGAGTTATTTATTATTAACAAGGATATATGAAAATAATATTCGCATACAACTGTCCAAAGTTTCTAGTTGTGATTTTAAAGATGACGTAAATAACACGCGTTATCTTTTTATATTAATGCGTAGTTAACACTCTGCCAATGTCACATTCAAAATTATATCAATGGATATATTATAGGTTTGTTTATTATTGCTGACAAAGGAGAGAGGAGGTTTTTAGAAATGAACAAAATATTGCCTATACAAAGCTTGAACAACCTCTCAGCTGCGAACCTTCGCATCTTTAAGAACATGTAAATTAATATGACTCTCGAAACCATATTTCGTTTTAATGGCGCAAAGTATTGAATGTATACACGAAGGCATAGGCCAGTTCTTTTAAAAAGGTGTTTTACTTTGAGGTCTTTAATTCGATCCATCCATTCAACAGAAAGATTTCCACTGTTGGGCATGGGTCTCCTCCAAAGATCTCCACAACTGGTCTTGCGCCTTTACATGTGGAGGACATACGCTGCGTCTTCCGGTACGTGGTAGCCATCCGAGAACACGTTGGCCCTGGCGTGCATCAGTTCTGCGAGAAATGTGGCCAGCCCACTGGCACTTAAATTTAGCAATTCTTCTTGCAATGTCGGTTACATTGGTTCTTCTGCGGATGTCCTTATTCCTGATTCGATCACAAATTTTTTCCACTCCTTCTTTAACAGAGTCTAGCATCTTTAGGGTCTCTTCCAACTCAACTGGAGAACTATTACACATAACATGGCATTCGATTTCATCTCTGTTACGCAAAAATTTAACACTAGGTTTGCACTTTCCATGCGTCAACTGTAAATATAATACAGATTTAAGTAACTTTAAGAGTAAAATATTACCGCACCATCTCAGTTGGCTGTTAATAAACAAAGATTCGATATTACTCGGATTCATCAAAATCATTAAATTTTGGACACGACACTGCCATTTTAAACTACATAAAAAGAATTAAGTTCAGGTAATAGAATACTAAATAACGACCATACACATAGTAAAATCTGTGATAGCAATTATCTTTATATACAAGAAAAATGTATAACGTACTTCACATCTTCATGTGAAATTATAGGTAATTTTTTGCAATAATGATTAATTATAACTTAAAAAGTCTAATAAATAAAAACATAATTTTTTCTATTATACATAGTATAATTAATAATCACTGGGTAAATTGATGCTTTTAGTAATTACGTTCGAGATTTTAATCTAATCGTTTTAATTTCAAACTCATTATTTTTGCGATTTCGATCCATCTCGGGCGTTCGGCTAAGTATTTATTAGTTCGCTCAAGTTTTTAATTTAATTTAAAAAATTTAAAAAAGAATTTGCAGTAGAGTAAAAGAAAAAAAAATCTATAAGTGTTATTAATTGCATTCGATTTGGTAGGTTCGAAGTGGCTATAGGTAATAATAGATATGTAGTAAGGTAAATAATTTATATATTTGTGATTTTTTAATCTTAATATTTTCTAATTAGTAAAAGTGATATTTAAATAACTCTTTTATGCATTTTTAAAGTTGTAGAATTTATAACTGTTCATTATTTGAAGACGAAAGTACCTATTGTTTGGTTATTAGGTAAGAATTATATTGACGGGATCTCAATAAGTCATATAGTAGTTTAATTTCTTGTTATTTGACCTCTATTTTACTAAATTATTATTGTGGAATTTTATTTTAATTTAATTTTGTATAAATGAAGTAGGCATAGTACTGGTAATAATTTCACAGAATCTGTACTTATAATAAAAGGCTAACGAGACGAAATCTAAAATTAAAGATATTTAAGTACACATTTCGATATTTTTAAAATTTTTTGTCTGTCTGCCTGTCTGTATGTTTATTAATTTGTTAGCCAACCGCCCAAAAACTACTGAATGATTTCGATGAAAGTTGGTATATACCTATTACAAATTACATATCAAGCAGAGCACGTTGAAAATTGTCTGAATTCCAAGCAGGTAAATGCGCGGGCACAGCTAGTATTTAAACGATATGATTAACGTTACTTTGGTAAATCTGCTTATAAATTAGTTTAATTTTAATATTATCGGAATTAGTAAAGACAAATCAAACATATTATTATTTACAAAGAATTTCCACAAAGTAAAACCGAAGTCAATCGAATAACACAGGATATTAATTAATTCCCAAAAACTTCTCGGTAAGCCTTAGCAACAGTGGAAGACTATTTTTTTTACAATTTTTCCAAGTAATTTTTTATCATACAACCATTTTATGAATTCAGCAAATTTGATTGTCGTTTTCTGATGCATAAAGAAGTGTGTACGAGAATAATCTAATTTACTCTAATAATTTACCTAGCAGTATTCCAAACGGCTCAGCAGTGCCTAATTGTACAATAATTTTGCGCGTTTTTTTTTTTTTAATTTAATATACTCGCGTTTGATATTTAGTTTTTTTATTACCTATTGTTAGGATCATAAGGGCAGCAATCTCTTCTTCTACAAGCACCTACACAGGCAGTTGTCTGCCAGACCTCTGGTGAACAAATGTTTATTAAGTGAACGGTGTTCCTTCATCGCACCCACGACTAGGCAAAGCTGCCCAGCTTATAGGCCAAGCTTTAAGATATTTCCGGGACAGGTTGTTTAGATTGTCCACAGTCGTGGGTGTTAGCTCATCTCTCACTGTGACTGCTATCGGCGTATTGACGCAATCATTCTTGGACTGTACTTTACTAAACGCTTTTTATTAATGGAAGCTGATGATAAGTCATGTACAGTTCAGAATTAACGGCGACCGTCGCTGGCAACATCCATTTTTTTTCGTTATACCTACCTGATAATATTTCTCTTCATGCCTCTTTTTAAGGACCCGATGTCGTAGGAAAGAGGGAACACGGTATCAGAGAGTCACTTTCACATTTGTACGGTGCGGCAAGGATAGGAATTCGCAAACTTTTTTGTTCGTGCCAAGATTGAGTTTACCTTACATCTGTGGCATCATATACAGGCCCGCGTGGTTCATTTAAGGAAGGGAGATGGAGTAATAAGGTTGTATAGCTCGTCAGAACACGCGCCGTGATGCAAACGATAAAAAACGCTTAGCGAGCCAATGCTCATTCTTAGCTGAAGTGATTCTAAGTTCAGCTCAAGTGGAGTCATTTTACCGAAGACCTCTTGTAGAACAATCTTTAACGAATAATTAAACAATGGTCAATAGCTCATTGACAGCACATTCGGATAGTGCGTCGGGTGATCGGAGTTCGAAGGCTATCATAGCCTTCAAGCTTTTCTGGTAATAAAACAATGTAACGACACCATAGTCTGGTTATACATTGCCTTTGTTAATCTTAAATCCTTCCTCCATTAAAAGCATTTGGTGGCCAGTTTTGTGCAAGATTATATGGTTTAACTTCCATTGAATGAAACGCAGTCATCATCATTATCATCTCCCTACCCTTTTCCCATTTTGATTTGGGGTCGGCACAACATGTCTTCCTCTACCATTCCTCTTTATTTGTTGTCATCGCCGCATTCCTTTGCTAAGCATATCATCTTTCACACAGTTCATCCATCTTTTCTATGGTCTTTCTCTTCCCTTATAACCGTCCACATTCATGCCCAATACCTTTCTTACAACATCCTCTTTCTCCCTGCGCATCACATATCCATACCAGGACGACCGACTCTTAACTTCTCTGTTATTGGCGCCACTTTCAAACTTCCTCTAATATACTTATTCCTAATACCATCCATTCTTGTTACCCCACACATCCAAGGTGGATTCGCATCTCAGCTGTATGCAATCTTTTTCGTCCGTCACCTTTATGGCGTAACATTCTGATGCATACAAGACGACAGGTTGCATTATGTTCTTGTAAATCTTCCCCTTTAATTTAAAGGGGATTTGCGGATTATACGTAGTAGCCGTAACCTGCCGTCATCTCATCCATGCTGCGTTAATTCTATGCTTTACCACCCGGTCTATTTCTCTATTGCTTTGCAGGAGTAGACCGAGGTACTTGAACTTGGGGCAGATTAGTATTGGAGTGCCATCTAGTGTTGTACCAGTTGAACTAGAGGTGCCGCCAAAATCTTAAAATATGTATTCCATCTTGGATCTATTTATTTTTAGGCCGTCACTCTCCAGCTTCTGTTGCCGCTTTACCAATCTGCTCTGGACACCAGTTCCATCCTCACCGACAAGAACAATATCGTCGGCAAACAGCATACACCAGGGTGCCTCTTCCTGTACATTCGCTGTCTGGCATCCATTATTAACAGGAAGAGGCATGAACTCAAGGTCTACCCTTGGTGTAAGCCTACTGATACACTGAACTCGTCGGTGTTGCCAGCAGCTCATGCAACGCAGCCTTTAACCAAAAATATATTGTAACATTAAGTTAGGTAAAAGGCTTTTTTTCTCTTCGAAAGATAATTAAAATCTTTCTTTTAGCTGAATAAAAAAATCATGAATGGAAATTGACCCTTTCGATGGGTAAATGTATTTATATTAATATCTGACAAATTGAACGTATCAATATTTTTTGTTAATTAAAGAATTGAATAATTCGGTAGCTGCATACAAATATCTTTCTTTAAATTTAAATTTATAACATATTCTCATAACATACAACCAGTTATTTATACCTACCTATAACTATTTTAATGATTAAAGATGTTGTCGCTAAAGTCGTACCAAAATATTTTACTCGATTATACTAAGATTCGATGTATATAATAGTTATAGAGGTGTTTAGTTGGATTTCCGTATGAAATGGTCCATATAGGTGATGTGTAGGATACGTAGAGTGCGACCCGGTAATGCATTGTCCGCTTGTGTGAGGGTGACCCCCGAAAATATAGCATGCGAAAAAAGCCATCCGCGCCACCACCCGGGCATTAATGTCCCCCCGCCGCCCGCCGCGCACTAAGCTTCTTTTTTTAAATACATAACTTTTTTTCAAGATGCATTTTTACATGTTTCGGCCTAAAAACTTTACACACCCAGAAGAGTGTGCCGAGAGGAAAGGCAACGCCTCTCGCGGCTCGGATTTCTCTGTCGCTCGCTGCGTCCGATCGCACCGGACGATAGTGGTGTGACGGAAATAGACATACTAGCGGCCACTGCTACGTCTTCAACCAAGATTAAGGCTCTATTAATGCGCTTTTCCGAACGCATAATCTCGAGTTAATACGCATCTGACGTAAACATTATGCGAGCGAGACTAAAATCTAAAACGATACAATGTAACGTACATTAGTTATTTTTCGCTCATATCAATGCGAGCTTTTGAAGTAAGCCGAACGCTATTTATGTCTCACTCTAGCGTCCAGCTCGAAGGCATTCGCGCCACGACAATAATTATTATTGAGAGAGTTGAGTTGAATTGAATTGAGTCGATTTAAGCGTAAAAATTGTCGGGCGGGTATTATCACGTTAGAGAGAGACGAACGAAAGGCGTGTTGTACGAGACCGCTGCCTTCTTCTCCTCAACTTACGTCGAGTCGCGGCTAGTGAACGTCAGGCTTCTGACGTGGATGGCTGTATTCGTGTTTTTTCCGCGTTCCGTTTGACAGATGTTGGCAACAATAAAAAACAAAACTAACGTAACGTTACGCGCGCGCGTCTTTCTGATAACGTTCTAAATTTGAAACTTTTCGTGTGCGTTCCTATATCGGACCGAGTGTTGTTATTTCGGATATTGGATTACGTCAATTTATAAAATAACCGAAGTGTTATAAGTAACTATCGGCTCGGATTAGCCGTTGAGACGCTATAAAGTGATGAATCAGAGAGCGCGGACTAATTAACAACGTCGCAGCTGCGAAAACAAAATCGAAACATCTCTAACTACTGTGTCGCAGCTCTCTGAATTTTGTAAGTTTGCTGTTTTTATATTACCACGTTATTTTTAACGTATTTTTTGTTAACTCTATAACGTTATTATGTTATCTATGCTACACTTATAATTTAATTTTTATCTTTATTCTTTGCCTATACACTTTTTAACATAAAAATATTTTTTGAAATCCTACATAAAGCTGAACTTAATAATCTGTATCCCAAATGCTCACTGTCTTCTCCAGTATTATTATCTATTTGAAATAATTAACTAATATTCGAAAATTATAAATCACTTATCGTACCTAAATAAAGTTATAGCGACTCATATCTACCGTTGTAAAATTATTTGGTTTTCGTGAATATTAATTTTGATTTATTTTTTTTTGTAACAATATAATATGCTGATTATTAATTTATACATTTATTTGATGCTCACGGTTGGTATTAAGTATTTTTTAAAAATTGAATATGCCTTTTGTTAAATTTGGTAAAGTTTCCCTGTAAAACGTTTTTATTGAAACGGTGTGTCGAACGAAATAGGTAGGTAACATAGTAAAATATGTTTTTGAGATGCGAAATGTGGAAAAGTTGCCTCTGGGCGGGGCGTCCGGTGCGTACAAACACCCGATTGGTTCAAATACATGTGTCACGTTTTTCTGTAGGTATTTTTTTTTTCACGTTTTCCCCAACTTTTTATTCAAATAATTCGTGCACACACTAACAACACTGCTCTGTATGATTATTAATTTCGAGCATACTTTTTTTTTCCTGATCAAAAAAAAAATGTAATTTCTTTATTACAGAATTAATATTATCGATAATTAACTGAACAAATATTCATGTATAAAACAATATTTATAAAAAAAAAATCTATACTAATAATTTATTAAAAATTTATTACAAAATTCATATATCCGTACGTATTTATTCGCAAGCTTTAAATATTAATACTTCATTATCTATTAATATCGTAGGAAATTTACGTTTTATTGTCCATTATCGGATCTAGTTTATTAAAACCGGAATCTATGTCCATTCACCAGATCGATATAGATGTTTCACAAAACATGTAGGAGGCGAAAGTGGTTTCTCATGACAATCAATAATTCTCTCTCCCTAGTGTAGAAAATATTTCATATATTTACTTATTACGAACAAAAATATATTTACAATATGTTATATGTAGGTATATGTAGGTAACCTACCCTAAAAACTTTTAACAAAAAAGCCTAAGAATAACTAATTTTAATAAAAGATATTTGTATCATCATGTCATTTCCAGATTTAAAGTAGACAGAAAGAATGAGTAAGCAACAGTACACTCTATCCTTGCAAACGTCTTTCACTTCAAATAAACTCATATTACGTATTATAAAATACCAACCAGTGGCGGAGTGCTCGTATAACCCGATTTCTTATAGTCTTACAACTTTCAAAAATACCCTACCACCATGGTAATAATAATGGTAATCCATTCAACCGAAAGACGTCCACCGCTGGACATAGGTCTCCCGCAAAGATCTCCACTACCACCGGTCTTGCGCCACCCGCATACAGTGGATTCCCGCGACCTTCACCAGGTCGTCGGTCCACCTTGTGGGGGACCTACCCATGCTGTTACGTCTTCCAGTACATATTAGCCATTCGAGAACCCGTTGGCCCTATCGGGCATCTGATAATTGTAATAGATGACTAAAATATATAAATATAATAACACGAAAATGCAACACTTTTTTCAAATGTCATCACGAAAAAAAATCCGCATTAAAAAACAAGTTGTCCAACTTTGAAGAATCCCACACGCATATATTAGTTGTCTGCTTTAAACGTGGGACTCCCCACAAATGTGATATACATAATCCACATGCCCGGTATGATTGTTACATTGTTGCATTTGATTATAATTAATTAGTTTAGTATTACTTATATGAACTGTATAACTATACAAAAAAAAACAACAAAGAAATTAAATAAAGTCCACATGTAGATAGATATAAAACACTTTGTTATAGAAAAAAAATCATCGTTCGCTGGAAAATTCAGAAAAACATATCTACTCATAAAACCGTTTCATCTTCGAGGCAAATTTGAGAATTGAGTACAGTAACTAACGATACATGAAAATGCATCGATAAATCGATTTAACTACGATTTTGAATTACCATTAAGAGACGTGTAAAAATAAAAATAAAAGTGAAAACTGAGTAAGTAAACCCTTCTAGAATAAATCAAGGACCAACCATTAACACATATTTAAAAAGTAAAACAACAAAAGATATAAAAATAAAATCTAAAAAACCGTTGTAAAACTAACCGCAATTGGAAACTTAAATAAATCAGTTAATAAATAAATGAGATAAATAAATAACAAAACAAAAAAATTAGGTAAGTAAATTTAATTATGAACTCGATTTTACGGTCTAGGCTTAGAGTGTTTACCATCCTGGACCACATCGTCACTTAACATCAACGGAGATTGTGGTTAAAGCACTGAGCCTATATTGTGTAAAAAACGATGCCCCATTTTTATGAAACAACTTTATAACACAAATAATTAAATTTGAAATAAATAGGTAACAGGTTATATGTAGGTACAAAGAAATTCAAGGCAAAATCAAAGGCAAATTTGTGGAAAAAAAATCTTTGAAAAAATATCTCTAATTAGTGTCGTAAATGTACCTATCACCACTGTCAATATTTGATTTTCTTGATTCGTTTTCAATATTTCTCTTGTTTTTGTTTTCAATTTTCAATCCTCTTCTAAGAATATTTTTGTCGACATAGTCAGGTCATGTTGCATGAAACTCAAGTTAGATTAATAGATATTTGCTTACATAAATTGAAAAAAAAAAAACTGTAAGCTAAATGAAACAGTCTGCATTTAACAGCAGCTTTGGGTAATTTAAAATAAACGTGCCTAACCGTACTGTAAGGGTTGACACCATACTTATATTTAATCGATAATTTAGTAAAATTAAAGTCACAAATTTAGTAATGTGTCTATTATTGAACTATAAAAACATAGCGAAAAACAACAAAATTATATAAACCAAGCATTAACCAATGATTATTAAAAAAATAAATAAATACACTTTAAGTAAAAAAAATCTTTGACAATATGTATTCGCGCATGAAGTTTCGAATAACTGACATGTTATAAACCTGATTGAACTTGTGGGAGGCTAAAAGTAACAGCTTTAAACAAATAAACTGACATTTGCTACTAGTGTTTCATAAACATGATATTCTCGATTTGGTCTGTCTATAACTTGCGCAATAATTGACTGGGAACACATCATAAAGAATACTAAGAAATACAAGATTTCTGCTAAGAAAAGATAATTGTCATTGACATGGATAAATGTTAATCGAAGTTTGGATCAAAATCAATCCAGTTTGAGAATGACGATATCTTAAAAAGGGGCATAAAACTAGTATGAAATCCATTGCAAATTTAACAGTGATAAGCAGTTGTTGCAGTGACCTACTACCATGCAATGATTTATTATATATTCTTCGCACTATTTCCGACATGAAAAAGTTAAAGTATAATTTGGAGTGTCCATTATACGCAACTGTGTTCTTAACCAACCATCGCGGCCATTCTCGTACTTTACGTACTTTTATGGTACTATTATATTATCAAAATAAATAAATCGAATATATTTTCTGTAGAACAAATTTGAATCACTTTCTATAAATATGATTTTAGACCAAAAATGACTTTTCTAAATCATCAATTCCAGAAAACTAAACTGTCAACTTATTATTGCCCCACTAAGTACCTGAAAAAGAAAAAAAATGTGATTAAAAATGTGTTGAATAATATTAAAAGTATTCTATTAACATTAATATACATTTAAAAAACATTCTTGTTATATAAAAAAAAAACGAAAAGAGTTACGTTTAAGTACATTTATCAGAAATAATATTAGGTCTTGTGTATCTGTTACGATGACCCTCTCTCGGTATAAATGTCGGAAGTATCGCTTACCGCATTGACCTTGAAGGATCAAGACAACTCGATTGTTACTGTGTTCCTAATTCAAACTTACCTCACTCCATTTTAGATTTGAAATCATATTTCGTCACAAAGTTCGAATTTCAAAAAAGAGTTTATATAATTATAATGATGACGATTTTATGAACCGGTTACAATTCGAATTTTAAAATTGATAATTACTTACATATTTTCTGTTATTTTAATGAAATATTGCAAATTTTAGCACGTTTTATTCTTACAGCGAATACTTTATACTGTGCTCTGTGTTATACTGACTCACACTTGCTCACGAGGTATTCCGACTTATTTCTATGTTAATAATACATAAATATAGAACCAAAATAAAGCTAAAATTTATACACTTAAGAAAAAAAAATACAAAGTAAATACCACGATCATATCTATACAGTCTTCTAAAATTGAATATCTTTATTAAATAAAAGTAGATTGTTAAGGAAACTAATACAAAAATTTTAAATGATACTTAAAATTTTCTAAAAAAAAGTTTTCTAAAGTCCCTACACCTATAGAATAAATACAATATATGTAACAATGTATTTGGTAAATAGAGTTATATGTATTCAATCTATTACATATACAGTTAATTAAAAGTCGACAAACAATGAAATCAACAAAACATGTTACCTAAATTAACATAATTACTAATGGCGGCAAATAGCAAAAGAAATGACTTAGTATAATTAACTTGCGTTCATAGTTTTGTTTTTGCATTAAAACCACGACAGTTACAATTTCATCGACAACTAAATTTGTAAATGATTCAATATAAACGAGTGGGTATTGATCTAATTTCTTGCATCCGGCATACTGTATTCATCAAATGATGTTAAAAAACTAAAGATCTAAAACCGCTCTACAATTGAGATTTTGACAAATAACGGTAACGTGATGTTACCATTTAGCATTAGAGCAATTTCTAATATACAATATTGCATTTAATAGACCTAGGTTCGAATCAACCTACCTTATTATGAGCCTCGGTGCCTCGGTGACGCAGTTGTATTACGGTACGACAAACGTTCTGAGGTCTGTGGTTCGATCCCGAAGTTTGGAATTTTTGCCCGATATGGCTCGCCGCCAGACACATCTGGGACGTGTCTTGCCGTTAATCGTCTATATTAGTGTTCCGGTAGCATCACTTTATAGGGAGTAGCTCTAGACTTAACGTATTTAATATCTTGTACCATATCTGTCACTTTAATATGAGGAAAGATTTTGGTCAAAGCGTTGTGTCAAAAAAATATAATTTAAAAAAAATTCGCTGATTTGTCTTATAATACACCATCCTTTATTTTACAATATATGCCATCAACGACATCTAACTCCAGTAGTTTTACTTAAAAATAACAGTATAATTCTAAATTAGTGGTCTTCATTAAATAAATAGAATAACAGAGAAGTTAAGAAGCAGAAGTCTGTCCTGGTATGGACATGTGATGCGCAGGGAGAAAGAGGATGTCGTAAGAAAGGTATTGGGCATGAATGTGGACGGTTACATGGGAAGAGGAAGACCAAAGAAAAGATGGGATGGACTGTGTGAAAGATGATATGCTTAGGAAAGGAGTGAATGCAGAGATGACAAGAAATAGAGAGGAATGGAAGAGGAAGACTGGTTGCGTCGACCCCAAATAAAAAATGGGAAAGGGGTAGGAAGAGATTTTATTTAATTACTATTATTATTATTCTGAAGGATTTTATTATCCAGGGCTGTATCACTGCGATCTATTTAGATCTGTTGTGATCACCCACAACTCTAAAGCACACTGCCCTAACTCATAGCCTGAATGTACTTTAGTATTTATCATTTTACTTCATTTTACTACATCATTTAAAAAAAAACCTTAACTCCTGAAAAAAATAAGTAAAGAATACGTAGTAATTGAGAAAAAAAAAATGTAAAATTTGAAGACTTAAAAAAAATGAATTTTTGTATATAGTTTTCGACACATAATACATTTAAAAATAATTAATCAGTCATCATAGAATAGAAAAAAACAATAATTAAATGATTACGGGGTGGCAGGCAATTGAACACGATTGGATCGCGAACACCGTATACATGTAAAAATCCGCAATATTGACACTATGTCGCATCGAGTTCTGGAATCAGCAAATGCATATACAGACTTACCTACAGTCTTTGTCGTGATACATGTAGTCTGATATGATTTTTTTTTTTTTGGATTCCATCGACTTTTCCTCATTTCTTTTTTCAACTTATTCTTACGTATATTTTTTCCGTTAATAGAAACAAAATACTCTCATTTTTCTTCATTCATTTGTTTTTTGTAGGTTAACATGCACTTTTTCACTCACGCCTAAAGAACATATGAAACGCAGGCAGAACCGCGGGCACCAGTTACTTCTAGATTTAAATAGTTAAAAGTCATTATGCAGATGTCGAAAATATTAAAAAAAAAAAACAATTTCAAATAAGAATAGATTTTTGTATTAGGAAGAGTTTATTTTTTATTTCAGGGCGATGCTGTGGGACCAACATTTATTTTATCAATTTTATTCGTGATACGTTTGTACACACGGGACTTGAATAGTTACAAAGAATCAGTTATTTTAATTATTTTGTACCGGTCATTAAAATTCTGTGGCTTTGATTAATATTTAGTAACGAGACAATTACTACGAACTATTATTACTATTTAAAACTAGTATTATTATTAAATTATAAGGTAGTGTATAATTTGTAGGAGTAAAATTATTCTTGATATTTGTCATGATATTTCCTTTTTTTTTTCATTTTAAACTGAAAAATGTAGAGAACTTACTAACCTAGAAATAGATTTTTTTTTTTCATTTTAAAAATCGTTACATCCATCCGTTCAACCGAAAGACGTCCACTGTTGGACATAGGTCTCCCGCAAAAATCTCCACGACGACCGGGCTTGCGCCATCCGCATCCAGCGGATTCTTGCGACCTTCACCAGGTCGTCGGTCCACCTTGTGGGGGGTTTAGCCACACTACTTCTTCCGGTGTGTGGTCCCCACTCGAGAAGCCGTTGGTCCCATCGGACATAGGTTCTGCGAGCAATATGCCCTTCCACTGCCACTTAAGTTTAGCAGTTCTTCGGGCAATGTCGGTTACTTCGGTTCTTCTGCGGATCTCCCAATCCTGATTCGATCACGCAGTGAAACTCCAAGCATAGCCCTCTCCATTGCCCTTTGTGTAACCATAACAATGACAAAAGTATATACCTTTTATAATAGTTAAAGTAAAATCCGTCATTTAACTACAACAGATTTAAGAAGTTGTAAAAAAATCACTTTAAAAAAAATACTGGATATTTTTGACTAACTTTGATTGGTGCAACTAAAAGTTATTTATAATGAACATGTACGTATATATTTTAGGAATTCTTAAATGTTAATTGAAATGAAAATTTCATGTTACATTATGTATGTAACATACAAGTGTAGATTATATATTGTTATTTAGATTTGACTCTTAAAGTAGAGCTAACAAAATGCAGTTTACAATTTTATATCATAGCTATGTTCCTTGTAAATTTGACTGATTAAGTTTCAAGTAATGAAACCTTTATTCCCTTAAGCGGGAGTTCTTTATTTTTCAACATTAAAAAATCATTGGAAATGGAAACATCTCGCCATTTAACGACAAACAGAACACCGTCTCTGACATCAACTTTTATAACCGTTCAAACAATTACATCTAATCATATTCCCTATCCCACTTCATCATCGTCATGCGGCGTTTGTGTGACAGAGACAGATACACAGCCTCCGCTACGCCCATCAATGCCTAATTGCTTTTATTATTTTTAAGGCATCGTAATCATTATGGCCGCAATAAAAATTGTAATTACTTCTCATTAGTTCAATTAAGAATTTTCTAGACACGGTTTACTTGATATGTTGATTGCAAAATGGTCTCGTCCAGTGATCCATTGTGTTGTGAAAGCGGTTCTTTTTATTACTATTACGTTATTATTAATTCCCTTGTATATATCGGTGAAATCTGTTGTCGAATATAATCAATAAATTTTATGTGCGTTAGACACGGCTCGTATCAATCAATATTAATGATCATTCTCAAATTTGGAACTAATCGTACGTTATTTTAATTTTTAATATCCATAAGTTAGTAATGTTGTCCGAACGTTTGGTACTTAACGGCTACATTTTGAATTTCGAAAAACCCGTTGTTATTATTATTATTGTCTTTGTTCCGTAACCGACAAAAGGTAATTCGACATTTTAAGCATTCGAATGTCTGAGTGTAAAATTATTAAATCTCTTTTGTTTTAAAACTTATATTTTATGATGTAGAAAGGCAACAAATAGAAAACTAACAAAACATAAAGGTCATAAAGTTAGGAGAAGGTTAGTTTATATAAGGTAAAGCGCTCGACACGCAAGGAAAACTTTACCAAAAAGTTTCTATGCACGTGGCCGACACGTGGTTCTTGGGTGAAAAATCGCGCAGGCCCGCGCGTTCCTTGCACATCTCCCCTTCCCCTACCCTATCGCTACCCCGAGGACGCCGCCGAGAAGTCCTTTCTAAACGAAACACAAGGGAAGATGCGGGTTACCCGGCTAATTGTTACACGCGACGTATTTTGTTCCGGTGTTTCGCTGCTTTGTTTTTAATTCTTTGTATCTTTTCACTTCACTAGTGATTTAAACTTCTAATATATTAAGTAACTATATTCAAATGTAAATTGATACTAGGGGTTTGTTCTATTAATGCTTAAAAAGGAGATAAGACACGAGAAAAAAAAAATATTTGCAATATCACCGTTATGTGTACAATAATTACCTTGAAAATTGGTCGTGTCATTTTCATATTTAATATTTTATAAATGAATACGATTGTGCAGTTCGTAAACAGGACCTTTATAAGAATAATAACACTTTTTTAGTGTTCCTCTAAATTTGTATGTTTAAACTAATGCAATAAGACATTACATTGATTTTCATTAACAATGGTAATTTTTATGCTTCACACTGTACCATTATGTAGGATATGACTACAATCTCATCTGAATTTAAGTGAGGACGTGACGAAAATGGCAAGAAGTTGTCAAACTTGAAAGTGTTAGTCACGTTTTTTTTGTGTCAACCTATATGTTTGAAAGGCAGTACTATCGAAGCTTAAGCTATCACAACTGTTCCCAATTAAATCGTAATTAGATTAAATTTTAGTCAAACGCTTATTAGAAATTAAAATAAATACTTAGTATGTTATCCTAGTGTTAAAGGAAAATACGGCAAATAAATCTAGAGCTTTAAAATTAACTTTATATTTAGAGTAATCATTTAGTTCAAAATGGCAATAAGCTTAATCTATTGTATCTGGAATGGAATGGAATATCTGGAATGGAAAGTTTGGTCTGGTTTGAAGGGCTGTATACCCTAAAAAGTACAAGAAAAAAATTTATATATATATAATTAAACATTTTGAAAAATGTCATCTAAGCAATTCACTTTGACAACATGTTAAGAGTAAATGTGGCTGCAATTTTTTTAAATAATACGTATTCTAGAAATCTATTACTATCCCAATGAAATAGAGTTATAAAGCGCGACAGAGACAAAAGCAGCTCAGACTGACTGAACCTATAAAAAAACAGATCATCACTTCGTACTCCCCTGCGTCCTCCTCCAAATCTGGACCGATTCTTATTTTTCTTCTAATTATAAAAAGGACTTTGGCCATATCTTGTTTGTTTTGTTTTGTTTTTATTTGTCAAATTGACGGACATTTGAAATATCACGTCATCATTTTTCTCATTTTTGAAAGCTCGTAGATTCTATAATAATTGATTTATTAAAAAAATACGGGCATGGCAGTAGATCGATTTATATATGGTATAATAATATTTATAATAGTATCATCATGGGAGGAAACAGGAGAATACGTTTGTATGGAGTAAACGCAGTTCGTATTGCCTATTTATGAATACGTTATAAATAGGTAAACAAATAATCTTTTAATACAAAAATATCATTTATAATGTAATTTGTTTTTATGATGACAGTTGGTAAAGCGGTACCACGGACGGCGTCAAGCTGTTTTACCCTTATCTGAAGACGTCTTCCCTGCATAGGGACTTCCTGTTTGCCAGTGGCTCTGGTGAGTATACAATCACTTATATTCAACTTTTGGCTAACTATAGTTATTATATTATTCATTGATCCAAATATTAATATCATCTATATGGTTATCCATTCAGTCATTTAACCGAAAGACGTCCACTTCTGGAAATAGGTGTCTTCCAAATTTTGTGCCGGGGATTGCCATAATCGTCACGCTTGGCAGGTGGGTTGACGACCGCAGTAAGTGTTTGTGGTACTCAGAGGATGCCGCTGCCCATCCCCTGGTTTGTCTCTTAGTCGCCTTTTACGACAATCACGGGAAAATATGTGGTGGTACTATTCGTGCCCACACGGTTATACCTAAGCGAATGTTATTGCAATGATAAAAAACAAATGAAAAAAAATTAATTAAAAAAAAATAATTTTCTGTCACAATTACGTTATCTTAAAAATGAATACGAAAGACGTGTTAATCTTATTTGCAACATAAATTCAAAATTATGCATAAAAAATAGTAAAGCATTTATTTAGATTTGGCCAATAGATTCTTTACCTAAAGACAATGTGGACAAAATACAACATTTCGCAATAGAATATTCTAAGTCACAACTTACATACACAAATTAGTAACCAACTGAGATCGAAAATCGGTTTCGTATGTGAAATGCAAAATAATAGTTCATAAGATTTCCCTTCCCTTCTAAACTATGTGTACTGTTAGCCAGCGGGAAAAAAGGCTATAATGTTTATACAGGTAAGAGAAATTTTCAAAAGTATATTATAATCGATCAGGTATTTTCTAAGAAACACCTGAGTTATATTAGCATCATTAACTCCTTGAACTCCTTATTAAGACGCACATGTTATTTTTTACATAACATGTAAAATGTAATATGTTTCTCATTTTCAAATAGATTCTTTTCAGCAAACTTTTTGACCACAATCTTAGTAATAGTTAATAAAGGTCTGACCAAATAAGGTAGCTCTAAGCTTACAAAATAGACTTCCGGTAACGAGCATATATTAGCATACACCGATAACTTATTAGCGAACTAATAAATTTCTAAATTAATGGCGGTAGCTAGCCACAGGAAAAACCCAACATTTTCTCGCTCGATTTTTGTTATTAGTAATTGAAATGACTTAACCGAAGAGCGTGTATGAAAGTGCTCCTAAAAGTAACAGAAGCGAAAGACTTGTGCCAGGATCGTAGCAGGTGGATGAATGTAGTCTCTTATTGGAGAAAGGCGTCATGTTGTACGCGTATATTTTTGCCTATATAGTGAACAAGTCTGAAGTAGTATTATTGTCAAAAGTAACTAAAACCTATCTATGTCTTATCCATTCAACTACCACACACACCATGAAAAGAAACAGAACATACCCTATAAAAACAAAACAAAGATGTTAATGATGAAATATTTACACTTTTTATTGTACTTTACGGAGAAAGTTTTTTTTTTTCAAATTTCATCATTCAACGTTCATTAAAAAAACCAACTCGCGTACATGTTTAAAGTTATTATAATGTCAATGCATAAATTATGAGCAACACGTAATAACAGCTTTTGGTATACAACATCTGTGAAATATTTTATCTTAAGTATGATCTACGTCGTAGTGCGTATAAACAGATATGTAATTAGCGGGGTTCCAAGTGGTCTATATACCCACGGCTTTTGCAGGAATGACTTCAGTTAAACGTCTTTTCATTTTTTTGTTTTGTAAAATTGATAATATCTATAACTTCATAATTCAGTTACAATGTGTTTTCTTCTTATTTTTATTACCTGGCAACGTATGTGTATATTTTGCCAATGTCACATTTATAGAACCATAAACGAAGATGATTTTGTCAAAGCATGATTTCTTGTTAAAGGTAACTAAAGATATCCAGTTCAAGCTATCAAATTAAATTAATCATCCACGAAAAACCATCACAATTGATATTAAATAAAAATAAATCGCCTGTTTTTTCAAGCTAGTTCAAGCATATATCAAAAGAATGGATTAGGAACTAAAACTTAATGTCATTAATTTTACCAAGCACTCCACATTTTATTCCCTAAAATATTTTTTCATTCGGGAAAGGGTGAAGGTCGATCTTACTTGGGTCCTCTACTATTAGTAAGATGAGGAAAAAGAGTTAAAAAAATGTGAGAGTGTACAAGTTAGAATGTGGTTTTTGTAAGTTCTAACAATGAATAAATATCTCGAACAATATAACTAATGCGTGTAAAAATAAATGTACTCATAAAATACTTTTCCAAAAGACATAACTATCAAATTTCAAAAGAAAGAATATGCATATAAATATTTTAAAGGATAAATATAAAAAAAAAACTAATAACATTTACGGTAAATTGTCAGCGCTCATTCTGACTACCAATTGTACTCACGAAAATATATCTAAATGCGTCCCTGTACTAAACATTAAAGATACCCGTAAAAACTATTAAGAGTACAGTAACCGTGTTTGTTTATGTATGAGGAGTTAATTCCATCGAGCGGGAAGTTATCAGTATAGGTTTATCAAGAAAACCGATTAATCGATTTAAGGGATTAAGTGAATGGGACGTCGGGAGCAAATCAATAGCCACTTTGACATGTGGAATCGATTATAAACATCGATTACTTTTAAAGATTGTCAGTAATTACTTAATAGAACGTTAGTAAGAGATTTTTTTTACGTCGAATACATTCTATATATAAAGTGTGTAATGAATACATTCAATATTTCTCAACGTAAATTTTGTGTTCAATTTTGTCTATTTTTTTTAAAGTTAACTTGTATTCAACGGATGTTAAATAATATGTAAGACATTTATTTCAAATTTGTAGTAGGAACAAGATTGGAACAAGTGAAAGAGTTTGTGTACTTGGGATCAAAGGTTACGTACGAGAGATGGAAAGCGTGACGATGATATTGAACGAAGAGTTTTGTTAGGGAATAGAGTGAATGGGGCCCTGCGTAACTTCATGTGCAGCCAGAAAGTGACTGAAAAGGCGCGTTTGGCTGTGCATCGAGGAGTCCTGGTCCCTACACTTAGGTATGGTAGTGATTGCTGGGTTTGGCAGAAGAAGCATGAAAGTAAGATTAACGCGGTGGAAATGAGAAGTCTGAGAAGTATAGCTGGAGTGAAGATGATTGACAAAGTCAGGAAACGCTGTGGTGTGGTAGAGGATGTGGTGACCAAAATAGAGAAAGGTATGCTTAGTTAGTTTGGGCATGTAGAGAAGATGGATGAGAGAAGATTAACGAAATTAATTTATAAGGCGAGAGTGAATGGGCAAGTCGGTAAGGGTCGACCTAGACGAACGTATCTAGACCAAATCGATCACGTGTTAAATAAAGGCCAGGTAAAAACTGCTCATAACCGACGAGCATGTATGAAAGCGCTCATGAAAGTAGAGGAAGCGAAAGAGGTGTGTCAAGATCGCAGCAAGTGGAAGGACGTAATCTCTGCCTACCCCCACGGGAGAAAGGCGTGATGATATGTATGTATGTATGTTGAAGTAGGGGGCCGCAGAAATATTTTTCGAGGTTCGTCCATTTTGATATCATTGCGCTATCTACAATTTTTCAGCTGAGCTAACGCACCAAAAGTCTGTTAAAGTCCCTCAATAGCATTTTGTCAGTTAGAAAAAAAAATGTTTTACATATTTATTAGAATTAAAATGTTTTACTAAAATATTCATTAGAAAAAAAAAAGATTACCAGTTTTGTTTTAATCAAAATGGTCTAACTTTCACAGTCTTATGCATATTCTAGTTTTATTCGTAAGTATTTTTAGAAATACCCAGTAGACTTAAGAAAATATATGCAGCGTGTTTTGCTAAAATATACCTAATAATGCAAACAATATAATTGGATGCAGTACCTACTAAGTATTATCGAAAATCCGTTCCTAGAGCGAGCTTATTGTAAATAATTTTCCATGTAACATAACATTCTATTCCTAGAATACGTAGCCATCGTCGCAGTGTTCGTCATACGCCAAATCTACGTATTAAATAAATAGTACGTCCAATCGCAAACTGAGCACGATTAGATCGATCGACTCTCAGAAAACTGGCCATAAATTCGAGATCTCGAAACCGACCGTTCTTCTGTTTAGTTTGGAAGCTAAGCAAGCCGCGCCCAATCCTTTATAATTACACAATAATTCAAACTTTAATAAATACTAATAAATTGTTCCCTCTCGGAGCCGCAACACCGCATTATCTCTGCCTTTATTACACGATGGTAATTACTATCAATAAATTACCAAATAATACATCAATCAGATGTGTTATAATTTTCATATTATTATTATGTTCTGTGTTTTTTTTTTTCTTCTGATATCGGACAGCGGGCAATTTTATTAAAATTATAATACGGCGAGCGGGTATCGTCTTAAATTGGGGTAGCTCGAGGCGAAGCTTGCCTTTAATTATATAGAGTAATGTTTTAATGATATATTCTTATAATAAGCTACCTGATACACTCTTACTGTGGTATAAATCAAATATTTCATTAAAATTCGAGACGATTATACACAACCCTTCGTTTTAGTACTGTTATTAGGTTCTCGGTTATACGATTCACTCGAAGAATAATCTAGAACTTATCAGCGTTTAATTCTCTGTTTTGATTTTTTTTTTTTTGTTGCTGTTGTTCAAAATTATAGTTTATTTTATGACATTGATTAATGTTTAACGTATTATCTTGTTAGATAGAGAGGGTTGGTTAAAAACATGATTAATTTTCGATAAACGATGTGATTACAATCTCAACTGATTTTAAGGATGACGTTGCCGAAGATTGGTGCACGCTTTTTTATTGAAATCTTTATGCGAAAAGACTGATGCATTCCTTGTTGATGCTCGGAACAGAGTCAGATTGGGATGATATAGAACCTACTGGTTCCCTGGGTCGTTTTAATAGGAGTTTTTTGCTCAAGTCTGTAGAAGCTTATGCATACGTACAAAATACACTAAACCTAGAGGTTTCGTAAATAATGCTAGCGCAACGTCAAAGTAAGGCAATTGCCTGACTTTTTAGCGGTTGAACGTCACTAAAACGAATTATAATTGTTAAATATAATTCATACATTGTCTTCCTTTTATTATCGACTGCTGTACAGGAAAAATATTTTATATAATTCATGAAAATTTTGTTCTGTATTATTTTATTCCATTATAACCATAAAACGTAAGAACGAGACGCACAAATTGATCTCCGTATAAAAGTGAAGGAGACAACAATAACGCGGCGCGACGAACGATGTTGAAGAAAGCGATTGCAGGGATATTTATGGATTCTCAATCCATTCAACCGAAAGACGTCCACTGCTGGACATAGGTTTTCCCTAAAGATCGCCACAACGAGCACTGAACTGCACCATCTGCAACCAGCGGACTCCAGTAACCTTCACCAGGCCATCGGTCCTCCACCTTGCCTACCCTTGCAGCGTTTCTCGGTACGCGACAGCCCTTCTACAACCCGTTGGCCCCATCGGGCATCGGTTCTAAGAACAATGTGACTAGCCCACTGCCACTTAAGTTCGGCAATTCTTTGGGCAATGTACTTTGGTTCTGCAGCGGATCTCCTCATTTCTGATTCGATCTCTCCATTGTTTCTAGGTGCAGTTTATTGCCGCTGTTTTTTCAGAAGAATGTTTTAAACGCATGACACATCTATATGTACATAAGGTACATAAACCACAATAGTTTTTGATAAAGATCACAATTAAATCATAATAATTTCCTTCAACGATTTCACAATTACCAAGAATCCAAGAGGCCAGCCATAAATTACATTTCACTCGTATTTCATGATTTTTTTTATCTCCCCACTAGTCCTTGTCACAGCTATCCACAATTGTGAAACTTTCTCTCCCTAGTATGACGTTACACATTTTGCATTTTCGCATCTAGGAATGATTATATAAAGGTTGGGAGAATTTTTAAATTTTTCGTTAATTCCACGTTCAAATCAATACTTTGATATCGATTTTGAAAAATGACATCACTAAACTTGTGACTTGTTGTCACACTTCTTGCGTCCCTACCTGTCGTATAACGTGTAACGTAACTTATTGATGGGCTTTATTCTACGTTGTTCGATACGGTTTCCGAAAACGTTATTACTGAAAAAAAAAAAAATAGTTTTCTAAATATTGTTGGAAATTACACTTCATTATTCTCCAAGTGTATGTTATTGGATTATATTATCTATGTTAGAAACGAATAGAAATTTTAAAAGTACTAAATAGTAAGTAGTACTAATAGAATAATCGACAAAGGCATCTACACCTAGTAGTTTTTATTCAAACTCTCCATGTATTAGAGTCAAAGATGATAGCGCAGATGGTAATTAGGGCAGATTTCGCATCGATGGATGTAGTTTCGAGCCCACCTATCCAAGTCTAAAATCAGCCTGAGCTTTCAGTCAAGAAAAAACATCGTGCGGAAAGACATAGTGGTAGCCAATTTTTAATAATGCCTGCCTGGGTATCCCCACTCAAGTTTAAAACCTGTCGCCAAATACCAATAGGTGTGTTCCGGCAGCATCACTTAGTGTGTTTACCATCTTAGACCATATCGTCACTAAACATCAGGTGAGATTCTGGTCAAAGCACTGAGCCTATACAGTTTAAAAAAGACCCAATAAGTGGCGTGTGCCCATTAAATTAATTTTTGCCGAATGATGAGGAGGGGAAAGAGGGAATAGTATACGGCATTGTTCATAGAGAGAGGGATGTGACTACTTATAATAATTGTACAAATCAACTCTCGTCGATTTGATAGTATAATAACGTTGTTTAAATCAAGTGATGTCTTCCGAGGAGGGGCTGATGCCTTAATATTACGTCGTGAAGGTATTTACGAGGTAGATATAGTATAAAAATGTACCTAACAGGAATAACGCACATCCTCAAAAAAATCAATTATAATCAAATAAATCTACTTGAATGTGTTTTGATGTTTTTTTTAAATAAAATTAGTTATATCCATTGTTGGCGAGTAGTATGGTCACAACACAAGTCTACGTACAAAATATGTAGAGTTAACAGACACGTGACGTCACGAGACGGCTCGAGAAACGTTTCAACGGACTAATTGACTTATTTTTACATATTTTTAGAAAAAATTTTTTTTTTTACCCATTCTAAAAATATCCGAAATCGATTCAGTAGGCGATTCTTAACAAACTACTTTCACAGTGTGCGTTTTATTATGAGACATTCTTTATAATATATAGAAAACAATATACGAACAAAGTTTAAGGGAACAACTTTAACGAAAGATTAAGAGGCCATGCGGTTGGAAAAGTAGGTATTTCAGAAATCTATTGTCATCGCGTTGCGCCGCAAAGAAAAAATAAGGACAACTGCAGCTCGAGCTGATTTTACCGTATGCAAAATAGACGAATACATCACTGCGTAGTTACCTGTTTCCTTCTCCAAAACCGAACTGATTTTTAATTTACTTTCAGTTTTAATATAAAAAGGACTTTGGCTATACTTGTATGATTTTTTTTTTAAATTTTCTCCATCAAATTTGATGGACGTACGTCTGAAAATGACGGTATAAAACGAGCATTTTTTCATTTTCAAAGGCACCTAGTTTGTAGAATAACAAATTTATGGAAAAAATAAAAACGTACGGGCATGGCGCGGTGGTGGATATAATTATTATTTGGTATAAAAATATTTACCATAATTCTATTATCCAGGCAGGAAACAGGGGACTACGTTTGTATGGAATAAATGCCGCTAGGATATCTTCTTAAGCCCTTGCGAAGAGCGCAACAATTATTATGGGAAGTTCTAGTTTTCCTCCTAACTTTTCGCGATGTCTAGAATGCATATAAAAAATCATCACCTTTTTTTTTTGGGAGGAGGACCTGGTGGATGCGCGCTATGGACGGCCTACCATAGACGCCATCCGCCCGGTCCTCCGGGAGTGGCATGTTTCTATTCTGCTCTAAGAACTAAGAAGCACGATAGAAAAATAAATTAATATTTTATAAAACAAAAAAATATTATTATTATTGTTCATCTAGTTCCTATTCCATAATCATTATGGAAAAAAAAATTAAGAAAAACCTATATGTTTCAAATTGTTTCTGTTAATAACACCAAAGCTCGTCAATAATTATAATTGGAAAGAAAAAAAGGAAAATCAGGTGAGAAACAAATGTGATAAAGGTACTGTATATATAAATATGTGTTCCCAATGATGACATACGGCACTGAGACGTGGTCGCTCATAATGTGTCTAATAAGAAGGTCGCTCAAAGCACAGTGGAGAAGGTTACCTCCAGAGTTTCACTGCATGATCGAATCCGATACAGAGACGAACCAAAGCAATTGACATTGCAAGAAGAATTGGCACATTTAAGTGATAGCGAATGGAGTACATTACCCGTAGAACCGATGCCCAATGGGTTCAGCGGGTTCTTGAAATGCGACCATGTACCGGAAATATGTGTAAGGCGCAAGACCTGTCGTCATGGAATACCTATGATGATGATTTATCCTCCTCTTTAACGATATTTCCTCCTCTTTAACGAGCTTTTTTCAAAATTGCTTAAATGTTAATATTTTTCAAGTTATTAACAAAAAACGAAATATCATTTTTTTTTTTTCATCTTATTCCGTTAATAACAATTGCAATTTTTAACCTGCACCAAAATCCTTCAAAAATATTTTTCTAGATGTGATTCCGAATCGAATGAGCCATCGCTCATATTTTAGGACCTTTATCTCTATTTTTCACGTTTTTGAACTTGTTGACTAGACTATATTAAGCGATAACGCGTTTTCGGCCGCTCGGTGAGAACTCGCATCACGCGATTTCGCGGTATTGGCAATTAACGTTCTTACCTTAAAACGATGGTGTAACATCATTATTTCATTTAATTATTAATAGTATATTTGTTATTAACAATAATTAATAGAACATAAAGAGGAAATAAATGGTTTATCAATTTAACGCAACTCATATTTCTTATCCGACCACATTACCGTTACATTATTATTATTATTATTGTAACTCTGTTATTTTCCGACTGCGTAACATAATTAAGAATATATTATACGCCATTAATGAATACCGCATAGTTTTCTGATTAAATTTAATACCTATGTTGAGTATTGAAATTACGTTGTTATTTTGTTTTAAACCAAACTTCGCGCGCTTCTCCGTTCGCATATAACAAATTTTTATAACTTTTTTTGTAAATAATTATTACATGTATC
Organism: Samia ricini; assembly: GCA_014132275.2. NCBI lineage: Eukaryota > Metazoa > Arthropoda > Insecta > Lepidoptera > Saturniidae > Samia > Samia ricini. Next base: position 4,074,629 of record AP028164.1, on the reverse strand, counting down.
TATTATTACATCTTCAATGACTATATTAGAGGAAGTTTGAAAGTGGCTCCAGTGACAGGGAATTTGAGGAGATGTCGTATGTCCTAGTATGGGCATGTGATGCGCAGGGAGGAAGAGGATGTTGTAAGTAAGGTATTGGATGGTTAGAGATGAAGGGCAAGACCCGAAAAAGGACGAATGGGATGTGTGAAAAATGTGTCGAGTGAATGTGGACATGATCTCAAATAGAAGAGGAAATGAGGCGGAGAGGAGAAAATGAATGGAAGAGGATGACATATTGAGTCGATCCCAAATAAAACGTGATAAGGGAGATGATAATGTTTGTAATTACATCTTTAAAATATTCCATGCGATGAGTTTTTGTTTTTAATTCGAACTCGCCAAAATGACTGCACTTATTAAGTACAGTCCAAGAATGATTACGTCAGCCGATAGATATGTCTTTCAGCAGTCGCCCTAATCATGCCAGTCTATTTCTAGCCCTCTAAGTAAGTCTAGGTACAGGTTGAAGAGAATTGCGATACACAAGAAGAATATTTACACACCTAAACGAGCGCAAACTTGGACCAGCTTGGCAGGTTCTGGCTTTCCACGGTGTGATGGGCTACTGAAGCTACCAACATCGTGAGCACTTGTTACTATTGCCGCATATCTGGGCATAAGCAACCTCAAATGACATTTGAGAGCTGGCATTCTTTACTACGAAAATATTGTCTACGCCAAGTATAGGAAATAAATAAAAAACATTGGCCTATGTAAATCAAATGTTGCCATCTAGAAATAAAATTATTAAATTAAATTAAATTTATGAATATTTCATAAATAAATTAATACAACGATAAAATTAACAAATAATAAATAAAAGAAACATGCTTTAATAATTATTGTTCAAATTACCAAAAAAATATAACAGGTAATTAACGCAACACCAACCGCAACAACATGGCCGTCGATATTATTTAATAATTAGTTTTATATCATTATCGAAACGTAATATAATGATGTATTGATTATTTTATAATTAGACGGAACTTACGAGTTGTAAACAAATATAATTAAGTACGTCAGGGGATTTTATATCACGTTGAAACATTTGGAATATTTAAATATAATATGGCTACTAACCTAACCTAATTGAGGAAATATGTGTAACAGAAATAATGTTTAAATAAGATGACACGCGAAAGGCGAGCGAGAAGGAAGTCTTTAACCCCTTGAGCACTAACCTGGCGTTTACGGCAGCTTTCCATTGTTTTCCTATTGTCTTTCTGTTGTCTTATTTTTATGAGTACTCGACGTATGTTCTCCTGTGTTCTTCTACTTTATTACTGGCAGCTGTGAGTACACATGATTCTGCCAATATCACGTGGATAGAATTATATAATGTTATTCTAGTTTTCATAAAACCAAATCAAAATGACGGCCATTTTGTTAGTACCTACTATCTAGGAAGTTTATGTGGCAGTTAACAGAATTTATATTCCGTGTTATTATTTCTAATACACTTGTGCATTATAAATAATCTGTATTGTTTAAAATACCCCGAAAATAACAAACGTTTATGAATAACAAAGAATTACCGGTGTGATGGTACCAAGACCAAGATGCCGCCAAAACTTCTATAGTAACATCGTAAATTGCATGGTACCTTCTTAAATCTATACTAATAAATAAAATTAAAATGTCTGTTTGTAATGTTAAAATTATTTATTTTTTACTAAATAGATATATATGTATATAGGGTACCTATGCCAAAAATACAATTTTTTAAATTTTTGTCTCTCTGTCTGTCTGCTTGTTACGGGTTATCTCTGAAACGGCTGGACGGATTTTGACGAGATTTTTTTTGCTAGATAGATGAAGTTACTCCGGGTTAACTTAGGGTACTTTTTCGAAAGTAATGAGGGTTCCGCGTAAAAAAATAAAATTAAAAAAAATCCGATTTAAGGCACATTTTTACGGGCAAGTGCTTGAATTTATGAGAAATATACTTACTTTATCTTAATATTAAATTTTATTTTGCAAAATAATTAGTGTTCCGTATAAATAAATTAAAACGCAATGAAGAACATATAAAACCTGGACGCACAGCTAGTATATAATAAAAACATGTGCTAGAGAGTGCAATAATAATTTAAGAAAAGAATTATATAAAGTAATACATTGTATTTCGAGGTATAAATCGGCAAACAGATTGTGAATTTTTTCCTTGATATGGAACTTATGGACATACAAGAGTTTTTGGCGGGATCTCATTAGTCTGTCATGTATTTGCTTTAATTAGTTAATTGCGATTCGAGACCATAATTATGTGATTTTAGTGGAGTTTTGTGTAATATAGTTTGGTTATTGTTTACCACTAAAGTGTATTGAAATTAATTTAACGGAACGTTTATTCTGAAGTGTCACAAAAACTCCATGGAAAATAGCAATAATTTTCCTAGAGCGTGCAAGTATTGAATATTGATACAAGATTAAAAAATATCACCATCTACATGAGACATGTAGAATTGTGGATAGAACTCACAGATTACAATTAACTGAAACAAAATAAGAAGACAAATTTTAGATTTAAAAAGATTTGAACAACAACCAGTTGTAATTTAAATACGTGAATAATAAAATATATTTAAACACAACAGGCAACACAGACGATACTGAATTAAAAATCGCTAATGACTAAGGCCATTAAGTTAATCATTTTAATAAGAAGTTGGTGTTCGTTTTGGGGTTTTTTTTTAATATAGCTTCTGTGGCTAAAAGGGACTTTGTCTACTCAGTTCATTGTTATGAATGTACTTGAATATGTCCTGTCCAGTATTCTTTCATAAATTACGTGCTAAAATTATGTTTTTTTTTACACTCGTTATCAACGTACTCATTGTGAGGTTTTTAATATATGACTGTTGTGGTTATCTTTTTTTTTTACATACATACATATGCTCACGCCTGTTTTCCCCGAAGGGTTAGGCAGAGGTGAAGTAGCGAACTACACCACCCACATTTCGCCGAGCTTAGTTCCTTCCCAGATGTGACAGGGGGCGAGCCTGTCGCCATATCGGGCACAAATTCCAAACTCCGGGATGATACTGAGTAGAAAAAACCCAATATCACTTGACCCGACCCGGGGATCGAACCCGAGACCTCAGAACGGCAGTCGTATGTAATACAACTGCGCTACCGAGGCAGTTAGTCTTTTTTTTTGAGCCGTTTAAAGTACATGACTATAAAAAGTTTGTGAACAAAAAAAATAGACTTTCTTAAAACGATTTTTTTTCTCTTCTTAGATAGAAAGAAAGAAATTTTTATTATTGGATAGTAAATATATGAATTACTAATACAAAAAAACACACATTTTAAATAGTTACGAGTGAATCCAACAATAGCCCCCTATTCAGCTACTTGTTAGAGCATCACCTTGCGGTAGACACTGCAACGCTGGTTCTCAATAGGGTGCTTTGACAAGCACAGACGTTCCGTCGATAGATAGATAGATAACAATGAAAAAAAAAATAATAATAATAAACAAACATTTATAATTATGTAATGATCCAATCAAGTGTGAGTGTAAATCCAAGGTCGTAAGAATTATTTAAGTGATAAGCGTAGGAAAAAAAAAATATAATTATGTAACACTGTACTATCAGACGTAGCGACTGTAGGTGGAATAAATAATATAATATTATTCGAAAATGTCAACCGTCAATAAATGATTGGGTAATTCAGGTGCCTGTAAGGCTTAATTTCCATGTTGTGTCTGGTCTGTTGCTCTACGGTACGAGTTCATATTGATTTTTTTTTTATATTTAATAAATACTGCGTATATTGATATTTAAAACTAAAGTGTCATAAAGTTGCAAATAATTTACTACGAAATCAATTTCATACCTTCTATTACACATTAATACAAATTTAAGTGAATATTCTCTGTATAGAAAAAAGTGATAAAAGGAATTCCTTAAATCTTATAGATTTCGGTAATTCAATTTCATTAATAATTCCCGTCTTTGTTATAAAGTTATAAATCCGACTCCAAGCAATTGTGACCGTGTTCCGGAAGCGTCACTTGGTAAACTAGTTCCTCAAGACTTAGTATGTTTACCAACTTGAGATATATCGTCGCTTAATATCAAGTGAGACTGTGGTAAAAGTGCTAAAGTTATATTGTATAAAAAAAAAAATGGTTTTCGATGCGTCCGTGCTAAGCACGTTGGCCATACAATAACCTTATTATTTAATTAAATTGCTTTACTACGAATAATATGTTCAAAGAATTGATACTTTCGCCCTTCGTTGCAATTATCCAGTATAATAATAAGTCTAGACGTGTCATCTTGGCACTTGTAAGCGAACGACTAGAGAAAATGGCGGCGATGAAGCGCTTTACGCGCTGACTTTTTTAACTCAATTAAGTATTGAAGTTATGATGGTTCGGTTATAGTGTGACCGGTTATAACGTCTATGGACTTAGGGTGAAGGAAACTGTCGCGATGAAACAATAGCGTCAATAGCATGATGGTAGGCTTATAGGGATATAGCTAGCCCACTTAGCTTGAAAACCTGTAGCCAAATTATGTATAGATGTGTTCCGGCAGAGTTAAATGAGAGCAAATACTTCTTGGTTTAACCCGTTTACCACCTTGACCCACATCGTCACTTAACATCAGGTAAGATTGTGAACAAAGTACATGCAAAAAAAAAATTGTAGCCCTCATAAAATTCGGTTTTTTATCATTCTGTATGTAGCTCTATTCCACGCTGTAATATAACTATCATTCAGTTATCTCTTTATTTATTCGGTATAGGCTGAGTGCTTTGACCGCATTCTCATTTGATGTTAAGTGACGATGTGGTCCAGGGTGGTAAACGCACTAAGCCTAGATACTGGTCCACAAGTGAGAATCTATAGCTCTTAAATCTTGAACGATTTAACTTTAACTTCTTTACTTAATTTAACTCACGTTATTTAAACAGATCAAGCCTGCTGTTGTTTCTCTGTCGACTTAATTTACAAATGTAGTTATAACCTTTTCCATATATTATTGAATGTATATAATTAAATCTGCCCTAATTTAAACGATTTAAAATAATAATAATACATATTGGTACCATGTTTCTCAGAATAACTTAGAGACATATACAGTTGACGTTGCCTTTTATAATATTTATGTAATTAAATATATAGTTGGATATCTATAGAATACGTAACTGTGTATATTTTTTATTATTTGCATGTTTGTTAGATTTCTCATATATCGATTATAAGAAGCGAAATTATTTACAACAGTCTCTGTTTGCTCCTTCATGTAAATGTAGGCGTGAAGAATATGTTTACATAATAAAAAAGAGTTACAAATATAACTGGATTAAAAACCCTTCATTTAGAGAGCTCTGTCTTCGGCAGTCGTGATTTTGTGAAGGATGTGACGCGGAGCTACGAAGCTTTCGATGATACAATTTGGAGGTGTCCTGTTAAATATTATGTACAGAAATGAAATATTCTAGTTAATATATTTCAGTTTTAATTCTAGTACAAAATATTACTAGTAAACTATTCTAAATGAATGTGTAATAATTGAATTGATAAACTTCATTAATAAAAGTATTCAAAAGTCATCAATAATTTATTGTTAAATTAGAAACTAAAAACAGTTATTACTCGGGTCCTGTCCTACTACCCGGGAAATGCCTTAAACCGTATAATATTTAAGTACACAATATAAATCAAAATATTGAAAAATTGGCGACTTTCTGGGTGATATAATTTTAATCTGTAATTTAAAAAATATATTTTTTTATTATAATTTCGGTAACTATATAGAAAATGTAAACATGAGGTGCTAGCATCAAAAAAAACTATTATTGTAATTTATTTGAATTTAGAATTTACCAATGTCATGTCATTGTCATGTCTGAACTCTGACTTACAATACAAAAATCCGTGTTTTATTAGAAACTTTTTAATGTTTTATTAAGAAATGGCGTGTATTCTTTTCGTTTTTTTTTCTTTTTGTTATAAAGTATAAATAAAAATGTTGATTTTAATGTGAACAGTTAGGAACTATCATCAAATAACGTGACATAATCATTTTATGCTAATTACGTTTTTTGTTAAAAGTAAACAAAAATTACCTCATCCGTTCGATTTCTTAGATCCGAGATCGAGAAAGGAACCAGACGGACATCTGAATAGCGTCTCATTATCTTTAATTATATACTGATTCTTTAGCAGAAGGAAGGGTGCCTTCTATACTTATAACTTCGTTTGCGTATATATATATAAATGTTCGTTAATTTTTTCTTTCTCATTTTATAACATTAATCAATTTAAATGTTCCCTGGAACATTAAAAATTGGAAGACGTTGAACGATACCTCGTAATCGACTACTTTAATTCGATTTGTTTTACATAACATTTATTTATGATTTTTTTGCGAATTCGCTTATCTATTCGTACTATTAAAGTAACTTTTACAAACATGAATATCGAATAATTGACTTAAAATATTTCACCCCGTGAGCACTTACCTGGCGTTTACGCCAGCTTTCCATTGTTTTCCTATTGTCTAATTTTTATGGGTACTCGACATATTTAGTTTTGAAAATATTTTACACGCATATTGGTGTATGGTTTTTAAATTCATGTTGCATTTTAGGTTTCGGCTGTTTGATTTTACGACCGGCCGCCTGCCTGACCTCAACCCTCCTTGGGAATGCAAGATTTACAAGAACATAATACGACCTGTCGTCTTGTATGGATCAGAATGTTACCCCATAAAGGTGACGGACGAAAGAAGATTACATGCAGCTGAGATGCGAATGTTGAGATGGATGTGTGCCGTGTGGGGGAACAAGAATGGACAGGATTGGGAATGAGTATATTAGAGGAAGTTTGAAAGTGGCGCCAATAACAGACAAGTTAAGAGGCGGTCGTTTATCCTGGTATGGACATGTGATGCGCAGGGAGAAAGAGAATGTTGTAAGAAATGTAGTGGATATGAATGTGGACGGTTACATGGGAAGGGGAATACCAAAGAAAATATGGATGGACTGTGTGAAAGATGATATGTTTAGAAAAGGAGTGAATGCGGAGATGACAACAAATAGAGAGGAATGGAAGAGGAAGACATGTTGCGCCGACCCCAAATAAAAATGGGAAAAGGGTAGGGAGATGATGATGAGGATGATCATTGGTGTATGGTTTTAATGTGAGTTTTTTTTTTCAATAAAGCATAATAACTCTAACCCACAAAGTAAACATCACACATAACGGAACGGGACGGAAATTTTAATGAATTTCCGAATTATTTGTAATTGTAATAATGCATTTTAATAAGTAATTAAATTTAGTGCATTTAATCGCGTATTTAATTTGTGCTTTCAAATGTTTTGCGTATCTTTTTACGTATAGAAAAATGTAAGTTAGGACATTTCTCAATTATCGTAAACCCGCAAACAGTACGCACTTTTGTATGTCCTTTGGCGTGTGTTTTTTATTCTGATTTGCTGCTATTTGAAATTCAACATGACCTGTTATTGTTTGTAGGCGTTTTATTGTTATTAGAATATAATTCCAAATAATGTGTCATAATACATTTATTACTTAATCACATTGTTTGTAAAATTTTTTTTTTTACTTCTATTCTTCTATATTTGACATCTATAACTGATATATATATAGTAGTGGCATTTATTCCATACAAACGTAGTCTCCTGTTCCCTTCCTGAATAATATTATGGTAAATATTTTTATACCAAATAATATATATCCATGTACGTTTTTCCATAATTAATTACTATTTTCCATGATTTTTTGCATAAATTAGTTATTGTAGAAACTAGGAGCCTTTGAAAATAAAAAATGCTCGATTTTTACCGTCATATTCTGACGTTCGTCAAACAAATTTAATGGATAAAATTAAAAAAAGCAAAATGTAGAGCCCATAGTCTTTCTTATCTAATTGGTTCAGTTTTGGAGGAGGAAACAGGGTACTAAGAAGTGATATTTTTCGTCTATTTTGCATAGGAAAATCAGCCCGCGCTGCAGTTGTCCCTTTCGTGTTATATAATTCTTTCTTTAGAGGTGCAATGCGATAGCAATATATTTCTGAAATACCTATTTTTAAAATCTGGTACAGCCGCATGTCCTCTTAAGAATATTAAAAAAATCTATAGAAAGCAAGAACCATTCAAAAGCCATTCAAAATAAAACAGAAGCTATAACAGAACTGATGGCATAACAAACGTCAACAATGTAAAAACAGTAGGCACCGTGTTTTATCGCGCTGTACGCCCCAAACGACTCGAAGCCCTAACGCCAGTGGTGACATCTCGTAATTTCGATTCTAATTACGTTTAATGTCGACTGTTATTTTTTTTTTTCGAGTTTTAATGCTCACCCGCCATAAAAAGATAATCACAAAAATAATTGAAACGAAATAATAAAGGCGGCGGGGGGTTTCGGGAGGGGGGCTGGGGGGATGTAAGCGGCGGCGATTAATGACTGCGCAGGGAGGCAAAGGGGGATAGTATTAGGTCGCATTAAGTTCTAAATAATCAACATAATTACACATTTTTACTTTTCCAAATATCCTTTCAGCTTAATAAGCGACAGTCGGTCCGCCGCGGCGACTGTATATTTTAGTTTATTTAAAGGGAAAGTTCTCCTTAATTAGTTAAATTTGTATTTTAAAATTCTATATGCAACGAGATTGTTCAATCCATTAAACATTACATTGTTTAGTTTATGTGACATTAAGTTAAATTGTTTAAGTAACGTTTAAAGAAGCGCTGGTGATAAGAGTAATTTATTGTTTATTCTATATAGGCAATCACAACTATCGTTTGATCATCATGCCCATCAAAACGCTTCGATACTTGTAGAGTTATGAGCCAGGACATATTATACATATTGCCTTGAATTGCCTAAGAATATTGTTATCTTAATATTATAGTTCTATATATATATGTGATAGAGTGATGTGATATTATTAAATTGAATGTGAAAAATATATAATAGTATTAAATGATTTTGTTTCTCTATTAATTTGGAATTTTTAACTCGCTATTATGTCAATTATGTAGGCATCTATTATTATAAAGCTATTAAGGTTAGTATGGTATTACATATTTGTCTTTATTTATAGAAATGAACAGTATTGCATACTATAACACTAGATATTAGTGACAGAAAAAATGCTAATTTCGAAGTTTGTAAATTTATTTCATTCAGAGTTAATTCCGAAGTAAATTATAAATGTTTCAAATCGAAGTACATATTTTTTTCATGGTACACAGTATATGCTATTTTGACTTAAATCTGGAAAGTCTTTTAAGGTCTTCTCATCTCTGTAAATTGGTTCAAAGATTCATAGAGTCAAGGACATCAATGTGAATGTACATTGAGTGTCCTATGCGCTCGTAGCAAAGCATGAATGCAGATTTCAAGGACATTTAAGTTATCAGCGTGGTTCTTTATTCTATTTATACAAAACTGCTTAGAATTTGTGGCATTTTCTAAATCTATATTCGAAAAAAAAAGACTCAACACCCTATTTACTAGTGTTTTTTTTTTTTAAATTACAAACTTTAGAAAAAATGTCTTTTGCACAGGTGCAATTAGTAAGCATACGACGTAAATACCGTTTATTTTAAAAAACTATGGAGTTATGTCACAAATGTTAAATATATTTTTGAAGTAATAAGGGACAGCAGCCTCTCATGGTAAATTAAGATGCTTCATAAAAACGATTGGTAAATTAAAATCAATTCATCAATCAAAATATTATTATGATTTTTACTATTTTACCCATTTAGTAAAAAAAAATATTTATTAGCTGTTTCAACTAGCTGCACCTTCGGGTCCGCCCGAACGTGCAAAATTATTTTTTCAAATATATTCCGTAAATAGTGACTATATTTCTGTTGAGTTTCACTATGTATGTATTTGTAGTATAGTCCTTAGTATAAAGAGATGACGACTTACAAAAAACTTTAGAGTAGCTATTTCTTTTCTTCTTTTTTTTAATTCATACTGATTACGGAACGTAAAGTATTAATTTCTATAGCAACGGAAATACAAAAACGTGTATAATTATATTTTATACTAAGTCGACGCGTGACTGTTAACAATAGATGTTGGATTTGCCAACCCTTTCGGTATAAGTTCCTAATGAATAATATTTATTAACAATCGAATTTAGACTTTAAATCGTGTGCGATAAGGTTCAATTAGATTGATGTCTTCCGTGTTAATGCATATATTATTATTAAGAGTGCTTTATGGATGAGCAATTTTTATGATTGTACCGAGCATTGTGTAGGTAAGCACACATGTTTAAGTTTATTGTTTAGTTGATCGTAAAATCTTTTAGACTACGCGTTAGTATACGTGAGTGACGCGAATAACTACGCCATTTTTGTTACAAAATAAATACTTTTATTTAAAGAAACTGTGATTTAAATCTGTATTGATTTGTTAAAATAGATTTCTTACGAAAAAAGTAGAGATGCCACAAATAGTGATTTGACCGAATACCAAGTAACGAATAATTGGCGAAGCTCTTGGCCGAAGCGCCGAATATTCGGCAGTCGAATATTTGGCAACACTTAGTACTTTTCGCGGGTGACAGCTATAAGCCTGCATCACGAAAATACGTATGACGACGACGCGCCGTGTGCGCTTTTGTTTCATTCGTGATTGTTCGCTTAGTTAGGACAGCTCTTACAAGCGATGGTCAGCAAACGCAAAACAATATCATAACCTAGCAGAATTTGCTGAGATTTATTTATCATTTCCCGGAAGCAGTGTATACAATGAGTGGCTATTTTTAAAATATATAATAACATAATTTTATGAGGAAAAGCGCAATTGTTTGCCACTGCTAAATTTTAAGTACATATTCCATTCAACCGAAAGACGTCCACTGTTGGACATAGTCCTTCCTCAAAGATCTCCACGACGACCGGTCTTGCGCCACCCGCATTCAGCGGACTCCCGGGATCGTCACCAGGTCTTCTACGAGCAATATGGCCAGCCCATTGCCACTTCAGTTTGGCAATTCTCGAGGGCAATATCGGTTACTTTGGATCTCCTCGTTTCATTTCATTTCTGGAGCAGGGAAACCCCGAACATAGCTCTCTCCATTGCCCTTTGGGTAACTTTGAGCTTTCTAAATAGACCTATTATAAGTGACCAAGTCTCAGTGCCATAAGTCATCACTGGTAATACACACTGGTCGAAGACTTTTGTCTTGAGACATTACGGTATATCGGATGAAAATATTCCGGGTAGCTTCCCGAAGGCGACCCAGTCGGGTTGGATTCGACGATTAACCACTTTTTAAAAGTTGGACCTACCTAACTGGACAATTTGGCCCAGTTATATACAACTGTCAACAACTTCAAGCGTAGAGTCACTGCTTTTTATAGGAGTTGGCACAACATGGACATTAGACATGATTTTTGTCTTCTCCATGTTCATTTTAACACCAACTGTTCGGAGGCTTTACTGAGGTCAAACGAGCATCGTATTTAGGTTTTCTGCGGTCTCAGCCATAGCTACTGTATCATTGGCAAAGCGGAGGTGTGTTATGTACTTGCCGATGCCAAGTCTTTTCCAATCCAGAACCTTAAAGACATCCTCGAGCGCAGCGGTGAACAGTTTCAGAGAAATAACCTCTCCCTGTCTAACGTCACACCGCAAAGGTATAGATTTCGAAGTTTGGTCCTGTAATCAGATTTCGGACTGACATGGTGGTGTTTTCGTAGAAATCCTTCAAGTCTTTGAGATACCGATAGTCTACTAGGCACCGCTGGAGAGACTGCAGTACATCCCTGGTTTCAACCGAATCGAAGGATTTTTCGTAGACCACAAATACTAATACTAAACTAAACAAAGTACCTACCCCTATACTCCTCGGTACATATTAATGCTACATTATTGGTAAAATAAAAACCTTTGTATTTATTATACTTCTTGACACGTGACAGAGACATGATACGTCACTTATCGAATTGTTGTATGAGCCGGTGCGAGTTAATATATACTAATAAATAAAATTGAAGTGTCTGTTTTAATGTAAAAATAACATAACAACAGCATGGTAGTAGGGCATTTTCTAATAATCCCCGCTTGATTAGCTACCACCCTCAAATTCAAAAACCTGTCGCCAAATTACAATAGGTATTTTCCGGCAGCATCACTTCAGAGCACATAAGTTAAATAATATCTACATGTAGATATAATACACTTAGTCCTAGAAAAAAAACATCGTCCGATGAAAAGCTCATAAAAACATTAATCTATATAAAACAGTTTCTTCTTTAGATTGGGTACAGTACGATATATGCATAAAATGCATTGATAAATCGACTAAACTACGATCTTGATTTACCATTTACAGACGTGTAAAAATATAAATAAAAAATTGGGAAAAGTCAAGACCTATTCTGAGGCAAAAACTGAGTAGATAAACCCTTCTAGAAAAGAGCAAGGATCAATTATTAACATATTTAAACAGTAAATAAAATAAAAAAACTAAACAAAGTGTTGTAAAACCAACCGAAATTGTAAACATTAATAAATCCGTTAATAAATAAATGAGATAGTTAAAAAATAAATTATGGTAGGTAAGTCTAATTACGTACTCCATTTTACGATCTAGGCTTAGTGTGTTTACTATCCTAGACCACATCGTCACTCAACATCAGGTGAGATTGTTGTCGTTTAGAATAATTGTACATTGAAACAAAATATTGTCAAAGATTCTAATTCTAATTACAGAGTGATTACAACTCGCATTTATGTACTTCTAGTAAATAGCATACAAAATAATAAATAGGATAAACGAATATATATAAGAAACGAAACGAATAGGATCTTCCCTCTCTTTCTTATCACGTACGTAATTTTACACTTCTTATATGTATTCGTGACTTATAATCAACCACTAATTACTTATATTAATAACAATACAAATATGAACACGAGCCGTGTTTTTTGTAATTGATTTTCCTCATTTTCCGTCCACAATCGTTCTACAGCGACTTGATAACGGCGCTAGCCTCAAGCACGCTGGACTGTTTGAACTGTGAAACGGTCTTTAAGATTTAAATGTAGCTATTCATACAGAATAATGTAAAATGAAATCAATTAAACCACATTTTAAAAAATGTATTTTTTTAATCAACAAATAATTTGACCAATGTAGTGTGTAAAGAAAAAGTCTTTCCGTTGATAATTTATTCAAATATGGACCTATTAACATTTACTTCGAAGCATTGAATTCATTGATTGAATAAGGAAAAGTAATATCATATTATTGTACTTTATATCCTCATGTAGTTCCTAAAGTTCAACAGGTAGGCGTTTACTCACAAACACGTGATCGGTAATTCCCTATGACGACAGTATAAACGCGATGCCCGTGTACACATTGTGTACCTAATTTATACAATAATTAATAATGTGTAAATAAGTCTCGAATCACAGATGAGTGGTTGTTGACGTTGGTTGCTATAGTAACCATAAATCGGGATAAATACTTTTTACCTTTGTTTATTTTAATTTTTATTATTATAATAACAAGTATGAACTTTGAAGTTTTTGGCGGGACAGTCTGACATGTAGCAATTGTTTTCTTTAATTCATTAAACTTGTGTATTTGACTCTATATCATGTAATCTTGGTGGCGTTTTGTGTGAAATAGTTTAGTTATTGTGTTCAAGTTATGTTTATTATAGAAGACAACGCGTAGCATATATTCTGAGGTGCCGACAAAGCTCCATGGAAAGTTCGAGCAGGATGGGCCACCGTTTTGTTGGAGCTCGGTAACGCTGATACAAGATTGAAAATCTTACCCACATGACATTGGCACAAATTGTGTGTACACACAGATTGCCATTAACTAAGAAGAAGAAGAAGAAGTATGAACTTTTATGTTTATAGAATTATTAAAGTTATAGTAGAGGGATTTTGGTGGAGTGTATTTAATTTAAATCCACGTTGTCTAAGGTTTTTGCTAATCGAATTATAGCGGGAAAGATTTTTTGACAGCTTTAAACGAATAAGGTCTCAATATTTGAATTATATTTGCATTATGGTATTTCTAATGCTAATTTTCTAATTTCTTGCTATTACTTTTAAGTTCGGAAATCTGTTGCCAAGCATCTTTGTGCTGGTAATATCACTTATCAGCCAGTTCCTTTAGGTCACGTTTTATTGTAATTAAAGCGTTGTTACAGTATTAAAAAAAAAAAACTTATTTATATTGGTATTTAGAACTTCTGCGCACTGCTAACTATACGGAGTCCACATAAATATTCATGTATTGTATCAATATTGTTCATATATAGTATATTCAGTTGAACCTCGATAATTCAAACCTCGATAACTTGAAAACCTCTGTAAGTTAGAAAAATATATTTTTCCCATCCGGTAACTTACACAAATAATGTGTATTTTGCAATCTTTTATAGAACAATGAGTCAGCATTGATAATAAAAATGATTTGGAAATCATTAATTGTTCAAAACAAAACTGACTTCTTTCAATAAAATTAATAAATAAAGTATGTATGTGACATTTGATAATAATTTTTGAATAGTAAAAATTGTTATATGTTAGAGAAGCAAGGAGCACAGCTGTTAATATCGACAAAAAAAATAAATATCGGTAAAGTCAACAGGACTGTCCGTAACACGTCACAGAATCATAGGGACAGTAATTGTCGACGCGTATATACTGAAAATTGAAAGTGGCCAGTCCGAAAACGCGGTGGACATCCATTGATGTGTATATGTGCGTTCTATATAATATTATATTTAGCGGATGCGTTGATACCGGGGCCTCGGTGAAAGCGAAACCGTTTTCAATTGTTATCTCGCTCGAAGGTTAATTGACCGATATTTGTAAATGCGTACGAACGGAGGGTTAATTTGTATTTTCGACGTTAAAAGTTCCGCGTTTAATTTACGAAATGCGATGCATTCGTTTTGTTTATTGTTATAAGCATTGATAGTTATTATAAATACTACGTTTTTATTCATTTTTCTATACAAAAGTTTCTTGTTGGCTTTTGAGCGATGACTGGGATTCTATTTTGAAGTGGGTAGTGTTTTGACGTTCATTATTGCCTTCTCAGGGTCTAAATTGAATAAATTATTTTTTATACTAAGTATGGGAGCTTTTATTATTATTTGCAACTTATTTCTTTACTTAATATGTCGATTACCCATAAAGATGAGACAATAGGAAAACAATAGAAAATTGGCGTAAACGCAAGATTAATTCTCATGGGGTAAAACTCCACATAATAAATTATTCTGTTGATTTGTCAATTAATATTGTATTCTTTTTATTCTCATAATTATTTGTGTAAATCGATTTTTTTTATAAATAAAAAACGCAACCTTATTGCTGAAGGTAAATTCTTCCAGGCAACCCTTAAATGGAGATATGCTAAAATCAAAATGAAATCATTAAAAAAATTCAATTAAACTTTACTCACAAAAAAATTTAGAAATACTGACTAGGAAATTCACGTACAATGTATTTGTATTAATGTAATCTATTGCAACTAATAAATACCAGTCACTTAGTTCAAAACTCATGATAAAGATGAAAAATTAATAAAGCAGTAAACTTCTAAATAATAATTTTATTATAAAACTAAAATATATTATTGAGTTGCCGCTTAATTTCTAAACCTTAAATCAACTGTAGAAAAACGTGTATAACCGCGAACAATAAAGTCGTTTCAAGAACGAAGTGCGAAATCTGTTAGATGTTTCCTAATAACACGTCAGGGTTGTTGTATCTTCAAATAATACATTAGTATGAGAGTTTTACGAACCTAAAACTCTTCCTAGACCATTACTTGTCGTCTGATGTGTACGTTGTTAAGTTCTGCTGTTAATATTATTTTAGTTCAAAGAACTTTCGGTTCGCTTTACGTGGATAGGTCGTAACTGACTGCTTCAAAGAGAAAGAGTGTTTTTTTTTTGGTTGTTGGCATTTTGTGTAACCTGTATTTTTTGCGGGTTTTTTTTATAGCGTTATTTGTTAATATTAATTAATAATAAACATGATATTGACCGATGATTATTTGTGTGTAGAGATAAAGCTACACGGATAAGTCTTTTTGTTTAACTAGATTAATCGATTTTTGATGTAATATATTGATAACAGATAATAGTGAATTAAATTGAAGAAAAAAATCCAACTGCGCGTCATTTAAATTTAGTCATTTACACAGCGTTAATAGTATTACGCCTCTCTCCTGTGGGAGTAGGCAGAGACTACGTTCTTCTACTTGCTGCACGATTTTGACACACCTATTTGGTTTCTTCTATTTTTATCAGCACTTTCATGCATGTTCGCCGATTATGAGTACTTTTTACCGCGGACTTAACGTCTTACATTTGATCGAGATAAGTTCACTAGGTCGACCCTTACCGACGTGCCACTAAGCCAAAACAGAAGATAATGTTACATATTTAAGTATGCATTTTTTGAAATGAAGTCTTCTTTAGCGGCGTTGAACGATTCTCGATAGGGGAAAACTTATAAATTCGCGTTACCAATGCTATTACATCAGGTGTCAACAAGCTACAGGATGTCAAGTAAGTTTAAGTACTGGCGCTCTGAGAAAATTAATAAAATGTATACGTACGCAGCCTATCATATGTTTATAGTATTATATGCAGGGTTGAAACAAAAACTGCTGTTTTTTTTAAATCTTATAAAGCAATAAATTGTTTTAAACAAGTGTATATTTTTGTTCTTTATGATTTTTTTTCTTTTTTAGCTTAGACCATTAATTTCAAATCAAATAGACCTATGTTAATTCATTTCTAGACTAGGTATTTTCTAATTCGCCATAGTAAATTAAATATTTACAAAAAAACGAACATTAGATAAACGTTGATTTTATGTTGCGTGCTTACCTATCTCTAATTCGTACTAAACACTCTACAGTGAGCCTGTATATTCTAAATAATGTTCATTTTTTTTAATTTTTATCATTATTACTTTGTTTATTATTGATTTGAACTGAATTGTGTGAAAATAAGTGTTATCTTGTCCTTATAGGCACGCACCAAATATTGTTTGTTAATTATTGGTACTTTGATCTTTGTTTGATTGCATAAATTACTTGTCATAAAAGTTGTTTTATTTTACACTACATGTTTTATTAAATGACAATGCCAAAAGAATTACATAAGTACAAACAAATTAATAAAATAAATGGCATAGACTCAATTCGTTTTATGTCAGGCTATTTAAAGTCCTATATATTAATTTATTTTCATTTATTACCATTCGCTTGCAATGAAAAGTAGTTTTAAATTTGTTTTTTTCTTTGTTTTATACATTATTTAAAACTTGTTTTAATCTTTGTTTTTAAACACGTGATAAAAAAAAGTGGTTTTGATTCAAACTGTTTTAAACACTAATTTAAATATATGTTTTAAAATAACTAATTTTAATTATACCAACCCTGATTATATGTGTAACAAATTGTGAAATTTAAACATATAAACAATGAATTTTCACTTCTGTCGGCAGTCCCCATGGCTGCTTAGTTTTTTTTTTTAAATATACTACTTTTATAATTTACATAACCTTTGAATTATTATGTACTAATTATGGCCGAGTAAAAAAATACGTCTAATTTAGTTACACCCCAAGGCGCGCACCTAAAGAGCTCTTAGACATGCCCTCAACACAATAACACTTGCGAACATCATAGCCCTTGCTCGAACGCTCCGATCACTTATTATTTCCTCCTTTTCCATTGTTCTCCCATATTTAAATTTACGCGGGAACCTTGTAGTATTATTATTAATTTAAATTTTATAACAATTCAATGCAAAATTATAATAAGTCACTACCTATTATATTTTAATTAGTGTCTGTACCTATTATAAACGATGACTGTCTAGTTTTACATATATCAATTTACTTTATAAATCGGTATCTATAATTTTAGTCATTATTATAAAAATAATTATGTTCTTTGTGTTGTTTTTTTTTACTTTGTTTGAAATTTAAAAATCACACGAATTTATTTATCAGATGAGTTCATTACAAAGGAGTTAGGTGTTATTAATGTTTTGTTTTTTGGTATCATGTTATTATTGCCATATAATTAATTAGTCGTTTAGTTACACTTTAAAAGTTAAAAGTCAAAGGATTTTTTTTAATTATATATATATATTTCAATAACTAATTCTATAAAATATTTTAAAATAAAAATTATATTTTATGTTTTCCAATTTAAAAAATTGACTAACCTATTTACAACGAATTTAAAAAATCAAAAGTCTCTCTGTGAATAAAAAAAAACAATAATTACGAAAGCGCGTAATTCTAATTCTGAATTCAAATTAAAGCCGCTTAATGCGCGAGAGCGACCCCGTTATAACAAAAAAAAAAAGAGTTGACGAGTGCTCGCGGAGGGTGGTAATTTTTCATTAATTTAAGTTCAGCATTCCCTGTTTTGTTTGCTTTTAATCGCATTTCTAATTAATCCCGTCGAGAATAACGTGACAACTGTCGACTATGGCCGCCATTTTTTTTTCGTACCCGAGTAGTATATATATATAGCAGATGTCGGCCGATTTCCATTTGTTTCTGAGATTAATGATTCGGTACGATTGTGAATTTTTCCGGTCGGCTTTTGTTGTTTTAGAAGCAATTTGTCCGCTCACTTTTGTAGAGGGCCCAGTCGTTAAAACCTCCGCAAATTATATTGGAATAACAAAAAAAAAATGATGTTACAAAAAAAGTGATTTTGAATTGTCTCCCTGGATGTGACGTGATTGCTATACGAATAAAAACAAAAAAAAAACTGGCAGCCATGGGGACTCCTGATAGAAATGAAAACTTGTTACTTTGGAAGAAAAATTGTTTTTTAACGTTTAAATTCATAATTTGTAAATTGAAATTACCAGAATTTAAACACATAAAATTTGTCTGTTTTCTACATCTATTGACGCTCCGAGCAATAATTATGAATTACGATTACATAAGCGATGCCTATTTATTTAATTTTCGTCTGTTTTAATGACACATTTTTATGATCTTTTGAACTTTTTACCTGTCTGTCGGCGCACGAATTACGAAAAAAGTGCTGGATAGATTTTAATGGGCATTATGGATGTATATAGCTATAGGCTATACCTCGGAGTGACATTTAGGATTTCAAAAATAAAATTTAAAACTCACCACGAAGTGCATAAATTAAATTAAGGGATGCAAATTTGCATTGGGATTAAGACAGTTTCAAAGTCATGAAAATCTGTGTATAAGGTCTTAGTTATTAATGAAGAAAGTGCAAGTTACAAATGTTTTTTGTTTACCCACCTACGTACTTGTTTACGGTACGATATAAGGATATTGATACACTTTGTGTTGGTTTTTATTACGTAAATGAACTCAAATGAAATTATATCCTGCCTTAATATATATAAAGGCCAATATTATATGTGATGTAAATATTCGTGCACTAGCCAGCAAGACTAAAGCTAGCCTTTATCGTATAGGCACAGCACTATAAGTGTCTGGTCCCTGTAAATTTTCGCTGCGGCGATCTGTGGCCGGTCTTTGTGCTATTAATTTGTAATGCCCCCCCTCCCCTTCCCTCTCCTATAGACGGCTAGATGCATCCGACCGGGTGTAAAGGGGGGTAGGAAGGTGAGATAAGTGCGAAGATTGTGTTCCACATTCGTGTACACGCAGATGCGTTATACATATAATCAATCGATAGCTTGCATCTATTCTATAATGTTCGTTTTACAGATAAGACTAAAGTTGTCGGTTAATCCGTCGGACCAAAAATATCTGATAACTGTCAATGTGTCTGAAAATCTTTTTTATTCTGTCTAAGCTCAGCACTTTTGACCACAATCTCATCTTATGTCAATCACTTAATCTACACAGATGTAGCCCAGGATGGTAAACACATTAATCCTTCTCAAGTGATGCTGCCGGGAGACACCTATTGGTGATCGGCGACAGGTTTTTCAAACTTCAGAGTGGTAGCTACCCAGGTAGGCATTATGAGAAAACGCCCTACCACCATGCTAAGGTTTCCTCACGATTGTTTCTTTCGCAGAAAGCTCAGGCTTATTTTAAAGTTGTGTAGGTGAGTTCAAATGTCCATCGACACGAAGTCAAAAGCACTTTGTATCGGATTAATAAAATTTAAATTTAAGAACTGAATTAGATTTCTAGACGCTGTTTAAAAATGTGGGTCATGCTTTCAGTACTATTCCTTAATAAAATTAGGTGTAGGATGTTTCTGTACTTACATTATCCATCTAAGTTTCACAAAAATCAACGTTTAGGTAAGAGGCATGAATGGACGAGATGGACTTTCACGATTTTTCCACGAGAGCTAGTACCAAAAACTACACTAGGTTGGTTAAATGTATACGTAATTTATTTGGTCGGTAAAATTACAGTTAAAAATATTCTGAATAATTTCTAGATTTTTTGCAGTTATACTTCTTTTGGCGCGTTAGGGGAAAATGATGAGAGTAAATTTTTTCGTTGTGTGCGCAACCTTTACGTAAAAACGACACCCTGAAGTTAGCTAGTTAACGTTTTAGTTTTTTTTCTATTATTACGTCAAAGAAGTATAACTTCTTAAGTGTGTAAGTACATTCACACTTTTTGAAATATTTTGATATTGGTCTAGTAATATAGAAGAATATTATTGGCATTTTTTTAAGTTTTAATTTTATTATAAATCCTACCTATTACACATAAATATTAAATTTATCGAAGAGATACGAATATTAGTAAGTAAATAACAAACTATGTACGATTGTTGTATACAAACAACTCGTAAAAAAACGCGTGTTTAATTCTGAAATCGTCAGACGCATCTCCGCATCAACTAGCAACTTGTAGTATCTATTGGCGATCTTCAATGGGGGCCCGCGTTTCCGATAGGATTAAGCCAGACTTACTGCTCGGTCAGGAACACGGCGCGACGCATTGTCCCCCCGACTTCCCCCCTACGAGTACCTCTCCCCCACCACCCGGTGCGCATTAGGAGCAATCATATTCTACGGGTGCTAGGGTTAGGTTTTGGCATCGCTCCGTGTTGCTTAGGCCGGCCGAGGCTATTTGCGGAACAATGATTGGTGATGTCTTAGTTTGTTCGTCCGTTAAAGTGTTATTTCGTTGACTCTGTTTTCAAAGTATTTTCGTATAAATCGTTTGATTCGGTTAAACCTAATTGCTATGTATCCGTTTATGTAGCGTTATGAAAAAGTTACATTTAGTGTTTTATAAAGTTGTTTTAGAAAAGATTTAACCTAGACTCATCCTGTGTAATTAATTAAATTTGTATCGATTATTAGCCATTAAATTTATTTGCATTTACGCTGTCATTCAAGAAGTTAATAGAATTAACCGTAACAATCCGAGATATTAATGGGGGGATGATAATAAGAAGGGATCAATTATAATCAGATGTGATTTTTAAAAATACTTACTAGTGCCATAAATTCGATCATATTGGCACAATCAATGCCAAATGTGCGTTAGAGCCATATACCAAAAACAAAGAAAAAAAAAATGATCATAATAATTATCAAAAAATTGAGTTTAAACTGTCTAATTTTGTATCCGTCAATAGCAATACCAAAAAAAACAAGGATTGGATAAAAATTTAGGTACTGAAATGTTTTATTTTTACCTACCTATTATGTTTAGATTACAAACTATACTAATAAATAAAATTGAAGTGTCTGTTTGTATTGACAAATTTTTTTTTTACGCGATAAGAATGTATACTCGATACCTATACCAAAAATGCAATTTTTAATGTTTTTGTCTGTCTGTTTGTTGCGGGTAATCTCCGGAAAGGCTGGAAGGATTTTGACGGGATTTTTTTGGCAGATAGCTGAAGTTACTCCGAGTAACTAAGGGTACTTTTCATTAACCTATTAGGGTTCCGCGTAAAAAAATTAAATCTCATAAAAATTGAATAGATGCCGAGCAAATGCTTGAAATTATGAGAAATATTTTACTTTATCTTAGTACTAAATAAAAATTAGGGTTCCGTGTAAAAAAAATGCAGTTTAGAATATAGGAAATGCGGGCGCAGCCGCGGGCACACAGCTAGTTATCTAATAAAATCATAAAGTCTTCCTTCCTTACTTCTAAAGATTAAAAGTGTATGTTTTGAATCTTTTGTTATCAAAAGGAACACCTTTGTTTATATGGTGGTTAGTTATGTTAAACCTATAAAATCAATACGGTGATTTACATCAATTTTTCCTTTAAACATATATGTATTTCATGGCCGGCTTTTAGCATACATTTTGATACTTTAGTTAATAGATAATATTTATATTTTGTTTCTGTTTGATAAATTATTAATACGATAATATATTTACTAAATAATTTATTTAAAACTCTTAATAATAACGTAGCGTTCTCATTATACGTTCACAGTTCACTAATTGATATTTTACGTTGTAAATAAAAACGCGACCATGTAAACAGAAACGAACGTAGGTGAAAAATAAACAAAGAGGTCGACTGTAGACTCCCGGCGTTTACCCCCCTAAATCTAAATCCTCTGATATCTTGACCTACCCACGTTTCTCGCGTTAGGGTAGGTCGCGTTTACTTGATGCGAGTTTAAGTGTAGGATTTAGACCGACCGTTTTTTATATATATCATAGTGGTTAAGTTATATTTATTTTTTATGAAATATTTCTAAGTGTATTTTGTACACTGATTATACGTCTTAATAAGTAATTAGGTTATTTAGATATTTTACGTTTATCAGATAATACAATTAAAAAATTATTAAATATAAGAATCTGCCTTTATCTTATCTGATTAATTTGTGATTCACTCTTAAATCTACTTCTGAACTATATGGAATGCTTAAAAAGGCGACAAAAAGCGAGAATTAAATATTTAAAAAAAAAACATTACTTTTATTACGTGACGTTACGTATTTTTACAACTACTATTTTGCTTACTTTCATAGCTTAATGTTTTACAGTATTTTGCTGTGGGGTACAGCAGCAGAGGTAGATACCCCTATAACCCAACAAAAGAGAGTTATTCGAGCAATATACAATATGGGACCTTGCGAATCTCTAAAAAACATGTTTCAATGATATCTTAACTTTACCCTCCCAATACATCTTCGATAACTTAATGCATATTCGTAAAAATTTAGCTGCGAGCTAGTGAATAATCGTCATAATTTTAATATTAGAAATAAAGAGAAGTTGTCCGTCTGACGCTTTACACTAAGTAAGTCTAATAAAAGCTTTATAGGTAATAGTATTCGGTTTTACAATAAGATCCCAAGTAACATTACCGATTTACCTGACAATAAGTTCAAGTATTATGTCAAGCAAGTTTAAACTCAAAAGGTTATAACAGGGTGGATCATTACGTGAACGATAGTGATGTCTGGAATTAACCCACATCTCTGTGCTTCCACTAATATTATTAAAACTACGATTTGTATAGTTTTTATATTTAAAAAAATGATATATATGTTATATTAGTAAAAAAATATCAGATCGAGTTTCTTGCCGGCGCTTCTCGGCTGGGTTTTTTTCCGAACCGATGGTACTGTTATTGACGTTCATAAGCGCCTTCTTAGGGCCTAAATTGAATAAAGACTTTATTAATTTTGATTTGTTTTATACTAAAATAAAAATATTACAATTATTGTGATTTCAAATTTAATTAATTAAATATCATTTATATTAACTACCAAGACCTAAAAAGAGCCGTAAAAAATATTTTCTAGTGTTACCCAAAGTTTTTCCATGAGGGTATTAAAGTATAAAAAATCTCCTTTTCAGTCTTTTTTACACTGTATAAGGTCAGTGTTTTCACCATAATCTCACCTGATGTTAAGTGACGATGTGTTCCAGAATGGTAAACACACTAATCCTAGAGATACCGGTTCTAAAGTGATCTGCCGGAACGCACCTATTGGTATTCGGCGACAGGTTTTCAAGCTTGAGGGTTGTAGCAACCCAGGTGGAGCATTATTAGAAAACAGCCTACCATCATGCACGCATGTATTCTAGTTCGATAAATTGACTGCATTTCATCTGTAATTAAATAGACTACAGTCCAAGAACGATGATGAACGGCCTATAGTAGAATATCTATGGACAGTCGCCGTCGTCATGCTGGCCTATAACTACCACAGGTAACCTCAAGTTAGGTCTGAATACAGTCATATTATCATGAATTGTATGCGTACAGATCTCCAAAGAGTGTACATAGCGGATAGATATTATTATCACAATGATGAATTAAGATAAAAAAAAAATTGTATTTCACTAGCTATCTGCCCGCGGCTCCGCCCACGTGTCATATATATTATTAGTGAAGAATATATGAAATATAGTTTTCGATATAGGTATTAATGTAGTTATTAATATAGTTTGTAAATAATCATTGGAAAAGAATGTTTTAATGATTTTGTTATTATAACAATTTCACGAGTTTTAATTTTTTTTTACACGGATCCCTAAAAATTCTTCCTGACGTTCACAGTAAAACTGTGCACTGAATCGGGTTTTATTTATAAATTCACAATAGTTTTAATTATCATTTACATGGAAACCTATTTATATTCGAAACAAGTTTTTAAGTTACGCGGAGTAACTTCTGCTATTTGTCCCGTCAATATCGGTCGAGCCGTTACGGAGGTTAGCCGGAACAAACAGACAGATAGACTAAATTTTTTAATATTGTGTTTTCGGTATAGGTATCGCACATACATTCAAATTCATTTAGTAAAAAGTTGAAAGTTTGATATTACGAACAGACACTTCAATTGTATTTATTAGTATAGATTTATTCTATCGGCTAAATGTGTGATCTGTGAAATTTTAATGAATCGTCTCTTTTCCAGACGAGTCGGGATGCGAGGCTGATATGCTGGAGGGCGCGGAGGGGGGTCGGCACTCGCCGCCCCGGCCGCAGCAAGAGCCCATTAACCTCAAGAATGAGGTAACGTATGTCTTAAAACCCGTATTAAACATTTAATTTTTCAAAGAAGTCTTAGTTTCTTAATTTCGTATTGTCTGAAGAACGTTTAAACTGAACAAGGTTGAAAAGGAAAATCAAGTAAAAAAATACCATGGTGTTTTCCATGTCGTGATTTACAAGAAAATAACAAATAAGATGTTTATTTTTTGCATGGGAAATTCATTTACGCATGCCCCTCTCTGGTGCGGGGGCGCGAACAATGTTATTCTACATAACCGTGCATTATATCACGATTAATTAGTACTTGTAATCAATTATTTCGAGATTATATTGTTACCTTTAATGTGACTTCACCAGGTGATTGTGTGAAAAAAAAAAAACGTAAAAAACGTCCACAAAATCTCCTTCGGACTACGTGAATAAAACGGGGGCGAAGTTGATTGTGTGAATAGACGCGTTCAAGTGTCGAACCGTGTCAGGCGGTAAAAAAGACGATACAGCCAGTTCAAAAGGTCCAAAGACTAAAAACACACCCGCTTCGTTAGTGCCCCCGCAGAAAAAAAAAAGTCGCCGGCCAATATACAACCGGCGTACAGCCAACCTACTTGCCTCTCGCAATCTATAGTATCGATTAGCGAGCGCTTTTTTATACCGCACGCACTCACACACTGGCGTGCGCGCGGGGGGGGTGAGACAGAGAGGGGGGGCCCAGCCTTTTTAACAATCTTTTTTTCATTTTTTTATTTTCGTTCATTTCGTCCACCCCGTCTCCCCAAAAACCGCCATGTCCATTGCGCGGATGCAAAGACCACCCGAGCCCCCCACCCTTTTATATGGCAGCATTGAAAATGGAATTTCCATGAGTGATGGAGTGTCAAACGGGATGCGAAAAAACGGAGAAAAAGTACATTATGTTAATTATTGAGCGCGTGCTCCTCGCGGTACGAGTTTAAATTGAATGTCATGTTGTACGTACGTACGTATGTGTTCCCGTGTCCGTTGCGTTCCCGTGTCGTGTCGTGCGAACTGACCGTTTGAAAACACAACCCGTAGAGTTAGTTATATTGTTTTGAGTTTTTGTTTTTTTTTTTTTTTGTTAATTTTAATTTTATTTTCGTTGTTGGGCTCAAATTAAGGATCTGTTGTTGGTTGTTTGGTGGTACAGAAAGTTTTTAATGTTGTATTTGGAATTTTATTTTTCAATATATTATTTTTAGAAATTTATTTTAGTGAAAACTATATACAAACAGCTGAGAATATTTATTTATTTGAATAAGTACATTCAAATTCTCTTCTTATAGAACTAAAATATCCATCCATCTATCCTTTCAACCAAAAGACTTTTACTGCTGGACATAGGCCTACCCCAAAGATGTCCATAACGACCAATCTTGGGCCACCCGCATCCGGAGGTTTCCCGCGATCTTTAATAGGCCGTTGGTCCACCTTGTGGTACGCAGGAGACATTCGAGAACCCTTTGGCCCAATCGAGCAATGGTTCAATGAGCAATGTGCCCAGCCCATTGTTACTTAAATATAATTATCCTTCGGGTCAATCTCCTGGTTTCTGATTCGATCACGCAGTGAAACTCTGAGCACAGCCCTCTCCACTGCCCTTTAGGTAACTTTGAGCTTTCTAATTAGACCCATTGTATGCGATCACGTCTCAGTCCGATAAGCTATTACTTGGCCGAAGACTTTTGCCTTGAGATACTGCGGTATTTCGAATGAAAAGATTCTGCATAGCTTCCCGAACGCTCATCAATAGCTAAATAAAAAATAAAGTTTGTAGTCAAATATACGACAAAATGGTCTTTGAACTGTTTGAAAATAAATGTTATTGAATACTTCTAGAACCAGGTTACCGTTATTGTCACATTCCTAAAGTTTTATTAAAGTTACCGAAACTCTGGGAAACTTTTAAGAATTTACCGAAAATATGTCGAAGTATTTGAAATTTTTCCTTCTCTGAACTTATATTCGAGCTTAATTATGAAAAAATCATATATTATTTTTCAATTATAAATAGACGTTTGTTATTTGTAAGAATATCTGAACTGAGAATATTTATTTAACATAATTTGTTTTTAGTTTTTGAAGTTATACTTCTTTTGGCGCGTTAGGGAAAAATTATGAGAGTAAATTTTTACGATGCGCGCACAACCGTCACGGAAAATCAACACCCTGAAGTTAGCTGTAAATGTTTTAATTTATACGATTATTACGTCATAGAAGTATAGCTTCTTACGTGCGTGCATAAGCACCACACACACACTTTTTTTAACATCTACTAATAATGTAGGATTGCCTACAAAGGGAATTTACAAAAAGCAGTTACTCACACTTTTACATCGACTAGCCGGACAGTTGCAATGCTAATGGAAAAATCCTGAAAAAATATCGCGTGAGCGGGTGGGAAAAAGAAGAAATAGTTTAAAAAAAATCGGAACACATTTGAATGAAAATGGGTGAGAGGGGGATGGGGTCAAAAACCCGCGCCACCCGATCACGTATTATCATCATTATTGTTATTATTATTACTCGAATTATATCTGCATTTTTTCGACGCACACACATGCGAGTGCGCGGTCCCGTGCCGCGCCATTTTATATTTTTTTCTTGCTTTTTTCTTTTTTATTTTCGGGAATATGCACAGGGTGAGGCGGCCACCCCACGCGTGGGGCCGTCCGGTACGGTGCAGAATCGAACTATGCGATGTCTACAAGTGGACGAACATTTAAATTGGCTCTCATCAAATATTGACTGCATGTAGTTTTTTTTCATTAACCATTGGGCTTTTTGTACGCGGTATGCTGTCGAGTTCGATTTGTATCTACTTATATCCATCGAGTAATTATATAAATAGTTTCGGGATTTATTTTTCTTTACAAGTATTTGTATTCGAATGTTTCAATTATAATTCGTTTTTTAAGTGCAAGCTTTATATAATAGGATAATTGACGAGTGCTTTTGACCATATTTTACTTTTTTGTTCAGTGATTAGTCTTATTTACTGTATGTTCTTTTGATGAGACAAAAAAAAAAACAAGTAAAATACATTTAATTACATACGTTTTTGAAGATAATCTTGTAATATTTAATATTACTTTTGTATAATTAATCACCGCGTTTTTATTTTTATACTGTTCAATACTTAATTCATAAAGTAAAGAGCCTGTCATCGGCTTTGTGTTGTTTTCCTTTTTTTGTGAACTAGTTAACGCTGTAGCGCGTTTACGAGCTTTGACATTTTCACGCGAGCTTTCCAACGAATGCTTAGAATAAGTAAAACCGGAAAATTCATCTTAGTTAAACGCGTCCGTTAAGCAATTGTAAAAAAAAATCCCAGCAAAACAAGTTTTGCTAGTGCATAGAGTTGTCACATATTTGAAGAGAAAACTTCTTTAGCGGAGTTTGAGCAATTCTGGGTAGGGGAAAAGCTGATAGATTTGCGTTACCAATGCTATGACCTCATTCGTCAAAATGCTACAGTGTGTGAAGTATAACATGGCGGCACTCAGAGATAATAATATAATTTACACAGACACAGCCTATCGTATGTTTTGATTATGAATAAAACTATTTAAAAATGTACAAAATTATTGCTCGAAGCGCCAATAGACTTAAAAATCAGATAAAGTTTATATATCATTTGTTAGTTTAGGTAATTTTAATTTACAAATTCTGTAACCTCATTGAAATATGAAAAAAAATAGTTTTTCTAAAGTTTCTAGTTTTTATTCTTTTTTTACACTGTATAGGTTCTGTACTTTGACCACAATCTCATGTGATTATTACCCCACACAACCCTGCAAACTGCATGGGAGCGCATGGATTCTGTGAGAGACCTTGAGGTCCAGAATTTGCTTTACCTTAAGTTTAGCGCAGGGTAAAATTAGCAGAATTTGCATCTCAAATGGCAGCCCAAACCAAAATCACTCCTAGTTTAATAATATAGAACAATTATAAAAAAATGTCATTTCAATTTGAGCTATAAGTATTTATTCAAATCTTTCTCCAAAAATATATACATTGAATAAATTAAAAACATTGTAATAATTTAATAAAGTAAAAAAAAAATCTATTCATAACATAACATAAACTCACGCCCGAAGGAGTAGGTAGAGGTGAAATAACGAACTACACCACCCCCACATTTTGCCGAGCTTAGTTTCGTCCCAGATGTGACAGGGGGCGAACCTGTCGCCATATCGGGCACAAATTCCAGACTCCGGGATGATACTAAGTAGAAAAACCCAATATCACTTGACCCGACTCGGGAATCGAACCCGAGACCTCAGAACGACAGTCGTACCGTACTATAACTGCGCCACCGAAGCAGTCCGAGCAAAGATATTGACTGTGTGATAAAATTATTGAATTTACGTGTTTACCTCATCGAACTATTCAAGTGAAACTCTATATAACTTTGTACTGTTCATTTTAAATACTGTAGTGATGGTTACTTCGTAGAAATTTTAAGGGTTAGGGTTGAACCAAAAATAAAATATATTAAAAAACACTACCCGCATATTTGTTTACCTGTTTGAATTTTAATAAAATGATAACGATAAGGCGTTGGCTATATTTCAGCAAGTCTTGAGCGACAATAATCACAAATCACCGCACGCAAAGTACCTACGTAAAACGAGCGTTACGAACGTACGTACGGCCCGCAGTGAGGGAATTTATTATCATTAAAAAATGCAAAAAATCATAATTAAAGGGGTGGCCGCGCGGGGTGCATCCCATTTTTTATTTTAATTGGCTTGTAAATTACAAAAGTTATATAGTGAAAATGTTCGGTCAGGAAATATATATTTTTTAAATTATTTTACTGTTTTCAGTTTCATTTGTGTGTGTGTATGTGTGGTTAACGTGTTAATTTTTTTAAATATTATTCGTATAAGCGGAGAATCCGTCGTCGTGATTCTAGCTAGTAAGTAGGGCATTACGTCTTATTATTCTTATTATGTGAAGATAATAGCAACATTTAATTAAGTTAAAATATTTATTTTAATGTCAATTCCATGATTAGAATTTAACATCTATCTATAATAATAATAAAAAATTGTAAGTTTCACGTGTCTGTACATTATCGATTTTGATGAAAATAATTATTGCAAGGGACTAAAAATAGGTAATTAAACACATTTCTATCATTTTTAGATATGTCTGTCAGTCTGTTTGTTTGTGCAGGTATCAATGAGAAAGTACTAAGTGTATTTAAGAAATATTTTAATAATGATAATTATAAAGCATATTTTGGAGTAACATCAAAACTTTAGTTCATTAAAATCGGTCCACTCAATCAAAAGTTACAGTAATTTGATTGACACGCGGCGACTTTAGTATAAAAAGAGTTTTCAAGTAAATGCGTATGTTTTAGTCTTATTCGAGAACAAACATTTTTGATGGATTTACTGAAATTGAACAAAATAACATAATATAAAATATATTTATAATATATAAATAATAAATATCTAAGACGTAGTAAATAAGAAAAAAACAATATTTTGGTATTCAAATTTCACACAATCATTTAGGCATTTTAGGAGTCATTTTTTGGAAGTAGTAAACTGAATTTCAGTTATAATATCAATAGGTATAAATATGGCGCGGAACATAATATCATTTCATTCTAATTCGGTTAATGATTTGTTTATTTTTGATGTCATGGGGACGAAGTGTTATAAAAATGTGATTACGTAAGTAAATTATATATGTATTTCTGAAGATTATTCATAGATGGCGTTATACTTATTTTTTAATAACTTCGACTGTTATGAAACATTACAAAGACATAGATAATCTACACTTGTAATAAAATGATAACAGGAGGAAATCTGTACATTTAAGATATTTGAGAAAGAAAACTATGTATGTTTTCAGAATCTACGACAGAAAACGTTTCGATAGTTTTACAAAATTTGTCTGTCTGACGGGACGGAACGGGACGCCTGAATTCTACGCGAGCGAAGTCGCAGGCACAGCTAGTACTATATAAATGGAAACATCTCTTTGCCTGTTAGTGGATTGAATGATTCATCGGTAATCACTAAGTTCAGAGATAGAAGAAATTCATTTTTTTTTAATCATAGAGATATTTACTGGCAATCTTTTATTAGTTGGTACTATAGTCTGTTATCAAATAATACGGATTAATTAATAACAAATTAAAGGTTCTCTGCACGACAGATCCCACTAAAATGTAGTGTTATAGAAATATTCGTCCAATAAGACAGGCGAGAGACTTTTGTTTATCCATACTGCCAGTTCTGAAGTTCAATCTTGTGTCAACGATTTAGCAAAACGATAGTCATCCTGCTCGAACTTTCCATGGAATTTTCGTGGCGCATCATATTAAACGTTCTTTGCTATTATTCCCAATACATATTATCGAATTAAAGATAACAGCTACTACTTGACAGATTAAGGTACCGCCAAAAACTTCTTCCTGCAATGTCTATGATAAAAAAATATAACCTACAATATGACCTTCATTTAAGTAAAACAGTATAAAGTCTCCTTTGTATTATTATTGACAGTCCCAAATACCGACGCCTGCTAGGGCTGCCACTAATATAAATCTCGCCGTAGCTAAGCGGCGTGGCGTGGCGCGGCGCGGCGGCAAGCGCTGCCCGGAGAGAACGGACGTGATTGATCAAAGTCGTTTGTCAAGCTCGCGTCGCGGCTGCTGGTAGCCCTGCGCAATTAGCACATGATTCCGGACGTCTAATACATCCAAATCTCGATTTAATTATTAAGAACCTACGACATATTTTTAAAACAACAATTTTATGAACGTTTCGAAATTAATACAATATGTACCCAGTTGTATAAATTTTTTATGGTAAGTTTCGGCAATATTACTGTACAGCATTAAGTATCTTATGGTAATCAAGGTACGGTCCAAAATTCATGGATATTGTTTTGTACGTTTCACTTAACGGTGGAACCATGTCCATTCAATGCATTGACTCACATAAGTCACTATAACTGAGTTTTTGATGACTTATTGATGGTTCGTTAAGGTTTTACTACTTTATTTTAACTCAACTGAGCTATTTAGACTAAAAAAAATGGTTTAGTATATTCATGACCTTGACAATATATATAGCTATGCTAAACTTTATTTACATTGGTCTAATCGTTTGAAATGTAATAAGGAACGAGCAAACCAAAAAAACATTGTACTTGTATAGTCTACGGTGTATTTATCAGTACCTCCTATTATTTTTAAAAAATCTTAAATAAACTATTTCCTTAATCAAATTTTATATTGTTGCTCACATTTATTTAAGAAATAAAATATACATAGTCAGTAATGTCTGCGTGAAGAAATAATCTTGAAAACATAATTATAGAAATTAAACATAAAAAGGAGTATTTTAAATACGAGAGAATCTTGATGATTGATTGTAATCAATGCTTATAAAGTATTTATTACCAGTTAATTAAAAAACAATAACTTCTTGTACATTATAAAAAATTAATATATCTTCTTTATGGATACAATTAAGTATGCGATAAGCATGTTTTAATTATACAAGATATCGTTTATATATTGCATGATAATACGACGACAAAATCTCATGTCAATATTTAAAAAGATAATTTTCACATCACACGTTTTACGATCCATAAGAATATGAATGAAATCCAATTAATTTCCAATGAATATTCAAAACAGTTTATATTACAGAGGGCGGTACGTGTTTGCGATTAAATAATCTAGTAAATAACACAATGCTATAATGATGTGCGTACAGTCTGACAGCGTTTAATAGGAACAACAAAAATTATATACCAACTCATATTTTCATTTTACTTGTGTCAATAATAAAAAAAACTAGGCAGCCATGGCGACTGTCGACTTTGAAAAGTTTCTATTTATAAATATTTAATGTAAGCATAAAAAAAATGGAATAACTTATCAATATAATAGGAATCGTTTTTGTAAATATTTTTTCCGAGCATTTGTGGGAAAATATTTTAGATGTGGCAACACAAAAGCCGCTAAAGAAGTTTTCACTTCAAAAAAGGTGTCAAAGGAGATCACTGACAAAAGAATTCGAGTTCTTTAGTCGGTTTCATGTGGAAGTACTTTCTTATTATCAGATTAAGTTACTCGACCCTGATTATAAAATATTGATAGACGGATTTATTTACGTGTCCTAGTTTGGTTATTGGTTTAATTTATACATTTTCGTTAGTTAATTATTATAGAATTTTATTTCCATAAAGTGTTAACTTTTAATATTTTACTGTAATTGAAAAAAAAATCCAGTACTATCGACAACGTTATTAATCTTCACATTCACGATCAAAGCCTATGCCTTAAATATACGTTAGATGTTTACCTTAAGAACAATTACAATAATACGTTTGAATGGTGTGTTACTGATCCGCTTGCGTTTAAACTTGTTTGCAAAAGTTCAGTACAGTTTTTACTTTTGTTTGTCAACAGATTTTTACCTAACCAATGTTTTATTGTTATCGAGAAATATAAAATTGGATTTTGGGTTTCATATTTGCAACAGTGATCTCGAGCATCACTTGAGTTAATTTTTGATAAAGGCGATTCAAAACTCGCATGTTCTGTCACAGAATCAACGTCGTCCGTGCAACTTAATAATGTGTAAGAAATAAAACACTATACAGAAGAGACACGCAATAAACATATAAAAAGGGAGATGTACCGACGTTACAGACGAATTAAAATGCGGAATCACGTACATGACAGCCAGTTCGAAGATTTTTTTTTCTTTAATACACTTAAAAATAAGCACAGGGCTATGCGTAGACCTGCTCTATGTTTGTATTTTTTTTTCTTTACATTTCGTTAAAATCAAACGCCGTCAAATCTAATACAGATCGGATGCAAAGCGGAGAACGATTATTAATAACTTTAAAATGTAGTGGATTTTGAAACGAAATTCCGTGTTTAAGCTCGAGTCCTAAGTTTGTAAATGGAGAGTTATTTTTAGGTTTCTTATATATTTGAAAACAATGTTAGGTTTTTTTTTTCAAATTTTATGTGACGGCGTGTCATTTTAAACGACACAATTATCCAGGTCACACATAGCTTGAAAATATAGATACGTTGATACGTTGCGGGCTTTCGTACTCAAAGACGTGGGCATTTACAATGGGGCTAATGAGAAAGTAACGCTATGCTCGGAGTTTCACTGCGTGCCCGAATCTGAAATGACAAGATCCGCAAAAGAACCAAAGTAACCGATATTGCTCGAAGAATTACCAAACTTAATTGGCTGGGCACATTGCTCCTAGCACCAACGCTTGATGGGGCCAACGGGTTTTCGAATGTCTGCCGCATACTGGAAGATGCACCGTGCATAGGCCTCCCACAAGATGGACCGACGACCTGGTGAAGGTCGCGAGAATCCGCTGGATGCGGGTGGCGCAAGACCGGTCTTTGTAGAGATCATTGGAAGAGACCTATGTCCAGCAGTGGACGTCTTTCAGTCGAATGGATGGATTGATGGTATATTAATATGTGAAAGAAATAAAAAAGTAAGCAAAGATAGAGGAAAGAAAACAAAAAAAAAAATATTATTATTTTATGAAATTAATTTTACGATAAATAAATTAGAATTACAATGCATCTTTGCACAATTTCTAAATCGTTTTACGGCTCCACGTAATTTTCGTTCTAAAATATCCGTTCGCGACATTAAAATTAATAAAAGCTCTGCTCCATGGTCGATTCTAAATCTGTATTTATTTCATATATTACTTTTATTAAAGATACAGATGTGCGTATTGATTGTCGATAAGCGTATTTTTTTTAATATATGGTACGGCATTTTTTATTTATACCTATTTGATTACATGTTGGGTTAGAAGAATTAGGACAATATAGCCGCAATAGATGCTATTGCTTATTTTTTATCGCCTAGTAAAAAACCAGAAGATACTCGTAAATATGTCTGATCGCTGAAAATAAAATGTTATCAAAATAAAGAAACTTATATTTATAAAAAAAATTGCTAAAAAGAGAGAATATTGAAATATGACGGACGTCACACTAAGGTATTTCGTAAATATTATATAAGAACACTCACTTTGTAGAAGAAGGGATAGAACATTTATAAGTAGAGTGATTCTTTTTTCAGTATACATATATGAGATTAAATTATTGGCTTATTCTTTTGTTTTCAATTCAAACACCACTGTAATATATTCTATTTATATGTTAAAGTTTAAAGATAAAACTAAATACGAACTTGATTGAATTGTGACTACTTCTTCAAATTAATGTAGAAATATAATGAATAGACGTCTTTGATTTTAAATTAAAAAATGCCAATATGTCACAAAGTTGTGAAAAACAAAACAAAAATATCAATTCATAATTGAAATAGAATTCCATCCAATTCGCTTTGAGAATAAAAATAGACAATAGAACACCTATCACTGCATCCAACAAAGGTTCTATTAACAATATGAGTAGGTAATGTTCAACTTAGATCGATCGGCTATCTGATATTATAGGTATGATTCCAACGCAGACGAGCGGGATAACTCCATACTTAACAAAAATGCTAAATATATTTCTAGTGAACATGAATCGTTTGAAGTAATATATATTAATTAAATAAAAAAAAATCACATTAATTTCCATCCCTTTTAAATATGTATATATCGTTTAAATATGAGGCAGAAAGAGACAAGTAACGTTAGTAAGTGTAAAGTCGCAGCTGTTTTACGTAATTCGGTATATTTGGTTCCGAAACTAAACGAGAATGGAACAAATTGATATTAAACATTTTAGTAGATACATGAATATTGTTTTCTGAATGATTTGTATTACAAAAAAAAACTCGAAAAGTATTAATGCAACTCTTTCCAACATATCCATGGATTTATTAATTTTAGAATAGATGAAGAAAACTAACGTTTAAACATTTTTAATTAAATTTATTTTATCTGAATTTCAGTAAGCGATATATAATAGATAATAGTACTCTTGATGTAATATTTTAACTAGAAACAACCTAACCTAACAAATTTACGTTTTCATTCACTGAATTTCTCATGTTTTTGGGCGATTTGAAATTTATTTTATGTTTATAGTTCCAACATTAGTTACGTACACTTTTTGAGTCCACTTTGTAATAAATATAAGTCAAGCTACTATTCAATAATCGAGCGAATATCATGTGACCCACTTTTTCATGTATAATCCTGTTAAATTGTTTATTTTTGTAAGTCAAATAGAATTTAAATATTAATGAAACGCAGCGTTTCGACCGCCCGTTTGGTGGCGACTCGCTCTCTGCCCGTCCTCTGAAAATGGAGCGACCGATAAAAAAAAGGTAACGAATTATAAAAAAAAAAAAAACGCGGAGGCATACAATCGCGAGCGCGGACGTGTGGGCGGTGGGAGAAATGAAATGAAATAATGAAAAAAAAAAATGGGCAAAAAACAGTACAAACATGCATTGTCCTGGTCCACCTACCACCCTTAATGAGGAACGGGGTTTACCATATACAGTCCCCTCCTCTCTTGCCCCTCACCTCACATCGCGGCACTCGCAACGTGTATCTGAAGTGGCTGATTATCACTTGATTCCATCTGTGTTCGCGCGAATTGATCTGTGTTCTACAA
This sequence comes from Samia ricini, assembly GCA_014132275.2. NCBI lineage: Eukaryota > Metazoa > Arthropoda > Insecta > Lepidoptera > Saturniidae > Samia > Samia ricini. Next base: position 4,037,994 of record AP028164.1, on the reverse strand, counting down.
ATGTGCGAGAAGTGTATTACTGGGGCTAAACTTTTTGTGGTATATTCGTTCGTAATGGTGTATCGGCTCGTTTTTAAGGTCTTTACCGTTGATCTTCATTTGTAATTTCGATTTTAGAAACGATCAAACTAATTCGTTTTTGAAGGCTGGCGGCGGCAACTTGATTTTTTTTGTTACTGGCTGTGGGCTCGCGGCTCCACTCGCGTATCATATTTCCTATTCGGCACAATCATTTACTGCGTAAAATATATGTATTATTAATAATAATTCAAAAATAATGGAATTTCCTTTTTTGTACTGGCCCTAAATGATCAATTATCTTTGTCACAAATGGAAACACATGCGATTAAAATTAAAGCGGATATTGTTAATAATTTCATGTGTTTTTAATTCAAAACTTCTTTAGCCGCGTTGAATGATTTTCGGTAGGGGGGAAAAACTTACCATCGCGTCACCTATGACGTCAGCCTTCAGCGACATGTTACAATCTGCCAAATAAAAGTTGGGGTTTAAGTGGACGCTTTTGTGTTGACACAAATATTTTCCCATAAATGCCTAAATAAAATGTTCGAGTCGAAACATAACATACATATATAAGCTCACGCCTGTTATCCCCGAAGGGTTAGGCAGAGGTAAAATAGCGAACTCCACCCACCTACATTTCGCCGAGCTTAATTCCGTCCCAGATGTGACAGGGGGCGAGCCTTTCACCATATCGGGCACAAATTCCAGACTCCGGATGATACTGAGTAGAAAAACCAAATATCACTTGACCCGACCCGGGGATCGAATCCGAGACCTCAGAACGGCAGTCGTACTGTAATACAACTGCGCCACCGAGCCAGTCGAGTCGAAACGACTACAACTAAATTATTCTGTTGCATGTCTAAATAAGTGCATGAGTAATCAAACAGAATCTGAACTGTAGTCCACGTAACTATAGTTAATTTCAATTAACAAAAAAAGTTTTTTCAAACTTTTTACTTCTGTCTCAATGGTTGCTTGAGTTTTTTAAAATAATCATGTAGCGTAAATTACACCTTACAACTTCAGCTATCTGCCAGAAAAAAAAATCTCATTGAAATCGGTCTAACCGTTCCGGAGATTAGCTGGAACAAACAGACGGACACATAAATAAGCAAAAAAAAAAAAAGAAAAAAACAAATTTTGTTTAACTAAAACTATCGTATATACATTAATATGTATTAAGTAAAAAAAAACTGTTATTTTGATATTAAAAAAAGATACTTCATTTTTATTTACTTGTATATGTTTTTAATGTTTAGAAAATAATGGAAAGCTGGCGTAAACGCCAGATAAGTGCTCAAGGGGTTAAACTTCCAGTATTATTGGTATTTGTATTTGGCGACAGTTTTTCGAACTTTAGTGTGGTACCCAAGCGAGCAATGTTAGAAAATGCCCTACCACCATGCTACGATTCCCTCAAGATGTTTTCCTTCACTGAAAGCTCAGGCTGATTTTAGAGTTGGGTTTAAACCCGCGTCCATTGACGCTGAATCCGGCCGCACTATCCACTGCCCAATCATTGGTTCAATAAAATCTGCAAATTCGCCTCAAATTACAGGGGAAGATTTAAAATAACATAATACAACCTGTTGTCTTGTATGGATCAGAATGTTGGCTCATACAGGTGACGGACGAAAGAAGACTGTGTGCAGATGAGGGATGCATTTAGGGAGGATTAGGGATGAGCACATTAGAAGAAGTTTGAAAGCGGCGCCAGTAACAATGAAGTTAAGGAGGAGGAGACATCTGTCCTGGTATGGACATGTGATGCACAGGGAGTAAGAGCGTATTTAACAGGTATTGAATATGAATGTAGATGGCTATATGGGAAGAGGAAGACCAAAGAAAAGATGTGGATAGATTGTGTGAAAGATGATATGTTTAGGAAGGGAGTGAATGCGGAGATGACAACAAATAGAGAGGAACGGAAGATGAAGACATGTTGCGCCGACCCCAAATGTAAATGGGATAAGGGTATGGTGATTGATGGAACTTAAAGTCACGTAACTAGAAGAATGTTAAGTATGAAGGTATAGGATATAGAGGTAGAATGAAACCGAAGAAGGTATGGATGGATTGTGTGAAGATTGATATACGTATAAAAGGTGTGAATGTTAAGATGACAGAGGAGAGTGGAAGAAGAAAAAACTTGTTGCGCCGACTCTGTTTAATGCAGGAAAAGGTAAAGATGATGACAACATTTTACGTGATTTAGTTTGCGTAATTGATGCTCAAGGTAAACTTGTAGCAAAATGGCCTCCGTTTTGTTAGTGGAATTTTGTATGAAGTTCACTGTTTACCAGTAATTAAAGAAAAGTTGAAGGTGAACCAGGCATAAGATTCTTTTACTATACCTATATAGTTTATTATTGTAATCATTATGTGTCATTATTTTATTGTAACAATCACACTTCACTGTTTCGTCAGTTTGTAGATTAATTTTTTTTATTAAACTATTATCCACGTAACCACGTATATCTTGTGAAATAATTTCACACTATTTTTAATGTCTCAACTCAACAATAACATCTGAATCCCTTAAACCCTCACTTTGATACGCATAAATAAAAGTTATTTTTTACGCAACCTACCCTTCCGAGTGCTGAATTTCCATACGAGAAATCCCAATTTTCGAACACATTAACCATCAAAAACAGCGCCCAAAATTAATTTGTTTATGCGAAACAAAGGTGGGCGCACTGGCTGTATGCATGCACCCGGTCGGCACCCACCTCCCGAAATAATAAAAAAAAAAAAAAAAACGAGGAGAGAAAAAAAAAATACGAAAAATGGTGGAGGTAGCACCAGATCACCCACACCCATCCCGCGCGATCGGCATCAGACTTCTTTTTTTAATCGCGTCGAACTCAGAATGGTCGTTTTTGGTAAAGCACACACAGCGCGTTGCCTATTTTTTCCATTAGATTACTTTGTATTACCGTATGAGCGATGCGATGCAATAGTTTTTTGAGGTCCGTGTGACACGTGAGTGCAGGAAATTAAATTCTTTCAACAGAAATATTAAAAAATAAAATCACAAAGACGTTGTTAACTGACTTTCAAATATACGTCACAATCGTAGTTTAAAACACCTAACGCGTTTTTTTACACAGATAATTAAATATACTGACTGTTGCAAGAATTTTAAACGCGGAGAGAACATTTACGAAGTTGCATTCATAATAACAAAACATAAATAAAAATAAAGTGTATGCTTCGAATGTCATTAGAAACACGTATTATCGTCATGTACAAATTAAAAAAAAATAATAATAACCTTGTTGACTCCCCTTATCTTCTTAGTGAACTAGGCTTTAAGTGCCCTAGGCCTAATGCCAGATGCCATGTTTTTATTTGATGTTCCTATCTGTAGGACTAACTATGTTGCAAACACATTCCTGTATAGGACTTGCAAGATGCATAGTTTATACTTTAACGACTTCGACATATTCTTTATCGCAAACACAACGTCTTATAAAAGAGAAATTAGAGCAAAGCGTGATATATTATATGTTTAATGAATGTGTATATATATCTATGGTCAATCTTGATTTCTATTTTTTTTTATTCTTACCATTAATCTTGTATATAGTTAGAGCCAAAGTCTTTATTATACTAAAACTGAAAGAAATTAAAAATCGGTTCAGTTTTGTAGGAGGAAATAGGGTACTACGAGGTAATATTTTCGTCTATTTTGCATAGGTATCCCTATTTTTTCTTTGGGGGCTCAACACGATAGAAATATTTTTCTGAAATACCTACTTTTCCGTCCACATGTCCTCTTAAACTTCAATCACACTGAACTTTACGTGACCAAAGACCCGACAGCAGAATTTACAACGAACAATAATTATTTAAGCACTATAAAATATTTACCTACCACAGTACATTATTATGTTTTCCTTCAACGAAAGCCATATCTTATTGCGGGTCGAAGCCACATTTCTATTCTTATGCAGTACCTAACACAGACTCTACTAACCACTTTAGTATTTAGAAACATAATGATATTAAAACCGCAACACAAAAATAAGTCTTTATTTAAAATTATATTCACCGTATAAAAGATAAACATAGAAAAACTTTAGAATGTTTATTTAAAAAAAAACTCGTATATTATATTATTATCTATCCATACACGTAATTATTAAATTAATAAACTTTCCATTCATAGCAATTATATTTATATTAAAATTAAATATAATTAACGAGGCACCCGTTCGTCGACGGAGACCAATAACTCAAGCATCAAAATTCCCTGATAATTAGCAAGCAAAAGGCAATAAATATCACCAAGACGATTATTATACGGCAACGGATAACCGCAAGGAGTTTATAATGATACCACGTAAACTAGAAACGTTTACAATTTGAATAAATTAACTACGGTTCCCACGTGACTTTAATTCTCTGTTATCTGCGATTACATTGCTGAGTTCGATATGAAAGAACTAGCAAGAAGAACTTACATTCTTGTTCTTATTGTTTATAAACCCAACTGAAATGTTGTCATAAAATTTCTATAAGTATGTATAGAATAAAGAATATTACAGACATTAAAAATTTGACACTGGTAAATGCGCAACCTGCACAGCTAAAAGTTAAAAAGAGGTGGTTAACATAAGAGTGATCATTCACTCAGGTAACGGCCTAGCCGAGGTTCGTACTACTTTGGTAACCCTTGTGCTAGTTACCTTTTGAGGCTGAGTGCCTTCAGCACTCGCCCCCAAAGTCACGGTGAAGCTGTAAAGGCCCTTCCGGTCAACGGCGTCAGCTAGGTTAAAAAAAAACGAGTGGTCGTTTGGATATACATACATAGATCTCCATTCTATGGTATAATCATTGTGGTCCAGACTTCATCATCTAATGTAAGAAATTTACATTAAGAAATTATGCTATGCTATTCACGATACATTCGTTGGATTATAGGGATCTTTTATTTAATTTCCAAATATTTGCATATATGTCTTCATACGATAAATTGAAGAAAAAAAAATACACGCAATAATTTCTATAGAAAAGTAAACCTGAAATGAGTGTGAAAGAAAAATGTTTCGATATGTTACCCACAATTACAAATAATATTATATAACATTGTCCACGGCACCGTTGGCTAAAAAATTGTCCTATAATTTACCTAATTTAACAAAGTATACCTAAAATATTGGCCAGTTTATGGGACATCTATGATTTATGACTTCATTAAATGGCAGCAAATTAGGTAAAAATAAAATATCCTTAACTTTTGCTGATTGTATTGATTTTAAAAACAAAATGTACAAACAAACAATAGCCGTGCATTTTTATTTTTGAAGGATTCACTTCCAAAGTAGTCCGAAGTTTTCATAGTACCCGTACAAGCCTCGGGCAACGCCAGTTTTCTGCACCCTTCCATGTAATTAAAATTACCGCTTATAATTAGTGAGTTACTACGTACAAAGAAATAATTTCGAAACTATGATACTGGCTTTGGCCGTAGTGGCACATTATAAACGACCGTTGATTTTAAATAATTACACGTTTAACTTAAAAATTATCTAAGATGATTCTCTGTATGTAAATCTTTTATAGTACTTTGGTTTTATTATTTAGTACTACCTGTTGTTGGTCGCATGTGAAGTATCCTATGTTAATTTAATTTAAAAAAATGTACTTTAATATTTCAAATCTGATTTAAATCGGTCTTATAATTTGATAATACTTATATATTTATGTAGTTATTACAATTAAATGATTTCACAAAAGTTTAAATGTGTAATGTACTATCCTCATTTCATTATTAATTTTAATTTTTATTATTTTTTCTTTGTTTATTTTGTAGTGATAACTTCTTATGGGAGGGTAAAACCGCTTTGTTACGTAACGCGTTACGGCGCCATTTTGTCTGGCTTCCCTCTCTCTCACGCATGCGGCAGTGGTAGGCATCAACTTAGATTAGTTTAAATTATCACTTCTGTCGGGCGTCCCGAGACGCACACTTTTTTTTTTGTAATAGTATGTAAGTTACAACCTTTTTAGTGGGTTGTCGAAATTTGGGTACTTTCTTCGATTTGTAATCCTTGTTTAATAATTTTATATAGTTTTTGAAGTTTTAAATAACATTTTAATTTCATTAACTTATTTTTTTTTTTTTTTAGCTATTTATTTTTACCTCTACGTATTTATTTGAAATAAAATTAATCCGTTTCCTGTAAACGAGTTTCCTGATCAAATTTACTGTAACGTATTTCTAAACTTAAAGAAAAAATATCTCAAATTCCTCTGGCTTGATGAGTGTAATATCTGATTACTGTGTCATTTTTATGCTATAAATTTTTGCCATAAACCAAGTGAGAACATTAAAATGATTGAAAAAAAAGTATTAGATACTTAGTAATAGTTTCCAGCGGTTCGGGAGCCAGCAACCCGATCTCCGTAATGATCTAATTACTTAGATTAATGATACACATTTATTTACTAAACGACGTAACGTAAATGTACACTTTGTCTGTCCAAAGCCTTTCAAGGTCATTTGACACGACCTAATCCTTGATTATTAAACATTTATTGGATAAAATAAGCGGTAGTGTGATCGGATACTGCGTAAAAGGACGTATGTTCGTATCCACCTTTCCTATTATGAGCTTTCGGTGAAGGAAAATAAAGCGAGGAAATCATTGCATATTAATAGAGTATTTTCTATCGCCGACCTTCCTAGTTACCGTCGTCAAAATGAAAGTCTATTGCACCTTACTACCAAGTGAGATTGTGATGAAAACACCAACATTTTACTTAATAAAGTAGTAAAAAAAAGTTGACAGTCACGAGACCCTGCCTCTTCCGAACATCAACATTTTTTTGTAGAATTTGTAATTAATCAAATACAATAAAATAAATAGAATAATATGTATTAGAAAGAAATACAAAGCGGGATGTCACGGGTACGTATGCTATAGTCGCATTGAAAGACGCACGCAATAGACGACTTACACAGAGTAACAACGAAGTGTACAAAGTAAACACGGTAAAACCGGTATTCGAAGATATAATACTGAAAAATGTTAACCTGTGATTTTGCAACTTTAACTTATCTAGGTGGCTAGAAATATTCTAGAAATTTATAATGAATGCAAACGACACAATATATTGTAGATAAATTACTGGTTAAAGATTTTTTTTCCGGGTACCACAAAGCAACAGTCCATTCTATTTTACAAGATACTTGCATATTATAATTGGAACGGCCATATGATTTATTATCGGTTAATTTTATGATAATGAGACTATGAATAATCTACGCCGGGGACCTATTCTGTAGTAATCGTTAGATAATTTATTTAGCGATATATCTGAAAATATTGAGTAGTAACTAAAACACACAAATACTTGTTTTTGGTTATAAAGTTACTGAATATATTATTTTATTTACATTATGGTATATTTTCTTCGCTTAAAATCCATACAGCCATTCATTCAGCTCAAATTTGTACACGGCTGAGTATGGGCTTTTTCTCCCCCGTGCCATCGCTTATGATCTTGCACTGTCATGTATCATACGGGAGAGGTTTTAGCCATAAAAACCTAAAATAAAGAAAGAAAAATATTCCCGTGCAACCATATGACAATATCAAATCATGTTCTTTAAAATAAAAATCATTTGAAACATTCGTAATATAGGTGTCTTGTTGCGAATTTCATCCTTAATGTAGTAAACTCGTATTTTTGTTATTTATTAACTTGTTAATTAATTTGTTTTATTTTATTAATTAATTTTGATGGTGTTTTATTATTGTGGACATGTAAAGTATATTAAAAATAATGACTGGCAGCGTGAGTTTTAAGATCACACTAAAATTTTAGCAAGTAGCACCCAATTCGTTGCATCACTAAAAAATCGAGTAATTTTTCGAAGGTAAGATATGACTAGTAATTTTTTTTTTGTGGACGGAAATGAAGTTTAGCAATTTTTATTACAATTTTTTTTCATTATCTGCTACAGAGTTGAATATATGTGATTTTTGGCTCATTTTTTTTTTTTTGTATTATTTTATTAATTAATAATGACTGGCAGCGTGAGTTTTAAAATCAAACGAAAATTTTAGCAAGTTGCATCACTAAAAAATAATACAAAAAAAATGACCTAATAATCACACATATTCAAAACCGTAATAGATAATGAAAAAAAAAATTGTAGTAAAAATTACTAAACTTCATTTCCGTCCGCAAAAAAAAAAAAAACTCGTCATATCTTCTTCTTTAAGCGCAGATTTACTTACGAAAATATAAATCAAAACAACTACACGATGGACATGTAGATAAGTAATAATTAAAATAACAAATAAATTGTATTGTACTTAAAAAAAATCGTATCGTATCGAGTCGATAAGAAATCTTTAAACGTCGTTCTTTCTACTTACTACTAGCTACATAATAACACCTCCGGGCAGCGTGTATCAAGAACGGGAGCGGATTGTAATAAGTCGCCATAAATTATGTTACACGCAATTAATGTAAAGATTGTTGCGCGGCCTCCGTCGCGGACTAGGCGGTTATATACATCAGGAGCGCAGCTATATTATTTTTAATTGTGTCATCAGAACATATTATTGTTAATATCATTTCGGTAATGTTACAGAACGACTCTCGTTGTTGATGCCCAGAGTACAATGACCCTCGTGAACGGGGTTACGTTCTAAGGAATAAAATCTTTAGGTATATTTTAAATTCCATCCATCCATTTTAAATCAAAGCTAAATAAATATTTAATTTCTTGAAATTGATTTTATAAAAATGTAGACCTACGCCCTATAATTTACAGATCTAGAAATTTACTATTTACATCAATGTAACATAAAAAACCTTAATGTAGCAAAAAAAAATGTAGAACTTTTAAAATTGTCATAATAATGTCTGCTTTTCTTTCGGGTCGTGTTCGAAATTCAATATTTGAAATTCGAAAACTTCGTAACAAACTCAAGTAATCGCATTCCAAACGAAAACCTGAAATTAACTGATCCATAAATAAGTGTGTGCAAGAATAATTTGAATAAAATGAAACCCGGGCCAATCAAGGAGTCCGAATTCGTTTTATTCATTTCGACTGTCCCTTATCTCAGCTAAACACTTACGGATGCAATTTTATTAATTAATTTCGAGATGCATTTATCTTCCTCGCATGATGCAAGCATTTAATAAGGACGAGGCGCCATTATGGGGAATTGCGTTTGCGGGAAGTCGGGGAGAATCCGACAGGATACTGGCAATAATAATTTATTACTCTAGAAATCTCGATAATGTTTCCTTTGTTGTTTTATTTATTCAAATTGAAATGTTATAGAAACCTTTCTTTGATTATACATGTAAAATAGATCTCTATGATGCATTGGATCTCTATGGTCTCCCTATAAATAAATAAAAAAAATCATTTGTATAAAATTTAATGCGAAAATAATACGTATTAATTATTATACTGTAACTGAACAATTAATTATTAGATCAGAAAGAGATACAACCTGCGGTTTTTGTTGCCGATTACGTATATAAATAAATTTCGCAATATTTCCCCTGTAGTATTCGTATTGTGATGTACAGTTTTGCCATATTTGTTTTACTGCATTGCTTGGTCATCCACTATCGTATTACTTTATCTAGTGACTGTCTTTTTGGGCGCAGCCAACAATATAACGAAAAGTGAAGCGTGAGACATCCAAAATATTAAATAAAACAATATTATGTATGGTAAAAAAACAATAATTAATGTACCCAAATTATACTATACAGTGAGGATTTTCATACCAATCCAAGAGGTTTTTCTATATTTGTTTTTTTGTACAAGACTTCGAAACCGTATATTTGATACCAGCGGTTGATTATCACGGTATCACCTTATAAGAAGATAAATATGCACGAACAATATTCGTCAAATTATCAGTTTCAGAAAAATAAACTTCGGTCAAGGATTCCTTCTTATAAATTTAAAGTTAAAACTTCGATAAAATATATACCTGCGAACCCCAGCTCCCCCCACATTTAAATAATAACATTAATCTGTTTGACTTAACTTTTCTCGTGTATTAAAACGAGAACTTATACTTATAAACTTATCCTTTATTTATATCTAATTAAAGTTTTACTTATGTTTTGGCCATTGCGAAATGCAAATCTGCGGAATGATCATATTGGGCTTTTTGCTTGGTTTGATACTAGATATATTATAGTCCAGAAATAATAATTATGGCGGTGATTTTTTTTAAACCCAAGCTAGTCATAACCTTATCAATCGAATGGTCTTTCAGTAGTTGTCGCTGTTTTTGGATTGTTCTGTGCTAAACATAAGGCCGTCATTTTGCCGTACTAGTATACAAAAAAATCTAATCTAAACTAGTAAATAAAAATGAAGCGTCTGTTTGTAATATTAAGACAAAATACATATGGGTGTATGTATATACATACGATACGAAATAAAACTACAATTTTGCAAATCCTTGTCTGTCTGTCTGTTTTTTCCCGGCTAGTCTCTGAAACGGCTGCACAGATTTTGACGAAACTTTTTCTGGCAGATAGCTGAAGATACTCCGCGTAACTAAGTATACTTTAATTTTTTTTTAATAATTGAGTTTCGTGTAAAAACACTAAAGAGCATGAAATTGTGAACAAAATACGATTCAATGCAGTTTTACTAATTTTGTGTTTGAATTTGTGACAAATATCTTTGCTTACTGTTAATAGGTACCAAAACTAATTTCCAGAAATAACTAGGGTTTTTTACACCATATAGGCTCAGTATTTTGACCACAAACTCACCTGATGTTAAGTTACCCAGGACGGTAAACACACTAAGTCCTCTAGACTTTACTTTCCTCTCAGTACTGATTATCAAAACACACTAAGCCTAGAGTTCTCAAGTGATGCTGTCGGAACACAGCTATTGATATTTGGCGACAGGGTTTCAAAGTTGAGGGTGGTAATTACCCAGGTGGCATTATTAGACAATACCCTACCACCATGCTATGGGTTTTCTCGCGATGTTTTCCTTCACCGAAGGCTCAGGCTAATTTTAGAGTTGGATAGGTGGGCTCGAACCCGCGACCGTTGCGACGGAATCCGGCCGCAGTCTGCGCCAGCATAATTTCAAAGTGCGGCAAAGAGTTTCCTGTAAAAAAACTCTCGAAATTGTGAACAAAATATAATTGAATGGACTTTTCCAATAATTATTTTAAAACAATATTAAGCAGTGAAGAGTATATGAAACGCGGGCAGAGCTGCGGGCACTCAGCATATATAACTTGTTGGCAATTGCAAAGACTTGGTTTTAAGAGTGACAAGGTATATGATTCTTTTTACTCAACCGTCACAGAAAGAGATTAGTCGGAACAAACAGACAGACAATAGTTTTAAAAGCTGTGTTTTTGGTATAGGATCCGAATATACATTCATTTATAATTAGTAAAAAGTTGTTATTTTGATATTACGAATTATTACTTCAATTTTATTTATTAGTATAGATTACTGCTCTAGCATCGAACCCTTCTAAATAATATGTATTAAAAACGGGAGACGAATACGTACATCAAAATTATCACGCATCTCGACTCGACGTTGAAATGCGTTTTTATCAAAGGGTTACTTACTTGTTCATTCACAAACGGCCGCGGGCTGTGTTCTGGACGCTTAGCAATACATCGCTAATGTTTTGCGTGTAAACTCCGCCCGGCTACTTGCGCACACAATCTTGAGATAAATCAGTTTACTTATTAAACTCTTGTACTCGACTTTATTTTGATATTTTTAATGACTGATGTAATAGGGAACTAAAGCAATAAAAAAATAACTCGTAATAATATTTCGCATTAGATTCATCAGTAGGTAATATCGGCGTAATCCGACGGCTCAAGAGGACATGCGATCAGGAAAGTAGGGCATTTCAAAAATAGATTGCTATCGCGTTGAGCCCCAAAGAAAGAATTATAGAACACGAAAGGGAGAACTGCAGCACGGGCTGATTTAACTACGCAAAATAGACGAAAACATCATTTCGTGGTACCCTGTTTCCTCCTCCAAATCTTATCCGATTTCTAATTATATTTTAGTTTTAAAATAATGAAGACTTTGGCTAATTGCGTTTTGCTTTTTTTAAATTTATATCATCAAAATTTTTTGACGAACGTCTCAAAACGACGGTAAATATCGGGCATGTTTTTCATTTTCATAGGCTTCTTAGTTTCTACAATAACTAATTTATAGAAAAAACAAAACGTACGGGCATAGCGTTGGTGGAAAATAAAAAAATGCTAGATTTTTACCGTCATTTTGAGACGTTCGTCAAACAAATTTGATGGATAAAATTTAAAGAACACTTTATTATTCTAAAACTGAAAGAAAATTAAAAATCGGTTCAGTTTTGGAGGAGGAACGAGGGTACTACGAAGTGATGTCTTCAAGGATATCTTCAAGTGTTTGCATGGTTAAATCAGCCCGCTCTGCAGTTGCCCCTTTTGCTTTCTTTAGGGTGCAACGCGATAGCAATAGTTTTCTGAAACACCAACTTTTCTGACAACATACCCTCTTAATGTGTCAAGTACCCATGAAAATAAGACAATAGGAAAACAATGGAAAGCTGGCGTAAACGCCAGGTAAGTGCTGAAAGGGTTAAGGAATCATGCATCGTGCGCATAACTCCGTTTTGGAAAGTATGTATTATATTTCTCTGATATCTTTATCCCTTCCTAATAATTTGCCTTGCAGATTTAAACAAAAAATTGCCAAAGGAGTTTTACTTCTGACATGCATACTCTGTACATGTACATGTACCCTCTTTTGATTTAAGATATATTAACATTCTCGTTTATTTATGTTATAATTTTTTTTATATACAAATAATCAATTTATTTCTAGTTAAGTTTATAAAAATTATTGTACCTATATTATGTTTGAGAGTTCGATGAATTTTTATATGAGGCGGTCAACATAATTACTAACAACATATTATTGTCGATTCTCAAGCTGGGTAGTATGGTTGCCAGGGGCAAACGGTACGTATTCGTATACCAATCAATAGTTGGTAAAATAATAGAAAAAAAAAACGTATCATATTTTGTTAAAACAATGTGTATTATTTTTTTAAGTAATAAGAGAATTAATATAAATTGGAAAAATAAGGTTTTGACTCTCTCTAAATGTTAAAAAAATATACTAACGTAAATGTCATATTATTGTTACAGGTAAATCATCAATTTTTCAAAACAGTAAGTGCACCATAAAACTGAAACAAGGTAACGATCACTACTATTAATGTTAGTGGTCGACGAATCTATAGCGCCATTACAGATAAGTGAAACGAAATAATTTATTGCACACGAGAAATCTGTTTACTTTTAAATATTCAGAAAATATTTTTCGGATTTCACAGAATGTAATTTAATTTAATTGCACAACTCAATATAAAAAAATTTAAAGAGGGAAATCTAAATATATCCACTTGTCCAAAGCCTAAATTATATATTTCTGAATAACATGTAACACATAATGTGCGTTTAATATATTATAGTTTAAAAAGTGCGGGGAATTCTATAATGTAACTTTAATAGTCTAGTCAATAAATAATATATTCTGTTATTATAAATAAGTAACCAATATTGATGTAATTATCAATAAGGAATTAAAACTATGCACTTATTTCGCTAATAACCGCTAATAGATAATGTAGAGTACGTATAAATTACATTACCAAAAAGTTTTATTTTAATTAATTGCTTGATTCAGCCAAAAGACGGCCACTGTTGGACATAGATCTCTCCAAAAAGGGGGACATTGTTATTATCGCCACGTTTGGGATGTGGGTTGGCGATAGCAGTAGGTGTTTGTGATATTCAGAGGATGCTGCTGCCCATCCCCTGGTTTACCCCTTAGTCGCCTTTTACGACACCCACCAGAAGATATGGGGTGTTACTATTCTTCACGGCATGACACAGCCTAAAAAAAACTTATATAGCCCACCCACTAATTTTAAGTGAAATAAAATCTCTTGTACTTTTTAGTAGGTATGGCAAAAGGCCCATACCCGTGCCAAAATGTATAAAAGACGATAGAGAAATATTTCACACATTCTTATACTATTTCCATCAGTTTCGATGTAGTAAGCTAGCTAACTTAATTTATGTATGGCACTAATTAAACCACTATCAAACTTGACTTATGAGTAAAACAAAACACAAACTAAACGCACACAACAAGACGACGCGTCTTCAATCAGGCCAAGTCGCATTTCGAAAGCAAATTATCAAACTCGGGTGTTACAGACGATAGGGTGAGGGGGGAGATATAATTAAAATCCGTTGATTAATATGTAAATGTAATAAGATTACCCTCCCTTGAATAATTTAAGTGGGAGCCCCTGAAATGAGTTATATAGGCGTTGGACTCTCATTATGGTGAGTAGTTGTATCGGAGATTGTATATGGATATGGTATATGGATTTCAACTGAGTTACTATATACAACCAGATATATACTTTCGCACTTGTATAATGTCCAGTCTCTGATCCCTGGTTGTATATAGTAAGTCAGTTGAAATCCAGATACCATTCAGTAAAGGCATGCAAATCATATAGAAATGTTTACTGCTTTAAAGCAAATACATTTAATTAAACATATACATTTAAGTTATTAGTTCTCTTCAAGTAAATAAGACAAAAATATGTTACAATAAACATCCGAATAAATGGTCATTACTAAAATAAAAATTGAAAAGCTTGAAAAAAAAAAACATTAGGAAATTCAGTAAATCGGTGAAGAATTGAAATTCGGGCAGGATAACGTCTGTTGAATCATATAAAAAAAGTTAGGACTATGCAGTTGTGAGCATTAGATAAACTTTGATTATTTATTTTTAGTTCTTACACACTTGGACCTTATTTGAGGATAAAATAATAACGATATTGTCATTTAATGTATCGTTAAGATGAAAAAACAACACAAACAAAGTCGCGGTTATCGGTTTGTTATAAATAAACTAGAATTAATTTCTGTGAGATATGTATTTATTTTTTGTTGGATGCGCAATGTCTAAACCGAAAAGTGGCGCGTGACCTCGAACGATTTCAGAAAAAAAAATTCAATCAGATTATATCTGTATTTAAAGAAAATATTCTGATGAATTTTAAGAATTTTGTACTAAAAAATACTCTTGAATCTGGATAGGCGAAGGTTAAAAAATTACAAAAAAAAAAAACATCACTATATTAATGGATGAAACCCGTAATTGTTCTATAAAATATTATTTAGTGATATTCGATTTTCTTTTTCTTTCATCACTGTATGGATGACGAAATTAAGCCTAACAAAATTGACTACATTTAGACTAGGACATCTTTATTAAGAACTCATAGCGTCCCGCCTCCTAGCGTTGGTCAACAGCCAGCAAGGCGTTAAAGGCATCAGCTACACAGACTACCGTTTACGATAGACCTATGTCGCCAGCCGTCTGTTCATACGTTTCGTCCCAAGGTGGGACATATATTAGACGAACATGGCAGTTCTAGTTAGGCTGGTCCCTGGTGCTTGGCTCACTCGTCTAATGGGTTTGATTAAACTGCCAGTTTATTTGACGGTACGTTGCGTGCGTGCGGCCACGTATGAATTTATGTTTCGGCCAGACGTTCGTATATGTGGAATTATTATCAAAGATTTAGGATCTTGTTAGTTAGTCCTTGGCGATATTTTACCACCTATATATCTTATCCGAGTATCAAGATAATATATTTATAGGTAGCAATATTTGAAGCACCATTATTATATAACCCAATAATATATTTACGGATTTTAGTTTTATTTTAGTTAAATATAAAGTATTGACATCTAAAATGCTAGTGTATTGTACAATGTACAAATGTAATATAAGTTACCCGGAGTAACTTCAGCTATCTACCAAAAAAATCTCGTAAAAATCCGTCCAGCCGTTCCGGAGATTACCCATTACAAACAGACAGACAATTTTTTTTTTAATTGTATCTTGGTATAGGTATCGTATATACATTTATATATATATAACTGCCTCGATGGCGCAGTTGTATTATGGTGCGAATGCCGTTCTGAGTTCTCGGGTTCGATCCCCGGGTCGGGTCAAATGGTATTGGGTTTTTTCTAGTAAGTATTATCCCGGAGTTTGGCATTTGTGCCCGATATGGCGACAGCTCGTCCCCTGTCACATCTGGTACGGAACTAAGCTCGGCGAAATGCGGGTGGTGTAGTTCGCTATTACACCTCTGCCTAACCCTTCGGGGATAACAGGCGTGAGCTTATGTTATATGCAGTATAAAAAAAATATTTTGATATTACAAACAGACACTTCAATTTTATTTATTAGTATAGATTATCCATTAAAAAAAAAATTGGTCTGAGCCATAGACATAATATGTTTTCGCTATGCTTAATAGACGATCGTGGGAGTGAGAAGTCATAATTAAGTATATCGCCTAAGACAAAAACAGAAAGCGAATCGAATGACACGTTGTCAATTTTTATAAGACGATATACCCCTAAGACTCGCTGTCTATTAGAGGTATTCTTTTAGAGTAATTTCATTTAAAATCTTCGACGAAACTGTAAAAATATTATTTGTGGAACTATTGGTGTCTTGTTCGGTGAGGGAATGTGAAGTAACACAACGTAATAATCAAAAATAAAAATACACTTTTCACGGCTAATTCGGTTACACTGTTAGTTAACATATTTTGCCGATTTGGGATTAATATTTAATCGAAAAACCGATTTACTGTTACTGCAAAACTGTAATCGATTTTATGTTTTTCTTAAGGTTTATTATAATATTTTATTGCTTTATATATAGATATTTGGTGGTTAATAAGGGCAGAATAACCGCTCTGTGCTTGATCGTAAGCACAGAACATCAATCGATCGCCAGTCGTTGCTGCTATGCCGGCCTGCAGAAGTGTCTCTTCACGTTGCATTTGAAGGACCTAATGTCGGTTGTTTAGTGGATAAGTGACTATGAATTATTATTATAATAAGTGTTTTTTTTTCGAACCTGCACGCTTAATCTAGTACTAACAGAAAGCAACGATATTCCTTACAAATTCAAGCACTTGGAAGTAAAACTGTGCATTGAATCGAATTTTATTCACAACTTTATGAGTTTTATTTTTTTTACGCAGAACCCTAATTATTTTACAATAATGAAAGTAACGCAGAGTAACTTCAGCTATCTGCCTAAAAAAAAGTTCCATGAAAATCGGTGAAGTCAATTTAGTTATTAGTAGTACAGGTTAGATTAAGTGTAGTTATTTTGGCGACCGCGAAGATAAACCATTTTTCTTCATTTTCTGCCTTTCCGTCAAACGTTCAAAGCTTTTTTAATTCGGCCGTACATACAAATTTAATTATAATAATGTCAGTTCAAGTTAAAGTCGTTGAGATTAAATAGGTAAATATCTACGTAGCAATTGGGAATCTGACCGATGGTTCTAGACTATCTCAATAATTAGGGTAGTGCATCTTCGTTTACCGAGTGAGGTGAATGAAGCCTACCCTTTGTTATAGTGTGTGCTAAGACTGATCGTACGTATGTGTGCGTGTGTGTTTGTTGAATCCGTGTATTTATGTGATACGTGCATCGAGGGTTGTCAACATTTAGATATGTGATTTGTTTAACTGCAAACTTCGTTTCATTGTATAATTCGCAGAAAAGTCTTTTTTTATTGTTAAATGAATCATGAAGTTAAAATGAAGACTAGTAGGTGAATCAAGTTAGTGTTTTTATTATGCCTTAATTAATTACCTGCTAATACATTTGTGAAAAAATTTCAATTCGAAAACTGTATGTTGTATATTGGAGTAAATTTTACCGTATTCCGGTATCCTTTGAGACAATATATATATTTTTTATTACAGTATAATTATTATATTTTTTAATTGTACTATCATTACATCTTAATTTATTGTTTTACTATACTTAGGAAAATTGATACAGATATAATAAAACTTCGATCGAACCAATCCACAATTAAAAAATTAAAAATGTTTACATATTTATTGTCAATGTTATATGTTAAAATTAATGTGTAATTAAAATCGTTAATTAAATTGTTGGCTAGTTTAAGCAATATATGTTTTTAAAATGTACTTATTTATTTAGGTATCGCTATAGTATGCAAAGATAAGAATTGAATGAATATTAATAGTCAAGTTTATTGGATCATGAAAAAACCAATCATAAATCGTTAAAAATTAAATTATAAGCATTTAAATTTTATACTAGACGGAGAGCAACTTACTATTACGTACAATAATACCTTACGCTTGTCACATAAATTCTATATCATACTGCGGGAAAAGGATAGAGAAACTTGAATTTGCCAATGTAATTTATTTCTCTGAAATACATTTATTTAATTATATAATTCACAACGGTGAGTATATTCTTAAAGTTACCAAACATCAGTCAACTAGCATATAGTAGTAAATATTCGGGATAAAATATAATTTGACAGCCCTGCGCACAGCGTGGGGGCCACGTCCGCCACATGCCACACTCTGATAGTAGCGTCGTACATTTTGGTCTGTGCGTGCGCTACCCTGTCTGTCTTATTATGTTTTAGTCTACACAGCGGACTTGCGTGAATTAAGGAATTTATTACGCAATGCAATAATTACTCTAGTAACTGTTATTACGAATCAATGACATCGGGTGATAAAGAGAACGTACTTGTAATTGGTAGCTTTATTTATTGTCCACTTGATTTATTATAATATTCATAACTCACTCTATCTAGTATTGAATATAACAAAATGTGCACCAAAATATAGCCAAAGAGCACGTCTACATAAACAATATGTTAATTGGTTAAGTAGTTTTTAAGTTGTAAAATCACTAACGAAAACACAGATCTATATTACTTTTTTATATTAAGTCCAAACAAACGACAAACTGATTATAAATGGCCTATAGATGAATGTATGGATAACTACAACGTCTACAGTTTAACAACATTGTTGCGTTGCCGAACTTTATACATAAATATAAGTCTAAAATTTATAAATAGATCCATCACATAATTATAAAATAGCAATAGTATATTAGTTCCGTAAATAAAAAGAGGTGCTTGAAATAATCATAGAAGAGATTGCCAGTTGTGATTTTTAAAAAACAAAATGTTCAAACCGAATTTGCATGTTTAAAAACAACCAAAGAACTAATCAACGAACTCAAATATATAATCAGATAGACAATCAAATAAACCGATAAAATTCGTTTTAATTTTTTATCTTTCGAAATTTTATTACAAGAAATCCTTTAAAAGGTTGTAACTTTTATTGTTAAATAAAGTTGGCGTGCCGTTAATTAAAATGAAATCGAATTAATTAATTAAAAAAACAAAACAAAACAAAAGAAAATTATTCCACCCATCGTCCTTTGTACGGGGGTGAATGAACACAAAATTGTCGTACACGTATTAGAAGTAGGCACCGCACGCCATAAACTAATATTCGCTTGGACACTACTTGGAATTATTGGACAATGTAAATGAACACTATCTCCTATAATGCCTGCCTTATTTCCCCCCCTTAGCCAGGCCAGTGCCCGAAGCTACCAACACCCCTCCCCTCACACCCTAATGGTGGCGAAATCACCCCCTCACCCGGCCCGATGTCTCATCAGTAAGGATTGAACCCTTTAATGTATTCACCGTAACTTCGGGATGAGTCTTGTATTAGTGTTATAATGAGACGTGGGCCTTAGGAATTATGGGTATACTTGTGTAGATCTCCCGGGTACGGGATTAACTCGAATCTAGTTTCAATTTATGTATGTGCGTCTCGATTTACCGTTACAAATGTTTACGGACAATTTTTATGCGAGATCTCAGCGTGTAATGTAACTATTATTATTTTTAATTCATTAACTTGCATAATATAGGGTTATATTATGTAATTTTGGTGGCGTTTGGAAATTTAGGGAAAACAAGAACGCGTAACGTTTATTCTGAGGTGTCATAAAGACTCCATGGAAAGTTCCGGCAAGATGAGCCCCCGTCTTGCTAAATATTATAAACGTTGATATAAGATTGAAAATACAATTAAATCGTTATTATCATGACACTGGCAGAATTGTGTAACTCACAGATTTCCAAAAAGAATACTTTTTTACAGGCTCCATCTGTAAACACTCCAAATTAAAATGTTTCGCTGACTTTAAATTTATCGTATGATTTTTGACTTGACTCAAGTAATTAAATCAAATATTCTATTTAAACAACACTTAATTTAAAGTTTTAAAATAAAATTTGTTTAAAGTTTAATTGAAACAAATCTTCGGACTAACTCACAAGTGCTCTCTGAGTGAAAACTTTTAAGATCCCATTAATAATAGGTAGGTATGTATACAGTTAAAATGTTAGCTTCAACCAACAATAAACGAAAACGTTTCATTAAAAATATTATTTAACCGTCCGTACCCCTTGAACCCGCCTGATCGATAATGTTGCCAATTAGCCGCTACCAATTTCCCAATAAAACTTCAAACTGTTTTCCATTCCATTATCTTTCGCCACCCTTTATTGCTGGCAAAGTTAAGCTACGACTCTCCCGTTCGCTCCGCTGCGAAATTATTACAATAATAATATTATTATATTAATAATTGTATTGATAAGGAGACTCTCGTAATAAGGGTAAACCGTCCCCTTTCTGCCAGCCATCCTCAATAGGAGAATTTATGTAACTAATGAAATAAGCGAAGTGCCTCATCCCTCTCCCCGCGACCCACTACCGTCACCCCCTCCGGCGGAACCCATCCACCCTTCATTATCGGAAAGTTTGAAATATAATTTGAAATTATGCTCAATGTTATATTGGAGATAAGAGAAACACAAATTCCTTTAATTGGACTTGTTAAAGTGACTCAAATTAAGTTAACACCGAGTTGATGGTATTACTTTTGAAGTTTCGGGAGTTATGACGGACTGTCCGCGGGGCGCTATGCGTTTTACTAGGGCGCGCGATTCACGACGTGATTAGCGCCCGAAAGAACCACGCTGTCTCTATCTATAACTAGTTTATTGGTGCTTCTACCTAGTCTGTATATTGTAACGTTCTTACTTTGTACAATGTCCAGACGTTTATTGAAATATATTGTATAACTTCATAAAAAGAAAAAAAAAAAACGTACTGTCATTAATTTCATCTGAATACATTTATACAATAAGTACTGTGATATTGGATGGGCGGTAATCAATGATTATAATAAGTTTTTGTTTTTGCATAGTTTGAAATTTTAAACAGTAGTTTCTTTTTGTAATACGCTAGCTGTATCCCGTGGCTTTGATCGAACATAATAAACTCTATTCTTTAACATAAAATTTAGTCTCAAATCGATCAATCAAAATATAGAATGGTTTCCAGTAAATTAGCAAACATGAGAACGTCATAATACTTGACAGTCATTTGTTTTACTCGAATTAACCCCTTGAGCACTTACCTGGCGTTTACGGCAGGTTTCTATTGTTTTCCTATTGTCTTATTTTTATGGGTATTCGAGACATTAATTAACATTTTTCCAATTCTTACTGGTTACTAGAATTTAGTAAATACGACGTTTTTCTGTTAAGATTACTTGTTATACTGTTACTGCGCTTGGATCACACGATGTTAAGTGACGGTGTAGTTCAAGATAGTAAACACGTAGAAATACTGGCTCTCAAAATATGCTGCAGAAATACAATTATAGGCACTTGAGGACATTGTTGTGGATGGTAGCTGACCAGAAAAGCATTAGTAAAATTCTCTACCACCATGCTGTGGTTAGTATGGTGGTAACCATGATGTTTTACTTCATTGAAAATTCAAGCTCATTATATAATAGGATATATTTATTCAAGTCTACGTTTATCGACGGGTAATATGGCTACCCTATTACTAAGTCATCATCGCTTCAACGGAGTTCACTGAGACACTTTGAAAGAGAGGCTAGAAGTGTTACTTTCTCCGCAGTTAAGGACCACATAAGTATTACGTTTGAAATTTTTTAGAGATTTTTAACTACCCCCTTCAAAACAATAGTAAGCATAGATCTTTTTGTTAAAGTGGTTTCTGAGGCAACTAGTTTTTGTTAACAATCACAAAGAGCGAGGATTCCGCTTACTTATTATCATAATTAACGAAACGAGAAACAACATTGTCGAAATAGTTCTCTGTGCTTTAGGTTAGGTCAGATATTGATTTTGCGAAATAGATGCCAGACCGCATCCGCCCCCAGGGGCTCGGAACTTGAGACTGGCACAATTAGGCGCAGGTCTCGATCTAATTATATTTCTGATTGGAATTGTGTCGACGCATCTTCGGGGTACATCTGATGTCGTTCTAAATTATTTACAAATAAAATCTCCTAACATTTATTTATATTGTATTGAAAAAAATAAAAAAGTTATTTGTAAAAAAAATACGATATTTTAAATCATTATGGTATCTACGCGATTTTTCTTGTTAATAAATTCTTAATAGAATAACTTCAAATAGTTTTTGTGCATTATTTCTTGTCCGTTTTGTCAAGTGATTATTTTTTTGTGTTTTTTTTATTAGATATCGACGAGCTATAAAAAAAATAGAAACAGCTTAATTTTTATCAAACGAAAGTCGAATTTTGACCACTGAGGGTACAATAGTATTCTTCATTCGTCTATATTACTGTCGTCACAACAATATTCCAATTGTCGACAAGCGTTTTCGGAAATCGCTAAGGTGACACCGTGCCACGTCATTCCAGTCTGATCAAGCGTCCAGACTGTTGAGGGACCTTTGGGTTTTAGTTATAATACACTGCATATTTTATTAATTACTTTAATAGTTTTATATTACTCGAAAAAAAAATTTTGTTACGTTATTACGAAAACAGAATTTTGACTTATTTGACCCCCGTCATTAATAGTAAGCATTGTCATAGTTCTGAAGAAAAAAAAACTAAATAAGTAGAAATTTCTTGCGTAATGACCATTAAGACCCCCAAATAATAAGGAAGGCATAGACCCAACTGCCCGCCCTCATTGATGCCTGTGTAAAACTTAATGCTCAGTACGAACTATGGTTTCGTGATCAACTACAAGTCAAAAACTGTTTATATTTTAATTCGGTTTTTTTGACAACAACTTCTGTTCCTGAAATTTCTCGATTGGTCGCCATTGTTAGGTTATACTTTACTGACGTAAAGTCTAAATACTCATTTCACTTATTTGTCACAACTGAGATAATTTGTAAGTTAATAAATGAATCGTTTCATATATAGATGTTTTAATATATAAGGCTTTCGAATCAAGTTTCGAGCTCACCAACTATTTCTAATGCAGGGAAGTAAATTAATAAATTACCAAGTTGGCGATGGTCGACTGGTGGATTACGATTTAAGCCAAACAATTTGGTTCTTAAGCAATCTATACTAATAAGAAAAATTGAAGTAATAATGTCAGAATTATTGTTTTTTTTTACCAAATAGATATAAATGTACTTATATATAACACCTATACCAATAATACGATTTTTTAATTTTTTGTCTGACTGTTTGTAATGGGTTATCTCCGGAATAGCTAGACCTATTTTGACGGGTTTTTTTTTTTGCAGATAGTTGAAGTTACTCCGGGTAACTAAGAATACTTTTAACTTTAAAAAATAATTAGGGTTTCGCGTAAATAAAAATAAAACTCGTAAAAATTTGAATAAAATCCGATTTAATGCACAGTTTTACGGCAAAGGTGTTTAAATTTATAAGAAATATTTTTACTTTATCTTAGTACTACAAAAAATATTAGGGTTCCGTATAAAAAAAATTAAAACGCACTGAAGAATATACGAAACGTGGGCGTAGTCGCGTGCACACAGCTAGTTTTAACTAAAATTGTTAATTTATACTTCTAATTATGTAGTTATAATTTATGTAGAAAATTATACGTTTTGTAACCATATTTATTGTTTCATGAGTCTGGAAGTTAATATTCAATGAATATTTTTTATGAATTAATTTTATACATTTTGCGTAATAATCAATGCTCAGCGCTTTGACCACAATCTCATCTGAACCAAGTAAAGAACGAAATACAAACGAACGATTTTAATTTTAACATGCGTGCGATATTAATTAATTAATAAGTGATTCTAATAGAATTGTTGGGAATGGTTTAAAAATAGAAGTAAATCCTATTGAATGTTTTGACTAGAAAGATCTAAGGATTAGCTAAATATTATTAGGTACCTAAACACAATTACGGTTTGGTCTTTCTTAATTCCGGTGTAAGATCCCAAAGTTCATTACCGACTTATGGGACATAATCATTAGATGAAAGATATGTCTGGCAATGACAAACCTCTCTGTGCATGAGCTAAAACGGTTGTAACCATGATTTTAAATTTTCAAAAGTGAAATAAGTCGAATTTTTTGCAGTTTTTTTTTCGATGATTGGGTGTTGTTTCGAACGGTGCCACTTTTCTCATGACATTTTCACATGTCGGTTTTTTCATTTTAGACCGTTAGGTTATTCCACTTAACAATAAAATAAATAATAAAAGCTTTTACTTCTATTTTTTATTATTATCTTTTTTTAAGGTGTTGCCTCAGTGGCGTAGGCCTCTGCTAAAATCTTCCAAGCGCCTTTCTCAAAATACATCCCGCACGTCACCCCTTCCTCTGTGTCACTTATTGTCTTTCGGCTTTTTTGTTCATTTAGTATTTGCACCTGATTTCTCATTC
The DNA here is from genome assembly GCA_014132275.2 of Samia ricini. NCBI lineage: Eukaryota > Metazoa > Arthropoda > Insecta > Lepidoptera > Saturniidae > Samia > Samia ricini. Next base: position 4,013,244 of record AP028164.1, on the reverse strand, counting down.
GCTTTTTTACTTAGTTTAATATTAATTCCATTTTTGCTGTCTTTTGTAATTTAGATTGATTCCCTAGATACCACTTATCATTTTAATCTAACAGATAGACATTCTTTCTCCGTCTTATTTTCTGTGCGCTTCGAAAAATAAGTCGCTATTTAATACAATAAATTAACGATTACCCCATTACTAACGAATGCTGTGGTAATAAATGATTATTTAAAGTCTTATAGTCTTATTTAAAGTCAAAGTGAAAGGAGGTTTAATGAATTTATATCAATAATCGCATTTTGCAAATAACTCTGTACTTATGTGCTAACCCTGCCGGGTGGTGATCGTAGTTTGAACCCGTGGCGTCTGCCCACAGCATGTACCCACGTCTAGCCACCCCCTGAAGACCGCCCTCACCACCCTATCTAGCTGTACATCATCTCATTTGAATTTCTAACTAGGAAACCTCCATGCAATTATTGGATTAATGTAAATTACGCAGTCTACAGCTCCACGGTGGTGCACTACTATCAGGGACAGGGTTTAATTAGAATCCGGTTAAGACTAATAATAATTTCTATACTGTACTTATAGGTATATCGTAAAGTCAATCTTATGTCCGTTTGAAGAAGGTCCAATTCTGAGCTTACTTATATGAACAATAGTTTTCGATTTTCGTATATCTACTGCATGTAGAGGGGTGTTGGTTATCTTTCGTCCGATGATTGTAGTTTATAATAAATTTCTAGATTACTACATTTTGAGTACTGTTTTGATGTTATATGGATGATTAATAGTTAGCAGTATAAAACGCATACCTGAAGCGGTCATTAAGAGCATTTCGAATAAAAATATACATATTACTGGAATCGGTAATGTTCTAACTGTCCAAAAATTTAACAACGTAAGGCGATTCGTAACTAGCACTGTAAATACGATATACGTTCAGTCAAAAAAAGATTCGGGATTGAATTATTTGTTTATGGTTCCAAATTAAATTTTTTGTTTCTTATTTGTTGCTGTTAGATTGGCACAACTGTTTTTCATTTTAGCGCGGAGTTTGAGTTGCATCTATCATTAATTACAGTGCTGTTTTTAGTTAGATCATATCTAGTGTGTATTGTGAATTTCGTAATAGACAAACACATTATAGTATGTATACGATGACATTTCAAAGGTTGAAAACCTTTGTTTTCGGTAAAGGAAAACGTCGCGTTGAAACCATAGCAAGATGAAAGGGCCTTAAGCTTAGCATATGTAACATTCTGGACCGCATCGTCACTTAACATCTGGTGAGATTGGTGAGAATATAATATAAAATACGCAAATATTCATCGCTGTATTTTAATAGTAGCTAAGTTAGTGGCATCCCTTGCATATAATAATTTACACGTTTCACTATTTTACCTTTTTCCCTTGAGTTTCTTATTTTTCCGTCCCCATTTCGTGTAAAAATTATGACGCGCGTCCTAATAGGGATGGGGAGGGGTTTTAAAAATACGAGTAAAGTGATTTAGAAGGACTTTAATTATTTTATGAGAATATATCAGTAGTCATTTTTTATCAAATTCCTTGACTATAATTTTTCATAACTTGTATAAAATTACATAATATAAACTCAACTTTGGTCAGAAAATCTATCTATGGTTAAACAAAGTATAATCTACATCCGTTCAGTGGTTCTCGAGTTATAAAATAATTCTAACAAATTAGAAGACAGACAGACTGCATTTTATAATGTCAGTATTTAGTCAACAACCTAAGAAAAGCTCTAGTCTTTACGCAATTAATAGAATCTACAAACAGTCCAGAGTTGGCAACCAGAACGCTGTCTATTTTGTCTTGTTTATGTGGCAGTTTAATGTCTATGGTTTGTTATAATCTGTTTTGTTTCCTGTTATGAACTATATAGTTCATCGTTCAGAAATTATTGAACAATAATTTAAATGTCTCGTTATCACGTATACATAGTTATAATCCAGCACAGTAGTCTTAATTCCAATCTAAGATTTTTTTCTGTCTTAAAATTACGCTTTACAAAAGTCCGTCGAAATACCAAAACATAACCTCAAAACATTCCAGACGTGACCTCGAAAATGCACGTAGGTGAAAGCCCTCGGGAGTTCACGTAGGGGAACAAAAAAACCCCTAACCCCCGCGCGTAAGGAACGGCGGGGGGGTGAGCCCGCCCGTGAATGAACGAAGGAGGCGTGCGTCCTTGTAGCAAAAAAGCCACGTGACCCGGCTCAACAGGTGGTGCCGTGTCCTTGCCGACGACGGATTAGAAAAAAATACTCGTTCGGATTTCAAACTTTTTGCTTACAAACCTCATTCGTGTAGATATATTAAGCTTGACACTTTTACTATAACGTAGATGAATGAATAACTGACATTACATTTACGATACTAAATTACAATATCATCATAATTAATTATTACGCTAAAGTAAGTCAAAATAGCTACTACTGCAACTGGGAACGCTTTTCGAATATTTATTTCAAAACAGAATAAAATTATAATCTATAAATAAGATTTGAACAAATAAAAATTATCAGGAGATCAGATGAAATTCTTTATAATGAGTAATGCACATAACTTACTAATTTTTTTATTTACCAATAATCATAAGCTATTATTTTATCTTTCACATTTAGTAAATACTTTTCGTACACGGTAAAGTTAAATAATATTATGTGATTTGCGTATAGTTAGAATAAAAAAACTACAAATCACAGATAACAAGTCCAGTTTCAAAAGACAGTATATTACAACAACACATCAGACAAGGTTAGTTCTAAATAAGTAACTCGACCGAACACTCTTTATGAATGGCGGCTCCCTCGATCCCGTTTAACACAAATGTCACGGGGCTGCGACGAGCCGGAAAACTCTTATTTCTTCCTCGATAAATATAAAACCATCCTGCGAGAGTCAACCCTGTACTAACTGAAATAAAGACGAAAAGATTTTGTATTCAGGTTGCGAGTATTTAAGGAATTCTCTAATATAGCTTCACACGCTATTGTCATACTTGTTGCGTTCGTTTTAAAGTTTACATTGACTTGTACTGGCTAAGCAAACCGTGAAATCTTCCAGTCTCCCGCGGCAAATTGTTTCCTGGCGCGCGCTCTGTTTGTATTTTATTATACATTTTTATTTCTCGATAACATTAGCTTAACCGACTTTTCATTGCCTTAGCCAGGGTTGTCGCGATGCGATTCTATATTTAACTTTACGCTTTGTTGATCGTCGAATCGTTTTATATAGACCGTGCTAACGTGTCATAAGAAAGTAAATGTGTGATGAAATTACGAAGTAATCGTGGCCTGCTTCTCAGAAATAATTACTAAAGTATGGTATTGGTGTTTAATTTATTGAAAACAACAGTTTAAGTGAATAATGGAGTTAAGTATTATACTTATACAGTAAAAAATCTTTCATTTGACTAATACAATTCTGAGGTATACAAGTGTTCGAAAATGTTTGGAGGGGATCGAAAGGTGTTATTCTATCCCTTTCGCGCAAATCGATTATTAGTATAGAATTTACTAGAAACACGTTAGCGTGACGTCATCGTGAGGAATAGGGGTACACTTTTTTCTAGCATTTAATTTTATTTTCAATGATCATCCCTATTTATGGTCTGTTTTATAAAAAGAGTTAATAAAAATAATATCTACCTTAATTGGTTTATTAGGTAATCGAAGGATGTTACATAACATTAACTTTTCTCTAAGATGTCGTATTCATTTGGTGTATTACAATTTGACATTTAATCATGAATAATCTTTTTATTGTTTTATACAATGATAAGTACCTAGTCATAGGAGTAAATATTCAGTTTTCGATAGTTGAATTATATAAACTGCTAAAGTTTAAATAATCTTTTATGGTCGGAACGCAAGCCGTACGAGACCTTTTCTGTATTAAAATCGTGTTGGCGCCACTCTCGCTGTGTGTCAAAACCTTTAAACTTACGATATTTTTTATAGTTATCAAAAACAATTCCAACTAAGTGATCAATAATACTCGCATAAAGAACAGAAATATTTATTCGCTGTCCTTTCAAAATCAAAATCAAAATTTATTTATTCAATTTAGGCCCTAAGAAGGCGCTTATGAACGTCTAAAACACTACCACCGGTTCGGAAAACAACCCAGTCGAGAAGAGCCGGCAAGAAACTCGATCTGGTTTTTTATAAATATAATATATATCATTTTTTTGTCATATAAAAAAACTATACAAATCGTAGTCTTAATAATGTTAGCGGAAGCACGGAGATGTGGGTTAATTCCATACATCACTATCGTTCACGTAATGATCCACCCTGTAATAACCTTTTGAGATCAAAACTTTCTTGACATAATACTTGAACTTATTGTCAGGTAAATCGGTAATGTTACTTGGGATCTTATTGTAAAACCGAATACTATTACCTGTAAAGCTTTTATTACACTTACTTAACCTAAAGCGTGGGACGGACAACTTGTCTTTACTTCTAATATTAAAATTATGACGATCATTCACTAGATCTTCTCTCTTAGACAACCCTATAACTACTAGTGTACAAGTTGATCGGTACAAGCGTAACAACCCTAAGAAAAGTTGAGGCAAGGCAGGAATGTCGAAAACGTAGGGGGCGCGAACAAATATGTGCTTTGCCGGCAACCTGGCGAGACTTATCCACTGGCGGTTTAAACATAGATTAAACTCCGGTTTACTCGGTCTCACATAATTTGAACATCGCATCTATTTTAAATATTCGTTTTCTCTTTTTTTTTTGTTCTGAAACATTAATGTATTCGAATAGTGATTTATTATGATGATAACTTACATTTACGTCTAATAACATGATCTTTTGAATATGTATTAACAATCGATTGATGACATAAAATTTTCCTAGGATTATCATAATATTTGAATAAATAAGTTAACATTGGAATTTGTAATATATTAACAAAAAAAATACTTCTATTTTTATGAAATCATATTCATCGATGATATTAATTATCAGACTGTGTTAGTATATCAATTAAATATTTTATCTTTATAAAATTTATTTACTTTAAAAATATCGTATTTTTAGTCACAGTTTAAATTTAAACCATGCCTGTGCCATCCACCTCTCCAACGACGTGAACTCCCGTCTGGATCCTTTGCATTTCCCTCCACATTTTGCTACTCTTTTCGATTTTTATTTACTTTTTAGCGCGTTAGACGCCTCGGGCGCCACTTGCTTTACACCCCCCACTTTATTAGAGTGTTTTGTGAAACTTCGAACAACTGACTACGACTTATTTTTTAGAAATGATTTTTCGGTTGTAAAATGTAGAGCTATTTAAAGTTTAGACATGGTAAATTTAATTTATAATTTTTGTGCTAGGTGGTTTTTTAGATAACCGTCATGTTCGTATGTGAATTTAGTTATGTTTAAAAATTGAATCTTTTAATTTGTGATGTAGCGTCATTTATTAATTTTACACGAAAAAAAAAATACTAATAGAAGCTTTTTAAATCCTATAGTACAACTACCTATACGATTTAAATGGCATCTGCGTGTTATAATAAATCCACTATATGATATTTGAAATGGTGTAAGTTTTTTTATAGGTGCATCTGGCACAATTTCACTTGCCGTTAAGTGACGACGTCGCGGAAGTGTAGCGCATCTTGCGAAAGTGTTTCTCATGTTAATCTGCCGGATCACATCCATAATGTTATATGCTTGGCGATAATTTTGAAGTTGAGATTGGTAAGTAACCATGCGGGCCTTTCTGAATTCTCTACTACGATAATACGGTTTGACCACTTTATTTTGCTTTATCGACAGTTCAGGCTCATTATACAATTTACGAAGTAGTCTAACTTAACAGACTCTCTGAAGAAGACTCGAAAAAATCATTGATATCATTAAAAAATATCGTTCGTTCAGTTATAAGAATACAGTCTACCAAAAAAATTAACACTCATACAATTGTTAACAAAATACGATTCAATGTACAGTAATATTAAAACATTATTTTACTGTGATTATTTAAAAACTATATTACTTAGTGATGTATATACGTTGGAGCCGCGGGGATACAGATAATAGAGAATATAATTTTTATGCGTTAGGAAAGCGGTCATACAATTACGTGTATAGTATTGTTGTTTTGAGATATAAATGGCTAAGCGTCGACGAGACGAGTAACATCGGCACACGTGGGGGACGAGTCCTAACGACGATGAAGCGTCTCCACTATAACAACAGGCGCCACCCCGGAGGCTACTATCGATTTTGGATGAGAAACTGGACTAGAGACATGCGAGCCTTAATAACAAACGAATAGCGTTTCGATTGCGCCGGTACGACTCATTTGTTTCTTTTTATCTCCCATACTGTAAACAATGTTTTCAAATTCACACGTCTGTTTATATGTTACTTTATAACTCTGAAATTATTGGAGTGATTTCAAACGAAATTAGAATCTTATTAATGAAATGATTATAGAATAATTTTCATAATCCCAACGAAGCTTACACTAATAGTAAGTTCATCTTATGTTATTTAAAGTTAAAGTTATCTTAAGCTATATTCGTTTCTGATAAGGTGGTGTCATTATGAACACTATCGTTTGCCAGATGATCGAAATTCGACTAATATTATGATCGGAAATGGAGTAAGTATTGCGTAAGCCAAATTTTGGAAATTACTGACCGGAAAAGTTTGAATTTATATTTAAAATTAATACGTAAATATTGTATACCTAAACATTATTCACACCTTCCGCTCTCCCATGTTATCAAAAATAAACATAACGTACACCCAAATTGAAGCATAAACTGTTTTACTAAAAAAAAGAATTACTAAAAAAAAACTTTTTTAATGGTTACATATTTATTTATATATTAGATTTACTATAAATTTTACCAAAGAAATTTGTCTAATCATTTCTTTTTGTTTTTTCTTTCAATTTTATTATACGTTTTTTATCCCCGGTATTGTTTTATTCACCTTATCAAATAAAAAAATTAGGTTCAACATGTGACTTAATTTTTTTTTTTACATTTGTAAATTGTATTACATTACATTTGTATTGTATATTTTGACCACAATCTTACCTGATGTTAAGTGACGACGTGGTCCAGGATGGTAAACACATTAAGGCTAGAGGTACTAGTTCTCAAGTGATGATGCACCTATTGGTATTTGGCGACAGGTTTTCAAACTTGAGGGTGGTAGCTACCCAGACGGGCATCATTAGAAAATGCCCTACCACCATGCTATGGTTTTCTTACGATGTTTTCCCTTCACCGAAAGCTCAGGGCGATTTTAGAGACGGATAGGTGAGGATCGAACCCGCGTCGATTTACACGGGATCCGGCCTTACTACTCGCTGCACTATGAGAAATGTCACAGTGCAAGAGATATTCTGTTATATGTACATCCATTAAATTCACCTAAGCAGTTACCTGCTTGAAATTGTTGAATCTACTAACCATCAATCATTATTACGAAATGTAAATCTCTAAGTTAGAATTGAGTTAATATAACCCTTTAAATTCCCACATTTAATTTCGTCAAAGCTACTAAAAACCTAATTTACTATTATTAAGAACACTTTTTAAAATTCATTTAATATAATTAGTAATCCTATTACCTTTAAGAAGTGAACACAAACAGCAGGATTATGAACCTCCCAAATGAATTTAAATTAATTAAAAATTGCCACTTGATCATTTTTAGTATATGTTTTAATAAACACTAAACATTAAAAAAATACACTAATAATTAAACGAAAGTAATAAATAAGACTGGAATATTGTTCGAAGTTCATTATTAATACATAAGTAACTATTCAAATTTTATTATAATCAACCCCTACGTGTGTGATTAGAGACATGCCAGCCTTTAATATCTTAGGACATATCCTAAGATTTCCAGATGCATAATATACCTTACATGACTAGAGTTCGACTATACAATTTTAATATTTTTGTAACTAATGCGTATAAATTAAATACGCTTTTGTATTATAACAATGGTATGGACAAAGACGTACATTATCAACCGAGCGGGTAGCATTCTAAATTACATCGACCTCAAAACTTATTACAATCCGCCCTACCCAGCTCATTATCTCTTGCCCCATAGTTCCAAATCGATACTAGAATACAAACACATGCAAACTTAAAGATAATGTCCCATTGATAAATGTATGCTGATTCTATGATGAGCTTAACGATATTTCGCTGTGTTTAGAAAAATGATTACTTATGAAAATAAATTTCTATGTTATACCACTTGTGCTCCTGATATTTTTTATTAACTTCCATCCATCCATTTAACGGAACGAAGACGTCCACTGCTGGGCATAGGTCTCCCACAAGGATCTCCACGACGACCGGTGTTACGCCACCCGCATCCAGCGGATTCCCGCGACCTTCACCAGGTCGTCGGTCCATCATGTCGCGTAACGGGGGTATTAATTTATTCCCTGTTATTTTACAAATTCTGTTTTTTTTGTATACTTACAATTTTCATACATTAAATCAATACTTTATACGTTTTTAATAAATTAAAATCAATCTTATAATAATTAAAAAAAAAAAAACTTTGTATAATATCTACGTTGTCTATATTTGTTTTATTCACGTGACTTAAAAATATCTCTAATAACTAGCCAATGCCAATAAAAACCAATTTACGGAATGCATTAACTTCCAGTTGAAACGTATCTCATATAAACCATAATATGGCAGATTTTTTGACACTTGCATAAATCGTTTATATTATCAAAAATGTATACGACTAGATTTCTAACTTGTTAATATTTACATTATCTTTATTTATTTATTTATTAAAGTAAAGATTAAATAAAATATAGCTTATAGCTCACAGTCCGATAGAGACCCTAACTAACTCACACAAACACGAAATAAACGAAAGTCTACGCTTACTCGTAACCGGCGCGTCAACTTAAAACTTAATTATAATTAATTAATTCCAATTGAACGTTGTCCCTCTCTATCGTTAGCGTCTTTGATATCTAGCATCCTTCTCTGTTTTAGAGGCGAGGGTAGATGTATTGTATTCTCGGAGACCTTTTATCACGACTCGACACAGAATCGTTAGTTCGATTCTCGTTCAAATTTATTAGCACTCAGATTTCATTGGAGTTATGCTTTTTAATGGACGATCTATTGACATGTGATTAGATTGAATCAAAATATATATATATATTAATAAGGTGTTTCCTTAATATTTTTAACATAATTTGTACAAAGCTTCCTCTAGTCTAACGCATTAAATATTGTTTCGATTGTTAAAATCTCATTAAATATTCTGTTGAATGTATAAACAATGGTAACGGCGACTCTATATATGTCTGTTTGTTAGCTTGTTTTATAATTAAAGAACCAGTGAGCCGAATTACGTTATTATTGAAGTGAAAACTTTTTTTGCGGCGATGAGCGATTCTCGGTGCGGGAAAACTTATAGATTCGTTTTACCAATACTATGATGTCACCAGTCAACATGCTACAGTATATCAAGTATAAGACGGCGTTTTCAGTGCTGGCGCTCAGAGATAAATAAGAGACTTTATACTTACGCATCCTTACGTTTATTTTGATTCTGAATAAACTGTATGAATATGTACATAATGATTGCTCCAAGAGCAAATAGAATGTAAAAACCAGACAAATATTAGATTATGTTAGTAATTTAAATTAACAAATTATTATTATAATGGCTGCCTAGATTTTTTGTCTTTCAAAACATCTGTGTCTAAGATCTTCTTCAAATTTTGAAACTATTTTGTTTTAATTACTAAATAGATATGAATGTAAATACAATACCTATACCAAAAATATATTTTTTATAATTTTTGTCTGTCTGTATTGGCTAATCTACGGAACGGCTGGACCGATTTTGACAGGACTTTTTTGGTAGATAGCTGAAGTTACTCCTGGTAACATAATATACTTTTAATTTTCGAAAATAATTAGGATTCCGCCTAAAAAATTAAAACATAAAAAGGAAAATCCGATTCAAATCACAGTTTTACGGGCCAGTGCTATAATTTATGATTTTTTTTTTTACTTTTTCTTAGCCCTAAATTTATTTCAGGAAAATGATTAGTGTCCCATATAAAAATATTAAAACGCAGTGAAGAATATAAATAACCCGGGTTCAGCCACGGGCACACAGCTAGTTAATAATAAAGTATAACTATTATAAATGAACGAAGAAATATCTAACAATCAATCAATAAATAATAATAAATCTTTTATAATACAAACGATCTCTTGTTTTTTTTTATTCTGTACGTTTTCCTTTAACAAAATCTCAAACTCAGTACGGATAGATCGATTCGAATTTATTCCCGTCAAACTGGTATCCGATCATACAATAATTGCGCCATCATACCTTCCAGAAATATTCCTTAAGATAAAAAAAATGAAAGAATAAATAATGTTCAAAGTACTAAAATCAGAGCGAAGCGATATCTCTTAAATAAAGCAGCATGGATATTTATAATTTAATTGTAATTTTCACTACATCGGCTGTGACGATCAACGAGATGCGACTGTAAGGGTCCTCTCCCTACCTTCCCTCCCTACCCAAGAAGGGGTTAAGGACCCCCTAATTACCATATTTCATTTACTCAACGAAATTATGCTAATTACTTATATTGCTTTGTGTAAAAAGGAAATTTATAAGGATTAAACTTACAACCGGCTCTTTTGAACTCTGGTAAAAAAAAACGAATTACATAGTAATATTTGTAGTATATAGGTAATTAGTATTCGCCCATTGGTTACATAATTCGACTAAATCATTATTACAGACATTTTTAAAACATTTTTTTTTTAATTTACTCTATAATAGGTACTAAAATAAATTAATATTATATAATCGATCGATAAATAGAGGAGGGAAATATCTTTATATTTGCTTATTTATATTTCCAACCTATATCCAAATAATACTAGACACAGCGTGATTAAGTTAAGAGGCAATGCGGACTGAGTTTATTCCATACAACCGTATTCATTCCTCTGCTTCTTTCCTAGATAATAGCATAAGAGTAAATATTGCATATCGTGTACAGACAGACCGACAGACAAAAATTAAAAAAATTGCATTTTTGGTATAGGTATCCGTGTATACATTCATATCTTATTAGTAAACATTAATAATTTTAACATTACAAACAGACACTTCAATTTTATTGATTAGTATAGATTATTATGCGTTCGTCTTTAGCAAACGTTCTTATATCAACAATCAACATCCATTCCCTGGTCAGTATTAGACATGCATGTGAACTCATAAAATCACACACCGATGTATGTGTACATGTAACGATTATGTCGGTCAAATTGAATGAGCGACGCGATGGTGGTAAAAGTTGAATTAGTTGTTCGATTCAAATAATTTATTCAGTTGTATTAAAAATGGAGCCGGCACAGAAGGGCTCCCGTACCTACTCGCTCGCGATCGTCTCGATAATCGTACGCAATTAAAATTCAAATTGGGATTTTTTTTTTAATTTTGTTATTGATGACCCTCTTTCGCGAGTCGGTTCGGATTGAACGTTGTTAAAAACTTTTCTTTTTTTTTTTTGAGAACTCGAAAGCAACGAAGTTATGGAGAGAAAATTTTATTGTTTATTTAAATTTTCTCTACGCGTATTGTTTATAATGAATTTAATTAAATTAATAATTTGAAAATAAATACAATTATGAAGTTATCAAATAGACTTACAAAAAGAGGTACGTAAACTATTAATTAATCGTCAATTAAATTAATTTTGAAATCCTTAAATAATAATTTAACAATAAATTCCTCGTATTTAGTAAATTCCATTGTTTTCTTTTTGAAGTTATACGTCTTTTGCCGCACTAGGGAAAAATGATAAGAGTAAATTTTTAGGATGCGCGTGCAACCGTCACGAAAAAACGTCCTGTAGTTATCTAGTCAACATACGATGCGCGCGCGCACCGTCACGAAAAACCAACATACCGATGTTAGGTGTCAACGTTTTAGTTTTTTCTATTATTACGTCAAAGAAGTATAACTTCTTACGTGCGTACATAAGTACACACACAATTTCTTTTGTTTATTTGTCCGCACACTTTTACAGTACATAAATGCACAGTAATAACATACAAGGCTTTGTCAGACGCTTCATTATTACATTTTACGTAACTTGTATAAATAAGAAAGTAAACTCCTCTTTTAGTAACTCTATTTTTATAATTAGAGACAGCTTAGAGCGTATATAATCTTGTTCAAATATGTCTTGAAATTAGATTAACGTATAAATATCGCCAGTCACGATTAATTTTTAAAAGGAATAAGGAACTAGTTCTGTTGATTTTCATAGTAATTTCACGATCACCAAAGAAGCTCTATTTTTTGTAATTAGATAGCTAAGAACATTTTAATTTAAATGGATTTATGTGTGATCCATATTTCATCTTTTTAGATTTACTTTGGAAAGTATAAGTTGACTTGGTTCGTTCGTTTTCTCCAGTAAATGCCATTGATCACTTGAAACAAAATACTCCTCACTTGCACGCATAAATAAAATATACATACGCATGTGTTTTAAACGTACGAATTGAATTATAGTAATGAAATATCCCGTTGCTTTGGGCAGGAGCGCCTCGGGCGGCTAGTTTCGCAACTTATCCCGGCTAAGGCGAGTCCTTATTTAAATGTAAATTAGGTTCATTTCACGAAATTAATGTTACGGGGGCACACCCCCACGCGGTACAGTGACCATCCTGGAACACCATATACGGACGAGTCCCGAGTTTTTGAACGTCGAATGTGCATTAAGTATTATTAAAGTGTCATGTTTAACAGCTATTTATGGTCAACGTCTGTTTTTTTTTTCATCAGAGAATTTATACGAAGAAGTGTTTATATGTGCTTCGTTATTTCTGATTACTTTAATCAATCTCGTGTGTTGCCTTATTTTTTAAATTTAATAAAACTTTAAAATTTTTAAAACATTTTAAAAACGTTTATTGGAATAATGAAATATAATAAAACAACCATTAGTTACTCATGAAAGGATTGCATAATTGAAAGTAAACGAAAGAGGTTAGCTTATATTTATCTTCTCTGCCTACCAACGTATAGACATGACCTGACGACAAATAAATTGAATTCTACATTATCTATAAATGAAAAATTTATTTTTGAAGTGATGAAGACGCAGTGGGTAGTGTGGCTGGATTCTGTGTCAATCGACGGGGGTTCGATGCCACTTATCCAACTCTAAAGTCGGCCTAAGCTTTCGGTGAAGGAAAAACATCGTGAGGAAACCATAGTATGGTGGTAGGCCATTTTCTAATGATGCAGTTTGAAAACCTGTTGCCAAATACCAATAGGCTTATTCTGGTAGCATCACTTGGAAATCAGTACCTAGGATTAGTGTATTCACCACCCTGGACCCCATCGTCACTTAACATCAGGTGAGATTGTGGTTAAAGCACTAAACCTGTAAACGTGTAAAAAAAACTCTTTTTTTCTAATACCGGGCGATAACAAGATAACAAATATTTATCTGTAAGTAAAGTTCTTTCTTGTGGTTATTCTGAAATGCAGTGTTTAGGAGTATAAATATATGATTATCTGGTAAATGTTAGCAAACGACTACTGTATTAGTGAGCTAATGAAACTAAGCTAACAACAAAAAAATATCATTTTTACAGCGATGGTTATATAACCAACTTATCCTAACCATCGAATACGTTTGATTTTAAAAATGTAATTGCGGTCAATACTATAAGGTAATAAAAGAAGAAAAAACCTCATAAATCATATTGTGGTTGTAAGGCATTCTCTAATAATGCCAATAATAATAATAATTTTCTAATAACAATTACATACACAGTACTGCCAACGTAATGTAATAAGTTATGTATTCAATCTTGTGGAAAAACATCTAAGCTTTAGCAAAACAGGTGGCTCAACTTGCTAGAACTTTCCATGGGGTTTTTGTGGCACTTCATAAAAACCTCGTTTTGCATTATGATTTCCAATACACTTCACCTGTGCACAATAATGAAAATGTATAATTATAAAACGCAACCAAAATTACATAGTATAGACAACTAAAGAAATTAACTACTATGTGACTGAGATACCCTAAAAATTCATATTAATAATTGTCTTGTGATAGGATATTTCATGGTCCCATTACAAGGAGGGAGTAATGGTTGTTCTATGATTATATGGACAGGCGAGTCACTATTCCTGTATAACTGTCGTTGCGAATTGCTAATGTCGTGCTTACAGTTTTACATACATTCGAATTAATCGTTATCTTTACTTCTGACTTTATTTCAAGCTACGCAAAACAAAGTATATAGGTCTATTGCTAACTCCACTCACGCTTCAATAGACGTTTTTATAACGACTTCATTCAGTATAACCATCATAACTTTTTTCAAAAGTAATGTTATATATATACATATATACTTAAATATAACAAGAGAATTCATTTATGATTTAAAAAAAAATCCTGAAAATACGTTCATTGGTGCTTAAGTTACAAGCCATCTAATGGATAGATTGATATATTGTATCATATATAATGTTACAAAAGTCAACGTCTTTCGTTGAAATAACTCGAGAACCAATAAACCGATTTACATGAATGTTGTTTTATTTTAAACGTAAGTATATTATCTTAAACAAGTTTTAGCATAAACATAAGAAAACTTATCTGTTAAAAAATTAAAAAACTTCATACAATGACCACTATCATATTTCTTATTTACATCCTTGTCCTTACATTATGTAGAAGTTATTTACAACAGCAACAAAGAAACGCTGGCCATAATTTTATAATTTAACGCGAGCGGAGCCGCGAGCACAGCTAGTACATTTTTCTCGTATAAACCGATTTCAGACAAACAAATAACAAAATAATCGTTGCTGAATTAAAGAAATAAAATCATAAATTCGTTTTCGAAAAAAAAATCATTAATCGTAACATTAACGTCGCGATCAGTCCGCGATGCGATATGAACAGAAAGGGTTAAACCGTCGCCCCCCCGTACATCCGTACATAATTACTCACACACACACACATAAACACATAAAATTAACACAGCGATATGAAACAAGGCAACTACTTAGCATTTTCAAATTAAATACACTAATCACTTGTATAAACGAACCATGTACGTACACTAGGACTTGGATCGATACTGTCTATGTGCGGGTGGTGATTATAATGAAGGGGTAAAAGGGTGATATTAAGTGGGTCTATTCGTGTACCCCTCGCCACTAGCTCGTGTGTAGTCACGGCCTTCGTCACTTAATATTTCGGTAGCCGATAATTTTAGTTTTTCTCTGGTCTTCGTAATAATATGTTAATTATCACGTATACGATATCCGATTTGAATATTACCGATAATTAGAGATATTTAACCATTGATTACATACATTTTGGAGAAAGCGTATTTAAAGTATACCTATATATTTTTCGTTTCACCACGATTCAAATAAATGATTTGACTATCGCAGGTTATTGCTACAGAGTTGTCAATTGTCCTCTTTTCTCAAGACCTGTCCGCCATTTTGGGTTTTTCGGATCTTTTGTAACATACTGTTAAGTAGTATTAGTAATCATATATTGTTGATCTTAATTCATTTTTGTGTCAGAATAAAATTGTTATTTATTTAACCGTTAACATTGATTCAGGTTTGAGGATCGTGAGTTAAGTTCCTTCCAAATCACCAACAGCTGTGCACTTTTTTTTTACATTGAATACGGTCATTGAATGCAAGTCTTTTAAGTTTAACTCATTACTATTTTTTTTAAATTGATTACATGTATGCCCAACAGAAGTTGATAGTTCAATGCAAACATTATGGACTCTGGACGCTTATCCTATATTACAAGTCTTTACATTTAAAATTGAATTATGTATAATTTGGTACTATCTAGAAAAGAGATAATAAATAGAGATAGAACCTGAGTAAAGTTTGATTGTAGAAGCCATCGGCTTTTCGTTCCTCCTTATTCTCATGGTAATGTGTTCGGATTACGCGTTGATAGACACAAATTTGAACCTATCCACCCAACTCTATAATAAGTTTGAACTTACGATGAAGGAAAATATCATGAGGAAACTTTACCATGGTGGTAGGGTATTTTCTAATAATACCCGCCTGGGTAGCTACCAACCTCAATCTTGAAATCCTGTCGCCAAGCAACAAAGATGCCACTTGAGAACTAGTACTTCTAGGCTTAGTGTGTTTACCATTCTGGACTGTATGCCGATGTACCGCAGAGCGTATGTAATATTAAAAAAAGACATTTTTTTAATTTAGAAAACATTACAAGATATGTAAATAAACTGAATTATCATATTATGTGTCTATAATGAAAACCCTTGACATGAGTTCGGGAAAAAAACCTTGCGTCGGAACGGAGCGATCGATTAATTAGAGTTATTACATACAGTAGGTACACCGATCCATCTGTCGTAATTAGCCCCGATCCCGTTTCCCGGCGAAAAAATAATGACGCACCCCTACCTAAAACACTTTCGTTTTTTTTTGTACCGACCATCATTTTTTAATCCAATTTAGCCCGGATTATGCGTGTAATTATATTTTTTTTTTTTCCAATTGCGTCGTCGGACATTCGGAATCCGTTCGACGGTTGATTGCGAAGCGAAATCTGTGGAGGTTGATTAGGCTTTTTAAATTTCGATTGTGGGTGTTGAGTGTTTTGGGGTGTTCGAATAAGCTGATTTCTTTCTTAACGACATTGTATTATTTAAAATTTTATCGTAAGTTATGGACTAAGCGAGCTAATACGCTCCCTTGTGGGGCTATCGAATAGTTTAACATAAACATAACATAAGCCCACGCCTGTTATCCACGAAGGGTTAGGCAGAGGTAAAATAGTGAACCACACCACCCACATTTCGCCGAGCTTAGTTCCGTCCAAGATGTGATAGGGCCTATCGGGCACAAATTCCAGACTCCGGGATGATACTGAGTAGAAAAACCCAATATCACTTGACCCGACCCGGGGATCGAACCCGAGACCTCAGAACGAAAGTCTTACCGTAATGCAACTGCGCCACCGAGGCAATTATCAAATATGTATCGAATAGTATGTGCCGTGTAATTGGCTCGCTTGGTTAGGAGCGTTTCACATTAGGTGCTGATCTAGTGAATGATCGTCATAATTTTAAAATTAGAAATAATTAAGACAAGTTGGCCGGAACCACGCTTTAGGCTAAGTAAGTGTAATAAAAGCTTTATAGGTAATAGTATACGGTTTTACAATAAGTTCCCAAGTAACATTACCGATTTACCTGACAATAAGTTCAAGTATTATGTCAAGCAAGTCTTAATCTCGAAAGGTTATTGCAAGGTGGATCATTACGTGAACGTAGTGATGTCTGGAATTAACCCACATCTCTGTGCTTCCGCTAACATTAGCTAAGACTATGATTTGTATAGTTTTTTATATGAAAACAAAATGATATTGTATATTATAATTATTAAAAAAAAATCAGATCGAGTTTCTCGCCTGCGCTCTTCTCGACTGGGTTGTTTTCCGAACCCGTGGTAGTGTTTTAGACGTTCATAAGCGCCTTCTTAGGGCTTAAATTGAATAAAGATTTTTTGATTTTTGATATTGATCAAGTGATACGTAAGCAGCAGTAAGCAAAGTTCTTCTATGGTCACATATTTTTTTTTTACAAAACGAAGTTGATTTGTTCTCAATTACTAATTCCTGACTAAATACGCCTCCCTTCCCACGAGTTCTGTCATTTACCTATTTGGCTAGGTAACAAGAGCTACTTTGCTATTGTCTTTATTTACCAGCTGAAGCGAGCCGTCCTTCTTATTCAACCTGAGACGTCGACTGTTGACTATATAAAAAATATTGCTGGCATAATCACTATTCGGAACCCTCCCAACCCGCTTCCGTCTATTATATCATCAAAAATAAGCAAAACCTAGACCCCCGCCCATCTACGGTGCTTATGTAATACAGTCCCTTACGAGAACGTCTAACTTGGTTCAAGTTACGTGGTGCGTACTACACAGATGTAACTTTTTTTATTTGAAAAATTTAAAATTGGAATTTTTCGATATCTCTGTATAATTTTATTTATTTAAAACAAGCTGTGTGCCCGTGACTTCGCCCGCGTTTTAAATGTTCTTCACTGCATTTTATGTTTATATATATACCTAAACAAAAAAAAAATGAATGAAGAAAAATGAGTCTTTTTTTATTAACGAGAAAAGGGTCGATGGAAATAAGTCTGTAACCATCTACGAAAAATTCCGCGTGGAATGGTAGTAGTCCCATCCCGATACGTTCAGTAGTTTTGCGGTGATGTGCGTCAAACGACTCCCATTTTCCTATTATATATATAGATGTACCGAAAAACAAATTTTAAAAAAAAATCACAAACAGATTCCTTAAATATATATAAAAAAAAAAACAATACACTTATATTAACAAGGATTTTAGATACAATAAAATATAATAATTATTTATTATAAATAACTTCCTTAGACGTCATTACAGTAGGCACTTATTATGAATGCAGTTTATAATGCTACTAAAGTATGAGTAATAATGCTATGACATGTTTTAAAACATTTATTTACGTGATCAAGGACACGTAGAGGTTTTATAAAGAACCGAATTGACATTACCAAATTAAGTATGTTACTTAAATTAATATGCTTTGCTTATTTACAAATTGATTTGGAAAATTTATTGCAACAAATTCTGTGGTGAGTCTATTATTACATTTAATAAGAAATCGACAATATCTCTGTTTGTCTGCCTTTACTTTAGTATGATAATAATAATAATATAAAACTACTAAACAAACTTTTTTTAATGTGTGTATATTATAGTCTATAATTATATTTTGTGTATTTAATTATATAAGGTAATATATAGAATAATTTTTTTTTATTATTTTGTTTTCGTATTCCAATAATATTGATCTTAGCTGATGATAAGTAACGATATAACCAAACGTAATGCGTTAAGCCTAGAGGTACTGTCTCTCAAGTGATGCTAACGGAATACAACTACAACGACGCATGTTCGATCCGACTCTAAAATCGGCCTGAGCTTTCGGTGAAGGAAAACAGCATGAGGAAACCATAGCATGGTGGTAGGGAATTTTATAATAATGCCCACCTGGGTAGTTACCACCCTCAAGTTTGATAACCTGTCGCCAAATACCGATAGGTGTGTTTCGGCAGCATCACTTGAGAACCAGTATCTCTAGGCTTAGTGTGTTTACCATCGCGGTCCACATCGTCACTTGACATCAGGTGAGATTTTGGTCAAAGCACTGAGATCTATTTCATGTAAAAAAAAGGTGTTTGGGAACAACTTTGTAGCCGTTAGGAGTCTTTAGACAATACCTTTCTACCATGATATAGTTTTATCGTCATGATATTTTCTCCGATTAAAAACTCAAACTTGGTCATACTCATAGTTGGAATCAAGTAGTTTTTTATCGTCCTATTGTATTGAATTAGCATATAGCATTATATATGTAAACAAAAAACATGAACGGATTGATTCAAGTTCTTAATGACTAAACATTCTTGCCGGTATAACCGGGCGGAATCGTGTGTAATTATGACGGGCTACTAGGGTCCTACGCTAACCGGTCGCTTTGGCCGAGTTAATAGCGAGTTATTGTCATTAACGCGGCGCTAGCAGGGAGCGGGCGATGGCTGGCACCTCCGAATTAAACGTTTTTCGTTGTATCACGACAAATAAACAAATCATACCGCGATAATAAATGTCTTTCGTAACGTATTTCAAAGATTTTTGCAATTATTATTATCCTTACATTATACAAAAGGTTACGTCTATCTGTTTGTCTGTCCGTTAGTTGACTTATCACTTCAGAAACACATTTACATGATTCTTTTTTTTTTTAAATTACAAATAAATTATATACATATATAGTTTTAGTATTTATTTAGTTGTACTAAATAATAAGTATTAAAATATAGAAAAAATAGCCAGAATAATAGAGATTAAACTTCATATAAATGACTATTGTCGTGTTCCTTCTTACATTTTTATCCTTAAGAGGATATACGAGCGACGTTTACTTCATACAAACCTAGCCCCCTGTTTTCTACCTGGATAATTGTATTAATACCACCGCCGTGCCCGTAAGTTTTGATTTTTTCCGTAAATTAGTTATTGTAGAAACTAGGAGTTTTTGAAACTTAGAAACCGTCATTTTCAGACGTTCGTTAAATAAATATGTTGAATAAAAACAAAGAAAGGTATTGCCTTTGAGGTATAATCAAAGTTTTTTTTTATTCATTAACTGAAAGAAAATTGAACATAGGTTCAGTTTTGGAGGAGGAAACAGAGTACTACGAAGTGATGTTTTCGCCTATTTTGCATACGGTAAAATCACCCCGAGCTGTAGTTGTTCCGTTCGTGTTAAAACACGAAATAACTCTTTCTTTGGGGCGTAATGCGATACCAATAGATTTCTAAAGTACCTAATTTTCAAATTTGTCGCAGACCGTATACCCTCTTAAATTATATAAAAGACAACAAACGATACACTCATAAAAATTTTAAAAAAAATGTTTGCATGTAAATGCATTTAAAATGAAAAAAAAAAAATCATTGACTTTAAAATGAACTTTTCACCTTATACATTTTGTATAATTAACGTAACATCCGTAACGTGTAACACAACACAACGTCCGTAAATGATATATTCTGTTGTTAAAAATAGTAAATTCTGTTTCCTGTTTCAGAAGTTCATTTACGAGAATATACGATATTTTATCGTAACTTGTATAAGAATGTACACATTACATGCATAAAGCACGTTTTAATATGACAAGTTTACCCAAATATTCTATGTTATTAAGCATTATACTTTCGTACATGCTCGACGGTTATGGATACTTTTCACCTGGCCTTTATTTGAGACATGTTCTACGCCTAGGTTCGACTCTTACCGATGTGTCCAGTCACCCTCGCCTTAATAATAACAAATGACAAAAATACAGACGTGTTTAAATTTATTCATAAAACCATTTTTAAAGATATATTTAATATAGTGTTCAATATATTATAATGAAATACATACATACATACATATCGTTACGCCTTTCTCCCGTGGGGGTAGGCAGAGATTACGTTCTTCTACTTGCTACAATCTTGACACGCCTCTTTCGCTTCCTCTACTTTCATGAGCGCTTTCATACATGCTCGTCGGTTATGAGTACTTTTTACCTGGCCTTTATTTAACACGTGATCGATTTGGTCTAGATACGTTCGCCTAGGTCGACCCTTACCGACTTGCCCGTTCACCCTCGCCTTATAAATTCGTTTCGTTTAATCTTCTCTCATCTCTACATGCCCAAACCAACTAAGCATACCTTTCTCTATTTTGGTCACCACATCTTCTACCACACCACAAAAAAATATATAATGAAATATGCACAAAAATGTTTATAAAATATCCAAGTCACATGTAAGAATGAATAAAGTGATTTAATTAGTCTTAAATGGTCTTTCAACAAACTGAAATTAATGATCGGTAAGAATTATTTGTCTTTCTTATAAATAATTTATGTAAAATAATATGCTAAATAATTGGGTATTTTTGCTGTATTCTGGCTAAAATAAGGTAATGATTACTAGTGAGTAAACTTGATAATAAATTATAGAGTTATTTATACGCGAAGTTATGAACAAGGATAGATTCTGGAGCAAATGTCGAGCAAATGTCGACAAGATAACAACTCTTTTTTACACTGTATAGGCTCAGTGCTTTGACCAACTCACCTGATGTTAAGTGACGATGTGATCAAGGATGGTAGACACACTAAGCCCTAGAGGTAATGCTTCTCAAGTGATACTGCCGAAACACACCAATCGGTAAATGGTGACAGGTTTTCAAACTTGAGGATGGTTATCCAGGCGGGCATTATTAGAAAATGCCCTACCACCATGCTATGGTTTCCTCAAGATGTTTTCCTTCACCGAAAACTCAGGCTAATTTTAGAGTCGGATAGACCGGCTGCAACCCGCGTCCATTGACTCTGAATCCGACCGCACCACCAACTGTAGAAGTAAACGATATATCAAACGTTTGCATAATAAATTATAAGATATTTTAATAATGGTTTTATACGATTCAAAACGTTATTAACGTTAATAACAGTAACGAATACTTATACGGGAACATTAAAAAACCCGACATTACTTACACACACACACACACACAAAGATAAATATAAACTAACAGACACACACACGCACGAGCAACCCTAATTGCTTTTGTCATTAATAGTCGCGAATACTTCTTAGTCGGTCGTATCGTACAATTAGTTATAATGAAGTATAATTAGTGATCACTAATGTGTGTGTGTGTTTGTGTGTTTGTATGATATATCGTATGCTGATGTGCCTTAGCTAATTACCCGAATAGTAGAGCTCTTTGTTTTCCGTTTAAAAAGAAAGTTTGTATCGAGCTTTGTTTTATTTTTATTTATTTGTACGTACGATGTGTTGTACGTACGATGTGTGATGTGTGATGTGTGACGAGTGTACGTTGACGATTTTTAGTTTGTTAAATTTCTTCGAACCCGGTTACGGTATTATTAATCTGAAGGTCATTTACATACAGGATTACAATTACTTAAACGCCTTTGTGTTTATTTTTTGTTTGCGCCCTTTAAACGGCTACTAAGTAATTTATTACGTACATTTCTTACTAAATAATAAAATCTATACTCATGAATAAAATTAAAGTGTCTGTTTGTAATGTCAAAATTTATTTTTTGTGTTCCAGATAATGTATATACGATATCTATATCAAATTTTTTTTTGTCTGTCAGTCTGTTTGACCCGGGTAATCTCCGGAATACACGTAAAAACTCATGAAATTTCGAATAAAATCCTGTTCAAAGCATAGTTTTACTGACAAGTGTTTGAATTTGTGAGAAATAGTGTTACTTAATTACGCTATCTTAGTACAGAAAAAAATTAAAACCCTGTAAAGAACATTCAGAAGGCACAGCCGCGGGCATACAGCTAGTATTCAATAATTGTACCACAGAGGCGACATAAAGGCGAGCACACACCGCTCCGCGTACAATACGTCGCTATTTAAAATATTCAACGTGTGCCGACACGATCATAATCGAAATGTAATTAGCCGATAATGCATGCAACGCCGCGACGGAAGTAAACGCTGAGCTAGCGGTTCATAGCTGACAATGGACTGACGGCATTGAATTGGTATTCACATGTTGTTTAGTTAGACTTTATTTATTGCGACGATATATCGAGTTCCATTTACGAATTAAGAGTTTTAAATAATCACTATAGAACAGGTTTTGTTTTTAATAAAGTCACAAAGGAATTTTTATTAAGATATATCATTTTATATTTTACTAGTGACCCGTCCCGGTTTCGGACGGGTGGATCAATCAATGTTTTATTCAAATACCAAATAATTACTTTCAATTGAAATAATCTTGATAATGGGTTAGTAGGTTTTGATTTTATCCATAATAAACAAAAATCAATTTTACAAGTCTATTGTAATATTATTATTTAGTTATTTTTAGATTAAAAAAAAACTTTAATTAATTATTATCTATATTAAATTTAGAGACTTTGATTCACAAAAAACATATCACTGCCATTGTAACTTGTACTTAAAGTTAACACCGTATAACTTGATATTACCCGCAAACCATTTCACACACACACATAAATCAAACACATTTCTTTACACTCCTAAAGATTTTAATAAAGTTTCCATATCTGAAACGTAATTTGTAACTTCAAAGCTAGTATTATCGCATTTACCAAAGTTAGACCAACTAATAAATAAGAAAATATAGTCATTAAAAATCATTTTTCTTTGTCGATTCACCACTTATAATTCGTATTTAAATTCTGATTTATTATGTACACCAGATAAATAATTTAACGTGCTTAGTTTTTTTTTTTCCTCATTATAAAATAGCCCGTAATATTTCCCCACACAACGAATCTAATTATGTTCTCTTAATGAGCCGCTTACCTAACATTATTTGCCAATAGCGGCTAATTATAGTGTTTGTTGAGTTATTTCGTTCTCCGACACGTTTGCTTCGGTATGTACCTACTGAACGCGGAAATTCAACGGTAAAGAATTGCCAACACGGCATTTGTGTGTTAAAAATAACACAATTTCAATTTTTTGCACAAATTCTAAAAAATATATATATTTTGTACTGACATAAATCACTAACATTTCTAGTAAAAGCAAACACATGCCAGTAAAACTGTGCACTGAGTCGAACTTTATTCAAATTTTTTGAGTTTTATTTTTTTTTAAGCGGAACCCTAATTATTTTGGAAAATTAAATTAGCCTAAGTTACGTGGAATAACTTCAGTCATCTACCTAAAAAAAAAACCCGTCCAAATAAGTTAAGCAGTTCTGAACATTAGCCGGATTAAACAGACAGTCACACAGACAAAAAATTTAAAAATGGTGTTTTTGGCATAGGTATCTGGCATAGGCATTCAAATTTATTTGGTCAAAAGTTTTTACTTTGATATCATTCTATTTTATTTATTATATAGATGCGACATCCTATGAAATTAGAAATCCTTTTTTCTTATCTGTTCTCTGTAATTTGTTTTTTGATATCTACCCACAGTATTTATAAATATTATGAAAGGAATGACTTTAACATGACAAATATTATCAATTAAGAGCGTGGATTAAATCTACATGAGTCGGTATATCATAAAATAAAAGGATTGAAATTATAAAACAAATTGTTTCGTTCTGACTTCTTCACGCTATTTATGCAACAGGTTAATATTTTTACGCGCCATATAATACCTGTACATATATAAATACATATATATGTAGAATATACTTGAAGTAATTTTACTAATCATCAACAGTAATTATACTCCATACATAAACATAATTATAATAGCTATAAAACAGATAATTACATAAAACTTCCCACATGTTAACACCGGTCACGGTGCATACGAAAAATATGTCAATTTGCTACACGTCTAGCTTTAACCAGTGAAGCTACTGCTAACGATTGATTTAGAGACTTTTTCTTGCCTTGGGATTTCATTGTAAAACCCTAACACTATTATCTAGAAAACTCTAATTAGTTTTATTAAATTCTTAATTTATTCATTGTATTAAAAGTATGTCGTTCGTTTACAATGTTAGTTTGTTTCAATTTTGGTGGATTTGCATTTAGTTATAAATAATATTTTGGGAGGGCAAAGTTAGATACTATATTCTGGAAAAAATTTAGTTCACTTTTGGGTGGTGTCAATAGACAAGTAAACGAAGCCTTAATAAAAGTTCTTGTTTCTCGAATTCACTATTTTTGTCAAGTCAAGTCCTCCATTATAACCCGATCACGTATAGAAGCACCAACAATAAACTGCACGATCAGTCAAAGAAACTATATCATGATTGTCGAGCATTTTCTAATCTTTCTTCATCTAGTTTAGAAACTATCCTGAATTTAAAAAAAATCTCATCTTAAGACTAAAGTTAATTTAAACTTAGGTTTCCTTAATTAACACCAGGAGAGTAGGCAACTAAATACTAAAAACCGTTAAAATAAATCCCAGTTTTATTTCAAAACACCCTATTCCGCAGACAGTCGGCAACTTAAATATGTTATAGCTAATTAGCACACTTCCATTATTAGAGATATAATTACAAAACTATTATGAAATGATAATAAAAAAAATATAATTCGCAATTTGGATGTCATAATCGAAGATTATTAAATAAGTAATAGGTTTGACGAAGGTCGCGAACATTAAATAAATTACATACAGATTTCACAGCCGATATTATGTATGTTGATTATAATTTATTATATAAGTCCTGTTGGATAATTAATACAATTAGGAATTTACCAAATTTATTATTATCCCTGGATCTTACTCGTGTAGTTCCTAATATCTTTTTTCAATACCACAATATACTAAAATGTATTTTCTTTCTTGTTGTTTCTTTCTTAGTTCTTCCGTAAGAATCACGTAATTAAATACTCTATGGAAATAATTAATTTACTACCTCCATCCATTCAATCGAAAGACGTCCACTGCTGGTCATAAGTCTCCCCCAAAGATTTCCACGACGACCGGTCTTGCACCACCCGCATCCAGCGGATTTCCGCGACCTTCACCAGGTCGTCGGTTCACCTTGTGGGGTGGGGTGCCTACCCACGCTACTTTTCTACCTATCTATAATTATTAACAGCTATAATGTTTACACTTTTTAAATAAACATTCGTTGTTAATTTATTTTGTTAATATGATAATTTTACACGTAATTCGAATTCAATATTCTTGACAATATTTAAGTTGATAGACTGTACCGACGGATGTTTCTCTACCTTTTTCGAGAGACTTCATTTCTTCATTATACAAATTACAGCGCCAACTAGATTTGAGTGTAGTAGATCTATAGGTAAAGTTGGAGAATGTTTTTTTTTTTTTTCGAATTTAACAATATCAATTAAATATATGAGTTAGCCATAAATATTCAATTCATTAATTACGACTATAGCGCTGCCTATCGGCTTCTAATATAATATATTTAAGAGCATCGTCTCTTCAAAACATGATGCGTGAACATTATGATGCCAAAGTCGTTCAGAACTTACACGATTACTATTCAAATTGCATCAACAATTTTAATATATTTTTATTAATGTAGTTATAAATAAAAAAACTAGACAGCCATCGAGACTTTCGACAGAACTTTAAAATCGAAACATTCAATAATTGAAATTATTGAAATTTAACATTTATTGGCATTACGAGCAATAATTATGAACATTTTCTTATAGTTTATTCATAATCTAAAACATACGATAGCCTGCGTAAGTATACGTTTTATTATTTATCTCGAAGCGCCAGCACTTAAACGCCATCTTGTATTTGACAATATACTGTAGCACATTGACGGCTTACGTCATAGCATTGGTAAAACGAATCTATAAGTTTTTAACTCTCAAAACCGCTAAAGAAGTTTTCACTTCAATAAATTGGTATTATATTGAAAAAAAAAACTACTAATAAACAAATTTATTCGTACACAAGAAGGTTATGGAATAAAAATTAAGATGATAACGAATACTTTTATGTCATTATCAACGTACAAGGATAATCACTAGTCAAAATAATGAAGCGTGAGCTTGTAGAACCAGAACGAGACGAGGCGACGCGGCGTGGGCGGACTGGAATGTTTTAAAAACTTTTGACATTTCGTTAAAACACCTATTACATTATCAATACTACAATCAACCTGACATTTTAGCTTCCTATACATTACCAGTTAATTAAATCGATTATATTTATTTTTTATATCAATAAAAAACTTAAATTTTAACTCTGCCTGTATCTTATTAATCAATAAAGAATTACTTACTTGAAGGTAATGGTGACTGTTTCCAAATCCCGCATACATATTATATACTAGCTGTACCGGCGGTTATGCCTGTAATTAATAATTAATATTGTCCCGATATCATTCTAAATCATAAACCATTATAACAAAGGGAATTAGTTGGTCATTCCAAGTCTATGATTTGTATAGTTTTTTATATGAAAAAAAAATGATATGTATTATATTTATTTTAAAAAAAAGAACCAGATCTAGTTTCTTGCCGGCTCTTCTCGGCTGGGTTGTTTTCCGAACCCGTGGTAGTGTTTTAGACGTTTATAAGCGCCTTCTTAGGGCTTAAATTGGATAAAGATGTTTTTGATTTTGATTATTTCTGTTGACTTACTCCAATAGGTATTATATTCTTATAAATTACCTAAGAGAATACATATGTAAGACTAACATATATTCGACATCTATGACTGAAAACAATAATTAAGCGAATCATTAAATTTTAAGGCAAGGAACGGAAAGGCAGTCTGATAGAGAGACGTTGCCTTTTAATTAATTAATAAATAAAACAAATACCACATTGAAATAAATCTGGTTCTCCTTTTATTTTCACTTCAGTTAACAAAGGTCGAGTATCCAGCTCCTCATACCGAGCATTAATCTGAACAGTTGATCTGGAGGAAAATAAAACATTATTAGCTGAAGAGAGAATTTACATTTGCATTTTTCTATCCCGTAATAAACGTAGTGCTTTGACTACAATCTCGCGTAAAATGACGATAAGGTGAATGTAATATAATGTAAACATATATGATGCTTGTAGAACAAACTTATTGGTGCTTTACGATAGTTTGAAGATGCTAGTCAGAAGAGTAATAGAAAATAATCAATCACTAGCTATAATATTTTCCTTTACAAAAAAAAAATAAGGCGAGGGTGAATGGGCAAGTCGGTAAGGGTCGACCTACGCGAACGTATCTAGACCAAATCAATCATGTGTTAAATAAAGGCCAGGGTAAAAAGTACTCATAACCGACGAGCATGTATGAAAGCGCTCATGAAAGTAGAGGAAGCGAAAGAGGTGTGCCAAGATCGTAGCAAGTGGAAGGACGTAATCTCTGCCTACCTCCACGGGAGAAAGGCGTGATGATATGTATGTATGTATGTAAAAAAAAACTCAGGTTTCTAATAGAATATAATAAGCGGATTCGAACCTGTGTCTATTAACACGGAATCCAAAAACATCACGACTGAGTAACGATCGCTTCAAAATTTTAAAAATAAGTTTCCTTTAACATGTTTTGTCAAGTTTTTTTCGGCTTTTAAATATCTTTGTTTTGTTCCGATATCAATAATCTTATCGGTATATATATATAAAATAATCACACCGAAATAAGTAACACACATAGACAAAATCACAGGTTAAAACATTATTATTTAGTAAACAGTAAATCATTATTAGACTTATTTATTCAAGAGTAATACCTTCGTAAAAGGACATAACTATATAACGACTTAATATCAATCATGAATCGCATTTAGCAATAATGATCTTAAAATAAAATGTAATAACACACTTGACCTTTATGTTTGTCCAATGTAACTTACGCAGTATATGCGATTATCGCCTTTACTAATTTCGAATAAGGTCCATGTTATTCGCGAATTAAATACAATGTACATGAGATCATAGCTGGCACTTGATTTACTCCTTTTATACCGTCTTGACCTACATTCGTGTATAGCCATTAATTGTTAATAAGCATAATTAAAATGCGCCTTAAACAAACAATACAGATATATTAGACGACCGTTCTGAATATTACAAACAGGACTTGATCTTCGTATAAGTTTAGATTTGATAGGGCACTTCTAAATGAATTGTGTCATAGGCCGACGAATTAGAGCACGTGCTTCGTTTTGTATTACATACTAGATGTTCTAGTTGGCTTCACTTGTATGTTCAGATAAGATATTACAAGGTACGCGAAGGTGAATTTTTTTGTATCAATTTCATTCATCATTATTCTCATAACTTTCATGTATCAGGCCAGATAATACATGTTGGATTTAAAGAAAGACTGGCGCAAATCTATTAAATTATTCTCGAGTTATAAGACCACTAACGGAAAGAACGGGCATCTCTTTTTATTATATGTAAAAACCACTAGCGGAAAGATAAGTACAGCGACATTTTTTTTTATAATATCCAAGGGTGGATGAATGCTTTGCTAACAAAAGATGTTAGATATATTTTATATATAATTTGGTCCTCGTAATTATACATACTAATAATTTACTAGTTATCGAATTGCAACCATACCTGTTTGTTATTGAAAATTAGAGAAAAAAAAAAAACTTGAATCAATAATCGTCAATGGCTAGAAAATAAAAATAGATTTTCGTTTGTTTATCTTAATCTTGCCTATTCAATATAAATATATAGATTCTAGTGTTATAGTATATGTTTGCAAAAAAAACTTCCTAAATTTGAAACTCACCGACCAACAAACGCTGGTTTATTAAGAGAAATATAATTAGATACGAATAATTTAGACGCGAAATTAATGTTACTAATTTAGTTCATTTATCTAATTATGTTTTAAGTTCAAGAAACTGTATTCCGCATTATAATCTCAAGGACGATACTCAGCAGGTTTTGATTTCTAAAGGTTGAGCTTCGCATTGTAATTGTTATAATACCTGGAAATTATGCTAATGAAATATTTATATGAACAATTATGTTTATCTTATTATGATGCATTAGATTTTAGAGCTAGATTATCGTAAACATTTTGTGTCTGAGTATTTATAATTGACGTAATCTTAATGCGTAAAATACCATGACATCATTCCTATATATAATGAACATTAAACTCATTAAATACACTAGAACTTGGTGCCTACCTATTTATAGGAAGTCCGTTACATAATCTATAATTTTCCGCCATAAATACATAATAAGCGAAACCGGAGGCAGTATGCAGCTGATATTATAACTCAAAACGCAAGAATACCGCTCTCTACGGTCATTGAATAGTTTATTAACTTTAGACATGTAGAGGTTTTTAGACATTCTCTTGAATTTTGCGCTAACGTTATTTATTGTTAATAGACGGTTTGCTGCCGGTTTTCTTATCTGATAATTTTTGTATTGCTTTTATTACAATGTCTAAAGCCCAAAGTAAAGATTGATGGACTGTGTGAGAGATTATATGCTGAGGAAAGGAGTGAATGCGGAGATGACAACTAATCTCTATTTGTTGGAAGAGGAAGACATGTTGCGCCGAACTGAAATGGGTAAGGGTAGGGAGGTGATGATGATGATGAATGTTTAATTTATCGCGAAGTTTTTTTAGATATGAATTTTTATTAGATTTGAACAAGCGATGAACTATTTTGTACACGGCTTCAGAATGTCAAGTTATCATGTTTTATTATATTTATTCAGTGATTTTATGTTTGAAAATTAAACTAACTGCGATTATGATCTAAAATGTATTGTATTGTAATCTACACTGAGTATATTTTTACGTTTCTCTGTAAAGTTAAACACTCACATCTATACTCGAAGTTGACAACAAATAGAGAGGAATGGAAGAGGAAGACATGTTGCGCCGACCCCAAATAAAAATGGGAAAAGGGTAGGGAGATGATGATGATGAATGTTTAATTTATCGTGAAGTTATTTTAGATATGAATTTTTATTAGATTTTAACAAGCGATGAACTATTTTGTACACGGCTTCAGAATGTCAAGTTATCATGTTTTATTATATTTATTCAGTGATTTTATGTTTGAAAATTAAATTAACTGCGATTATGATCTAAAATGTATTGTATTGTAACCTACACCGAGTATATTTTTACGTTTCTCTGTAAAGTTAAACACTCACATCTATACTCGAAGTTGACAACAAATAGAGAGGAATGGAAGAGGAAGACATGTTGCGCCGGCCCCAAATAAAAAATGGGAAAAGGGTAGGGAGATGATGATCTATATTCGAAGTTATGATATGAATATTTTGAAACGATGACGGCCCACTGGATAATGATGCCGGATTCCGCGTCAATGAACGAAGGAGTCGAGCCCACCTATCCAACTCTAAACTCAGTCTAAGCTTTCAGTGAAGGAAAAAATCTTGAGGAAACCATAGCATGATGGTAGGGCATGACCGCCTGGGTAGCTACCACTCTCAAATTTGAAAACCTGTCACCAAATACCAATAGGTGTGTTCCGGCAGTATCATTCTCAGTAGCTTAGTGTGTTTTGCCATTCTGGACCACATCGTCACTTAACATCAGGTGAGATTGTGGTCAAAGCACTATAACTATAAAACGTGTAAAAAAAACTAATAAATAAAAGTGTCTGTTTGTAATATCAAAATAAGAACTAAATACATATAACCGATTTGGACGGGACTTTTTTTGATAGGTAGCTGAAATTACTTCGTGTAACTTAGGTATAATGATAAAAATACTTAGGTTTCCATGAAAAAAATTAAAACTTATAAAAATTTGAATACAATTCCATTTAGTGCAGTTTTACCGACATGTGTTGGATTTTATGAGAAATATTAGTGTACTCTATGTCAATACCAAAATAATGAAATAAAATAATTAGGGTTCCGTAGAAAAAATCCAATAAACAAAAAAGCAATTCAGTGAACAGTTTTAGTGGCAAATACTTGAGTTTGTGAGAAATATCTTTGCTTTCTCTTAGTACCAGAAAAGTTTTAGGAATATAATTAGGGTTCCGTGCGAAGCGGTCGAAGCCGCGGGCACACAACCAGTAATGAATAAAGCAATTGATAGCGCGTGAAAGGGTAATGTAACTAGCGTATTAAAATAGGTAGTATGGATAAACGAAAGTAGGTCCTATCTATTTGTGTATGAATTATTCCCAAAAAAAACTTACGGCCAGTTTTATAATGCAATGTCATTCTGTTTTTACCTTCTGAAATCCGAAATTTTAAAATAATAACTAAAAGATCCCTTATAGAATTAATTTCTTTTTCGTTTTTTTTTTTTTTATGTAAGCGCCGTATTACGTACTTTAATAATGTAAATATTAATACATTAAAAAGTGCATCTATATCAGACTGCCGATAAGTTATAAGCTTTCTCAGATAAAAATTGGAATTAAACCACTATCTATGGAGATAAAATACAATTCGTTTTAATATAATTTTAAACATTAGTAATCTGTGGAAAAAATTAATAATCTAAAGTGATATTTGGTACAATCTTTCAGAATATGACAGAATAATTCTTTAAGTTTAACTTATTAGTTTTTTCACACATCTCACTAGATGTTAAGTGACGATGTAATCGAGGATGTTAAACACACTAAACCTAGAGGTATTGATTGATTCAATTCATGCTACCGGAACACATCTATTGATGCTTGGCGAAAGGTTTTCAAACTTGAGGGTGGTAGCTACCCAGACGGACATTATTAGAAAACGCCCTACCACCATGCTGTGGTTTCCTAACGATGTTTTACCTTCACCGAAAGGTCTAACTCTTTATAAAGTTTGATAGGTGGATTCGCGAACCTACGTCCGTTCACACGGACTCCAACCATATAGTCAACTGAGCCATCATAGTTTCGTACCTATTTTGTGTCATTTATTTCTTTCAATAATTATTTTATTACGTCTGTACGCGTTACAAAATACATGTTAGGTGTTTCATATTTAAAAAGTAAAAAAAAAAACAAACATAAACTATAATTATATCTCATCATAAAAAGAAACGCCTTCATCAAGAGTTTATTGTAAAATAAAATTCGTATTACTAATATTTATTTAATATCACACAGTTTTATTTAATATAACACCGGAGCGACTTTGATTATAGTTCGATACGGTGTAACATAAGAAATAAACGCCACTTAAATATAACCTACTTTACCTGCTGTATTATAATTAAAACATACGACAAAAATTAATAATAGGACCCGTTAAAAAAAATATTGCGATAATGGCGTAGTTGCTAATGCTGTCGTACTTCGCGTCAATGGACGTAGGTTAAGAATACCATCACCCCATATCTTCCCCTGGGTAACGTAAAAGGCGACTAAGGGATAAATCAGGAGATGGGCAGCAGCATCCTCTGAGTACCACAAACACCTACCGCAATCGCCAACCCCCCCCTTTTTTTTTTTTTTTCTTTTTTTTTTTTGTTTTGACGGGGGGAAATGCATTTACGCACTAACCTTACCTATTGTATTAGTGGGACCTGAGTCCCTCCAATACAATAGGTAAGGGGGCACGGAGTGACGAGTTCCGTGCCAGTGTTGGACTCAAACCCGGGCGAGAAGCGCCCGGGAATACCCACTAAAACCCCCCGGGGCCGTCCGCCGCATTTGAAATAGGGGGCGATACGGGGTTGCAAGGCATGTCGCCGCGTCGCCCTCTGCGGCAAACCCACCAGGCCCGTCTGTGCAATGGCCCAGCGGGGGTGGAGGAGAATTTCTCTACCCCACCTCTTCGCCCGCCTCTGAAAGAGGCATTACCTTCCGGAGGAAAGAGGAGTGATCACTGCGACCGCAGTAATCACCTCCCCCCCCCCCCCAAAAGTGGGCTTTCGCCCAGCCGCCCAGTCAGACTATTAGCCGGCAGTCAGAAGGACTGCCGTTGCCCAGAGTACACCACGAGGAGGTTGTCTGACACCGCACCCCAATCGCCAACCCCCCTGCCAAACGTGGCGCTAATGACTATACCCCTTTTTTTGGAGAAGACCTATGTCCAGCAGTGGACGTCTTTCGGTTGAATGAATGGATGGATTAATGGACACAGGTTTGAGCCTACCTATACAATTCTAAAATGAGCTAGAGCTATTAACCTTAATTTTGAAAAACTGTCGACAAATATCAATAGGTGTGTTTCAGCAGCATTGCTTGAGAACTAGTACCTCTATAGCTTAATATGTTTACTATCCTGGACCACATTGTCCCCTAATATCAGGTTCGATTGGCGAAATCAAGTAAAATAACATGTTAACAATCAATTTCGTACAATAACAATTTATTATTACGAAGTAATATCGGCAGGCAATAAAGAACACGATAAAATTACAAAAGAAATCTGCGGAATAATTAAAACAAAAACATAATATTTTCTAATCGTGCCAATTAGCCATTGAATTTACGACTCTGCTGAGAAATCGAATCGCTTTTTTTACCTTTATCAAGTGCAAAATAACCGATACACTTATTATATAACATACTAGCTGTTTTCCGGCGAACCTGCTCGCGTATAATAACGAACAGATAGACAATATCAAAATTTCATTACTCAAATTTGGCAAGTGAAAAGACGCTCATGGACGTCAAAAAACTACCACCGGTTCGGAACGACAACCCAGTTATCGAGAAAATAAATTATTTTATGTAAAAATTATTCAATTATAGTTACAAACGGTTTTAGCAAAATAACAGAGAGGGTTGTCATTTCCAGACTTCACTAACGTTCACGTAATGATCTCCACCCTATAACCTTCGAACATTAAAACCTGCTTGACGTGTGCATACATTTATTGTCAGGTAAATCGATAATACGCTTAGGATCTATGTTGTAAAATCTGACACTATTACCTAAAAAGCTTTATTGGACTAACTATAAGCCTAAAGTATGGGAAGGATAATTAGTGATTATTTTTGTTATTAAAATTATTCCGGCCTTTGGTTATATCAAACTTGTTTGATTTCTTTACGAATGCTCACTAAATTATCAAGAATGTATTGGGAAGGCAAAGTTAAGATACTATGCTATGCCTTTGATACAATCTAAGGAGTAACACGACGATAATCATGTTTGCGAAGTTTTTCTGCTACTATTCTGATTACAACATAACATAAGCTCACGCCTGTTATCCCCGAAGGGTTAGGCAGAGGTGAAATAGCGTACTACACCACCCACATTTCGCCGAGCTTAGTTCCGACCTAGATGTGACAGGGGGCGAGCCTGTCGCCATATCGGGCACAAATTCCAAACTCCGGAATGATACTGAGTAGATAAACCCAATACCACTTGACCCGACCCGGGGATCAACCAAGACCTCAGAACGGCAGTCGCATCGTAATACAACTGCGCCACCAATTACTCACCCTATATTTATATTTATAGAAATTTATATA
This sequence comes from Samia ricini, assembly GCA_014132275.2. NCBI lineage: Eukaryota > Metazoa > Arthropoda > Insecta > Lepidoptera > Saturniidae > Samia > Samia ricini. Next base: position 3,977,662 of record AP028164.1, on the reverse strand, counting down.
TATACTATATAATATCTTATTTAACAGCATATATGCTAAAACCTGACCAGATAATATACCTATGATTTAAAAAAAGAATCATGTAAATCGGTTGTTTCTCGAGTTAGAAGTCAAAAGGTAGACGTTGCCTTTTATGTACGGATGAGTGACCGTAAGTCTCCTAATATGACTTGGTAGTAGTACGTTGTACTACGTAGAACTTGAGGGTTCAATTTGTTGCTTCAGTGGTAGTATGAGCGGATACTACGTTGATGGAGTTAGGTTCGAATCTATTTATATTATTCCGGAATGAGCCTGAAGTTTTGTTAAAAGAAAACGTCATAATGAAAGCATAGCAATGTGGTAAGGTTTGTTTATGTTTAAGAGGCTCGAAGCTTCGACCATCTTAGCTGATTTTAAGTGACGATTTAGTCTAGAATCTAATTAAGATCAACGTGGGTGATAACGACCCTTTGTGGAAGTGAAGACCCAGATAAATTTAAGGGGACATTGAGATAGCGCAGAGGGGCCTGAGCAGATTAAAGATATAGTTTAAAAAAAGGTAAAAAAAAAAATAATCTGGGGATGGGCAGCAGCATTCTCTGAGTACCACAAACACATAATGCGATCGCCAACCTGCCTGCCAAAAGTGACGATTATGGCAATTCCCCCCTTATCTTTTACTTAAAAAAATTAAGAACTTACTAGCTTTTAAGAGATTCTGCCGAAAAACACAGCTATTGGTGGCTGCCGACAGGTTTTTAAATTTAAGGGTTGTAGCTACCCAGGCGGGCATTATATGAAAATGCTTTACTATCTTCCTATGATTTCCTTTAGTTGCTTTTCTCCATCAAGCTCCGGATCATTATAGAATTAGATAGGTATGTAGATTTGAGCCTACGTTCACCGACGCGAAATCCAAGCACACTAAGAGTTTGAAAATAGGTTGAACACTTGAGAGCCAGTACACTCCAGGCTTAGCGTGTTCACACACTGTCACTTAACATCAGGTGTAATTTTGGTCGAAGCACTATTGTCTATTTAGTATACAAATAAAATTGCCCCAATTTTTTTTTGTTATGTATAAACCATAGCTTATATAAACTCTTTCGCTAGCCACGATGCTTATTTTAAAAATGAATGGCATTATCCATGTAATAATTTATGTGTCTATTATATTTTGAAAAGTGCTGTAAAAATAAGTTGAAAAACCTGCATTAATGTAGTTTGCAGATATGTTACGTATAATTCATCATTTTTACAAGGCTGGTTAAACAATATTAATAAATGTAAGTCATTTTAAAAAGGGAAAAGGTTCTTTTCCAATCAATTTTCTGTATAAAAAAAAATAAAATAGATAAGATATCTATAACATTTGTAATGTAATTAATCTACAAACAATTACTCTCAGTAAATTCATTCTCCAATTCTGATTACAATTATTAATTTTATTTTCTAACTATTTCTATAACATCTTTATAATTACCAGAACCCATAACATCTTCTTTTTGGGAATGATGTTTTTTTTTCGTATATCAGTCATTCAATTACGATTTAAATGTTAAATAATATAATTCAATTAATAGCTTTAATCAGTATTTAGTTTGGAAATCATTAATTATTTCTATATTAATTTAACTCTGGTCTTAATTTTCTATTATAACAATTAATCTACACTTAAGTATCCATTTTAAACTATAAACTTGATGATAATCAACTCGACTCTATAACTATAAACTATTTTCGATTTAACTAATTATTAAATAAATGTTTACTGATTTAATAAAATTTTGTAAATATGTTATTATATAATAATTCAAATTCAAAAATAGAACAAACATAACATCTTTCACATCAATTTCTATAATAATATCAAAATAACGATATAAACTCATTTAATCGATTGTAATTGAATGTTTAAAAAATTAAAAAAAGAACACTTTATAATACTTCTGTTTATAATATATGTGTGCGTGTTAGAAATGCAATTTCGAATTTTTTTGAATTTAGAATAGAATTCTTTCGAGCGTCGACGCACGTTTCAAGTGCCAGACCGTATAGGTTCAAACATAAAGCGCTGCGCACACCCCAATGCTCATAATTTGCTGACAAGAAAACAAAAAAAAAAAAAAAATGGAAAAAAACGCGGCACCCGTTCTAATTAGGTTGTCGAGTGAGAACAGGGTGTTCGTCAGCACAATAATAATTAACACTGGCTGTAATGAAGCGTACCATAAAAACTAATTGGAGGCCCTACAACACAACCGTTGTCGTGTCGCTAGGGTGACTTTGACCGGTTCACTATAACAACGATTTACTTAATCTACCGTTTCTATTGAGAATGCAATAGACGACATATAGAAAAAGGAAAAATCACCAAACATATTGTAAAAAGAAAGTTCTTAAAGTCGAGTGATATTCATAAGTCATACGTGGTTTAATATACAGTTAAGCTTCTTAACCCCTTTAGCACTAATCTGGCGTTTACGCCAGCTTTCAATTGTTTTCCTATTGTCTATTTTTATGGGTAATCTACTAATATTTTCAATAATAAACATGATTAAAATAATGTATTATGTATTATGATATTTTTTTCGTTTTTTTTTAATGTTTTGTACAATTTCGCAATGAAGACATTTTTTAACTAGAACTACTGACTTTTTTTCTTAATAGTAATATTTAACGAAAAAAAAAAAATTCGTTCCTTAAAAAGATTTTAATTATAATGATTTTTTTAATTAAATAGTTTAATAACATTTTAATTCTCAAACTATTGTAACCTTTTAAATATTATTGCTACTAGTCAACGGGGATAGGTTTTTTGTGGAATTTGTAAACCATATTAAATTCGTTCCAATGTTAACGAATATAGTATTAATTTTATAAAATGCAATATTTAAAAGATTAACCATATTTACCACATAAAAATCTCTTTAAGGAACGAAATGTTGTCCATAAAATTATTAAGAAAAAAAAAAAAAGACAATAGTTCTAGTTAAAAAATGTCTTTATTGAGAAATTTTATAAAACATTAAACAAATTAAAAAAAAAAAGATCACATAATTTTAGTAATTAAGCCTGTAAACACCGGCCGGCATTTTAAATCGAAAAGCCAACGAACTGGCATGGCATCTATCAGCTAGTTGAAATGGGAAATCAGTCAATAATGCACTAATTTCCCCTCCTTAATAGCTCAGTCCGGCCTCCTCTACTCAGCCACTATTACTCCACAGCAAGTTTGTGTATAATGATATAACTAGATAGTGCGGGGTACCTAACACGTTCATCGCGGTGGTTCTATTAAATAATCAATATTTCATATTATCTCTTCAATGATAAGTCATTATTAATTAACATATAGGGACTTTATTTAGTCTATACTATCTACCTTATCTATATACATAAAAGGAAAATGGCGGTCCTTTGACAAACTATCACTTCAAAACTACTGAATTGTTTGCGTAGATGGATATAGGCTATTTATTTTTTGGATTCCATCGACCCTTTCTGATTTGTTTTTCGAGTTACTCTTGTGTACACGTTATACACGCCAATAAAAACAAAAGACTCTCATTTTTCTTCCTTCATTTGTTTTTAGGTTATGTATAAATTACTAAAGAACCTGAATTATGACGCAGTGAAGATTAAAACGCGGGCTGAGAAGCAGGCATACAGCTCATCTATATTAAGCCCTTGAGCACTAACCTGGCGTTTACGCCAGCTTTCCGTTATTTTAATATTGTCACATTTTTATGGGTAATTGACATATTAATAAATAAAATTGAGGAGTATATTTTTTTTTTCTAAGCTATCATAGTACTGTTGACCGGAAGGGCCTTAACAACTTCACCGAACTTTTTGAGCAGTAGACTGTTTCGAAACATATATGTATAATGGAAGGCAACACAACCCTACCGCGATGTAGAGTCGTTCAAAGAAAATAAAATTTTGTTGTGGTTAATATATAAAATTGAAGTGTTTGTTTTTTTTTAGTAAATACATATAATTGTACACACGATACCAAAACCAAAAATGTAATTTTTAAAATGTTTGCCTGTCTGTCTGTTTTGTTCCGACTAATCTTGAATTGATTGATTTATTGTACGAAACTTTTTTTTAAATAGCTGAAGTTACTCCGTGTGATTTAAGCTACTTTATTTTTTCGAAAATATTTAGGGTTCCACGTAAAAAAAATTGAAACTAATGAAATTGTGAATAAAATCCGATTCAATGCAATGTTTTACTGGCTGGTATTTGAATTTGTGAGACATATATTTGCTTAATTAATAGCAAAAAAAAAAAATTATTTGGAACACAACAAGGGTTCTAAACACGGGCGCAGCTGCGGGCAGACAACTAGTTATTGTATAATGTGGTAAAACTGATGTTTTTGTTGTGAATTAAACTAAGAAAACAACTTAATCGTTTTAAAAAAAAAAACACCTGTAAAAAACTACACTATCAACATGCATCACAGGCTATTTAAAAAAAAAATATAGATGTCTATATACCCGTGCAAGCCGGACGGGGTTGCTAGTGTTAAATTGTGTATTTTAAATTATGACTTTAATTATCATGTAGTTAAATGCAAATAAGTGATTTGAATAAAGATTTAAAAATTGTACTATTTAGTAATCATGTTTTCTGCCCTATAGGTTAATTAAGTTTTGTACTTAAATCAGATGATAATATTAAAAACAATTGTCAATTGTGTAACGTTTAGAAGTAAATAGAAATGCTTAGACACATTAAAGTTTTTAATTCATTACTGTGGATATTTTATAATAACGAATCATAGCAGTAGAGAAATGGAGACTTTATAAGTGGAATTTTAAGATTAGCGTAAGTTATCGATGAAGAAGAATGCGATCGTAATTAGTTGACGGCGTTTTTAAATATTATCTGATGGAAAATTGTCACCGAGCAACTACGTCATCTAAGCTTACACCACTTAACTTCTTACGTTAAACCCTAGCTTGAAGGGATGATGGCGCAGTGGATAGTGCGGGTCAGTTTCCGCGTTAACGAACGCGGGTTCGCGGGTGAAGGAAAACATCGTGAGGAAACCATAGCATGGTGGTAGGGCATATTCTAATAATTCGTCCGCCTGGGTAGCTACCACCCTCAAGTTTGAAAAACTGTCGCCAAATACCAATAGGTGTGCTCCGGCAGCATCACTTGAGAACCAGTACCAAGGCTTAGTGTGTTTATTATCCTCGACCACTTAACATCAGGCGAGATTGTGGTCAAAGCACTGAGCCAATATCGTGTAAAAAAATACAACTTTTTTTTAAGATCATTGTATAATGTTTTTTTTTACCCGTGTTAAAAAAGGTGGTACAAAATTATGAAACTCTGAATAATTGTGAAGATCTGAAACTTACAGAATGACATGATTTTGTCAGTATCTACCTATATATCTTCTGATTATAATTATCACACGCTATGTCCCTATGTTCTTTAAAACCTTTAAAATTCCCTAAAATATTCTGTTACAAGGACGAGGAAAAGTAGGTATTCCAGAAGTCTATTGCTATCGCGTTGCGCCTCAAAGAAAGAATTATAAAACACTAAAAGGGACAACTGCAGCTCGGGCTGATTTTACCTATGCAAAGTAGACGAAAACAATACTTCGTCCTCAAAATCCACATCATCCTCCAAAATTGAACCGCTTTTTAATTTTCTTTCAGTTTTAGAATAATTAAGACTTAGGAATTGTAAGGATTAAGAAGTTGTATTCTGGGAGCATCACTTGACAATAAGTACCTCTAGGCTTAGTGTGTTTACCATCCTGGACCACATTGTCACTTAACATTAAGTGAGATTGTGGCCAAAGCACAGAGCCTATACTTTGTAAAAAAGTTATTTAAGCATTTAATTGTTTATATTTTATTGTCATTGTAGATTGCGTATCATATTTATATTTGGTCGATTTCAAAAATGTTTTCCGCATGACTAACAAAAGTCACCCCTGCATACTTTGATAATAAGAACTGGTTCTCTTACAACAGCGAAGTTGCATTCCGTATACTTGTATTTTTAACTGTATTAACATTGCCCTGCTTTAAGGTAATCGGTGTTAAGCCATATAACTTAATCTCCCTTACTTTACAATTAACTGTAATATGACGCCTAGAGAAATGTAGACAAGTTTAGATCTATAATTATAATAAAGGCTAACGAGACGAAGTTTGTACATTGAAGATATTCCAGAAAAAATACTATACGGGGCTTCAGAATCGAATACAGAACACATTTCGATAGTTTTCATTTCTCTTTGTCTTTCTGTCTGGTTATTAATTTGTTCGTTAATAACATTATTACATCCAGGGAGAGTATGTATTATACATAGTAAGCAAATTGTCTGAATTTCAACCGGGTGAAGCCGCGGGCACAGCTAGTTTTATTATTGTAAATATACATTGATATCACACTTTACAAAGAATTTAATAATTTTACAAAATCAATGGAGTACACATATAAAATAAATTGTTGTTAATTCTTATCTTGTTATCTTTCTCTTATTCGACACTAAGTAGTGTTTAAATTTTCTCTATCAATTGAACACTCACACGTTTTACACATTACATCATTCTTCATACAATCCATTCATTTCTTTTTTTCAACCTTTCCCTATTTACTGTCAAACGTAACACGTAACATTCCCGTAGAGTTACAACTCTTCTATTCTTATTATGTTCTGATAAGGAACACATATCTACGTCAATTTTATAAACCAACTAGCTGGTGCCCGCGGCTCCGCCCGCGTTTCATATGTTCTGTGCATATGACGTTTGATTTATAGCGAATTTAAAAAAAAAAAAATGAATGAATAAAAGTAAGAGTATTTTGTTTTTATTAGCGGAAAAAATGTATATAAACGTTAATTGAAGTGGAAAATGTACAAAAGAGTAAATCGAAATAAAAATGAGAGAGGATCGGTGGAATCCAAAAAATACTTGTCTACGAAAAATATTGCGTTGAAAGGTATGAGTTTTGAGGTGATGGTGCGTCAAAGGAACCCCATTTTCCATTTATTTATTACAAGGATAAATGCCTGTCTTTTGTTTTATGGGAGCAAATAAATTAATAATCAAACAAATTGAGAAAACATGGCAAAGGGCTCATAGAATTTGAAAAATATATAGCCTATAACCATCTACGATCAATTCCGCGTCGAATGGTTGTGGTTTCATGCTGATCGGTACAGTAGTTTTCGAGTTTACCTATATATATATATATATTAGATAATGCTATATTCAAAAGAACTGGATCAAACTTTGTTAAAAATTCAATTTTCATTTTTACAAAATAATTATACTTATGTTAGAATGGCACTAATTATACGGTGTTATTTTGAGGAAATACTCGTGTATAAAGAAGTAATACTAACTTATGTACTTACAATCTAGACTTGTATCAATGAGAGACTAAGTTTCACGACAAAAGATAAATTCTAAACACTGTTGTTCACGAGTAAAGAAATTCTCAAACTTTTAACGTAATCTCCAGGTCAGCGTGGCCTTCCGTGTCATTCTGTTTAGGGCCATTGAAGAGCAGCGTAAAGTTAGCAAACATCTTCTATGGCTTCTTGTCAAACCGTTTCTCCCAATGGTCACTATTACTTCATTATACTGCCAGAACCATTTTGCGGGGTGTTAGGGTTTTTATGCCCGGCTGGGTCGTGACTATCATACCCTTGATGAAAATCTCGCCATAGTGACAATTTTCGGCGCGTTGTGTTCCTAGATCAGCAAGTGATATCCTGTCTGACCTACCTAAAGGCTTTCATCTTGATAGATTTAGGCCGGCATAATGTTGGCGACTGTGAATAGATTCTCATTTATCGGTGGTCCAAAAACGTGAACTGTATTTAAAAATTAAAAGAAATTCAGTCATTTTGATCGTCATCTCTCTACCCTTTTCCCAATTTAATTTGGGGTCGGCGCAACATATCTTCCACTTCCATTCCTCTCTATTTGTTATCATCTCCGCATTCACTCCTTTCCTAAGCATATCATCTTTCACACAGTCCATCCATCTTTTCTTTGGTCTTCCCCTTCCCATGTAACCGTCCACATTCATATTCAATATCTTTCTTACAACATCTTCTATCTCCCTGCGCGTCACATGTCCATACCAGGACATGTCCAATTCAGTCATTTTGATGAGAACGTATAAAAGAAAAGGTTGAAAAAAAATTGCTTTAGGAATAACAAACTGAATAAAGATGTAATGTAAATGTATTTGACCGTGCTAATTAGTACTTACGTACTTTCGCTCATTATACACATGAGCTCTTTTGGGGCAGAAGTAACAAAGGCACTATTATCATTACTTGTAATTGCTTAGGTGGGACGGATACGGCAAGACTGTTGTGAGTAAATTGTACTCTTTTAACTTAGGGGCTCTAACGCTATGGTCTGTTGGATTACACACTCAATTTTACCACGATGACTGGCCCTAAAGTATGGATAGCAAAAAAAGTTTTTTTTTTTTTTGTAAGGAACATAAATGTTGCAATTTATAGACGCAGCGTCGGCAGACCTAACAGCAAGGTGATCCAGAACCCGATCGTTATGGAGTATCTTGGTGAAAGAATTGACAAGCCATCAGTTTTTTTTTTTAGGTTTATGATCAGTTACCAGAAATATCCGTAAATTGGATTCCGATTGGTTTTTTAATATAGTACTTACCTATGTATTATACTATCAAAAGAAATAGCAGCATTCGGTTTGTTTTTTTTTTGGGAAATTTTGATAAAAACTACAACATGCGGTTTCATTGAAAATTAGTATATTTATATATATTCTTGTAACGTTTTTCGTATTCTGCTTGAATCAGCAAACTATAGCTACATTTTAAGTTAGCAAGATTACACAAATACATAAAAAAATCATTTAAATCTCTTGTGTTACAAACGAACTATGAGAAATTACATTACCTTTTACAATATGCAAGGAATGCGATGACAGACCTAAACCACACGCAACGTAGTTATTATTATGCATTATTTTTCCATATTTTATTCATCCTTATGGAACACGTATTTGTTGATATTTTGAATAAAAAGTTCATTCAATTAATGAGAGCGGACACGGACCTATACATATGTCGATAATTATTAGGTGGCACTATGTTTACGTTGAAATCAAACGTGAAGTAATGTTTTTGGATAATAACCGCCAACTTTGGTTATTTTGATGATATGGGGGAGGGGGGAGCCCGAATGGGGATTACGTAAGCCAAATGTACTTAATAATTTATCTTTTTTTTGTCAAATTTATGCCAATTCTTACGTAATAATGGAGGCGAGAGTAAGACATGTGCTTACTATTGCTGACAAGGGAGGATGGTCTGGTATTGCTTGGAAATGTAAAAAAAATTGCTTACGTCATGCTTAAAAAGACTCCGAGACTGTAGTCATAATGGTAAACCCACCATATATAAAAACGGACTCTACGGTTTTGCTACAATTCGAATGCATGGAAAATTTTTTAAATTAAGTCCATAATATGCGAGTGTTTATACATATTTAGCATACATTAGCAACCCAGGAGACCGTTACACAGACAGACGGTCATTATACTATATTAAGTTTTTTTGATTATCCCTAATTAAGGCGCAGCTACCAAAACATAGAATTTTTTTTTTACTCATTCCTACCATCTAATTGTCTTTAGGTGTGACAGCCATTATTTTAATTGCGAAACGGGCTTTAATTGAGGCTTACGTTTCTTTCTATTTGCTTTTAATGATACTGCTACATAACGTGTGTCGCGTTTGATGCCTTGAATTATGTGGTAATAATTAATATGCCATAACAGACAATACGTTTCTTCAAGAGAGATTCACATGAGTTTCATTTACACCCGACCATTTATGAAAACTAATTTATTTATAATTGATCAAATATAATTCAAAAAAATAGATTCTCCTTGCGTTATACAAATGGGAACAGCTTTCCTCTTGTCTATATGTCTGTTAGTAAGCTAGTTATAAAACTAGAGAACTGGTAGAATGATTTACATTATTATTTTTTAAAACATTATTTTTATCATTCGAAAAGGTACTATTCAGGCTATAATAGTCCTGTATCACTGCGACCTAGTCAGATCTATTGTGATCGCCCCTATATTGCTAAAGCTCACTGCCTAGACCTACAACCTGAATATACTGTAGGATCTTTTCGGCAGAGAGCGTCTGTACCTCCTCCGGGAACAAAGCATGTTTACCCAGAACTCAGTTGAGTATGGGTATTAGTGGGTCACAATCACACAAGATATGCTTTGGTGTTTCGTCTGCAATTTCACAGAATCTGCACTCTCTTGTGTTCTGGGCACCCATGTTGTGCATATGCTTGCCCAAACAACACTGATCAGTTAGCGCTCTCACTAATACTAGCAGCTGATTCCTACTGAGCATCAAAGCTTCCTCAGCTTTGCGCTAAGTATATCTCCTAGTGAGCTCTTTGGAATGAATTTGTCCTGGCAATTTATTCCAGAATGTTTTTTAAAACATACATATCTACTAAATATACTACGGAGCTTTACCCGTGTTGTATTTAGGTACCTGTACAAAATGAAAAAAGTAAGGATATTAACCCCTTGAGCACCTGCCTGGCGTTTACGCCAGCTTTCCATTGTTTTCCTATTGTCTTATTTTTATGGATACTCGACACATGAAATAATGAGTTGAAAAATATACTATTAGACAAATATATTAAGTCATAGAGCTAATACGACTCTTTAATTATTGTTATTTCATATATATTTTATATAATGCACAAAAATATAAAATTAAATATCCTGCGCAGTATCATGATTATTGTTATGTTCAACAAAACTAAAAAAAATCTGATCGCAATCTTCGATTCGATTGATGAAGGCGATACTTTGCGGAAATCCATCGTAAACAATTTTTATCTTTACTAACTCCGCTTAAAAAATGATCTTTAGCTATCACATGTCTTGGAAACTAATTTGTTTACACTAATATAAAATATTTTTTTATAATTAAGTAAATTGTAATATGTAAATAAATATACAATTCAATTTATCTTCTAGACTTAGAAAATTTAAAATATAACTATTGTATTTTATTTAAATATAACAAAAAACGTAACTAAATAATTAATAAACAAAATCTTACAAAACAAAATCAAAATCGTTAAAGTGAATTTAAAGATTTGTCCGATCAAAAAAAAAAAAGCTCCTGCGTCTTGATATACAAATAGGCAAAGAAAAACAGTTCAGTACATTTTTTGATTCGCATCTATGGACGAGATTATTTTGAAAAATATATTTAGTTATGTTTTTCCTTAAATCTTTAAATAAATTATTGGTGGTTATTGTATTGTCAAACTTCGGACTTTTCAGTGTATGTTATTTCTTTACTTTATAAATCGTTTTTTTTTACTTCTTTCATTATTTTAACAGTGCTAGTACCCAAAAAAGCAGTGGCGATCATAGGCCGTTGCACGTTATTTACCCCGCATTGGCCTACACGAGCCTTTTTCTCTTGTTATTTTTTTTTTGTTTCGTTTGTGCGCCGTTTTTCGGTGGCGCCCCCACACGGCGTGGTGGCGGGAACGGTACGTTTTCTTTTTTTTTTAAATCAGTAAATTGCATATTTGAAAAACTACTGCAGACTGTACGAATGTCGATCGAACATACGCACACATAGACGGAGGTTGGTACGTACTTTGACTGTTTCGAAATGTTTACTTTAAAAATGCAAACGTAAAAAGCGCGTAGCAGAAATCTATACGCTCATAAACAAAGTTATTCAGCGTTTGACATAAACTGTTTACAGATTTCTCGATAAAAGTCGCCTTCAATGTCGATTATGGTAATTTTTTGTATTAAATAATTTGATTAACGTATTAAAGTTAGACAGTAAAAGATATATTACAGAGTTAACGTAGAAATTAATTAAGATAATTATTAAATAATGGTATTGGAGTGTACAATGTTTGTTATTAAAACATAAACCAGGCAAAATAAGAAGTTAAGACGTAAAGTATCACTAATTATCTATCTACACTAGTATTATATAGAGGAAAGACTTGTATTTTTGTATGTAACGAATACACTTAAAAGTACTAGACCAATTTGGATATAATTTTGTATGGATATAGATTGAAATCCAGGGAGTGACATAGGATAGTTTTATTCGGAAAATCCCACGAGAACGGAAACTACGCGGGTAAATCGCGGAGAGCAGCTAGTATTTACATACTTATTTTGCTTCCTTCAGATTCCGGTTTCGAGTGCTTCTTTCTTTTACGTTGAATTTTAATTAAGTCAATTGGTTGGCTCGATTTTTGGAATCACCTAGTGTACATCAATATCCCAAAAGGTTCCGATGGCCAGCGACCAATGGGAGCGGCGTCATCTCTTTTCGGATTGTGTACACTGTTCTTCTGTAGAGCCTTTACAGCCAGGTTTGTGTGGCGAGCGTTGAAAATACTCAACCAAAAATAGTGACCAGCTCAAAAGTGGTAGGCATCTCGGCTAGGGGTGTTACCATGCAAGAAATTGCTCTGAATAATCCAAGCCAAGCCTATACGTTCGCTCTGGCTATCATATGTGAATTATACGTATATGTGTCTAAGAATTGTTCAAGTCTAACTAGTCACAGCTATTCTTAAAATAGGCTGGGTAGGTATACCCGTGTGAGATACAGTATGATATAATTGAGAGGATTGAGTTGAGTTGCACCGCAATCCAGCAAACATGAGAACTCCGGAAGTGAATACGACCTATTAGTAAAGACTGACGATCGTCTTATCTTTCGACAGTCACCGCTGTTTATGGATTAAACTAATTTTACCACCAAGCACGTGTCAGTCATTTTGCCACGATACATAAAAAACGTACTAGTCCATTTGACTTTCACACACATTCACAATGAAATAAAAAGTAAAAAAAAAAAAAAATAGATCTATTCAACAGCCATAATTATTGTACACTTCAATTCAGATTTATATTGGAAGCTTTATAATACGTTCGATATTCAAAATTAAATTTCGCACGATTATGTTCGAACAATCGATTTAGTGCAAAGAAGTATGGTTAGTGGCCGCACGCGCCGCGCTGCGGGGCCGATACTCACGGGCGGTACTGTGACGTCACTATATATGACAACATTCATCAGAGACACTTAACGTAAAATAAAACGAAATTAAAATTAAATTACTGAAAACAAGGGAACCGATTAGCCGTTTTTTTTCAAGTGAAAACTTCTTTAGCGGCTTTGTATAGTGCTCGGTAGGGGCAAACTTATAGCTTCGCTTTACCAATGCGTTGACGTTAACTTGACGTTAGCCGTCAATATGCTACAATATATCAAGTGTAAGATAGCGTTTAAGTGATGTCGCTCAGAGATAAATAATAAAATTAGGCAGCCTATACTTGATTATGAATAAACTGTATGAAAATGTACGTACTGCATGAATTATTGTTTGGAGTCCCAATAGATGTAAAAACGAGACAACCGGTATATTAAATGTTATGTTAATAATTAAAATTAAAAAAAAACACAAAATGAAAAGTTTTTCCAAATCCAAAGTTTCAGGTATAGCTTCTGTCGGTCGTTTCCATGGCTACCTAGTTTATTTTATTTATTATTATTATATAATTAACGATAAAGTGAATAATTAAGAATGAGCCGCTTAACAGTAGAGTTTTCGTGAGTCGATCACTTGAACTCGAATCTCAGAAAAGTTCCTTGATTAAGTTGGACTAAACACCGCATTTAGTAGCAACAATCAAGTGATAATTGTTCCTACAAAGTAAACCTACAAAAGTTTAATAATACAAAAATAAAAGACAATTATCATAATATACCGTAATACTGTGTGATGCTGGGTGTCGCAAAAAGCGACTAAGTGGTATAAACCAGCGGATGGGTAGCAGTATCCTCTGAGTACCATAAGCACCTACTGCGATTGTCAACCCGCCTGCCAAGCGTGGCGATTATGGCAATTACCCCTTTTTCTTTGAGGAAGGAAGAAAATAAATAAATAACACGCAAAAAAAAGTAAGGGAACTAATTTGTAACTCACTAAAGAGATTTTAAAATGCAAGATTTCAAACTGTGAAATAAATCGATTGTCAAACGAATAAATAAATTATTAATACGAGCGCATACAAAAAGGGCTCCCAATAAACAAAGTAATCAAATTCTCCTGTAGCTCGCGACATCTCGAACGTTCCTGACGGGAGGGGGGCCGCCACACGACAGATGTTAGATGGAGTGGGGGGCTTTACGATTAATTTAACATTAAATTCAATAATAAAGCATTTATTGAGTAATTTCCTTTCAATTGCGTCCCATTTATCGCTGTGTAAGTGTTTAGAATTGATCGACGTACAACGTTGTTTGCGTGTGCTTGCATTAACTATTGCACGCTGCTTTTATAATGTACTTTTTGGCGGAAACTTACTCGGTCATGTATTTTACTTAGGTATTATAATTTATTTCTTCCTATGTTTAATTTTTTGCGTTGGTTTATGTTATTGTGTACTAGTTGCTGACTGAGTTGCGACAACTGTAGTGACGTGACAGTGACTTGCTTCGATTTGACATTTTTCTGGATCATTGTTTTTATTCAATATAGATACTGTTACACTTACACACTTTGAACATAAGCTTACCTGACGCTAAATGACGTTGTTGACCTATTATAGATGTTTGGCGGTAAAATTTCAAAATTAAAATTGGTGGCGATATAGGCGGCACTTAGAAAATGTCTTACCACCATCCTATAGTTCATCATAAAAGCTCAGGTTTATTATTGAAAAGGTAGGTTCAAGGATTCAAACCTACGTCCTTTGACGCAGTATCTGACTATGTTACTACTAAGCTATCGTCGCTTCAAGCTAGCAGCGCAATGTACTAGAAAATAAGAGTTCCTAACTTTTATTTATTTCCTAAGCAATTCTTCCGTCCGTAAGTAATATGAACTGGGGTATTAGATATTCCAACCATATACTCAAAAGTGCTGTCTAATCGACTGTCCTCGAAATTGTTGCCTTTTAGCCTATAATGAAGCTTCAGTAGCTATAACATTAAGGAAACTCCACGCAATGAAAATGTTATTATAAAAAATGTTATAATTCAGAATTATAACAAATATTATATATAAAGTATAGTTCATAAAATTAAAAAAAGCACACTTAATATTCCTAAAATCAGTACCTTACTTTTTTACCAATATTTTATTTGTTGCATCCTTTTAATAGTCACCTTAGGTTAGTAACCTCTTTTAATTTTATTTCTATTCTATGCAACTTTTATATGTGTCAAATATTGGAAAACATTTAAAAAATTTGCTTTATTTTTAACTATATGGTAATACTTGTATCATTTTATTTAATTTGATGAAAATAGATTTTTTTACAAGATCACGGATAACACTTATTTAATTAATTATTGTATTGTCTTCTGTCCTTGATAAGTGTGCAAAGTTTTAATATCATCCGACGTTTCGAAATCAATGAAAATTGATACGAAGCATTGAAAATAGATTTACATGGATACAGAGTCAACCTAATATAAAGCATACTGTAATGTTGATTACTTTTGCAGTGTATAAAATGTTTACTAAGGACAATGAAAACATCTACATATTTTTAAACTTAGTGCTTTCAGTATTAATAATTATATTTTAGCTTTGCAGCCAGATAATACGACTAATTTTCTCTGCAATTATAATTGTAATTCAAAGATGGTGGAGTTATTCACTAACTTTTATTACATAATTTTGTACGGCGAGCAACTATTAAAAACAATTTCACTAACAGATCGTGTATTAACGTAGTTACATTGTAAATAGAATAAGGTGAACCGATGTCAGTTCGTGTATTGGGTCCGCGCGACACCAGAGCGACTCTGCATAATACATCGCCTGTACGTTGGGCTTTAATTATATATCTGCTACAATTTCGCCTTTTTTTGAGTATTTTTCACATTTCTCTTCCCCACGCACCACCTCATATCCCCCTATCCCACCCACTGTCGAACGGTAGCGGAAAAACGGCGCTTGTGTATACGACCCACACGACACCTATTGTATAACAACATCAACAAACAAAGAAACAAACAAAAGTAACCATCATCACATTCGAAGGAGAGACGCTAACGAATACTTTAAAAATGTCACTTTTAATGCAATTAAGCTTGTAGAAAAACACGAGCAAGGGAGTCTCGCCCGATAAGCCGCGTTCAACTTTCCCTGTAACAGGCTGTTATTTCACGATTTAAAATCGGTTCTCAACCCGTTAATGACGCGAGGTACAAGTGCAGATCGGCGGCTCCGTTCGGCCGCGGACCAATCTATTTAATAACCCCCTCGGTGACACCCCTACCGGCGGCCATCGCCAATTTTCGCCCCCTCCCCCCACGAACACCCCGGACCCTCTGGCACCCGCCCTGGAAAAAATCCGGAGCGTTTTAAAATTAATGAGTAAAAATCTACACCCACATACGTGCGGACAATCGGGCGCGTGTGTGTGCCAACAACGGCTAATAATGACCGCGCTTTACCGAATACAAGCTGTATGACAGAATGTTCGAATGATGTTTTCTGTCGATCAAACCGTGGCGCTAGTGTCTTTGAGAGCGATTATCAAACGTAAGCAAAGATACCGTAATATTTATTATTTAACCCGGCACTTAAATACCACAATTTTCTTTGCATTTGTATAGTTGAAGTATCCTAATTTTTCCGTCCTAGTACATCATCGTCCATGTACACAAAGCTCCGTCTAGAATCTAAATGCAGGAAAATACAAGAAATAAACATAAATTAATCGTCCCATTTTATAGACTCGATAAAACTATTATGATAAAAGTTTTATTAGGTAATAATAGTGTTAGGTTTTACAATAAGCTTCCAAAACACATTAGTAATTTACCGGACAATAAGTTCAGGCACCATGTCGAGCAAGTTTTAATTTGCAAAGGTTATTGTAGGGTGGATCATTATGTGAACGATGGTGATGTCTGGAAATGACACCCCTTCTCTGTGTATCCACTAAGAACTATTTATAACTACGCGTCGTATTTATTAAAAAACAATACATACATATTACTTTTATATATAAAAAAGCAAAATTGAGTTTCTTGTCGGCTCTTCTCGATGATTGTGTCGTTTTCCGAACCGGCGGTAGTATTTTCACGTTCAAAAGCCTATCATGATGCCCTAAATTGATTATAGTAATTTCGAATTTGAGTTAGAGCCTTGAATCTTTGAATTAGAGAGAATTAGAATCAGAGTGAAATTATAAAAAAAATAGTACAAATTCAAATTTCGCCGGTTCGAATGTTAATTCTGAACGAAACAGCGATGCGAGGCAAAGCGAACGCAGTTAGATAACGTTTGCAGAGGCACAGGGGGTGGGTGTCACCCCTACGCAACGCCGTTTTTATTTTGACCAACCCTTGCCCCCCTTTGCCCCCTTCATTCGTCCAACTTCATCTGAATAATTACTGATTTTTTCCATGTACCGCTGATTATTCGGAATGTTACTTGTTGATGATAATTTTTTTTTTACAACTTTTTTTTGTCGCTGCCCGACCCTCGTTGAGCCTTTTGTGTGTCGTATAATAATATTATTTATTACCGACAGCCAGTAAAATTGGAGATGTAATTTCAAAAGGCAATCGGTTTATCTCATCAAAGATCCGTCTACAAATTACACAAGTAAATAGTAGATAATATAACTTGCAATTATTCCAACATCATTTGTCAATCAAATAACATGGTCGTATTTAAATTTCTGATTTACGTTGCTTTTAAATATAGATGTAGCTGATCAACCTTTTTCACACATAAAGCTTTTAGTTTAAACTGGTCTGGACGCTGCCCTGAAATACAAAGATCCGAATAATACGACAATCAAAGACTTCTTGTGGAGGAAGGTTTTGATTTGCAAAGCCATCCTAAATTGGCAACGGGTTTTTCTAACTATTGCGTTTCTATCAAATTCAACTTCACAGTCAATTACCATCTGCTAAGATTGTGGTAAGAAAAAACTGTATACAGCATGTTCTTTTTATTGTAAGTAAAAAGAAAAACATAAATAATTTTTACTATAATAAGTCTATTCTAATGTATCCCATCCCATGCAATGAAATGATGCTAAATATAATCTATCGAATTACTGACAAAGATTTAACAAAATGGTTCTTAAGACTATTATGCCACTAAATAAAATAAAAATACATACAAAAAGAAAACATACGCGGATCCTAATTAATCCTTTTTTCGATCTCGAAAACTTAAATCCTTTTGAATTACAACCTGAACTCGATCCACGTAATACAAAGTAGATATCATAACCCAATCAATAGGTACTTTTAATGACTTTGTTTAAGGGTTATTTATATTCCGAAGGTTATAAGTATGGTGTAATTAGTAAGGTTATATACATTTTATTTTTAGTTACATTAATTGGACTTTAACATCTAAAATATTAATAAAGACTATTATTAAAGGTACATTATACATAGACATTTTCATTATTCTAATACGTCAATAAAAATATACACCCAATTAGTTAATTAACAAAAAGAATCGTAGGTAGGTGATAAAATTATATTATTGTGCGATTTGTTTGGTCGAATAGTTGATTAATTAATGATTATTAATATAAAATATTGTATTAGATAATTAATAACATAATCAGCTAATTTGATATGAACTTTGTTTTTTACAAATTTCGCGTTTAACCATTACTTGGATTCGCATAATTTTGCGATTTGAACACGAAAAACACATTTATCCACATCTGTGGTAAGACTAAAATAATGCCAACAGTAATATCACAAGTTGATCTATTAATAATGTGTAGATACTACAAAAAAAAATAGATAAACGAAAATATTTTTAATCTACGACCCTTCTCAGTTCATAAGAAATGACTGCCTACTGAGTCTAAACAGATAATCAAACGGGGAAAAACTTTAATTATAATACTTGCTCGAATTAAGTGACAGGAGCCCGGTTTGGCAAGGATTTCGGTGGGAACACACCCACCCGCCCAAAGCGAGACGACCGCGCGGGAGCCGCGCATTTTTTCCCGCCACCATCCACCGAAGGGGTTGATTTTTTTTTAAACTGATGACGCGCTTTCATTCCGCGTTGTGCAACTAGCCAGCACGGCTGGCTGTATATGTTGCGCTGTCGATAAATATATTACAAAAAAAAAAACGAAACAAAAACGTGAACGTTTTGTCTATGGTGGTGCGCATAAAACGATACTTTTAAGCGAACGTTAGATATTCGTTCTATCAGCACTCTATGGATTCCGTTCTAAATTCAAACTTTTAGAACTGTACAAAAACAAACTTTTTTTTTATATCGCGGTGATATCGGTTTCACAGTGAGAGAATGCAATATTTCTATTGGTGATTTTATTATTTTTAAATATAAATAGTTCGGTTGGTAACTTCAGTGTGAACTTTACGAATTAACACTTCAGACAGTTTCGAAATGTACCTGTACGAAAATATCATTATGAGTTTTAAAAGTGAAAACAAATGAAGTTTTTAGCTGCTTGGTGTGAGAATGACATTGTCTTTTGTAAGTGCACAATATTTTGAATAAAAACTTTTTCTACAAAACTTCTACGAACTTATTACTATCATGTGAAAAATAGGGTCGTTTGTATCAGTTACAATTAATATTAAGAATAACTTGCGATATTTCTACGATATAAACAAAAATAAAAGATAATAAAATTATTAAAATATTTATTTTTAAATAAAGGTTATTTTTAGTACTCATTATGATCACAAATTATCATATCAGTAAATAGTTTACGCAAAACAAATACTGTACCTTTTTTGAAGCGAATATACAGAAAAACAGATTGATTTACGGCTTTGCTCGGTATTTAGGTATATTGAATTAAAAGTGTGAAGATAAGTAAATCCATTAAGCACATTTTTAATTACAAATATACGGGCATGGTACGTGTGCGTATAAATTATAACGAATTAACCGTTCAAGGCGTTTCCTTACTGTAATAATTTAATAGGAGTCATAATTAAAAAGTCAACGGAGTGGTGGTGACCTTCTTATAAAGTTTGCTCTTATAATGTTAAAGTAACAACTTTCGGATATGATTGCATTAAGTCCCGACTAACGACTGCACGCAGTTCTGCACGATAGTTCATTCATAATTCTTGAAATAAATAGAGTTTTGTTTTCCCCCTGTTCTTCTCTGGATGTGATATATGTCATTACCAACTTTCATCGAATTCGGTTCAGTATTTTTCGCGTGATCGACGAACAAATTAATCAACAGACAGGCAGACAATGTTTTAAAACATAGAAATGGGTATTCTGTAGTCAATTCTGAAGCCCCTTCTTATCTTTTCTTAAATATTTTAATGTGCAGATTTCGTCTTTTTAGCGTTTTGTTATAAGTAACCGCTTTGGTCCTGCATGATAAGCACACTAAGCCTAGAGGTACTGGTTCTCAAGTGATGCTGCCGGAACACACCTATTAGTATTTAGCGACAGGTTTTCAAACTTGGGAGTGGTAGCTACCCCCAGGCGGGTTAGAAAATGCCCTTCCTATGCTATGTTTTCCTTTGCCGAAAGCTCAGGTCCGTCTACAAAATTAGATAGGTGGGGTTCAAACCTGCGTCTATAGTAGTGTAGTCCGACCACAATATCAACTGCGCCATCATCGCCCGTCAAAATAATAACGGGTTATATCTTAAAAAAAAATCTAATATTAAATAAAAATGAATGATATGATAGGTAGATTTCTTTTTAATTTTTGAATTTTCAAGGTTAGTTTATACTTTGCTTTCTCATATCTATGTTTATAATAAACTGTATAGAAAGAAAATTTACATTAAAATATTTAAGAAAAAAACTGTCGAAAATCTTTATAGCCAATAGAAGAACACATATCTATGATCTAAGGAAGAGAAAAACAGTTACACATTTTTATATACATAAAAAGAAGACGAAGTTAAAATTTGTTTAGTTTTATTTGAAAACTGCGAATATACAGTAGGTGTCTAAATTATTCTAAATTATTGTAAAGTCTAAATTACTGTAATTTTCGTTTTACAAATATGACATTCTAAAGGAGAAGGATTCTAAAGGAGAACGTAAGGAATTTCGAAGAATATCTGAGATAGTTCAAGGGTATGTAATTAATAAAATTCATGTTCGCTATGTGGTCGAATTGAGACTTTATTAAAATTTAAAAACACGATAAGTCTAGCTCTCGAAGGACAGATTCTCAACATAAATGTGGTAGCCGATGGGGATGTTAGAAAATACGCTACCACTAATGAACGGTTTCAACGCGGTGAAACACGCTTCAAAGAAATTTCTGGCTCAGGGATTTGAACCTGTATCGTATCACTCGGTGTCCGACCTCACTACCAACGAACTTTCATAGCTGTCACCATGTAACAGAAAATTGGCCTCAACTCTATATAATTACTGGCACATACACAAGATAAAAAATGTTAAATATTTTCCTAATTTTATTTCATCCGATATTTACTTAAAATTACATTCATAATAGATTAGTACTTTTCCTGTGATAAATGTTTAATACATACATTTATAACATCACACCTCTCTCCCATAAGGGTAGGCAGAGATTACATCCTTTCACCAACTACGATCCTCTACTGGTTTACATCCCCTTAGTCGTCTTTAGGATACCTACAGGATGATATGGGGTGGTACTTAGCCGATGCCACACGGCAACAAATGGTGATTATATAGGCAAAATGCAATTATTGATTTTCGTTTTTTTTTTTTTTTCAATTAACAATGCTCACGTAATTAATGCTTGCCGTTGCTGACAACAGGTCAAAGGGTCAAAAATGTTCAAAATTTTATCAAGATGCTTCATATTAGGCACTATTACCATCGTGTCATATACTCTACGTGATAAGTGGCCATCTTACTAGAATTTTCTAGAGAGTTTTATGGCAGCTCGGACTTCACGTTCAATGTTATTATGTTAATTCCGATTTTTTTTTCACTTTTACACAAAAAAAAATCACGCTAAAACCCCTCTATATACTATACCTACTAACGACCCGTCTTGCTTCAAAAGGTTAAATAAAAATCTCTGGTAAAATAAATAAAATACAGGTAGCCTATGTAACTCGATGTGACTTTCTACAGGTGAAAGAATTCTTAAGACCGCTTTAGTCTTTTTTGGGTTTATCCATGAGTATAAAAAACCTTTTTATTTATCAAATACCCGTATACCGAAGTATGTATGTTTGTATGTATGAAATACGCGTAACCGAAGTATGAAAGAAGCGCTTCTTTCATAAGCCGTTTCATAAATGCTCTTCAGTTACGGATACTTTTGACCTAGCTCTTTTTAGAACGTCCTCGATCAGGTCGAGATATGTTCACTTAGAACAGTGCTTCACAACCTTTTTGGTCTCCGTAATCTTTAATAAAACATTTTATTTATGAGTACCCCAACCCTGATAACTCCATACCTACTCCTAAAATGTTCTAGACTTTAGACTTTAGCACCTTAGTAAATTGTTATAAGTTTCATTTTAAACTACATACTGTAGACATAATCTATACTAATAAATAAAATGAAAGTGTCTGTTTGTAATTTCAAAATAACATCTTTTTACTAAATATTTATATTACTAAATATTCATATGATACCTATACCAAAAATACGATTTTTAATTTTTTTTGCTAAGTGTCTGTTGCTTCCGGGTTTATCTCTGTAATGGTAGACCGATTTTGTCGCGACTTTTTTTGGTATATAGCTAAGTTACTCCTTGTAACCTAGGGTACTTTTATTTTTCGAAAATAGGGTTCCGCGTAAAAAAATAAAACTCATGAAATTGTGAATAAAATCCGATTCAATGCAGAGTTTTACTGGCAGATATTTAAACTTGCGAGAAATATGTTTGCTTAAAGTTAGTAGCAAAAAAAAATTGGAAAATAATTAGGGTTCTTAATAATATATATAATATATGAACCGCCGGCGCAAACGCGGGCACACATCTAGTTTTTATATAAGTTAACTGTTTTAACTTTTCAGTACTTCCGCTGATTCCTATTAATTTTCACGTACCAACATGGGGATTCCGCGTACCCCCCGAGGGTACGCGTATCACAGCTTGGGAATCGCTGGCCCAGAGCGATCCTAATTTTTTTTTTGTCGGGTTACTTACCGGCCATATCTAAAAAAATGCAGTATATTGATGATTCCGCACTTATTACGTATTTTTTTCCAAAATAAGTGCAGGCATTTATAGAACGATTCTTTTCCTGCGGCAAGGCACGATATAGGCTTAGTTTGATCACAATCTCACCTGATGTTCTCTCCAGTGACGATGTGGCTCTCATAGAGATTTAAAAACACACTAAAGCTCTGTAGGCTTTACATTCTCAAGTACTGGTTCTCAAGTGATACTGCCGGAACACACCTATTGGTATTTGGGGACATTTTTAGAAAATGCCCTACCACAAACATGCAGATTACCATGGAGATGTTTTAGTAGGCATATTTTTTAGGCAAACTACTTGTAGGCAAACTTTTTAGTGGATATTAGGTATATACGAGTATGTGTGGCATGTGATAGTGACGTCGGTGCGCTAGCGACTCGCATTACAGTAAAGTTTATTATCCAGCAGGCCGAGTCGGACCGGGAGAGCGGGGCGAGTTCGCCGGAGGCCGGGGGGGCGCGGGCGCACCTTGCCGAGCCTCGAAGCCCATCGCCACGCGCGCGCACACCTACGCACCAACAACACCAACACCAACACCACGTGAATGGCTCCAGTGAGTTCGTACAACCATTACTTATATGTAATTTTACTATCAATAAACCCAAAAATCAAAGGCCATCGGGCCCAGATAGATATTTGATTAATACTTAGTTAATATATTAATGAAGCAACGACACTCTGAAAGTTTCACACATTTCAACTTACGTTTTCGTGAAGATAACTAACTGTAAAACACGTGAAAAACAAAAAAATAGTTCTCAGGATTGACTGTGAAACCGATTGATTTAAATTTTAATACGTTTTAGGAGCTAATAATACTCTCGAAAAATAAGAGTTGGAAGCGATGTTGCCTTAGTTGATCGGATTTCGCGTCAATGGACGCGGGTTCAAACCCATCTATCCAACTCTAAAATCAACCTGAGCATTCGCTGAAGGAAAATATCGTGAGAAAACCATAGCATGGTGGTAGGGCATTTTCTAACAATGCCCGCCTGGGTAGCTTCCACCCTCAAGTTTGTAAACCTGTCGCTAAATACCAATAGGTGTGCTCCGGCAGCATCACTTGAGAACCAGTACCAAGGCTTAGTGTGTTTATTATACTCGACCACTTAACATCAGGTGAGATTGTGGTCAAAGCACTGAGCCAATATCGTGTAAAAAAAATACAACTTTTTTTTAAGATCATTGTATAATGTTTTTTTTTACCAGTGTTAAAATGGTGGTACAAAATTATGAAACTCTGAATAATTATGAAGATCTGAAACTTACAGAATGACATGATTTTGTCAGTATCTACCTGTATCTACTATATATCTTCTGATTATAATTATCACACGCTATGTCCCTATGTTTTTTGAAACCTTTAAAATTCCCTAAAATATTCTGTTACAAGGACGAGGAAAAGTAGGTATTTCAGAAGTCTATTGCTATCGCGTTGCGTCTCAAAGAAAGAATTATAAAACATGAAAGGGACAACTGCAGCTCGGGCTGATTTTACCTATGCAAAGTAGACGAAAACATTACTTCGTCCTCTAAATCCACATCATCCTCCAAAATTGAACCAATTTTTCATTTTCTTTCAGTTTTAGAATAATTAAGACTTTGGCTATGCCTGTACGTTTTGCTTTTTTTTTATTTTATCCATCAAATTTGTTTGACGAACGTCTGAAAATGTCGGTGAAAATCGAGCATTTTTTTCATTTTCAAAAGCTCCTAGTTTCTACAATAACTAATTTATGGCAAAAATCAAAACGTGCCGGATAAATATTATTCGGTAAATAAATGTTTACTATAATGAAATTATCCAGGGACAAAACAGGGAACTACGTTTGTATGGAATAAATGGCGCTAGGATATCCTCTTCAGATTACACGGTTTATAGTTTTCAAACAGTAAAATATATACGTCTTCTTTTTGGTGGTCTCTGTGGTATCTTTACATTTCTATGGACACAAACATCCTCTAAATATGAAACCTTGAAAAGAGAGTCATAAAATAATTACAAAGAATTAAAATAAACTTTTTACACTTAATTACAAAATTATAAGATTATTATATGAAACATTATCACTTAATCTTTGTCTATATGTGAAAATCGTTTGTTTATCTGTCTCTGTGTGTTAATAATATTTCAACCTATACTATTATATCACACAGTTGTTAAAAAAAATTATTATTTACAAGCAGCTGAAAGGCGGCTAAAAATAGTCTCCTACAGTTAAAATTCCATTTTAATTAAGCAAGCTCCTAATTAGGCAAAATCTGCAAAACACGTTCATGATTTATAAAGATTTACGACGTAAGAACAAATCCTAATCACCTTTTTATCATCATGCATAGGTAGTAATTCATTGAATTAAAAAACTAGTTTTACATGTTTACATATACATATATTCCGGGGCAAACAGAGCAGCCGCCGATGTAAGAGATTTTATTGTGTGGGCGTGAGTAAAATGTTTTTAGATTAATAGGCAAACATGTTTTTTTTTTTCAATTCTCTCTTAGGTAATTCAACACATTATTTAATACTAGCTGCGCTTCGCTGTTTCGCTCGCGTAGAATAACTAAGTCCCTCCCCAATTACTTCCTCCACGGATAATGGAATTATAGTAAACATTTTTAGACTATATAATATATATCCACCACAGCTATGCCCGTACGTTTTGATTTTTCCGTAAATTAATGATTGTAGAAACTAGGAGTCTTCGAAGAGTGAAAAAATGCCCAATATCTTTTCGTCATTTTCAGACGTTTCTTATTTAAAAAACAAATATCGGCCCAGCTTTGGAGGAGGTTAGAGTATAAATTAATGGTATAAAGAGTGATAACTTTGTCTATTTTCTATCGGTATAATCAGCCCGAGGTGCAGTTGTCCATTTATATTATTTTCATAGGGGTGCAACGCGGTAGCAATAGATTTCTGAAACGCCAATTCTTTAAATTTACCACCGACCACGTTTTGTCTTAAACTCAAGTGAATATATTTGGTCAATTTGTCCCAAGTAGTGAAATAAGGAATTGTGTGCTCCTTAGTATGTTTCCTTCTTCCTTTAAGTATGTTCTCGGTTATTGAAAACAGTAAAAATTAAACTCTTCTAAAGGAAAATTGAACCACATCCCGCAGAACTGATGTTTACCTGTCTTGTCTTATGATGCGACCTCAGATAATTGGTAGTTTTATATTATGATACTAGTAACCTGCTGTTTACGCCAGCTTTCCATTGTGTTGCTATTGTCTTCCTATTATTTCATATTTATGTGTAATCGACACAGTAATTACGCTTTACATTATATCTCTAATATATTAAACCGGTTAGTTCAAGTTTTACAAAATACACAATGATGGTTGCTTCGATTTCATTCTCATAACTTTTCTATTCATTACTTAATTTAACTAAATATGTACTAAAACCTGGTTAGAGAATACACCCATGACGTTAAAAATGTATGTAAATCTCTTTAGTATCTTGGGCTCCGATTCCCAATTACGAAAGCATGCACTAGCATCACCCGCATCATTTTGCACACTACAAGCAAGATACATGGGTTCTGTAAGAGACCTGTTTTTTTGTTGTATGAGACCGTATGGTTAGTTGGATAAAATACCGAGAAATGTTAACACAGCTGATCAAGCTAGCTATTATTTTAAACTGAGTGCCTTAAGAGCTCGGGCCAAAGTCCGCTATAGCTTTCAAGACGTTTTAGGTTTAACGGCGCTTGATGATTAAAAAAATAACCTTAGTAGTTCTTAGATTATAAATCCTCCAATACGCAGATTAGTAGATGAACGGACATACAGAGATACATTGCCTTTTATAATACGTAAGGATTGAATTGTGATAACCGCATAAAAAACGACATGTTAGTTTTTTGAAAGTAACTAATCACTCGTAAACGATGTAAAAAATCCTGTCTATTCCCAAGCAATAACAATTGAACAAAAGACTGAAGTGCTATGAAATCCGAAAGCATTACTTACAAAGGCACATTCAGATAAACTGCACTGATAGGTATCACATTACATTCAAATTTAACGTCGTCATTATATTTTATGAATATTTTATTATTATTACAATTATATATTTGCTCTTTGACACAAAACTTGAACGGTTCAATGCTTGCGGAATAAGTCGTTAATACATTAATCAAGCATTGTAACTTTGTATTTATATTTTAATCTTGCTTAGCTTACATAAAATCAAATTTAAAAGATATACACGAAGTATTATATATACATATAATAATGATTTTTTTTCTTACTAATAAATATATAAATATTAACAAAACCATATAGCAATATTAAGTAGTTACTTTGTGAAATAAGTAGAAGTGTTCTCATGTTGAAGGATCTTTGCATTAGCGAAAATAATTATTGTCATGTGGAATCTTTTAAGATTTTGAAACACCGTTGAGTATCGTGCAAATGAAGTTATACATGGAAATAATTATATGGATGTGATTAAAACTTTTCACAATAAAAATAAAATATAATTAACCAAAACAATATAAATGCTATTCTGACTTGTACGGCCATAAAAAAGATTATTCTCTAGAACGCTGTTTTTGAACCTTAACTCACTTACTTTGAGAATATGTTTTTTTAGAGTATCCCATCTAGGCAAACAATGCCTTTTTTAGAATATATATTTAATCTGCCCACGCTCTCTCTGCACTATTTCAATGGCTTCTAATTTTCTCTGGCTCTTCTACTTCCACAAGGGAGCGTTGCGCCTACGTTGAGAACCTAGGGCCTTGATAAAGAAGTACCAAAGCCTTTAAATTTATTTATTCATTTCAAAATTAATAATAAATTTTGTTTCCGACAGTGGCTTCGATGTTCCAAAACCTACAAAGCCTGGCGACGATGCAGCAGAACATGCCGATGTCGCAACAACTTCAACAGCAAGTGTCCCAACAAATGTCACAACTGGCTGCCAATCTCCAGGGTTTGGCGACTATGCCCTCGAACCCTGTCATCAACTCGCCGTTAAATCTAAGTGTTAGTGCGCCAGGTAAACAATGCATTTCTATTTTTATTTCAACTTTATCTCCTTGTAAATAAGATATTTGTCTGCACGTTTCATCTTTATACCATTCAAAGCTTTTGCAATTTAATTTACAATACCATTATTATTATTAATCCGGGTTACGTAGGCTAGAAAAGTCCTGTATCGCTATGAACTAAATAGATCTATTGGGTCTAGATCTACAGCCTGGATTTACTACAGAGTCTTTGTCATCGACCCGTTTTGGCAAAGGTCTTCTAACGCTACCATCCCTCTGTTGTTAATATGAAGATATATTCAAAGTATTTACACTCAAGTAGCAAAAACCCACAATAAGGCAAATGTTAGTACACAACCCTTAAATATTATAAAATGCAAAAATTCTCTTATTTGTCTATTAATGAGTTTATAACCCATTAACAGATTTAGATGATCATATCCTGAGATATAAAAGCTCCTTTTTAAAATTATAAACCTTATCTCTAGCCAGCTTTTAATCATACTTTCTTCCATTAGGCAATATGTATAAGATATTTTGAGGGCAACATATCTATATATGGCCTGCTTTAGCAGTATTACTTGAGCCCTTTTAGATTTACCATCATGAACCACATCGTCTCTTAATATCAGATGGTCAAAGCGCTCAACCTATACAATACCTATAAAAAATCCACCGTTTGATGACTGACAGTATGTGTGTTAATATTCATGACCAGAGTTACTATCACACAAAGACTAATGAATATTAATATACAGGTTTTGCTTTTAACATGATTGTACTGAGCTAAAACACTATCGTTGAGATAAACTTTCTCCATTTTTTATTTTACTTGAGTTTATTAGTCAAGCAATTGAAGTCTTAAATGAGTCTGATTTTGGTAAAAGACTATTGAAGCTTAATTATTAAAGTAAACTAGTTCAGTTAACATAAACTTTACCAATTCTCTTACACCTTACATTCAAATTTTTAATAGTTGACGTGAGTTTGATAGTTGATATAGTTAAAATTTTAATATTTGTAAGTCTCGCGACACATTTGAGAAGTGCTTGTGACATATCAATGTGTTGCGATACGGTGGTTGAAAATCGCAGAATTAGACGACCATTACAAAATTTCCCATTTCAAGTCGGTAATTTCTTTCATCGACATTAGTGGCTCATCTAGTGCTGTTGTTAAAGCTGCCTCATTAATTCGACCTGTGTAAGTATTGTACTCAGTAACTGACAGTTTAGAAACAAAAGAATAAGTTACAATTCTTCAGTTTTGTTTTTTTTTTTTGGGAATATGTTTATTCCTTTTTGTAAGGGTTTCATAGGTTTTGTTTGGGTCTGTTACAATGCTCTTGTGCGCTAGTTGCCATTTTACGGCTCAATGTCCTAAACCATCGCCTTAAAGCTTGGGTCTTCTATCAAGGCACTTCAAGTCAACAACATTAGTCGGTTTAAAAGAATTTTTCTTAAAATTTAACTGCCTACTACTTACAATTTTCCAGTTAACACAATTTAATTCTAATTATGTTTATGTGTTCACGCTAAAATACAAATGTACGGTTTTACGAATAAGTAAGTTCGTTGATGCAAAAAGCGCTACGTAAGAATATTTCTTATCATAAGATATATAAAGTACTGTTTATTGTAAAATGTTTTATGTAAACTTAAAAATAAGTAGATTTTTCATTTTATTAATCTTTAAAAAATAATATACAAGTAATTCTCTTGAAATAAAAGATAGTCTTACTTTGTAAAAAAAAAAACATATTTATGCCAATTTTCATAGTGATCGGCCGAATGAAGTTGGACTTTTCTCGACTGGGTTGTTTTCCGAACCGGTGGTAGTGTTCTAGACGTTCATAAGCGCCTTTTTAGGGCCTAAATTGAATAAATCAATTTTGGTTTTGATTTTGATTTTGACTTTAGCAATCTCATATATACAAACATCTATAAATATTTATGCCTAAGGATTAAGCAATCATGTAAAATACGTCTAATATATATAACATATTACAAATGCCAATTAACATATTTTGAAAATCAAAATAAAAAGTTTGAGAATTTGCCTGTACAAAAAATATTAACTAAAAACCACTAATTTACTGAAATCAGGCAAAATTTTTACTCATTTCGCTGGCACAACGCGAGGGCTGTCACCACCGCGTCTCAATTAGCATTTTCAGGGCATTTTAACACTTCAAAACACACTTTTAACCTTCACACCACTAATCAGTCTGAATTAGACAGATTGGGATAATCAGTATACTACACGGTTCGCGCATTAAAAACTTTCAACTTGGAACAACATCACGTGGTACGTAATTAGGTGATTACCGGATCAAATCGATCTAATGAGTCCAAGATAGCGGCTCCGCCGGCCCGCCTATTAAACGAACCTCGTAATGGACGAAAAAACCTATTTAAATAATGAGTATAATTACATTTTTTTTTCACGAACACACGGATATTATGAGTGTTGCGGTATCATTAAGATTTTTATTGTCTTAATAGACCTTATTATACATTTTTTTCGGTTATTTTAATTGATGTGCCGTAGTAAAAGAGCATTTATTACAAAATGTGAAATGTCATGGTATAAATGAATGCGTTATGTTAATGCTGGGTTTAACGGGCTTGTAAAGCCGTGCTGGCGATAGTGTTTGCTATCGATTGACTAATGACGTTTCCTACAATGACGCTGTCATTGACAAATTCCAGCGAATAGCGGCCGATTCGCTCGTAATAATGCGTCGTTTGCGGTAGACATGTTGTATCGGTTATAACAATTTTACATTGAAAAATTTTATTTTTGGTTTTTTTTTTTGTTTAAAATTATTCATTAAAATAGTCATATTAATCGAAGATACAGTATTTGAAATTTATATTACAAACCATAAAATCATCTTAAATTTGATTTTCACATTCTGTTATTAAATTTCGCTTTAGGAATTACACTTACACCATTTTTTTCTCACTCCTACTGTCTTTAGTTTTTTTCACAAACTATTTAGATTTAACACTTCTACCGTATAGTTTGATTAGAAATTATGTATAATATTAATATGTCGATTACCCATAAAAATGATACAATAGGAAAACAATGGGAAACTGGTGTAAAGGCCAGGTTAGTGTTCAAGGGGTTAAAGATGTATCTCACTCAGTTTGTTTGTCAATATAAGAACTATTTAACATCAAAAGTTTACAAAGGTTCTTCATATTTCAAAAGTAATGAATAATAGCGTGACCTGTCATCATACTTTCATGTTACATGATCGTTTTCACTTCTATCGGATATTCTGTCGACACTTATAATACAATAAAATGTACTAACGAACAAATTAACAAACAAACTATTCGTTTGTAAAGTTTTTTTATAAATAAAAAATACTAAAACTTGTCGGTTACAGAGTAATAAAATCGTAACAAGTCAGTCGACGTTTAAAAATTATCGTCTGAGGCCCGTTTTGTTCGCGGTGAATTAGTCTTGCTCGGTTGCCGATGGATTTTGTCTAATTTTCTATCATTTCTTTATTGTATTCCAACGTATGTACGTATTCCGCTCGCACATAATTTTAATCAAAGACGATAATTAGTGTGAAGCGATGATGTGCAACTAGAAAAAAATATCGACTTTTTTTTTCGATATGATGTTGCATCGATACTATGCGATATATCGAACAAATATACTGATATTTAGTATGCTCAACTCAAGTCCACCAGCAACCCCGTCCCCCGTTTAAATGAAGATTACAGATAAAAAGTCAACAAATACAATTTCTAAAAACGATTTTACATATAATATTCGAATATCGAATTATTGTAATTTTGTAACACAAAATATTGTCATCCATTTTATTTTCACGGACTATCATCGTGGGTCATCGACCTTAACCTTCATAGTGTAAGGAAGATAAACATAAATTCTCTTTGGTAAGGATGGAGACGCTGAAATAAATTAATTTGCCTTAGTCACGATATCAACAAAATTATTTAGGTAATTACATCCTCTTACGTAATTCAAGTCACAATACAATTTTATTGTATAATTATAAATAGAAAGTCGTAGTTGAGCAATTATTTTACATTGCGCAAATAATTTTAACGTATGTACGAATAATAATACAAAACGCTAGTGTGTACCGTGACCAAGAAAAAAGTCATTAATATAATTACTTTATTTTATTTGCCGAAAATAATTTTTAAATTATCTATAATGATTTTGAAAGTATTTGTTACAACGATTTTTATAATGTTTATATTTAAAATGATGCGTATTTATAAAATTTATTTGTTCTATTAGTTTTTATTATAAAAAAAATATACTGAATTATATTAACTACATTAATATGTCGGGTACCCATAAAAATAAGACAATAGGACAACAATGGAAAGCTTGCGTAAATGCCAAGTGCTCAAGAGGTTAAGAACAGCCTTAATTCACTAAGTATTACATAGAACGATTATAATAATTTCTTAATTCTGTTAAAGTGGAATATTCTAGAACAAGAATTTTAACGATTCAATTTCTAATGAAAAATATCCATTAACAAGAACTAAAATAAGTTTAAATTTAAATAATACTCTTTTATTAACAACCATAAGATATTTCAGTTCATTTAATTGAGTATTATAAAAAAGTTATCTTAGATTATATGTTAAATACTACATTTATTTTACCACACGATTTGAATAAGATTGATGCTTTGTTCTTTCAGGATGTATATGTTATTACGAAAATAACACGATATAAGTTCTAATAAAAAAAAATATATTGAATTAAAAATAACGGCCCCTACATTACAGACTGAGATGCCGCCAAAAAAAACGTTATTTTGTTTTAAAGTAAATATCAAGTGGAACAAAACAAAGAGGAAAATACTTGTAGCACACACCTTGGTCTCAATATGTGGGATCAGGGTACATTTCACGCAATTATTTCAGAGCCCAACAGGGCGTCAGCACTACAACATACAACTTAGTTGCCAAATACTTTACGTAAAATTTGAATGTACAATTAGGCCGGCGTAACCCTGAGGGTTAAAGGTAAAAATATATTGGAAATAAAAAAAATATATATCAAGTGAAGACAATGGCAAAGGTGTAACTGAGCTTTTACAGATGGTACTTTATAATGTATCTTTTGTTAAAAGGTATGGGATCCCCGAACCCCGTGAGTAACAGCAACATGCTACCACCGGCGATGCCGTCACCGATGCCGCAGCTGATATTAGCTTCAGGGCAGCTGGTTCAAGGAATTCAGGGTGCTCAACTACTTATTCCGACGTCGCAAGGTAAGTGGAGTTTTTTTTTGCTTGTCATTAGAGTATTGAAATTTTCAAGATCGCATTAGAATTAGAATGAACGTCACGATTTTGAATATTAATAAAATCATTTTTGCTATTATACCTTTCTCGGTCTTCTACCCTTTACTTGTCTCACAGATTTAAACTAAAGATTGCTTAAGAAATTTCACTTCTTACACATGTACCTACTTGGTATACTTAATTAAGCTGTGACCTACGCTGATAACATATAAAAGCTTAAAATAATGAACTCTAAAGGAGCCATCTACATAACTCATTTATGGAAGTTTTCTTACACATTTTTAATTTTAAGTTGATATCTAGCCAGGTGGTCACGCGAAAATGTGTTACCATCATGATTACTTAACATAAGCTCAGTCTCATTGTGGTATAAAATTAGAACTTGACGCAGTTTCCTACAATACTGGGCTATAAAAACAAAAGATATTACAAAAAAATCTACATTACATATACGATATTTAGTACGACTAATTAGAAATATTTATTTTACACAGGAATTGCAACGCAAACCATCCTAACGATACCGGTCAATCACGTCAACTCGAATGACCAGATGGTGAACCTCGCTTTGAACAATGGTCAAGTCGTTTCGACGTCGCTAGCGAACCTCCAAGCGATGGCGCAACCGCACCAGCTGCTAAATTCGAACCAACAACAACAGTCCAACATTCGACCGAACATGTTGAATCCAACGTTATCAAACGCGCTGCTGAATCCTGGGTTGCCAAACTTCTTATCGAACGGAGCGGCGAACGCACAGGAGCTCTTCCAAGCGTTACAACAGCAGCAGCCGCAGAGCAACCATAGTCTTTTGCAAACGGTACAACAGCAGAATAATATGCCGCAACAGATGCAAGGAAGGAGGTCTTCATCGCCTCGAACCGAGAGGCATTATAAAGAGAGGGAAAACTTTGAGAGGTTCGCTGGAGTATCGAGAGAAAGAAACGAAAGAGACAATGTCGGATCGGCAGCTTTGAATAGCATCAATAGGTGAGTTCTTATTATTTATTCTTTCATCCCCAAATGTTTAGTTTTAAGAAGATTCCTCAAAAAACAACTGCGTATATACGTTTTCCAAAGAACCGTCTAACAATACATTAGAATATTTATAAAATATTACCTTCTAATATACCAACGACCAATAATTGTTATATTTATAAAATTGAAAATATTTAACCCAAAGCAAATATTTTACATCGGTAGGAATGTGCAACTAACCAAATAAAATCAATTCACGTCATATTCATAAATTTACTAAATTCTAGGCTCAAAACTTCGTTCACATTGCGATTATCATAGCAACGCTTACCTCGGCAACGATTACTATAGCAACCGTTACCATGGCAACTGTTAGCATGAATTATTATAAGGTTATTATATATGTGTTGAGAAATCAATTCTGGATATGATTAGCGTAACATCCGAGAGTTTTTGGCGGGATCTCAGTCTGACATGTAGCAATTGTTTTCTTTAATTCATTAAACTTGTGTACTTGACTCTATATCATGTAATCTTGGTGGCGTTTGTGTGAAATAGTTTAGTTATTGTGTTCAAGTTAAGTTTATTATAGAAGACAACGCGTAGCATACATTCTGAGGTGCCGACAAAGCTCCATGGAAAGTTCGAGCAGGATAGGCCACCGTTCTGTTGGAGCTTGGTAACGCTGATACAAGATTGAAAATCTTACCTACATGACATTGGCACAAATTGTGTGTACACACAGATTGCCATTAACTAAGAAGAAGAAGAAGCGTAACATCCCTTATTAGTGATTGTCTTTCGGCCAGTTCCAATATCAAAATTTTTACTTTTAGAATTTATTCAGATTTGAAATTTACATTTTATATCGGGTTTTAAGAATTAAAATTTAGGATTTCATTAGGTAGCTAAAACAAATTGAGAGCACATATATAGAATTGACTATTTCGCATATATAAAAATTTAGATTCGTTTAGGTAATGTTGTATAATGCGGTGTATGGAACTATGAATGAACTGTGTTCATGCACATCCCCTTTCTCCCTCCTTTCTATTGTAATAGGTCCTTCGAGCGACCCGTGTAATAAACATTTTAGCGTCGTTTTCGCACTACATAGTACTTACCGCTGGACGTTGTGTCGGGGGGATTAATTACTATAACAAATATTTTTAAAAGAAACCAATAAAAAATCAAAATTATAACATTTATTTAATACGATATTAGCTAAATATATTTTAATCGATTAAGAACTTTAAACGTAAGGTCATAAAGTTTATATCGTGTCCGAAAGTTATTTAGCGTGGGTGCAGTAACAAGTGTTGTTAGTAATTATGTGACAATGAATGTAATTACACGAATGACGCTCGCTCCGGCCGAGCTACGTGTACCGTCTATGAATGTGTGAGAGTGTGTGTGTATGTGACATGTAAGTTAGTGTGTGAATTAGTAATCTAAGTTTATTGTAATTCTGTAAGCATGTGTGGGGCGAGACTTAAATGTAATTAAGTTAATTTTGAGGGTCCACTGGTGTGTCATTATTTTTATATAACTAGCTGTTCTCGCGACTCCACCCAGGTTTCATTTTTTTTTATTCAGCACGATTTTTACACTACGTTAATTTTTAAATATTCACTGGAAAAGAATGTATCATTTTTTTTATGTTGTACTGACCCAAAAATGTTTTGGCAGTACTAACAAAAAGCAAAGATATTTCTCACAAATTCAAACACTTGCAAGTACACGCACAGTGTCAGAATCGGATTTTGGTCAAAATTTCATAAGTTTAATTTTTTCACGTGGAATCCTTATTGTTTTTCAATAATAAGTTAAGCCACTTAACTTCAACTATCTGCTAGAAGAATTCCCGTCATAATCCGTTCCGGAGATTAGCCTGAACAAATAGGCAGATACACAAAAATTTTAAAAATTGTGTTTTTGCATTAGATGACGTATTATATATTTTGATATGTATTTAGTAATAATTTGTTATTTAGATATTACAAACAGACACTTTAATTTGAATTAATTTGTATGTATATATGTTTGTGTAGATTATAACTACGTTATAATAATGGTGTTTGAAATAATAACTTTGTATCTTTTAATTTGATTACAAAGTAAATGAATCACTATAGAATCTCTTTCATTCGTCGGTCATTGATGGTTTGGTTTGTTTGGCGCCACTGTAAAGGCTAGATCCCGGCTAGCCGGGTTCTGGTAGTAATAGTCTTCTTCCGCCCACTACAGTTCTATCGGTGTAGTATGAGGAAGAACACTGGCCTACAAAAAGTTTTCTTCCGCCCACGGTGTTTCCTCTAGGGGTCTTAAGGTGGCAGCCAAAGTCTTTCTTCCGCTCTCGGTGTTCAGTCGTTGGTAGCAGGTAGATTATCCCTAGCGGGATATAATTATTCAATTTTTTTTTATTTAGCCTATACAATTATAATAGGAGGTAGTAGGTAAATTGAATTATATAATAATAATGCGACCGTCTCGTCTGCCGTGAGGGGCTGAAGCAATCCCGTTATGCGCGCGAAGTTACAACGTTACACATTCATTATTAAAACCCGTGTCTTAAATAGTGGTTATATGGTAATCGAGTAAAAATGCTTTTATGAAAAATGATGTATGTAGGTACGAAAAGTTTTAATTTTAGTAGCATTCAGATATGATGGAGTTAGTATGATTATTAACAAAACCCGCGGATAAAAATTAAAACAAAAAAACAAAACACGTGTTAGAGAACTTACAACGACTTGAGTTTTCATATACAGAAATTGTTTTCCTTCTTATATAAAAGTGCTGTAATTTACGATTATGCATGGTTCAAATATAAAGGTTTATCTATTTTGCATATTAGAGAAAAAAAATCAAAACTTGCGCAAAACAAATATGTACTACATATATATTAATAATAGGATTATAAAATATTTTATTGTATGCCGCAGGTTAACCTATGAAATCTATTTTAGACTATATTTCCTTTAGATATTTCCCTTAAGTAATTCCAGTTACGAATAGGTTAATTCGTAGTTTGAATAAATAAGATTTTTAACCCCTGGGGCACTAACCTGGCGTTTACGCCAGCTTTCCGTTGTTTTCCTATTGTCTTATTTTTATGGGTTAATCGACATATTGAGCAACAAAGGCTCGCTATAATGGGGTCAAATATTATGTCGATGGACGTAGGTTTGATGATGAGCTATTGTGATGAAACCATAATGTCATAGTGGTAGAGCATTTTCTGGTGCCCATCTAATTAGTTACCAGCACCTATGGTGTGTTTCAGCGGCATTATTTAAAAGCCAAAAAGTATCTTCTTCTTGGTTTAGAGTTTGTGGTTGTAAATAAAGAAAAATCAAATCAATTCAACTGCAAGACGTCCACTGCTAGACAAAGGTCTTCCCCAATGATTTCCACGACCACCGGTCTTGTGCCACCCGGATCTAACGAACTCTCGCTACCTTAATCAGGTCGTGGGTCTACCTTGTGGGGGGGTCTCTACCCACGCTGCGTCTTTCGGCACGCGGCATCCATTCGAGAACCCGTTGGCTCCATCAGGCATCGGTTCTACGAGCAATGTGCGCAGCCCATTGTCACACAAATTTAACAATTATTAGGGCAACGTCGATTACCTTGATTTTACTGCGGATCTCCTATTTTCTGATCCGTTTACGCAGTGAAACTCCGAGCATACTCCTCTCCGTTGCCCTTTTGAGTAACTTTTAGTTTTCTAATTAAGTCTTTTGTAAAATCAAATGGTAATTCTTATTTAGAGTTACCCTAAACTAAATATCAAATAGATTTCACGCCAATTTCAATTCTATAACAAAAAAAGTGTTAGTCTTTGCACAAATCATTCTTCTAGCTACTAATCAAAAATAATATCTCCACAAATACCAACAGAACTAAACGAGATAGTCGCCTGTTATTGTCCAAAAACTAAGAAAATAAAAAACGCCTAAATAATGTTTTATGAGTCAAACACACCATAACATCAACTAGTTATACTCTATGCATTAGTAATTAAAAAGATCATATCTTTGTGGTATTGTCCCTTATTACATATAATTACCAGCGAAATTATAGCAACGCGTAGATAATATGACGCGAGGGGAAAAAACTGACCAACAAACATTACGACATTTTTGTAAAGCCATTAAAAGAACTATGTCCGTTTTGTTTAGGTATCATTTTATAATGCATTCGTAAATTAATATGTTATGAGTTTAGTGGACGCTTTGTTTAAAAGAATTGATATTGTCAAAATGTTATTCACGTTATTTTTTTTTCAAATTTAAATAAATTTTTTTTTAAATATAATATTAAAAATAAAAGATCTTAAACCTCTTTCTTGGATTATAATTTCTACTATAATATATCTAGACATATAAATAATAGTTCAGTATTTTTTCCCGTCTGTCATGCGATATTTTTTTTTCCTGCTTAGTAATTGTTGATTAGGGGCTTAATGTTGACAATACTAAATTTTGAAGAAAAATAATTCCTCAAATATGCCTCACCTAATGATTATTGTCGAATTTCGACCACCGGGGGAGTTTTAATTTATGTAACTCCATAAATATATTGTTGTATTTTATTCGTCAAAAAATCGTTACCTCGAGAATAACATCTAGACGATTTTCTATTACGTATTATTTAAGAAGATTTACTTTAAATCGCCGAACCAGCTGAACTATACTTTTTATAAATTAATTAATCATATTTTTCTCATAATCTTTTTATCTCTGCAAAAGTATATTGTTTTAATGAATATTACTCATCATTCTAATTTATGTTTGCTTCGTAAGTATGCAATTTAATTACGTGTGAAATAAATTAGTGTGTGTTTAAAATGCATATACGTACTGCCAATAATATAAATGCGCCACTTTAAGGGTGGCTTTGAGATATTATTTTTCTACGAACATGACAATGATTTAATCTATGGACCCGTGAAATATACGTAGACTTTATAATAATTATAACACCCACAGTGGATGTTTAGTATAATAAGTCCATGGGATGGATAAATAAGGAAAACTTCGCATGAAACACCCATTATCAACTTTAATTAGGTATTTAAATTATTTACATACAGGATGTAATGTTACCGATATAATTACATGAATAATCACTCGTTCACGCACTTTATAAACAATTTTCTGGTGTTGGCAGTGCGGAAAAATAAAAATAGAGCGATATAGGTCCACGCGAACAAAACGACGCGTCGTTCCATATTTGATTTGAATAAAACTACCTAGGGCCTATGTTACAATCAAATTATTTCAAAGCGAAGCGATGATGGCGCAGCGAGTAGTGCGGCCGGATTCCGCGTCAACCGACGCGGGTGCGATCCCCATCTATCCGACTCTAAAATCGGCTTTAACTTTCGGTGAAGGAAGACATCGTGAGAAAATCATAGCATAGTGGTAGGGCATTTCCTAATGATGCCCACCTGGGTAGCTACCACCCTCAAGTTTGAAAACCTATCGCCAAATATCAATAGGTGTATCCCGGCAGCATCACTTGAGAACCAGTATCTGGGCTTAGTATAGTGAGATTATGCTCAAAGCACTAAGTCTATTCCGTGCAAAAATAATATTCTATGAGAATTTGAATATGTTTGTCTCTGACAAAAATTACATTATATACTTTCATTAAAATTATACCGACTTTTTAACTCTGGGGCTGTTCACGTACCTATAACCTTAAGCATCGTTGAGGGGCGGCAGACTATGGCTTGCTTTATTATTGATGACATGGGGGACGAGTGATCATCATCATTTGAATGATGAGTGATTAACAATCTATACATATTTACTCTTCGTTTTTTTTATTAATTGATGTTGATTGACGATACCTGATGTAAAAACAAGGTTGCGATATCATTGTGTTTGAAATATAATTTCTTTTTTCTATCTTGCAAAAGTGTTTTATTTCTTGACTTTTGACTATTAGATGTATGAGTTTTTCTATCCGTGAGTATTTAATCTGTAATTGAGTTTTTATAAAATATGTATTCATACAATTCTGACACTGCCTACATCAGCAGAGGTCATTAGGGAAAACGTTTTATAAAAAAAAAAACAACAAAAATAAAATGAATAATATTCTTGAAGTAAAACTTAAAATCTTAATAACTTTTGCTGTCCTTTGTATGCTGTAAAAATCTTTATTTAGACACACTAATCATTTGACAAAGATAAACAATATTTAAAAATTCAATTAAAAGCATTCGATCAATTGGAACATACACCGAACTCAAGAATAAAGGAAAGGAAATCGCTACAAAACGTCATATTTTGTCCTAGCAATCTTATACAACACAACCTTAGCGTCTACTTACAATAATTATTTGTTTGTATGTGTGCGTGCCCTCAGAGCAACCACGCTCCACATGTTTTTAATCAACAGATTATATATAACTGTAGGTTTTCCTGTCTAACATTAATAATTGCTAAAAATGTAACCTAATCAAAATTTATACCTGCTCGCACTAAAAAAACTTTATATTTATTTATTGTTTCTATTTCCTGATTTTAATAGGGTAACACTGACAGTTATTGACAGTTATCTGTCATTATAAATTCAGACATGGAATTTTTAACGATTTGATTATAAATTAATCGTTGTTTTTAAATGATTTTCAAGGTGTAATATTCCAAAACCATTGTACTGTAGGCTCATCATCAGCGCTTAGGCCACAATCTCACCTGATGTTAACTGACGATGTGGTCCAGAAAGGTAAACACACTAAGATTAGAGGTAATTTCTCTCAACGGATGGTGACGAAAACATGTTTATCGTTGCTCGGCAACAAGTTTTCAAACTTGAAGGTTACACCTACCTAGCCGGGCATTATTAGGAAATACACCACAAACATGCTATGGATTATTTACTGTGTTTTCCTTCACCAAAATCTCAGGTTCAATATAGAGTTGAACCTGCGTCCATCGATGCAGAATCCAAACGCACATCCAAACAACTGATCCATCATCGCTAATCATAGTACCTATATTAAATAGAAAAAGTAAACACCATAGATTAATAACGCTAAGAGCGATAGTTTCATGCAGAATTTCGATTAACACTGAAGCCAAAAATTATATATGTGTGCGTGTAAGCGACACAGAATTACGTAATCACCGGCACGTTTTAAGGACAACTGCGTACGACTTACTGCCTTCATTAGTTTTTTAATTCTATGATGAATACTGAATAACTGTACAAACGTCTATAATGCTAAACAAAACTAAGTGTTCATTATCAAAGTGGAATAATCTCCGAGGCCCCTGCGCTAGCAGAAATTGTTCGCTTAATGCGGCCATATAATTAGGTACAGCCAAGGCATTAAGTGTTCCAGCATCTATAATTATCTTAGCGCGCCCGTGACGTGCTTAATCCGGCCCGTAATGGTGATAAAAATAGATCTAATGCTATATTGCCTCCGAATATATTAATGTTAGGAAACGTGACTTTCCTTATGTTACCTCATTTATTGAAAGATTCTTTATTAAATTACGTCAGCTGAATAACTTTCATAATCAAATGTGACAGCTTCTGTTTTGACACTAAAACGATTTATAGATTCTCTGAGCGTATTTAAATATATAGGTATATAGTATGAAGGTAATAGTGAATAAAAATCAAATATGACCATTATTGCGTTCCTACCAAATCTTAAACTAAACCATAAAACATTGTAGAAATATATAATGCAGACAAAAATTAATTTACATAAATTACGAGTAAATATATTAAAATTACAAAGAAAATAAACGGTTATTTGCATGCAACATTTAAAATAGTATAGTACCTATTATATTTAAAAAAAAACATAAGATCAAAATAATATAAAATTAATCGAGATCAATAACTTTGGTATCTTAGATTCTTGCTGTTTACAAATTACCAACATGAATAAAACATACGTTTCCTGAAAAAAAAACAAAAACAAAATATTATGGAGTTTTATTTAATATTCTATTAGATAAGTATTGCGTAGTTACCTGTAATTTAATAATTATGTATTCAACTATTCGCAATGAATAAAAATTACACGTATTCGTTATTTTTAATCTGTTCCAATCAGCATTTTATATGGTCATATTATAACTCTTCAATTTTCAGTAGTACCTGTCTACAATTCTTTTATTACTTACTTGGATATTAATCCAACATTTTATCACTGCGTGTCGTAATAGGCATCATGCTACTCAGTATCTTGGCCTATTATAGTGCATTAACTCGGATGTATGTGTGTGTGCATGTACCTGTGTTGCCACATGAAAAATAAAAAGTACGGATCATCCGAGTAATAAATATATCCATCGACATGATAACGTAAACATTAGCATATTTTTTAGAAAACCTCCTTAAGTAATTAAACGCAAATGAGTAAAGATTGCTTACGTAATCACCATACAATAGTTCCGTCCCACAGCAACAAAAATAAGAAAAAACATAGATTTCCGCCCCCCATAACTTATGTACAATTACGTGACTTGTTAGTAATTATATTGATCGACAGTTTTTCTATTATTATTTATACGTTATCAAAAGTTACTTTAAAGGATTAAATAGATTTTTTTTTTATGAAAATTCGTTTTCGATATGAATTTAGTATCCCATAATATATTTATTTTTAGGTATTGCAAAAGTTTTAACGAGTAATATATAAGAAAATTTTAGGTAATTTTATTTAGAAACAATTCCAACAATTTTTCAAAAATCAGGAATGACATAGTATTTCGATGTACATGGTAACACCAAAACAACCAACGACATTAAGTTAATGCGACCTCATAATTACAGTCTGGTAACATTAATTCTCGCATCCATAATTAAGTTTAATAGCTCATTTCTTGGCCTACACAATCTATATAAATATTGTGTCCTTTGACTGTGAATGTTGTAAGTATTATAATTGTAAATTGTTATAATCGTATAGGTGGGGTATTTATCAAGGTTGTGTAGGTACGTAATTTGCAAACGAAACTTTAATAAGCCTTTATTATAATATTTATTAACATAAGTTCCGAAAATTTGTATTTTTTTTTTTATATAATCCCCTTACATC
The DNA here is from genome assembly GCA_014132275.2 of Samia ricini. Classification (NCBI taxonomy): domain Eukaryota; kingdom Metazoa; phylum Arthropoda; class Insecta; order Lepidoptera; family Saturniidae; genus Samia; species Samia ricini. The sequence goes on along the minus strand of AP028164.1, from coordinate 3,934,045 downwards.
TCAGACATAATCCGAGTTTTGTTTACTTTTTTCGTGGCTTTATTGTTTTCATCTTATTTCTAATTTACAGTCTTTAGCATTTGACACACACAACATTTAATACACCTACATTATTCATCATTGTTATCAATTGTTTTGAATTTGATAATTCTAAATTTAAATTATTTGTATAATATAAATATCATTTTAATTTAATAAATTCATTGTAATTATTTTTTTTTATTTGTCAATCTTTCTATCCCTCTTTCCCTCTTTGGCATGTTACTCCAGTTCTGTTTCTTCTTTCTTTGCATGCATTCAATCTTGACCACCACCAGCTAAAATTGTCATGAAGCAATAAGGTCTGTTCAAAAATACATAAAGTTTTATTTGAATTTAATCTTAATCTATAGACGAAAATATAGAAAGAGAAAAAAAGAAGATACAAAAAAACACATTATTGATAGTATACTAATTTGGTGAGACAGGTACAAGATCTTTTTACACATTTCTTTGATAAAATTAGCGGCTTAATTTAATGTCTTTTATAAATCTAGTTTACATTTTTGGAATAAAAAATCTAATGCATAAACTTACATTTAATATTTCATTATTATATACCTATAAACATCATACAAATGTTAGGGACTATGCTAGAACAACTGATACACGCTGACGCAAGTAGGTACTAATTTTTACTACATTATCCAAGGTTCGATAGTTTTCACATAACTGCGGTACAAATAATATATTATTTATTGATAGTTGCGACGTCGCACTCCATTATTGACAGATTACAAAGATTATTTCGTCTATTAATTCGTGATGAAGACGTATGACATTGCCAAGACATTTAAAATAATAAGAAAAGGAAATATAAACTCCATTAAAACTGAACTAATACTTGCCAAACAAAGTAAATACAAAATCGTATAAAACAAAGTTCATTGAACTTCTCACAGACAATTAACATTTGTGATATTTAATGATGAAATTTTAATATGTCGTTAAATCTTTTATTGTTTTATATAACATGTATGTATATTAATACTAGCTGATGTCAGCTCGATTTATTTGGCGTAAATTAAACTTTATTCACAATTTATAAAAAGTACTTACCACATGTAATACTTTTTGCTCCGTTATGATTATTTCAATAGAGTCAACCAAACCGTTTATTGTAATTCATGTAGAAACCAATTTTCATATATATATTATTAGGCTAGTTCTACCTGCGGCTAAACTTGCAAATTACGAATACTTAAACTTATTCTATGGTTCCAACAGAGTGTTACCAGGAAAAAAAACTTTTTTACCGACTTTTTTCACTATTGTTCTCAGAACTTTTTTTTACTTACCTATACAATATAAGTAATGTATTTTATAACCAGTCTACAATAATCGTGTACGATTTGAAAATAAGAATCACGTAAAGGTACGCCTAAGTTCCCTAAGTTATACTAACAGGAAGATGGACTGAAAGAATAATGAGGTATTTCAACACCCGACTCACCAGACCACAAATGAGGCTTTCAATAGATAGGTCTACTTGCTTGAGAGTAGAGGTAATGCCAAAGCAGTTCCTGCTTGCGGGCCAAACAAGTGTACGAATGAATACGCTGCACAGGGTATTTTTTTTTTTGTAAAATTTCCCTACGTTGCCTTTTATAACGTGTACATGCAAGTACATTAGAGGAAGTTTGAAAGTGTCACCATTGACAGAGAAGTTCAGGAGTACGCTTCTGTCCTGGTATGGGCATGTGATGTGTAGGGAGGAAGAAGATGTTGTAGGAAAGGTATTGGGTGTGAATGTAGATGTTATTGAAGTAACATAATATTTATTAAGCTTTTTCCCAATATGATCAGGATTTATTGGGGAAGAAAGTTATAAATTAGATAATTGAGTGTATATTCAAATATATTACGTGTATAGTATATTCAAATAAAACATAAAATTCGACTTCATGTTACACGTTATAGAAATAAACATTTTAAATTGAATAATTAAATTATAAATTAAGTTATTGCTTCAAGCGGAGACAACACATCAACATTTCAATAAACTGCGGTTGGCTCGACGCTCAGCACGTAGAGAGGTGTGGAGAATTCTTGAAGTATCACTTTTTTTTTTTAAATTTGAATGATATATTTCAAATTATAACAATAAAAACATTCGTTGTGATTTAGTTTAGATATATTTCGTGTTAAGATTCATACTTTGATTTTTTACATACTTTTATAGCATCAGTGCATTGGCCACATTCACTGATATTTTCCTTGCCTCATCAAAATAGACCATAAATAGAGCCGAACGCTGAAAACAAACTCGATATATTTACACAATCTATACTAATAATAAAAGAATAACGAACGAAATCTGTATAATGACTGACATTTAGATAGTTTTAAAAATGTTGGTCTGTGTGTTCATTAATTTGTTCGCCAATCACGCTAATATTACTGAACCGAATTCGATGAATGTTAGTAATGACATATATTGCATCCAGGCTGAGAATATAAGCAAACTGCAAATTGTCTGAATTCCAAGAAGGTAAAGCCGCGAGCACAGCTTGTGTCAAAAATTTTTTTTTCTACAATTTAGATATGAATGTAAATACGATACAAAAAATACGATTTTTTAGATTTTTTGCCGCGTAACTTAGGCTACTTTAATTTTTTTGAAAATAATTTGCGTTCCGCTTTAAAAAATTAAAACTCATGAAGTTGTGAATAAAATTCGATTAAATGCACAGTTTTGCTGGGAGGTATTTGAATTTATGAGAAATATCTTTGCTTTCTGATAGTACCAATAAAATTATAATCTCATGTAAAAAATTAAAACTCATAAAATTGCTAACAAAATACGATTCAATGGACAGCATCATCAAAACATTATTTACCAATGATTATTTAAACAAATTATATTACGCAGTGAAGAATATATGAATCGTGGCTATATAGTATAATGTAATAATAACGAGGAAAACTTTTTAATATACGTTTAAATGCGTGCGTAAAATATTGGGACTAATTAAAAATCTACTCTAAGGTTTTCCCTGTTGGTTTCACTGAACCGACGAGGAGTAAGTAGAAACTTTTTTATCCGGGGTTTTTCTTTTTTTATGTTAACACTTCGCGCGGGTAGCTTAAACATTTATGGAATGAAGTTAAACTAGCTTGTTGTGTCTGGTTTGCGGTGCGGGAAATTGTTACACTTATATTATATTTATAAAGAAATATATTATTTCTTAAGTTTGAAATCGCCGCGCGTTTATGAAGTCAGTCCTCATAATTAATAAATAGTTTGACATCGAGTTTATTTTTGTTTATGTAGGTAAATGATAAAATGTCACCGGTCGCTTTGTGAATACCGTTGTTAAGAGGATATGCGCTCGGCAACAGATTTGAAAAGTAGGTATTTCTGAAATATATTGCTATCGCGTTTTACTCCAAGGAAAGAGTTTTACAACGCGAAAAGGACAACTGCAGCTCTGGTTGATTCTACCTATGCAAAATTCATGAAAAGATCACTTCGTAGTTAATACCCTGTTCCCTCCTTCAAAATTGCACCGATTTTTAATTTTCTTTCGGTTATAGAATAATTAAGACTTTGGTTATGCCTCTACATTCTATCTTTTTTAATCTTATTCATCAAATTTGTTTGAAGAATGTCTGAAAATGAGGGCAAAAGACGAGCATTCTTTTCATTTCCAAAGGCTCCTAGTTTCTACAATAACTAATTTATGGAAAAAATCAAAACGCACTTGCATGACGATGGTATAAATTATTTGGTATAAAAATATTTACCATAATGCTATTGTCCAGGGAGGAAACAGGGTCTACGTTTGTATGAAATAAATGTCGCTAGCATATCCTCTTAATACTATTTGAATTTATATTTCTTCTAATTTATTGTAAATATACGTAGAATAGACTTTAATGTCGTTTCTTTCAACAGCTAAGAAAGACTAGTAAAATAATTTTATAACAATTTTATCTATCCTAAGTATAAAATATAATAAATACACGTTTACTTTTTACAGAGAAACTCGGTGTTGTTTGTTCTAAATGAATTATAAAAAACATCGGTATAAATAACCTTATATATTTATTATTGTGTATTTCTTTTATTTTATTATTATCAAAAAACATTTAACCGCATTTTCTATCGTCATATTTTTTATACGTGCAACAAAATATGTACTAAAAAATATCCTGTGTTTTGTAGTTCTTGACCTATTAACAGATAGGGAGATAGACTGAAAGAATAATGTTGCCATTTATAAAACTCGCAAGACGCATTGGCACACGAAACTTTAGTTGTGATTTTACCGCTTTTTAACATATATATATACATACATAAGCTCACGCTTGTTATCCCCGAAGGGTTAGGCAGAGGTGAAATAGCGAACTACACCAACCGCTTTTCGCCGAGCTTAGTTCCGTCCCAAATGTGACAGGGGGCGAGTCTGTCACCATATCGGGCACAAATTCCATACTCCGGGATGATGCTGAGTAGAAAAACCCAATATCACTTGACTCGACCAGGGGTTCGGAACCTGAGACCTCAGAACGACAGTCGTACCGTAATACAACTAAGCCACCGAGGCAGTCTCGAGTTTTTTAACATTATTCATAAATAGCTAATGTATTTAGTTAGTTGTTATTCTAGCCATACTTTCATGTCATTAAAATAACTAATAAACTGTATTGATTTGTTGAGAATTTTTTTACACGGTATAGGCTTAGTGCTTTGACCACAATATCACCTGATGTTAAGTGATGTGTGGTCCAGGATGGTAAACCCACTAAGCCTAGTGATACTGGTTCTCAAGCGATGCTACCAGAACACGCCTGTTGGTATTTAGCGACGTGTTTTCAAACTTGACGGTGGTAGCTACCCAGGCGGGCGTTATTAGAAAATGCCCTACCACCATGCTATGGGTTTCCTCGCGATGTTTTCCTTCACCTTTCCTCAGGCTGATTTTAGAGTTGGATAAATGGGTTTGAACCCGCGTCCATTGACACGAAATACGATCGCAACTACCAACTAAGCCATCATCGCTCCGAAGTCTATTAGTGTAATCTATTGTCCAGTACGAAATATAAATAAAAATACGCTGTAAATTGAATTATTACATATAATAAGTATTTACTATTATTTGATATGACATAAAAGTTTTAATATTTTTACTAAATAACTCGCATTTAAATAATAGAAATAAACATTCGTTGTAGAAACATTATGTGTGCATAAAATTCAAGTGGTTTTGAGCGGTACGAATACGTTTGTATGCAAACTTCCCTACTTACAACTGAAATTTATTCGCTAAAGAACAGTGCAATAAACATCACATATTATTTACAACTAGCTGTACCCGGGGAACCGTTTGCGTAAAAGACCGTAGGATATCGAATCTCGAGTTATAACGCAATTAACGAACAAACAGACAGACTGCTTATGCCTTTTATAATCTAAGGGTGTAAGTAAAGAAAACGTGAAAAGTTTTGTTTTTGTGTTATTTGGATAATTTTTGCTAGACACTTGTATATACTATTCAATGTAATTTGAACAGACAATATAACCCAACTAACGGACAGACAAACAGACGTTGCATAATGCATATAATATAAGGATGTACCTTGTTATGATGATTATTAAATAACTTTCTATAATATTGTATTTTATGTAAAACTAGCTGTACACACAGTTTTACCCGCTTGGAATTCAAACAATTTTGAACTTATGTTCTCTCCTGGATGCAATATATGTCAATACCAACTTTCATGGAATTCGTTTCAGTAGTTTTTGCGTGATTTGGCGCATAAATTAATAAACATACAGCCAACATTAAAAAAAATGTCTAAATGTGTTCTTCTTTAGTCCATTTTGAAGCCTCATATAGTATTTTATCTTAAATATCTTAACCCTTTATTATAAAATAGATTATAGATTATATGTTCTTCATGTTGTATGGTTTATATCGTATCGGAGTGAATGTGTTAACCAAAAAAAAGGACGCATATCAATTTCGTATATTAAGTAACTCTTGTAATACACTGAGACGGGTACGTATGTGTGTGCGTTCGTTGCAACGGATGGGTCCTAATTAGCTGGCAATTATAGCTAATGCAGCCGTGCATTTAATGAAGCGAGTACTGCATTTGTACATCGCGCTTCCACTTGCCGCTGCTGTTGTTGTCACGACGGTGGAGACTTTTGAGTTGAAGCGGTCATGTCCTCACCTCGGTAAACGTAAAAGTTTTTTATTCCACTATCTCCCACGTGGAATACAACTAACAAATAAAAGTGTCTGTACGTAATGTGAAAACCAGTTTTTTTTTACTAAACAGATGATAAATAAGATACCTATTCTATAAATACAAGTTTTAAAATTATTGTCCGTCGGCCTTTCTGCTTGTATGTTTGTTTCGGGTAATCTCCGAAAAGTCTGGACCGATTTTGACTGGACTTTTTTTTGATAGATCGGTGAAGTTACTCCGCGTAACTTAATATACTTTTGTTTTTAATTAGGGTTTTGTTTTTTTAATTAGGGTTCCATATGCAAAAATTAAAAACTGTATTACGCTGTGAGAAATATATGAAACGCGGGTGCAGCCGCGGGCACATAGCTAGTATAAAAGTATAATTCATACCTACATGATGTAAACAAATTTCTGTTGCAACAACAACTTTTTCACTGATAAAATGTAACTCTACCTGGTCACTTATGTACATCATCATATTTTCTCATGTGTTTATTTTATTTTTTATTTTTTTATATTTTCTTCTGGTGTCTTTCCTCTGGTGTGACCAGAGACATTATTAATACTAATATTTTATTCTGTGTACGCTCTTTTGGTGTTTATCTTTATTAGCTTGTTTTTTTTGCTATTTTACTTACTTACAATTTTATCTTATAATTTATCTGTGTATATGCTCTTTTGGTGTTACATTTCTCAGCTTATTCTTTTGTTGAGTATTGACTTAACTCATTGTGTTTATTTTATTGCTTTATATAATATTTTTAAATGAAGAAAGATTTAACATTACATTATCTTCATATCGAAGCGTAGAACTAGACTTATAATTAACAATAAATTCCTGGTAATAATTAAATACCCTCTTATAGATGATAAAATTATAGCTTTATTTATGAACAGTACATAAAGAATTAAATGTAATTTTCCTAATTTAAAATATAGCATATTATTTCTTGATTTTTAAATAATAAACTGAACCATTTTTTGTTACATTTTAAATTAACGATTGTAATTTTTAAGGAGTACGCTGCTTTCTCACATTGAGATATAAATTATCTTCATAAGAGCATTTGTAGATATCATTTATAATTTACAAATCAGTAATATGGTTTTTTAAGACTTTCTCATTCTTATTCTCAAAGCTGTCTTAGTTTCCAATAATTGTGTTTATTATTGTAGTTAATAATAAATAATAATTATCTTAGTGTATTTTTCAAATAATCTTATAATATAAGTATATCTTTATTAAACATTGTAGGTCTTGAAAATCATGGGAAACATGAAAAAAATCCTCACTGAATATACTATGGTTAAGTAATTATGCAAGAATAGTTTTCTTTAACGAAAGCTTATTTTCATTTCAAGTGACGTTATCAGCACAAAAATTGAATATATTTTATTATTGGAGTCGATTAAACATATAAAAATACGGTACAGGCTCGCTGCGTCGAATGGCGAGATTACAATAACGACTTCGCACGGCAGTTCGAACGCGGGCCCAGCGAGCACTGCAGGCAGCGCTAGCTCTGGCCCAATTTCATCGCCGCACGCGCCTCTTAAATTGTCACCAGCATCTGTAAAATCACCACCCCATGACGACGGGGATTTGCTTGCCGACTCACCAAGTAAGTGCAGTTTTGTTTTTAACGTGGACTTTTTAGAAGGGCTGTATTAAATTACGAGAAAATTATAAAATATCACTGTTAAATACGGTTTCATAAAAAAAAAATTAAGTGTATTTATTTATACAAAGAATATTCATTTCTATAATTCTATAGTGATGTGCTAAGTAGTGGACAATTAATGACTATTTATTATTTCAACATAACTAAATAAAATATTTTAAGGAAAAGCGTAATTAGTTTAACTGTAATTACATTAAACATCTCAATTGCTCGAATTAACTACCGCTTAAACTTACATAACATAACATAACATAAGCTCACGCCTGTTATCCCCGAAGGGTTAGGCAGAGGTGAAATAGCGAACTACACCACCCACATTTCGCCGCGCTTACTTCCCTCCCAGATGTGACAGGGGGCGAGCCTGTCGCCATATCGGGCACAAATTCCAAACTCCCGGATGATACTGAGTAGAAAACCCCACTTGACCCGACCCGGGGATCGAGAATCCGAGACCTCAGAACGGCAGTCGCACCGCAATACAACTGCACCACCGAGACACTTAAACTTAGGTGTATAAATAATAAATGTTTAAATATTAAACGCTCAAACGCCCATTGGTTGAAAAATATTCTAAAACAATAAATAAGCCAAAATAACTTTGATATTTTTTCCATATAAAATAGTAATTAATCCCGAAATAAGATTTAACAAATTAATAATTATGCTCTCTCCTATAAGGGCTTTATATTTATGACAAATTACAAACACAAATTACTTTACACGCATTTTAGATAAATATACTTTATTTTCATAGAACATCATAACCATATGAATGTAAATGAAGCTACAGACAGTAAGTTAATAATATACTTCGTCATTGTTATCATTAACCAAACCACATTAATTCCCTATAACGTAACAACTCTGCCGTTCTACAAAGGTAAATCGCATTTGATATTTGAGCGCGACGAACGCGTAACTAAATGCTATTTTCGACTCAACTTTAACTAGATTCTACTTATCTGTAGAAGTTTTACGTTAGATGCGATCCATTAGCTCTCTGACAAAGTCTGACAATGTCCTAGGAGTTATTTCACGTAATGCTATAAAGAGCCGTGCACTCGGACGGGGTACGGGCGACTGCGCTTGTTTCGCAAGTTGCGCGAGTGCGTTCAGAACAATGTGTAAACTTGATTAATACTAAAAGAGGTTTGCGGTATTCGACGTAGGCGACCGGCCACTGTAATCTTTTATCAACCATCTGTAGTAGGTTCGTTGAAATTTGGGAACAAAAAAATCTATTATGTATTATAAGGTCTACGAATAATTACACGTTCAACGGAGCGTTTAATCTCACGTGACGTATGAAGTTCCAAATTTATGAATTTTAACATAATTCACAATCATAATCTGTTGATGTAAATAACATGTTTAAAAGATTTAGAATTTGTAAGATAACATTTTTGCACGGCTCCTTAGTTTTTCCCACCGTTTAATAGTTTAATTCTAATTATTATGGTCTTTTTGTTTCGTAGTTCGTAGATGGAGACAGTTGGTATCGTCAATTTTTTTTATACACTATTTAAGTTTAACGCTTTGACTACAATAACATCTAATGTTAAGTGGATATCTTAGCGGCGTTTATTCCATTCAAACGTAGTGCCCTGTTTCCCGACCAGGATAATAGCATTATGGTAAATATTTTATACTAAATAATATATATCCACCACCTCCATGCCCGTACGTTTTGATTTTTTCAAAAAATTAGTTAATGTAGAAACTAGGAGCCTAAGAAAATGATAAAAAATGCTTGATTTTTACCGTCATTTTCAGACGTTCCTCAAACAAATTTGATTGATAAAATTAAAGAGAAGTCTTTATTATTCTAAAACTGACAGAAAATTGAAAATCGGTTCAGTTTTGGAGGAGGAAACAGGGTACTATGAATTGATGTTATCGTCTATTTTACATAGGTAAAGTCAGCCCGAGCTGCAGTTGTCCCTTTCGTGTTTTATAATTCTTTCTTTGGAGCGCAACGCGATAGCAATAGATTTCTGAAATATCTACTTTTCCGACCGCATGTTCACTTAAGTATCGATGGGGCCTAATATGATTAACACTTTTTATAACATACTGGGCGATAGATTTTAAAAACTTGAATGTAGTAGCTTCGCAGGCAGATATTAGAAAATATCCTCCCCCATCATATTAAACTCATATCGTTTTCTCACGTTGTTTTCCTTCACCGAAAGCTCATTATAATGTTGTATAGGCGGGGTTTGAACCTGTGTCTATTGACGCGGAATCCGACAGCACTACCAACTGAGCCATCGTCACTTCTTCAATTTTTCTTACAATATCTATTACTTAATTACAAAAAAAAAAAAACTATTCTGTATGCATAAATAAGTAGTGGAGACATTAATAAATATATACTGTAATAAAGCATACCGAGTCAATCGGAATTAATTTATCTGTTGAATAAAAACAAATGCAGACAAATCTAATTTATTTAAGACAGAGTTATTTTTATTGGCCCATTTCATTCAGTTTTAGTATTGAACGATTTTTAGTTGGAAAATTTACATCGGCTCGATTTGTCCGTTCTCTAATGTCTAGACGTCGATGCTAATTTTAGTAGCGCTTTGGTTAATTATAATGTGGTACAGCTTATTATTATCGTGTTTTGTGATAATAATGGCTGGGTTTTTTTTTTTATACGGCGTAGGCTCAGTGTTTTGACCACAATGTCACCTGATGTTAAGTGACGATATGGTCCAGGATAGTAAACACACTAAGCCTAGAGTTATTGGTTCTCATGTGATGCTGCCGGATGCTTTTGGTATTTGGGGACAGGTTTGGCGACATGCTATGGTTTCCTCACGATGGTTTCCTTCACCGAAGGCACAGGTTAATTTTATAGTTGGATAGGTGGCCTTGAACACGCGTCCATTGCCGCGGAATCCGGCCGTACTATCAACTGCACCATCATCGCTATAACTTTGTGATAAACTACAGAGTTTTCCGATTTTAGTCCCCTGTTTAGTTAAATAAATAATATACAATAAATAACAATGCCTTTGTTTCTATTATAACGCAATAAACATTATATTATTGTAGCAGTCGACACAGTGGCGTAGGTGTCCCCTAAAATCTTCCAAGCATCTCGATTCTTAGCTAGCGTCATCTAGCGAGGTCCACACCTCTCCGAGATAACATCCCGCCACCATCTTCCTCTTCCTCTGTCTTCCTTTTTTATTTATCGGTGTTCACTTCGTGACTTTTTTAGTCCACCTAGTATTATCTAATCTCCATATCTATCCCCCCATTACCCTTTGATTTCCCTTATTCGCCTTTTTACATCTGTTACGTTTGTTTTGAATCTTATAATTCTGTTACTTATACTATGGATTAATTTGATTCCTATGATACTTCATTCTATTTTTCTCCTACAAATAAATGTTTACCTGTGTTATAAACCTTACTTTGAATAAATGCTACCATATATTGAATTTAAATTTACCAATAATCTGATGCCTGTGATTTCTTGGATTGTTACATCCTGTATTTGCCGGCAGCGTGATACAGTAGCACTTTCATGCATTGCCATAATATGCATTACACTGTATCTCACATTCCTTCACACTGCACGCAGGTACAAGGGGTCTGCAAGGTACGTTGAGATTTGTAGTTTCCTTAGGTATAACTAGAGTATATTCCAAGGAATTTATTTCTTAGATAGCAGTCCAAACCGAGGTCCGCGTCAATTTTATACCCTTGAGCTAGCTACCATTCACTCACTTTCTCAGATGAGCGCCTTAAATTCTCGTCTCTGTTGAAACTGTCAAGTGCCTTCCAGAATAGCATTTAGTGATTTAAAATAAAGACTTCGTTGATGGTTGTAGAGGATTTTCTAATAGGTAATTACCACCCTCAAGTTTGAAAACATGTTGCCAAATACCAATAGATTTAGTGTCTTTACAATCCGTGAGCACGTCATTACTTAACATCAGGTGAGTTTATGGTCAAACCACAGAGCATATACCATGTAAAATTTTCCTTTTTTTATCACTACAATTGCTTAACCGCCATTGAAAAGTGTAACGATATGTAGCTTAGATTCTTCCGCACGTTTCCACTTGAAATTCACAATGAAATCGAGTGATGCGTGTGTAAATGCAGAAAATTTACGATTTTATTACATCTACAAAAAATATGACGACACTTTCAGTATCGAAAATAGATTTTTTTACTATCCTAACTGATTAGGAATGTACACATTTAAACATGTACGTTTATACAAGCACACGCGTACACTCGTGCACGATTAATTATCTGTGTAATTTCTAAACTAAATCTAAAACTAAACACAGGATAAGAAGCCTAGTAGCTAGTTTAGATGACAGCGTTCAAACATATTATTATTATTATCTGCTGAAAGTAATTTAGTATTCATTGTTACCTGAGTATTATAAAGTCGTTATTATTCTTGATGCAATTGCTTATTTCCAATTACTTATAATAGTTTTTGTAACTTTTAAAATTTATTTTTTAAACTCAATTATCCACCCATTCAAACGTAGGACGTCCACTGCTGGACATAGATCTCCCCCAAAGATCTCCACGACGACCGGTTTCGCGCCACCCTCACCCAGTGGATTCCCCCGACCTCAATTTTAACTCAAATTAGAAGTAATTGATAAAGAAAACGATTTTGAAGATTACTATGAAATTTAATTCTTTGGCTGTCTCGAATGTACTAATCATTTCCACAATTTATAAATAGATTATTGTTTTGATAAGTAGGTAATATACGAGTCTAGATATAATTAGAACGGGACTAAATTAGAAAGGTATTATCTCCTGACAAGATTTATATGATCAATTCAATTCAATTGACCGTATAAAACATGAAGGACACGTGTAAGTTGTATATATTTAATTAATTGTTCAAGGTTAAAAATTATCTACGTCCCGACGAGAATTACATTTAATTATGTCAATACGGTATTTATAGGTAATTAATTTTAATCGTAGTATAACTCTAAATACCTCGACAACTACTTAAATAATTGTGTTTGTTTTATTAATTTATTATGCTTATTAATTACAAACTATACTCGCGCTTATATTATCATATTAATAATTTTTATTGAAATAAGTAAGTATTCCTGAGCCATAGCGGCGGCCATTTTAGATCTATTTCAATTGGGTTCTATCCTCTTAATTTTTCCATATTTTCCAAAATATATACTCTAATATATATGCCTCAGCGGCGTAGTTGTATTACGGTACGACTGTCGTTCTGAGATCTCGGCTTCGGTCCCCGGATCGGGTCAAGTGATATTGGGTTTCTCTACTCCGTATCATCCCGGTGTCTAGAATTTGTGCTCGATATGGCGACAGGCTCGCTCCCAGTCGCATCTGGGACGGAACTAAGCTCGGCGGAATTGTGGGTGGTGTAGTTCGCTATTCACCTCTGCCTAACCCTTCGGGGATAACAGGCGTGAGCTTATGTTACGTTGTGTTATTTACTCTAGTATAAACTAGTAAATATATAGGTATATATAAAGAATCTGTGGTTAAAAAAATATCGTCTGAATTCTGGCATAACCTCAATGTAAATATTGTGTAGTAGTGCTTGTCTTTAATTTATTCGTTCTTGTTTACTTATATGACTCTAAGTTTTGTAATTTTTATAGCGTTTTGGATGATAAAGTTTGTTTATTAGGCACAAGTGCAATGTGTTTGGAGATAATAACATGGGGAGTTTATTCTGAGGTGCCATAAAAATTCTCTCGAATTCCTTCAAAAATGATAGCCGCCATTTTGCTAAAGCGTAAAAACTGACAGAATTATGAACGTAACTTACATATTTCCATTAAGAATCATCTTGATCGGATCATAATCAAAGAAAATTACGGATATTTAGTGAATTAAAACATAATAATGTGATTAATTTATTTATACATAGAGACAGCATTAGAGAGGAACTGAGTAATTTAGTAATTGTATTTGTCCACTGACATCGAATTAAATAGTAATCAATAGAACTGGGGCCCCGGTGTGTGGGGATCTAACTAGCTATTTACATCACACGACACGGTCACGACTTTTACCTCGATATCACTTTTAACATAAGTTAGTCTAATAAAATATCGTTATCTGTAAAACGTTTTAAGACACCCTGGTATTCGCTTAGTTGTTGAATTCGACTGTAACTGGTTTTTTTATTGATAACTATAAATCTTTTCAATACAAAATAAAAAGAAAATCGAGTTACAAATAGTAAAGTAACAGAAACTAAACTGTTTTGCTTGCCTATTTATATAGATTCGTAGATATTTAAATATATTATAGTTTCAATCAAGACTGCTTTACCTATACTATATATCTCTGCTTATATTATAAAGAGGAAAGATTTGTAGGTTTTAATCAATTAACTCTGAAACGAATGAACTGATTTCATTAATTATTTAAGCTACATTATCAGTGAGTAGCACAGGCTATAATTTTATTTTATTTACATATTTCTGTATACCCATGCGAAGCCAGGGCAGGTCACTAGTTATTTATAAATTGATAAAAAAAGACGGTTTTTCCCTTTATTTAGAATAAAAAGAAAATTAATAATTAGCGAATGTCATAAAGAATGTCGTTATGTATAAGTGACAGTCATGGATTTGCAAAGCTGTTGTTTGAATGAACGCTTACTCTTACTTAAATTTGCGGACTAATTCCGGATGTTTAACTTTCGTGTGTCTTAAGTTAAAATAACACGCCATCTTAATGTTTAAGTGAGTAATAATATTACATTAAATTTCTGGCTCTTCGAAACATTTAACAGTAATATTATTTAAAAGGTTTGTTAACCATAGTGTTCACTTTTTTTCTATACGATATGTGAATATTCGATATAATAAAGTTCCGTAAGATTTACATCAAGTGTTTGATATATCATAAACTGCTTCTTGAAGGAGCTTAAAACGCTCTTCAAGGTCGGTAACGCACCAATTAACCTCTGGTATTACCGTTGTTCATAGGCGACGGTAACCATATACCTTCAGATGGTTCGTCAGCCCGTTTGTACACTTAGAGCTGACACTTTAACATACAAAAAATTCTAATAATCATACTAATTCTAAACATCATAATAGTCAAAGAATCAAAGAAAGTATGCTACTCAGCGATGATAGTACACAATTACGGACGTCTGCTTTTCTAGACAAAAATTTAAAACGATTACTTCAAGATATTTAACAATAAAAAACCTATATTTTCTATAACAGTAGAATAAAACGTCTAAAACACAAATCAGTAACGAAGACATAACAAATAATTAACAACCCTTTCGAAATCTATAATTCTTAATACAATGCCGCCACAAGGAATCCACGACGATATATAATATCTACGTATATAAAATTATCAACGTATAATAACACATAATTTCCAGTAAAAAGTAACGACACCAAAAACGTAATCACAAAGAGAAATAAAGGAAGTTTAAACCATCAAAGAGACCGACTATAACGGGCCTCCTCGACGGTTCTCGTACCGAACGATAATAAATTAATTAATTAACTAATTAAAATCCATTACAAATAATTAACTTGGCCGATAAAATTGAGCTCAATCGATAACGAAAACAAAGAGTTGGACCGACTGGAGTTAGCCTAGTTAAGGTCTTACGAGGCGCGGTAATGGCGTTCCAATGAAACGGGTAATTTTCCGTTTCGATTATTGTTGCTGTAAATGGTTTTTTTTTTTTTTCTATTACACTATTCATTTGTGAAACTTTAAAGTAAAACTTTGGAGGTAAAAATCATATTACGTTCAAGTGAATTTATTATAGCTCTATTCTGATCACAATATGGTATCGGAGTCAAACTTACTTGATGCAATTGTGTTACTCTCTGCTCTAATCTTATGAGACTTAACGACATGGCCGCCTATGTCGAGTTTGTACTTTAAATTATAAACTATAAAATTATTGTCGAATAGTCATAAGTGCATTCAAAATAAACGAGATGTTTTCAATATTGACTTTTATTTTAGGCTCATGACGCTGACTTCCTTACTTTTCTATTA
Source organism: Samia ricini (assembly GCA_014132275.2). Taxonomy (NCBI): domain Eukaryota; kingdom Metazoa; phylum Arthropoda; class Insecta; order Lepidoptera; family Saturniidae; genus Samia; species Samia ricini. Next base: position 3,918,086 of record AP028164.1, on the reverse strand, counting down.
TATCATGTTTCATTTGAAAATTAAGTCGCGTATCTTAGTCATGGGTTAAAGCTCGCCCCTAGAGAAATAATTCTGTGTAAAGTGCAAATCATTTAATATCATCTTTCTTCAACTTTTTTATTGATTGTACTGTTATTATAGATTGACAGACGATTATTTAGTTAACATGTAATTATTGATTGCGATAAACAGCTAAATATTTAATTTTATTGGTAGATTTGCATTGATTTTGACGGATCGATTTCTAAAAAGCCTTTTTAAAAGTTCTCACAATAGATCTTTTGCACGATTGGCAAATTATGCATTCTTCTGTTTGTTGTCGAGTAGGTGTCATTGTTAAGGCGTCAATGTTAAATATTTTATAAAGTTTATATAATTCGTCAAACGATGGCGCAATAACGTTTTGGAAGTGGCTATTAAATTATGTAGTAAAAGGATAGTAGTTTGTAAATGTTTGTACTAATAAAAAAGATTCTAAACTAATAACAGTCTATATCTCTCCCTCTAAGTGGTGTTTGATCTCCTTGAATCAGTGTTGGAAGTATCAGTGAAATACGTGTTTATTTTAAAAAATATTATCAAATTTGTTCAGTCATAGCAAGCTATAAATATAATATTTCTATCCAATATATGCTTTAAATCTTAATAATTGATTATGTATTGGAATTATTTTCATTCCATTTCTATATCTCTAAGTCATTTTCTCCAAATGATTTATCGGTTGTTTTAATTCAAATAATTTAAGTAAAATAAAAATCCACATGTACTAAGAAATATATTTTAAAATTTTATAGCTTCGAGATAAATTGTATAACCTTGACGCTACAATTATATATGTTGACCCCATATCCAATCGGTCATTCAATCGCATTATCTAAAATATTATAACCGTGTCCATACGGAGAAACCAGCTCTGTAAATGAATCATGTAATAAGAATCTGAGAATATTTTGTAAAATACAATTTTCACCTTGATCTATTATAAATAGCGTTAAAATTTTCATCGACTCGTCCGCTTCCAATATTAAAGATGCTAGGGTATACAATCATACCTAATTGACGGCTGTTCTGGCTATTATATCCATATAACAGATCGGTAGAACTATTCATTCGATTTTGGTTCACAAATGCTGAAAACGCATTGCTGTCAATTTTTCTGGTTGCATATTGAAATGAGTATATATCTCTTTATGTAACGCGTTTTATAGTTACCACGATCTTCTATGAAATTTCTCTATTAAACATAAAACAATAGTGTTAGATGTAAACCAACTATATAAAACTATATAAAATATTATCTATCGTCAATTGCCTCGGTGGCGCAGTTGTATTACGGTGCGACTGCCATTCTTAGGTCTCGGGTTCGATCCCCGGGTCGGGGCAAGTGGTATTGGGTTTTTCTACTCAATATCATCCCGGAGTTTGGAATTTGTGCCCGATATGGCGACAGGCTCGCCCCCTGTCACATCTGGGACGGAACTAAGCTCGGCGAAATGTGGGTGGTGTAGTTCGCTATTTCACCTCTGCCTAATCCTTCGGGGAAAACAGGCGTGAGCTTATGTATGTTTTATGCTATCGTCAATTGTCATTGGTTTTGAGCTATACCCTATTTAAGATCTGATCAAGCGTAGACATACAGCAGGGTTCTATTAACATAAGCTAGTCTAGTTTGCATCGCACGATCTTGTGGAACCAACTTGCATCGGCGGTATTTCCGGACCGATACGACTTTTTTTCTTTTTTTTTAGTCCCCGCCAATTTTCTTCTGAGATGACCAGAGACCTTTTTATTGCATTATTTTATTGTGATCTTTTATTGTTTTTTTGTAGCTTGTTCTTTTGCTTATCTTTTCTCTTATTACTGTGTTCTTATTTATTTCGCTTATATCTAAGACCTATTCAATATAATACGTCGAGAGCTTATAATTAGTTACACAATCAATCAATATACATGGGCTTTCATTTTACTATACAACAATGTCAAATTATAATGTCAATCACTTAAGTCTAACAATAGGATCAGAATTAAATAAAATTAAGATTAAATATAAATTGCAATAATTAAATAAATTAAATCAGTTCAAGTCAAAACAGTTAAATAAAATCAACGTAAATTAAATTAAATTGAATTAAATTATGTCAATTTAAAATAAAACAAAATAAAACAAATTAAAATCAAATATTTGCACCCCAAATAGTAAAACATAATTATACAAAAAACTCGGTTTTGCATAGATGTTTTGACACGTATCATTCGAAATTCTATTATGCCGATCTTTTTCAGCCAAACAGGAACATCTTTATACAGAACTTAAAACCTAAAATCCCAATACGTTAGTACGTCCATACGGTGAGAGAGAAAGAACTTAGTAAATATGGTCACTATTTATAACACACACACAACACACATACACACACTCACACATACACACAATCAAATTTGAATTTCAAGACATTATACTGCATAACAAAATTTAATTATAATTACTTTGTAATTGGTACTACTTAAATGTTAAAATAATAAACTGTATTATAGTAAATGTACTGTTAAGTAATATACAATAAAGAAAATATATATATATATATATAGTTCAGTTTGTATTCCAAAATGTAAACTTGTAATTGATATTGCCTTTTTGCCTCGGTTTCATTATTCTTTGTTATGTTATTACAAGACCGATGCGACTTGGGTAGCTTTAAGAAAAGAGCTCATACTTTTAAGGCCGGTAACGCACCTACGATTCCTCTGGTGTTATGATTGTCCATGGGCGACGGTGATCACTTACCATCAGTTGAACCGCTTGCTCGTTTAGTCCCTATACTATAAAAAGCAAGAAAACAAAATCAGTACAGAAACAAAAACCATTAATTGATTGAAAATAACGCGGAAATCATGTACTTTAATTGACTAGAAAGGTGCGAATTAAATCACGAACCGCCGCTGTATAACTTGTTAACGTTACGACCAATGATTGAATATTAGTAATAAATAAATCTTGGGTCATCAGCACCATAATACTTTAAGAGTGTTTCTAGACACGTAATTTTAATTAAACTTTGACTAGTAATTTACATCTTCACGCGAGTTTACCGACCAGGATCGCAGACCGGTTTTTACTGCATAAACGTTGATTCGCCGCTGTAAATTCGATTTGTTAAGCGTTTTTCAGCTCATCATAGATTACGTGTTTCAAAGTTCTAATTGATATAGTAATATATTTTTTTAAATTCTGATGTTAAGTCTTCTTCTTCTTAGTTAATGGCAATCTGTGTGTACACACAATTTGTGCCAATGTCATGTGGGTAAGATTTTCAATCTTGTATCAGCGTTACCAAGCTCCAACAGAACGGTGGCCTATCCTGCTCGAACTTTCCATGGAGCTTTGTCGGCACCTAAGAATGTATGCTACGCGTTGTCTTCTATAATAAACTTAACTTGAACACAATAACTAAACTATTTCACACAAAACGCCACCAAGATTACATGATATAGAGTCAAGTACACAAGTTTAGTGAATTAAAGAAAAAACAATTGCTACATGTCAGACTGAGATCCCGCCAAAAACTCTGATGTTAAGTCGCGATGTGGTCCAGAATGGTAAACGTACTAAGCGTAGAGGTACAAGGACTATCAAGTGATGCTGCCAGAACACATCTATTTGGTGATAGGTTTTCAAAATTATGGGTGGTGGCTACATAGCCGGACATTATTAGGAAATGCTAGGAATCCAACCTTTTTTTTTTTTGACGGGGAGAAATGCATTTACGCACTACCCTTACCTATTGCATTAGTGAGACCGGAGTCCCCCAATGCAATAGGTAAGGGGGCACGGAGAGACGACTCCCGGAGTCGCCCGGACATTAAGCGTCCGGAAATACCCACTAAGACTCCCCGGGGCCCGTCCGCCGCATTTGGGATGGGGGCGATACGGGATGGCTTTCGCAAGCACCGTGTCGCCCCCTGCGGCAGACCCACCAGGCCTCGTCCGTGCAATGGCCCTAGGAATCCATCCTAAGGTTTCTTTACGATGTTTTACTTCATTGAAATCTCAGGCACTTAATAGAGTTAGGTGGCCATTGTCGCGGAATCCGACCGCAATACCAAATATGTGAATATAATGTAAAAATATTTATTACCAGTTTTCAAGAATAGCGCAGTAGGAAATAATTTCCGGATCGCGGTAGACTGACTAAATACATACAATGAATTATGCTGTTAATGCGTTGCGAGTGACCCAAATGGATCTAATAGTGAAATAATTTTAAATACATGCTGTATCTAATTTACATGCAATAATAAAGCGAAAAACATACATATAGTTAAATATATAATCAACTAATATAACCTACATATAAATAAATTCATCGTTAATAGGTATATAGTAAATGAATTTGAAACTATACGAATAAGCCTATGGGCAAAAACTTGAAGAAGATTCTGCTTAGTGCATACATAGTACTTAGTTTATGCGAGGTAATTTTCCTAAATCACTAACTGTCATCAAACACATTTGGTTTTAATGCAAAAAAGAATTTAACTATCTTATGCGTTTCAGTTACATAAATAGGCAAAGCTATTGTCTGTTTTTCAACCAATTTTTTTTTATCAATAAAAAGTTGAGATTTACTGTAACTTATAATAATGATTATGATACTAAATTATAATGTTAGGATAGATTTTATTGATAAGTTTAAGTTAAATAAATTAGATGTAGGAATGTTCCGTAGTATTTTAGTAAATCATTTTAGTAAATAGTATTCAAATTTTAGTAAATAGTAAAAAAAACATATCGACAATTTGGCAAATACTAAATTGTATATATCGGTTTTAAAGTCGGTATATAATAATACATTTCGAAAAGTAGAATAATGTACAAAACAATATTTATCATTTCATTTTCTGTCATACGTCATAGTTATAATGCCCCAAATTAAAGGTTAAATAACAGGTGAGTGAATGACACAAAAAGAATTGAAAACCTTTCATTTCGAACTATTGTTTATTTAATTGTCAACTTGAAAACTAATGGAGATCTTTAAGAAAATTGACATTTAATAACACACAGCGGTCGAACGATAAGCCAGTAGCAGTAACAGAAACTTCCATTAAACGCTTAAACTCAAGTAAACTTTTTCAATAACTACTTACGGACAGTTACGTTAATAATCGTGATGTTAATTAATAATCGATACACTACTCGGAATGAAAGTCATAATCGTAATACGATTCGGCGCGCGTCATTTCACATATTACGATGTTTCTAATAAATAAAATAATTTGCGTCCGGTACATACCTATTATTATTATATTCAAAATCCAAGACATCTATATTTTAAAAGATATATCTGAATCTAACTTCGCATTAGTTTCGGTACATAGTTTAATTAAAATAATGGCATAATCAGATTAATTAAAGATTAATTCTATAAAATTCTTACTGTAGTCAAAAACACAATACAATAAGAAAAAGCAGCCTATTTTTATTTTAGGCTTGATCGTTTTTATTACAAAACTTTTTACTTTATACTACATTATATTCTATACCTACATAAATATTCAATGATAAAATAGCTCAGTATCTTTATTGCTTTGTTTAGAAATCGATTTTCTTTCTTTGTTTATTGGTTGTGGATGTATGGATTAGAATCTTAGGGGTCGCTGAGCTAGTATGAAGATGGATGAGAGGAGATTGCATATGGTTGAGATGCGAAAGTTAGGAATGAATACGTTGAAGGGAGTTTGTTATGAGAAGAATGGAAGCGCATGTGGATAAAATAGTAGTAAATATTAATGCGAAAGTGTTAATGTAAAAGAAATAAGAAAGAATAATGAGTAAATAAAGAGATGACGACTGATAGGTATAGTAGAAAATATACTGCGCCGACCCCAAGTGCGTCGGGAACAGGACATTAAAATGTGATTGAGTTGTGGACGAGCTGTTTCCATCAATAAAAAATTATAATTGACTTTTTATCAAAGTCTTTCATACAAAACTCGAATTTCCATATAATTACCCCATTAATATATATGTATAATAATAGTTATTTATTAATACAGACACATTTTTGAAATTATATTTATTTTAACATATACAATATAGCATGTGATCCAATCATTAAAAGGACGGCAAACGCGAATCTAATGTTACACGATCATTTTCAAAAAGGAAACAATTATACGCAAACTGATGTGATTACGGTGTTTCATATAAAATGTACCTACTTACGTAAAACAGTTGGTCGGAATAAAAAAAATATACTGAATAATTGTAGAATAATTCTTGACTTACGTAACTGTAGATTTTTAATATGTAACTTTTTTATAGTGTGGGTTTAGCGTTGGAACGACTGGCTCTTCGGCGATTTTGCTTAACCATAATATTATGGTTTCATCAGGGTTATAGAACGATTGTAGCATTCGAATCCGCATCAAACGACGCAATGTACTACATCACAACCGCTGCACAATAGTCGCTGTGAAAAAAAATGCTAACCAGCAGAAACAGACCATTTCTTATTTCATTACATTTTTGTTTCTATAAAAATCGTAGCAAATTTGTTGTTCACAAAAACCCTGTAACTTTTCATAAGATTTTTATTTTAAATTATCTTATCTAAAAAATAATAATTAATTTAATTTTTAGGTTTAATGTTGTATAATTCAATTATCAGACATTATATACTTACGTAAAGTGATATAATTTGTTGCCTAGGAACGTTTGCTGGAAAATAAACGCAAACAAAAATGAAAGCTTTATTTCCACTCCACAACTCATTGAATGTTATAGAAAAAAAAGACAATAATTAGATAGGTATCCTTCACGGATTTAAATCATAAAAAAGAATTAAAGCCAAACTTTTAAACATCTCGAATGGTATTTTATAAAGGTATGAACGAGTCAGAAAAAAATAGTAAATGATTATTACTTTAATAAACTAAACAATACAGTAATATTTATTTATACCTGTGTCTAATGGAATAGTTTTAACCTATGCTCTTTTGTTACCTGTGGGAAAGTTGCGAACGAAGTCAACATTATATTATATTGTATTGGGCCAAGTGATCTTTTGAAAATTAGAATCGATCGTTAATATTTCTTGAATATATTTAAAGATACAAGTTTTTTTTAAATGAACACTATAGTTATGTGTCTTATTTGTTTTTATTTATTTTTATTTAACATTCATAAGGGTTATTGAAACTTTCTGCCCTAAGGGTGTATAATAGAAATTATATGAAAATCCATTATTTTTAAAGTAAGGAATGCGATATTTAATATACATACATACTCCTGCATAGAAATACAAAAAACACCTAAACCATTGAATAGATTTGCGATAAAATCTGGTAATAAGATATATTGCATCTAGATAGAAGAATATAAGTTTTCAAAATGTCTGAATTACCGCAGGCACAGCTAGTAGCTTGATTAATTCAACCGAAAAAGCCCATTGCTGGTCAAAGGTCTCCCATAAAAAGGGTGGAATTGCCATAATTGCCACGCTTGACAAGTGGGTTGGCGATCAAAGTAAATGCTTCTGGCACTATGTTGCTGCCCATCCTCTGGTAGCATACAGCTTTGAAGTAATATATATTTTTTTTCTAGACTAGCTAATGCTGGTGACCGGAAGGGCCTTAAAAGCTTCATCGTAACTTTGGGTGCGAGTGCTGAAGGCAATCACCACAACAGATAACTAGCACAAGGGTTCGAACCTCGGCTTAGCCGCTACTTATAACATAAAATTCCCGCAGAATTTGTAACCCCTACATTTTTTATTTCTTAATAATAATAAAAAAAGATACTTAAAGGACCTATGTACCTGCGTGTTATGTGCAGGAGTGTCTAGCAGTGTTGTGCGTGTAATGTTTGATTCATGGGGAGTATCACTGTATCGCGCTGGTGGCGACGTCAAGAGCCTTCCAATTGAGGAACGGAGCACGTCTTGGGCCGCCACCGGAGGGCGACCCGGAGAGTGTGCGGGAGGATGTATCTTATAAATAATACCCTAGCTTATATTTATCAAATTCGTACTTTCAGGATAATTTATCGAAGCATTCTTCGCAAACATTTCACTCCTGTGCCATCATAGTATTTGTTCATCATTACATAATAGAAAAAAAAATATAAACGCTACCTAAATTATTTATTTCGTAAAGAAATAATTATGATAAAGGTCCAATACGATTACATTGAAATGGCAAAAGGTAATAGTAATTTTCCGATAGGTCAATAGATGGTAGCCGATCATCGTAATTTTATCAAAAGAAACATTTAAAAAACGAAATGTCACATTACGTAGAACGTCTTATGATAAACGGCGACACGTAATTTAGCACTTATCTACCGATGGACATTTAGACAGTGGAAAGTTGCAATACGCCAATAATTACCCATGTAAATTAGCGAACGATAAGCGTAAATGTACGTATATACACGTAACAGTGACCCGCACTGAGCGTACATAGATGTAATTCAACTTAGACATTGTCCATAATAAAGACGAATGGGATAACTGAAGTTAACACTAACCTGTATTCTACAGGTTAAATTCTAAAGTCTCTGACGCAATTTTTACCAAGATAAACTTTGCCTGGATGGTAGGATTTTAGTTTCCAAATAGGTTGTGATCATCATGCACATATTTAAAAAAAAAAAACACTCCCTAAGTAACATATTTCTGCGCGTCACATTGCGAGATCGACCAGTGTTGCCTGGAGTTGTAGACTAATTAAGCTTAACTGGATAAGATCACTTATGAAGAAACCATCACAGTGACATAAACGTTATAAATACGATGAATTTAAAAACTTATCGACGGAAATTCGTTTAATATTTAAATAATGAAACTAGGATAAAAAAAAACTGTAGAAATAAATTCTTGCGCCCTCTAGCGATTCTTAGACGACGAACCGATCGCGTGAAGTTAATTATTATTATTCGATCCCAACTCTACACATATCATGTTATGTGAATTTATTTAATAAAAAAAAAAGTCTGTTAAAATAGTTATGGATAAGTAATTATTCCCCCCCCTCAAAAAAAAAAAAAAAAAAAAAAAAACTTATGGATACGCAGTCGCTCACTTGGACACGCGAACATTAATTGCGTCTAATTAATTTATTACATGTATTAAACAATTAACAGAGCGGTATCTTGATGTATTATTGTTATTGAATTCGGGACGCCATATACGTGGGTACGACTCTTTACCCAATTGACTTATCTTTGTGGTATTAATGGGTGAGTTCCCATCACGCGATCGCTATGCGATAATTGAACTTCGAAAGCAGATCCAATTGTTATGGTATTAAAGTTTCTTTAGTACCCATTAAAAGGGTTGGTTCGGTTCATTCAACTCGTCATTTAAGCGATTGCATTAAAACACAATGTCATTTTATATTAATGCAACTTTTTGTAACACTCCATAGGTTCTGTGCTTTGACCACAATATCACGTAATGTTAAGTTACGATGTGGTGTCCAGGATGGTAAAAATACTAAGCCTAGTACCTGGCTCTCAAGTCATGCTGCCGGAATATACCTAATGGTAATAGACAGATTTTCATGCTTGAGGGTGTTTGCTCACGATATTTTCCTTCACCAAAAGCCCAGGCTCATTATAGTTCGGATAGATGGGCTCGAACCTGCGTCCATTAACGCGGAATCCGACTGCACTACCAGCTGCGCCATCGTTGCTTCAAACTGTCTGTTATAAGGAAACAAATTATATTCTTACACACCGCATAAATACCTCCTATTTGTATAGTAATGATAATTAACCCCCCGAGCACTAACCTGGCGTTTACGCCAGCTTTCCATTGCTTTCCTATTGCCTCATTTTTATGGCTAATCGACATGTTGAGGACAAATGAATCTTTCCTTAAATCTTTAACATTAACATTCAACAATTACGAGAATTACATTGCGAATCACATGCCTTACAACACACACACACACACTAGCTGGAAATACGAGAGAGAGAGAGAGAGATATATATATCATATGTATCTCATATGTGTAAATGAGATAAATGATAACTTTGTAGACTAAGAGTAACTATGTGCTAGTTGTAAGTATTAAAAATGTATTAGAATTCGCGCCGACCGCCGGCAAAGTTGTACCGGCAAGATATAGTTTCTAAATACATGTAATTCGAAGATTAATAAATACAGTCCACATTATATAGAGAAGTTGGGGTTTCATTGGTGAAGAAAGCGTCCCCTTCACGACATATTAATAATATTTACTTACATCTCAATGTTAAAAAAAAAAACAATTTATTCGCAATTATATAGCGAAATCTAATGATAGTGGAATAACATAGGCCACACCGGTAGTCCGGATATGAGTGATATTGCAATGTACGCCCCAAAATTGGTCCGTAAAATCATTACTGGCAACATCAAGGGACCCCAATATTAATACTTTCAATAACAAATCGTACATTATAAGTAACACATAATATATAGTATATGGTAATAGAAACCATAACAAGTAACAAATCGTATACTATAATAATAATAAAAATAATTGCCTTTATTCAGATCAACTAACCTAATTCTATCCTAGTATTTGTTGTTTTTTTTTATTTTCTGCCGATCTGTTTGCCAATCGGCAAAGGCCTCCTCCAACTCCAAATCGTACACTACAAATGTTTATATCCTACATTCATTATATATAAATAGATTATTTACGAATAATTGTAATTGTATTATCTAAAATAATAAATAAAATTGGAGTGTCTGTTTGTAATGTCAAAAATAATTTGTTTTTACTAAATAGATATGAATGTAGTAAATAAGATAAGTATCCCTAAAATAATTTTTGTTTAAATGTTTGTCTGTTTATCTGTTTATTAGTTTGTTCCGGGTAATCTCCGGAACGGCTGGACCGATTTTGACGGGACTTTTTTTGTAGATAGCTGAAGTTACTCCGGGTAACTTAGGGTACTTTTAATTTTCGTAAATAATTAAAGGTACGCGTAAAAAATAATTAAACTCATAAAAAACTGAATAAAATCCGATTCAATGCATGGTTTTAGGGGCAATTGCTTGAATTTTTGAGAAATATTTTTACTTTATCTTAGTACTAAAAAAAATTAGGGTTCCGTATAAAAAAAATAAAACGAAGTGAAGATTATATGAAACGCGGGTCCAACCGCGGGAACACAGCTAGTTTTTAATCAATTTATATTATTGTTTTAATTGTTAGTGATAACTTTATTGAAAGAGTAATTTCGTACAACAAATAAAATATCTCTAAACGTATCAAAGTTAACTCTTTTAACTCTAGTCTGTCTGTAATAAACCATCAATCGATGTGATAAGTTTCAAAGTAACAAGATTCAATTTGGACTAAGAATCTTTCCTTAACAAAAGAATTAAAGGATAAATAGGAACTCTTAACTGATTTAATGGTGTTACTGCTCTCAAATTGATAATAAAAATATTATATTATAATAACAGAAAACCGTAGATCATTAAAATAGGTAGGTATATCAAACTGACGACTTCACATCGATCTTAAGCTTCCATGGTAAAACTCATGTAGTTACATGAATGAAAACGAATCAAACAGTCTTGATACGAGATAGTGTGATGACTTTTAAACAATATCAAAAAAAGTAAATTGTGGTTTTTATTTAATCAGGAAAGATTTACAACAACAATTATAATATAATGAATTTAAAATCTCACCACTATATAATACAATACATTTAAAAAAAATTGCACAGTATTTTAGAGTGAAAAGTTAAAACACGACAGACAACACAGATAAGCCATGAAAGACGAATGAGGTTAAAAATAAAGTTGCGATTCATGAGCGCCTTTGTTTCATGAATCTTTAACATGTTTCCTGTGCTCGATTCGGTAACAAAACGAAATTAGAAATCGTCTGCGCTTCGAACACCGGTAAATGGAAGAACGATTGCCAATTTACCAACCCTACCCCGTCTTAATTGATGCAGACTACTCCTTAAACTAGCGGAGTATAGCGAAAGTAATTTGTCATCGGTTAGCTAAGCAGGGAAGGGGCGCTTTCGCGGGTGCAGTGTTGCTAGTTAATATAGGAAATTACCTGTGAATTTGTGAAATAGTTTTCTATTACTTTTCTGTATATTTTTGTATTTTAACAATTGTGTGAAAAAAAAAAGAAAGAATAATAGAGTTTTTACCAAACAATTTTCGGAATGAAAACAAAAATTCATTGATTAATTTAGACTGAAAGTATGCTTCGATTTTAGGATAGTATTATTTTAACATACGAATAGATACTGCATATCTTAAAAATAAGTAGTTAATGTACAACAACTTAATGACATATTTTAAAATATTTAGATCGATCCTATAACCTTTTATATTAAAAAAAATTGTTATCAATGTTAGTATCTACCTTATTAGATAACGGATTTGGTTGCATCATTGTTTAAAGGTAAAATCGGTACACACTTGTCGTGGAAGGAAAGTATTATAGACATGGCCAACTTAGTTGCGAACTTTGTGGTATTGATCATATTTTTCACGGATATTTTGATATCGGTACGTCTCTAGTATAACTTATACCAGTTTTTTTAGCATTATATAATCACATTGGTAGTATTCGATTTATGCAGTAGCTTCTATAGTAACTGGTGCCTCTAAACAAGGAAACCAAGTCATTGACGACAAAAAATTATTATGTGGATATAGTATATCAATATTTACCCAAAACAGTAGGTATATTAATTAATAAAAATATTTATATGTCTAGCAACCCAGTCCGCGGGCTAACCTCCGTGGAGCTAGCACGTCTCTACACTAATGACATCCCGCATAATTAGGAGCAGCCACCATCCACTAATTATATAAATTGCCCACTAAACTTGGCCATAATTTCACTCGGCGCTTAAACGCGGTAACTTTAAGAACTCCTAAGAGTTATGTGATCTAATTAACCTATTATAATAGCTTATAGAATTGTACACACGTGAAAATGGTTCATTTAGTGCCAGTATGATTAAAATTATACTAGACGCACTAGTGCCCGGGACGGAAAAATTTTAGGGGTTAGCAAAATTCCGTAAATGCGAAAAAAAAAAAATCTACAAATTATCAAAAAAGGATTATTTTTTTACAAAAATGAATTAGTTAAGAGATATATTGTGATTTACTTATAATTTATAAGCTATAAATGAGTATTTTATTTATAAAAATGCAAAATTTTAATAAAGGGGCAACATTTTTACAGTTCTCAGAGGCAGAGCTAAGTTTAAATCCGGTACTCGTTGAAAGCGCTATTTATCAGGACGAAAGTGTAGGATGACTACAATATTAGCATCGCTGCTTCTTAATAGAAAAAAGTGATAATACTGATAGCATTGCATAGCATGATCTACCACCTGTGAAACATGTTTGAAAAAATACCTTCTGTCTCTTAAAACAGATCAGCCCACGATAAGTCAATCTTCAAGCAACGTAGTCGACGGTATCAACTTAGAAGACATCAAGGAGTTTGCGAAAGCTTTTAAACTGCGGCGACTCGGTTTGGGTCTCACGCAGACGCAGGTGGGGCAGGCCCTATCTGTCACCGAAGGCCCGGCGTATAGTCAGAGCGCCATTTGCAGGTAATTTATATTATACGACGTATAAAATGTAACATGACACAAATGACTTTACAAGAAAACAATTTATATCCAAAGAAATTTATAGCATGCAACATAAATTCATCATAAGGCCTAGAGATTCCTTATACTCCCAGTATTTTTGAATCGCCATCGTGTACTAAAAACTTACTACACTTTTAAATATTTCAATCTTTGGCAATATAGTAATATGTATATTGTTAATTATATAACATAACGTAAACTACAATTTTTTGTTATTAAATATCCATTTAGATAAAATATTTTTACTAATAATCATATTTGTTTTTTGTTTAACGCCTGTTATTTATGCTAAAAAATAGAACTGATTTTTTTATTTTACAATATTGATGGTTGATCATAATATAATTATAAAATATAAATGTAATAATAAATAAATTAACATTATTCTTAGAGATATTATTCTCCATCGTTTTCATACAGAATTTTATAAAGTTGCACGTCTATCAATATTCCTAAGAATTGGTATCAAAGAACAACAAAAAAAAAAACACAAACTTCTAGGGACTCTCTCGGTCACGCGAACTTTTTGATATATTTAATTGAAGTGATTTGTAAAACAGCATGACTCCTTTCGTTGCTTCACAATTCGTTTAATTAATTAACAACCATTTGTACGGCTTCCGTTTCACTGTGTTTGTGGTTTACACCATTTTTTATTCGGTCAAGCTAGGCGTGCGTCTTCACTAATTATTTAAAGGTATCATCATCAATTATTTCACATACCTGGCTATGTTTTGTATATGATTTTTACTACACGGGAATTAACATTTCATCTTTACCCAAAGAAAGTTTCAAAAGAATTTAACACATTCCATAAACGAAATATTGGTAAAACGAAATTTTCCCTTGAATCGTCTTTTTTGAAGATATTTTTATAAAAGAACTTACAGATTATTTTTTAGGTTTTTTTGTTTTATTTTTACGACACGGAACTAAAATTTTCTACTAAAAGCCTACAGAATATTTAGAATTAAATTAAATACACAAAATATCACTGTAATATTTCGTATTATTATTATTTTTAAAACTGATATCTTTACAAACACTCTATTTAGATTAATCTACTTGTAATCGTAATCTATAATTTTCTCAATAATTAATATCATCATTTGCAAGACTACATTTATGATAAAGAAAATTGTCAGTCTTTCATTTTAAATGAAGTGGACGAATGTATGTTTATTTCTTAAAGTGCATTCATGTTTCTTTTAAAGTTAATATTTTATTTACAGACCAAACCACTTTATACTAACATACCCATTAAATGAGTTAATTAATTAACATAATACAAGAGTGTTACGTTGATAATGTTTAATTGAACCAAATTATTTCAACCGATAGAAGAAATCGACTTTCGATGCAAAGCGGAATGCGACCCCGTCATGATGGCACTGGTAGGTACCCGAAGGAAATTTCAATCCTTCCTCCCTCCTCTCCTGGTCCCCTTCCCTCCCCCCTATCAGACGTCCTCCTCCGTCGTATAATAAAATCATTAATCGTTACTTCTGTTCCAGTTAATTAATTATCTCGCCGGTAATTACTTTCTTTTTTTTTTTTTGTGTAATTAAAAAGAGTAAAACTCCCCTGTCTTTTGTTCCGTCGTGATTTCATTTTCTATTAATTTTTCTTTCGCCGCCCCGCCCCCCTCGCTGGCCCTCTCGCCGGCAATTTGGTGTCGTGACGTCGCTACATGGTAGTTACCCCTTTCATTATTGTACTGGACTTAATTAATTTGCATTTTAATTAAAATATTATACTATTCTATATTATAAGAAAAGAGTTTCGTTAACTCGTCATTTTAATGCTAAATTGGTGTTTTTTTTTTTTGTTGTTATTCAAAATTCGTAATAGAGTAGGTAGGAGAGGTTCTGGTTGTGGTACCTTTTGAAAAGTGTAATTAAAAAGTTGACATAAATCTATAGAATTCACAATTCGTTTACTTCAGACCTAGTTATGTCATAAAACTTTAATGGAATTTACTTTTAACCTAATCGATAAAAAGTCATATATTTTTATTCATAATACGATATGACCGATAACTATAGAAGTTACATTTTCTGGTAACTCATTCAATGGCGCCTTAATTTCCTTATTAAGCCTAACGTCTTAACTCTCACACGAGATAATAATTAAGAGATAAAAAAGTTAGTATATGATATCTATTTATAGTTATGTATACTCAACATAATATTGTCAGCATCCAACAATTGGTTGGACGATTTAAAAATTATTTTAAATTAATTCTATTAAAGTGAGTATTTTGATTAATACACATACTACTTTTTTTTATTTTATATTATTTCAATTTCAAAACGATCTGTATTGAAGATTAAAAGACACCTTTATATATAATATATTTTATATTATGTACAAACATATTTTAAAGACACGTGCAACTTTATAATTTCTATGTGAGGTAAACTTTTCTTCAAAGATTACGTTATATGTATTCTACCATGATATCCGTGAGATTAGCGTGCATTACAGGATACATATAATGAGTCTAATAACCTATTTAATTTGTTACCGTCCCCAGTGCCCTGGCTTCGCAGATGCTAGCAGCTCAGCTGTCTTCACAGCAACAAAACCTGTATGTGTTTTGTTTTATTACCACCCCTACTTACAAAAAACCGTTGTATCTCAAAATTTCTCTTCATAACCATTACATTAATTACAATAATAAATAACATCTGTTTAATTCACTCGAACGTGTACATAAAACAGATAATGTTAACACGAACAATGAAGATAAATTCAGAGATACTTAACTTACATGCATTAAGTAAAGCTTTTGACTCACATAATTCGTCGGCACACATACCAGTAGTAAATTGCCGTTAAATCAAAATGTTTCGACGCTTTTTTTTTTTATATTTTATCTAATAATAATATTATCGTAATGTAATCTTATCTGGATCGGTGACCCGTGCATAAATTTTTCGAACGTATGCCGCATATAATTATATGTAATAACCGGTTTTGACGTATTCTTTCTTTCGTTCGTTTTTTTTTTGTACCTTTTCACACGTATACGGTATTTGCATTCGAGTAATTATAGCGGAGGCGCCATACATCATACGTCCGACTTACATTTTGATGTTAAGACAAATGCGGCCCACTAATGTACATAACGAAAACGACCACCAAAGCGTGTCGATTCGACGAAATAACTTATTGTTGTGAGAATTTTTATCAATTTTGTTTATTGTTTCAAATCTCGATGAGTAATTTTTTTTTATGTTTTAACTTTCCATCTCTAGTATAATATATAGCATGTGATGTATTATTTTCATTACGTTTTATTTTATTTATTATTATTATTTTAATATTCACTTTGCGCAATTCAAAAGCCAGGGCATTGGCATTTATATATTATTATAACGCTTACCTTTCGTTTCTAATTGAATTCGTAGTTTTATTGTTCTACATAGATGCCTCGTTCGGTATTAATCATACTGATTACCTCGGGTTTTAATAAATTGCCTATTGTTTTTTTTATTTTTATTTTTTTATTTAACTCTCTGGTTTATCTATTTCTCTTTTTAAAGATCATTAAGGTAATGTCAATGTCCTGTGTTTATGTTATTTTATATTTACACATAGAGATATTTTGTTCGCGTAAAAAAAGCTTCGTGAGTCGTTAGTTTAATTTTTAATTTTTTCAATTTTATTATTTATAATAAAATTATTATTCCATTGACCCGGTGCGTTGAGAAATCTAACAATAAAAATCTTATGTTCGATACAGATTTGAGAAATTGGATATAACACCAAAAAGTGCGCAGAAAATCAAACCGGTGCTTGAACGTTGGATGAAGGAGGCCGAAGAAAGGTAACTATTACGAGTGGATTGTGTTCGTGGTTATAATATGTACCGGCGTGAAAATATTTGGCCCGTAACGTTGTTGTGAAATATATTTCTCAAATCTGGACTAACTTACACACACGCTCTTGACCGTACCGTGTACACCTTATATTATTTATGTAGGCTTTGTGTTTGTTCGTAGTCGCTTATATATTATATATTAGTATCCGTTAACCCAACTATAATTAGTATATATATTTATCGAAATTAATTATTACCTACTTACTCTATTACCGTTTTAAGATTCGATTTTTATCTTGTCTTTATTTACTACATTAGTATTATTTTCAAACATAAATACCTATCTGGGCTTTGTTCTCATGACGATTCCTAGGATATCTAAAAACATTAATTATCATATAATCAACTGTAAATACGATTGTGTTAAAAAGAACAATATTGTACTAATTTCGATAAATAAAATATAACTAATAATTCTTAATTATATTGCATGTTATTTTAACTATTGGAATATTAACAACATACTAACAGCACAATACACCATTACATTTATTTATTGTATAAATTAGTTTTAGGTATAAATACCTAAATATACCTATAATTATAAGTTTGACTGCCCAACGACCTATCGCACCGTATTTTTAATACAAAATATAACTGTAATTATCACTTCAGTATGGGATTATTTTAAACAAAATACGTATGATTTTGGTATGTTATATCATCCTATTAATGAAATTCACCTACCTATCTGTAAATAGATATTTAACATACATGATTTAAACGAGAAATCTCCAAATGATCCTTAAATATTAGCTTTTGATACAAACAGCCAACTGACTAAATGGTGAAGATGAAGGCTAGAATATTCTTTGCAAGTCTTTTGGAAAATATTTGACAGAAATTATTTTGCCCAAGCCTAAAATTTAGAGTACGATTTGTCCTACATCGTTTAATTCTACGATTTTTTGTTGTTACCATATCTACATACAGTAACGTACAGTTCCTTAGCTATTTAGAAGGCAAGACCAAATTGACTATCATAAAGCAGAGTAATCTCAACTAACCTAAGCAGTTTTTCTTATATCGTTTTAATGCCAAATTATACGTACTGCTCACATAATTAAGAGGATATGCTAGCGGCATTTATTCCATACAAACGTAGTCCCCTCTTTCCTGCCTGGATAATAGCATTGTGGTAAATATTTTTATACCAAATAATGTATATCCACCCCCGCCATGCTCGTAGGTTTTGATTTTTTTATAAATTAGTTATTGTAGAAACTAGGAACCATTGAATATGAAAAATGTGCTCGATTTTTACCGTCATTTAAAGACGTTCCTCGAACTAATTTGATGGATGCAAACAAAAAAAAAAGCAAAAGCATAGCCAAAGTCTTTATTATTCTGATACTGAAAGAAAATTAAAAATCGGATCAGTTTTGGAGGAAGAAGCAGGGTACTATGAAATGATGTTTTCGTCTATTTTGCATAGGTAAAATCAACCCGAACTGCAGTTGTCCCTTTCTTGTTTTATAATTGTTTGTTTTGGGGCGCAATGCGATAGCAATATATTTCTGAAATACCTACTTTTCCGACCGCATGTCCTCTTAAACCGGTGCTCCTCCTTTATCAAAATTCTCCTATTGACTCCATACATAGACAAGCATTTCGCATAGTTTTTGAACATCAGAGAAGAAAGGAACATAGTTAAGTTTAAAATTAAGTTGAAAAATTATTTTATAAATTTTTTACCATAGGAATAGTATTTGATTGTTTGTTTTTTTGAGATATTGAATGAGATAGTTTGTGATACTCTTGAGGTACTCTAAAGGTATATAATTATGTAAGAAATTTTAATACCATGACCTGCAGTCAAA
Organism: Samia ricini; assembly: GCA_014132275.2. Classification (NCBI taxonomy): domain Eukaryota; kingdom Metazoa; phylum Arthropoda; class Insecta; order Lepidoptera; family Saturniidae; genus Samia; species Samia ricini. The sequence goes on along the minus strand of AP028164.1, from coordinate 3,898,735 downwards.
CTGAATGTTCAGTTTTGTGGGTCAGTAATCTATGTTGTAAGGTGTAAACCAGAAAATAAATAATAAAAAAAAATAACATTCTGTTTAGACCTATTGGAACTTCACTATCTGATGCTTCGATATATGCAAAGTGGTCTAAGAACTTTTTGATATGGTGTTTTCATCGTAAATCGAAACCCACACTTTTCGTTATTGACTGGCTGCTCATCCCAGCACCATAAAGTCTAGCGCGATGCGATAACACTAAATCACTTTAAAATCTTTTTATCTCGTACGCTGACTTTATGGAATAGTTTACCTAGCAGGATTTCTCCCGTGACATGGAGGTCTTGAAAAAATAATTGAAAAACGTTCTCCGAGATCGGCAACGCAACAATAAATACCATACTAATTAATAACTATTTCCCATCAGATTGGCAGTTTGCCAATTTACTGCCGTTGACATTAAAAAAAATCACTTAATAATACTAAATTTAAAATTATTAAAATGTTTGCTGATTCACATCATACATGACATTAAAAAGTTACGTAAATCTATTAAAGATTCTAATTTGAATTATTCATTCAACCTACACCTACATTTTCTTATTCATCTTAACTTTTATTATCCCATAAGATGTCCCAATGGAGTTCACTTATTGATTTTACATTTTCCATCATTAAAATGCATTATCATGGATGCAACGGTGCAGTTTAACATTGCAAATGGGGGATTTGCAATCGGCTCTCGCCCCTCCTTCTCGGTGGTAATTTTTAACGAGCGTCTCCGCTATCACTACTTGAATTAATGCCTTTGGACTTGTTAATATCTAATTTAAATAAATAACTGCATTTGTTTTTCTGTTTTTTACAACTAAATATAATTTATCTATTTTGAAGATTTTTTTAACGTCATAGTTTCTCTGCACAGTTGAGCGTGAGTTTATTGAATATTAGAAAAGCTTTGATTAAAAATAGGTATTGTTCTATATACGTTTACTTTCAGTACACCTCAGTCATTCACAGAATTAACCATAGAGTATAATATGAACCTTGAAATACCACTTGTTTGGTCAACGTCTCGCTTTTTTAAAGGACTTTCTTCCACGCAATATTATTTTTTACGATCTGAGTTCTGCCACGTTCCTACATTCATGTAATAGGGATATTCGTGGAATATCGAAACAACGTAATTTTATAGTTTAATATAATAATACCATAAATAAAATGTATCTAAAAATTATCCAGCATTCTCATTGAAGACCTTGGACAAGAATTTAATAAAACATAAACTCCTCTGGCTTTACAATTCAATATGAAACACGCTTTAATTCCTGAACCTTGTGTAATAAATAAGAAAAATGTACATTCTCAAGTGAGTTCATGAGGAATTATAATAAGAGGATTCATTTATTCACGACCATTGTAACGGCATTGACATTATGAAACCAGAGCAAGGTTCAGAATTTATATCCTATCGAGATTAATAATCGATGTTGGTACTTTAAAATTCAGTAGTCAACAAAGGTAACAACTGACGGTATTTAGGGACCTCTAGCGTATTGTCTTTCGAAAGGACTTTTAATTTTATATGATACTAGCTAGCTATGCCTGCGACTTCGTTCACGTTTTATATAAACATTATCCATCGGAACAAATTGTGAACCATTCTCGGATCCTCAGGAATAGAGAGAAAAAATTTCATTAAAATCGGTTCAGCCGTTTAGGAGGAGTTTAGTCACATACATACACACGCACAGATACCTATGTCACTTGATAAGAGGATAGATAAATCTAGTAATAATCTTTCTCGGTGTTAGCCCACATTATTGAATTTCTAAACACTATTACATTTTTTTATATATCTACTTGGGTTATATACAGTTCCATACCTATTTATAAATTCGTCTAAGAAGATTTCATTGGTGTTGTCTGCTGTATTCCTGTATTTTTTTACCCTATTAACTAAGGGGAATCCTACCCAAAGCAAGTGCATTCTAGAAAAATGCGATGTCTTTAATATCATAATCGGCAACGTTTACTGCGCGTCCGTAATTCAACCAAAAGACGTCCACTGCTGGACATAGATCTCCCCCAAAGATCTCCACGACGACGACCGGTATTGCGCCACCTGTATCCAGCAGATCCCGCGACCTTCACCAGGTCGTTGGTCCACCTTGTGGGGGGGGGGGCTACCCGGTCTTCCGGTGCGTGGTAGCTTAAGTTTAGCAATTTTTCGGGCAATGCCGGTTACTTTGGTTCTTTTGTGGATCTCTTCATTTCCGAATAGATCACGCAGTGAAACTCCAAGCATAGCTCCTTTGAGCAATTTAGAGCGTCTTTATTAAGTCCATTATGAGCGACCATGTATGTCATTACAGACAACAAACATTGGTCAAAAAATTTCGTCTTGAAACACCGCGGTATTCGTCTGTAATAGAAGTCAAATTAGAAAAATGTATATTTAAAAGACATTACTGCCAAACTCCTGCCATTGCTATTGGTAAATACATTTGAACTGATATAAAGTAAGCAGATTTCTCTGTTGATCTCTAAAAAATGCACCAAAAGCTACTTAATAATGAAATCATAATATATCTACAGCTCGCCTACCCTGGCAATGAGACCAATCAAAGAATAAAGCGCAACAAGTTCTTATCCTATAAAAAGTCAGTCTTTTTAGACTTGGTATCTTAACATTTTCACTTCACCATCTCTTAATATCTCGTTGAAAATGCAGTTACGTACTAGTCAATAAAAAAAGTTGGCTTTAATTTACGTACCAGCGTTTTTTATAGTTATATCATTCAGACGGTTAAGTATTGCTTATTTTCATCCTTTTCACTTATAATTTTCTATCGACGTTAACTAATATTAAATATATTGTCCTATTCATAAATGAAGCAGAATGTATATTGAAGTGATAATTTCTAAATGGTAATGCACTTGTTGATGTGTCGAATAATGTTAGTTTGGATATTGTAATTAACGAGAGCTTTTGGTAAAGGCAAAACGTAGTTAAACTCTACTTTAACCATAGTTAAACTATAGCATGATGGTCGGATTTTTCTAGGCTGTTTGTAGGTTGACGCATTGTCATTGGTGCCATTTCAGTAAAATGTAAGTTTCAGTGGAGGATTCAATAACATTGGCTTAAGGGATAATATAGTGACTACTTAAACTATGGCAATGCTTACGTTTTCATGAGATATTAGCTTTGCTTACTACCGATCACAGGAATGAGGAGGGGGTGAAAAATGTCTAGAATATTCCTGACCTAATACGTAAACGGTTCCAATGACATTGCGGAACCATCAGTCGGGAATGTAAACAAAGGCTCGTTTATAACAAAATAATTTAATAAATAAATCGATTTACTAAGGAAATACGTTTGTCATTCAAGGTATGCGTCAGGGCAGAACCATCTGACAGACTTCATCGGAATGGAGCCGAGTAAGAAGCGCAAACGAAGGACCTCATTCACGCCTCAAGCCTTGGAGTTGCTTAACGCACATTTTGAGAGGAACACTCATCCGTCAGGTTAGTAGTTAACTTTCAGTAAATTCACTGTGCATACCGAAAAACTAACTAACTTCCACATAAAGTGATTATGACACAATGACGCCTGGTTATTAGCGGTCAAACCCGTCAAGCGTCCTTATAATAAGTTTGTGCTTTCGCTGAAAGAAAAATATAGTAAGGTGATAGGACATTGCCTAACTCCCGCCTGATATTCCATCGATCTAAAGTGGAAAACCTACCTGTAAGTCTATTTTGACAACATCACATGACAGTCAAATTCTTCTAGACTTTATATCATTGACCACATCGTCTGTAACTGAAGATAATGGTGGAATACTAAAATATACATTTACAATATAAAATCTTAGAAGGCAACTCAGGGACTAATAACATTATGTGAACCCTTGGAAAAATGGGTTGGAATGCCTTTTGTGTCCATTGTCTATTGCCAAACATAACCTCGCAAACTGAATATACGCGTGCAAACACTTCTATACATCTATATTTACCTATAAAATGATTTATCCAGATAAGTAGACTGTAACCGATTACAGTGTAGCCTTAAATAAACCCTAAATTCAGAAATTAGGCCATATAATTTTTGTTATAAAAACATATTATTTTTAAATTAACCTTTAAAAGGGTTTGCAGAATGATAAAAAAATCTATATTATTTATATTCTATATATATATATATTACAAACTAGGTTCTAAAGGTTTTCAATTTGACGTATTAAACATTTCGAAGCTTAAATCGAAGAAGTATTATTTGAATCGAAAATCTCGAAAAATCTTGCCCTGAAAAGTTTCTAATTTGTCCATATATTTTATTGATTTTGGTCTAAAACTTAAATAATATAAACCGATGAATGAAAGGTTCTTACGAGAATATAATAATTAAAAAAAAATTCAATCAATTCCAGGAACCGAAATCACGGGTCTAGCGCACCAGCTCGGTTACGAACGTGAAGTTATAAGAATATGGTTCTGCAACAAACGGCAAGCCCTCAAAAACACTGTTCGCATGATGTCTAAAGGAATGGTCTAAATAATCTACATTACAAGCAAAAATACGTTTTACAAGTGTTACAAGTCCATCGACAATTAATTTATCGCTAAAAAAAGTGATGTTCGTATTGTGATTTCTTTATAAATCGATTTTTATCGGTATTTCGTTTAGCACGTGATTACGTGATCTCATCTCGATAATCAATTTGTGTTTTCCTCATAATATAGAAATGTAAAGTTTACAATTTTCATGTTGTGAAAAAAAAAGAATGGTAACTGGCCTTAAACGCAAACCTTTATGGGATTCCAGCCAATAATATGAAACATTGAAATTAGTTATTATAGGATTTAAGCGTAACATAATGTATTATTATTCAAGAAATTTCGACTGAAATATTTGTCTCGGTGTAGTTTACGAATGAAATGTTCTAGAATTAATATAGGTGTTTATTAGTACAAATAATGAATGGAAAATTGAGATAATCGTATTCATTAAATCAAAAGAAAAATCTCAGTTTTTTCATTTAGTTTTTATTTAAATATTAATAAAAAAAATTGCAAAAAACAAATTAAACACTTATTTGAAATATTTTATTGATTTGTAATATCGGATATCCACAATACAATACGTTTAAAAATCGTGTATGTAACTAACTCTATCCAAAATTACATTTTTGAGAAATCCTCATCTATACTAATAAATAAAATCGAAGTATCAGTTTGTAACATCAATTTTTTTTTACTAAATAGATATGAACGTATATACGATATCTATACCAAAAGTACAATTTTTAAAAATTTAACTGTCTGTCTGTCTGTTTGTTTGTTCCGGCTAATCGCTGGAATGATTGGACTAATTTTGACGGGACTGTTCTAGGTAGATAACTGAAGTTACTCCGGGTAACTAAGGGTACTTTTAATTTTCGAAAATAATTAAGGTTCCGCGTAAAAAAAAATTGAAACTCATAAAAATTTAATAAAATCCGATTCAATGCACAGTTTTACGGACAAGTGCTTGAATTTATGAGAAATATTTTTACTTTGTCTTAGTACTAAAAAATATTAGGGTTCCGTATTAAAATGCAGTGAAGAATATATGAAACGCGAGCGCAGCTAGTGCATATTAAACCTGCAGATAGTTACATTTCAATGCATCATTTACTTGCATAAATCAATTCGACGCATTGTTGCGTTAAAACAATTTCTTACTGAGCACTGCTTTCAAATTGCACTTTACTCATCAACATTAATGGATAACACATTTTTGCGAAACAATTGTTTCTAAATAATATACCGTTTTATATTCGGGTATCAGTATGAATGAAATATCGTGTAGCGTCGTAAAAACCGAAATATTTGTAAAAATATTGCATTTCCTATATAAGTACAATCGTTACAATAGATATGGTGACAACTCATAATTGTAATGTTAGTTGATACATTAATTTATTAAAAAGCCCTTGAGTAGAATCGTTTTTACTTAGTGAACGTTGCACTTCATAGCTTTAATAAGCGCATTATAACGATAATGGATTATAGTTTAAATTGTGACGTCACTGTTAGTGACGTACGGTTTCTTTTTTTTTTAACAATAAGTAGTAGGTTTTTGTTGATAAATAGTTAGTTAGACTTATAAATAGCGTAATAAATAAAAAATATTAACGTAAAATGTAAATATTGTTTCGTAATATTATTTGAATGTATTATTAATTTTAAGAAATATAATTTCGTAGCTTTTTAAATAGTTTAAGTTAAAGTAGGTAGATATCAAGTTGTATTTTGTGGCAAAATTATTATGTGTTTTTTTTTTTTTTTTTTAATTTTCTTTAATTGGATATGGTCTTATTGTATATAAATACATGTAACAGGGGGTCTTAAAAATTAAAATTGTTAAAATTTTATCATGTGCATATTTATTGTTGATATTTCTATTGAACTAATAAAATTACCTCGCATTTGGAAACGTAGAATTTGAAAATATAATATACTTATAAAAATTTCCAAAATACTAAAAATTTGAAATTATAATGTAAATTATGGTTTAAGTTATTTTAGGTCTAATAAATATGCACAAGTAAAACAAAATTAGTTCATGGAATGAACTTTGAGAATTTATAACATTTATATATACAATTTATATGTAATGATATGTTATTTTTGTTTTTACAATCAAACCCCTAGTCTGAATAGACAGGTGCCTTAATCATGTTAAAATAATAGATATACTTATTACACAGATGATTTTTTTTAAACAATAACACACGAATCTTATAATTATTGAAATAATATTTTTTAAATATCATTTTACTTAAATATTAATACTATCTGGTTAGAAAAAAAAACAACCCCGATTAAAGGGTACTTGTAAATAATTTAGTTAGATAGTTTTCAAATAAAGACCTACTGTTAACTGTATTACCATCGTAGTAATAAGTATGTAATGTAATATTGTATGTTAATGACCAATGAAAACCAACTTGTGATCATTAATATTTGTACTGTTACCTACTACTTAACAAGAGTCGTTAAAAATATTATAATTAACAAAAAAAATATTGAACATATTTTTCGGCTGTTGAAAAAATTGTAAATACGATATTAAGGATAATAAAAAAAAAACTATTTGGATTAATATTTAGGAACAAAGGAAATAAAATATTATCAAAATTTATATTTTCAAAAATTATTACAATTGCAAATTAAAAAAAATGTATATTTAAAAGGAACGTTTGGCCATAAATTACAAAATTTTACACGAGTAGGGTTTTTTATCGACTTAGCCACAACACTACAACCACAACAGGCAGATAGGTAAACAGTAAAATCAACTGTGCGATGCGGTGTTGCTCGTAATGAGTATTTGTAACATAGGGATCAGGTTTTTTGATGAACTTTAAAAATATAACAATAAGTTTAATTCGTAGATAGCGACATGCCAAGACGTTTTTTATCGTACTTACGTTTTATTATTACGTAATTACAGAAATGTATACAAAAAATCTGATTCCAATATTGATTAGCGTAATAATGCTGAGTACAAATATAATTTTACGATAAAAAAAATTGCTAGTCCGTTAAAGAAATAGTTAAAAATACTATATTACATGGCATCATCGCGTTGCACCCTGGTTTTCATGATCCATAATCTATGTATCTATAGTAATAGTGATACACTTAAATTCTACACATAACTTCAGCTGTAAACACTTATTTAAACCAAACTGTAACAGTATGTAATAATAGAACATTAATTTCTTCCTTCATATAATGGTACCGAATGGATAATTATGGCTGCTGGATTACGAAGAGGAACAGAATAAAGACAGATAACTGTTTGATTGCTTGTTTTATTCCTATCCCTGTATTTTTTAAATTATTGAAGTGAAAACATCTTTAGCTACATTAAGCGGTTGACGGTCAGAGACCGATAGAGACCGAAGAGGGAAAACTTACAAATTCGCTTTACCAACGGTATTACGTTAGCCGTCAACATGCTACAGTATGTCACGTATACGATGGCGTTTATGTGCTGGCACTTTTGTGTTGCCACATTTGAACTGATTTCGTATAAATATTTTTTTTTTTATTTTTGATAAATTGAAGCATGGTAAAAGATGAATAAACTTCTGACATGATACATGATTTTATAAGACATCGAGCTAAGTTAAACATTGAAAAACAGTTTATTCAACATTTTAAGTTATCACACCTGACGCTAGTACCCATGACTGCCTAATTATTATTTTATTTAGTTCAATAATGACACATATGATATACTACAAACAATATGATAGCCAGAGAACTTATTTAGGTAAAGTATTGCGAGAAACCGTGAGTACTATTTACCAACTACAATTCCTGATTTTCCTACTAACTTGTTGTCGAATGTAAGCTATAACTTGACCATAGAATAAATTTCTTGGTTCTTGGTTCGGTCCTTGGTTCTCTAATTATAAGCCTTTAGCTGACAAGCAGACAGAATAACACCTTTTATAAATGCGAGAACATACTAACTTGTCCGACAAAGGCGATTCTGCTTTTTCCTCTAAATGGAATAATCTAATTGATTTATAACACGACCGATGTGCCACTACTATTACATTTTAGTATAAATGTGATTGATCGTGCTGACGAGAAGAATATTTTGTGTAAATTTGATTTCTCTTGTTGTTTTAGTCTATGATGTGGCAGTTATTGTATTTAATTCATTAAGTTGTGCATTAGACCCTATGGTATGTAACTTTGGTGGCATTTCGCGTAATAAAGTTTGATTATCATGCACAAATAAAGTGTATCGAAAATAATAACGCGAAACCTTTGTTCTGAGATGTCATGAAAACTTCTGGCAAGATAGGCCACCGTTTGCTAAAGAATAGTAACGTTGATATATGATTGAAAATTTATCGTTATCTACTGAACACTGGCAGAATTGTTTAACTCACAAATTGCCATTACTTAGTTAAAAAGAAGTTTACTATTAATGACAATCTCTGAGTTACACATTTACTACTCTCCAAGAGTCAAGTGGTTAACGCTTGCGTTTACGCTAGCCTTTCATTATTTTCATATTGTCTTCCAATTATCTGATTTTTATGCGTAATCGACACATTAATAGAAAAACACTAAATATATTGTTAAAGCGTTCTTTTCTAAACAAGGAGAAATAAGAAACAAAAATTACTCTTATCAACTAAACAATTCTAATGGATTTCCACAAAACATCTCTATCGATCAAATTACACTAATAGTCGACTAATATCACTTTAACGTGTATTGTGGTACAACACTACGAATTTCAATTTTCATTTTTCAATATGGTGGATTTTCTTATCAGTTCGTTTGTGTCGTGAGTGAGATTTTATTATTTTGACAAGACTAATAAAATAATAGACCTAAATAGTAATTCGTAATGTACATAAAGTAATTAGACTCAATAGTAAACCAAGGTGTCTTAATACTGTGCGTTATTAGTAAAATTAATCTCACTAATACATATATAGTTATTAACTCGACAATAATAAACAAAAATGTTTGCAAATGAGAAGCGAAAATTTGCGTAGAATATTACGTCATGGCGCACATCGGGATATCCGTGAACTAAATAGCGCTAATAGAGTTGAATCTGAGGACAAAAATGATTCATGACGAGGTTAATTGAGGGTTTTAGTTGATAAGGCGTAATTAGCTGGCGAACCCAGTTACATGATAAGTTTGCAGTCGGTCGGACGTTGACTCGATTTATGTGCATCTATGATGATAGAGAGTGTTTCGAGGCGTGCATTTAGCAGTTCCAGTGGCACATACAACGTTCGGGCATCAGAACTAGCTCGCGAACGGAAACTCAGTATTTTTAATGTCAACGTACAATTATTGGATGACACCCAGCAGAGTTTTCAAATCGAGGTAGGTTTATTACATGTCTTAAAGATATTCGAAACTGCAATTGTTTACACTGATTCATGCAGATATTATTTCACGGAATTCAAGTAATATGATAGTCAGTGTCCTTTTCAAAGCTAGCTCATACTTAGACAAGTTGCCCTTGTAATTGGATCTCTGGTGTTTTTGTTCGGTTAAGGTTAATTTTGCTTTATTATTAGAAAAACTACTAATCAACTGGTATATAAAAAATGGATAAATGAAGTTAAAACTTATTATAATATTATTTTTATATTTGTTGACTGTATGGGGAAAAAACAGCATAATGTCATTGTATTTCTTCATAATATCTGTTCAGAAAAATCATATATACTATCATATGTAAATACTGCAAAATATTCAAATTAAATATTAATAGCAAGTCATTTTGTAAGTGGAATTTAAAAGAAAACATGAAATTTGTTGTTCAATGTTGTTCATTCATAAGACACAAAATTAGTTTTTATTAGAATATATGTGTTTATAAAATAGTTTTAAATCATATTATTTGGTTATGTATGTGAATAATGAATAAAAAGAAAAGGGATAATATGTGGTATGAACTGATCCAACACATCTGTAATGGAATGAAAATTATGAACAACTAAGGGAATCTGGTTGGAAGTGCGAAGCAAATATTAGGATAAAAGTTAAGTTAAGGAAAAGTGTAAAAGGTTTATGAGGTTATAGAATAGTATTATTTTATCATGTCTGCCTACTTTTAACATGTCATCAAATTTTATTAGATAGACAGAATATATTTTACCAATAACTATTTTTGTATTATTCATATTATAATTTCTAATAAAATAAAATATTAATGATTAAATGACCTATTGTCATGGTTTTACACAACATTATAATTTCATAAGTAAGTTACATGATTTATTTAGTAATTAAATCAAAACATATACAGGATAAAAACCAACAGTAAAAGTAAAATGAATACTAAATAAACTGGTGTTTGCCCTGTCTATAATGTTAGAACAGTGCTATGTTTATGGGTTTGAATACTCATAGTTATGATGATAAAAATGCGTATGTAATGTCCTAAAATTTATACAAAAATTCCAACATCATTTATTCTTCATGCGTTTAACACTATTGAATTACAACGACTCTTTTTATACATCTGAAAGTGTAACTTTCTATTACCAAGAAAAATCACTGAATCATATCACACATGGAATGCGTAAATAAGTTCCTAGAATTTTATGTATTATTCAATAAATCTCTGCTCTTATAAAACTGATATTATGTTTGGTGATTTTATTTTAAACTGTGTCCTGGTGGTCGATATTTAACCATAATAGTCACTGGAATGATGAAAAAATCAAATGCAACAAATCTGTAATTCAATTTTGGCTCTGAATAGGCACTTACGAAAATCAAAACACTACTATGGGTTAGGAAAACAATACTGCTGAGAAAAGCCAGTTAAAAACTCAATTTTTTTTTAATATGTAAAAATGATTGTAAAAAAAAACTTTTTTATTAATAACACTAAAACTCATCAATCACTATAAATGAGTAAAGAGAATTGATTGATAAACAGAGGTAATAAATGTTTATGAGAATTACTTTACCTTTGCCTATTTATATATTAATTTTTCACACATATAGGGAATTGTCTAAATCACTCCTGACTTGCTATGACCCTCAAGTTTAAAAACTTTCACCAATCACCTAGAGGAATGTTCTGGAAGCATTACATGACAAGCCCTACTTCTAGACTTAAGTGTTTTACAGTTTTACATAACATCATCACTTGACATAGTGTGAGATTATGTCATAAAGTAATCTAGTTGCACATACATACTGTTATAATTATTTTCAGAAAAAGGCTAAAGGGAGCGTACTCCTTGAACTAGTATTTCAACATCTAGAATTAGTTGAGAAGGATTATTTTGGCCTACAATTTACTGAGAATGGATCGATTCCTAGTGCAAGTAATACAGAAATAACGGTAAGTACATTCATTATTAGTATAAATCCTTATTGTTAAAACATTATTTTGGATAAATCTGCCTGCCGCCTGCCAACCTACTTTAATCAACCCTTGATCATATTAACATTTTTCACAACTAAAATTTCAACTATTTTGATTATGGTTGAGATTCTCAATGTCATCATTTGGATATTTGAATTAATTGGGGTTCTAACCTAGAAAATTTGACTTCAAAAAAACAATTATATGATACAGTTTTTAATTTAATTAAGTAATTCAATTATTAATATTGTTTATATTCAAATAATTAATATTTAAATCTGGCTATATTATTATATTTATTAACAAAGAAGTGTAATCTTATGTTTATACATCTAACAAAGTTGCTTTTTGTTTCTGTTTGTCAGTTTATCCATAAACTTCTCTTAAACCATTGGAATCATTTCTATTTATATTTTGTAATTTGGACAAATAAATTGAACTATTTGTATCTAATATCAAAATAACAGCTTTTTACTAAAAACATATGAATATATACATTGCAATTTTTGTCTGTCTCTCTGTTCTTGGTAACATTTAAAACAGCTGGATAGATTAACGCGACTGGCAGATAGCTGAAGTAATTTGGGTTACTTTTATTTTTGGAAAATAATAAGGGTTCCATGTAAAAAAAACTTGAATGTCATGAAATTTTGAACAAATCTGATACATTGCACAGTTTTACTTGCAAATGTTTGAATTTGTGTGAAATATCTTCACTTTCTGTTAGTACCAAAATAATTCTAGGCCTCTATAAAAAGTGTGTGTGTACTTATGTACGCACGTAAGAAGTTATACGTGATAATAGAAAAAACTAAAACGTTGACAGCTAACTTCTGGGTGTTGGTTTTTCGTGATGGTTGCGCGCGCGTCATAAATATTACTGTCATCATTTTTCCGTAACGCGCCAAAAGAAGTATAGCTTTTGTGGGGGGGGGGGGGAGCACTAAAATAATAATATTATTACATTATAATAATATAATTATAAATTAAAAAAAAAACTTGCTCCGTAAGTAGCGATAGAGATCTATTGAATGTAAATCTAAATAAATAATGTAAATTATTTAAAAAAATTATAGGTAATTAAAATTTCAATTACACTCCCTCCATGGTATCTTAATCATTACGATGAAATCTTTAATGGTGCAATCACTGTATGATATGATACAGAGACATGAATGATTTTATGTACACACATTATCTGATATCATATGTTTGATAACATCTATATGGTGAACATGTTGAATCACTTGTAATCATTGTAAATTTATTTTTAAAACAACTGGAATTCAATATCTTTATAATATCTACAATAAAGGCGTAAACTTTCCTTGTAAACTACTGACCAAATTTGAATGCAATTTTCACAGGAATATAGTATTAAACCTAAGGAAGGATTTAACGTACATATAATTAAGACTATCTATAGGAGTTATGTATTAATTAATATAGATACGATATATAATTCCTATGAAATATTAATATGTCGATTACCCGTAAAAATGAGATAATAAGAAAACAATGGAGAGCTGGCGTAAACGCCAGGTTAGCGCTCAAGGGGTTAAAATCATTTTCAAAGTAAACAAAATCGAAGAAATTTAGTAACTAGTATTCTGATATAATTTCAACAATATTTACAAACAATTACATTTATTACACATAAAAAACATTTACATTCATAAATATGCGTAACAATAGTCCGATTATATTATTTTGCATGAAATAAATCGAATTTTTATAAACATATTTTCATGTCACGATCAAATACAAACAAGGTCAACACTTAAGTGCTATATAACCTTAATAGTCGATTTATTACAATTTTTAAATTTCGTAAGAGAATTTTAAAACTGAAATGTTTAATTAAGTTAAAAAAAAATACTGTATACGGTTCTTATTAAAAGTACTGAATACATAGCACATTTATAAAATGGCTGTGATATGAAAATTGGTTATATAGGACCTCGAGAACAAAAGAGCATTACGCGATAATGGAGAAACAGATGGTACTAAATGTATCTCCAATGATCTCAATTAAATTAGACCACATGATATAATGAGTCAGATTTTAAATTGATGTATTTTTAAAACTGATATATAATTATAGTCTCGTTGCATACAGATTTATTGAAAACGTATAATTTTAAGAATAAACTGAATAGTGCAAATATTGAATTATTTAAATTCTAATAATAAGAAATTACCAAGCTTGTATGAAAAAAATCGAGACTATTTTGTGTTTATCCTTGTATAAATTTTTTTGTAAATTAATGTAATCTTATGGCCGCCTACATAAAAAGTAAATAAAATACAGTAAAAGGAATCGAATTATCAATTGGGATATCTACTAGTGCCTATGATCGATATAAATTGATATGGGATTACCCAGTGGTGGGCAAACTTGTTTAATGGCGGACCATAAAGTTTAAGAAATTCTAGAGGAGGGCCAGAATTTATTATTCTACTAAGTTGAATCTACTTTTTCTTCTTGACCGCCAAAACGTAATTATAACGGGCCATACACTATCCATGTCGACGGTACCCTCGGCGGGCCGGATTAAATGCTTTCGCGGGTCGAAGTTGGCCTGCGGGCCGTACTTTGCCCATCACTGGGATTACCCATAACATAATATACACTACAAACAATGTTATATGAAAGCTTGTGATAAAAAAATTACTTATCAACAGCGCTGGTTAGACGGTAGTAAGTCGGTGAAGAAACAAGTTGGTACAAATGCTAATTTTTGGCTCGCGATACGATTCTATCCGCCCGAGCCCTGTCGTTTAGCCGAAGAGTACACGAGGTACTTGCTGTGTTTACAGCTACGAAAACTGTTACTCGATGGGCGTATGACAGCTCCTAAGAATACAGCACTATTACTCGCATCCTTTACAGTGCAAGGTATGTGGAAGTTGGTTTAAAAATTACATACATTAACCAGCGAACATCTTGAAAATTGACCTTGACTGCCCACAATTCGATTATTAAGTTTCACCTGGCGGCCGCCGCGCGGGGTATTCGTAATCGATCGTGTGATTGGTAGATCTGTTGACCGAGCTTTGCCAAACTACGCGAGTTTGTGTTCAAGATGTTTGCTCGTGTTAAGGATGTTTTGAAAATTAATTTCAGTGTCAACCTGTTGGCATAAACTTTATTACAAATATTATAATTTGTTGTTATTATTATTCGTTTGGTTTCAAAAGGATCGAAATCTATAAAAAGTCACATTTTTTGTTTTTACCATAGTGACTTTACCACGAAAATTGTGTTTTCCTAATCGGTGTATTATATAATAAATAATTAAATATGCAAGTACAGCGGCAAATTTTTCAAAAGTAACCCAAATAGATTTGATTCGTTTTGAAACTAAACGACAAAATATTAGCTTTTTATAGAAAGGATTAATATAAAGATTCCTGCTTATAAAGACACTAGCTGTGTTCCTGCGGCTGTGCCCTGCGTTTCGTATATTCTTCACAGATAAAACTTAAAAAGACTTAAAAATTTAAATTAATCCCTTGAGCACCTTCCCGGCGTTTACGCCAGCTTTTCGTTGTTTTCCTATTGTCTTTCTATTGTTTGATTTTTATGGGTACTCTATACATTAAAAATAATTCTCATAAATTCAAGCACTTGCCGGTAAAACTGTGCACTGAATAGAATTTTATTGATTTTTTTATGAATTTTAATTTTTTTACGTGGAACCCTAATCATTTTCGAAAATTAAAAGTACCCTAAGTCACCCGTTGTAACTTCAGCTATCTACCATAAAAAGTCCCGTTAAAATCCGTCCATCCGTTCCGGAGATTACCCGGAACAAACAGACAGACATAATTGTAAAAATTGTGTTTTTGCAATAGGTATCGTATATACATTTATATCTATTTAGTACAAAAAAAATTGACATTACAAACAGGCACTCAAAATTTTATTTATTATTATTAGTATAGATAAGGCTAACTTCGAATTTAGAATAATTCAATTTAATATTATAAATTAACTTTAACATCTTTTACTTAAGTCATTGCGGTTTATAAATTCACATTTAATTCTATATTAATTACCATTTTATGGCAGTTATATAATCTCAGAAGTAAATGATAAGAGTTTATACGCGTGTTTCTTACAAGCGTCTTTGGGTTAACGTGACACTTTTAATGAATTAACAGACATTAATAAGTATTGCTGTAACAATGTATAACTGCGGTCGAGTGACCGTGACTGTAGCAAAGGCAAAAAACATTACATTTTTATTATACAAGAAATTACGCAAATATGAATGTATTCGAAGCGTATAATGTTTTAATTTTCCCTATACTAATAACATACATATGTGTATTAAATTGATCAATATCCTCAATGGTTTCATGTCACTATTACAGTGAGTTATATTTAAAGGCATGATTTATTTAACAGAATAGATAATCTGTATATGTATATATAAGCAAAGTTTGTTTTCTTTGTCCGAGGTAAACTCGAAAACTACTGGCCCGATCAGCGTGAAACCGCAACCATTCGACGCCGAATTAATCGTAGATGGTTATAGGCTATATATTTTTCAAATTCTATGAGCCCTTCGCCATGTTTTCTCAATTTGTTTGTTTATTATTCCTTTGACGCACCATCACCTCAAAACTACTGAACATATCGGGATAGGACTAATACCTTTCAACGCAGTATTTTACGTAGACAGGTATTTTTTTGGATTCCATCGATCCTCTCTAAATTTTTTTTCGATTTGCTCTTTTGTACATTTTCCACTTCAATTTACGCTTATATACATTTTTTCCGCTAATAAAAAAACAACTCTTTTATTCATTCATTTGTTTTTTTTTTAAATTAGCTATAATTGTAACGTCATATGCACAGAACATATGAAACGCGGGCGGAGCCGCGGACACCAGCTAGTATAAAGATATAAGCAGAGGAACGTTGTTTTATTGTTTGTTTATAAGATTTCATTTACTATACATTTTTTTTTTTATTTACATGAAAGTTTGCGCCTATCGTTACTATCTAAAACAAACGGAAGTTTTTTGTAATTTTCAGCCGAGTTCGGAGACTACAACGTTTCAGAGCATCCACCGAATTACCTTTCAAATTTGTGCCTGTTACCAAAACAGAACGCAGAAGACGAACGCCGTATAAGAGAGTTGCACAAAATGCACAAGGGACAGTCGCCGGCCGACGCCGAAGCGAACTTCCTGGAGCACGCGAAGCGACTCGACTGCTACGGCGTGGAGTCGCATCCGGCTAAGGTCTGTCACCGATATTTGATCAAATGTTTGCCGGTGATGGTGCAAACATGACGCGGATATTTGACTCTCCGTCTAAAATCGAATTACTCAACTAGTGGTTTTCGGGTTTCATATAATTCTGTAGGTCGAATAACGAAGTCATAGGAAATCAAAAGCTTATTTTTTTTTCTCCAAAACTGATTGCGATTATTTTAGACGGCTCATTTGTGCTCGTCCAAAAATATTACGTAAGCATAAATGGGAGTTAATTTTTTGATGGGGATTCTGAATGGTGTTTTACGTAGACAATATATACTTGTTAATCTTCGTTTTTTGACCAAAATTCAGGCAATGCTTACGTAATCCGGGGGGGGGGGGGGGGGGGGGGGAGTAAGATTTTGCTTACGTAATATTTGAAATTCCCCTTTTGTACTGTTGTAATGAAACTGTGACAAATGAAATCTGTTTTGTTTCAGATTTATTGTTTTAAAGTGAACCAGATATTTGTATGATTTTAAAACTGTCTTTAAGCGCCAATTCTCTTTTTACCTAAATAATCTAAATAAAATTAAGTTATTACTGGAAAAAAAACATACATGCATTCACATTTATAAAACAAATTACCACATAGCGAGTCATAGAGCTAATAGCTAAGCCGTTTACGATAAGAAGAATAGGGCAGTTGCTTGTTTATTTTAGTCAAAACCACATACTAAGAGATTAATAATAACGTTCAAAATTTTCGGCGGGGATTCGAGAGTGGGGGGTCTTTATCCCTTTCCCGCAAAACGAATGTCAGCAATGTAACTTGTAAGAGACATATAAAGTGTGACGTCATATCTTAGCATAGTGCCCTCTTTTTGGCGTATAAAAACGCTCGTAGGTCCCTTATTATTCATTCAGATTTTAATTCCGTTTTCACTTTGGTCAATATTATTTACGGTTTTACTTATTTGATGAGATATAATATAAAATCTGATCAATTACGTTACGAACGTACGCGGAACGGATTTTTTTTTATTTTGTTTTTTTTTTTTTTTTTTTTAAATGAATAAATAAAACAAAGCGAAATCCTTCGTTCCAGGATTACAACGGTAAAGACATATCTATTGGCGTGACGTCAATAGGTGTTGTCATAATCCAGAACAATATTAGAGTGAACACATTCTCTTGGAGTAAAATCGTTAAGATTTCGTTCAAGAAGAAACAGTTCTTCATACAATTAAAGAGGGAACAAGTGAGTGGGGAGAGATCCCGTTTATTTTCACGCCTTAATAAATGTATTAACATTGTTCTGTTGGCAATTCTAGTGTTACCAATATCACCATAAGACTAGATCCCTGGTTAATATTTGCTAACTTTTCGCTTGGGGGGGGGGATGATTACGTAAGCAATTAGACATTATTATTTACCTTTACCATCGGACGAGGGTCGGAATTTGCTTACTGTTGCTCATAAGGGAGAAGTGGGGAGGCAAACATATGGCCCGTATACATTTAGTTTAAATTTGAACTTTACGGTCATATTATTATGTTTATATTTCGTTTATTTTTCTGATTTTTTGAAGTCTCGTATTATTCTTATTACAATAGGCGGCTTGTGATTCCTTTTCTGTATATCAGTTGATTTGTAACTCGACAACCACTGAAACCGATTTACGTGAATTTTTTGTTAGGAATATTTTTGCAATATTTTGGAGCAAAAACCTTCATTAATTTGAAGAGATTTAAGATTCTCTATTTGGAATACTATTGGGATAAAATCTCTTTTATAAACGCATGCATTTTTAATCGTTGTTTTTTTATAGTTACATTTGTGATTACCATATGTTTATTATCGTATTTAAGATCGGGATCTTTTATTTATCTATTAACAAATGTATAAATACGTTTGCGTCATTATTCGATTTGAAACATGTTTTGCGTAAAAATAATTCAACTGTAATCCGTAATTTCCGTTAACGATTATTATAATAATTATTTAGGAATATTTTGTCGCCGCTTAGCGATAACGTGTGTCGTGATATGCAATATTTTAGGGCAATGGATTTTAATTCATAAAGTTTTTTTGTGTGATAGGGGTCGTTCAAGAATTACGTAACCATCAATTAGGGGCGGGGTTCTATTTTTTGCTTATCTTTGATGATTTTTACTATTGCGAACAAGGAAGCGGGTCAAAAATATTTCTTGAAAATGATAAACTAGTATTATTTTTATCGTATTTTTTTTTTAAATTGACATTTAGTATTTTCGGTTTGTGGTTCCTATGTAAATGTGGAAATTGTTTTCCTTGTATGCTATTTATATTTTCAACTATTGCCGTTTTCATGTCATTACTGTGTTAAAGTCAATGGGGGACAGTAGGTGATATAGATACTATATTTTTTTATACAAAAACGTGCAGTTTGATCAATTTACAATACGGGACCTCCGCGAATCAATACATAATTGAAAGAATATAGTACTTTAACTATGCGCTCCCAATTACATCCTTGATTAAAATTTAATACACGTTCGGAATTCTTCGGAATTTAAACATGTTTGATATAGCAAAAAGCCGGTATAATTTTAATATGAGAAAGTGATCAAAAATTAGCCTAGAAAAAATATAGTAGAAGAATAATAGTTTCGAACAAATAAACTAAAGCAGTTAAAATCCTACAAGAATCCCTCATTTTGGTTAGATACATGTATTCACCCAATTGGGGGGGGTAAGATAATAAAATCATAGTCGGTCTCAAAATGGCCAGTTTCGTTGCGTAACACCTCCGTACTTATATGTCCAATAGATACCACATGTGATGGTGAAGGCTACCTTCAGTCTTGTCGCACGGTCTTTGTCTTCGGTTTTCAGCATCCATGTTTTTCCTATTAATTTTATAATATCATTTTCCCGTCATGCTTTGGGTCTTCCTATCCTTCTCGTACCCATTACACCAGATATATAGACCAGACCATTTCTCAGACCGTGTGGTCCCGGCCAAGAATAGTATCACCCCATATCTTCCCGAGGGTGTCGTAAAAGACGACAAAGGGATAAATCAGAGGATGGGCGGCAGCA
Source organism: Samia ricini (assembly GCA_014132275.2). Classification (NCBI taxonomy): domain Eukaryota; kingdom Metazoa; phylum Arthropoda; class Insecta; order Lepidoptera; family Saturniidae; genus Samia; species Samia ricini. The sequence continues at coordinate 3,878,523 of AP028164.1, read as the reverse complement.
TGCGCCTTACTGCGATCGCCAATCCGCCTGGCAAGCGAGGCGATTATGCCTCTTTAATTTAATTTAACTTCTCTTTAATAACCTTTCCTACCAATGCGACTGCCTCGATGTCACAGTTGTATTACGGTACGACTGTCGTTCTGAGGTCTCGGGTTCGATCCTCGGGTCGGGTCAGTGATATTGGGTTTTTCTACTCAGTATCATCCCGGAGTTTGGAATTTGTGCCCGATATGGCGACAGGCTCGCCCCCTGTCACATCTAGGATAGAATTAAGCTCGGCGAAATGTGGGTGGTGTAGTTCGCTACTCCACCTCTGCCATGAGAGAGCTATGTCCAACAGTAAATAAACGCTTTATGGTTAAACGGGATGGATGGATTTCTCATAAATCGCTTCGACCATAGCTTATTCTTGCGACACGTCTTGCTAATTACGCATCACGTAATGCGTAATTAGCTAAAATGCAGTTAAAATGCGCGTATTTACTCCCCTCCTCTTCCCCCCTCTAACAGTCGGAATCGTACGATACCGTACTCGGATTCAATATGCGTTCGAGTCGCGCCGCGAAAGCGCTGTGGCGGTGCAGCGTCGAGCGGCACGGTTTCTTCAGACTGCGAGCGCCGCGGCGCCGCCCACTGTTGGGCGCGTTGGGAGCCCTCGCTGGGCTAACGGCGCCCACGGTCCCGCGGACCGAAACTCAGGCGCTCGAAGATGCAAGGAGGTCGAGGTCTAGCAGCAGGAGATTCGTCAGGTATTTATTTATCAACTAGCTGTGCGCTCGCGGCTGCGCCCGCGTTTCATATATTCTTCACTGCATTTTACTAGTACTACTACAGTTTAGTACTAAGATAAAGTAAAATTATTTCTCACAAATTCAAGCACTTGCCCCTAAAACTGTGCATTAAATTGGCTTTTATTAATTTTTTTATGACTTTTAACTTTTTTACGCGTAACCCTAATTATTTTCGAAAATTAAAAGCATCCTAACTTATCCGGAGTCAATTTAACTATCTACCAGAAAAAAAGTCAAGCCGTTCCGGAGATCACCCGGAACAAAAAGACAGACTGACGAAAATTAAATTAAAAGCTCCATCTATTTAGTAAAAACAAATAAAAACAGATTTTGATGTTACATACGGGCGCTTCAATTTGATTTATTAGTATAGATTGACAAACAATTTATTAATTAGCGCGGGGCAAATTCCGCAGATTTTTTTTTTGCACGAGGAGCAAGTAGCAGCTTAGCTCGAGGTTCATACCGTTTTAAGATGGAGCCGCCTTAAACGTTCGCTTCCGAAGTCCGGTGAAGCTGTCGAGGTCCGTCTGGTCAAAAGCGTTTGATCAGTTAAAAAAAAAAATAGGCCAGTCGGTGCTCGGGATTTCCTCTGCCTTTTTTGCCATATTATAAAATAGGGATTTATTTTTATTAATATATAAATTACACCGAACAATATATCTTTTTATAGATCATACTTATTTCAGGCCACACGCGTAGTGTAGTTGAGATATGAAAAAATATATTTTTAAAGTGATAACTGGAAAATAATCAGGGCTTCCGTATAAAAAAATTAAAACGCAGTTTTAGAATATACGAAACCCGGACGCAGCCGCGGGCACTCGACTAGTATGATATATGAAGATATGGTATGTATTATAATTATCGTTTGTCCCCAGACGTAACAGTTCCCGGACTAGGGAACGGTCGCCGGGCACCGCGTCCCCCGGCGGCGTGATGCAGCAGGTGAACTGCCGGGGGTCGCGCGTCACCTCCCACACGGAGCCCCCGCCCCGCGCCGCCTGGACAGACGCCGACCAACCGCAGCCAGAGAACGGGTATATTTTTTTGTACCACACCCTCTTCCCCCCTCCCTTCCCTTCCCACCGCTTCTCGCAACTCCCCCTTCCCCTTTATACTCACCCCATTTCCGACTCAAATGCATTTACGCACTACCCTTACCCATTGCATTAGTGCGACCGACGTCCCCCAATGCAATGGGTAAGGGGGTGTGGAGGGACGAACTCCGTGTCAGTGTGGGACCCGGGCGAGAGTCGCTCGGAAATACCCACTGAAACCCCCCGGGGCCGTCCGCCGCATTTGGGATGGGGGCGATACGGGATTTCACTGCATGCCACCGCGTTGCCCCCTGCGGCGAACCCACCCAACGTAGTGCAAGTAGTGCTCTGTGACGTAATGAAATATCCCCCAGTTATAAAAAGTATAAAAAAGATTCTTATTTCATTCATTCATAAAACTAATTACAATTACAGTATATAATGGAGATGAAAAACATCTCCTTTTGTTTGAAATCTATTAACCCCTTGAGCACTTACTTGGCTTTTACGCCAGCTTTCCATTGTTTTCCTATTGTTTTATTTTTACGGGTACTCGACACATTGAATTAACGCATCGCTTCAGTTTGGACACATGTAAAATGGTGATCGGCATACGTTGACTGTTTTCCTTATCAATGTCCAAATGATCGATTGATTCAACCGAAAGAAGTCTACTGCTAAGCATAGTTCTCCCTAAAAAGGGGGGAGAATTGCCGTAATCGGCACGCTTGGGAGGCGGGTTGGCGATCGCAGTAGGTGTTTGTGGGTACTCAGCGGATGCTGCTTGCTGCCCATCCCCTGGTTTATCATTTAGTCGGTTTTTTATGACACCCACGGAAACGATGTGGGGTGGTACAATTTTAAAGCTGAGGAAGCCCTGATGATCAGTAGGAATCAGCTGCTAGTATTAGTGAGAGCGCTAACTGATCACTGTTGTTTGGGCAAGCATATGCACAACATAGGTGCCCAGAACACAAGAGAGTGCAGATTCTGTGAAATCGCAGATGAAACACCAAAGCACATCTTGTGTGATTGTGACCCACTGATACCCATACGCAACCGAGTTCTGGGTAAACATGCGTTGTTCCCGGAGGAGGTACAGACGCTCTCTGCCAAAAAGATCCCACAGTATATCCAGGTTGTAGGTCTAGGCAGTGAGCTTTAGAAATATAGGGGCGATCACAATAGATCTATTTAGGTCGCAGTGACACAGGACTGTCTTAGCCTGCATAGCCCCTTAATCGAATAATAATAATAATAATACCACACGGCTAGGGTTGCCACCGTTTAAAACTATAAAACTGTTTGTGAATGCTGGACATGGCAAGAGAAATAAAGTATTTTCGCGTACTTTATTGTTCTCATAAAGTATAAAGTACAATCACACGAAATAACTTACAATACTTTATCTATTGTTAAAACACTGTCGCTATATTATCATTAAACACTCTCACTATGTATTATTCCCATATCATCACTTTATTGTATTGCAATATCAGGAACGTTCACTTTAGCAGATAGTACGCAAGTGCGTCGGTTTTTTTTTATCCTTGCTAACTCTGTTGACCGGAAGGGCCTTTACAGCTTCACCGTGACTTTGGGGGCGAGTGCTGAAGGCGCTCACCCGCAAAAGGGGAACTAGCACAAGGGTTACCAAAATGAAAAGGTGACTAGCACAAGGGTTACCAAAATGAAAAGCTGACTAGTACAAGGGTTACCAAAATGAAAAGGTGACTAGCACAAGGGTTACCAAAATGAAAAGGTGACTAGCACAAGGGTTACCAAAATTAAAAGGTGACTAGCACAAGGGTTACCAAAATTAAAAGGTGACTAGCACAAGGGTTACCAAAATGAAAAGGTGACTAGCACAAGGGTTACCAAAATGAAAAGCTGACTAGCACAAGGGTTACCAAAATGAAAAGGTGACTAGCACAAGGGTTACCAAAATGAAAAGGTGACTAGCACAAGGGTTACCAAAATGAAAAGGTGACTAGCATAAGGGTTACCAAAATGAAAAGCTGACTAGCACAAGGGTTACCAAAATGAAAAGGTGACTAGCACAAGGGTTACCAAAATGAAAAGCTGACTAGCACTAGGGTTACCAAAATGAAAAGGTGACTAGCAGAAGGGTTATCAAAATAAAGTGTGTCTGTGTTGGTTCTACAGAGCCTTATATAGTCATTCCATGCGATCTGTAATGTGGCAGGTGAGAGACGGTCCCACCGGATGTAGGCGGATAATATCGTAAAGCACCGCCGGATATGTGGCAAAAATATTGTTAACACTATACTAATAAAAAAAATTTAAGAGTGTTCGTACTGCCAATTTTTATTTAAGTTTACTGTTTAGATATGAATGTGTATACGATATCTATACCAAAAACAATTTTTAAATTTTTTGTCTGTTTCTTTGTGCCCGGTCATCTCCGGAAAGGCTGGGCATTTTTTGGTAGATAGGTGAAGTTACTCCGGGTAACTTAGGGTATATTTAATTTTCGAAAGTAATTAGGACTCCACGTAAAAAAATTAAAGGTCATGAAAAATTGAATAACATCCAAATCAATGTTCAGTTTTACGGGCAAGTGCTTGAATTATATGAGAATATTTTTTCTTTATCTTATTACAAAAAAAAATAAGGATCCGTTTCAAACAATTAAAACGCAGTGAAGAATATATGAAACGCGGGTGCACAGCTAGTAATAAATATGATGTAATACAGTGATGGGGAATTCCTGGAGCGCGTGCTGCGTATCCCCCTCCCGTACGTGGACGAGTCCGAGTCCGCCTCGGAGAGCGTGCCCGAAGAGGCGGTTTGCGTTCGCCTCTCCGCGGGCGCGGACGGCCTCTTCGGGTTCAACGTGCGCGGCGGCGGCGGCGCGCCCGTGCTTGTGTCGCGGGTCGCAGCGCGCACGCGCACGCACCTGCAGGAGGGCGATCAGGTACTCACACACACACCCCTCAAACACACACACACACACCTTACAATTCACAGTCAAACTTCACACACACCTCGAAGATACACCTCACGCACAAACGCAAACACACTCACACACACACACACACATACCCCACACCCACATGACACACACACACACACATCTCACACACACACACCCCTCACACACAAACACACACACACTCGTCGGTATACCGTTTTCTTTACAAACTTACACTAAACACAAACACTTTATAGTTTACAGCGTCACTAAACATTCGACGGCGAGCGCTTAAGGCACTCAGCCGAACTAACGAAAATTGCCTTGCGCTAAACTTACAATCGCTTAGGGGAAGTATGGTAATTAATGCGTGTACTGTGTAGGGTGCAGTATAATGCGTGTGTTGCTAGCGTCTACCATGTCACAGTGTCGCGAGGAGGATTGAATAAAAATTAAAAACGAAATGAAAATAAATATAATATCTATAAAAAACCGAAGGCTCTTCCTTACATACGATAAATACACAAATTAAAAAAAAAAACCTAGCCAGCATAGAAACTCATCCCATATAGCACTGCAATACTTATACCAGAATTTCTTGAACTGTCTGTATCGGTCATAGTAATTTCCCGATCGACTATGATCTTCGCTTGCCTCATCCAAAAGTCTGCACGGTACAATGTAATAGTGTTGCCAGACCTTTTATTGTCCATCTTATTACTATATTCAATAAATTGCCAGTTTAGTGTCGCTCCTTCTTCATCACCCATAGTGTGTCTGATTACATTACTTTATTTAATAACTAGCTGGTGCCAGCGGCTCCGTCCGCGTTTCATATGTTATGTGCATATGACGTTTCATTTATAGCTAATTTTAAAAACAAATGAATCAATAAAAGTAAGAGTATTTTGTTTTTGTTATCGGAAAAAATGTATATAAGCGTAAATTGAAGTGGAAAATGTACAAAAGAGTAAATCGAAAAAAAAAATGAGAGAGGATCGGTGGAATCCAAAAAATACCTGTCTACGAAAAATACTGCGTTGAAAGGTATTAGTCCTATCCCGATATGTTCAGTAGTTTTGGGGTGATGGTGCGTCAAAGGAATAATAAACAAACAAATTGAGAAAACATGGCAAAGGGCTCATAGAATTTGAAAAATATATAGCCTATAACCATCTACGATTAATTCCGCGTCGAATGGTTGTGGCTTCATACTGTTCGGTCCAATAATTTTCGAGTTTACCTCGGACAAAGAAACATACTTTTATAGATAGATGGATAGAGGGACTAGTTAATGATCCACGGTTTAGGGGCCGTTCGAGTATTATCGTAAGCGTAAATTGGAGGGGGTTGGGGGGACGGGAAAGGCGGAATGGAGCGATTACGAAAGCGCATTGCTTTAAACTTATTTAATTTTTTTATTACTTAATAGGCAACACTTGTAAAAATTATGCCAGTACTTAATTTACTATGGGTTATGTTATGTTTATTGGTGGCACAGGGTGCTAACGAGACCTTTCAAACATCCCCCCTTCATCCATTAATTTTTTTTACACGATATAGTCTCAGTGCTTTACTGGAGGGGTTGCCGGGTCATTCATAACTTCATAAGCTCAGTGCTTTGACCACGATCTCATCTGCTGTTAAGTGACAATGTGGTCCAGTAAAGTAAACACTAAGCCCAACGTGCACAACGTAATAATTACTTAATTATTTTACATATCTTTGCTACATGATGCAATTATTATTTTTTATATATCGAAATAAATGGATAAGAGTGACGTATTTCGTTTTTAATGTACCTGTATTGGATATTTCCTTATTTCAGGTCATATCTATAAACGGTACAGATGTTGAAGAATTGACGCATGACAAAGTGGTTCAAATTATTCGGAACACTAGAGGCGTTCTCACTTTACTTGTGAAACCGAACGGTGAGTGATATATAGTTTAGTTACAGCGAACAGATGCGGTGAATTAAAAAAATTAAGGAATAATGTCATGACTTTGAACAATAAAAGCTTGGCTGCACGGTCTAGTACCTTTGCCTTTAAATGGACCTAAAAAGAATCGACCAATATCTCGACTTAGATTATGGCCGGTCACGTTGTCGTCTATGTTTTTAAATAATTATTTTTTACAGTATTTGACTATGTATTATGTAATTTTGGTGGCATTTTACGTGATATAGTGTAGTTATGATACGCGAGTGTAGTGAAGTGAAGATAATGAAACGGAGCGTGAATTCTGAAATGTCTCAATAATTCCCGTTGTGGTCGTAACAGAAGGCCGCCATTTTGTTACCGCCATTCATTTATCGATTGTGTTCATAACGTCAGACTTGGCTGCATGGTCTGCTAGTACCTTTGCCTTTTCCTTAAAAATGTCATATAAACGGTCGTTGCCTTTAATTAATTAAATTTGTGTTTTTGATTCTATATCGTGTAATTTCGATGGCGTTTGTGTGATATAGTATGGTTATTGTGTGCAAGTCAAGTTTATTATGCAAAATAACGCGTAGCATTTATTATGAGTTGCCAGCAAAGCTCCATTGAAAGTTCTATTAGAATGAGCCACAGTTTTACTGGAGCTTGGTAACACTGATAGACGATTGAATTGATTACATCTTACCTACATGAGATTGCAACTTATTGCTTGAACACGAATTGCCATTATCTAAGAGGAGAAATGGAAAAAGAAATCTGAACTTTTTTTTTTATTTTAGGGGGTAAAACGCTGTAATAAGTTAATTAGCGAATAAATGTCTGTGGGGGGAGTGAAAATGTATCGGGGAGAGGGGGGGGGCATTAACGAGTCGTATGAAATCAATTGCCATTACAAACACTTGGAAAGAAATAATTAAAGTGAAAAACTTTCTGTTAGCTGATGATCACTTTACCTGAATAATTAGAGTTTATAAGTGTAACGTTCGTTTCAAAAATCCGCTACATCTGCATTTGGTTGTTTTTTTTTGGGGAGAAAACTTTTATGGCTTCGTTTAGCGATTCTTGGTAGGGAGTGGGGGGGGGGATCATACAGATTCGCGTTACCCATGCTATGACGTCAACCGTCAACATACTACAGCATGCCACGTATAAGATGGCGCTAAGAGATAAATAATACGATTCATATTTACGCAGGCCAATCGTATGCGTGATTATAAATAAACTATATGTAAATGTAAGTAATTTTTCGGCAGTGCCCATGGTTGCCATGTTTTTTTTTTTTTTTTGTATCGGTAGCACGGCACTCTCCCTGATGCTTAGAGCAAAGCGCAATCCAAAAAACGATGGCGACTGTCAGGAGTTCGTCTATCTGTCGTCAAGGCGGTTAATGGTTTCACCACACAGCGGGCGTGTCTGGACGCCAGCGCGCTTTTGCTACAGAATCGGTCACGAACTCTCTTCTATAGACACATCGCGCTCGCTTATCCAGCACGTCCACTGTGTGTCGTAACCATTATAACTCAAAGACATATAGGGTTTATCGAAATGTGTTCGTCCGCCAACCAGCGGTTTACGAGCCGGACGAAGGCGGCACCGAGGAGCCGGCCGCCTGCTTCGTCCCGATAGAGTCCGGGCTGAGGGCAGGCGACGCTCTAGAGCAGTCGATGCTGCTGCTGGGCGACGGGCTCGCCAGCGGCGCCGCGCTCAGGCACTACGAGACCCCTGCTGCGCCGCTTGGCGGACGAGCCGACCTCGGTCTCGAGGCTGCCCCACAACCTCAACAAGAACAGATATAGAGATATAGCGCCTTGTGAGAGTGCACATTTTTTATTCTATTGTAACACACTCATATATATGTATACTAGCTGGTGCCCGCGGCTCCATCCGCGTTTCATATGTTCCGTGCATATGACGTTTCATTTATAGCTAATTTAGAAAAAAAAAAACAAATGAATGAATAAAAGTAAGAGTGTTTTGTTTTTATTTGCTGGAAAAATGTATATAAGCGTAAATTGAAATGGAAAATGTACAAAAGAGTAAATCGAAAAAAAAAAATGAGAGAAGATCCGTGGAATTCAAAAAATACCTGTCTACGAGAAATACTGCGTTGAAAGGTGTTAGTCCTATCCCGATATGTTCAGTAGTTTTGAGGTGATGGTGCGTCAAAGGAATAATAAACAAACAAATTGAGAAAACATGGCAAAGGGCTCATATAATATATAGCCTATAACCATCTACGATTAATTCCGCGCCGAATGGTTGCGGTTTCACGCTGATCGGTCCAGTAGTTTTCGAGTTTACCTCGGACAAAAAAACAAAACTTTGCTTATATACATAGAGGGACTAGTTAATGATCCACGGTTTAGGGGCCGTCCGAGTATTATCGTAAGCGCAAATTGGAGTGGGGGGAGGGGAGAGGCCCAATGGAGCGATTACAAAAGCGCATTGCTTTAAACTTTTTTAATTTTTTTATTACTTAATAGGCAAAACTTGTAAAAATTATGCCAGTACTTAATTTACTATGGGTTATGTGTTTATTGGTGGTAAAGGGTGCTAACGAGACCTCCCAAACCTCCCCCCTTCATCCATTCTTTTTTTTTTAAACGATATAGTCTCAGTGCTTTGACCACAATCTCAGATGATGTTTAAGTGATGATGTGATTTATAGTATAGTAAACACTAATCGTAGAGGTACTGGTTCTCAAGTGATGCCGCCGGAACGCACCTATTTGCATTGGTATTTGGCGGCAGGTTTCCAAACTTGGTATCATTAGAAAATGCCCTACCACCATGCTATTGTCTTCCTTCACCGAAAGCTCAGGCCGATTTTGGAATTGGATAGGTGGGATCGAACCCGCGTCAATTGACGCGGATTCCGACCGCGCTACCCGCTGCGCCATCATCATTTCAAAAGCTTCCATTGAACCCTTATCACGTTTCTATTCGGGGTCGGCGCAACATGTTTTCCCGCCCTTCCTAAGCATTCATACAGACCATCCATCTTTTCCTTGGTCTACCCCTTCCCCTATACCCCTCTGCATTTGTATCCAATACCTTCCACACGGCATCCTCTCTCCCCCCCCCCTCCCCCCTCCGCATCACATGCCCTTACCGTGACCAGACGGCTACTCCTTACCTTCTCTTGTTATTGGCGCCGGTGGGGCTGTAAAATTTCTAGACATAGAAAAGTGTGATCGTATTGGGGGAAGCAAACTATTAATTAATATCTTAATGCTGACGGGTGTTAGTTTTTAATGAATTAATTTTTTTTTTTTTTTTTACTGGCAGATGATTCGACGCGGGTGGAACTTAAGAAAGGCCCCACAGGAGACTACATCAACGCTTCATACATAAACATGGAGATACCTAATTCTGATCTAGTCCTTACATATATCGCTACGCAGGGTATGATTTTTTTTTTTTTTTTTAAGTGAAAACTTCTTTAGCATCGTTGCGGTTTACAAGCCGGTGAAAAACGAAAAAGCGACAGTACGTTTCTGATGGAGGTCGGATTCGTTCATCAAATTCTTGAGATCGTGGCCAATTCGGTGGATTAATCCGCTTCTCTCATAGACGGTACGACTGAAAGGTCGGAGGTTCGAACCCGGGGTGGGTAACGCATGTTTTTTTTTTTTTAAGTTTTCACTTCTACCACTTTTGAATTGCATGCATTATTTTTGTAATTTTTATATATATACATATATATAGACTAAATAGGTTTTCTACACTACTTTTAAGAAAAAAAAAAGGAAAATAAAATCCGAGTATCCCACATTCAATCAAGATAAGATTCGTAGACGAAGCCGTGGACGCTCGCTAGTCTATACTAATAAATAAAATGTTAATAAATAATATTTTTTTTTACTGTGTGTATATTAATGTAGATACGATGACCTATATCAAAAATACAAATTTGTCTGTCTATTTGGAACGGGTAATCTCCGGAACGGCTGGACCGATTTTGACGGTCCCCTTTTCACGTAGACAGCTGAAGTTACTCCGGGTAGCTTAGGGTACTTCTTATTTGCGTCTCCGAACCCGCATCCCCCTTTATGCGCCGTGCTAGTCCCACACACCCCACCATCGACCCCATCGGGGAGACTCTACTCTTCGATCGGCTCGATTGAGGCAGTGCGTAAATGCACCCCTTCCCCCCCCCCCCCCCCGTAATAAAAGACTACTTGTCATTTTCGAAAATTCAATGTTTTACTTTATCTTAGTTAAAAAAAAACAATAGGGTTCCGTATATGAAAAAAATAATTAAATGCAGTGAAATAAAGAAATAAATACAAAAAAAAAAAAAAACCCGGCAACGTGGTAACACAATCTCCATAACCCATTGCCACAGGTCCACTGGCATCGACGGTCGGTGATTTCTGGCAGATGGTCTGGGAGTCGGAGAGCAGCCTGATTGTCATGCTGACGGTACTCGCGGAGAGGGGGAGGGCCAAGTGTCACCAATATTGGCCGAAGGTCGGCTCCAGCCCGCTCAAAGCAACCAACACGTTGGCGGTCCAGGTAAACAGCGAACAGAACCACGGGCATTACGTTAGACGGGAAATGACTTTGAAGGTGAGCGATTGTGTGGTGAAAACTTTTAACTAGAAACTTTTTTTTTTTTTACACGGTGCAGCGCTTTGACTCTCTCTCTCTCTCTCTCTCTCTTTGAATCTCTAAAGAACAAGTTTCCAGAATATGATATCTTAACTTTGTTCTCCCAATATCAAAATCAAAAATGTATTTATTCAATGTAGGCCCTAAGAAGGCGCTTATGGACGTCTAAAACACTACCACCGGTTCGGAAAACAACCCAGTCGAGAAGAGCGCAGGCGAGAAACTCGATCTGGTTCTTTTTTTTAATGAATATAATATAGATCATTTTTTTTGTCATAAGTATAAAAAAATACTATACAAATCATAGTATTAATAATGTTAGCGGAAGCACAGAGATGTGGGTTACCTTCAATATAATGCACATTGGGCAACATACATTCTCTTAAAGGCATTTGACTGCGTTGATCACAGTACACTTATACTAAAACTGAAACATTATGGTGTTTCTGAATACCTCGTGTCTCCTTCCTGGCCCCTTACTTAACAAACCGATGTCAGAGAGTAAATATAAATGAGGTTAACTCCACTGGATCATTAGTTAGAATCGGTCTGCCGCAGGGGTCGATCTTGGGACCGTTTTTATTCCTGGTTGATATTAATGACTTACCGCTAATTGTTTATTACTCAGCTGATATGGTTCTTTTTGCAGACGATACTTCACTTATATTTAAAGTAAAAACAAAATAAAATCAGAGATTAGCCACTTAAATAATACACTAGCAAAAATTTCCAAATGGTTTGCCTTAAATAATTTACTTATTAACACTAAGAAAACGAAATGTATCAAATTTATGTTGATTGTGAGTTAGAGATAGAAGGGAATTTAGTAGGCTCAGTTGACAAAACTCTGTTTTTAGGTATCACACTTGATAATAAGTTACAATGGGGTCCGCATATTTTTTTTTTTTTTTTTTTTTTTTAATTCCCCCTGACATAATCAGGGACTTTGTTACTACTTGATTTATAAATGAAATACTATCCCCCATTCTCCCTTTTTATTAACTTTTAATTGGCCCGTTCTTTTGCCAATTCTTATTTTTATTTGGTTGTGATCTTTTTTCTTTTCTTTCCATTTTATTCTTTCTTTTCTTTTATTTTATACATATTCTATACATGATGTCATCTAACTAATACAATTTTTTGCTTGATGTCACTTAACGATTACAAATACAAGACAGTACAAAAAATACAAACAAATACAATTCCGATTTAATTCCAAGGTCGATATCACAATTCCTTTATTTTTCAATGATATTTTTCAAAAGTTTGGGGTCCGCATATTAAAACTTTGGTAGGAAGGCTTAGTTCCGCTGCTTTTGCGGTTCGAAAAATTCGCCAGTTGACGGATATTGCTACTGCTAGGTTAGTCTACTTCGCTTACTTTCACAGCTTAATGTCTTACGGTATTTTGCTGTGGGGTACAGCAGCAGAGGTAGACACCATTTTTACGCTACAAAAAAGAGCTGTTCGAGCAATATACAATAAGGGATTTCGCGAATCTCTAAAGAACAAGTTTCAAGAATATGATATCTTAACTTTGATAACTTAATGCGTATTCGTAAAAATTTAGACTTTAATATTAGAAGTAAAGACAAGTTGTCCGTCCCACGCTTTAGGATAAGTAAGTGTAATAAAAGCTTTATAGGTAATAGTATTCGGTTTTTACAATAAGATCCCAAGTAACATTACCGATTTACCTGACAATAAGTTCAAGTATTATGTCAAGGAACTTTTAATCTCAAAAGGTTATTACAGGGTGGATCATTACGTGAACGATAGTGATGTCTGGAATTAACCCACATCTCTGTGCTCCTGATAACATTATTAAGACTATGATTTATATAGTTTTTTTATATGAAAAAAAAATGATATGTGTTACATTTATTAAAAAAAAAAAGAACCAGATCGAGTTTCTTTCCTGCGCTCTTCTCGACTGGGTTGTTTTCCGAACCGGTGGTAGTGTTTTAGACCTAGTTTCTTAGGGCCTAAATTGAATAAAGATGTTTTTGATTTTCACCACAACTCTTGATATTAACGACGATGTGGTACGGGATGGTAAACACACTAGGGTGAACTGGTTCTCAAGTAATGCTGCCGGAACACACCTATTGGTATTTGGTAACAGGTTTTCAAACTTGAGGGTGGTAGCTACCCAGGATTATTAGAAAATGTGCCCCACCACCATGCTATGGTTTCCTTCGTCTTTCGATGATTTTATAGTCGGATAGGTAGGTGGGTTTGCCCCGACCCCCTTACCCATTGCATTGGGGGACTTCGGTTTCACTAATGCAATGGGTAAGGGTAGTGCGTAAATGCGTTCCCCTCGTCAAATAAAAAAAAAGTGGGTTTGCGCGCGTGGGGTAGCCACCACCCTCAAGTTTAAAAAAACCTCACGCCAAATACCAATAAATGTGTTCCGGCAGCGAACCACTACGCTTAGTATTCACTATACCGGAGATCAAATCGTCGCTTAACGTCAGGTGAGATTGTTGTCAAAGCGCTGAGACTGTATACCCGTGTGTGTATATATAAAAAAAAGTGTATTCTAAAGAGGTTTTTTTTTTCTAATGTATTTAAGGAGAGCAGTGGTGCGACCCGCAATATAACACAACTTCAGTACACGGCTTGGCCTGACCACGGGGTGCCGGATGACGCGGCCGCCTTCATCGCGTTTACCCAACTCTGCTCCAACTTGAGGAACCATCGAGCTGGTGATCAACATGATATATATATAAGCAAAGTTTGTTTCTTTGTCCGAGGTAAACTCGAAAACTACTGGACCGATCAGCGTGAAACCGCAACTATTCGACGCGGAATTAATCGTAGATGGTTATAGGCTATATATTTTTCAAATTCTATGAGCCCTTTGTCATGTTTTCTCAATTTGTTTGTTTATTATTCTTTTGACGCACCAACAACTCAAAACTACTGAACATATTGGGATAGGACTAATACCTTTCAACGCAGTATTTCTCGTAGACAGGTATTTTTTGGATTCCACGGATCCTCTCTCATTTTTTTTTTTCGATTTACTCTTTTGTACATTTTTCACTTCAATTTACGCTTATATACATTTTTTTCAACAAAATACTCTTACTTTTATTCATTCGTTTGTTTTTTTTTTAATTAGCCATAAATGAAACGTCATATGCACAGAACATATGAAACGCGGGCAGAGCCGCGGGCACCAGCTAGTTTATAATAAAATCTTAACGAAACGAAATCTGTTCATAGAAGACGTTTAAAATAAAAACATACTACGCTAAAGAGCCTCAGAAACGACTACGGAACACGTTTCGGTCGTTTTAAAAATTGATGTCTATTATTATGTTTATTAATTTGTTCGCCAATCACGCAAAAACTACCGAACCGATTTCGATGAAAGTTGCTTATGATATATATTACAACCATGCTGGAGAGTATAGGCTGCGAATTGTCTTAATTGCGACCGGGTAAAACCGCGGGCACAGCTACTTATTTTAGAAATAGGGATGATCTAGTTTGTTCGTAATCGATAAGTGGAAACTAATGAATCGATTTTAATAAAATTCTTTCGTCATTAGACTGATACTGAGTAACATAGGTTATTTTGTTTTAATTTAGAGGTATCTATATCCACGAGGTAAAGCCGGGGCAGGTCGCTAGTTGATTTAGGGAGGGGGGGGGGGCGGGGGTTGCAACTGTAAAGTTATAATCACCCCCCTCTCCCGGACGTGAATGCTTCTCTTTGAGAGGCGGGCTAAGAGGTGGGTGGGGAGAGAGCCTGTGGGTCAGGCATCGGCATTCTCCCCTCATACCCATTGGGCCTAAGTACGAACGAGGCCCGGTGGGCTTGCCGCAGGGGGCGACGCGGTGCAATGCTGACGCAATCCCGTATCGCCCCCATCCCAAATGCGGCGGGCGGCTCCGGGAGGTTTAGTTGGCATTTCCGGACGCTTCAAGTCCGGGTGAGTCCCACACTGGTGCGGAGACGTCCCTCCGCACCCCTTACACATTGCATTGGGCGACTTCGGTCTCACTAATGCAATGGGTAAGGGTAATGCGTAAATGCAATAAACTCCTCAAAAAAAAAAAGGTCGCTAGTTGATAATAAATACAGAGGTTAATTTAAAGATTTTTCTTTTCTTTTTCCTTGCACGTTCACATGAGGTTATAATTTTATTGTGTATATTTTTGTGTTACCAGTTATACCGACTGTAGTCGACGATGGCGATGCGGACTCGGCCGCTGAGGAGGAGCGGCTGCTGGACCCGCCGATGATAGTGCACTGCTCGGCGGGTGTCGGGCGGACCGGCGCGCTGATACTGGCGGAGACCGCGGGGGAGCTCGTGTCGCGCCGCCAGCCCTTCTACCCCCTCGACTTAGTACGGACTATGCGCACGCAGCGACCGATGTGCATACAGAACGCCGTAAGTCTCATTTTTACCCTCCCCCTCTTCTTCCCGCACTTTCGCCCCTTATCTTCTCTCATCCTTCCCCTTATCTTCCACCACCCTTCCCCTTATCTTCCACCACCCTTCCCCTTATCTTCCACCACCCTTCCCCTTAACTTCCTTTACATTTCCCCTCGTCTTCCCTCAGATTTCCCCACGCCTTCCCCCCCCCCCCCCCAAACCCCATCCTCCCATGTATATAGTTTCATTTTATCCTTTGCATTTTGGCAAAGGTACTACAGATCATACAGCCAAGTCTGACGTCAGAAATACTTTAAAGAAATGGTGACCCATTATTTATTTAAGACATGAAAGTTTTTGACGGATATTTATTCTAATTTTATTAAATACAAGTAATATTTAACAATATCCTCTTTTGGAAAAGATATAATCATCTGACAAAGCAATTCCCAAGTTTCCCAGTTGGTATCATTATTTTTCTCAATTCGAAAAAGGACATAGCCAGCCTGCTACAAGTTACTTACAGGAGAGTAACTTCGGTGTAGAAAATTAGAGCTAATTATATTTAGGATTGTTATAGATACCCTCTTCTCTCGCTCTCGCACTTATACCCAGTAATGAGGTGAAAAAGTACAATATAAAAACATCATTTATTTACTTACTATGAAATGATTGTCTTTTATCTAATAATTGGCTGATAATGTTTTAATTTTAATTTCTAGAGCCAATACAAATTTGTATGCGAGAGCATACTAGCGGCCTACGCTCAGGGTTATGGGAAATCATCATCAGAAAGCGGTTCCAATTAATTAATGGTTTATTTTTATACGAAAAACGAGACGAATCCTTGCCAATTGTTATTGTATAAATAAATCCTCTAACGACTCGATAAAGTCTTAACTTAGGGCCAACTTTTTGATCCGTAATCAACTCGAGAAATGGTCAGATTTGTAACAAATGGTTAAAATAATGCCATGATGCGTTTCTTGAAACATATTTAAGCTAACCATTTGTCAAAAATTTGACTATTTGTTAAAATATTTAACCATTCAACTCAGTCTGGTTAGCAAGATGGCGGATGGTTAACTCTAGTGCGAACAGCTGTTTTATTGCTTTTGTGTAACATTTGAACTAGATAATTTAAAGTTTCATTACATAACATTAATTTATATAAAAATAACTTGTTAAATAATTACAACGTATTGCTATTTATTATCTTTTTCGTAATATTTTTTATGTTTATGAATTTTGTTTTTCATAGGAATTCAGTATTCCATTATATTATATTATATCAAGTTCGTACAAATATTTATTTGGCTTGTAAAATATATTAAATTCAAGAATTAAATTATAAAATCAAAGAACATTTTAGACAAGACGAAATAAAAAAAAAAAAGCTAATATCATTACAAAACTATCACAAGAAATAGTAATGGACACAGATGTTCGAGAGTAGTTCGCTCGACCCTTTGTTTTTTTAATGTTTGTTCGACAACTGGAATTATGGACCCTGACACATTTTACTCGGAATGATCATACAAAAAAAAATTACCGGAATCAAAAGTATTCTATTATACAGTTCTATTTACTGGCAACATCAATAACTATTGCTAAATTTAACTATAGTAGATCTTGTCATCAAAAAACGCATTGTGATTATAATTGGTTTGTGTAATAGTAATAGTAAAATTGACAAATGGGTATAGTAACTTTGACTACGGATCAAAAAAATCGGCTTCTCAACGAGGGAGCAAACAGTACGATATTGTCATCATTTTTATAAAACGGTAATTTTTTCGATGAGGATAATTATTTTATTACGTTAGTTTTAACTTTAGTGTGTGTGTGTGTGCGTATGTGTCTATTCGTAGTGTATGTTTGTGTGCGTGATACAAAATTTTCATGTTTAATTGGAAAAAAATATACTAAATATTTATTTTACTAATCTGTATTATAAACGTCGTAAATGTCACTGATATCTAATCTACAGATGTCGCTTAATAAAAATAAGATGCCCGTTTTGACATTTGTCATCGCGACTTTGCTAGTGATGTCCCAAAGCGACTAGTTCGATATCGATAGGAATCGATTCAGTAATCGTTTTGATTGTTGATATTATTATTAATTATAGTTTTTCACTGTCATTTTTTTATTTTAAAGATTTCAAAATTTGTTTTAAAGAAAACATGGTAACATGCAGTCTGACACAATTCTGTAAGGACACATTGCTGTATTAATTTATGGTCAATCAAGTTGTGTCTATGGGAATATGATAACGGTTAAAAAACATTTATAATTGCTCATAAAGGAACTTAATAGAGTTATGACTTATTTAACCAAAAAAGTAAACTGTCAAAACTGGCTTCTTAATTTGTGACGACTGTAATTAAAATGCTTTTTTTTTTTTTTTAATTTCACACTTTCGTTAATTTTAAATTATTATTCACTCTTAAAAGTGAACATTTTTACTTGTTTTTTTTTACCGTAGCTCGGTAAAGATCCCAGTGAGAATGATACCTAATTAGAAAGAGAATGATAAAATTTTATACGAAAAAAAAAAAAATTATAAAAAAAAATCGATCGACATGATCGTGCGCGGTTTTTTTTTTATTTATGTTAAAAAAAATGTATTCCGTTTTTCGATATTATTCTAAAGACGTTCTCGAATAATCGAACCCCTAGATACATATCAATCTTGTTGAATTATTATTGTAATAATATCTTTTATTTTTCTTGTTTATTTATTTTAGATTTAGGTACATACTCATTATAAAAATTATAATATATTATATACTTCCTGTGATTTCCTTAACCGTTTATTTTTATTTTTTTTGTTCGTAGATAAATAAATTAATCGTATTTTAAATAGAAACCTTGCCTTTAATATAACGAATTTATTATTAATTGTATAGTTTTGTTATTTCTATCGATGTCGGCAGAAGATATAATTATATATATACTAGCTGGTGCCCGCGTCTCCGCCCGCTTTTCATGTGTTCTGTGCATATGACGTTTCATTTATAGCTAATTTAAAAAAAACAAATGAATGAATAAAAGTAGAGTATTTTGGTTTTATTAGCGGAAAAAATGTATATAAGCATAAATTGAAGTGGAAAATGTACAAAAGAGTAAATCGAAAAAAAAAAAAAATGAGAGAGGATCGGTGGAATCCAAAAAATACCTGTCTACTACTAATACTGCGTTGAAAGGTATTAGTCCTATCCCGATATGTTCAGTAGTTTTGAGGTGATGGTGCGTCAAAGGAATAATAAACAAACAAATTGAGAAAACATGGCGAAGGGCTCATAGAATTTGAAAAATATATAGCCTATAACCATCTACGATTAATTCCGCGTCGAATGGTTGTGGTTTCACGCTGATCGGTCTAGTAATTTTGGAGTTTACCTCGGACAAAGAAACAAACTTTGCTTATATATATTTATATAGATATGTAAAAGTTTTATTAAATGGTATTTTAACGTTTTGTATTTATCGATATTTTAATTTGTCGATACAACTTTGTTAAGATTGTAAATCGATTCAGAATTATCGATTCCAGTTATAAGTTATTTATCTATTCATGTTATGCTTTTATTTTATATTAAATAAAAAAAAAGAGATATATTTATCGATTTACCCACATCGATAGACATAACTAACTTGTTTACTGATATAGTATACCCAAGTTTAGTATTTTATTGACTGTTTTTTATTTCTGTGCCATTTATTATATAAAAATTAAAAAAGAACCACTGTAAAAACGAAATGATTTTTTTATTAGAAAAAAAAAGTAGTAAAAATATATTACAGTAAAAAGAAAAATAATGTTGTTTTATTTCCAAATAATCAAAATGCTTTATTACCCCGAAACGTCAATAAAAACATCATATATCCAGATTGTCATGGATGGAGGCTTTAAAAGGGAACTCAAGAATAGTATTTTCCTATTATTATGATATACTAGCTGAGTGCCCGCGTCTCTGCCCGCAATTCATATCTGCTCCAATGTGTAATATAAGTTATACCTAACCTAAAAAAAACAAATGGGTGAAGAAAAATAAAAGTTGTTTTTATTAGCGGAAAAAAAAAAAAAATACATAAGAGTAAATTGAAGAAAAAACGAATGGGACTACGGTATCTAAAAAATAATATCCTATAACCATCTACGAAAAATTCCGCGTCGAATGGTAGTAGTCTCATCCCGATATGTTCAGTAGTTTTCCATTTTCCTTATATATAGAGTCGATTATAAACAATATGTGTGATACCGGCTAAGAATAGTACCACCCCATATCTTCCTGTGGGTGTCGTAAAAGGCGACCAGGGGATGGGCAGCAGCATCATCTGAGAACCAAAAATACCTGACTACGATCGCCAACCAGCCTGCCAAGCGTGGCGATTATGGCAATCCCTCCCATACTAGGGGAGACCTATGTCCAGCAGTGAAAGTTGAATAGATAGATAGAATTCCAGGCGATAAATAAAAAAAAAGTAAATTACCGAGACCAATAAACTAAGGCTAGTACCATGATGAAACCTTTCAATTTTTAGAATAAGCCGTTCTATTACTTGCGACGAATGAAATGACGAATGAAAAAAAGTTTAATTATTATTTGATACGAAGGAAACAAACCAAAGTATGTGATTTTTTTGTTGATATTGCTTTCTTCTACCAAATTGCATAATATTCTGTTAGTAATGTAGATAATATAAGAATGAATGTGAGTGGATACATAACGTATACTGAAAAAAGACAGGACATTAATTATTTTTTTCGTTATAACATACTTACAAACATGTAAATTTGATTTGATTACAAGTCATGTCTACCATATTTGTTTGCTACATCGTGGGCCGCAAAAATAGCGGAATAAGTTTGATGCAGAACTTTCCCAGCAATTTGACGATCACCGAATAATCATAAGTCATTGAAAATTTTGAAATCTTGACCATGTCTCTAAGCTAAAAACTAGATTTGAGAGCATGTTCAGATTAGGTAAACTTTTGTATAAACAGCGATTTCCTTAGAAGCCTCAACCCAAGTCAAAGTAAGATTGGATAAATGACTTATTTTTTTACTATAATAGGATTGACAGAGCAAAACGCCGGCTTAACCGTATCTCGGAATCATACAGAATCTGAGGTAAGAAATTACTATAAGACTGACCTTTTCAAAAATACTCTAGCGGTCGAATTTTACCGTATCGGCTTTAAATTTTCAGTCTTTTTTTTTTTTGCTAACACACTTTCGAAAAATAATCGGATAGCCATAAGGACTGGCGACCGAAATGCAAACTCGAAACTTTGGAAAATTGTTTTTAATGAATAAATAATTATAATTGCATAGTTAATTGATATTAAACAGCTTATAAAGCGTCAGTACTTAAATGCCAAGTTATAGTTTATATTCTGTAGCATGTTGAGGGCTGACATCCCTTCACGCGCGGATACTCGTCAAAAAGTAACTGATATGCCTTTAATTTTTTATGAGCTCTACTTTTGTCATCGCTTATCCGGATATATTTAATCTAATCCAATTTTCTGAACTTCGCTGCTAAACTAGTAATCATAAAGATAAATTTAATCTACGCCTTTAAAACGCTGAAGATTACCTTTACCACGTAATCGGCTCGTGTTTAAAATCTTTCACCTGTACGTAAATAGATGCATAACGCGTATATCGAAATATACGTTTCACGGGCATATCATAATAATATTTAAAATATTCTGTTGTTTATAATAAATTTATCTTTGACGATAATTATAAATAAACCGCTCTGCTTGTTTACTTCGCAGCCGCATATTTAGTTGCGCTTAACCAATGCTGACCGACATTGAAACATTTCTTTTTGACGTTTCATACACCAGTTAAATTTATTGCACGTATCTATTTAAAAAAAAACCATCATATATTTAAAGTCTATTAATAAAAATAGTTATTCGACAAACCGTGAGTCATTCATTGAATTAAAATTTTATTCATTACAAAAACAATATGTAATAATTATTTTCGAAGCCTCGGGTTTTGACTCTGAGAGGTAATTAATTTTCAGTCAGAAAGGAGGTGGGCGGTGTATTTTAATTACACGTAAAGATCATTATTAACCAAAATAATCGTTTGAAAGAGGTTAGTTTAATCTGTAGATTGGAAAATAATTAATTAAATTAGTAATCGAAATTTTAGAGTCAAAAAATGGTAAAATTAGAATAATGTTCAATTACTTTTTCTAGGTTTGCTCTTTCGTCCTCCCGTAGTATATCCTGGGTATGTCATTATTTGTGTAAATGAAATACGTGGCCTTTACGGATCAATAGTATGCAGTGAAACTAATATTTGTTCCTCTATTTAGAAGACTACATAAATGGTAGGAGCTTTTCGCGTCTGGCCTCGAATTCGATGAGATGTCTTAAGTAATTATTATGACACCTAACACATATTAATTTATAGTTGCTTTTAGGTCACTGAACTAACCAAATAAGTTATTTCAAAGTAGTGTTTAAATATTAGATTTTTCCAACCTTAGTTTCCAAATTTGGCAGCTATGTCTTCTTTTTTCGAATCGACTACACATATTATTTATAGACGAAAAATTGAGGAGGTTAAGGTAGTTAACTCCATAAGGCTTGTGTGGTGAGAGCTTATGTTTCTATGTTGAGAGTAGAAACCTATATAATTAATTACCTTACCGAATAATACGAGCAATATCACAAAAATTACACTGATCTCCGAGATCTGTAAGAAATCATGAAATGTCGATGTCAGCTGACCTATATATAAAACGCTAGGCGTCCACTAGGCTCACCGAGCAGAGTCGAATCGAATTGCTATAAATCCAGCCTGGTATATATTTTTGGTGTGATGGTACCATATTCCTGTGGTGCCAGTTAAAAATAGTACCACCTCATAATTAGCTGTGAGTGTCGTCAAAGGCGACTAAGAGATAAACCAAGGGATGGCCAGTAGCATCATCAGTAGTAACACAAACACCTACTCCGATCGCTAACCCGCCTACCAAGCGTGCCGATTATGACAATTCCCGTTTTAGTGGAGATCCATTACCAAAAATGATTAGGGTTTGCATAAAAAAATTAAAACTTATGGAATTGTGAACAAATACGATTCATTATTTTACCAATGATTATTATTTCAAAACTATATTGTAAAATTAATTATAAAGTGAAGAATATATAAAAAGCGGGCAAAGCCGCGGGCACATAGCTAGTTTGAAATAAAAACATTTCCTTACCTTTTTTTTTTGACGGGGGGAAATGCATTTACGCACTACCCTTATCTATTGTATTTGTGGGATCAAAGTCCCTCAAATACAATAGATAAGGGGGCACGGAGTGACGAGCTCCGTGCCAGTGTGGGACTCACCCTGGTGTGAAGCGCCCGGAAATAGCCACTAAAACCCCCCGGGGCCGTCCGCTGCATTTGGGATGGGGGCGATACGGGGTTGCTAGGCATGTCGCCGCGTCGCCCCCTGCAGCAAACCCACCAGGCCTCGTCAGTGCAATGGCCCGGTAGGGATGAAGGAGAATAATTCCCCTCTACCACTTAGCCCGCCTCAGAAGGAAGCACAACCATTAGGTTGACAGTCCAGGGGCAGGATATACTTCCTGCCCCCATAACATTTCCTTACCTGAGCTATTCATCGCTTACAAGTACTAATTAATTCGCCTCGATTCTTCTTAGATAAACGACCTTGAAACAAATGCTACTGGACTCGATATCGCTTTGAACATCTGTAGCCAGAAACGTGTCGCACTGTACAACGAGATCCGACAGCATCAGTTGAGAGTCTAGAGTTTTCAATTTCAATGGAATATAATAAAACACCTACTTACTTCGCTTACTAAATAAACTAACACAGTCCTATTTATTGTCTGAATAATACATTACACCTTCCCTTATGACAGCGAACCAGCGTTGCTATGACAACCATATTGAATTAATGAGAACATGGGTAATTTTATCCGGCTTTTGAAACACGTTATAATTAATAAGCAATAATAATAATTTCTTTAAACATACCTTTCGTTTTTCAAGAACCCATTTTTTATTACAGCCTATTTAGTGTCTGATCACTTCGATACAAGTGCATACGCTATACTCCTTCGACATTAAGTGAGGATCGAACAGACAACAGATGTACGTAAAACCTAAAAAAATACGGTTCTCATAAGCCTTTTAATATTGCGGGTTCAAAATTTAAAATGTTAATATTCTTATACGTGCTTTCATTATATAAAAGCTAATGTACACATATCTATCTATCTGTTTCTCCGTTAGCTGATTTATAACTCAAGAACCACAGAACATTTACATAATTAAATCGTAAACATATTATCTGGCTAGGTCATAGAATGATTATGGGGGGCAGGATATACTTCCTGTTATATACTGTTGACCTATGGTCAAGCTTCCCTTGAGAGAAGTGGGCTAAGAGGTGGGTGGGGAAGTATTCCCCCTCATCCTTACTGGGCCATTGCACGGACGAGGCCTGGTGGGTCTGCCGCAGGGGGTGACGCGGTGCTTGCGAAAGCCATCCCGTATCGCCCCAATCCCAAATGCGGCGGACGGCCCCGGGGGGTTTAGTGGGTACTACCGGACGCTTCACGTCCGGGCGAGTCCCACACTGGCACGGAGTCGTCCCTCCGTGCCCCCTCCGGTCTCACTAATGCAATAGGTAAAGGGAGTGCATAAATGCATTCCCCTCGTCAAAAAAAAAAAACATTTCTTACGTTAAATAATTTGTATGAGTATTTTGAAAAAGTAATTTTTAAAACTTCACAAAAACCACCATGAACTTGTCCCATGAAATGTAAGGCATTTTCATCCTTGCATTATATAAAACCTATAAAAATATATACTCTAATAAAGCGAAGCCGGGAGCACGTATCTTGTAGTTAATATAATTACAAATTGTAGATCATAAGTAGGTAATTTCATCCATCTATCAATCAGCCGAAAGACGTCCACTGCTGGACATAGGTCTCCCACAAAGATCTCCATAACAAGCGATCTTGCAATACCCGCATCCAGCGGAGTCCCGCAACCTTGACCAGGTTTTCGGTTCACCTTGTGTCCGGTCCGGTCCCACGCCGAGTATCCGGTACGCGGTAGCCATTCGCGAACCTGTTGGCCGTTCTAACTAGCAATGCGCTTAAGTTTGGCAACTCTTCGGGCGATATCGGTTACTTTGGTTCTTCTGAGGATCTCCTCGTTTCTGATTCGATCACACAGCATAGTCGCCTTCGTTGCCCTTTGGGTAACTTTGAGCTTTTCTGATTAGGTGCATTGTAAACGACTATGTCAGTAAGTATTTAGATGTAGACTATATACAATATATCAAGTTTATCATACTAATAATACCTACTAATAATACCTACGTACATGAATATAATTCATGATTGTGTTTCACGAGTCGGATCAAATATAATGGGACGGTTCGCATCCGGTTCACATCCGGCCCGCAGGGCGATGTTTGCGCGTAAACACGTCATATGCGGTTACCGGAATTAACTAACAAACGGTTTTACTAAAGATTTCAACATGACGTGAGTGATTTTTAATTTTGCGAGCTCTAGAACGAAACAATGCTGTGGTTACCCATCAGGTCAACACTACTTAGTTCGAAAAATAAATTAACCTACATTTTGAGTTGCGTGGAACACTTGAGGTCATAACGTACATTAATTTGCGGCATTTCTTACACTATCATAGTTTCATTATAAAGTAAGAGAGAGAAAGACCTATCAATAGTAACTCAACAGTTTTATTTACAACTAGTGGGCGCCTGCGACTTTATCTACCTGTCTTATTTTCATTGAATGTCGGAACTCTTGATTTTGTTTTGCTTTTTATAGCCTATTTCTTACCGAACGACCTATGCTTCCCGTACACAAAATTTCATCCGTTTTTTTAACTCTTAAAACGAAGTTGGCAATTTTTATAGCCTATCAATAGCTAATTAGAAGACACTTTATGCGCAGAAAATTTTATAAAAATCGTTCAATCTGTTTACGAGTTATAGACAAACAGAATTTTTAATTACTTTTTTTAGGAATTCTAAAAATCATTTTTAAAGTCAATTTAGCATTTCGACAGCTTCTTGACATAAATACTTAATGCAAACAAAGTTTCATCGAAATCGGTGAAGCCGCTTTTGAGTCAAATCCGGACAGACGGATATAAAAAAGTTAATGTCAGATTCGAAATTAGTAACGGCTAAACTAAAAAATCCTGTCTTCTCTATGTTAAGTGTTGTTTTGGCCTGAATCTTAGTAACTACCAAATAATATAGCGGTCATTTATTAAGAGCGCATCGAACTTCGTATCAGTTTGTTATTGAATTGTCAACTGAAAAATAATGGCGTAATATGTAATCCCATGCAGTGAATAGGTTTTGTCAACGAGATCTTCACCCTTTGTCATTCCCTAATCAGTTAAAACGTTATAAGGAACAAGAATATATCTTATTATTATAAGCCAAATTATTTCAAAACTCGGAGAGATATTAAAGAAGGTAATTTATTACGGATTCCTACTTCCCTGTTCCTGAATCAAATACAACGTGCTAGTCCCAGACACTAACAACATAAATCGCCAACATCACATCTCAAAATCGTCTATGCGTTTCTAATCAACAACTTTTATAGTTCAAATATTCCGGATAAAAAAAACGAGTGCGATAAAGTTTTATTAAAAGAAATAATATTTTTTTAATAAATCGAACTTTCTTGTAGACAACGTTTAAAACGTTTCATGTCACCAATGTAATTCAAATTTAAAAATACTGAATTCAGTTTAGGCCCAGAATTTAAGTTTGGAAAACAACTCAGCCATCGAGAAGAACCAACAAGCAACTCGAGCTAGTTTTTTCCTGTTTTTTATGGAACTATACATAGGTATAGGCATATACAATTGACAAAGAAGGGTATCATTTCGAGACATCACATATTGATCCCTAATAACGTTTGCAATTTAAAACTTACATGACATAGTGCCTGAACTTATATAACTTAACCCCTTGACCACCTTCCCGGCGTTTACGCCAGCTTTCCATTGTTTTCCTATTGTTTCATTTTTACGGGTACTCGACACATTAATAAATACTAGTTTAAATTTTTTTTCAAGTTAAATTTCACTGATTGACTGACGGCTTCAGTTTGCTAAAATAAGTCATTTTAATAAACGTAAAAACTTAATTCACAGAATTATCAATTAATCGACTGTTAATGATAATTATAAATGTAACAATATTAATAACATATGTATAACTTTATCATCTAACGATGATAGTTATCATGAAAATACATGATTCCCTGGTACAACATACATAAAAAAAATCATGACTAAGAAATGAAAACAAACAGGGAAGCGAAGTCTCAAAAAGGGAGAACCGATTATTCCCGATGAATCCGACGAAGAATTAAGCATTATTATTTAGTATCGGTCGACGTAAGTTCATACTATTGTAACTCACTGAATTTTCACAATTCATTTATACTAATATGTTCTAAGGTTAGGTGAAATATAATACTATTTATATTTTTTCTCGACTTTATTCACTATTATCATCATCATATAATATATACATTATATGACAGAATTTATATTAAAACCTATCTAAAGTATACATGCACAATCTTACCAAAAATTATGTAAATCGGTTCAGCAGTTTTTGAGTTATTAACCTGAGTTTTGTAATTAGCGTTAATGGAGAAACAGAGAGACGTCGACTTCTACTATAATTCTATACATTTGCTAAAAAAAGCAAATATATTAAAAGATAGAACAAACTTGTAATGAAACTGTTTATGACAAAACCTATCGAAAAAGGTACCAAGAATGAATTTTTTTTATCATACATAACCACATACATCAGACCTAAGTTATTAAGAAATATTTACCGTACTTAATACATAAAGAAAGCGTTTGTTTGATTTTTTTTCTGATAGGTTATTAATGAAATATAATATGCTATTTTAATAAATACTAGCTGATCTCCGCGATTTTAACCGCGTAGTTCCCATGAGATTTTTGCAATAAAAACTATGTCACTCTCTGGATTTCAAACTATCTCAATACCAAATTTCATTCAAATCAGTCCAGTAGTTTTTAAGTTTCTTCGTTACATACAAAAATACAAATCTTTCCATTTTATAATTTCGTATATATATAATCTTTTATCACAGTATAAAGAAATGACAAACGAATGACTTTTAAAAACATGGTAACACAATACGGACCTTCAGCGTTAAACACGGCAGTTTATCCGCGACTACCGGTTGGGCGGGCCGCCCAAACAGTTGTACGCGCCGCCTATTCTGATCTCGTTCCGTACAAAAAACCCGTCAGAAGAGATATTACAAACGTTCAATGAATTTATTGTGTGACGTAGGATAAATGAAAAACTTTTTTTTATTAAGAGTAATAAGACTATATATTTTGTGAGTTATCGGGTACATTAAATTTATGTTTATTCGTTTTTTTTTAAGTATAATTTATATACTAATTTAATTACATTTAACATTTATAATTAAACTCATTTTAGGATATAATTACACGTTATTTAAATATTGCTATGTAGTCTCCATTGAAGTTATTATAAAAACAAATTTATATTTTTACGTTGTCTTAAATGTTGTTAAACTATTTTTTTTATATAGTTTGAAGGTTATTTGGAACATTTAACACAATTAATCGATCGTTAGGTACCTATTAAAATATACGGGACAACATAATATTAGTCACGTACAAAGATAAAATGATGACATGCATCATTGATTTATTATGATGTTAGCGTACAGGCGTTGTACGGAAACGATATTTTATTTCAAACTAGCTTTCACCTCCCACTTCGTCCGAATAAAATCACTATTTAAGGTATTCAATCCATTTTACACATATTTCTTTGAGAGTTAATTTGGAATATAACTGTCATCACTCTACTTTTTTTTAACACGGTGTTTAAATTTCAAATTATTAGTTCAAAAAATTTATTAATTTTTTCTTCAAATTTATCGGAATTTTAATATATTTTTATAGACTTTTATTGTTCATTTTACTAATTAGCAACAGAATCTAGAATTTCTATTATCATATAACTATTGATTTGTTTTATTATATTAACTAAAATATAGATTCTGTACATACAAGATATTAAGTTCAAAAGATTCTAAAAAAGTCATAAATTTGGAATCAGATATTCATGAATAGATAAATATTCAGTTCAGTATTCCTTTAAGAATCAGTTAAGTAAATATTATTAACTTATTCCCCTTAATTAAAATTATTATGAAAACTATAAAAAGCGAAACATGTAGGGAATTCCCAGAATCAAAGTTTGGTAAAAAGCAGATGAGTCCGCGGTCGATTGTTTGTATTTTGTACTGTGTATATTGGTAATTTTTGTGTCGATTTCGTTTATAATTAGTCTCGTTTTTATATTATAAATTATAACATATTAATTTTTATATATACTTATAAATAAAATTGAAGTGTCTGTTTGTTATGTTTTTTTTTTTACTATATAGATATGAACGTATATCCGACATAGGTACGGGTACAGGTATAGATAGACCAAGAACACAATTTTTCAAATTTTTGTCTGTCTGTCTGTTTGTTCTGTGTAATCTCCGAAACGGCTGGACGGACTTTGACGGGACTTTTTTTGGTAGATAGCTGAAGTTACTGCAGTTAACTTAGGGTACTTTTAATTTTCAAAAATAATTAGGATTACGCGTAAAAAAAATCCGATTCAATGCACAGTTTTACGGGCAAGTGCTATAATTTATGAGAAATATTTTTACTTTATCTTCGAACTAAAAGAAAACAAAGCCTGTGTACTTATGTACGCACGTAAGAAGTTATACGTTTTTGATGCGTTAATAGAAAAAAAAAACTAAAACGTTGACAGCTAACTTCCGGGTGTTGGTTTTTCGTGACGGTTGTACGCGCGCATCGTAAAAATTTACTATCAACATTTTTCTCTAACGCGTCAAAAGATGTATAACTTCAAAAAGTGTTACGAGTCCCGTATATAAAAATTAAAACACAGTGAAGAATGTATGAAACACTGGCGCACCCGCGGGCACAAGGCTGTTATTAAATAAAAGTAGAATTTTATACTTGACGTAATGTAAAAGCGTTTTAATTTTATAATGAAGGGAATCCCTGGAACGATTGTCAGGATTAATAAAACAACATAACATTGTATTGATTTTTTTTTTAAATAAAAGCTTTACTTTAGTTTTAGACAAAGTTTTACACATTTCAAAGACGATCCTTCATATTTAGACTATATATTCTACGTTCAAAACAAGTGATTTAAAACACACTACGTTTAAAACATGCTAACCTTGATTGGAATAAGAAAGCGCAAATAACATTCACGTTTCATTTACACAGAATGAGAAAGACTGTGTCTTATTCATATTGCATAGGTGTAAATATTTCTTACACTCTTCGAAATTCTCAGAGAGATTTAAATTTCACGCACGTGCTGTATTATCTGGCATGTGATTTATCTCATCGTGTAGGAGCCTGGAGATAATAATCGATAACCTAATCATTTACCGTGATTCACTGGCTCGAACGCGGCGCGTTGATTTACTTTACTCGCAATTAACTCACATAATTCATCACATACAAGCAAACTTCGGACTACCGAGTTTCGATAACAAATGAAGAGCTATACATCCATTAATTCCTCAGTATTGTCGATAATTTTTGCTCAACCAAATCACTAGTCAATGCACATAATAATGCACGGATCATTAATATAATATAATCTTTTGTTTAAATCGGTCCAATAAACAACGTACCTTGAGTGTCTTAAATCAAAATAAAAAATCTATTTATTCAATTACGGTTCCGGATAAGGGCGTTTATGAATGTGTAAATATTACCAGCGGTTCGGAAAATAACTTAGACAGAGAAACGCCGGCAAGAAACTCGATCATGTTTTCTTTTCATTTATGTTTTTTTTAAATAAAACTATACAATTGGCATCATATATCGTTCACACTATGATCCACCCTATTAAACAAATAATGCCTTTGCAAATTAAATCTTAGCTGAGAAAGAGCCTGAAGTGTCTTACGAAAACCATCTACTTTGAAATTAACTACTACAATAATCAGACATTATTATTAAATATATAATTATAAAGCCTGCCTCGGTGGCGCAGTTGTATTACGGTGCGACTGCGTTCTGAGGTCTCGGGTTCGATCCCCGGTTCGTGTGGTATTGGGTTTTTCTACTCAGTATCATCCCGGAGTTTTGAATTTGTGCCCGATATGGCGACAGGCTCGCCCCCTGTCACATCTGGGACGGAACTAAGCTCGGCGAAATGTGAGTGGGGTGTAGTTCGCTATTTCACCTCTGCCTAACCCTTCGGGGATAACAGGCGTGAGCTTATGTTATGTTATGTGTTATTATTAAATTAATATATGCCATGAAAAGCACAATCACAGTGTCGCATGGATTCAAAATTTTTGGATTAGCCGGTATATATATATTTATCCAATTAATTTATATTAAATTTAGATGCACGTATGAATTACTTATACAAATAGAGCGGTTGTATAGGACATACAAACAGCGTCTTGATGTAACATCTGACATACAAACTGAATAAGTAAATAATTCAAGCAACAAACATATTCGATAATAACAGAAAAATGCTATAAATAATTCTTGTCTTATATATATAAATAAAACACCAGAGGTATGTTGTAGTGCGTGCATCACGCAAAATGTACTGAATAATATTAGCTATGATTCTTAGCCCTTATCTATACTAATAAACAAAATTGAGTGTCTGTTTGTAACATCAAAAATATTTTTTTTACCAAACAGATATTAATGTACGTATATATATAGGATCTAAAAATACAATTTTTAAATTGTCAGTCTGCTTGTAACAGGTAATCTCCCGAACAGCGGGACAGATTTTTATGGGACTTTTTTAGTAAATAAAGTTACTCTGCGTAACTTAGGGTACTTTTAATTTTCGAAAATTGTTAGGGTACCGCGAAAAAAAAAAAAAAAAAAATTCAAACTCATAAAAATATAAATAAAATCCGATTCAATGCATAGATTTACTGGCAGGTATTTGAATGTTTGAGAAATGCTTTTGTTTAATGTTAGTAACAAAAATTTCTTGGAAAATAATAAGGGTTCCGTATAAAAAAATTAGAAACTATATTACGCAGTGGAAAATTTATATGAAACGCGGGCGCAGCCGCAGGGACACCTCTAGTAAAAATTATATCTATATATCTTCATTTATTATACGGTTAAGATAATAAACAACGCAGACGCAGTCGCTAGTGTCAGCTAGTTTATTATCCGCTGTGTTTCTGCATTAATCGGCCTACGTACATCTAGATAACAAATGAACCGATTTTAAAAAAGCCGCATTTTTTTGCCGACATAATTTCTGGACTGCTTTTAACATATATTTTGTTACAATATGTTATGACATACAAAAAAATAATAATTATATATAAAAAAAATTAGAGGATAAAGTCGACAATTATAATACAAAAACCGGGTTCATTCAAATTTGTAATTTAACCAGTGTCTAAAATTTCAAATTTTATGAAATATAATCTCTAAATAATCCAAAAACAATCTTTGTGATTAAACTTTTACTTTAAACATGTGTTCAACGGGAGTTTATCTTTTTTGTAATAACACCGTGAATGTTTAAGATACTTGATTATATGCGATTGGAATCCCTAGTATGTTCCAGTAATAGATATCATCATCTCCCTCCCCTTATCCCATTTTTACTTGAGCTCAGCGTAACATGTCATCCTCCTTCATTCATCTCTGTTTGTGGTCACATCCACGTCCACTTCCCTTCAAAACATATCGTTTCTTACACAATTTTTTTCTTTGGTCTTTCTTTATCCCTATAATCTATAACTTTCATATCCAATATGTTTCTTACACCATCCTCGTTCCTCTCTGCGCATCATATGCCCAGGACAGACGGCTGCTCCTTAACTTCTCTGTCACTGGCCTCACTGTCAAACATCCCCTAATGTTCTCAAACTCTAGTAATAGATATATAGTAGCAAAAAAAAAACAAACTTCGGAACTTATAACTTAGGTCTATGTACTTAGACCACTTTTTGCCTTAGTAGTATTTTCCCGCGCTCCCGCCTGCGAAACCGCCGTTTTCACCGCCGGGTATAAGTGGCTAATTTTGCTCCCGCACACACTCCGGGTCCCCCTCCGGTGGCAACCTAAGGCGACCCAGAAACACTGCACACACACTCTTGCAAATAACACACAGGTACATAGGTCCTGTACCTTAGGTACATAGGTACCTTTTTTCATTATTATTATTACTAAATAAAAAATGTAGGGATTAGCTAGGTTTAAATACGCGGTGACTGCGGCGGCGTGGTGACTGCGGCGAAGCGGTGACTGTTGCGACGCGGTGACTGCGAAAGCCAGCCCGTGTCGCCCCCATCCCAAATGCGGCGGACGGCCCCGGGGGGTTTTAGTGGGTATTTCCGGAGTCAAGCCGAGTTTCGAACCCTTATGCTAGTTACCTTTTGCGACTGAGTTCCTTCAGCACTCGCCCACAAAGTTCGGTGAAGCTGCAGAGGCACTTACGGTCAACTGCATTCGCTAGGTTAGATAAAGCCAGAAGTGCCAGCCTTCTGGGTACGTTTACTTGCGGTAGTAATTTGGAGGACTTTGAGTTTTTGTAAATATTTTGTCTAGATTAGATAACTAGATATTGTTTTTTATTAGAATATATCTCCTTTGTATCATCAACTTAACTTTTTAATTTATTAGAACATGATATATAATAACGGACACCATAACAGCATCAGCGAATAAGTTATGATTTTCTCTGTAATACACCGTAACGTATTGTTTAATAAATAGGTCATTTACGTCAAGGTATCATAATTCAAAAACAATAAATATAGGCTAAAATTATTTCGAAATTGAAAATTGCTAATTTTTGAATAATGTCATCATCAAAAATTTCAAAGTATGCACAAATTAAAATTTATTATTAAATATGTAATGTAAGTTGAGACAATTAAGAATAACTTTCAATATAATAAATTTCTACGAGAGATTCGCTTTGCGGAGAAAAAATACTGAATTGCGCCTGTAATATTATCGGTTTGGCTAACAAAATTAATGCACAATCTCGTAAACTGTACGAATAAAATCCATACAAAATATCTACGTATATCCATCCAAGCATGTAGCAAATAGTATGGTTCTCTAAAATCAACATTATTCTCATTTCAAAAAGACGGTCTGTTATGACCAGCGAAGATCAGAAAAAACCATTTCACATATGTAATAAAACGTTTGTATTACTTTGAACGTGATGATATATAGCATGTGGTATGTATGCCTATGTGTGTGTGTGTGTGTGTGTATGAATTTAAACGCACATTATATCTATTAAATACTCAACGAAGTATACGAGAAGCTCTATATATAATAACTAATGAAATAATAAAAAAAAAACATAAAGAAAATAGATTTTATCGACCACTAAGCGTTAAAGCAGAAAGTAATTTTCTTGAAATCACCTGAAACCTCTTTATTCCTAATGCCCCATAATAAACAATTTAGTCGTTTACAAAAGTAATGGTCAGTTTTATGTACCAAATTAGATACGTTACGACAGTTAGTTTAGAGCTGAAGAATCCCCTCATCAGGTCGGTCGGCCCGGTCGACGGTCGGTTGGTTTATGAAGGCCTTTATACCTACCGTCGCTCGTAAAAATGTATGTTTTATGTTGCCTTATTCGAGACGTAGGTAAACATACGAAAGAAAAATATACTTTAGATTATTTCGCTGTTATAGTACATAGATAGTACGAACGGGGTATAATAAATTAAAATTTCTTTAATAAATTCTGCCTTTGACTGACTTCCGCGTATCTACTTAAATGTTTCGTTTAACAAGGTATTATATATGTATCTCGTAATAACGGGGTTCGTTTTATTAGTCCTGAATAAACGATTCAATGTTTTTTTTTTAAATGGTTATTCGTTTTATATCAGTCATAAATAAGTTATTTTTGAAAACATATGAATTATTAGCTCTGTGTCCGCGGCTGTGCCCGCGTTTCATGTATTCTTCACTGCGTAATATAGTTTTTAATTATTTTACACGGAACCCTAATTAATTTCCATTTTGTTTTTTGTAGTAACAGAAAGCACATATACTTCACACAAATTAAAACACCGTTTCATAAGTTTCATTTTTTTTACGCGGAAGCCTAATTATTTTCGTAAAATTAAAGTAGTCTAAGTTACGCGGAGTAAACTTCAGCTATCTACCAAAACAAATCCCGTCAAAATCGGTCTAGCCGTACCGGAGATTAGTCGGACACAGCCGGAGTTTATGTTTTTGGTACAGGTGTCGTATATACGTATTTCGTATGTCATACATATGTATTTAGGAATAATTGTTATTTTGATATGACATACAGACACTTGAATTTTATTTATTAGTATAGATAAATATGATTTTGACAAAAAATGGACCAAAACTTCGGCTCGTTTTACAAATAACAGTGTATATTATTTATCTGACTATGGTCGTTAGGATCTTTATAATTTCAACAGGACTTTGTGACCATTGATTAGGAGTGAACATCGGTTAATACACAGAATGAATTCACGCTATCTATAGTGCTGACACTTTAGCGATTTGACCCTTTAATTTGTTGATTTATTTATGACTAAATTTAAAAAAAGCGATTTATTACAAAATGGTCCACAGCTGTAATGAAAATGTACCTATTTCAGCATCAACCTGAATGAGAAGAGACGAATATTAGGTTAAAATTCAGTCTCAATAATAGGACATTAATAGAAAACCATATCGAATGTTATCTAAATACCAGTTTATTACTAATCTACTTGACTATTACATTGTTTACTTAACTGTAGATCATTTTTATATTATTTTATTATACCGATAACTCACAAAAAACTGTTTCTAAATTCATTTAGAGTTATATGAAAAAGGAAATGAGTGGATAAATCTTATAGTAGTGGAATTAGTGAGTGAATTCCGTTTTGTAAAACTAAAGTGGAATGACATTGTTATATTTAGCAACAAGGCAAGTGATAAAAGACGATAATATGTAGAGACATACACAATGAATAAATGGCAAATGACTGTTTATTGCGTTACGATGTTTTTATGGCCAAGCGGTATCGCTAGCGATGGTATATATTTCCCCAAAAGAGGTGTATTCAATATTATACCCGATTTTTTGGGTATCTCCGGAGTTGGCAGTACTACGTCCAGTGTTGTGGAGGTATCGACAAGCGCTGATGACGTCACATACCCCACATCGTCCGATGAGATATTAAGCATGGAATCGAATCAGATATCTTACGTAAGTATAATTGCAATTCGTTTAAATTTATCTACTCTTAACAGTAAATATTATGTACTGGAGTATTAAAAAAAAATATGTGATTCACACCGTAGATCGATTTTGATTTAGTATCGTTTTCTAGCTGCGTGTCTGTCTGCCTGTGTACAATTAGTTATGCGAGCACGGGTTACTTTAAAATTATACTCAGGATCTGCTCTGAATAATATATTTTTGAAGTGATAACTTCTTTAGCGGCGTTGAACGATTCTCGGTAGGGGAATACTTATAGATTCGCGTTACCAATCCTACGATGTCAGCCGTCAACATGCTGCAGTATGTCAAGTGTAAGGGGTGGCGCTCAGAGATAAATAATAAAATGTATGCTTTCGCAGGCTATCGTATGTTTTGATTATGAAGAAGAAACTATATGTACATAATTATTGCTCAGAGCGCCAATAGATGTAAAAATTTTGTAAATGTTACACATTAACGTTAGGATATATTAATAAGTTCCACTTGCAAATTCTACATTTCACAAATTTAAACATTTAAAACCAGTTTTTCCAAAGTTTAGAATTTTCACTTCTGTTTTAATCTGAGTTTATTTTTTCGCCGTTTTCGTAATGTGAATTTTCATTAGGTAATCTTATGATAATTTAGAGCGTAAAAACATTCGATAGTAAAGCAAAAATAGCATTTAATCCAAATTCAATTTGCACACTTCGATTACATCGATCGAAAGAATGTATCTATTTTAAATTACGATCCATTTAGAAACCAGATGCCGGTTTCGGTCATAACTCACATTATTATTACAGTGTTTAATATACAGTTATTATATCATATCCACTAATATAAAAATATTATGCATGCATAGAATGCACTTGAATTACCGCTAAGCTGTGAATTAAACTCATTTATATTTGAACGACACGCGCGCCGTCTATTGTGCGTTGATGATACTATCCCAGAAAAACAAACACAAGTGCAATAAAAACAATTACATATACACGAAACCCGCGTAGAATTCCGTGTTTTTAAAACGACGATTTTAATAAAATATACCCCAAAAAGGACTGGCCACAAACAAAATACATATTAACTTTATAAATAAGGGCTCTACTACAAAAACAAGCCCGACTCAATCCTACGGATTGCACTCGACTGAACTCTGATTATGGATACGTATGAAAAACACTACAAAATCCCTGAGGATATGGCTGCCTCATCATCAAGACCCGACGTGTTACTTTTTTCTAAAAAACTTAAACGGTAGAGCTTACGGTACAGTGAGAAACAAACATCCTTAATACGGCCTTTTTTATAGGGCCTTTACGCATCCCCCCTGCCATCTCTAATCCGGGAGTAGAGTTTCCCGGACTCACCCGGCGTGAAGCGTTAGGAGTATCCACTAAAACCCACTTCACCTACCGCCGCCTCCCTGGGGCGACACGGGATTGATCGAGCACACTCCGCGTCGCCCCGACAGCAGGCCCTTATCCGACCACGTCCCTTGTTTTCCCTCTGGAGAAAGGGGGAGCAACAAGCTTATGGCGCAGACACCCTTCCTCCACCTCCTCAGCCGCCAGCCAAGTAGTCCAGCACCTTTCCTCCTTTGGTTCTTATCTACCGATAAACAAATACGACCTAACATGAATTCACTACAAATGGTTTAGTGGTTAAATTATAAGCGGTAGACGTGGGAGCGAGAGGATTACTAGCAAAATCGCTTTATAACCTACTAAAAGACCTCGGCCTGCCAAGAGCAACCATAAGTTATTTATTAGAAAGAGTATCCTAAGCAGCAATAGTAGGATTTTACCAAACTTGGCTATTCGGGTAGGGGAACACAGCATCTACGCTCAGATGCTCATTGTAAAGGGGGCCCTTAAATCTACACTTGAGTCACAAGTCCCGGGCGCTGTACTAGGTTCCACTTTCGGCAACGAGATAGGCCCGGCTCCCGCACAGAGAATCCCAGGATACTAAGAAGTTTTGTCTTCGTTTCGAAGAATACTTCTTTTATAACTAAGACCTTAAGTATAAAATTTTGTATAACTCCTATCTAGCTATTCTATATAGGCGTACCCCTATATCTATATATTCCTATAAAAAAATTCATCACATGTTTCCCCCACTTTTTGGTGGGTTTACAATTATTTTTTTTGTTATCCTAGGTGTTGTGCCGGAGTATAGACTAATTCTATACTGAAATGCATCAAAATTCAAACGGTAGTTTTTGTGTGATACTGACCGGTAAGAAAAAAAAAAATCATTGATTTTAATGTCCCCCAGAGTGGTTTTCTCAAATGTGCTATTTTTATTCATTTACCTTTCATATGTTCTTCACTGCGTTTTCATTTTTTTGTACGGAAATCTGTAATTATTTTCTTAAAAATTTTTTAGTACCAAAATAAAATAAATATATTTCTCATAAATTGAAGCACTTCCCCTTAAAACATTGTATTGAATCGGATTTAATTCAATTGTTTGTGGTTTTAATTTTTTTACTCGGAACTTAAAAGTACCCTAAGTTACGCGGAGTAACTTCAGCTATCTATCAAAAAAAGTCCCGTTAAAATCCATCCAGCCGTTCTAGAGATTACCCGGAACAGAGAGACAGACAGACAAAAATTTTAGAAATTGTTTTTTGGTGTAGGAATCGTATACACATTAATACTTATTTAGTAAAAAAAAATCATTTTTTTTTTAATACAAACAGTCAATCCAATTTTATTTATTAGTATTAATATGGATTATGGAACTTAATATATTTTGTTTCATTTGGAAAACTTTTTAATCTTACAAAAGCAAAACTGACATCATAACCGAACCTTGTGAAATATCAAAATCGACTGCGTCTATAATATTAAAACAAATTTCTTTCAAGCTCTCAATGAAAGAGGTTTATATATTTACTGAAGATTTTTATCGCAACCTTAACTTGAATTCCTTAAAAGAAAATTTTAATAAAAAAAAGGGCTTTCTGCTTTTTTGTACATTTTTATTCTTTGTACATCTTATTTCTCTTTCATCCGTGACATAATGATGATGGATCATTTTCAAGTCCAGGCTGAAAATCAGCGCTTTTGCAACCTTCGTTGCGAGAGCAATTAGCTGAGTCTGGGGTCTTTTTTCCAGCGTAGTACAGCACTTACAGTAAAATTATGGTTTGTAATGTATATATACTAATAAAATATGTGCTGTGTATATGGTGGAAATAAACAAATTCTTTCTTTCTTTCTCTTTCGTTCATACTATTGAGTTTCTCTGAAAATAGTTAATACGCTATTCTCGACTTTTTAAACAAGACCGTTCTATCTTAGAATTTTATACGATGCGTGGCTCATTTGTTTATGCATATTCATTACGCTTTTTACATAAGTAGCCGTTTTATAGTCCAGATGGCTTGCGAACTAACTGATTTTTGTTTTTCACTTTACCATTGTTCAAGGTTCGTAGCCGACCAATGGCAAGGCTTTCTTGACTTAAAACTTACGTTACATTCTGTGGAATTTCTATAAATATTTTAGTGATAATTTTAATGTAATGTTAATTACATGTAATGTAATGTAACAATTCTAGTAAACATTCACACAAACACACACAAATACACGTAAACTAAACTAATTTGCACACTATTACACTATACAGTATAATTGCGCCTCCAACAATAGTATTATATTTTGGTATCTTAGGCTTCCAAGTTACAGGGACAGCCTACTTTGGGGCCTTAGTTAAGGCTATATTATTTTGTAAATGTTTTGAGGAAATAAAAATATTTATATTGTATTTGCTTTATTGATTTCAACGGTCATTAAGGGAAACAATTTACAGAAATAATTAGCTCCTTAAAAATATTGCAAAAGAAACAGTTTATTCAGACTTCAGAAAATAAATAAGTAACTACGATAACTTTTTTTCATTAAATACTTGGAAAGCTGGCGTAAACGCCAGGTTAGTGCTCAAGGGGTTAAGGCTATATTATTTTGTAAATGTTTTGAGGAAATAAAAATATTTATATTGTATTTGCTTTATTGATGTCAACGGTCATTAAGGGAAACAATTTACAGAAATAATTAGCTCCTTAAAAATATTGCCAAAGAAACATTTTGTTAGCGGACTTCAGTAAATATATAACCAACTTCGATAACTTTTTTTCATTGAATATTTATAACCAATTTAGCGTATTTCCTAATAATTGCTTCAAATATCTAATAAAATCTAATATTTGTACCTATATTTAATTCATAATATAATTAATATTGTAGGATGAATATTTATAATATTTTTATAGAAGTAAAACTTATTTGGGCTCGAAATGACATTAACTGTGACCTTTTTATTACTAAAACTATAAATTACATTATCAATAAATTTTAATCTAAATTTTAATACGACATATTTATTTTATGTTAAACGGCTGGCATAATTTTAATGCCAGAAATAATCACATTAATTTGCCTTCCCATGCTT
This sequence comes from Samia ricini, assembly GCA_014132275.2. NCBI lineage: Eukaryota > Metazoa > Arthropoda > Insecta > Lepidoptera > Saturniidae > Samia > Samia ricini. The sequence continues at coordinate 3,837,931 of AP028164.1, read as the reverse complement.
TGGCTTTGATAAGTCTAATAAAAGTTTTTTAGGTGAGAAGTAGTGTTAGATTCTACAATATGATTCCAAAGCACATTACCTACTTACCTGACAATAAGTTCAAGCACTATGTCAAGCAGTTAATAGTCTTCAAAGGTTGTTATGGGGTTTATCATTACGTGAACGATAGTGATGTCTGGAAATGTCACCCCTCTCTGTGCGTCCCCTTAAAATCATTTATAACAATGAAACAATTTTAGAAAATTAACCACATCGAGTTTCTTGCCGTCTCTTCTCGACTGGGTTCTTCACCGAGCCGGTGGTAGTTTTTTTCGGCTTTCATAAGCGCCTTTTTAAGGCCCAAATTGAATAAGAAACATTTTTTATTTTGACCTTTTTTTAGTCTTATTTTTAATTCAATTCATAAAGGTTACATGCGTACATTTTAAAAATATATAATTATTGCGAAAAGATATAAACCTTGAAAATAATTATGGCATGAAATAATATTTTGGCAATGGGACAGGCTCAGCTGATGCTATGCGGCATTACCACATAGCGCTGATTTGCAGCCTGCCCCAACCTGAATACATTATTGAATTACTCACTTTTTGTGCAGCCGCTCAGTCCGTAAATTACTATTCTAATTATTTTAACAATCAAAAATGAGTTGACAGCTGTCACACCTATTTTTAATTCGGACACGTAAAATAACGTTTCATGTAAAACGTAAAAAGATCTTAATATATTTAACCAAATTGCTTAGGTTGCATGAACGCAAAACAATACCACCAGAAAGTAATACAAAACTAATTTAAAGTACCTAATTATTACTATTACATTTCAAAAAAAAAAAAAACTATAAATAATGAATGCCGTCCAGCTTGCCGCCAGACGGGAAGTTTTTAAGAAAGCTGGCTACATTGCCACGTTTTTGGCAATGTTTATACGCTGTGCCAAATATTGGCCAGCCCTCTGGTCGCGAGACGTGTTGATTAGACGACTCGGGAGCTCCCTGAAAAGGTTGTAAGAACCCAGACCCCACGGCCCAGTGGCTCGACCCCGAACGAGACAAATATGTAACCCCCACCGAGGGCACCATATTTGCGCCGCTTGTGATCTTCCGCTTATGTAGCTGCTGCGCCGGCCTTCAAAGAGGGTACTGGAAGATGTGATTTTGTTAAAGAATCGATGCAAGTAGCGTCCCATACTAAAGGCAGGCCCATCTTCCAAGACATACGCGTAATCCCGTCGTGTCTTTTGCCATCGTTACGCATATACGTTACCCAATAGGTTCTAAGCTAGCAGGTGCGTTAAATATAATTAAATATATTATGGAGTAATAATAGTAAATATTATTATAAATATAAATATATAACAAATTATAAATATAAGAAATAGTAATAAAATATATGTGATAAAAAAAACACATAAATAGCAACAAAGAAAATGATAAATCCTCAAGTAGATAATATAAACTGCATATGCTGCCTCGGTAGCGCAGTTGTATTACATACGACTGCCGTTCTGAGGTCTCGGGTTCGATCCCCGGGTCGGGTCAAGTGATATTGGGTTTTTTCTACTCAGTATCATCCCGGAGTTTGGAATTTGTGCCCGATATGGCGACAGGCTCGCCCCCTGTCACATCTGGGACGGAACTAAGCTCGGCGAAATGTGGTTGGTGTAGTTCGCTACTTCACCTCTGCCTAACCCTTCGGGGATAACAGGCGTGAGCATATGTATGTATGTATGTATGCTAAAGAGGTCTCCAAATCTCGGTAGTTTACGTTTTCTAAAAAGTACTCTGTAATTCAATTAAATTGAAGCTCCACAATGGACGAGGAAGGTCGTTTCAAATCTTTGTCGCAGCGAATTTGATTTATGCACTTCAGAACTCGCATTCCACATTTACTGAATAATAATAATTTAACATTAAATATATAATGCAGTTCATGATTATACAAGGTACATAAATACCACGGGACCCTCTTTGGTAGAGGCCTAGAACATGCTCCGGACCCCAGCTGGAGAGGCTTCTTTATCTGCCGCCCAGCGCGGTTTACATACACTAACGTAACACGCAGTACACTAAACGCTAAACCCCTGTACACCTGTAAGAGTCTTTTCTTTTTTTAGTCCTCTTACATCTCAGACATAATCCGAGTTTGTTTACTTTTTTTGTGGCTTTATTGTTTTCATCTTATTTCTATTTTACAATCTTATTCTATTTCTTATCTACGTGTTCCCATAGCATTGTGGTTATGACGAATCTTTATATTTACTTAAATCCTATTTCTAATTTACAGTCCTTAGCATTTGGTAGCTTTATTAAAATACAAGGGCATGACGACAACTTATTAATGGTATGTAAATTGAATTAATCTTAGAGGTTAGATACACCTAATTTGTATTTGTCAGTGCAGTAAATCTGTTTTATTGTAACTGTATATAAATATGTAAACACATATATGTAATAACTAGCTGTGTGCCCGCAACTCCACCTGCTTTTGATTTATTCTTCAATGCGTAATATACTTTTTAAATAGCTATTGGAAAACGATGGTTTGATGATGCTGTCCATTACATCGTATTTTGTTTACAATCTCGAGAGTTTTTTAATTTTTTTTACTCAGAACCCTAAACATTTTCGAAAAATAATAGTAGATAGCCTAAGTTACGAGGCGTAACTTAAATTATAAGCCGGTCAAAAGCAGTTCAACCGTTGTGAACATCCGAAATAAACAAAGAAAAGTTTTTAAAAATTTGTTTTGTTGTAAGTATCGTTAATACATTCGTATGTATTTAGTAAAAAGTTATTATTTTTTTACATTACAAAGAGACACTTAAATTTTATTTATTTATATAAATATGTTTCGTCGGTTTGTAAAAGCGGGACGTTTATACTCTACCTGGGGACAACGGGACAGGCATCCCGAAAACGGGATAGTCAAATTATGATACGCGATTATATCTACAAAATTAAATAATACTATAATATTGTTTTCGAATAATCGAATAGTCGTAAATATGTCAATTATTTATGTTAACACGCTTAACAATCACATGTAAAACATCAGGTGGCTTAAACAAATTTTGTTACGGTTTCGCGAGTAACACACTAATGCGTTAATCTTATCTTTAGTGTTGTAGGCATCGATGCCTCGCGTCAGCGCGTTATAGAGTGCGCAACGCCCATTATCGGCAGATTGCACCGAAAAAAAAAAAATTGATAACCATACCCGTATCTTAATCGTTAAACAATTCGTCTATTTACGAAGCGTAGCATGCTAACATTATTGTTCTGCGCTTTCAATCACTGTCACACGGTCGCCCGCCATTGATTTTCATAAGTACCAGTGTTTACGCGTGTGCTGTGAATAAATAATCTTTTTTAAAATAGACCACATAACACAACAACAGTGATTCATTTAATAGTGAATATAAAACACATTCGACTGATCGTCCGCGAATCGTTCGATTAATCGTACTTAATGTTTGAGAATTATTAGGATTATTATTATTATTATTACGTAAATAAAAACATATGAGAGTGAATTAAATAACATGTGGAAATATTTGTTTAGTTTTTTAATTAGTGCTTGTTTTTGTGTGAATTGTTCGGTGCAACAGCAGGGTAACGTACCGATAAGAGAAACGATTAAGGAATTTCTCGGAATCCCGGAGTCCGGGCCACCGTTTCCCGCGATCGTGTCACGTCACTATCGTAATTATGTAAGTTTTTGTACAAACCTTTTTATCGACAGTCTTTATATATATATATATTTTTGCAATGATTTCAAAGGGCCAGGCTAAAATGAAATATGTATTTATTAATGAATACATGCGGAACTATGATTTAAATCTGTCCACCTCGTATGCGATTCAGTGGGATTTTAAATTCTTATCTATGGATTATAGATAGCAATAGTATTATTATGTTATTATCTTGAAAATGCATATAAAACGTTCTCTAGGTAAATATTTGATATGGACAAAAAAGTAATAATTGAATGCTCATAATTAGGTAATTTAAATACAATTTCATTGTCTTTAGCTGTGATAATGGTTTACTGGTTGAATATCAAATCTCGATGGGCGTAAGTTTGAACCTTTTTTTTTGACGAGGGGAATGCATTTACGCACTACCTTTAGCCATTACATTAGTGAGACCGAAGTCCCTCAATGCAATGGGTAAGGGGGTGCGGAGGGAAGTCTCCGCACCAGTGTGGGACTCACCCGGACGTGAAGCGTCCGGAAATACCCACTAAACCCCCCGGGGCCGTCCGCCGCATTTGGGAGGGGGACGATACGGGATAGCTCTCGCAAGCACCGCGTCGTCCCCTGCGAGCACCGCGTCGTCCCCTGCGACGTAAGTTTGAACCTGACTAACTTAATTAGGCCGTGCTTTTAGTGGAATAAAACGTTGTTATGGTAACACAAAAATATGTTGCCAAGCTCCAGTGAATTTAATCCCACAGCTCACTTGAGAGGCAGCATCTCTAAATTTAATGTTTACCATCGTTACTTACAATCAGATGAGATTGCGGTCAAACCGCTAAACAGTATATAAAAAAGTTAAAACTATCACAAAACCACACGCTGCATAATAAAAAGGTCGAAACATAAACCAGTCTTCAAATTTATTACTTCATGTACATTCATTGGTGAGATATAAATTATATTGTTGATACAGTTTGAAAGGGTATATATTTACGAGTAAATACTAGCTGTGGCACCGTCTTCGCCCGCGTATGTTATTGACGTTAATACATATAAGAATTTATTATATAATATGTGCCTTTATAATGATGTGTTAGTTTTTAACCTTGAGCCTTTATCTTTACTTCTCTTAATTCTTTATCAAAACCTATATACAAATAAGCTACGATGAAATAGTTCATGAATCGAGTTGCTTTGTATTTTTCCCAGCTAACTTTAGTGCCTGGATAAGAGTTTCATCGGGCGTGTAAATAGCCCAGGGTGCGGTTTTAGGGGGCAATCTAGCCTAAGTTATGAAAGGAGTTGCAGCAATCTACAATGCGTTTCAAATAAGAATGTGTATGGACCTACGCCATATTGTGACGTTACAGCTAACGGAAAAATTATATAGTTGTGTATGGTTAATAAAAACAACGCATATATATTAACAAAAAAAAACTATGCAAATATTTTTGACGCTTTCCATACTTTTTTATCGAGCTATGACAGATCAAGGTCATTGACGCGCACATTCCTATTTGACACGCATAGTACGCCTCGATGGTGGCGGCGACCGTTCCCTGTGCCAGTGTATATTGTTCAGGTCTTCCCGAACTCACTGTAGCTGCAAAGCGTGGGTTTGGAGTATATGTCAAAATTTGTATCGACGGCGTTCGAACTCAAGTATGCGATGACAATGTAACGATTCTTTAAAGACTCGACCATCGGGAGAGCGCAATTGTCCAGCAAAACTGTAGTATTCCACCACCACTCAATGGCACACAGTAGATAACACGCAGGTACATAGGTCCTGTAAGGAACCTTTTTTTTATTATTATTAATAATAAAAAATGTAGGGTCAGCTAGGATACAACTCGCGAGAGAGTTTTGAAAACTCAGGTGACGGCCAAGCCGAGGTTCGTACCACTTTGGTAGCCCTTGAGCTAGTCACCTTTTTGCGGCTGAGTGCCTTCAGCACTCGCCCCCAAAGTTAGTTGAAGCTGTAAAGGCCCTTCCGGTCAACAGCATTATCTAGGTAAAAAAAAAGGCACACAGTAGATTATCAACAACCCTCCATAGACCGCCTAGATCGTGTTACCAGTGCACTTCTGCGAACTACCAATCTCCAGGCTCATCTCGATCCAACAGTTCACGTAAATTGTAAACAGTTTGTTTATTTTCCTTTACACTTTTGATGCGGAACAACGAATACAAAAAAAATTCCAAAGAAATTCAGGTCCAAAAACAAAGTGCGAATATTAATACTCACTACGCTTCCAATGTAATAGGGATAGAATTTTCACACGCTCTGACATACACCCAACTTACTCGATTGTGGGTGGGGTTTCTAAAAATACCCTATTTGCGGATACGTATGTACGGTACGTCGTTTATCTAGCGACCATGAAAAATTCAACACAACAAATAAAAAGAGAACTATCCACTGTCACTAGAATTTAGAAAAAGAATGGACTCTAAAAATATGTAAAACTGCCCGGCTTCGACCGCGTGGAATTCAGATAATTATCAGTCTTTCTTGTTTTTCTTTTTTGGGTTGCAATCTATCTCGTGACTAAATTTATTAAATGGTATAGGAGTGAAAAAGTATCGGTCAGACAGACATAGGCAAGCCGGTGCCTGCGACTTCGTCTGTATAGAATTAGTACTTCGAGTAGCCATTTTTTAGTCCGAGCTTTCATTAACCTCCATAACAATTAAATAAATAAAAAAAATCTGATTAAGTAACAAAAAGGTTAATATTTACGTATCAGAATTTAAGTAAATAGGCCCATGAATGAAATGTCACTATTTGAAACTGTAATAACTTAATTTGACACACTTTTGTGAACAACGTTCAATAAATAAGTTTTTACTTTTACTTGACTGTTTGTTATATAATCAACGACTAAGAACCGACAACCCAAAACGACTCAAATAATAGCGCTTACATCAAAATGAAGCTTCTTATAATTGAAAAGTTTTTTACACGGCTCAGACTTTCACCACAATCTCACCTGATGTTAAGTGACGATGTGGTCCACGACGGTAAACACACTAAGCCTAGTTGTACAAATTCAAACGATGCTACCGAAACACACCTGTTGACAAGTTTTCTAACTTGAGAGTGGTAGCTAGCCAGTCGGGCATTATTGAAAAATACTCTTTCACCAAGATTAGAAAATGTCCTACCGCCAAGAAAATATTTAGTCACCATATGTATATATGTCAGCCGAGCTAGCTCTTCGTTTTGAACGTTTTCAAGTAAACCTCGCAGCACAGCTCAAAGGGTGACCACACAGTTGATAGATTCTTATCATATGATCAATATAAATCGCAAATTGCCATTTATCATGAAGAAGAAATAATAGACGTAGATGTTAAGCTTAGGTAATAAAAGATTAGGTAATCATAAATCTCTACGTTTTTCTCCAAGATATCATGTGACGTTGTTTTTTTGTGTGTGATACCAATGACTTGCCAATGAGATGTTTTTTCTACAAGTTATTTTCTTTTAGCTTGTAATTTTTATTACCCATGCCCACTAACTATTTCACCGGAACTGAATGTTATCTCAACAGCTTCCATAAATACTTTAGAGTTATGAATTCTTTTCAGTTCATCTCTTTATAGTATCTGAGGCGAACCCGAGTGGTTATTGAATAAATAATGTGATTAAGTGGGCGTCTATTAACATTGGAAACATACGAATAGTAATTTCGAATATAGTCGCTTTTAAGTACACATTTTATTGTTTATGCTTAAAAGGTATCTAGGCGTTGGACAAGAAATGCAAAAGAAGAACCGATTTATACTTTTAAGTTATAACTAAAACTTTAACTTAAATATATATGTCTACTTATCGAATAGTAATTCGAGATAGGCCTTGAAAACGAAGGTTCGTCATACAGGGTATACGTGTCATAGGGAAACTTCTTTGAAAATCTTTAGTTTAAACCTGTACGGTACACATTATTATTAAGGGATATATATCAGTCAAGGATACAGAAACATAAAATATAATGTATATGCCCGTAGTTTAAAATACATTGCATGCTTCCTCAAAAGCCAATATTGCACAAAAAGTATAAAATAATAATTCTACGGCCACAGCGTTCTTATTATTTTTGTCTCTTTCTCTCCCACTACATCGTTTTTTTTTGTAACCTAGCTTGCCCTGTTGACCGGAAGGGACTTTACAGTTTTCCCGTGACTTTGGGGGCGAGTGCTGAAAGCACTCAGCCACATAAAGGTAACTAGCACAAGGGTTACCAAAATAGTACGAACCTCGGCTTGGCCGTTACCTGAATGTGAAAACTCTCTCGCGAATTTGATCCTAGCTAACCCTATATTTTATATTTAACATAAAAAAATGGTTCCTTACAGGACCTATGTACCTTTTTCTTTTCTTTTTTTTTTTTTGACGGGGGGAAATGCATTTAAGCACTACCCTTACCCATTGCATTAGTGAGACCGAAGTCCCCCAATGCAATGGGTAAGAGGGTGCGGAGGGACGTCTCCGCACCAGTGTGGGACTCGCCCGGGCGTGAAGCGCCAGGAAATACCCACTAAAACCCCCCAGGGCCGTCCGCCGCATTTGGGATGGGGACGACACAGGACCTATGTACCTGCGTGTTATGTGCAGGAGTATGTATGTAGTGTTGTGCGTGTAATGCTTGATGCATGGGTAGTACCACTGTATCGCGCTGGCGGCGACGTCAAGAGTCTCCCCAGTTGGGTAATGAGGCACGTCTTGGGTCGCCGCCTGAAGGGGACCCGGAGAGTGTGCGGGAGCAAAATTAAACGAACTAAAGAAACCCAAAGAACTATTTTGTTATGTTTATTTGACACTGTGTTATTATGGAGGCTTTATTGAACTCATAAAAGTCGTTTGTTTAATCGTTTTTAAAGAAATTGAAATAAAAAAAAAATGTATTTTTTTTATACACTCCACTACAATTATTAGTGACCTATAACGAATGTGTTTTGGTAAACAGGCAGCTGATGATTGTTGTTCATTCTATTTGTTTGTTATTCATATAAAAATATGTGTGCAGTTCACAAGAAGTCAAACCTTCTAAATCTAAGAAGTATGCCAGTAGACACTATACTTATTATGTCACGTCATAGACAAGAATAGGGTGAATACGAAACATCACATAAAGAGAATATCACAAATATAAGAAACAATGTACAATGTATTCTATCTCATTCTTTCGAACACTAAATCCTATATGTCTCTTTTTAATGTCGCTTTTTAGTTTAATCGAATTTGAAATTACAACGGGATTAAAGAAATTTACAATTCAATCTTTGTATAAAAGTTTAATTGTAAGTCGCATTTAAATCCTATCAAAAGTTCGTAGTACAAAAGAATTTAAACAAAAAAGTTACTTTTTAGGTTAAGGTTAAACATATAGATTTCACGGTATTTTAAATAAATCTGGTATTGACGTTTATCCATGACGCATCAATGAGCCGCGCGTCCGCGATCTTTCGCGTTCGTTTAGAATATCCCGCGTAGGATTACCCAAGCGTGTGTTTACCGACCGACAAGCAGACCTGTCGACGACATTTTATATTCTTTGTTTATCGACATAAAAACTCAACTTAATTTTTTTTCTCTAGATTATGTTTTGATGGAATTTTACGCTTCCTTATTCTTCTATCGACAGCTTTATCTATTTTAAACATACGTAGGTTTATTGTTTAGCTAGACATACACTAAGTAAGCCAGATAAGGTAAAGCCGAGTAGCGATCAATTAACACAATATCACTGTATCCAAGCATCGAAACATAATAAGTATAACCTAATGCGTAATGATGATACATATTTATTATATATAATCTATACTAATAAATAAAATTGAAATGTCTGTTTGTAATGTAATTTTATTTACTAAATAAAATATGTATGTTTATACGACACCTACGCAAAAAACAATTTTTAAAATTTTTGTCTGTCTTACTCTCTGTTTGTACCGAGTAATCTCTGAAACGGCTGGTCCCGATATTGATGGAACTTTTTTTTGGCAGATATCTGAAATGAAGTTACTCCGCGCAACTAAGGCTACTTTAATTATTAAAAAATGATTAGGGTTCCGCGTAAAAAAAATTAAAACTCATGAAATTGTGAATAAAGTACGATTGAATGCAGAATTTTACCGGGAGGTGTTTTGAATTTATGAGAAAAATCTGTGATGTTAGTTCCAAGAAAAATTGGAAAATAAATAAGATTCCGTTTAAAAAATTAAAACCCTAGAAACTGTAAAAAAGACAATTCAACGGTCACTTTTACTGAAAGTGCATAAATTTGTGAGAAATATATTTTCTTTCTCTTAGTAACAATTTTAGGAAATTAATTAGGGTTTCGTGTAAAAAAATTGAAACTCGTGAAATTATGACCAAGAAACGTTTCAATGAAAACATTATTTCCAAATTATTCTTTTAAAACTACATATGTAATTCCACAGTGAATAATGTACGAAACGCGGGTAATATAAATAGGCAAAGATTTTTACCTCTGGTTGTCAAACATTTCTATTTTTTCCTTTTTTTAATATCTATAGACGGGTGAGATCATAAAAACAATTGGATACCGTTTGTTTTTTCTATAAATTTTCAATTTTAATTAATAAATGATTATTAAATTAGATGCACTGGGCGGACACTAAATTCATATTAAATAGTATCGAAGTGACAATTTCAAAATAAGGCAGTGGGTTTTTGTTTTTAAATTGAGTTGACGCTGTTGACCTGTATTACCTAATTAACTTCGAACCGGACTTGGAGCTAGCGCTTAGGACAGTCAGCCGAAAATAGTATTTACCTAACACAAGGGCACCAAAATGGTACGAAACTCGACTTGAAATGTATATGTATTGCATGAAACTTTATTGAAAATTCCTTTGGACTAGCTAATCTTACGGCTTAAGGAGAAAAAGGGTCCTTTACAGAAGTTATGCCACTTGCGTGTAAGGGCAAGAGCATGTGCGCAGTATATGATGCGCGTGATGCTAGTGCATGCAGTCTCAATGCATCGTACTAGCGGCGATTGCAATAGCTTTCTCAAGTTGTGTGTGGAAGCATATCTTGGGCCTCTACCGAAGGAGAGTCCGAAGTGTTAAGGTTAGAGATTTTTTATTTATTTACGCTTTCGATGGAAACAATCTACTATCGATAAATTATTATAATAAATACGGCCGAAGTTACTAGCCCAAGTTAGTCTTAAATAAGACTAACAAACGATGAATATATCCCGAAACGTACACTAACAACAATTGACAGAAAAGCGAGTGCTCCAGACGGAAACAATAATATTTATTGTATCCAGTCGTTGCGCGAATTACGTGCAATGTTTAGTGTTCAATGTTGAGGAAAAATAAACTTTCGTACGAAACTTTAGCTGTTAAAAATAGACGGCATAATACGGTCAAGTCCAGGGGTTCTTGTGTAAGAATGTATTCGACGGTTTTTATACATTACCCGTTTAGATTATTTAACAATTGTACTTGTCTGGTTTAATATATTCATCATCACGGAATGGCTTTTAAAATCGCTCCCTTTCAGAAATGATGGTATTACTAAATGCTAATAACAGTAGTAAAAATTATAACCGACATATTTATAGTAATAAATAAAATTGAAGTGTCTGTTTAGCATAATTTTTCAATTTTTGGTCTGTTTGTTTATTCCGAGTAATCTCTGGAATGGCTGGACCGATTTTGACAGGACTTTTTTAGTTAGATAGTAACTTAAAATCCGATTCAATGCACAGATTTACAGACACAAGTATTTGAATGTGTAAGAAATATAATTTCATAATGTTAGTAGAAAAAAAAAATTTTTTTTTTGAGAATATATGAAACGCGGGTGCAGCTGCGGGCACTCAACTAGTTAACAATACTTGTAAACTCAACTGTCTCTCTTATTTTTTCGAACTGACTAAATGCTGTCGACCGGAAGGGCCTTGTCAGCTTCAAGGAAGTTTTGAGGCGAACAATTAGGTAAATGCGCGTGTAATTTATCTATTAAAAAATCGTTCACTACATTGTACATTTTTTTTTAATGTTTCATGTTTTAATCGAAATATTCTAATTTCATTTACCTAAGTACTTCACTATCTTGTTATAATTTGGGTTTGTATATAATAAATCAAAGTTGAAAAATATAACTCTCTAAAACGGATAATGGATTCTCGAATTATATTCCAACTAATAACAAGACCGAGAGACAAATAGACTTTGCCTTTTATAGAATGTATGGATAAATCACAACCTTGTACAATTATCTTTATGTTTTATATAAATAGTTTTTTTTATGCATTAATCTATGTTATTTTAAAGCTTCTTAAAATAAATTTTACAGAATGTTCTGTGTGTATATTAATGCGCGTCGAGAGAGAACTTTTCTAGGAGTCGATTCTATATTTTATAATGGAATTTACTTACAGTCTGATTAAAATATTTGATGTATCATTTTCAACAATTTTGATCAACTTACTAACCAGTGGTGACCCGGAGTAAAGAGAGGGAGGGGTCATAAGGGTCTTAATCCCTCCCCCAAAATCGTAACTCTTAAAAATAGATCATTTACGAAAGCTTCAAATGAATTACTAACTTCCTCCTTCAAGCAACTTCAAAATAATATTGAAAAATGCGTGAAACTAAATATGACCTCCACAAACAAAGTCTTTGGCTGCGACCGTGCCTGTTACCAATTTGGCGAACTTCTCGTCTGCTGACACTCTGGGTATTTAAAAAAAAATGACCACAAAACACAATTTTTATACTAAATAATAACATTGCCCAAGTCATTGAGGTGCTAAGTTTAAATAATAGTTTGTCGAATTTACTAGAAGAACTTTCAAATATTTTACCACTACGTAATATATGCCTGATGAAAAGCACAGTATAATCCAAAAATAATCCAACTAAGATTAACACTAATCTTTTGCATCAAAATTTCTATAAAGTTGTCGAAGCTCTTACGGTCAAAAACATTTACGAATGAACCGAGCGTTCCAATATTCAAAAAACTAATCGTTTTGCTAACAAATGATTATATTTTCAACGAGGCGTTGGTCAAAAGCGTCTCTATAAACAACATTTCGTTACCTTAGTTACCGATGGCTGGCTACGTAACGATTGGTACGGCTCTCCATTTCCAAAGTCAGTATGATAAACATCAAGTATTCTAACGACTTATCTAGACATAATACTTACATGTTATAAATCTCTCTGCTTGTCGGTTTATTCGTTAGCTTATAAGCTGAACAGTTTCGAGATTCTCGGGCGATGTTTTGGTATATATTTTGGCACATTATATAAACAACGTTATAAGTATAATAGCGAATGAATTGATACAAAGATGACCACAATAGCTTTCTTTGGAGTATTTTAAATGAGCCATTGAATTTATAAAATCGATTAGTAATAGAAACCGGTATATGAGAAGATGAAATAATCAATTTCAAAAGAAGACGAATATCGTCACTATTTGAAATTACACAACTCTATTCTCTCGTGTAATATTTTAACATAGCTCACGGACCTCTTTTCGTACTTTGCTTCGATATTCGAACTCGAAATGGACTGGCAGGGTCGATCCGCGATCCGCTTATAAGCCGGGTTCCAGAATGTTCTAGAAAAATGAAACTATTCTGTGAAGGTTATTTCTCTAATCGTTATTGGGTTGTTCACGACTATTCGTTTAATTATATTATTCTTTACTTCGGATCTCATTATATCTTAATGTCGAACCCTTGCAGGTAGTCGGAAATAACGAGTATTCTCATTTTTATGGCTCTAAACCAGGGCTTCTTAAGCTATGGGTCGCGACCCCAATTTGGGGTCGCGTAGCAAAATTCTGCGGTCGCGAGAGATTTTAATGTCAAATATTTATATATACCATTTTATAACATCACTAGAGTTGGTAGAATACAGTGGACTTGCAGCGTCTAGACACGCGCATTTGTTGAAGGTTTTGAGCTATCTCCACCGACAGCAGTAAACGATCGATGATCGCTATTATATGTATATTGTTACCTAATAAATAAATCATCAAAAAATATTAATTTATTTTTCTTTTATATTTGTATAGGGTCGTCAAGAAACTCTCAATCATAAATGGGGTCGTGAATGACAAAAGTTTAAGAAGCCCTGCTCTAACGTATAGGTCATTACAATACCATACATTTCATATAAGATTTTAAAACTCAGTCTGAATTCGTTATAAACATTTTCGTTTCCTAGAAATCTCTGATCAATGTTGTCTTAACAGTAAGTAGGTACATAATATAAATGAGATAATATTCTTCTGGGATTTATTTATGCGGCGAAAACTATTATAGCTTCGAATTAAATAGTTCAATAGATTTTCGATGTTTACTCCATACACCCACCGTATGTCTTACATCGAAATCGCGGCCCTTGAAATTATTATTGGCTGTTGAATTCTATTAATTGTAAAACATTACGTTCTATAAACAAAAGATAAACTTGTCTAATTATACTTTATTACCCAATTTGAAATTAGATAGATTGAAATAATCAGTGCCTATTTAGTACCTGTAATTTTTTAGAAAATGTCCTTCAATGTAATTTTTTAGCAATCAACATCCGATTTAGTGGAAAATCTAAAATATAAATATTTTAAGAATTATACTAACTATACACATTGTATTAAGGATCCATTTGTCATATCAAAAATAGAAGTGTCTGTTTGTAACGTAATTTTTTACTAAATACATGTGAACGTATTCCTTTAACAAGAGGATCTAGGCTTCGTATGATTACCATTCTAGACCTCATCGTCACTTAACGTCTGGTGGGATTGTAGTCAAAGCACTGAGCCTATAACATGTAACATTTTCTTTTACCTTTGTCTGCCTGTTTTTTCCTTGTAATCTCCGGCCGGACCGATTTTGACGCGACTATTTTTTGTTACATAGCTGAAGTTACTGGCGTAACTTAGGCTACTTTCATTTTTCAAAAATAATTAGTGTTCCGCATAAAATCCGGTTCAACGCACAGTTTTACTGGCAGGTATTTGAATTTGTGAGAAGTATCTTTGCTTTCTGTTAGTACCAAAACCGTGTAAAAAATTAAAAAATTACGCAGTAAGGAATATATGAAAAGCGGGTGCAGCCACGGATATATAGGTTTTTTGTATATTATCCTGGACCAAATTGTGGCTTGAAACCAGATGAGATGGTAGTTTAAGAAAATCCAAAATAATTTCTAGGAAAAAATCGACACCGAGTTGAAGAACCCGGAGAAACGACAAACAAAGATAATAATTCCAAATAAACTGACTAAATGTGAATTTCAAAAGAAATACAGTGTTTTGTTTTCTCTTTCAGGACAATGAACCTCCCGACCGCTTGTATCCGGTACAGCATGCAGGTCTGCCGCAAGGTTTAGCGGCCTACCCACTGCCGCTAACAGATTCCGACCACGAACTCAAGTTCAACGTCTCCTGGCAGCCAGCTTTGGGTAAGATATTTCAAAAAACATAATCCATTAAAAATACACTTTCAAATAAACTTTCAATTTGATCAATTTAATTATCGGCTTTTTACCTTTGACGAAAAATGTCTCACTCTTAGATATCCATCGCTCTCTATCTGACGTATTTACATTGCCGCAAACACGGGTGCTACATAATAAAATTATTTTTAAAAGAAACTGACAGAAATATGAATTTAAATATCTTAAAAAAATTTCAAAAATCCGAAATCAAATTAGTCAATAATTAATCATGATAACCTCAAGAAGATCAGTTATAAAATACTAAGTCATTTGAAATGCAGTAGCAGATTGCAAAGTCTCGTCTTTTAGTGCCCTTTTCTCTTTCTCTGTTCTATTCTTTTCTCTGTTCCTAATGTACTGTACCACGTAAAGATTACGCTGGCTTGCTGGCTATCAAGGCTCGATTTTTTATCTATAGTAACAGTTACAATTACCATTAGTAGAATTGATTATAGCTACGACACTGACCCTATGGTTATAGTACCAATTTGTTTTTTTTTTTGTTAACAAAATCTACTATGGTTAAATAACCATAGTTATTTTTTTTATTGTCAGCAAAATAAACACATAAATAAGTGTGGCAATTGAGAGCAAAAGGTCTCAAATGTCATAATTCAAGACATGATACAAGGACTGTAAGAAAAATTCGAAAAATATATTCTTATATTAAATATCTGTAAAACAAAATGTGCAAGAAGCTATAGGTAACAAAATCTCATCAGGTTATCCCCCGGCCTGTCAATCGCCATGTGACGTAATAAAATTGATAACGGCATGAGTCGAACTAGGGAAGTGGTTCAAGTTTGACGTAATTCCACAGTTACTAGAAAGTTTGGACAAGTCATATCCTGCCGTGAGTAATATAATACGTTACATTATTTCCTTTATGAGTGATTTTCCCATTGGGTAAATTCTCCTGTAACATAGAGCCCAAAGAATTTATATTATATTTAACAATCCTTTTATTTATATAATTATACACTCTCGAAATTAATCTTGGTTTAACCAGTGATCTGGTACAGACCATCCTAAATGTTTCTGATAAGTGTGTCGAACAAATGAGGCTATCCCCCATCGGCCTGTCAGTCAAATATCAGAATTGAATTTTGTTCAAATCTTGAACGGAAAAATGATTTGTTTAGACGTAGGTTTGGTGAATCACCAAAAATGCTTCCACAAAATAGATGACTCGCTGGTGTAAAATAAACGGAGATATGCCAAGAACGGTGCAGTAAGATTGTTATAATCGAATAGTTTACAACCAACTCGTTGATATCCGAATCGACTAAGGCTTCCTGACGGTAGTTACTCTTGTAGAATGTATATAATTCAGCAGGAAAACTTCGAAATTTTGTCGAGCATCGATAAAAAGACAATCTATCTGTTTATTCAACCGAAAGACGTCCACTGCTGGACACAAGTCTTCCCCAAAGATGTCCATGACCCTCGAAAATAGTGTACCCACTGTATCCAAGAAGTGGTAAAATGGATCATAAAGTACCGTGAAAAATTGTAAGTTTTGAGTAAGACCAGAATTGGAAGTTCCAGAATATTAAGTCGAAATAACTCCGATAGAAAGAAAGAAAATCTTTATTTACAAATGAGATACAAAACACATACTGAAAAGATTAGAAAAATAATAATAACAATGAAAAAATGATACCAAAACAAAAAAGTGAACTAGATTTTGGTTGAAGGGCCATTCAAGTATACCATAAGTAGCCTTTTAGACATTATTGACTCACTCTATTCCTCATCAGTAAAAGTAAGGAAAGTTTTTACTCTATCTAGAATGAAACCTTGTTTATACATCGCATTCCCCTCTATGGCTGACGAATGTAGAACTTCCAAATTTCCAAGATTTCGCTTGTAGCGTTAAAAATATCAAAATTCACACAGAGTAGATCCATAAGTTTCAATTTGTTCAAAACCTATCTTTAACTCAAAAAGTACGACAAATGTTTATTTAATAATTATTAAATTTTTAAACCAAATATATACGAATACATGAATGATAAAACAAAAATGAATGAATTAATTACCTGAACGTAAAAATCTGTCTTAAAACGTATTCTTAAGATCTGATAAAAGTATTTTGCAGTGAAACATTCGATATGTTTTGATACTAAATTTATTATTGATAACACATGTTCTGAGTATTTCAATCGCGTGTAATATCCATCAGTCATCTCGTCACGCGCGGATCCAGCGTCCGAGAGCCGCACCCGCCTTTCAATATCACATTCGATCAAACACGCAGACATAACAAATTAAAATCTCCTATAAATAATACCATTATTTATTATAAAAAAAAATATTTACATCAATACAAAAAGTACATTCATTTATATAATGCTATATAATTAAATAACAAAAAACGAAATAAAAGTACTAAATTATTACTATTACCTCAAGTGTCATTGACAAATGGTGCAAGGACAATGAACTGAGAATCAATGCAGACAAAACTGTCCTAGTACCATTTACCAAGAAATGGCGTCTTGACCAATTGGTACAACCTTCACTAAATGTCAAGACAATAAACTTCTCACCAGAGGTCAAATACTTGGGTGTTATTCTCGACCAGAAACTGACCTGGAATAGCCAAATTGGATTTATAATTCAAAAGGCTAAAATAGCAATGGGGATCTGTAGTCGAATGGCCGGAAAGCGATGGGGTTTACATCCCAGGCTAACCATATGGCTTTATACGGCAGTTGTCAGATCCATAATAACATACGCCTGTGTGGCTTGGTCCAAAAAGGCACAACAGCAGTCTGTTTGTACCCGATTAGCTTCAGTACAAAGAATAGCTTCTATCTTAGTGACAGGAGCCATATCGACAGCCCCTGGAGCGGCTCTGGATGCCCTTCGTCTACATGTAGAGAAGGTGGCGAGGTTGACGATGCACAGAATGTACGCCCTCGGGAGGAGACAATGGATATCCCAGTCCATGAGATATTTCTTAAACTCAGTAATAGAAACACCAATTTTAGGGATGATATCAGATACGATGATTCCTGAAACTAATCTTAAAAAATTGTATGATGTCGAATTCCCTCTACGGGACTCCTGGTTAAACAGCGAGATAACGTGGAAGGAAGGCAGCTTACTGTGGTTTACCGACGGGTCCAAAATAGGACTTAACGTAGGTGTGGAATATATGGAGAGCGACCTAAGTTTAGTCAAACAACTAATCTTGGTAGTTTTGCCTCTATTTTCCAGGCAGAGGTATACGGGATTCTAGAATGCTCCTGTATAAATCTGCAGAAGCCTACGTGAACCATACAATATATATGTATTCGGATAGTCAAGCCGCTCTCTTGGCGCTGGCTTCGGACGTAGTTGAGTCGAAGCTAGTTGCTAATTGTGTGGCAATGCTAAACAGCCTGGGTAAGAATAACAGGCTGATTTTAAGATGGGTCCCAGGCCATGCAGGAGTTCCCGGTAATGAAGCTGCGGATGCGCTTGCAAGAGCAGGGGCTATGGAAACACAAATTGGGCTAGAACCATTTTGTGGCATTCCAAAAAGCCTAGTTCGACTGACCATAAGGGACCAATATACCTATAAGGCTATAGAATTCTGGAATAAATTGCCAGGACAAATTCATTCCAAAGAGCTCATCAGAGCATTCACTCAGCGCAAAGCTAAAGAAGCCCTGATGCTCAGTAGGAATCAGCTACGAGTATTAGTGAGAGCACTAACTGGGCACTGTTGTTTGGGCAAGTATATGCACAACGTCGGTGTCCAGAACACAAGAGAGTGCAGGTTCTGTGAAATAGCAGACGAAACACCAAAGCACATCTTGTGTGAATGTGATCCATTAATACCCATACGTAACCGACTTCTGGGTAAGCATGTGTTGCTCCCGGAGGAGGTACAAACGCTCTCTGCCAAAAAGATACTACAGTATATTCAGGTTGTAGGTCTAGGCAGTGAGGTTTAACAATATAGGGGCGATCACAATAGACTTGACTAGGTCGCAGTGATACAGGACTGTTTAAGCCTGCATAGCCCCTTTTTCGAATAATAATAATAATATAATACCTCTATACCTCTATAAATAATGAATGCCGTACAGCTCGCCTCCGGACGGGAAGGTTCCCAGAAGGCTGGCCATATTGCCACGTTGGATGGCAATGCTAATTCGCTGTGCCAAATATTGGCCCGTCCTCTGATTTTTACTAGACTAGACTAGACGCGAGTGGTCTAGTCGATACGTCTCGCGAGCTCCTTACATTACATTATATTATAATATACTAGATCGAGTGATCGGTTTTTTCCGTTATTAGGTTGTTAATTTGTAAAAAAAATCAACTTTTAATTTTCATGTATGATTATTATTTATCTTAGAAATGAAAGAAAGCTAAATCTTAATTTATAAATAATATATTGTCGTTTTATGAATATAATTCTTCACCATGATATTTCTTCATGAACTTCAGTACCTTAATACCGCTATTTAAAACGCTTTATTTAGAGAAAAAATATTTTACTGTAATTTTGTTTAAAGTGAAAACATCTTTTGTCTTGTTTTTATTTAATACTCGATGAAACGAAAAAGTGACATTAAATAAATACAAACACATACATACATTAATTTGTAACATTAACGAGCGCGATACTAGGCTAGTATACTTAGGGCAGGAAGTATATCCTGCCCCACTGGATGGACGACCAATCTTGGTCATGCCTCTTTCGAGAGGCGGGCGAAGAGGTGGGGTTGAGAAATATTCTCCCCCATCCCCACTGGGCCATTGCACGGACGAGGCCCGGTGGGTTCGCTGCAGGGGGCGACGCGGTGCTTGCGAAAGCCACCCCGTGTCGCCCCCATCCCAAATGCAGCGGACGGCCCCGGGGGGTTTTAGTGGGTATTTCCGGGCGCTTCACGCCCGGGTGAGTCCCACACTGGCACGGAACTCGTCCCTCCGTGCCCCCTTACCCATTGTATTGGGGGACTTCGGTCTCACTAATACAATGGGTAAGGGTAGTGCGTAAATGAATTTCCCCCCGTCAAAAAAAAAAAAAAGGCTAGTTATACTTATAGTTATAGCTATACTTAGCTTACATACTTTACAGTGTTTCTTATATTTGCGATCCCGTCTGTAGTGTAATATTAATTAGTAGTGGGTATTTGGGAAATAAAGTCAGTCTATATCACGCAACGGACGTTTCATTACACCGTCTTAATATGCGGTGATGTGTAGATTGTCTATCGTTTGAAAAGGTGAGTATAGATAGACTGCACAGTTTCTCAACCTTGCTTTGCTCACGGTCCACTTTGAGAATATATTTTTTTTTCTAAAGTAGCCATATTTTTTTTTTGCGTTTTTTAGATTATATTTTCTATCTACGCACGCCCTCTCTCTGCTATTTCAATACCCCCTAATTTTCTGTGGGTAATGCCACCCCCCCCATAGTATACATCTATAGATTTAGCTTTTTAAATGTTTTTTTTCCTTTATTTGTCCCCGCCAATTTTCCCCTGGCATAACCAGAGACCTTTTTATTACGTCTCATTTTTTGTGCTCTTTTTTGTTTTTTTTTCGTAGCTTGTTCTTTTGCTAGGTATTTTCTTTTTGTGTCATTTTTATTTCATAACTCTAAACAATTTACTACTTATGTAAATTAATAATAAACAATGTCCAATTCTTATGATATAGTGTTCGTGTCAAACAATTAAAAACAATAATACAATTAAATTAATTTAAAAATATACAATTATAACAATAAAAACAATTAAAAATAATTAAATTATAATTAAACAATTTGATTTAAATGTTTGACTTCTGTTGTATTTTTTTATTATTTACTTTTTGTTTTACTTCTACGTACCAGACGCACGTGTTGTTTTTATACAAGCTAGACGAAATGTCTGCACCTCATCTGATCGGATTTTAAATAAAATACTCTCAAAGAGTAATGATGACCACCAATAGGTGAGAATCTATCGACAGTCACCATCACCATGCGGTTAACATCTATCACAAATAAAGCCTCTACGTATACTTGTCACGTGTAACTATGAAAGTCCTACCAACCTGCACGATATATATTAAATTCCAATATCTCTTTCACATCCGTAATTTTGCCTACTAAGTTCCGCGAACAATGTGATACAATATCCCAGTGCCTTCCGGTTATCCGGCTTATTCCGGCTATCCCAGAGCCGTCACTAACGCTACATTACATACATACATTGGCACTTTCATGCATTATTTAGAATTTCATACCTCTGCACACTCCACGCAGGTACGTTAGTCTTCTAAACCAGCCACAGTCCAACGTGTCCCGATGAAAGAGACAGGGAGTGTCCCGACTTTGTCAGGCCTGCCACCGGGGCGACGCGGAGCATGCTGGATTAATCCCGTATCGCCCCAGGAAGTTGGCGGATGGTACCGTGTAGTTTTAGTGGGTATTTCCGACGCTTCAAACCAGGGGAGTCTCAGACACCACCTTCCAGCTCTAATCCGGGAGAGGTCTGATAGGATGATGCGTAAATGCATCTCCCCACGTTAAAAAAAAGGTCCATTGGTCCTGAAAGGATCCGTAGTCTGTTTTAACCACAGTAGGTTTAGCAGAGACAAATTCCGTGGAATTGATTTCGTAGGTAGCATCTTAGCCCAAGGTCCGTACCACTTTAGTACCCTTGTTCTAGCTACCACTCTCTCGGCTGAATGTCTTAAGTGCTCGCTCCACATGTTTGGTGAAGCAGTCGAAGCTCTTCAGATCAACAGCATTTAGATTCTTGGTTCTAAACGTGAGCGATAACACCTCCTTATGAAAGTAGAAGTTCTTTAAGCATTCAGATATCACAGAGGACAGTTTAAAATATAGTCTAAAAAAAGCAAAAAAATAAAATAAGATGGGGTTTCTAGAAAAAAAAACATATGCACCAAGTAGGCGGTCAGTAAATAAGGTTGAGAAACTGTGATTTGGACAGATCGAACAGAAAAATGGGATTATATTCTAGCATCTCCTTATTATACGCATGTACCTTTTAATGCATGTTTAAGCATAATTAAAAAGCTTTAATACTCCAGTGAAGTCATAAAAACCTACACTCATTTTTAACACATAACTACAATTCCACAAATAAATTTTATTGGTATTGTAAAAGTCGAACTTTCTGGAATAACATTGATTTATCGGAACGTTTAACTTCACGTTGTGTACAACCAGACACTGTTTATTTGACGTGTATACTAACTTTTTACGCTCTATAGGCTCATTACTTTGATCACGATCTTACCTAATGTTAAGTGACGATATGGTCAGCATAGAGGCACTGGTTCGCAAGAGATGCCCCCGGAATAGACCTATTGGTATTTGGTTTTCGAACTTAGGGTGGTAGCTACCCAGAAGACCATTGTTAGACAATGCAAAACCACCATACAAAAGTGGTAATTAGACGCATAGAATTTATACTGAAGAAGCCTTAAAGCGACGGTTCTATTAAAAAAAACTATTTATGTACATTGATGTGAAGACATAACATCATCTTTTCCTTGTTCTACATAGCGAGCGTAGTCAGTAAAAAGTATACAGTTAATCTAAGTTTAAGTTAATACTAACTTAAAAATTAACTTATTACTTAACTGGCATCCGCAACTTCTTTTACATGAAATAAGTAGCTGCGTGCCCGCAGCCGTGCCCGTGTTTCATATATTTTTCACTTTGTTTTCTTGTTTATACGGAAATTTTCCCAAGTTTTTGTTAGTACTAAGATAAAGTAAAAATATTTCTCATTAATTCAAACACTTGCCCGTAAAACTGTGCGTTGAATCCGATTTTATTTAATTTTTGTAATTTAATTTTACGCGGAACTCTAATTATTTACGAAGATTAAAAAAAAAACCTAAGTTACGCGGAGTAACTTCGGATATCTATCAAAAAAGTCCCGTCAAAATCGGTCCAAGCGTTCCGGAGATTACCCGCAACAAACAGACAGGCAGATAAAAATTTTAAATATTGTATTTTTGGTATAGGTATCGCATATACATTCATATGTATTTAGGTAATAATTGTTATTTTGACATTACAAACAGACATTTCAATTTTATTCATTAGTATAGATTTCATCTATGTTGTTTAATCCTAATAAAAAAGCGCAATGGTACGTTTAGTCCTTGGAAACATCCGTTCTCGGGTTCTATTCTAAATAAGAAAATTAACATAAAATAGGTATTCACTGCGTAATATATAATTTTTAAATAATAATAGAAAAATAATGTTCCTGCTTTTTATAAAGGCACTAAATTTTTTTTGTTACCAGAAAGCAAAGTATTTGTAACAAATTCAAACACTTGTAGAGTAAAACTGTGCATTTAATCGGATTTTAATCACTATCTCATAAGTTTTAAGTTTTTTTACAAAGAACTCTAATAATTTTCCAAAATTAAAGGAATTTAAGTCACGCCTTATAACTTCAGCTATCTGCTAGAAAATGTCACGTCAAAATAGGTCCAGCCGTTCCGGAGATTACCCCGGACAAACAGATAGATAGGCAGAGAAGCATTTGAAAAACCGAGTTTTTTATACAGTACTTATATACATTCGTATATATTTAGTAAAAAGCTGTTATTCTGATATTTGATACAGATACGTCAACTTTATTTATTTGCATAGATATTGAAGTTATAATAATTGTTGCAGGACCACCCGCCAGAGATTACTCTTTGGAAGTGAGCAGTGTGACTGACACAGTGGATTGTCAAACTCCAATGTGTTACGAATATAACATTCCTGGGGTAAGTCTTCATCTTACATATCAATCCTGTGTAAGTCTCAACTCCTTTATTTGTAAGTATTGACCACAACCATACCCGGTGATAGAATTCAACACCTCTGAACGAGGTAACAAAGGAATCTTTGAAATGTGTTTGTGAGACGCAACAACCATAAACAAGTTAAAAAAAAAGTAAGAAGACGATATGAAAATTACTTAGTTTTTGTTAGTTATTAGTCTCAAGTATTTGGTATGGACGAATCTTGATATGAACATGGTTTGAGAATCAAACGAAACGCGTAAGACGAATAAAATGATGAATATGGAGTGGGAGCGGACACCAAAAAAAAAGATAGATGGAGTGTGTGAGAAAAGATACGAAGGCAAAACTGGTGAATGAAGAATGATAGAGATGTATGGAAGAAGAAGACATACTGCACCGACCCCAAATTGCAACAAATTGGGGGCAGGACGATGATGATGCTGGGTCTCAAATATTTTTGTAAAGTTTTCACAAATAGTTGAATAGTTTTACTAAAAATAATATCATTAATATAATTTCTTGCTTAAATTTAAACTTTAACCTTGAGGTTAGAACCTAGATTAGAATGAGTTAGGAAAGTTTCGTAACTTCGATGAGAGACAAATGAACCCTTCCGACTCCTTTAGACTACCTATAATGTAGGCTATGGAAAAATAAATGAGGAAGATAAAATAAATAAATAGTAAAAAGTAATTACGATACAGCTAGAGAATGACAAGCAAGTTCCTGATTATATTAGGGAAATAAAGAGGGAGAAGGCATATTTAAGAAAAAAATATAAAGAAGAAAATGAAACATTTATTCGATGCATTCAATCACAGAAAATAAAGAATCTATAGAAATAACATAATAACCGCATTCTAATTCGAAAAGGGCAGCCGTAAAACAAGTACTACAACAAAATTGTAATGCACTGGTTTTTTTTTGGGCTCATATTTATACACCATAAGTATTAAATTACAACAATTACATTGAAAGAAAAAGTTATGAAGGTTATGTCCTACTTTAAACAATATATGATCCTAAACGCTAATTGCACATTTTCTTAAGAATTTTAAAATGCGTATTAAAAATAGCATGGACAATGCATATGTTATGTAGACATATTATATAATAACTTTTTAATACTCCTACGTATCAAACAAACTACGGGTTCAATAACTTAACCAGCAGAATATCGGGCAGCTATAATAAACATATCAGTAATATAGAGACCTCTTAACATAAAACATTACTAGATTATATTGGATATATGAAAGAAATATTTTGAAAACAAAATGAAAGTACCTCTAATGAAGAAATAAAATTATATTTCATACACACACGTGCACGCATTGACACACGCGATCTACACATTAAGAAGTTACGCGGTCGGCAACTTTGAAATACCTATAGGTATTAAAAAAATCTATTGAAAGAGTCACCAGCAGCTCGGACTGTTTATACCCATGTAAAATAGACGAAAACATCACTTCGTATTCCCCTGTTTGCTTCTCCAAAACTGGGCCTTCGTCAAATTTGTTTGACGCACGTCTGGTATAAAAATCAGGTATTTTTTCACATTTTCGAAGGCTCATAATTTCTGCAATAATCAATTTGAGAAAAAATCATAACGCACTGGCACTGGTGGTGGTGGAGATATATGAAATGGTATAAAAATATGTAATAAAATGCCATTGTCCAAGAAGGAAATTGGGAAATACTTTTGTATGAAAGGATGGTCGCCCGCATTTTTATGTCGATTTACTTGCGGATTTTGTTGTAATAATATTTTGTTTTTATCAGGACGCGTTATGGTGGACCATACCGGCGTACTCAAGTCCAGTGGCGGAGACATGTGCAGTACGGCCGGGCTGTTCGTACATCGTACGTCTGATTGCCCATCCGTGGGACGGACACACTACAGCAAATCTCCAAGTCGCTTTAGACGGTAATATATTATTTAGATTACATTATCCAAAATGTGAAGTCATAAATCTTGTAAAATAAATAAACATACGAATATATTTCGAACATTATATAAAACTAGCTGAATCCGGCGGCAGACGTTGTCCTGCAAGTGTATATAAAATGCTTTCCATGCTCGAACATCTTTTTATGTAATTTTTCAAATCGATCACTTGTACTGTTTAAAGGCGGGGACAAAATTTCAACACGCCACACCACCCGATGCAACGTGAAGCGTGTCGTCGTCTATTACTGTCTCATTGGGTGTTAATAGTGTGTTTTTGGCAATAAAAGATAGTACAATTTCATCGCGATGCATTGGATGGAGTTTTATAATTGTGCTTTCACCTTGTTGGTTTATTGCAGCGTCATTTAGTAGTGAGTTACAACAAACGGAGATAACATAAAACGTTCTTATTAATGGAAAAATATGTACATATCAACATGCAAGTTCTCATATTTTTACAAACGTGTTTTTTATATAGTAGGTAGTAGTGCGCAAGGCCACTGGAGTAGTACGGACCTTAATTTGGGCTACTGCTTGAATTATAAGTTCTACGGAGTGTATTTATAGTGGTTAAAGAAAATTACGAATCTCAAAGTCTCTTACAATATCTATTTAGCTGCGTGTAGTGTCCAGGTTTAACTGTATCTCGCACTGGCACGGCTGCGGGTTCTTCTGTACTTTCTAAACCCTCCGCATCAAAGCATAGTCTGGGACGCTGCCAGAAGAAACCCCGTCTAGTTACAAGCAAACGCGAAAAAAAAGCAAATTAACACACGAAAGGACGTTTCTTTTTATTATAACATTTAAAATTATTCATAGTCTTTTGACTTTCTTACTTTAACGAAACTTTGCAATTTGTCTGAAAAATTAAAACGTGCATCTCGGTAAGATAATCAGTGGATCAACAATAATAAAATGTATACGTCATTGATGATTAAGATAAAAGAAGCTTCTATAAAGTAAAAAATATAGTTTACAACTATGTCTATAGGACTGGAAATGATGTATTTCCCAGGTTCTAAGAGTCTTTAGTAGACTGCCTTCCTCACTAAGACCTCGATTAAAGGCCTGCCCCAGAGCGGCAAGCATTATAAGACCACAGAACGTGCAATTGGCAATAAAGTCATTCAACCCATATAAAACAGGTGGAGAGTATGGAATTCCGGCGGTGCTATTACAGCGAGGCCTTGACAGGTGTCAAGCTGTGATAATTAAGATTTTTAGGTCATGCTTTGCTTCCGGATATGTACCTAAACTATGGAGAAAAGTACGAGTATTTTTTATACCTACGGCCGGCAGAAAGGATTACGCTATGCCAAAGTCATTTAGACCTATAAGCGTTATATCTTTTCTTCTCAAAACTATGGGGAAGATAATTGATAGAAATATTAGGGAAGTGGTACTAAACAAAATCCCTATAAGTTCAAAACAACATGCCTATAGCAGAGGAAGATCCACTGAGACTGCCCTGTTCTATCTTGTAGATAGAGTGGAGAAGGCATTAGAATATAAGGAAAATGCACTATGTGCATTTCTGGTTATTGTGGGCGCGCCTTTGATACCACATCCACTAGAACACAAGACAGATAGCCCCCACATATGGGACTATCTGTCAGAACTATAATAAATGAATTACACCCACCACTAGGTGAAGATCAGTGCAAGATAAGCTGAGCAGTCTCCGGGACAAGCTCCGTATTTTACTATGAAGCCATAAACTGGTATTTTCGGGTTAAAATATCAAACAGTTACATGCGTCGATTGAAAATATATTAACGTCATAGTGCACGGTAACAGAACAGTCGTTAACCGTGCCGATATTACAAAATATTGTTACAGCCACACCATTACAGCTGCTGTTTGAATGATAGATTACACAAACAATTTAATTCTCCACCAAACGCGAATCTTACGTCGTCACGTGTCTATTAGTGATTTAATAGTTCATTCAATAGAATATACGAATCGAAATGATTTACACTATTTTGGTTATATATATATATCATAAGGTTTTTTTTGATCAATTTATTTCTTTTTAAAGGCAAAGGTGTCTAGACCATCCAGTCAATTCTGACGCTCTATAAAATGGCAGCCCTTTCTCAGATTTCACGCTTCGTATGAAGCCTTAAGCTAAGCCAAACTTATGTTTTGATTAATGTTTTTTTTTCCTTCAAAAACATAGGGATAACAGATCAAAATGTCAGCTTAACCGAATCTCGAGTTAAAGGTCAGATGTTGTTTTTTGAAATTTCATAAAATACTCTAGTGACCGGATTTGATCGTATCGGGCTTATTATATAATTTTTCATGGTAATTTAAAAAAAAAACGGCGGTTAAATTAGTGACCCACACCGACGCGTATATTTTTGTCGAAAAGTAATAAAATTAGTTATGTTTATTTATAAGAAACTTCAGAAAGTTTCGCAGCTTTAACTAATCCTTAGATTTCTTCTCCTGTTCTCTGAGATAGTGAATCATGTGTAAGTTGTCCAATATACTTCACGGAGCCCCCTCCGATAATGACCCAGGGCGTATTCCGATCCCCAACTGCGAAGGCTTTTATGCCCACCTTAATAAACTAAGATAACATACATTATACTTCACTCCACACATGACCTCTGTAAGGGACCTTGGGATCCATATTTTCCTTTAAGTTTAGCTAAGGCAAATTCCACCGAATTTACATTTCTGGTAGCAGCTTAAGTCAAGGACTGTACCACTTTGGTGACCTTGCACTAGGTACCACTTATCCGGCTAAGCGCCTTAATAAGTCCTAACCTCAAAAGTTTGATGAAGCTAACAAGGCATTTCCGGTCAACAGCACTTAGTCAATTAGTATGATCTGCTAATGATCGATACGCTTTTGTTCCCGATAATTTGGTTGAAAGTACCAAGTGCGAACACTTTAATTCTCACATGCAGACAGGTATAATATCTGAAAAATATAGTTCAAAAAGATATATTATTCGAATTTCTCTAACGGACCGTTTGAAATATTACTAACTAAATTTAAAATAACCTTCACACTTTCAGTAAATAATTATTACTGTAAACATTTTAACAACGGGCTTTAAATTTGTTTAGTTTTGAAAAACCATTTGTTTAAAATAATAATATGAGAAGATATTTAAACATAGACTAATCATGTGTAGACGTGATTCACGACTCGCTGATTTTCGATCTTCTTTATGTTATGTGTAATATTGTTTTTATAATATTTGCACAAAACGTTTTATACTTAACGGGTGAGTGCTTGATAATTCATGTAAAGGCATAAAATCCTCAATACTTGAAATGCTTCGATTTTTAAAATGTACAAACTAGTTTCAGGTAAGTTGGAGAATCTCAACAATTATGTATGGCTTTAAATTTTTGTTTGTTAATGGAATTGAAAATTTAAAAAAAAGGTAATTAGCGGTCGCATTCTTCATTGAAATTCGAACATAGGCAATTCATTAAATTATTTTACTACTTTATTAAATAAGTAATTATCAATTTTAAAAAATGTAAGCCATTTTTTAGTTTCCTCGTTTAACTTATTTGGGCTTTTCTTTTATCTTTAAGTTTACGACGTCATATTTCTTTCAACCAAATGATTTGATCCATGATTCGATGAAATATAGTTAATGTATTAGTTAAGTTTGTAAGAATTCACTTATCATCCTTGATATTAATTGTAAAACGCTCTTTTTAAGTTCAGCGAAGCTATTTTTTTATTCTATCCTCTGTCTTGTAACGACAGTTGTCGTTTCGGTACGCAGCGGGTGGGACGGGACAACAACGCGATGTTTTTATAAAAGCCGTATACATATTTGATTACATTACGTAGAATATAAAACAAGTTATGAGGATAATATCGAATGAAATTAGCACAAAATTATCCACCATTTTATTCCCTGCAACGAAACTAACTCATACTTAATAGATTTTTGAAGAGATGATGGCGCAGCGGGTATTGCCGCCGGATTCCGCGTCAATGGACGTGGGTTCGTAACATTCGAAAGTGGGTTCGAAAACACATAGCATGGTGGTAGGGCAATTCGTAACAATGTCCGCCTGGGTAGCTTCCACCCTCAAGTTTGTAAACCTGTCGCCAAATAGGTGTGTTTCGGCAGCATCACTTGAGAACCAGTATCTAGGCTTAGTGTTTTCACCATCCTGGACCACATAGTTACTTAACATTAGATGAGATTGCGGTCAAAGCACTGAGCCTGTACCGTACAAAAATAATAACAATAACGTAAATAATTAGGTAAGGGAGGCCAATTTAGACAAGGACTCTCTCTCTATACAAAAACTACAGAGAATAAGTTTGCGCAGATCATAAGCAGTATTCATTCGAAGTATATGAAAAACGAAAATACAAAACACAAATCATTTATTTATTTATTTGTAAAAAATTTCATATATAGCAACAGGAAGTATATATTCAAACGTAAGATAAACATAAGGGGGAAAAAAAGCTAACATTCCACAAAGCGATTCTCGATTTTTAAATTAACATCAACATCAATTGAAGAGAGCGAAAGAGAAAGAAAAACATTCTGTGAAGAAGAAAAAAGAAACAACATAAAATTGAAAAGTATATAATTTACGTTCTTTACTACACTAACGTATATATTTCTAGAACTTGTTATATACCAATCAACCGGTAGACGTTAATTGAATTGTAATTTGATTTTATAAAACAAAACAAATCGAAAAAAAAAAAAAACATATGATATTGAAACTTCACAATCCCAATAAGTTTGCGTCAAAAGTTTGCATTGAATAAAATCAACTGTTTATTATGCCCGCTTCTTACCTATGTTAAGAGAGATGTGGGGATATTCTTAAATAAACTTATATCGATAGGAAAAGCGTAGGTTTGAATTTAGTACTATTTAGATAATATATTATCGATATATATCAGCGGGACGTCCATAACAAGGTCTTAAATTATTGTGTGTAGACAAGGTGTGTTTGTTGCTTTGGTGCATTTCAATCGTTACGCTGCATTAGAGTTAACCGTTCAGGCTCGCGTATCTCTATAAACATGTATAAACAAAAATCAACCGTATGTTATTTTAAAATAAACCGCAAAACCGTTCGAATACTTACTTACTTCAACGTTTACGTAATAATTTCAAGGATTGATAATTTCCTCTGAGCACATCTATAGTCTCGGTGGATGCTTAGCTTTATTTACTCGGAGTTATTTGTGATGGAGTCTTTATATTCCATTGTAATCGTCATTTTACATAGAAAAGATGTGCACTTAATAATTCAGGATATCCTAAAACTAATAAATAAATTAATTAAAATACTATTACGTAAAAAAAAACATTTTTCAATTATTTCTCTCTGATTTATAATAGTCGACAAAAATTTATATTTAATTATTACAAATGTATTTTAGATAAATTGCTAATTTATTATTTTCTTATATTTATCTATATGCATACTAATAAATAAAATCGGAGTGTCTGTTTGTAATGGTAAATTTTTTTTTTTCTAAATAGATGTTAATGTATACACAGTACCTATCCCGAAAATGCAATTTTTAAAATTTTTGTATGTCTGTCTGTTTATTCCGGCTAATCTCCGGAACGGCTGGACGGAATATGACGGTTTTTTTTGGTGGTAGATAGCTCAAGTTACTCTGGGTATATTAGGGTACTTTTAACTTTCGAAAATAATTAGGGATCCGCGTAAAAAAATTAAAACACCTAAAAAATTGAACAAAATCAGATTTAATGCACAGTTTTAACGGCAAGTGCTTGAATCTATGATAAATATATTTAACTTATTTTAGTACTAACATTTTTTTAGGAAAATAATTAACGTGCCTTATAAAAAAATTAAAACGCAGCTAGTATAAATAAAATACACGGACATCTAAATATGACATCTCACTTCTTTCTTGTGAAAATTACATTAGTGTGTACAGCCAATTATATTTAACGTCTTATCTTACTGACGCCAAATCCCCGGTCCTTGACACTATGTCTGTTATTTGCTACTTCCTCCACTACAAAAAAAACCATATTTGTTAGAAATGGTGGATTTATATTTTAATGATAAGATATAAAGTATCAGATATCAGTAATATCGTTTCAAATATGTTATTATCGAATTTAAAAACATGAATTTCAAAAAACATATGAATGAGACAAGGATCGGGTGAGAGATAAATATACACCATATTTATAACAAGTAGCTTTAAAATGGTTTTCGTTGCAAATCAAACAATATAATCTTTTAAATAAAATATGGGTGTATCATGTAGTCGATGAATTACTCAGAATTGTAAATAGTGTTACTTATTTTATGCAATTTTTATTTTTGATTAAAATCTTATTTGACACTAGACTATGTTATGTCTGTTTGACAAAACTACAACATCATCAAAAACAAACAAACTTCGCCTCAACATTGTGGGTAGATTCGACTACCGTATGTAGTCCACACTTATCAAAGTTATACATAAATCACTCGTGCTTAGGTAAACAGTGAGGTAGGGTGATAGCGTAGAAGGTAAAATCTCTCTTTTTCCACTAGATTCAGGTGTTCCTCAAGGCTTCATTTGGCGCCTTACCTTCTTAATCTAACGCGCACCGTAAAACACATAGGCAAATGGTTTGATAAATGGCGTTCGAAGCTAAACCCGTATAAGAATAACCCAATATTAAACTTAAGTACAGCTACGCAACGTTTATTTTATTTTATTTTTATTAATTAATTTATTAAATAAATAATTTAATACCTAAGCCCTCTGTATCCTAATACAATCATACCGCCAATTACTAGTTCAACATGCATCAGCCCTGCATCTCAGCACATGCAATTTTATACACAGATGGAACATAGGTTCTGCGAGTGACGACATTTTTTGCATGCTTGTATATAACTTAGACATTAACTAATATTCAGATTAACTAAATCTATAAACTCATATTTTATACATATGTATATATTTATAGTTAAATAGATCGAACGATTAGGTTTTTAAAACTTTCCTACGAAATTGCATACGTGGCAACGGCTCAAATCGAGGTTCGAACAATTGCCATTGTCAGTGTACCAGTGCGGTATGTTAGTTATCATTTTCAACTGTTTTACTCTACAATGGGTCTTCAGATCACGAGCGTAGACAATTAAAAAAAACCTAACGAAGTCCGAAGTTGTAGCAAGTGTTTAGAATTGTGTAAACTTTTATCCAACTGTCCCAAGACTTCTCAGCCTTTTACGCAAATAATAAAAACAGTAGAATAGAAAATAAAGAAAAAAATAATCTTTCAGAATGCGTAGAAGGGGTATGTTCATGCGCGCATTCTCCTCGGCTGCCAGCGCCGGTTGTTCAAGCGCATACCGTATCCATCCAGGGAGAGATCTTCGCTAACGTCAGTTGGATTCTACCACGGCCCAGCTTCCCACTAAGATTGCCCCCGGGATTGAATAAAAAGATTTATGAAGTCAGGTTAGTTAAGAATAAGTTTTTTTTTAAAGTGAAGACCTCTCTATCGGCGTTCAGCAATTTTCGGTAGGGGAAAGACTTCTAGGTTCGCGTTATCAATGCTATGACGTAAACCGTTTACATGCTACAGTATGTCAAATATAAGATAGCGTTTAACTGATATCGTTCGGATATAAATAATAAAATTTATACTTACGCATCCTCCCTTATGTTTTGATTATGAATGAACTATTTGAAAATGTGCATAATTATTGATCGGAACATTAAAAAACAGATTTTTCAAAGTTTCAAGTTTCCACTTTTGGCATTAGTCCCCGTGTTATGTTTTCAAGCTCGTTATAACGAATGCACTTCATCTGACGTAAAATAGTAATTTATTTAATGAGATAGATGAGGATCAATAAACAGTCGCCTTCATCATGCACTACATCTACCACGGCCAAAGTAAATCTGGACATACATATAGGTCACAATTCAGTCGGACCAGATCACTTGCACTGCTAGATCTACACTGGTTACTTCCTGGTATTTCAACTTGTGCATAGTGGTCACGATTAGAGATAGCCTAGAAAAAATATCGATATTATATGATAATTCGTATTGTTATATCGATACTTTACGATTATTGAATAACATTTTTAGAAGTGGCATTTGTACATCACAATAAAGTGTGACATAGTGTACTTTTAATTGTTTTTCCATATATTTATGTCGGATGAAATATATCGATTTAAAATGATTCGATAATGACGCGTTGATTCGATATATCGATACTATATTTATTTTACATACAAACATACATCTGCTCACACCTGTTATCCCCGAAGGGTTAGGCAGAGGTGAAATAGCGAACTACACCACCCACATCACGCCGAGCTTAGTTCCGTCCCAGATGTGACAGGGAGCGAGCCTGTCGCCATATCGGGCACAAATTCCAGACTCCGGGATGATACTGAGTAGAAAAACCGTTAAAAAATTAGACACCGTATCTCTTCCATCTGTTATGTTTAAAGGCTCGGTCATCCCACTGCGTGCTGCAGTTAAGAATCTTGGCTTATATATGGATTCTAATTTGAGCTGGCGAACACCAGTGAACAGTATTTGTTGTCAAAGGGTAACCGGTATTCTTCGCGCCCTGTATCGTCTGAAGAACTTCCTTCCGTCTAAAACAAAGGCAACGCGTGTACAAACCTTAATTTTCCCTCTAGTCGACTATGGTGATGTGTGCTACTTTGCCCTGAATGCAGATCTCCTCAACAAACTTGATCGTCTTCTTAACAACTACATTAGATTTATTTTAAATCTTCGTAAGTACGACCACGTGTCATTATATCGTTGCCAGTTGAAGTGGTTATCCATTCGTCAACGCCGGGATCTCCGCGCACTTTTCTATTCTCGTATCTCCCAATGCACCATCCTACTTAACTCCTCATTTTCAGTACCTAGGCTCCAATCACGAGTAAAATCTCCGTTTTACGAATAATCGTCTTCTTCTGTGTCCTTTTCATAGGTTTTGTTTAATCGTTTCAAATCATACAAAATATTATGCACGATTTTTAAAATATTTGTTTATTTGATTTATATACATTAGAAGAGAACTATATAGAATAAATGCAAGGAGGGGCGTTTGATCAAAAATGGCGGCGCTAGCGTAGGCAGACGGTATGGTATATGGTATGAACATAGCAGCTGTCAATGCATTGAAGTGAGCCGACTTTAAAGATGTAATATTTACAAAGACTAAATAAGTTAATAACACTGCAGCATGTAAAATGTCAACTATTCAGTGGAGCAAAATATTTGTTTAGGAAATATAACCTAAAAAAAATTCTGTGCAATTAACTATCTAGCTACAACCCCAACCTAATTTAATGCTTTTCGATATACAGACCCTACAGTCATAGAGCCGAGTGGTCATATATTCTCCATGAAGATAATTTCTAAATTTCATAACCAACAAAAAAATTACGTAAACATTATTCCAAAATAAAATACAAAAAAATTCGTGTTTGATTATTTTTCATTCAGACACGTTTTAATAATAAAAGTATTAATAATGCACCTTTTCAACTCTAAATCGCTTTCGGGTGAAGGAAAACATCGTGAGGAAACCCTAGCATGTTGGTAGGTCATTTTCTAATAACGCCCGACTGGGTAGCTGCCACCCTTAAGTTTGAAAACCTGTCGTCAAATACCAAAACATGTCTTCCGGAAGCGTCATTTGACAACCAGCATTTCTAGGCTTAGTGTTTTTACTATCCTGAACCACATCGTCACTTCACATCAGGTTAGATTGTGGTCAACGCACTGAGCACAGTGTAATAAAACAAATATTTCAAACGTCATCATCTCCCTACCCTTTTCCCCATTTTTATTTGGGGTCGGCGCAACATGTCTTCCTCTTCCATTCCTCTCTATTTGTTGTCATCTCCGCATTCACTCCTTTTCTACACATATCATCTTTCACACAGTCCATCCATCTTTTCTTTGGTCTTCCCCTTCCCATGTAACCGTCCACATTCATTTCCAATACCTTTCTTACAACATTCTCTTTCTCCCTGCGCATCACATGTCCATACCAGGATAAACGACCGCCTCTTAACTTGTCTGTTATTGGCGCCACTTTCAAACTTCCTCTAATATATTCATTCCTAATCCTGTCCATTCTTGTTTACCCCACACATCCATCTCAACATTCGCATCTCAGCTGCATGTAATCTTCTTTCATCCGTCACCTTTATGGGGTAACATTCTGATCCATACAAGACGACAGGTCGTATTATGTTCTTGTAAATCTTCCCCTTTAATTTAAAGGGGATTTGCGGATCACACGTAGTAGCCGAAACCTGCCGCCACTTCATCCATGCTGCGTTAATTCTATGCTTTACCGTCCGGTCTATTTCGCCATTGCTTTGCAGGAGTGAGCCGAGGTACTTGAACTCGTGGCAGATTGGCATTGGAGTGCCATCTAGTGTTATGACAGTTGAACTAGAGGTGCCGCCGAAATCACAAAACATATATTCCGTTTTGGATCTGCTCACTTTTAGGCCGACACTCTCCAGCTTCTGTTGCCACTTTACCAATCTGCTCTGGACCCCAGTACCATCCTCCTCACCGACAAGGACAATATCGTCGGCAAACAACATACACCAAGGTGCCTCTTCCTGGAAATCCGCTGTCAAATATTTCAAACGTAATAATTCAAATTAAATGAACAGACGAACAAAATTCATACAATTTATTAACTCATTCATTCTAGTCTAAAGTAGGTAGGTTATTATAAATTTCGTGTATCAAGGTAAACAAGGCTGTAAGAAACGTGTGTTAGATATATCCACGTACGCAAAGCAAAGGTGTTGCCACAGTCAAGGGACAATTTAATTATCCGAAACGTGAGCAATCTAATTACCCGACATTAAACAGAGGACAAGTAGGTGCCACTAATACAAGATAAACATTCGTGACGCTCCTTTGTTTTTGTTTGCCAATTCCATTCAAATATTTGGATACACGAAACGATATTTGTAGGTAGAGGTGGCGGTACCTGAAAGCAAACTGGAAACAAGTACCTCGCAACGAAGCTAATATCTTGAGTACTCACTCCCTCCCCCATCTGGAGACCGTTGTATATTGTGTTTATATAACTATCACCACGACATATTATTATATAAGAGTTACCAGAGTTAATAAATTTGAGTTTATATCGATTGGATGTGTAAATTCCGACCGTCTAAAATCAGAATTATTTAATTTTGTTTAGTGTCTGAAGATACTGTAAAGGTACTGACAGCTTATTCATTCTTAGCTTTGTTAAGTCAAGAAAAGAAAATGTGTCGTATTATATCAGCAAGCAGTTTGAAAAACCTTTTTCTACATTTAATTATAAATACTCGGAAATAAAATGACTCTTACAAATATGGTATAATCTATTAATAAAAAATGAGTCTTTGTATATTTCTTCTTCTTCTTAATTAATGGCAATCTGTGTGTACACACAATTTGTGCCAATGTCATGTGGGTAAGATTTTCAATCTTGTATCAGCGTTACCGAGCTCCAACAGAACGGTGGCCTATCCTGCTCGAACTTTCCATGGAGCTTTGTCGGCACCTCAGAATGTATGCTACGCGTTGTCTTCTATAATAAACTTAACTTGAACACAATAACTAAACTATTTCACACAAAACGCCACCAAGATTACATGATATAGAGTCAAGTACACAAGTTTGATGAATTAAAGAAAACAATTGCTACATGTCAGACTGAGATCCCGCCAAAAACTCCTTTGTATATTTGTTATCTATTAAACTTTATTGAGAGGCCGCAAAGGTTCCTAGCTCAAAGAATCGTATAAAACGATTCAGTGGTTCGGCTCCGGCCGCGTTTCGTATGTTCTTTAGGTGTGAGTGAAAAAATGTATACAACATTCTTCTTTAATTCATTTTAGTTAATGACAATCTATGTACACACAATTTGTGCCAGTGTCGTGTGGGTAAGATGTATTTTCAATCTTGTATCAGCGTTACTAAGCCCCAGCAAAATGTTGGCTCATCGTGCTCGAACTTTGCATGGAGCTTTGTCGGCACCTCAGTATATATGTTATGCGTTATCCTCTACAATTAACTTAACTTGAATCCAATAACCACACTATATCACACAAAACGACACCGAGATTACATGATATAGAGTCAAAATACACAAGTTTAATGTGTCGAGTACCCATAAAAATAAGACAATAGGAAAACAATGGAAAGCTAGCGTAAACGCCAGGTAAGTGCTCAAGGAGTTAATCAATTAAAGAAAACAACTGCTACATTGCAGACTGAGAATCCCGTCAAAAATTCACATATAACATTTCATTTATACCTTACTTAAAATAACAAATGAATGAAGAAAAATGAGAGTATTTTGTTTATATTATCAGAAAAAATGCACATAAGAGTAAATCGAAAAAAAATGATAAAGGGCCGATGGAATCCAAAAAATAAATAGCCTATAACCATCTAAAAAATTCCGAATGTTAGTAGCCCCATCCCGATTTATTCAGTTATGAGGTGATGATGCGTCAAAGGACCCCCATTTTTCTTTTATATATATTTAGATAGATCATATAAACAAGCAATAGCGCATGTTAAATTAAATACCTACTAAACATCTATGTATGGTGAGCGTTGTCATGGCAACAGTTACTATGATAACGTTATTCTTTAAAACATTTCTGTATATTAACACCGGAAAGACAACGTTTGCCGGAGAGTTTTTGGCGGGATCTCAGTCTGACATGTAGCAATTGTTTTCTTTAATTCATTAAACTTGTGTACTTGACTCTATATCATGTAATCTTGGTGGCGTTTTGTGTGAAATAGTTTAGTTATTGTGTTCAAGTTAAGTTTATTATAGAAGACAACGCGTAGCATACATTCTGAGGTGCCGACAAAGCTCCATGGAAAGTTTGAGCAGGATAGGCCAACGTTCTGTTGCTTGGTAACGCTGATACAAGATTGAAAATCTTACCTACATGACATTGGCACAAATTGTGTGTACACACAGATTGCCATTAACTAAGAAGAAGAAGAACGTTTGCCGGTTTCAGCTTGTACCATATAATCAGAATGCTTTTTTCCTCATTATTTCATTAAAGGGTTCGAGGTTCTTAGAATTCATTCAACGACAATATTGCGACGCATTTAGTTGACCTACAAGTAGATAAATGCCTACATAAAAATATATCTGTTTGAGTACAATACACTGACGATCGTAGAAAAATCTAATCACCTAAAAGGCTGTTAGCACCTTTAACCTAATAACTGAGTGAATCGAAAGATATCTTTTTGCGTGGATTTGCGACACTCCCATAGGTTTTTGTTTCGCGCGCATTACTCGAATACAATCATACTGAAGAGTCTATTTGAACTGAGGAATTATCTGCATGTTATGATTAAAGTAACTTGGTCGATGTTACTTTGATAAAATACCCCTTTAAAAAATAGTACATAAATAAATATCAATGTAAGTAAAAGTACTCATAAGCCTTCACGAAAACTGTTCTTG
This sequence comes from Samia ricini, assembly GCA_014132275.2. NCBI lineage: Eukaryota > Metazoa > Arthropoda > Insecta > Lepidoptera > Saturniidae > Samia > Samia ricini. Next base: position 3,798,493 of record AP028164.1, on the reverse strand, counting down.
ATACTTTAAATCTATACTAATAAATAAAATTGTAATGTCTGTTTGTAAAATGTAGTGTAAAAATATATGTTTTTTTTATTAAGTAGATATTAATGTATATACGATACCTGTACCAAAAATACAATTTTTAAAACTTTTGTCTGTCTGTCTTACTGTCTGTTTGTTCCGGGTAATCTCCGCAACGGGTGAACTGATTTTGGCGAAACTTGTTTTTGTTAGTTGAAGTTTCTCTGCGTAACTTAGGTAACTTTAATTTTTCGTAGATAAAAATAGGGTACCGCATAAAAAAAATTATACAAGTTAGTAGCAAAAAACCTCTTTTTGCTAAATAATTAGTTTTCCGTGTAAAAAAAAACTAACCTATATTACGGAGTAAAAAAAATTAAACGCGGGCGCAGCCACGTGCACACAGATAGTATATTATATAATTCTTATTTTTATTGACGTGTAATTTCCTACCGGTGACAAATCGTGTTATTAAGAGTATCTTCACTTTAGATATTGCCGCAAAAACAGATTTCTACTTTCGGATTGAACCAGATTTTGAAATCTATAAGCCTTAAGAAATTCGGTTTTTTCCTTTGAATGTTTTGTGTATATATTGATTGCATTAATAGGGTTTTCGTGGCCGACTCAATTACGACCACCGCACATAAAGTGAAAGTAGTGACATGGCGCGTCACATTCAAAGATCAGCAAGGGATCCAGGGATACCTCGAGACTTTAACCAAGATGCTCGTATGATGATGGTGACTGTCGAAGTGTAGATAGTTTCTGATCTGATCGTTCTTAAACTATCCTTTATACAAATTAAATATAATCGATTTCCTAAGTTCGTATTAAAAAAAAAACTAATGGATTTAAATGCACATACCAGCAGATTTAAAACAAAATGTTCTCTATTTGAAATATCCAGACTATATAATTTATCTATATATATATATCACTGCCTCGGTGGCGCAGTTGTATTACGGTGCGACTCCCGTTCTGAGGTTTCGGGTTCGATCCCCGGGTCGGGTCAAGTGGTATTGGGTTTTTCTACTCAATATTATCCCGGAGTTTGGAATTTGTGCCCGATATGGCGACAGGCTCTCGCCCCCTGTCACATCTGAGACGGAACTAAGCTCGGCGAAATGTGGGTGGTGTAGTTTGCTATTCCACCTCTCCCTATCCCATCGGGGATAACAGACGTGAGCTTATGTTATGTTATGTACGATACTATCATAACTAAATAAAGAGGCAATAATTGATTTTTTGTTTGTTGTGTATCAACTCAAACCCGAAATAACCGATTTTAAAATTTTAATTTTATTTAATTGTAAATTTCTATATACCCGTACGAAACCAGGACGGGTCGCTAGTTTTACATAATTGTGAAATAAAATAGCAATTTCCTTCTCAGCATTGGTAAGCAAATGGTGTCGAACGCGCACCCGGCCCCTTGGTTCGCGAACACTGTGACACGCCGAGTTGACGCAGACGGTCCCGTTGCGATGGGCGACAGACAGCGGTGGTTGCTTTTACCCATCGCCGAGCGTGGTGTTGAGCGAAGCGACAGGCGACCGCGAGTTACACTCGACGTAAGACTGCTAGCTCGTGTCAGCTTGATCGACGATCGTGGATGCCTAGGTCCGGCTGGGAATGCAACTGTCTACGGTCAGTTTACCTAAATCTAGCTTAAAACTCTCATTACTCTTCACTTACGAAAAACAAAGGATGATACAGAATTTTAATCATATGTACTAAGTTAGCACGTACACAGATCTGTATTTCAAAATTAAAATCAAAATTTATTTATTCAATTTAGGCCCTAAGAAGGCGCTTATGAACGTCTAAAACACTACCACCGATTTGGAAAACAACCCAGTCGAGAAGAGCCGGCAAGAAACTCGATCTGGTTCTTTTTTTTTAATAAATATAATATATAAAAATTTTTTTGTCATATAAAAAAACTATACAAATCATAGTCTTAATAATGTTAGCGGAAGCACAGAGATGTGGGTTAATTCCAGACATCACTATCGTTCACGTAATGATCCACCCTGTAATAACCTTTTGAGATTAAAACTTGCTTGACATAATACTTGAACTTATTGTCAGGTAAATCGGTAATGTTACTTGGGATCTTATTGTAAAACCGAATACTATTACCTATAAAGCTTTTATTACACTTACTTAACCTAAAGCGTGGGACGGCCAACTTGTCTTTACTTCTAATATTAAAATTATGACGATCATTCATTAGATCTAGCTTGTCTAAATTTATTTGTATTAGTGTAAATTAAATTTAAATGTGTAAATTAATTAGTGTAAATTGTATTAGTGTATTTCTTGTAATAACATCAGCTTGTATTTATTTCGTCAGGTAGAGAATGAAATTTGTAACTCTGTTAGAGGATATAGTATGTAAGAGTCAACAAATAAACAATGATCACATTGTTCAAGATGCTATATAAAGAGTTAACCGAGCCATCAAAAACAAGCATATAAATCAAAACCTTTTTAATGTAACGGAGATTAAAATGAAAATTATTACAAATGAGAATTTTAAAACGTACATTTGAAAAATAATAAGTTTACTTCTACTTCATTATATTTGTCTCCGTTCATTTTACTAGCCGTCTTTGATATAATATAGACTTAAGATATTTGAAAATTAAATATTTAATGACATAAAAGTTATTCAAATGTTTCGACAGGGTTGGCCCGAACGTTTGTTTGCAAGTTTGGCGCAGGCTTCATATTTGTAAAAAATTGTGGTATTCTACTATGAGGACTTAATATCATAAAGGATAATAATAAAGCTCTAACTATAATAAGAAATATAAAATAATTTTTAGAAATATAGTATTACATACAAATTATATTCATCGCAAAAGAAATTTATTAAAATTTCGATAAACAACAGACATGAATCAACAGAAATAATTGTTTTTTGTCATAGATCCTGCTGAAGTCGGCGAAGTTTCGGTTGCGACTTACGTAAGTCATTTTTTTATTTCAAAGATTTTTTATTACATAAATTTACTATTATATTCCAACCATTTATTTCATTTTTGACAGTTCCAGTTCAATTCAATTTGTGATGTCCTAATGCGTTACTGATTCGATTTTCTATAACAATTGATTATATTTATGAAGAAGTTGTAATCGATGCAACGTATTGGAAAGTATTTTATTTTTACACAACAATTTAGTTTTATGAATATACCCAAGCTTTTGAATGAATTTTTATGTATTAAAGTATTTTAGTTGTTTTATTTGCAACATTACATTAAATGAAAATATTTACATTATCTGTGGGCGCGATAAATTTTCGATGATAAATATAGGAGCGGCCATGAACTGTTTCATTTTTTTATCCATGGTTGCCTGTTAATAATTATATAACTTCATAGGCCATTTTTATGTCAAAAATAAAATATGTATATATGGGTATAGTGTTATTTTGTTATAATAATGTTTGCACTTTTGAACAGGCGCTTTGGGCCATATTCGGCGGTGCATGCGTCATTGCAATGGCCGCTATAGTTGCGGTGAGTGCGCGTGGAGTGAAGCGCGTGCTAAACGCTTTCCGGCCCGCTCCCGCTCCGCTTGAGCCATTGCGTCGCCGGCCCGCTTGGTTCCCGCTACAGCTGCGTACGTAAGTACTTACCATGCACGCATAAGTTTTTATACAAACACTTCCGTATTGCGGCTGTAAAATTTGGAATTTAAACGTATTATTTTTGATTTAAACATTTGTATAGGTAGTTTTGTTTTACTGTGTTTACAATTGTAATTTTTTCTTTGAAACGAAACATGTTTTACACAGGTTCTAAAGAGAATTGTGGATTATGATCGACATGTTTTATACGACCTGTGTATATTTACCTAAGGAATAAAATTACATATTTTAAAAGGGGAAAGATGAATGATGAGTATTATGTTTGAATTCTTTTATGTACGAAACGACTTAGGATTAATAACTTTAAATTAAATCTATTTACGATATACGCTACTAAAATATAGGCACAAAAATTCTATTTATGTTCCAGCACTTTAAATAATTATTTTTATCTTATAATAACTATCGCTAATTGCAGTACTAAATTATATATTCGTGAATAATATATCATGAGATTTTGTAAAGTTTTGAAACATATTAAATATACAAAAGATTATTTGAGATTACATAGAGGTAGATATGAGATAATAACAATATTACATTTACCTGTAAAATACGAAGCATTTATTTATTGTTTTACATTTCTATAAATTAATTCAATTCCTAAAGTATTTTCTAAACTTTTTTATAAAATAAAATCTACATTAAAATTATTTCTTCATGTCGTTCCTATTACAAGAGTCAGTCACCTTTCAGTAAAATAGTCTTGTTAGACTTTGGATATCATACGATTATTATTAATACGGACGGACTTTATCAAATGCAAGAAATTTTATTTTCTACATGTATGCTCAAAGAAATATATTCAGTATTCATGTAACTAAATCGTTTATATGTAATTGCTTAGTACTTCTTTGAAACTAATCTTATCTGCAAATCATCTCATTCCTAAACACATACAAAACAGATTTCACGTCTGGATGATGTTTCGATAAACATCAGTTTAGAAATCACATAAACTATTAAGTATAATAACTCTTCTAAACTGTTTGTTAAATCCTAAACATTTCTATTTGTTCGGTATGATTGTTGCTAATTGTCTTTGTGTAGGTACCTTCTTACAAATTATATACGAGTATGTATTTATCCTTACACTTTGACCTCGATTTGAAAGTTGAGTATTGTAACTAGGAATTTACTTTCTAAGCTAGACGAAATGTTAGTACAAGAGAGTTTTCTTATAGGCATATAATTCCGTTAAAAGTATCCATCCATCGATGCATCCATTCAAACAAAAGACGTCCGCTGCTCGACATAGGTCTCCCCCAAAGATCTCCAAGATTCCTGCAAGCTTCACCAGGTCGTCGGTCCATCATGTGGGGAGCCTACGCACGCTACTTTTCCCGGTGCGTGGTACCCATTCCAAAACCCGTTGGCCCTATCGGGCATCAGTTCTGCGAGTAATGTGCCCAGCCCACTGCCACTTAATTTTAACAATTCTTCGGGCAATGTCGGTTACCTTGGTTCTTCTGTGGGTCTCCTCATTCCTAATCCATCACGCAGTGAAACTCCAAGCATAGCCCTCTCCATTGCCCTTTGAGCAATTTAGAGCTTCTTTACTAGCTCCATTGCGAGCGACCACGTTCAGTGCCGTATGTCATTACTGGCAGCACACACTGGTCGAAGATTTTCGTCTTCAGACACTGCGGTATTTCGTAAAGTATAATGAATTAAAAAAAAAAAACTAGGCAGCCATGTGGACTTCTGTTATAAGAAAGAATTTGGAAAAGCCCTTTTTTAATGTTGATATTTCATAATTATATAATGAAATTATTAACATAACCTAACATTTCATATATTAGCCTGCTTTTACATCTATTGGCTCTCCGAGTAATAATTATAATTATAACATACGATAGGTTGTGTAAGTACAATTGTTTATTATTTATCTGTCAGTACTTAAACGCCATCTTTTATTTGACAAACTGGAGCATGTTACTGGTTTACGTCATGGCATTAGTATCGCGAATCTATAAATTTTACCCTACCGAGAATCGCTCAACGCTGCTAAAGATATTTTCACTTCGAAATGGCTACTGCATCTGTAATGCTCTATTCCACGAGACTGTTCTAAAAAGGTGTGATTTTTAACGTTGAACGCATACTATTCAGATATTTAGAAATATGGTTTTAAATAATCCCAACTGATTATCTCATGCACTTGTCACCAAGTCTAATAGAAGTATAAAGTTCCTTATATCCTCACAGTCGTTGCGAAAAAAAAAATGCTAAATGCAGAATTATTTTAGTCTTCTACGCACCTAAGGCACGGGCCGAAACTTAGTTTACCCTCATTGTATTATCTTTATTTTCTTAAAATTAAGTTACTAGCAATCCCCGTCAAGTCTTTATTATTATATTTGGATTAATTTTAAAATAATATCATTTAATAAACACCATCTTTTAATGATTTATTAAGTTACATGTCAAATATTACATTGTATTTATGGGTCATTGGAGAGAGGGTTGGGGGGTCTAGGCTTTGCTCATTTTTGATGACATGTAGGAGAGGTGGGCGGTATGGTCTGAATGGTAATTACTTAAGCAAGTGAAGTGAAGTTAGATCTTCTTTAGCCGCGTCGAGCTATTCCCGGTTGAGGAAAAAATTATAGATTCAAGTTACCAATGCTATGACGTCACCCGCCAACATGCTACAGTATGTCAATCATAAGATAGTGTTTTTATGTGCTAGCACTTCTGTGTCGGCATATCTAAAATATTTTCCATTAAATGATTATTTTAGATTTATTTTGTATGTATTTTAATATTTTGAAATTTATTTTATTTTACCTGAAACATATTTTCAATTAATTTTAAATTGATACTGAATTTATTTTACTTTTGATAAACATAATAAATAAATAACACATTATTAAGACACTGCGCTAATTTAGACATTAATAAACAGTTTTCCGACGTTCCGAGTTTTCACTTCTGTAGGGAAATACGACGGTTCTGGGCCATTGCACGACGAGGCCCGGTGGGTTCGCTGCAGGGGGCGACGCGGTGCTTGCGAAAGCCACCCCGTGTCGCCCCCATCCCAAATGCAGCGGACGGCCCCGGGGGGTTTTAGTGGGTATTTCCGGGCGACTCTCGCCCGGGTGAGTCCCACACTGGCACGGAGCTCGTCACTCCGTGGCCCCTTATCTATTGTATTGGGGGACTTCGATCCCTTAAATACAATAGATAAGGGTAGTGCGTAAATGCATTTCCACCCGTCAAAAAAAAAAGAACAAAAAAAAGGGAAATACGACGGTTGCCTTTTTTGAAATGAATAATATCATAAGAACTTTGTTTGCTATTATTGATAAGGTGGAAAAAAAAAATACTATCGGGATACGTAAAATGCTCCTAAGTAGTTTACCAGTCTAATATTTCCATACGTACATATATTCTTAGATATCAATCTGTCATCAGGAAAAGTATGATACGGCAATCAAAATCGAAATTAACAGGGAAAAGATCGCTACAAATCTATAAGTTATTGTGATTGTTTTGTTTATTAAATACAGCGGTTTAATTACAAATTTGGAGCAATTTAACAATTAAGTCAATATACCACCTTGATACGTATTTAGAGACGTATGAGTGACGTCATAATACAGTTAATTTCTCCAAATACCCCAATCAACCTCATTCTGTCGAATTTCTCTGTAATAATTTCTATTCGAGTCGCATTTGTCTTTCACCGAGAGGTAATTAATTATTCATTTATAAGCCGCGCGCTACTGGCGCGTCTGTAACGCCTTTTAGTGACGTAATAAACATAGTAGCGGCTTATACAAAAAATTAATCCACTCGTATGAAATTAATTTTTAATTTTCATTAATTACACGTAGTTATATTTCTAAAATAGTCTCTTGTTAGACAATTATTCATGTATTTTAAAAGATGTAATTATGAACCGGCCCGTTGTTACGTTTAATAATAATAATAATAATAAAGCCCATTTATTTCCAATCTAAAGTTAAGTATAAACATAAATATATTTTAATTGTTACTTATATGCTTATTATGACTTATAACTGTATTGCTTTTAGTCACCATTGATCGGAACCCCTTCTCGGGTAAAGGCCTCCTTCAGCTTATTCCAGACCTCTCTATCTTTTGCTTTGTTTATCCATTGATTTCCTGCTATCGCTTTTATATCGTCTATCCACCTCTTTAACTGCCTCGGTAGCGCAGTTGTATTACATACGACTGCCGTTCTGAGGTCTCGGGTTCGATCCCCGGGTCGGGTCAAGTGATATTGGGTTTTTTCTACTCAGTATTATCCCGGAGTTTGGAATTTGTGCCCCATATGGCGACAGGCTCGCCCCCTGTCACATCTGGGCCGGAACTAAGCTCGGCGAAATGTGGGTGGTGTAGTTCGCTACTTCACCTCTGCCTAACCCTTCGGGGATAACAGGCGTGAGCATATGTATGTATGTATGTATCCACCTCTTTCTGGGGCGCCCTATTCTCCTTTTTCCTGTTGGTCCTTCCCATATAGTTGTCTTTAATGTCCATATTTTGTCTGTGTATCACGCTATGTTGTTACGTTTAATACATATTATACAAATTTTCGACAATAATGAATGAAATGAATTCCATCCGTCAATTAATCCATTAAACTAAAAGACGTCGACTGCTGGACATAGGTCTCCTCCACAGATCTCCATGACGACCTGTCTTGCGCCACCCGCATCCAGCGCATTCCCGCGACCTTCACCAGGTCGTCGGTCTACCTTGTGGGGGGACTACCCACGCTACCTCCTCCAATGCGTGGTAGTGATTCGAGAACTCGTATTAAATGAATATTAACACAAACACAATTATGATTAAATAAAACTCTTTTTGTGAATGTCAATAATTAAAATCATATATTTTCTTAACCCCTTGAGCACTAACCTGGCGTTTACGCCAGCTTTCCATTGTTTTCCTATTGTCTCATTATTATGGGTAATCAACACATTCAGTTTATATTACAATATTTAGATAGAAGCTTAAGCAACCTTAAACTCAAGAAAAACAATTCAGCAAAAATTACACAACATACAGACTTTATTTTTTTAGGCATTTAGTCGTGGACGAGCGAGCGCCTTTGAAATTAAAATAGCAATTCAGTAATTCATACGCGAAAATTGTTTTCGCGTTGTAATACATCCTTACATTATATTTAAGGTAACATCTATCTGTCTGTCTATTAGTTGGCTTACAACTTGATAAACACTGAACTGATTTACATGATTCGTAGATTATAGGATTTGGACATGATTTAGTATACATTACATGAAATATTATCTATGAGTATATAGGATAACTAATCAGAGTAATAAAAAAAACACTTTACAAAAATAACCATTATCCTCATTATCCATATATACTCATTCTTACACTATATAAAAGGCACCGTCTGTCTGTCTGTTCGTTACTTAATTGGCTTATAGTTCCAGAATGTCTACATGTATTTATATTTTTCTATTTTTAAACTTAGATGTATTTACTCGGTCAAATTAAAAGGATAAAAGTGAAGTAAATAAGAAAAAAAATACCACCAACACTCGAATATCTTAACTCAAACATTAAATTATTTAAAAAATGTAGTGAATAATATTATAATTAAAAAAAAAAACAAATATTTCCATTTAACAAAACACAAATATCACATTACGTATTATTACAACATAAAACCAAATGTTGCGCTTATGCAAACAAGGTATGGTACACATCTTGATTACTGCACTGAAACTTTAAAATTTTTAGAGTAGCGCTAGAAGTCTGGTTGAACCTTCATGGTGCACTGAGGAAACATAATATAATTCAAATTAAAAAATAAATAAATATACGGGAGCTGATCATTTCATTAAGTAAACAAAAGTATGTATTTATAGAAAACGTTTAGAACGATACCGGTACACTAACAATAGATTTCCCGGCAACAATACTTCGATTCAAAGTAGTTACCCGATGAAAACAAAACCAATTAAAAGTTCATTATTTGCGCTGCCACAAGCAGCTGTTAAAATTGTGAAACGGATTAAATGGGATCTCGTGAATCATAGAAATGTTATTTCTAAAGGATACGCGACGTGTATAACTGCGGATAATTAAATTATTTGAAATAGAAATCAATTAAGCAATTTTATTTGCAAAAGTGTCATACTCAACACACACACACACACACACACACACATACACATACACATACACCTTTAAAATTGCAGGGAGAAACCGGCAAGAGATGGAATAACAGACTCTATCAATCGAATATTCTTTACAAACAACAGTAAAATATTCACAAGTTTTTTTTTTTCATATTTTTGATGGCGTCACACGTCTGGGGCTCATCCCCCTTTGCTTAATATTGATGACAAAGAGGGGGTAGAAGTAAGCTATGTTTAAAATCCTCCTTACGTAATGCCTGAGTTTCCCCAGTGTACTCAAGGGGGAATTCAGGTGATTTTATGTGGTTATTAATTACAATTAGTTATTACTATTCCAGTTTTTATTCAACAGTATGATAATTATACACTAACGTTACAGACAAACGTTACGTTACGTAACGTTATTCGCAAAGGAAGATAAAATGGAAGTATCGCGCGAATCTAATCCACGGTTCAATTGATTGGTCACATTAATCTTGTTAATTATTTGTGACATTTAAATTATGTAAATTTGTCCTAACATTAATCTATATCTATATCAATAAATAAAATTGAAGTGTCTGTTTGTAATGTCAACTTTTTTTTACTAAATACATACGAATGTATTATATACGATATTTTTTTTACGTTATTTTCGAAAATTGAGTACCCTATGTTACGCGGAGTAACTTCAGCTATCTACCAAAAAAAGTCCCGTCAAAATCCGTGAAGCCGTTCCGGAGATTACCCAGAACAAACAAACAGACAAAAAATTTTAAAATTGTTTTTTTTTGGTATAGGTATCGTTTATCCATTCATATCTATTTAATAAAAAAAAGTAATTTGACATTACATACATACGTATTTTATTTATTAGTATATATTGACATAACAATTTCTTTGTCTTCGTTTACTTCACTAATGATTTATTCTACTGCATAGGCTCAGTGCCACAGTCACACCTGATGTTAAGTCATGATGTGACTGCGAATGCCACCCCGTGTCGCCCCCATCCCAAATGCGGCGGACGGCCCCGGGGGGTTTTTAGTGGGTATTTCCGGGCGCTTCACGCCCGGGCGAGTCCCACACTGGCACCGAGTTCGTCCCTCCGTGCCCCCTTATCCATTGCATTGGAGGACTTCGGTCTCACTAATGCAATGGGTAAGGGTAGTGCGTAAATGGATTTCCCCCCGTCAAAAAAAAAAACAAAAAAGGTTCTTAAATGATGCTGATGGAACACACCTATTGGTGGATTGCGACAAATTTTCGAACTTGAAGGTGATAGTTACCCAGGCGGGCATTATTAGAAATTGGCCTATGGTTTTCGCACGATGTTTTCCTTCAGCGAAAGCTCTACCTGCTTCCATTGACGTGGAATCCGAGCGTACTATCAAGTGCGCCATCACGTAGCTAATTTATATTGGCCTCAACCAGGATACCGAACTTGGACAAACTTTTAGTTTAGCCAGAAATGAGCGAAAGAGTTACACAGTTGATATTGCAATTGTTTTAAATATGAAAGTTAAAATTAGTAATTAGCAAGTCGACGAATATTATTTTAAAATTATTTTATGTACAAAGCATTAAGACAAAATGTGTATGGAGTTCATTCAACTTTGCAATAAAAAAATATGTTAATTTAAAATTACACACACTGTTATTGCAAAGAGAACTCGTCTTTATTGTGATATAATTAAAAAAAAAAATCGGTAAATTTATTCATTTTTATTATTAATAATTATGGAATTTTATTTAATTAATTTGAGTTTTGTTTCTTACAAAAAACAATTTCATAATTGAAGAAAAAATATTACTTAATAAAAAAAAATCAATCGCCTCACGTATGAAATATTAAATTTTATAATAGAATTTTATGCTTTAATCAGAAATGTTTTACACCTAAAATCGTATGTTTAACTAGCTGTGCCAGCGACTCCACTCATATTAATTATTGTATTATGATCAGTGTTTTTCATTTTAATGACTTTTAGATAATGTTTTCCGAATATATTCGTCGATATTATTTAATGTAACAAAGTATATAATAATACCCCACGATCAAAAAAAGAATCATGTAAATCGGTTTAGTCATTGCCGAGTTATTCATCAACTAACAGACAGATAGATAGGCAAAGAAACGTAGCTTTTAATTTATTTTTATTTGTATTTAAAATATATACTAAAGCAAAAAAAAAACTAAATGTTTCTCTATATTTTAATCGATTTTTTTATTTATTAAGTATTTTGTCTATAATTGTACGTCATAATAATGCATAGCGGCTTTGTGATTGAGATATGACATGTTTGTAATTTAAAGAAACAGGCTTCCTCATGCATAGATAGTTATTTTATTCGTATGCCTGCCAACAAGTCTATTCCACTTTCCTTCCGCCAACTGGTTAGACGGGTGTGTAATATCATTCATGTTTCGGGGCCCAATTAATTTTATACATGGACTAATAGAAACCTAAAACTGATTCAATGATTTTATGTATAGAATAAAATAGAATTCGTTGACGTAAAAAAATCGTTTACTTCACATTAGATATTTTACTGAAAAGATGGCGGCGTCACAGGATGCGCAGCACAAATGACACAATGTATTACATTTTACCAATAATATTTTAAAAAAAATAGAGAAAATAAAATATTTCACTGTCATTTTCATGACCTGTTCTTAATTCACTTTGAGATTGGCGCAGTATGTGTTCTTCTTCCATACGTCTCTATCAGCCGTCCTCTCTTCAGTTACTCCGTTTTTTCATATTATTCCTTACACAATACATACACACTTTCTTTGCCCTTTGCATTACATTACCATTCATCATTCATTACGATTTTATCCACATGTGCTTCCTCTCTTCTACCGAAACATGTCCATAACATGAGAAACGATTCCCTTTCAATGTTTTTACCACTGGCACCAATACACTTTAGTGTACAACGCGTCAAGTACACTTTAGTAGAATATAAATACACGCCGCACTCATGCAGAGACTCAACGAAAGGCGCCTCGCACACACAACAGAGACAAAAGCGGTTGCGTAAATAAGGCATGACGGCATAAGAGTTGCCGCGTTTGCCGTCACGGCATTCAAGTTCTTTTTACTGCCAAAATGCAGAATTAGATATTTCAAGTCAAATAGATAAAAAATTATTTGGTTGGCCTAATTTAGTTTAGTTTGCCTTGTGGTGCCGGCTGTAAATTCCCGTGTGGTCACGGCTAAGAATAGTCCCAACCCATATCTTCCCGTGGGTGTCGTAAAAAGAGTCTAAGGAATATAACCAACAGCATCCTACGAGTACCGCAAACACCTGACCGCTAAAGCCAACAAGCCTGCCAAGCATGGTGATTATGGCAATCTCCTTTTTGGGGGAGAACCATATCCAACAGTGTACGCCTTATGATTGAATGAATGGTTATTTATAGACACCAATCGCAACAGTGTAACCACGACAATAAAGTAAATATTATAACCAACTGAAGAATAATAATAAAAAAATAAGGGGGTCCTGGGCCCTGACATTAATGCAAAATTCGTACCAGGACATTGCCGATTAACATTCTGAGCGTCCGCTGTGACTCACTGTTACATAAAATAGCGTAACCATGGGATTTCTAAATCTTTTACTTATATTGTATTTGACAACCAAATTATATTCGATGCTGTAGGTAGTTTTTAACTTTTGTTTCGCCAAAATTGTAATTACTGAGATTCTTCTTAATCATTTTATTCGTTTTAATTATTTAGTATATAGAGTTTAAATTGATTTAACGTAGTGTATTACGTCTGTTTGTCACGTAATCTTACGTAACAAAGTAGTCAAACACGGCAATAAATTAAATCATGGTACTGTCTTTCAAAAATGGCTGCCGGAACAAGTTCTTAGCGACTTATCTTCCAGTTGGTCGAAGCTGTAGCTTATCAGAGAAATAGTAGCAATATCACATTGCAATATATTAGTTATATTACGAAGTCATCTTTCAATGAAAAAGTACAAGCTAATTTTAGGACTTTCCATGCAAAGTTAAAGCGATTATCTAATTACGTAATACGATAAGAAATATGAGTAGGAAAAAAATCACTATGTTTTTAATGATTGAAATTAATAACTTAAAAAGGAGGTTAAACGGAAATAGTATTCATATTTTGTTTAAGATGAGAAACAGTTTCAAAACTGCTATAGTATGCTAATTTACATGTAATTATTGCAGGATGTGCTTTATCTTGTGCAATAGATGTAATGTCCGGTAGATTGAGCCACAGTATGTTGGTCAAGTAAAAGTAGATTCTGTAGGTGGGTAAGCTATCATATTCGAATTCTGAAAGCTGCAAATGTTACAATTAAATCATATTTAGATCGATATTATCGTATTCATTCGCCATTCATTATTTAAACAGACAAATATAATTATCCAATATGCGAACCTAAAACAGTTGAAAATCATAGCCCTATTCTGCAAAACTGGATATTTTCTAGGAACTCATTTCGTGAAACTTGTCAGTTTTTTAAACTCACTTTTACTTTATGGAAAGAATCAGTAGTTTGGAGCCTTAAAGATTTTGTAATAGTAATGAAACATTCACCAATGAAGCTTGTTATGTTTAATTATGACCTCATTGGAATCAAATTTACATCGCTCGTGACGTTTGGAAACTAATAGTACAATGTAACTTCATTTACCTTCTTCTTGTACTATCTCTTTAGTTATTGTAATTATAAGACGTCTATTGTCATCAACATCATCGTCGTCCTGCTCCCAACTTGTTATTTGGAGTCGGCGCAATTATGTCTTCCTCTTCCATACATCTCTATCAGTCACCATATCATCATTCACCCCTTTGGACTTTATGTCTTCCCTTTAACACTCCATCCATCTTTCTTTGGACGTTCTCTCCCCGTCTAACCCTCAACTTTCATAATAATCACTGTTTTCGTCACATGCGTTTCGTGTCTTCTGAAAATATGTCTATACCAAGACAAACGATTCCTTTTCATCTTTTGTGTCACTGGAGCCACGTTTCAAACATCCTCTAACATACTCATTCCTGAGCATATCCATTCTGTTCCCGCCAGACATCCATCACAACAGTCGTTAATAATACGTCAAAGACATAAGACGTCTATTGTCTATCTCAGAAATAATATCGAACTGTTGCTTTATAATATTGCGTTTTGTGATAAATGTATTCGAATGGCTATATCGTACTAAATTACTTTACTAACTGTGCCCGTGACTTCGCTCGCGAGGAAATCAGATAATTATATTCTAACAGACAACCTATTCCTTCCAGATGCAATCTATTTCTACCAATGTATTCTTGTCTCTCGAATCTTGGCGAATAAATTAATGAACAAACAGCCAAACAAAAAAATTTAAAACTATCAATATGTGTTCTGTCCTCGAATAAACAGACAGGCAATATTTTTTAAAACTATCGAGATGTGTTCTGTATTCGATTTTGAGTATAGAGTAGTATTTTCTCTTAAATATTTTTAATGTACAAATTTCGTCTAGGTAACTTTTTATTATAAGTATAGACTAGACAATTTAGGTGTGTTTTAAACTCCTATAACTATGTTTTCGATTCAGATTCAGATGCCGCGTCCTTAAGGCTTTATTAGTAATTTTTTTTATAAGAAAAACACTTTGGCCAATGTCTGTTCATAACCTCAACATTTCAAACTTTAACTTGAAGATCAATTTAATTTTAATAGTAGCTGTGTGCTCGCGGCTCCGCCCGCGTTTCATATGTTCTTCACTGCGTTACATAGTTTTTTCAAAAAAACATTGGAAAATAATGTAGCCATGGTACTGTCTATTAAATCTCGTTTTATTCACAATGAGTTTTAATTTTTTTACGCGGACCAACAGAAGTCCCGTCAAAATCGGTCCAGCCGTTCCTGACGTTAGCAGAAACAAACGGACAGACAAAAAATTTAAAAATTGTGTTTTTGATATATGTTTACGTATATACATTCATATGTATTTAAAGTAAACAGTTGTCCATTTTAAAATTACAAACAGACACATCAATTTCTTTTATTAGTATATATAAAATACAATTAAAGCGTAGTTTTTTTTTTCTAAACTAGCTAATGCTATTAACCGGAAGGGCCTTTACAGCTTCACCGTAACTTTGGGGGCGAGTGCTGAAAGCACTCGCCGCAAAAGGTAACTAGCACAAGGGTTGAACCTCGGATTGGTCGCTACCTATATTATAAAATTCCCGCGGAATTTGAACCTAGCTAAACCCTATATTTTTTATTTAATCAAATAAAAAAAAGGCTCCTTACAGGACCTACGTACATGCGCCCATAGCAATACATCTTCGATAACTTAATGCATATTCGTAAAAATTTAGACAAGCTAGATCTAGTGAATGATCGTCATAATTTTAATACTAGAAGTAAAGACAAGTTGGCCGTCCCACGCTTTAGGTTAAGTAAGTCTAATAAAAGCTTTATAGGTAATAGTATTCGGTTTTACAATAAGATCCCAAGTAACATTACCGATTTACCTGACAATAAGTTCAAGTATATGTCAAGCAAGTTTTAATCTCAAAAGGTTATTACAGGGTGGATCATTACGTGAACGATAGTGATGTCTGGAATTAACCCACATCTCTGTGCTTCCGCTAACATTATTAAGATTACGATTTGTATAATTTTTTTATATGACAAAAAAATGATATATATTATATTTATTAAAAAAAAAAAAGAACCAGATCGAATTTCTTGCCTGCGCTCTTCTCGACTGGGTTGTTTTCCGAACCGGTGGTAGTGTTTTAGACGTTCATAAGCGCCTACTTAGGGCTTAAATTGAATAAATAAAATTTGATTTTTGATTTTTTGCGTGTTATGTGCAGGAGTGTGTATGCAGTGTTGTGCGTGTAATGTTTGATGCATGGGCAGTGTTACTGTATCGCGCTGGCGGCGACGTCAAGAGCCTCCCCAGTTGGGGAACGAGACACGTCTTGGGTCGCCGCCTGAGGGGGACCCGGTGGGTGTGCTAGAACAAATTTAGCATTAAAGCGTAGACTGTTTCGAAACATATATGTATAATGTAAGATAACACAACCATAGCGCGATGTAGAATCGTTCAAAGCAAAATAATTTATTTTTGTCGTTAATATATAAAATCGAAGTGTCCGTTTTTTGGATAAATACATCTGAATGTACAATATACGATACACTAATATATAAACGACACCCATACCAAAAATAGGATTTTTAAAATCTTTGTCTGTCTGTCTGTTTGATCCGGGTAATCACCGGAACGGCTGGACCGATTTTCACGGGTCTTTTTTTTAATAGCTGAAGTTACTCCGCATAACTTAAGCTACTTTTTTTTTTTTTTCGAAATAAATAAACATGTTCTGCATAAACAAATTAAAGCTCATAAAAATGTGAATAAATGTGAGAAATATCTTTGCTTAATGTTAGTAGCAAAAAAATGTTTGAAAAACATTTAAGGTTTCGAAATAATAATAAAAAAAACGCGGGCGCAGCTGCGGGCGTACAGCTAGTCAATAGATAAAAAATGTATATTAAAAAAAACGTATTATCAAAGGTAAAATATTATTACGTGAGGAAATTAAATGTTCGAGAATCAAACGTGAAACATGTAGGTAACGAATTTTGTTGACGGCTTCTATTATAACTTTGAATAAGTTTTATTATTTATATCTCGACACGAGGCGACGACCGAGGTTCGATACACACTGTGATTAACATATAGCCTAATCTCAAAGTAAGTCTTTCGATTCAATAAAGTCATTATAGAATATATGAAATTTGTGATATTATTATTTGTAGGCTTGGACGTATAGAGCGACGTTGGAAATTTTCAAGATATTTTTGATGATATTCCTTACTTTTAATGCTCCATTTAGCATCAACGGTATTTATATTTACGTCAATTTCATTCGGTTACTTAAAAAAAAAACACAAATGGAATAATAGATACTTAATATGTCGATTACCCATAAAAATGAGACAATAGGAAGACAATAGAAAGCTGGTGTATACGCCAGTTTGTGCTCAACGGGTTAAGTTTCAAAATTACTTTTCTACTTTAAAAGATTTTCGGTAAGGGGAAGACCTTGTAGATTCGCGTCACCTATGATCCTCAGTGGTCAGCCTTCAATGATATACTGCAGTCTGTCAAATGTAAGATGACGTTTAAATGGACTCTTTTATGTTGCCACATATAAAATATTCTCCCATAAATGCTCGAGTTAAATGTTCAACTAGAAACAATTACCACCAAATTAAAAATCAATCAGTAATAATTAATCAGACTCAGAATTGTAGACGGGTTATTATGTCACTGTTTAAAATAAGTTTTTTCAAAGTTTTCACTTCTATCGGCAGTCCTCATTACTGCCTAATTTTTTTACTTAGCACACTATTTCTAAACAAGGGGAAAGAGGGCGTCATAATGTCCAAAATTTTACGTAACACTGGAACGGACCTTTGGATTGACTCTGTTAGTTAATCAAAATCGTTTTTTTTTTTGTTAATAACGAATGTGATTTTTTTTTTAATTTTGAAAATACATCAAATCTCGCGTTTCTGAACTCACAGCACAAACAAAAAAAAAAAATTACAATAATACGGAAAATGATACGAATGATTTCCAATAATATTTCTTATTGAAAAGTCCGCCATTGTATACACAGTTTATTGGGAGCTCATAACAAATATTTATACAGATTTATTCTTGTCTAACGAATAAAAAAAAATATGAATAGAATATAATTTATCAATATTGTGATTAACCGTACCTATTACCCTGGGAATACGTATTCTTTTATATAAATTTGTTATATGAATTAAATGAAAATATCTATCTACTTATCTCTGTTGGATTGATATTATAGCTTGGGACTCAATGATCTTGATCCACTATAAGGTAACTAAAGTTACAGTTGGACTAGTCCATAAACTTTTAGACTTAACATGATGTTTCAACTAACAGTAACAGTTAGTTTCAATAGCATCAATTGGAAGCCATGTAAGCGCGTAGATGGAATATAAAAGAAGTGCAGGCATGATCCCGTGTCGCCCTAGGAAGGCGGCGGACGGTGAGTCTCCCATACCCCCTCTGCCTACTTAACCGGGGATTGGGGGAATTTCCCCATAAAAAAAAATGGCAGAGACTACATCGCCTGAAACGACCCTGACATACCTACACATTTATCGCTTCTTCTACTTTTATAAGCGCTTTCATAGACGCCCTTCGATTTCGAGTACTTTTGACCGCGACCTTTCTGCAGAACGCCTTCGATCTGGATATATTCATCAATCTCCGTTCATCCATTCACTCCACGTGCCCAAACCAAATCTTCACTAATTTAGCATTCCTTTATTTTTGACATTGATTTTGGCGTTATTACCATTATGATCACATCGTCACTTAACATTAGATGATATTGTGGTCAAAACAACTAAGCTTAATGCCTATATAGAGCTTATACATAATGAAATTGAAATCAAGGGTAATAGTTAAATGGGATCTAGTAATTATATTCAGAAACATTATTAAATAAGTTTAGTGGAAAGAAATATTAAATAAAACATGCATTATAAACACGATTAAAGTATCAAAATCGCGTGGCCGTTTTGCAGCGGTCGATAATCCGGCAACCATGTAGGTTAAATTATCAGCTAACGTGCGCGAGCGAGTGGGGTCATCGCGCGGCGAATACTTGTCGCACAATTTTGATACTTTTAATTATATTTTTAACTAGCTATGTGCCCGCGGCTACGCCCGCGTTTTATATGTTCTTCACTGCATTTTAATTTTTTTATACGGAACCCTAATTAGTTTCGTAACAAATATTTGGTTTTAAGATAAAGTAAATACATTTCTCATAAATTCAAGCACTTGCCCTTAAAACTGTGCGTTAAATCGAAATTTATTCAACTTTTTACGAGTTTTATTTTTTACGTGGAATCCTAATTATTTTCAAAAATTAAAGGTACCCTAAATTACCTGGAGTAACTTCAGAGATCTACTAAAAAAAGTCCCGTCAAAATCCGTCCCGGCGTTCCGGAGTTTACCCGGAATAAACAGAAAGGTAGACAAAAAATTTTAAAAATTGTATTTTTGGTATAAGTATTGTATATACCTATTTAGTAAAAAAATAATAATTTTGACATTACAAACCTACAGTCTAACATTATTTATTAGAATAGATTTTCACATTTTTAAAGCTATAATGTCGCAATGGATAGTGCAGTCAGATTCCGCTTTAATCGACACGGGTTCCATCCCACCTATCCGACTCTAAAATCGGCCTGAGCTTTCGGTGGAAAACATCATAAGGAAACCATAGCATGATGGTAGAGCATTTTCTAATGAGGCCCGCCTGGGTAGCTAATACGCTCAAGTTTGAAAACCTGTCACCAAATACTAATAGGTGTGGTCCGGCAGTATCTATCTAGGATTTAGTGTATTTACTATCCTGTACTTCATCGTCATTTAACATCAGGTGAGATTGTGGTTAAAGTACTGAGTCTATACCGTATAAAAAACATTGGTACGACAGAGATATTTACGGATATAAAATGATATAAATTACCTATTAAAAATGGCGGAAACGATAAAGCCATTGTTTCAAGTGTAAAGTTCGCTTCCCGAGACGATTCTATCTAACATTTCTACGTCAGCGTCGTTTGAATTCACTTTCTACATTATTCACATCATTATCTGATCTAGTTATGTCTAGTTATATCTATGTGAGTATATTGTATCTATATAATTAAGTAAAATTGATTGTTTTTTTGTTATCGATAAACTCAAAAATCAATTTATTCACCTGTAGAATGCTACATTATCAGTGAGTAGAATAGGCTAAATAAGTATATGTTCGTTAGTAATATACTATTTCACTAGCTGTGTGACCGCGGCTGCGCCCGCGTTTCATATATTCTTCACTGCGTTTCAATTTTTTTATACGGAAACCTACTTATTTTCGTAACTTATTTTTTGTAAAATAGAGTAAAAATATTTGTAATAAAGTCAATCACTTACGGGATCATTAGCTCGAATAGGAGTCCCGCAGGGTCGATTCTGGGGCCGTTTTTATTCCTGATGTACATTAGTGATCTACCGCTAATGGTTAGTAACTGTACTGACATGGTCCTTCGGCAATGGTCCGGAAGACACTTCACTTATATTCAAGGTGAAAAGACAAGAATCCGAGGTTAAGCAAGTAAATAATACTTTAGAAAACATTTCAAAATTGTTTGCCTTAAATAATTTATTGCTAAATGTAAATAAAACTAAATGTATGAGTATTAAGATAGAAGGGAATCTTGTAGGCTTTGTTGATAATGCTTGATGTGGGGGGGGGATCTCTCGCTGCCGACAGTGGTGCGTGCAATGGTCGGCAGCGAGGAGGTCTGAGGGGTCGTCGCCTCCTTCTGCGAACGAGTCATGTTGCAGAAGGAGGCAGACGAAAGGGTGCGGGAAGAGGATCCACGGGCGGATCCTCAAAGGAGAAAGAGGCCGAGGGGGCGATGGGCACGCTACGTGCGGAGCTTCTTCCGCACGTAGATGTGCCCTTGGGGTTGTGGTGTGGTGTGGTGGTTGTTGTTGTGGGTGTGTTTTTGTTTGTTTTTGTGTGTTTTTCTTTCGTCTGTCTCTTTTTTCTTCCTGGGTATCCCTCTCCTTCCTACGTCTTGTCGATAGAGACAAGATGAGTGAAGGAGAGGGACCCAAAATTTTCTTCTTCAGTGGCGGGCTCCTTCCCTATCTCTTTGCCCGCCACTGACCTATCCCTTTTTCCATTTATTGGGGGGCGAGAAGTACATCTTGCCCCCTGGATTGTAGACCATTCTCGGTCTTACCTCTTTCGAGAGGTGCGCGAAGAGGTGGGGTGGAGAAGTATTCTCCCCCATCCCCACTGGGCCATTGCACGACGAGGCCCGGTGGGTTCTCTGCAGGGGGCGACGCGGTGCCTGCGAAAGCCACCCCGTGTCGCCCCCATCCCAAATGCAGCGGACGGCCCCGGGGGGTTTTAGTGGGTATTTCCGGGCGCTTCACGCCCGAGCGAGTCCCACACTGGCACGGAACTCGTCACTCCGTGCCCCCTTACCTATTGTATTGGGGGACTCCGGTCTCACTAATACAATAGGTAAGGGTAGTGCATAAATGCATTTCCCCCCATCAAAAAAAAAAAAAAAAAAATGGTTTTACACTTGATAATAAACTACGATGGGGTCCTCACATTAAAGCTTTGGTGATAAGGTTAATGATAAGCTCAACGACGTTTGTAGTTTGTAAAATTCGCCAATTAACAGATGTTGCTACTGCCAGGTTAGTTTATTTTGCTTACTTTCATAGCTACATGTCTTACGGCATTTTGTTGTGGGGTACAGCTGCTGAGATAGATACCATATTTTTAATACAAAAACGTGCAGTTCGAGCCCTTTAAAATTTGTGACCTCGCGATACATTGAAGAATAAGTTTAAGGAATATAATATATTAACATTGCCCTCCCAATACATCTTAGATAATTTAATGTACGTCCGCAAAAATTTAAACAAGTTTGATATAGCAAACGGCCGGCATAATTTTAATATTAGAAGTAATCAATAACTAGCCGTAAGACTAATAAAAGCTTTTTAAGGAAATTGTTTAAGGTTCTACAAAATGGTACCAAAGCACATTACCGATTTACCTGACGATAAGTTTAAGCACTATGTCAAACAGGTTTATTATTCAAAGTTTATTACAGGGTGGATCATTGCGTGTAAGATAGTGATGTCTGGAAGTGACATCCCTCTTTGTGCTTCTGCTAAAACCGTTTATGTTATTATAAATTGTATAATTTTAATAACTTAAAAAAAAACATGTAAAAAACAACCAGATCGATTTTCTTGCCGGCTCTTCTCGATTGGGTTGTTTTCCAAACCGGTGGTAGTTTCATAAGCGCCTTCTCAAGGCCAATACTGAATAAAACATTTTTTGATTTGATTTGATTACCCGTAAACTGTCCATTTAATGAGACTTATTCAAACTTTTATAATTTTAAATTTATTTACGCGTAACCAGAATTATTTTCGAAACTAAACGTACCCTTAGTTATGCGAAGTAACTTCAGCCCGTCCCGTCAAAATCCGTCCAGCCATTCCAGAGATTAGGCTGAACAAATAGACAGACAGACAAAAAAATTAAAAATTGTATTTTTCGTAAAGTTTCGTATAAATGTAATCTATTCATTAAGTGAAATATTTTGACATTACAAACAGACACTTCAATTTTGTTTATTGGTAAGTATAGATAATCTGTGTGTGCTTAATAAATTCATCTATCCAAAATATTTATGGATGTTAATATAAGAAAAATATAATATAATGTTTTAATGGATAACCTTTCACATAATTTTTCTAGACTTTTACCCATTGATTTCAGCTGATAATGAAATTATTCTTATAAAACAGTAACGGTTTCACCTGCCAGCCTTATTTGGTAAGGTCTAATTTCGCAAACTCCCCGCGACAACAAGTGCCCCGTACACACGAGGCGAACAAATACCATTTCTCCTAATTGGACATCGCTAAGTGGTATTAACAATACAAAGGGGCACTTAAACGAAGAAAAAAAAAATAGAAGTATTGAAATAATAAAAAATCTTTTATAAAACATAAATATTCATAAATTTATTGTAAGGAGAACTTACCCCAATTATTGGGAATTGTTAAGTCAATCAATGTCGAATATTATAGCCAATTTTGAATTCTTGAGTAGATTTCTAAAAAAAAAAAATGTTTTTCTAAATTTCTGCATTGGTAACATTACTTGCGATATTTTATGTGTATCACAATTTTTCATTGCATTATATGTTCTAAATATTTAATAATTTAGATAAAACATTTCAAGGTTAGGTTCCGATTTTTATTTTTGTTCGAATTGACTAAACACTGTTGAACTGAGAGGCTTCGTTTAAATTGTTCATCCGAAAAATTATAATCGTTAACGAAAGGGTACCAAAACAGTACGGACATCGGTGTGAGCTACTCGACGTGTTTTAAAAAAATACGCAAAAATAGATCTAGCTAACCCTACATATGGTATGTAGCTGTGTGCCCGCGGCTGCGACCGCGTTTCAAATATTCTTTACTGCGTTTTAATTTTTGTTATGTATGATGGCAGATTCCTAAGGTTTTGTGCTGCCCCACATCTTAAATATTTTCCCCTAAATGCCCGAGTACATAAAATAACAAAGAGTATGTCTTAATTCTATCCAGATTAACTTCACTTAACTTTAATAATTCCAATGGAAAATTATGAAATTTTAATTATTCGTGCTATCATTTAAACAAAAAAAAAAAAACATGACTATTTTCAAACTTTTCACTTCTGTCGACAGTTCCCATGGATGCCTATTTTTTTGTTTCATCATTAACTCGTAATTCTCGGGTTACTTAATACAAACTTATTTAAAATAAACGGCCTCGTGAAGTTGTTCGTAGGAAATAATCTTCAGATAATAATCAAATGGAGATGACACACTGAACTCAGAGTCGAGCGAGATCACGTATGACTATAAATTTTGAACTATTCATATTTAAATACGAAAAAAGTAAAAAAGTATAAATGTATATTGCTCAGCATTTCGATCACAATCTCCCTTGATGTTAAGTGATGGTGTACCTTTTTTTTTTTTTTTTAACGGGGGGAAATGCATTTACGCACTACCCTTATCTATTGTATTTGTGGGATCAGAGTCCCCCAAATACACTAGATAAGGGGGCACGGAGTGACGAGCTCCGTGCCAGTGTGGGACTCACCCGGGCGAGAGTCGCCCGGAAATACCCACAAAAACCCCCCGGGGCCGTCCGCTGCATTTGGGATGGGGGCGACACGGGGTGGCTTTCGCAAGCACCGCGTCGCCCCCTGCAAGTGATGGTGTACCTAGAAGTGCAGGCTCTCAAGTGACGCTGTCAGAATGCACCTATAATTAAGTACTTGTCGACAGATTTACAAACTCATTAACCATAAGAAAAATAACTTTATTACGAGAGGAAATGAGAGGAAATATTGGGAGCGGTAATACCCGCTAAAACTCCAAGGTGCCATCTGCCATTTTTATGGGACGACGTGGGTTCGCGCTAGCATACTACGATGCCCCAGATAATTTAATAACGAACCATCATGCTACGGTAACATCACAATGTTTTCCTACATCGAAAACTCAGGTTCATTACAGATAAAAATTTGAACCTACATTAACTGACGCAGTATCCGACAGTACTGCCACTGATCCATTATCATAAT
This sequence comes from Samia ricini, assembly GCA_014132275.2. Lineage (NCBI taxonomy): Eukaryota > Metazoa > Arthropoda > Insecta > Lepidoptera > Saturniidae > Samia > Samia ricini. Next base: position 3,773,405 of record AP028164.1, on the reverse strand, counting down.
CATAAATATTATAATAACACCTTCAAAATACACAAAAAAACGCGCACGGTTACAAATTGAAGCGAAAAAAGTTTATTCGTACCTAGACACTAAAGCCTGTATACAACAATACTCAGACAAGACTTCTTAAATATCAACACATCGTAAAAGTACGTCGTAAATTCAAGGTGTTCGCCTTCGCACCAACATCGCCTTGGACTTGACTGACGAATTGTATAATAAACGTCCATCCAACTTGTTCCGTGCAAATATCACTAAAGGCGTGTTCAATTACGTAACAATTATCAATGTTGTTGGGATACGTCATAAGTAAATAAACCCTCCTTAATAATAAGAATAATAAATCCTTTTTTGGTTTTTTAATTGGCAAGTTTTATGGAAAATTATTTGGGGTTTTTATTCTCTTGTGTAATCGAAATTGATTAAAAAGAAGAAATTAAAAAAACGTGCACATAAAAAAACAACTCGCCTTTTCACGTTCAAAATCAACTATGTGATAATGTAACTTTTCAGTATGGTTGACTTACTATATAATTAGATTGGTTCCCAATATTATGAATTATTTTACTAAGTGTACATACATTTATTTCGCTATTGGAATTTAGCATCTGCTGAAATAAATATTTTATAGTTGCCCCAAGTAAAGATTTTCACATAGCGCATTTTACAGGTGCAACTAAGATATATTATTTATTAAAATAATAAAAAATATAGCTCATATAATTCAACAATTCAAAATGAAAAATATGTTATGCCCCTTAGGTCTATTTTATCTCACAGTTACAGACATTCTTAGCATAGGTACAGAATGAGAAAAGAAAAGAAATATTTCAAGCTTACGAATAGCTTAAAAAAAATTCGATATACTTTTCTATCTTGTCGGTAATGATTGTACTAAATCAATCTCGACTATTATTCGATATGACAGAATGTACATAAATTGCAAAAGCAGAGATAAAATCGAAAATTTACTCCCAATAGAAATGCTATTCACTATATGCGTTTCTCAAACTTTTTTATAGCTTATACACATTCTCGAGTCGTTTCTTTTCATCTTCGGCTAATACAAACATTTTATGAAACAATGCAACGCTATTTATGTCATTAGAACGGACGTGGGTGGCTTTATGCAACACGTGCTCCACTAAACTAGATTTTGTTTGCAGAATTCACGATCCTCTTATCTCATCACGGAGTGTATTGTTTGTTTCCCCCGCATTATGTATCTTGGAAAATAAAAATAATTAAATCAATTTATTCTAATATAAGCGTATACTCAAATAATGTTAGATCTTAAGTGTTGTTAAAAAGTGTTAATGTGAGAACTAATTATTTAAGATTAAATGGTGGAGTGAGTAAAAGTAACAGACGAAAATGTATGAAAGCGCTGATGAAATTTATTACAAGAAAAAAATGTACGGCAAAACCAATAAATGTAGAAAGAAAAAATCTGTCGACTAACGAGACGTAGACGATGATACATACACAAAACATATAAACAAATTTAAAAATATATTTTTTCAGTGTAATGATTATTTATACTTATAAATAAAATTGAAATGTCTGTTTTTAATGTCAATTTTTTTTTTACTTAGTAGATATGTATACACGAAACCTACACCAAAAATGCAATTGAAAAATTTTTGTCTGCCTGTTTGTTTTTTTTTTTCCCGGGTAATCTCCGCAACGGCTGGATGAATTTAGATTAATTAATTAATTAATTTAGACGATGATACATACACAAAACATATAAACAAATTTAAAAATATATTTTTTCAGTGTAATGATTATTTATACTTATAAATAAAATTGAAATGTCTGTTTTTAATGTCAATTTTTTTTTTACTTAGTAGATATGTATACACGAAACCTACACCAAAAATGCAATTGAAAATTTTTTGGCTGCCTGTTTGTTTTTTCCGGGTAATCTCCGCAACGGCTGGATGAATTTTGACGGGAGCTTCTTTAGTAGATAGCTGAAGTTACTCTGGATAACATAGGGTATTTTTTAATTTTCAAAAATAATAGGGTTCCGTATAAGAAAACTAAAACGCAATGAAGAATATAAGAAACGCGGGAGCAGCTGTGGGAAACACAGCTAGTTATATAAATAAAAAATATACTAAAAACACGCAAATAGGGATAATCATATCATATTTTCGTTATTGTAGGTATTCAGGCTACGATAGTTAGGGGTTTATTCACTCTTCGTCCACGTCAATATACATTCACGCTTCATAAAAAGTGAGGATACAAGGAATGACATAAAATGTATAGGATTAACATCTTCCGAAACACACTAAAAAATACTTGGTCACAGATTTTGAGAGACAGAAAGATAAGATGCGATGAATAAGATAAAAAAAACAAAAATATAGAATATATGACTCAAACTCAAATACGAACAGCACGGATATACAGATTTGATTTATATCTCATAAATTGATTTATCTGTTTGAATTTATACGTTTTTTTCTGATTTATTGTTTATTTTACTTTAAGAAAATACATTTGTTGGTTGTAACGATAATATTTAAGACACAATTATTGTTTAAATCAAACGCGTAGAATTTATCTGCGTATTTTCTATATATTTAAGTTAAATACTTAGCTTTAGTTTTGTGCTGTCGTAAGTTTAAAGTTTGAAAATACAAGAACATACTCTTTCTAAATTCCTCCTAGGATAGTATTAGAACTAAAATTGTTGACACTTATTAATCAGTATCCATTTGAATATGACTGTGGCCTTGTTAATGAGTGTTTGTTTATTCGACTAAATGCTATTGATTTTAAGGGCCTTTACAGCTTCAACAAACTTTGTGGTGAGCGCTTAAACACTAAAGCGAAAAAGATTGCTTTAAGTTAGACATTATGTAATGTTCATGATTGCTAATGACCTTTGACTGGATGAGTGGCAGCACAGACTGAAGAATTTAGGCCTAAAAGTTAGCAGAACAAAAACAGAATACTTGTTCTGCTACTTTGGCGGTATCTCCAGTCAGAAGCCAATATCACTCGGAGGAACACCAGTACCAGTCTGTTTCTGAATTCCGCTACCCTCGAGTCACTCTTGCAGTATGACGGACAAATCGACCGCGAAATAAGACAAAGAATCAACTCAGGTTGGATGAAATGGCGACAGGTCTCTGGTGTGATTTGTGATTCCAGAATGCCCCTTTAAACTGAAGGCGAGGATATATAAGTCCATCATAAGACCTGTCATATTGTATGGATCAGAATGCTGGGCTAGTAAGAAGATGAATGAGAAGCGATTGCATGTAGCTGCGATGCGAATGTTGAGATGGATGTGAGGTGTCACGAGAATGGATAAAATAAGAAATTAATATATTAGGAGTTTGAAATTTGCGCAAGTGATAGAAAAGTTGAAAGGTTCTCTTTATTCGTGGTATGGACATGTTATGAGACTAGAGGAAGAGCATGTGGGTAAATAGTAATGAATATGAATGTGGAAGGATGGAAAAGTAGAGGAAGGCCAAAGTAAATGTGGATGGACTGTGTAAGAATGATATAAAAGAAAAAGGAGTGAATGAAGAGATGACGGCTGATAGGGACGTATGGAAGAAGAAAACATACTGCGCCGACACCAAGTGAGTTGGGAAAAGGCATGAGAATGATGATTTTTAATGACCTTAAATTCTAAGCATGAAATAATAATTATTACATAATGTTACTAAAATTTAAAATACTTAAATTTATTTTAAATACTTTTCATTCGCCAAACACCGAAAGCCGTCGAAATAAGAAAGCAACTTTGGTTAGGCATGTTGAAATGAAGTTTATTATCTGTCGATCTATCTAGACATCTTTATATGCAAAGTTTAATTTACAAGATAACATATACCACGAGTGCGAGCCGCAAAAATAACACAATCGCAATTAAAACTTGCGAAATTTACAAAACTTGACATCTTTGCGGTCAGCCATCACAGATTTCGAGTTTCAACTCTTAAAAAAATCTTTCGACATTTTAGAGTAATTCAAATGTATGATTTGTGTAATCGTTTGAATAACTTACAACTTTCAATTTTTTTATGTGTAATTATGAATAGTCTTACAATCACCAAAGCGGTGTGTACGTATGTGTAACCTTGTGAAAATTATAAAGTATATTACTACGAATTGAGCGTGTCTTATGTAGACCTCTTTTCATTTCCTTGTTTATTTTTTCCTTTCTTTTATTGTTTTGACCAGTGTTGACCAAAACACTCAATATTTCTTTCAAATTATTTCTATCAATTTTTGTGCAATAGGAACATATCTTAGAATTATATCTGTCTGGATACTTTAAACGTTTTAAATAAAAACGTATTATCATATACTTGGGGAACTCAAGCAAATTTTTTATATATATTTAGTACACATTAACTTAATGCGGTTTGTCTTTCATTTTAAATTTATCTAGCGGTTGCAAATTTATTCCTATATAATAGGGCTTCTTATCTCTAGACGAGCTTGGTGATGATTTTGACTTAACTTAACTTTTGGCTTAAAACCTTATTCTTATTTGGAATAGGTTTTGTTTTAAGTTTCATATCAATTTGTGATTAGTTTTGAGATACCTCAATTGTACGGCTTCGCTTGCAAATACATAACAATATGTATTCCTTACTACATTCTATTACATCTCAATAAAATATTGGAAGGGCAGATTGGCTGATTGGCAGATATTTTTTCAAACGTCTAACGGACAAAAAGACTTACAGAGTGAAATATGTATTGCATAATAATTTAAGGAATAGTTTTAAACTGATTTGGAACGTAAGAAGCATAAATGATTGTTCAATTATTATAAGTACCGTTGTATTGAAATTACTTTTGCGACTCGATCGTTTGAGTTGCGCACGCATATTCATTACGTTTAGTCAATCCGCAATCGGTTATGAATGTTATGATTGACAGATCGACAACCGGTGGCCTTCAAACTTACGCAGTAAAGCTATAATGGTCAGTAACATTGACGATAATGATGGTTGGTGTATTTATTTTTATTTCTTTTAAACATTATGGTATACTGATCGAAAACAAAAATAATTAATGAGTTCGATTAGGTTGCAAAACAAATCAAGCGTCGATAGTACATTTGGTAGTGCAGTGGCTTTCGTTGAATTAACACATCGCGAGGAAACCATAACGTGGTCGTAGGGCATTTCTAATAATACTTTCCTCAGTAAGTACCAGCTTCAAGCATGAAGACTTGCCGCCAAATACCAAAAGGTATGTTCCGGCAGAAATAATTCAGAGCCGCTACCTCTAGACTTAGTGTGTTTATCATCCTAGACCACATAGTTACTTAAAATCAGAGGAGATTGTGGTCAGAGAACTGAGTCAATACAATGTAAAAAAATGAGATATATCAACTTTCCAGTATTAAAATTTATTGTAGAATATTGCAACATAATATTTTGAATGTTTTTAAAATATCTTGTGCCGACATAATACACGTGGCTTTGTTTAAGTCGTAAAATCTTACTATGTATTACCAGAGGGGTGGGGAGGAGTTTAAACAAAGAATTACACGCATGTACTCGTATATAGGTTAAGTTTTTCTCTAAAAATGATTACTAGTTTTTACAAGATTTAAAATGGAAAAAAGGAAAGAGAAATAAATCTAGGGAGTAAATAAAGATACTTTGGGAGCTCCTTTGTCTATCTATATATATCAAAGTCAAACAGTCTCGGATTATGTTTGAGGACTTTTGAAGAATTGTAAAATGACACATTTTCAATTTAAAAGTGGTACCGATGTGTGTTCAATCACTGAAAGCCGTATAAGTCTATTAATTGTATCAATATAAGTCCACAACATTATCACAAATCCACAATTATTTAATTGCCAAATCTCTTTAACCCCTTGAGCACTTACCTGGCATTTACGCCAGCTTTCCATTGTTTTCCTATTGTCTTTCTGTTGTCTTATTTTTATGGGTACTCGACACATTAATAACACAGTCGAAACATTGTACAAGAAGAAACAGTTTTTTTTTTTAAATATATAATATTTACCAGATTCGCGAGTTTCCATGTGAAAATGTAAGTAAACAACAGAGTACAGAAGAAATAATAGAATAATAGTATTGTAATATTGTATATATTATAACATAAATAATTTACAGTTAAATTGTTTAAGATCTGTTCTCTTAAATACATATACTCAGGTATTCGCTTCAAAGTTTTTGTTTTTTTTTTTTTTTGTAAATAGAAGTTATTTTCAAAGTTTATTCTTTTGTTTTTCACAAAATTGAATATTACCGGGATCGAGTTTGACAGAGTTTAATTTTTATTCCTAGCAATTTAAATTTCCAAACGAAAGGTTTTAAACCGGTATGTCAATAGATAAAGCTTGATTAGTAATTAAGAATATATTATGCTTAGGTAAAAAAAGTTCATGGTTTGGAAATACAATTTTTAGAAAAAAGCCAAAAACAAAATATTATGATATTTCTCATGGACTTAGGTTAAAATTAAATTTTGGAAATACAAAGTTTTATGGAAGATTATTTGATTTTGAAATATATTTTTTGTGATAACCATTACATGCAATAACTGAAAGTAATTATGTGTAGCGTTAAATGCTCGGTCGTGTCTTAGATCAAAAGATACAAGTCATTACAAAAATTGTCGAAACCTATGATATATTAATCTTAACTAATCTCACTGATTTTTATAATTGAATTATAGTAACATTTTTCGTAAATTTTAAAACTAAACAAAAACCATTTTTTTTGATCAACTACTTACATCCACTTTCGCAATAATAATGTCTTTTCGTCATCGTTTCTTCTTCTTGTAATAGCCCTTACAATACGTTCGAGAAGTGACTCAGATTCAATATTTTCAGAATTACTATAAATAATATAATACTAATTACTTCTAATTTTTTTAAATCATGCTAATGTTTACGCAATCGTGAAGGTGTAAGAGCTTTGCTTACCATCGGTCACAAGGGAGGGGAGTCATAACTGGCTAAAATTTTGCTTACAGCTTAAGCGACCCTTATTTCAAAATCGTAATTCCGTCATGGATATCAGAATGCAGCAGAGGACAGCAGAGGAGTTATGTACCCTCTAAAACTCCAATAGGACATATTTAGCACCCTTTGCCGAGAGCCACGGGTAGGAATTGCTTGCGCATTTGTTCGTGAACCATTAAGAGCGCTGACCTCTTTAAAAAGGCCTTTCAACGAGATGCTTGCTGTGTTTGTAGAAATTAAACATATCCTGACCTTATCAGATAAATAATTTATATTTTGATCTCTAAATTGAGGCTCCTATTCGAATCAACGTACATTACGTCTACAGATACCTGGTAATCATTAGAAAACCCCATCGGGCATCGGTTCTACGAGAAATGTTTCCAACCCACTGCCAAACTAGTTTGGTAATTCTTTGGGCAATATCGGTCGCTTTAGTTCTTCTTATGCTCTCTACATTTATGATTGGATCATAACGACTCGGAAGTCAACATAGTCATCTCTATTGCCTTTTGAGCAAGTTTGAGCTTTCTTATCAGGCCCATTGTGCCATATTTCATCGCTGGAAACACACACACTGCTCGAAGACACGGTGATTGTAAATCAACAATTTAAACCGAGCACCTGATGAAGGTCGCGGAAATGCAAAGGATGCGAGTGGCTCAAAACCATTCGTTGTGGAGATTTTTAGGAGAGACCTATGCCCAGCAGTGCATGTCTTTCGTTTGGAATGATGGTGGTCCATAGAAATTATTCTTTGCAAATCGAGTTATTAGAATATCTATTTATTAAATAAGTGAAACATATTGTATATTACAGAATGGAGTGCCTATATTTCTAATATTAGGTGTGATAAATAATTATTACAACGAACGCAACATACAAAAATGATTACGTAAATCTTTTACCATTGTATTCTTATAAAGCACAAGAGGGATGGTCAGATCTTAAGAAATACTGTTCAATTTGTATGTTGCCTTTCGACCATTATCTCTTTAGTTGGCAAATCCATCGCGGTGCGGTGTGAAAAATCATTGTATGATGATGTTGAAATTCGACTTAAATAACTAATGACCGACATTTAACAATTAATTTCTAACTGAAATTTAAATATTATCTATAGGTATATAAATTGGTCAATATGAAATAGTTCAGTATGCATTTACGAACTACCCTTACCAAATTCATTAGAAGAAAATGGTAAGGGGGTGTGGAGGGACGTCTCCACACCAGTGTGGGACTCACCCTGTGAGAAGCGTTGGAAATACCCACTAAACCCCCCGGAGCCGCCCGCCGAATTTAGAGGAACGATACGGGATCGCGATGCCCCCTGCGGCAGGCCCAACTGGACCTCGTCCATGCTTTAGCCCGGTTGGGGATAGGGGGAAAGTCGCTGCCTGACCCACAGGCTCTCTTCCCCACCCACCTCTTCGCCCAGATTCTCATATGAGAATTTCGTCTGGGGGGAAAGAAAATGTGTTACTCACCCTGGGTTTGAACCTCCGACCTTTCAGTCGTATCGTCTATGAGACACGCAGATTAGTCCACCGGGTTAACCACGCTCTCATGATTCGAACACCTAACTATATTGCTCAATAAATATAATCAAGAGAATATATCAGAACGATAATCTCACTCGGCTAATAACGAGATTAAGGCTCTCGCCAACGTTATTGAAATGATATATACATATGTATAGAAATTATTCTATTTCTATATCATGATGCATAAACGTTTTTTTTTTTTTAATTTCATACTTAGATACTTGTAACGTAAAATTTTATATACCGAAACATCACAATAATTGATAAATAATAGTATATATATTTTAATATAAGTTTTTAAAAAAGTATACTGCATAATATATCCCTTTTCCAAATCAAAATCAAAGTCACCACTATATTCCATCTACGATCTTGCCCAAAATGTAGTCCTATCTAATAATCCTAAAAAAGATACCCACGCTACCTTTGCATAACTGTAAACTATTTGTTGTAGGTTTTGATTGGTATTATAGATATGACCGACGCATTCTCACTTGGTTTAAATTAAGTAGATGACTCAGGTTCTCTGATCAAGCCGAGGTTAGTCCTGCTTTACTGCCTTTGTGCTAGTTACCTCTTTCGGCTGAATTGAATGCCTTAAGCCTTCGCTCCAAAGATCGGTGAAGCTGTTAAGGTCCTTCCGGTCAACAGCATTACTCAGATAAAAAAAAAAGTTCTCTATTTGAATATTTCGCTTCGACGTTTTTTTTTCGCCAAGGGTTATAACTCGAACGAAACAACTAATAGGATTGATTTCTATCAATGAATCAGTTTTAGTTATCATGGAAACAACATCTAATGCTATTACAAAAGTGCAGAAATATGCAATCAAATAAGATGTGATAGGTCTATCAAATGGATCATCAGTAAATTAAGAACAAAGTATTACGAAAATCAATTACCTAACGCAGCGACATACATTTATCGCGAATAACGTTTATTGGTCACGTATTAATTAAGCACCATTACAAAATCATTAGGCAAACGAAACCAGCGGACGAAGTTTGTTTTGTCATTATCACGTAATATTAATTAAGTGAGCGAACTGAGGAGATCCTTGAGCATAGCGAAAACATATTATGTCTATGGGAGATACTGAGTGACTTCATCATTTTTTTTTAAATCTTAAGATAACGCAAAGAAAAGAATATTACGCCGTGACGATAAAGCTATCAAAGGATTTCCCTGATACAGATTTACGTTTATCAACCAATTTCAATTTTTTTAAGTTTTTGAAAGTTAGTTGAGCAGTGTTACATATGTTTAGAAGCGAGGTAAAAGTAAAATTTGGACTAAGTTGTGATGTTAATAAAGTAAGATGGTAAGACTTGTAAAATAGTCAACCAATGGAAAGCAACGAAAACCTAGAATTAAAAAGGAAAACATTTTATACATTGACCATTCCCGGTTACGTTCAAACTCAAAATGAAATCTGTCCCAAGAACTTATTGTTTAAAATGGGAAGTAACCAAACAAATATGTAATTTATATGATGCTATTAATTTACTGCTGTATATTGCAAACCTCACACAGAATCACCGTATGCTTGAAAGGTAAGCCGTGTCCTTTCTCAGCTAAGAATCTCATTATTATTATAATCATTAACAATCATTGCATATTATAAATAAACTATTTGTAATTTATATCCACCCTTCTTCTTTTTATACGACTATTTCCCTAAAAATAGTCCTGTTTATTACTCATACTTTCTTGAGATAAATGTGAACGTATATTGTTCATGAAGACAGTTATAGTTGCAAAGATTAACTCAAAGTTTACGAAATACATTATTTTAAATATCACCAAGTAGTGTATTGAAAGGTCAGAGGTAATTTTCTCACCGAAACCCGATCCATTTGTGTCCCTTTCCCCGAGCCTTGCTCCGTTGCAGACACGTTGACCTCAAATGTGAAAGTAATCTACAATTAGTTTTTGGAAACAATAGCGGATATACACAATAAGAGGCATGCACTGTTAAGATGGACAGGTTAGATAAATTTATAATTTATTCCTTTTATTCCATCACCTACTGGTTGAAGTTCAGAGTTATGAGCACAATCTTATTTGATGTTTACTATAAATGTAGTTCCGGATGTTAAATACACTAAGTTTGGATTTACTGTGGTACTATTTCAAGTGGCACTGCTGGAAGAACCCTATAAGTGCTTGGCAACAGAGAATGGATATGTTGACATGCTATGCCTCCATACTACGCTTCATATCGCTGTTTTCCTGCACTAAAAACTCATTTTAGAATAGGATAATTGGATTCAAATCTATATATAAAGATGGATATTTATACACACGGGAATCGATAACTTTATTACCGAGTCATCAAAATCAAAATTTATTTATTCAATTTAGGCCCTAAGAAGGCGCTTATGAAAGTCTAAAACACTACCACCGGTTCGGAAAACAACCCAGTCGAGAAGAGCGCAGGCGAGAAACTCGATCTGGTTCTTTTTTTTCATAAATATAATATATATATCATTTTTTTTGTCATATAAAAAACTATACAAATCGTAGTTTTAATAATGTTAGTGGAAGCACAGAGATGTGGGTTAATTCCAGACATCACTATCGTTCACGTAATGATCCACCCTGTAATAACCTTTTCAGATTAAAACTTGCTTGACATAATACTTGAACTTATTGTCAGGTAAATCGGTAATGTTACTTAGGATCTTATTGTAAAACCGAATACTATTACCTATAAAGCTTTTATTACACTTACTTAACCTAAAGCGTGGGACGGCCAACTTGTCTTTACTTCTAGTATTATAATTATGACGATCATTCACTAGATCAATACTCGCTTTACATCATTAAATGACGAGATTGTAGTCAAACATTAACTTAATAAATGACAAAAACCACCTAACGCATACGTGGAGATACAAAAAATAGATAAAACAATCGAATAGCCTAGTTGAAATCTTTTAAAAGTGAAATCAAACCGTTCCCATATAATTAAGTGACGATATTGTTGAAGATAGGGTTTCTCTCTTAAATCTAATAATACCATAATCAAGTCATATTCTACATTCAAAATAGGAGCTACCCATAGGTACACCACCTCAAGTTTAGTACTGTTCAAAGCTAACTCCATAGACAATTCGCTAATGAGAAATAATTTCTCTAAATTACACTCAGAAGTTATAACTTTATTTAAATAATGGAAGACAAAACAAATAGGAATTATCATCAATATTTTAGCTAGATTTCGTAACTGATTCAACTTCCGCATATTCAACAAACTCATTGAAGTAAGTATTTAAAAATAATAGAAGCCATGTTGATAATATTTTCAATTGAAAATTTTCATGCCACTTGGGATTTAAATAGCTCAACTGAACACAATTATGAGAAGTAATATAAACACCTAAATCAAATTTTCGTTGGCAAATAAAATCGGCCGTTATTTAATTTGTGTAAGTAATATAAATAACTTTAATTATCCTCAATTAATATAACAAAAATATTTATAAAATTATTTTTAAATCTGATAAAGGCATGTGTGTATTGTTTATTGGAACTGACTACTCTATTAGTCTAGTAGTCAAATGATAAATAGAAAGGACTCTTCACCAATTCGTAATTTATTTCAAAATTGCCTCTACTTAAATCAAAATACGTACGAATGCTAAATTCGCGTTCAATCTTTTTAATAAACAAACATTTACAATATCTGAATACATGAGTATGGTTATTCATCTTGATTTTAGTAATTTTGTGAACGAATTAAAGGCACGGTTTTACATTAAGCAATCGGTAGACCGTGCGAAATACCAACAAACTGTCAACAGAATGTGGATTAAGATTTTGTCTTCAATGATTTGTTTAAAATTGTTCTTACATAGTTGTTCCATGTATTTGATTCCAAATGAAACATTGTAACAAGGCTACTAATGATTTCATAATTTTTTCTCACAAACATACTAATGTGATTGTAAGAAACGATTATGTCCGTAAGTCTCATTTACATGTGCGAATTCATAATAGGTGACTGAATTACTCCGTGGGAAAATAATTATTTTTTTGATCTCATTAAAGCTGTTGACCTAAAGCGCCTATAGACAGCTTCACCGATTAGGACTGGAAATAGTAAGTAACACAAGAATACCACTATGGTACGGACGTCGGCTTTACTTGTTGTGGGCATGCAAATTACACGGACTTTATCTTTGCTAAACCTATCCGATAAAATAAAAAGGTCTTAAGTATCCAAGTGTGTAATAAATATATACATTAATCAGAGTACGCCTAGGCCGCTGCTTAAGGGATATCCGTTAGCCCAAGAAAAGGATTTTCTTTACCTAGCTTTAAATATTTACAACCATTCTATAATACTGAATTGTAAACAGTATTTGAAACGCATACAGAAGTTTGAAGATGGAACTTTGCAAGGATAATTTAGTAGAAAAGTTACTTGATGATAGATAATGATTTAAATCGATATTACGGATTATCTCTACGTAATAATTCAAGCATGTAATATTAGAAAGGAAAGGTTATCGGATAACATCGTAGAAACTTGAGAACGCTATGAAATAATACATCAGGAAACTTTGGTATCACATTGATACAGATCTAGTTACATGTATAGATATAAGGGTTACTGAAATATTACTTTAAAATGACCGTTATTTATGAAAAATACTTTACGCAGTCTCTCGAATACGATTAAATTGTTTGTTCTGAAATAAATTATTCGTTTGTAAGTATTATGTCAAGCAAGTTTTAATCTCAAAAGGTTATTACAGGGTGGATCATTACGTGAACGATAGTGATGTCTGGAAATAACCCACATCTCTGTGCTTCCACTAACATTATTAAAACTACGATTTGTATAGTTTTTTTATATGACAAAAAAAAAATGATATATATTATATTTATGAAAAAAAAAGAACCAGATCGAGTTTCTTGCCGGCTCTTCTCGACTGGATTATTTTTCGAACCGGTGGTAGTGTTTTAGACGTTCATAAGCGCCTTCTTAGGGCCTAAAATTGAATAAATAGATTTTGATTTGATTTTTTATCACGATTCATCAAACCTTAATCTTAAATCGTAATGTATATTTCACGGATTTCGTTTTGAATTCATACCGTAATAATCATCTCTCGTTCAAGGAACTTTACTTTCATATATAATTGATATAATGATTGCAGTGACGCGGACGTTAGCATTTGACGACGCAATATATGCATCAAAGTGAAGGGAAACTCAAATATTTATGTTATAAATAAGCAACTGCCTAATAGATATACATGAGTCTTAACTCGTCACTGCAAGTAGTCACTAACATTCAACTACGCTGTGTGTTGCTTAAATAAGCAATCTCAGTGTTAGATTTTTTTTTTTTAAATTTTGAGGGCATTTTTTAATTTCCGTCTGTCTAACCAAACTTCAATTTGAAAATCTATCACCAAGAATTTATAGGTGCATCCTCATCATTTGAGAGCCATTCATTTTAGGCTTAGAGGATATCCATAAAAACTCCCACGAATTTTATAACTTTTGGCGCTCCCGAATATCCGTCGTCCTAGACACATTTGTGACGCATATCTGTTGTTGATAGTGTGTTTTTAATAAAAGAGTACAGTAGAATTTGATTCGAGTCAACACGCATCACGTTGCGTCGTGTTGCGTGGCGTATTAAGGCCCAATTTACGCTGCATTAGGTTTCATATAAAGTATTTTTTGATTCACGCAATGACGGAAAATCAGTAATCTTAATGTAAATGTCGGACTCCATCTTTATTCATGATAATTTATAAAAAAACAATCACATAGTAATAAGTTTTCAAACAAAATATATGGCAAGATGTCGTTGGGAATCGTTATGAAGAATAGAATAATTTATCAAACAAAGAAAAATGGGCTATGTCTATATAACCTTCTAATGTTTCATAAATACATATTAATTTAAATATTTAAAGTTAGTTAATTATATACATATATTTCTAAGAAACTGTATCTTTCCGTAATAATTCTTTCATAAATTATTTTCCTGTCATATACACTAATATTGACGTTATATATTTCTTCCTTTAGATGTCTCATAATGAAAATATAATTAAGAAAAATTCTCATTACCTTTTTATTAAATAAATAAAAATCTATAAGCCGTTCGCCCTCATAATATTTTAATTTCTCTTGAGGTTTCCCGGGTCCACAAGCTTTGTGAATTATTACATTCGCAAATATTTGATTTAAACAATTAAACATCTTTTAGCTTATAATTCATATAATCGTTATAAATTACAATGTTAAATTAAAAAATCAGAATTTATTTTAAAATTCAAATCACGAACGTAAACTGAATCAGACTGAAGAAAACACACTCCAGCGGGAGTCTAGGACGTGTTTCGATTTCCAACTAGGGATGCTCTAGTTCCTGCAGCCATCTTTGATGGTTCTTTTCTATGGTTTCCTCACGAATTTTTTGTTTCACCGAACCCTCGAGCTGATTTTTAGTGTTGAATAGGTGAGCTCGCGCTCGCGTCTATTGACAGGAAATCTGGCTGCACTGCACTACCAACTGTCTTATAATCGCTTCAAATACGCTACGTCTGTTTCGGTCAAAATGTATTAGTCAGATCGAAATAAAAGCATATTAAAATATCTTAATAAAGTTATGGAATAGTAAGACATTATTCAAGTCTCTCCTAATTTGCTCTAACATTACGGAATTAAAACATGACATACGAATAATATTTAATCATTAGATTAACATAAACATTTAAAAAAAAGAATTAGGGGCTGCCATGGGGATTGCCGACTGATGTGAAAACTCGTAACTTTGGATAAACTGATTTTATTATAATTTAACCTAACATTTATCATTTGTCAGGTTTTACATCTATTCTAGCTTCGAGCAATAATTACGTACATTTCCATATAGTTAAATCATAATCAAAACATACGATTGGCTGCGTAAGTATATATTTTATTGTCTATGTCTGAGCGTCAGCACTTAAACGCCATCTTGTACTTGACATACTGTAGCATGTTGACAACTGATGTCATAGCAGTGGTAACGCGAATCTTTAAGTTCGTCCCCTACCGAGAATCTCTCAACGCCGCTAAAGAAGTATTCATTTCAACAGAATAAAAATCTCTTTTGTTTCTTTGGAAATACATATAGATAATTTCTTGTGTGTAATTTTATTATTAATTCATTTTAATATTTATGCGCAACGATGACGAAAACATTGATTTATTGAATAAATGCGTTATCGAATCAACTATGACATAACCAAATCCATAGACATCGGCTTAATTAAGAATTAAATAAAGATTTATTACAACAATTAAATGTCAATTACATAAATTGCTTTCCATCGAAATTTACATTTAATAAAGTCTACGGATTATTACTAGCCGGTGTCCGCGGTTTCTTTCGCACGAATAAGATTTGCTTTATATTTGGAAATTTAAGGTACAAATTAGCACTGGTTTGTTCTAAAATACGCTTGTAGGCTAATCTGGATGCCAGGTACAACAAACTACGTCATAAATTAATTATTATTTACACGCTACTAATTTTCAGATATGGCGCTTATTGCTACTAACTTTTTTTTAAACATTAATTAATCCCAAGAAGCATCGCTTCGGAGTAAATAAGTATGACCAATATTTTACTTAATGTAAGGCGTAATAGACTGCAGCGACTAGAAAAATGTTGCGTTATATTAAAACGAAATGCAACAAATTGACAACATAGCGTTAAAAGTCCACCCATTTGCGTATAAAAACCTTTTGTTTTGGCGTAAAATTAACAACGTTTATAACATGACAGATGTTAATGCAATTAAATACCACGTAAAATTCCTTTGGAAATTGTACGTCCTTTTAAACTTTGTGAATGTCTTTTTACTTTTGTCTGTAAAACAGCATAATCGACTTATAAATATATCGCATTAACATGTATATATGTATACCATAGAATGTATGTTGTTCACCCTAAAAGCCTTGACTGAAAAGGCTGAAGCACGGGGACACCAAAATTTGCACGAAACATCGAATTAAGCTGCCACCTATGTAAATAAAATCTGGCAAATTTGTTCATGAAAAAATCGGTCCAAGACGTACTCCCATCCTGAGCTAGCCTCATCAACAGCTATGGCCTGGAGCTGGTGGATGTTTAATATCCCGTTTATTGCTACGTGACCACAATTCCCTCACTGAAATTTTCAAGCCAATTGGGTGTATAGTTTCGGAAATCTCGTGATGAGTCGGTGAGTGGTATATCGCTCATATATACATATAAATACTAGAAGTCTGCCCGCGGCTCCGCTCGCATTTTATACGTTCTTTAGGTGTGACCTAAAAAACAATCGAATAAAAATAAAATGAGCGTCTTTTGTTTTTATTAGCGGCTTAAATGTACCTAAGAGTAAATCGAAAAATAAATGAGAAAGGGTTGATGGAATTAAAAATAAAATAGACTATAACAATCTACGAAAAATTCCGCGTCGAATTGTAGTAGTCTCATCCCGAAATGTTCAGTAGTTTTGAGGTGATAGTGCGTTAAAGCAACCCCATTTTCCTTATATACATATAGATATATAGAAGATAGATAATACGAAATTCCGATATATCCCATGTGAGAAAGCTTAGTTTAAGTAATGCCCGAGGATATAATATCTTTTTGTGTATTTAGAAAGTTCAGTTCGTCTTGAGAGAGACGTGCAAACGCGAAATGCATCGTAATGGGAGAGATTTGAAGGTGAACGGCGAACTTCGTTCCTTCGTAATCTCAATCAAACCAATCGGAGAGATTAACAGTGCAGGACCGGATTTAGAAAAAAAAACTCATTGAAATCATAACCTACATGTTTATTCAAGTTTTATATACATGTCTATAACATAACATATACATAGGTCGTTCCATCAAGTCATTTTTTTCTTTTAGTCTTAAAAATATTTATTTATTTATTTATTTATTTTAGGGAAACATACAGTTTATTTGACTAATTACTAAATATTATAAAACAAGATCATACACCCAATAAAGTTTCCACTCAAAACAAAAATATATTCAAAAAAAAAAACAAAAAGCACCTCAGAACAAAATCAACATCATAAATATATACTAATTACAACATTAACGATAAGATTTAAAAAAAAAAAACAAAAAAGAATGAATTCAAATCCAAATTGACCATAGATATTTACACAATCCTTAAACATATAATATATCACACTTTGCTCTAATTTCTCTTTTATAAGACGTTGTGTTTGCAATAAAGAATATATCGGAGTCATTAAAGTATAAATTATATAAATTGCAAGTCCTATACAGAAATGTGTTTGCAACATAGTTAGTCCTACAGAGAGGAACATCAAATAAAAACTGTTTTCTGGCATTAGGCCTAGGGCACCTAAAACCTAGTTCACTAAGAAGATATGGAGAGTCAACAAGGTTATGGATTAGTTTAAATAGAAACATTTGATCACGTTGTATCCTTCGTTTATGTAGGGAAGTTAATTTAGGAAGTGATGGGTTGCTATGAAACTTATACTGTAAGTGCTTGACAAATTTGTATTGGATTCCTTCAATCATATCTATATATTTATTATAATATGGATTCCACACTGTAGAAGCATACTCCAATATAGACCGAACTAAACAGTTGTAAAGAAGAATAAGAGTTGATGGGCAATAGAAGTCTGATATGATATTTGTAATATTCTCAAAGAGCATAGTTGCTATTTTCAAAAAAAAAAATACTAATTAAATATTGTTATTATAATAAATTTTATTTGAATTTGGGTAGTTATCTGTTGGGCGTAAACTATTACGAAAAGATATTTTCGTCTATAATAAATTTTATGTGATTTTTCTTTGTAGTTTATTTATCATTACAGGCCACATCATCATTTAACATCAGTTGCTAATATGGCCAAAAGGCCACGAACATTGATTTATTCAGATAATATTACGAACACTTCTTAAGCGTCTTTTTAGTTTAGAACTGCACTTCGTTTATTACTTCAACAAGATAGTTAAACTTTTGCAACGTCATTCAATGTTATAACACTGTGCGGTCAAGTACATTTTTATTTAAACATAAACGCATAAGATCTGAAATTTTTAGGAGCATATCCAGAGAGACGAGCAGCTAAGAGTTTTTTTTGACCTAGCTAATGCTGTTGACCGGAAGGGCCTTTACAGCTTCACCGAACTTTGGGGGCGAGTGCTGAAGGCACTCAGCCGCAATAAGGTGACTAGCTCAAGAGTTACCAAAGTGGTACGAACCTCGGCTTGGCCGTCACCTGAGTATTCAAACTCACTCGCGAGTTGTGTCCTAGCTATCCCTACATTTTTATATTAATATAAAAAAAAAAGGTTCCTTACAGGACCTATGTACCTGCATATTATGTGCAAGAGTGTGTATGCAGTGTTGTGCGTGTAATGCTCAATGCATGGGCAGTGTCTCTGTTTCGCGCTGGCGGCGACGTCAAGAGCCTCCCCAGTTGGGGAACGAGGCACGTCTTGGGTCGCCGCCTGAGGGGGACCCGGAGAGTGTGCGGGAGCAAAATTAGCCGCTCGTCCCCGGCGGCGGGAACGGCGGTTACGCGGGCGTGGGCGCTGACACGCATATGTACGAGGAACATGAGGACACCGCCTATTCTCGCGCGTGATGCTATCCTCGCGGTCGGTTAGTATGTTACGCAGACGTCGCCGCTTACGGGCGGCACGCCCAGCAAAGCGCTCAAAGTATATATGGTGCCTCAGGAACGAATAGGTGTTATGCAAAACTTAGCTCTAAAGCTAAAACGTTAAAATACATACTCGTTTAAAAACAGCTGACGAGTTACAGCTCCATGTTATATTGGACTACATCGACCAATTTGGCTTCAGAATGGCAAATGAATAACATTATTAATAAAAGCGACTTTATAATTCCAAAATGGGTACATTATTCCGTAGATTAAGACCTAGCTGTTCTTACGGGTTGACATTTTACATATTAGAAGAGATAACATCTCTTTAATCGTTACTATACTTCTTACTTTGGAACTGAATGGTTCCATAATCAATTGACATTTTTTTAAAACATTCAAACACACACCATGAAGTTAGTAAGAAAAGAAATTGATGCGAGAGGAACTTCTGATTGGTGTAGTATCTTTTAAATATTCAGCGATATGCACGAGAACTTAGGTATTGAAAGTTCTTTTTGAATGCAGTATTATGTCTGTAACTTGTTTTCCACGTCACAACCTTTTTTTTTTTTTTTTTGACTGGGGGAAATGCATTTACGCACTCACCCTACCTATTGTATTAGTGGGGCCTAACGCCCCTCCAATCCAATAGGTAGGGGGGCACGGAGTGACGAGCTCCGTGCCAGTGTGGGACTCAAACCCGGGCGAGAAGCGCCCGGGAATACCCACTAAAACCCCCCGGGGCCGTCCGCCGCATTTGAAGTAGGGGCGATACGGGGTTGCCAGGCATGTCGCCGCGTCGCCCCCTGCGACAAACCCACCAGGCCCATCAGTGCAATGGCCCGGCGGGGGTGGGGGGCCCGGCGGGGGTGGGGTCCACGTCACAACCTACAAATCAGGTATTAGAGTTATAAGTGCACTAACGAGCAGTCCCGATAAACAGACAGAAAGGCCTTTAGGAATAAATATATGTATCAGTTATAGTTACCACAATAAAAGCAGAGCATATTTTAAATTGTAATAATTGATTCAAATCTCATTTTATTATAAGGCATGTAGTCTACCACATGATAGATAGTACGTCTAACTCCAAACAGGATTTGGGGAGGGATACGTACATTGAAGCATTTCTCATGCCAGTAGTCTTTCAACCTCCATCTCGGTGCCGTATGACCACGTTACAACGTTTTTTTAATATAAAGAAAACTACAGATTTTTTCATTTCGATTTTTTTTAAATCATTCAATTGATAAAAGAGTTTACTTCATGATTACCCTTAAGAGGATATCCCAGCGGCATTTATTCCATACAAACGTAGTTCCCTGTTTCCTCCCTGGATAATAAATAGCATTATGGTAAATATTTTTATACCAAATGATATATATCCACCACCGCCATGCCCGTACGTTTTGTTTTTTTTGCTATAAATTAGTTATTTCTAGAAAGTAGGAGCCTTTAAAAATGAGAAAAATTGCTCGATTTTTACTGTCAAACAAAAAAAAAAGCAAAACGTACTGGCATAGCCGAAGTCTTTATTATTCTAAAACTGAAAAAAAATTAATATCGGTTCGGTTTTTGAGGAGGAAACAGGGTACTACGGAGTGATGTGTTCGTCTATTTTGCATAGGAAAATCAACCCGCGCTGCAGTTGTCCCTTTCGTGTTTTATAATTCTTTCTTTAGGGTGCAAGGCGATAGCAATAGATTTCTGAAATACCTACTGTTCCGACATGCCCTCTAAATTATTCTAAAAACTACATCTAACTCTCTATATATCCATTAGTTGATTTATAACTTTTGAACTTCTTTAATATAAATTTATGAACTTCTTTGTTAATAATAAATATATTTTTGTTACCTAATAATTACGAAGTACAGAAACAGTTATATGAGACCACTCGAAATTATCATCTCCCTGACTTCATTTTTATTTGGGGTCGGTGCAACATGTCTTCCTCTTCGAATTCATGTTTCTGCCTGACGTCAAACCTCTTTGGGAGTAGTATTTTTGGTGGTCAGCGAGAAGAACCGGCAAAAAACTCGATCTGATTTTTTGTTGATTTGTTTGTAGCTTTATTAGTAGATGTACAGAGATTATTTCCAGACATCACAATCTTGCACATAATGATTCACCCTACAATATCTTTGCAAATTAAAACTTGCTTGACATGGTGCCTGAACTCATTGTCCGGTAGATCGACAATGTGCTTTGGGACTTTAAAATTTAACACCTAGAAAACTCTTATTAGTTTTACCTAAGTCTGAAACATGGAACTGTTAATTTATGTTTAATTCCTGTATTAAAATTATGCTGGTCATTTACAAGGTCAAGCTTGTCTAAATGATTTCGGACATACAATAAGTTATCGAGAATATAATGGGAGGGCAAAGTTAAGATACTATATTCCGGAAACCAGTATTTAAGTGATAAACTTGGTTACACCGCCATCTATAGTCCGGCCATAGATGTGTGGCCATGTTTCCCCTTCTGTCATTTCTTACGACTCCCCACGGGATAGTAAAAGTGAGTGGTGGTATTCTAGACCCGCCACACACACGCCACCACTTGGAACATTTACTTGTAAATAAAAGTAAAAAAAGCGATACACCTCAGTCCGCCCCTGATGCGTAGTATGTAACACTTGCGAATACTAATAAATGCTGCTTTTAATGATACACATTTTACATCTTACCCTGTGAATATCTGGCTGAATTCTTATTTCACCAAAACACGTGTGTTACATATTTTATTACACATATTCTTTGATATTTTAACTCCGCTACGCTTTTAGCTGCTAATAGAAATGTATATATTCGTAATAAATCCGTATAATTTATTTATTTTTATATAGGTAACATTTGTATCATGGTTTACTGAGACATGGTTTGTTGTACCATTTTTTGTTACAAGGAGAAATGCATTTCCGTACTACCCCTGACCTGACAAGCTCACCGGAGAGTAAGGGCCTGCCCAGTCAGGTTGGTAGAAGGGTGTGTGAGGGACGTCTCACACAATAGTGTGGAACTCGCCCGGCTTGAGATGAGGTGCCGTAAATACTCACTAAAATTCTTTGATGCCTTCTCACATCTTTTTGTCCGGGGAGCGGCAGTTGCACTGTACTACTTCCGCTCGGCCCGGTCGGGTGATTTGTTCTACCATGAGCTAACCCAAAATAAGCGTGCGAAGTCAGGTAACCTCCACGTAGTTTACCTTGGGCAACATCTGTTTGTTCGACCGGGAGCCAATAACCAGACAGACGGCTCTCAGCCCAGAACCACTCTAGTTTCAAAGGAGACACGGGATCAACCAAGGGTGAGCTCGGCGTGCACTCGCCTTCCCGTCAGACATGTGGAATTCAACTTGTACCTATTTTCACCGTCGGTTACATTGTCATTCTAGGACCTGGTCTTAGCTACAGACAAACCTTAAAGGTTTAAGTAGCGCTATATAGATGTATATTTTTTGTAATATGCTTTATTGATAATTAAAAAATAAAAAAATAAAAAAACTACCTGAGTCGCTGGGAAGAAACCCCTATAATAATTACCCTGAAGGAGATCACTTGTTCAGCCTCATTGAAAAATAAAAATTCTTTAAAGATTGTCAGTTGTAAAACCTCTTTAAAGAGTTGAAAAAAGCCCTCTGGTTGCGAGATACAACTCAGGAAAAAGTACATATACGAGGACACATCAATTTTAATGATCATCCGTCGCATACTATTGGAGTTTAACCATCTCATAAATTCAAATAAGCATTGTGTAATATTTAGTTATTTAAGAACTCTTTTAATAAAAGAAACAGCTACCATCGCAATTTTACTTATATCGTCACAGGTCACGCATAATTTGCGCGTGTATGACACATTTTAACTTGATTTCCAAACATCTCGACTAACATTTGCAGTGTTTAGCGTAGACAGATTTGTTCTTTACACCAAATTAAGTCACGGTACTCGAGATGTTTAAATGAAAATCGATTTGATCCGTCGCGTCACGGCGCCGTCACACTGTTACGGCCAACTGTAAATGCCAACACTCTATATTCGATGTGCAAGTATAAAATTCTCAAATATACTCGCTATGAATTAAAACTAATGTATCTGTCAGTTTGTTAACATAAATTAGCTTAATATTAATTAGCTTTTGTAGAACAAGTTTTTTTGAATAAGTTGAACAAATTTTCAGGTTTTTTTTTTACGATTTTATCCTTCTTAACCGACTTTAAAAACGAGGAGGTTATCAATTCGTCTGTATGTTGTTGTTTTTTTTTTGTTTGTATGTTTATTACTCGATTTCTCCGTCAATTGTGAACCAATTTGCAATTTTTTTTTTGGAGTCGGTGCCAGCTTAGAGAAAACAAAGTGATGTAAATGTACGTCGCTATTTATATCCTCAATAATTTATTATCCAAATATTGTTTTCTCATTTGCTAAGTTTTAGATATTATGTATTTTTATATTCTATACATACATTTTATGTTATGTCATTTTGTTCAATTCCAATCAATCCATACATTTTGTGTTCTCGAATAAGACTAACGCATTTACTTAGAAACTCTTTTTTCATGTTAAAGTCGCCTCGTATCATTCAAATGATGTGTCTGAAGTCGGGACTTTATTGGAGCAAGTCGCTGAATGGGGCAGACTAAACTTAGTCCAAATCAACCCTAAGTAGACACAAGTTTGCATGTTTACCGCTAAAAAGAATTACTTTGTCGCGTCTCTTCGGTTCCAGTTTCGGAATCCTTGGAGTTGACATTTCGAATGACGTTCAGTTAGGTAGTCATCTGGAACGTAAGGTCAAATTGGCCTCCAAAAAGCTTGGTGTGCTCAGTAGAGTGAGATAGTATTTCACGTCGGACCATAGTCTTAAACTCTACAAAGTTCAGGTCCGAACTCATATGGAATATTGTTCTCATCTCAGGGCAAGGGGACCCTAGTACCATCTTCTTCCATTCGACTACATCCAACGCAGAGCATCAGGAATTGTCAATAACCAAGTTCTTTCCGATCGACTTGATCCACTGGCATTGCGAAGAGACGTAGGATCTCTTTGCATTTTCTCTAGAATTTACCATGGTGAGTGTCCCAAGGAATTGTTAATACCTGCTACTGCATTCCACCACCGTACAAAGCTCCATAAACATAAATTTCACACTTACCATCTGGATGAATGGCAATCCAAGACGGTGCGTTTCGCCCGGAATTTCTTGCCTCGCACAGCTATATTGTAGAAACAACTTGCGTCAGCGGTATTTCCTGACTTGGGAACCTTTAAGAAGAGAGCCTACTTTTACTTTAAAGGCCGGCATCGCACCTGCGATTCCTCTGGTGTTGTGGGTGTCCATGCACATCGATGATCACTTACAATCAGGTTTCCCGCATGCTCGTTTGCCTCGTATTCCATAACAACAAAAAAAAACTATAACTTTTGATAAAGTGGATTGATTTTAATGAAATAAAATTTTGATGCTACTTCGGAATAAGCTTTATAATTATCTTTTTGAATTTTTAAAATATACTTAGTACTTTCTAATTGATACCTGCACAACCAAACAGACAGACAGATAGACATTTCTAAAAATGATAGAAATGTGTTTAATTACGTGTTTTTAGTCCCTTGCAATCATTCTTTTTTTTTTTGAAGAATCACGTGAAATTTACAATTAGTATTAGTATTAGCATAGATAAATTATCTTTGGTATTAGTTTAGATAGATATTTTTATTTTTATTACACAATATAGGCTCAGCGCTTCGACCACAATATCACCTGATGTTAAGTGAAGGTGTGGGCCAGGATGGTAAACATACAAACCCCAGAGGTACTCAAGTAATGCTCCCGGAACACACATATTGGTATTTGGCAACAGGTTTTCAAACTTGAGGGTGGTAGCTACCCAGGCGGGCATTATTGGGAAATACCCTACCTCCATGCTATGGTTTCCTCAGGATGTTTTCCTTAACCGAAAGCTCAGGCTGTTTTTAGAGTTAGATAGGTGGGCTCGAAACCGCGACCATTGACGTTGCTATGAACGTGATCACGTACTTTACCTAGAACAATTTGAAGTGATGATAGCTCAGTTGATAGTCTGGTGTGAATCTGTACCGATAGACGCAGGTTTAAACCCACCTATCAGATTCTATAATGAGTTTGAGCTTTCGGAAAAAGAACGCATCGCGAAAAGATCATAGCATGATGGTAGGGCATTTCCTAATGGTGCCCGCCTGTCATCCTTAAGTGTGAAAACCGGTCACCAAAGCACAAATACTTCATAAAACTATAAATATATGTTACTATATTTCATAAAACACATGTTCTAACAGCATCACTTGAACCCCAGTACCTCCAGGATTAATTTGTTCATCATCTTAACATTTGGTGAAATTCAGGTCAAACAAATACAAGAATGTTATTTATTACAAGACATTAAACAGTTTACCCTTTATAAAGAAAACGATCCTAAATAATCTTCCCGTTTGAATGCATAATCATGCCCCATTGAATACCCAAAATGTTTTTCATCTGAACAAACATAAGCTCAGGGACTAAACAAATGTTCTGTGTTGCTGAATTAATAATGCGAAAATGCAATGAGTTTAAGCATGTACATAATAATAATAATAAATAATGTTACTTAAACAAATAAGACAAAAATAGAATGAATAATGTCATTGCAGATGGTTAAACATGTAAATCAATTCTGTCTAGTGCTCGTGTAGATTTGATCAAATTGAAAATTTATCAGCAAGCTTGTCTCTACTTCCATTTCTAGACTTCAGGCGTCTTCGATTACGTCATCACTTCATAACTCAATGAATCGTTTTCAAACATTAATCTACATACTAATAGAGACAGTCAACAGTTTTTGTTACTGCCTTACAAATAACACCTGCGTTAGTTAACTGGATAATGATCCTAGAATGCGTACAAATTACCAAATGCAACTATAAGAAGACTGGCACAATTGTATCTATTAAACGACTGATTTGAAACACTACGTCTGATAACTAATATTGAATTCCCAAAAAGCTCGATTTGATGAAACAATTCCAAAGTTTGTGTCAATTGTTACAATTGTTGATGGTATCATTATCATCCCTATCGTCTTCATCTAATCGCTTTCAGTTACAGTGGCCGCTGTCAAACTTCATTCTAAGGGTTTATGTCGAAAAAAAAAAAATCTGTATAGGTACCCGTAATCTATTTTAGCAAAATATTCCTTTAGTTTTACTATCGGGCATTTACATCATAACACTATGTTTTTTGTAAGTACTGCCTATATAAAATAAAATGAAAGCAAAATACGTCCTATATCATAAATGTAACATCTATTTCATTGCCCTAAAAACAAGTCGTCTTAATCCACGTGAGATGTTTAGCAACCCTAATATAAAGAGAAAAAATTCCTCTGACATCGTGCTATTTACGGTCGCCTTAAAATATTTCAAAGTGGATTGGAATCCACTAGAATTTTCGTCGCTCAATGTATCACCCGAGCAAACGTTATAACATTATACTTCAATGAATTTGTTTGTGGAACTTGTTTAAGTATTTTCGACATTGAGAGTGACCCAGAGCACTGTGAATATTTAAAATGTTAAGACCGCAGTTTACTGAGATCACAAACAAATTCGCACGTACGCGAACAAAGTCACCGACAGATAGCTTCTCTACACTGTATCACACGGTTGTTTGCTATGTATATGTTACAAAATACTATGTTATTAAGTGGCAGCGTCGCGTCCGTGGGAGTAAATATTTCCAAGTCAGTCGCTCGACTGCAGCCTTTTACGCAATACACTTTTCCATTAGCGAGAGGTTCTCTTAAGAAGGAGCACATTCTGTTAATTTGTCATTCGCTACCGAATTTTACGTGTGAAATTTGTTTACACTGTCTAAGATAATCAATAGTATTTTTAAAGATTTGTTAACTTTGAATATATAAAGTCCTTTTCAACTTGTGTATTATCTAAACTATTTCTTCCAGTTCTGTCTAATGTGTCTTTTTGAGTGTATCTTTAAATAGCATTATAGAGATCTAAATTACGTTTAAGATTACATAATATCCACTCGGTTTCATTTAAGTTAACAAAACTTGCCTAACAAAGACTTCTTTTCTTTATTATACAATTAGAAACCTCCCAGTCGTTCGAATCCTGTTTGGGATTGTACAATTTTGTACTCGGCACTGATTAGATTATTTGTTTGACTTCTGAATACCCTGTAAGATAATCAAGTATTTGAAAAAAAATTTTACGTACAATTTTTTTATAATATAAAGTATTAATTATAAGTGTATGGTAAACACTACCTAAAGAAATAAATAAAATTGAAGTGTCTATCTCATATATCAAAATAACTACATTTTAATAAATACATGTGAATGTATTTACGGTAACATACGAGTATACCAGAAACACATTTTTTTTTTATATTTTTGTCTGTCTATCTGTTTGTTTGTTTCGGCTAACCTCCGGTACGGCTGGACCTATTTTGACGGGACTTTTTTGTTAGATAGCTGAAGTTAGTCCGTGTGACTTACTTTATTTTATTGAAAATAATTAAGGTTCCGTGTAAAAAAAAAAATAACAATTGAAATGAAATACGATTCAATGCACGGTTTTACTGCCGGATATTTTAATTTGTGAGAAATACTGTCTTTTTATGGCAGATAGCTGGAAGTTAAGACATAACTTAAGCTCCTTTTATTTAATGAAAATGCAGCATAATTTCTTTTTACAGACAAGTGTTTGAATTTGTAAGAAATAAAATATTCAAAAACGGGTTTTTTAACGTATTACCTCTTTCCTATCCCGACGTTTCGGCTGGGTTGGGTGGGACCAACCGTGGTCGCGGGCTGACGCCTGCTGTGTTGAGAATGTTTAACTACCTCTTAATTTATGTAAATATAGAACGCGAAAATTAAAAAAAACGTACATTTGTGAGAAATGTCTATGCGCAGAAAAAATTACGGGCCAACAAATAAAAGGATATCACAAAATTATTTTAAAACTATAACTACTAATCAGTGAAAAAGTATGCGCTTGATATGGGCTTGGGAGGCAAATTTTACTCCATCGAAAGTTCAAGCACATTATGAAATAAGATAGGTAGATTGGTACTTCCATTTACGCAGCATTTATCCACACTATCATTGACCATGTTCGCTTTAATTGCAAGTCTTAATTTCAATAGGCTATTACAGAGTGGATCATTACGTGAACGATAGTAATGTCTAGAAATTACACACTTCTCTATGCTTCCGCTAACATTGGTTATAATCATAATTTGTACAGTTTTTATATAAAATCAAAATCAAAATTTATTTGTTCAATTTAGGCCCTAAGAAGGCGCTTATGAACGTCTAAAACACTACTACCGGTTCGGAAAACAACCCAGTCGAGAAGAGCCGGCAAGACACTCGATCTGGTTCTTTTTTTTTTATAAATATAATATATATCATTTTTTTGTCATATAAAAAACTATACAAATCGTAGTTTTAATAATGTTAGTGGAAGCACAGAGATGTGGGTTAATTCCAGACATCACTATCGTTCGCGTAATGATCCACCCTGTAATAACCTTTTGAGATTAAAACTTGCTTGACATAAAAAACGATCTGTATATATTTTTTTTTGTAAAAAAAAATTACAAGATTGAGTTTATTGCCGACTCTTCTCGAACCGGTGGTAGTGCTTTGATGTTCAAAAGCGCCTTCTTAGTGCCTGAAATTAATGAAAAAAAAAATGTTTTGATTTTTGATAACATTACTTTTGATAATACATCGCCTTGAACTTTATAATATACATATAAATAGACATAAAGATAAGATTCTGTGAATAAATAATTTACAAATTTCGTCGTCTTACTATGTCCTTCTTTACATTTGTCGACGATATTTATTTAAATCGAAAGCCACTGTCACTGAAATGAATTATGAAATTAAAAAAAAGTTACAATTGAATAGAATTTCACTTTTGGTACAAATGTATTAATGTAATAATTATTTTCTTATTTTATTTAATTATCTATACTAATAAATAAAATTGAAATGTCTGTTTGTAATGTCAAATTTTTATTTTTACCAAGTAAGTATAAATGTATATTCGATACCTATACTAAAAATACAATTTTTTAAATTGTTGTCTGTCTGTTTGTTCCGGGTAATCTCCGGAACGGCTGGACGGATTTTGACGGTACTTTTGTCGGTACATAGTTGAAGTTACTCCGAGTAACTTAGGGTACTCTTAATTTTCGAAAACAATTAAGGTTCCGCGTAAAAAAATTAAAACTCATAAAAAATTGAATAAAATCCCCCTTGAGGATTAACCTGGCATTTACGCCAGCCTTCCACTATTTTCCTATTATCTTCCTATTGTCTCATTTTTGTGGGTAATCGACATAAATTCGTTTGACTTAAATGAAAAACAAACTAAATAAATATTACTGTTAAATGCAAATCGATGATGGCGCAGCACGTAGTGGCGCCGGATTCCGCGTCAATCGACGCGGGTTCGATCGCCACCTATCCGACTCTAAAATTGGCCTGAACTTTCGGTGAAGGAAAACATCACGAGGAAACCATATCATAGTGGTAGGGCATTTTCTAATAATCCCCACCTGGGTAGCTACCACCCTCAAGTTTGAAAACCTTTCGACAAATAACAATAGGTGTGTTTCGGGATCATCACTTGGGAACCGGTGCCTCTAGGCTTAATGAATTTACCAACCTGGAACACATCATCACTTAACATCAGGTGACATTGTGGTCAAAGCACTAAGCCTATTCCGTGTAATAAAAAAAGATGATTTTTAAAACATATTTAATGTTCTTATGGTACAAGATGCATACAAAATTTTAAAGTTTTAATATACAAGTTTGCGGAATATTTATACTCCTACTTGATTTTAACCGTCCCAAAAATATGCATCCATATAATTTTTGATGTGAATCATTTCAATATACAATCTCAATCTGTTTTACGTACTAATATTTACATCCAATTTTTTCTTTAAGTGTCAATGATCCACCAAAAAAACTATTACTGGCTTTGTCAGAGAATTTGTTTTTGGTTTGATCTCAAACGAAATTAACTCATATGGTGTGATAAAAAATGACATTTGACATTGAAATTCTTGGCGGGATCTTAGTCTGTAGTGTATTGGCTTTAATCTATTAACTTGCTTATTTGAGACCCTGTATTGAGTAATGTTGATGGCGTTTTGTTTGATATAGTTTAGATATTGTGAACAGGTTAAGTGTATTGGAAATAATGTCGCGCAACGTTTATTCTGAGGTGCCACGAAAACTCCATGCGGCAGCAAGATGAGCCACACGTTTTACTTCACTTCATTTCTTATGACAATGGCGACATGCGTTATGTACACAATTCCGAAAATGTCGAGTAGGTAATTAGATTTTGGAACGAATGAAATTAGCCGGTGAGAAGCTCTGTTTTGTTTCTGATAAAAGTAGTTGCGTGTGTGAGAAACACGATTCCGCCAGTGTCAAGTGGTAGAAATTTGAACGAAAGAGATTAGCCGGTTACAAATTCTGGTCTGTTCTATTGAAGTTGACCAACCAAACTTTTCATATAAGCTAAGTTACCTAAAACAAAAGGGATAACACAACATTTAGAACAGCACCACCATCAAGCATAACAAACAATAACAAAAACACATGCAATAATTAAAGGTAGTATTAAAGGTCAATTTTTTTTTTTTTTATTTTCACCATATATACAGCACATATTTTATTAGTATATATATATATTTACATTACAAACCATAATTTGACTGCAAGTGCTGTACTACGCTGGAAAAAGACCCCAGACTCAGCTAATTGCTCTCGCAACGAAGGTTGCAAAAGCGCTGGTTTTCAGCCTGGGCTTGTAAATGATCCATCATCATTATGTCACGGAGTGTGAAACGCCATATATGGATTATTATTACAGATCACAAAATAGTACATACATTTAGATATAGGGGATAAATATTAAAATTAAAACACGAATTACATGAATGTACATATATATACATACATATAGATACATACATATAAACACATAGCTTAAAAGGAAAGTTGTTTTTATGAAGTATTTTGTGTGTAAAAACGCAAGAATGAGTAAATAAATAATAAATAATAATAGGCTATTTATATAAGAGAGAGATCCCTGTCAATATCGCTAAGTTTTCGTTGTGGATCCAAAAGAAATATTCGCAGTCGTGTTCTGAAAGTAGCTATTGTGTTTAGCACTTTCAAAGGCGGTGGTATATTGTTCCAGACTATGGATGCAGCATAACGAAAGCTTCCTCTAAACGTTGCTGACTTGTGTTTTGGTTTGTTTTTGTTAATTTCTATAAATTTACATAGTATTTTAATGAAGGGAGTGTTTACTATTGACAATGACGATTGCCGCATTTAATGTTAGCAGGGCGAGGAATAATTGAAGGTACAACATCATACAAAGATTCACATAGATTTGGGCAGTTAAAAAAGATATGGTCTTGAGTCACATGTTATATTGGAGCTTAGACAGCTTGACACGTGATTGTAAAAATGATTTATCAAATGACACTGGCAGAATTGTGTATGTAAATCGCAGAACCAAGAAGAAAAAGACATATCTACATGGCATCTGATGACGGCCATCTTTATTTTATGTAAATGATTATTTCTGAAACTACTCGTGTACCTATTATATTATTATCACCGATTTTTATACTTCTGTTAATGTGGTAAAATACATACTTATATGAAAGTTTTAGTACATAATAATTATTTATCATTGATCTCTTTACACGCTTCATAATTTCAACTGCTTTACAGAATAAAAAAATAAAAGTTTTAAAATAATTAATGTGTCGAGTATCTATAAAAATAAGACAATAGGAAAACAATGGAAAGCTGGCGTAAACGCCAGATAAGTGCTCAAAGGTTAATAATGAAATCGTTTTTAACATAACAAATAAGATAAATAGTACTAACTTGAACAGGTTCAAAAGGCAAAGGATTTATTACGTATTAACCGATTTCGTGTAAAACAAAAATTACCAGGCTTTCATTCTTCTTTTTAACGTCATTAAACTAAGTAATAATAAAAAAATACACTTCTTATTAAGTTCAACGGAAAATTAATTTATTCTAGAAGTAAATCGCTAATGTAAAACTAATTTCAAGCTTTTAAATTACTTAAGAAGTTTTATTACATTACTTCCTTAGGCTTTAATCGAATTACTTTTGAGGTTCATACCGAATCTCATTAGGCCGTAGAGTTAGAAATTTTAAATTCAAATTTAGAATTAGGCATGAGAATATAGTCGGTGTGTATTTATTCAGCTGTAAATGTATTTATAATAAAATGTGATTAGACCTTAATGTGTATATAATAAATGATATTTCAATATGAAGTTGATAAAAGTTGCTTTCTTCACCACCCTTTTTTTTTTTTTTTTGACGGGGGGAAATGCATTTACGCACTACCCTTATCTATTGTATTTAGGGGATCAAAATTCCCCAATACAATAGATAAGGGGGCACGGAGTGACGAGCTCCGTGCCAGTGTGGGACTCACCCGGGCGAGAGTCGCCCGGAAATACCCACTAAAACCCCCCGGGGCCGTCCGCTGCATTTGGGATGGGGGCGACACGGGGTGGCTTTCGCAAGCACCGCGTCGCCCCCTGCACACGCGTCGCCCCCCTGCACGCGCGTCGCCCCCTGCTTTCTTCACCACCCTAAGGTTGACTGGGAGAAAATGCCTAAGGCATTAAGTCCGCCTTTGTACATAAATATGTGCAAAAAGTGTTTAATAAATAAACTAATTTAAATTTCGTTTTTGGTTATGATTCATGATTTTCTCCTTTCATGACTTGGTCTCCGTCAAAGATAAGCGGAGAAATGCCATAATCGTCACGCTTGGCAGGTGGGTTGGCGATTGCAATAGGTGTTTGTGGTTCTCAGATGATGCTGCTGCCCATCCGCTGGTGTAACACTTATTGCCTTTTAAGATACCCACGGATAGATATGGAGTGGTACTATTCTTAAACCGGCGGCACCGCACTAAAAACCGGCACCACACGGAAATGATTTTAATTACAACAATTATTATCTATGTCTGAAAGTTAAAAAATTTTTTAATATACCGACTGAATATGTACTTTAATGTTAGGTGTACTAGTAGGTTGGGGGCAGGAAGTATATACTGCCCCCGGACTGTCGACCTGACGGTCGTGCCTCCTTCCGAGGCGGGTGAAGAGGTGGAGGGGAACTATTCTCCTACATCCCCATTGGGCCATTGCACGGACGAGGCCCGGTGGGTTTGCCGCAGGGGGCGACGCGGTGACTGCGAAAACCACCCCGTGTCGCCCCCATCCCAAATGCGGTGGACGGACCCGGGGGGTTTTAGTGGGTATTCCCGGCCGACTCTCGCCCGGGTTTGAGTCCCACACTGGCACGGAACTCGTCCCTCCGTGCCCCCTTACCCATTGCATTGGGGGACCTCGGTCTCACTAATGCAATGGGTAAGGGTAGCGCGTAAATGCATTTCCCCCCGTCAAAAAAAAAAACCAAAAGGTGTACTAGTAGGTGGTAAGTATAAATGCACCACTGTAGTGACCACTTATTATCAGGTGGACTGTTTGGTTGTTTTCCGGTTCTTAAATGCATAAACAATTCGTATTTTAACTATAACTTTTTTTTGCAATAAAAACTTTTATCATAAAAATCATGCCAAACAGAGTGTGTAAGCATAAACATATTGTATTAATGATTATATAAACTAAAACGAAAAATTAATCGCTTCATATACTTTAACGGAGTTGTGTTAGAAATTGATTCATACATGACTTATTAATTTAAACCATTAAGACGATATTCTAGCGGCATTTATTCCATATATTACGTCTATAGTAGTTCCATATAGTAGTTCACTGTTTCCTCCCTGGATAATAGCATTATGGTAAATATTTTATACCAAATAATATATATCCACCACCCCCCATCCCCGTAAGTTTTGATTTGTTCCATAAATTAGTTATTGTATAATAGAAACTAGGAGCCTATGAAAATGAATAAAATGCTGGTTTTTTACCGTCGTTTTGAAACGTTCGTGAAATAAATTTGAAGGATAAAATTAAAAAAAAAAAACAAAATGTACAGGCATAGCCAAAGTTTTTATTTTTCTAAAATTGAAAGAAAATCAAAAATCAGTTCAGTTTTGTAGGAGGAAACAGGGTACTACGTAGTGATGTTTTCATCTATTTTGCATAGTTTAAATCAGCCCGAACTGCACGTGTCCCTTTCGTCTTTTATAATTATTTCTTTGAGGCGCAATGGCATAGTAACAGATTTCTGAAATACTTACTTTTCCGACCGCATGTCCTCTTAACGTGAGTGACAGTTAAATTAGAAAAAAGAACGTTTAATTTAACGTAAGCATAGTTCTAGTACCTTCCTATCTTGTCAGCAATAATAAGCCAAGCTCTTACAGCGACCCACCCCCTCAACTCTAAAGAACAAGTTTCAAGAATATGATATCTTAACTTTGCCCTCCCAATACATCTTCGATAACTTAATGCATATTCGTAAAAATTTAGACAAGCTAGATCTAGTGAATGATCGTCATAATTTTAATATTAGAAGTAAAGACAAGTTGGCCGTCCCACGCTTTAGGTTAAGTAAGTGTAATAAAAGCTTTATAGGTAATAGTATTCGGTTTTACAATAAGATCCCAAGTAACATTACCGATTTACCTGACAATAAGTTGAAGTATTATGTCAAGCAAGTTTTAATCTCAAAAGGTTATTACAGGGTGGATCATTACGTGAACGATAGTGATGTCTGGAAATAACCCCCCACATCTCTGTGCTTCCACTAAAAACTACGATTTGTATAGTTTTTTATATGACAAAAAAAATGATATATATTATATTTATGAAAAAAAAAAAGAACCAGATCGAGTTTCTTGCCGGCTCTTCTCGACTGGGTTGTTTTCCGAACCGGTGGTAGTGTTTTAGACGTTCATAAGCGCCTTCTTAGGGCCTAAATTGAATAAATAAATTTTGATTTTGATTTTGATTTTGAACTCCATGTTATCTTTAGAATTCGTATAAATATATATATTTTTTTTACACTGTATAGGTTCAGTGCTTTGACTACGTCTCACCAGATGTTAAGTGACTATGTGATCCAGAATGGTAAACATACTAAGCATAGAGGATCTTAAGTGATACTGCCGGAATAAACCTATTGGTATCTGGCAACACGCTTTTAAACCTGAAGGTGGCATTGTTATATAAATGCGTTACCACCAAGCTATGCTTTCCTCACGATTCCTTAACCGAAAGCTAAGACTGATTTTAAAGTTGGATAGGTGAACTCGAACCCGCGTCCATCCATCCATTGAACCGAAAGACGTCCACTGCTGGACATAGGTCTCCCCCAAAGATCTCCTCGACAACCGGTCTTGCATCCAGCGGGTTCCCGCGACTTTCACACAGGTCGTCGGTCCACTTTGTGGGGGCCTACCGACGCTGTGTCTTCCGGTGCGTGGTAAACATTCGAGAACCCGTTGGCCCCATCGGTCATCGGTTCTGCGAGCAATTTTCCCAGCACACTGCCACTTAAATTTATCAATTAAAACTCATAATAAATTTAATCAAATCCGATTCAGTGCACAGTTTACGGGCAAGTGCTTGAATTTATGAGAAATATCTTTACTTTATCTTAGTACTGACAAAAATTAGGATTGCGTATAAAAAAATTACAACGCAGTGAAGGATATATGAAACGCGGGCGCAGCCGCGGGTACACAGCTAGTTCTAAACCAAAAAGGTAATCCGTATCTCGTTGCGTACATTCGTAAACACGATCACGGATAGCCGATAAATTTCGGATTAAAGATTACATTCGCTCAATCAAATATAGAATACAAATTGTGTAATAAAACGCGACCCAATTTCTATTTTTTACCATAAAAATCGTATACTGTATTCGTAGTTTGAATACTTCAACATGTATGTTGAAAATGCGATGACAGAGAATTAGCTAATAATGTACAATAAGTACGTCTATCTATACTAATAAAAAAAAAATTGTTGTGTCTGTTTGTAATTTCATAGTAACAATTATTTACTAAATACATATGCATGTATATACGATACCTATACAAAAAATAGCATTAAAAAAAATCCTGTCTGTCTGTTTGTTCCGGGTAATCTCAAGAACGGCTAAACCGATTTTATCGAGCCATTTTTGATAGATCGCTGAAATTACTCCGCGTAACCTAGTCTACTTTATTTTATCGAAAATAATTAGGGTTTCGTGTAAAAAAAAATGAAAACTCACGACATTGCGAATAAAAGCCGATTCAATGCACAGTTTCACTGGCAGGTGTTTGGATTTGTGAGAAATATCTTTGATTTCGTTAGAACCAAAAGAAAGAAACAAATAATTAAACCTTCCGTGTCACTTGAAACGGAAGGCCTCCGTGTTAAAAAATTGAACCTCATGAATTGCTGAACAAAATACGATTCAATGGAAAGCATCATCAAAACATTATTTTCCAATGATTATTTAAAATCTATGACGCAATGAAAAAGCATATGAAACGCGGGCGAAGCCGCATCTACACAGCTAGTATATAAATATATGTGTATATGTTTACTTAATTCTATAGAAAGAAAGAAAGAAAGAAAGAAAGACATTTATTACCATATTTTAGAACAGATTTACAAAAAAAACTACAATTAAGCATATAAGAAAAAAAAAAAACATATGGTAATAAGGACTGGCGTCAGCATTTGCCGCTTTATAACTGTTGCCATAAAAAACGGCGCTGTTTTTCAGCCAGCCCTTTTCCGGCCGTAACATAAAATATATAAATATAACACTTCGTGCCTTACTTTTATAATTACAATAACAGATTTTTTTTTTAGTAAGTAAAAATTAAAATTACATAAATAAACAATATTTTGAAACAAATTTATAACTCAATAGTGAACTAGTTATAATTTAACTCAAAAAACTATAAAAAGTATAATAAATAAAAAGTAAATGCAGACATCAACTTAACAAATTGATAAAAAAAAAGAAAAAGAAAAAAAAAGGAAATTTTACTTGTAAGTTAATTTTTGGTTTTCTAATATACATATTTTTAAATTTTTCTTGAAAGTAAATTTTGTTGTAAAAGTTAGCGGAGGGGGTAAATCGTTCCAAATTTTTGATGCCGCATATTTAAAACCTCCTTTATAACCTGCAGTCCTATGTTTAGGTATAGATGTAGTATTTCTTGTTTTAGATCTAGTATTAATATTGTGAATTTTCTTAAACCAATCAAATTTATTATACAAATATTCAGGTTTTTTACTCAAAACAATATTATGGATAAAAACACGCTAAATGTAAGTATCTCCTGGACCACATACTTAATATGTTTTCACTATTAATAATCGGCGATACATGCGACCACTTAGGTACATTGTAACAAAATTTGACTTTCTATATTATAAATTTTAATTTATTTTGAATTTTTGTAGTTGATTGTACTTGCCTTAATATGTATTCTTGCCGGTTACGTGAAAGAAAATCTCTTGAAGCATTAAGTTCACCAGTGTACAGTATTATTAGTACAATAAAGAATTACAAGGAGTTTTTGGCGGGATCTCAGTCTGACATGTAGCAATTGTTTTCTTTAATTCATTAAACTTGTGTATTTGACTCTATATCATGTAATCTTGGTGGCGTTT
This sequence comes from Samia ricini, assembly GCA_014132275.2. Lineage (NCBI taxonomy): Eukaryota > Metazoa > Arthropoda > Insecta > Lepidoptera > Saturniidae > Samia > Samia ricini. Next base: position 3,735,452 of record AP028164.1, on the reverse strand, counting down.
TGTGTGATATAGTTTAGTTATTATGTTCAAGGTAAGTTTATTATAGAAGACAACGCTTAGCATACATTCTGAGGTGCCGACAAAGCTCCAAGGAAAGTTCGAGCAGGATGGGCCACCGTTTTGTTGGAGCTTGGTAACGCTGATACAAGATTGAAATCTTACCCACATGACATTGGCACAAATTGTGTGTACACACAGATTGCCGTTAATTAAGAAGAAGAAGAAGAATTACAAACAAGTTAATTACTTGGATTGTAACGTCTTAAGCAATCAATAAATATTATACGATATATTGCGATATAAAAATTGTGTTGAAATTTGTCAATAATCTTATTGACAATTTGAGAAAAACCTAAATATCCGTTCACCGCAATCTGGACTAGATTATACATTTTAATATTAATTTTTTTTTAATTACTTTCAGTTTTGTGCCAGTTTTTATTTTTTTTGCATATGCCAAATTATTGAGAAAGAACATCGATATCTACTAAACGAAAAAAGATAATTGTCTGGCAAAATGAGGACAAAAAATGTTGCCCTTATTTATGATACAATTTATAGAAGACTATAGCGTTTACTTGATTTACATAGTTATCTATTGAAATCATAGATTTATTCTCTGCCAAGATTACAGTATTACTTTAAATACCCTGGATCTCAAGTGATGTTGCCGAAACACGGCTATTGGTGCTTGGCAACCAATTTTCAAACTTGAGTTTTGTAGCTTATCAAAGCGAACGTCTTCCATTAACAAAGACTAGGAATCATTCGAACCTGCGTCAATCGACGTGACCAATGAACCATCATTGGTGTAACTGTTATATGTGACCGAAGACGAGTGACTTTAACATTTTTTCAATACGTAATTGAAGTAATAAAATTCAAAATGACATCCCTAATCCCGTAACAAGATTAGAATTAGTTAACCATTATATTAATTAACATAATACAAGTAGTGGTGGACACTAAGAAGTTCTTAACCAAATTGCATCAAATCGGCTTAATATTAAAAGTCAATTTATAAATAAATTGACAGTTGTTTGAATCGTATTGGAATTGCATTGACATATGTGGATTTTATAAAGTGTAGACAGTTCGTTCCTTGATAATAATCCTGTTAAATTTCCTTGATAAATTAACACAAACAAATAAAACAAAAATATTTAACGCTAAGAATAGTACCACACTTTATCTTCCCAGGGTTGTTGTAAAACGCGACCAAGGGATAAACCAGCAGTATCCTCGGAGTACCACAAATTCCAATTGGGATCGCCAACCTACCTCCCAAACGTGGCGATTAAGGCATTTTCTCCTTATTAGGGGAGACCTATATCCATGAGTGGACGTCTATCGGTTGGTTGATTGATTGAGGCCCTGATAAGGCGCTTATGAACGTCAAAATACCGCCGAGATTCGGATCATTATAGTGCCCTTGCGCTAGTTACTATTTTCAGCTGAGCTCCTTAAGCGCTCGTACAGAAGTCCGGTGAACCCGTCAACGCTCTTAAAATTAACAGCGAAAAAAGTCAATATTTTCGAATTTCAGTTAACTAAAATTTCTTCAAAGTCGAGCTTATAGTCTAGATCTAATAGTCGATCTATTCAGTCAGTTTAGTCTAAAATAACAATGACGTTTTATAAACACTGAGCTCGGTGAAGCGAATGAGATACAATACACTATAGTTTGATTATTAGTAAAGTTAAAAGGATCTATTCGAAAAAAAAAACAGCTGCTGCGTATCAAGCTAGCCTCATGTTCATTTTATCTATGATATAGATCTTTTAAAACGAATTTATTATTGCAAAATTTTATTTGATCTTTTCTTTGATCGGGCCATTAAGTACATCTATGAAATAGTCGGTTAATCTTTAATATTCAATTCCCTAGTGACTAATACGATTGATGAAACATAATAATAATAGTTTATTAGACCAGAACTTCACATTATAAAATAATATATATACATATATTTATTACATAGTATCACGCCTTTCTCCCGTGGGGCTAGGCAGAGATTACGTCCTTCCACTGGATACGATCTTGACACGTCTCTTTCGCTTCCTCTACATTCATGTATGAACCCTTTCATACATGCTCGACTATGTTATGGGTACTATTAAGCGGCTTTATTTAAGACGTGTACGATTGGGTCGAGATACGTTCTCCTAATTCGACCTTTTCCGACGTTCTCAGTCACCCTCGCCTAAATTCGTTTCGTTAATATTCTGTAGTGCAGTCTTTCTACGTGCCCGAACCAACTATGCATTCCTTTTTCTATTTTAGTCACTACATCCTTTATCACACCATAGCGTTCTCTTATCATACTATTCCTGGCTTTGTCAATCATCTTCACTACAGCACTTCTCGTTTCCACAGCGTTAATCTTACTTTCATGCATCTACCAAACCCAGCACTCAATACCATACCCAAATGTAAGGGCTAGCATTTATCGATGAGCACCCAAACGCCCCTTTTCTGTCACATTCTGCCTGCACATAAACTTATAAAGTAAACACAATAATATTGAGAACATAACACATATGAATTAGGTTTGGCTCTGTTGAAACATTTCCATCTGTCGTTTCAATATTTTGCATACAGATATTTAACGAGATATGTAAATACATTACAGGTGCATCCAACTAATACTGTATGTATGTAAGGAGGAAGATTATATGTGTGTCAGAGTGCACGAGCGTGTACGATGTGGAAACGAAATTAAAAGTTTAGAAGCATGAGAAAAAACCAGTTTCTTCATAAGGCTCGTCTCCAAATTCAAAACAATCTATGACCTATCGACGCTAAAAACTAAAAAAATATTAAACTTATAAAATTATCTAAATTTAAAATCGATACATCGTAGAAATGAATTATTGAAAAAATCAAGTTACTGAATATGCATTTAAAAGTATATAATAAATGTCCCCCCCCCCCCATCACAATAAATTTCAAATTATTCCACAACAACTAAATTATTATAAAACGTAACTTTCACTTTTTATATTATTATTATTGAATAAATTATCAAATTACGTAGTAAATACAGTCATATGGATAAGTTTCTAATAAAAAGACATATATATTTAATGATTTAAAGATGTTTGGAATTAGATTTAAACTTATTGAAGTTATTAAAAGTTAAAGGATATTTTATGATTCAATGAAATATAATAAGAAATGTCAGGTATCATAGCAAATGTTTAGATGAGCTGTACAACCTTTTCTCCATTTTCCTTCCATAATTGGAACCACGTGCAGCGTTAAGTTCAACCTTTGCGCTACTCCTAGGCACAATAAAAATTACAAAAATGCAAAAAAAAAAAATTACAATTTTCTAGTACTAGTTATATATTTATGTTTATTCATTTTTTAGGAAATAAAAGTAGCATTTTCGATAACGCAAACAATTTTTTTTTTGCTTCCACTGACAATATACCTTTTTTACTAACCCCGTGTGCCCCCAGTGTAAATTTAACGCTGACCATGTGAATTATGCGTAAATGCATTTCCAGTGTAAAAAAAAAAACAAATAATAAAAAAGTTGCCGTACAGTGTTAACAAAACAATAACTAGAAATATATAAAATTACTAACGGGCGCCTGAACTTCGTCTACGTGTTTTATTTTGATTAAATATAGGATGTCTAGATTTTGTTTTTTGTTTTTGATATTATATCTGTTACCGTACCATAATATTTCCTAAAAAAAAAATTAAATTTCCTGACAAAACTTGAGTTTTATTATTAGTATAAGATACAATAGATGACAAATAAAACAATGTATGACGATTTGATGGTTAAGTTTACTAAAATGCCCCAATAAAATAAAATAAATCTTCAGTTCCATTGTAATAATTTTTACTTTTACAATAAATAATTGTAATAATAATTAACTAATAATGGAATATATAATAATTGACTAAATAATATCAATAAAATAATTATAATGATTCATAGCGAATATTACAATAAACACTATCTTAACCTTATTCACTATTTATTAAAAATAATAAATACTCATACGATTTTTATAAAACAAAACATTGACTAAAAATTAACTTAAGAATTTACCCATAATTAAAGAAAATATTTTATAAATCTCTTTTGGATTTTTCGAGTTTTAAGCCAAAAAACGAGCCAATAAAACGGACGTACAAACAGAGCAACGTTAACTTTCATAATATATAATAACACGTCCAACAATGTTCCATTTACAAGCATTTGTTTTACAAAAAAAAATGATTAGACGTTAAATTAAGAAATGAACTTAATATTATTATTGTAAACTAGCTGTGCGCCTGCGGCTGCGCCCGCGTTTCATAAATTATTTACTGCATTTTAATTTTTTTTTATACGTAATCCTAATTTTTGTTTATTATTAAGTACTTGACCGTAAAACTGTGCATTGAATAGGATTGTATTAATTTTTGTAGGATTTTTAATTTATTTACGCGGAACTCTAATTATTTCCAAAAATTAAAATCACCCTAAGTTACCCGGAGTAACTTCAGCTATCTATCAAAAAAAGTCCCGTCAAAATTAATCCAGCCATTCCGGAGATTACCCGGAACAAACAGACAGACAGACAAAAATTTAAAATTTTATATTTTTGCTATAGGTATCGCGTATATACCTCGTATATTCGTACCTATTTAGTAAAAAAATAATTTTGACATTTAAAACAGATACTTCAATTATATTTATTAGTCTAAATAAATCTGTGACTTGTCTACGCGATTACCCAACTTTAGTGGATTAAACACGCAGACACAATACCGACATATTTAATATACATAATATTATTATGTTTTTTTTTGTGTTATAAATAATTTATGAACAAAATTAATTCGTACAAAAGTATACGTAATAACGATAGCCTATGTTTTGTAATGAAGCTTAATTTGAAATTTCACTTTCAAAGTTAACGAAAACACGGTTTGCTTTCATTAAAAATTATTACGTTGATGCGTACGTAAACATTGTTTTCATTATAAACGAACAAGTTCTAACAAGGCCCTTTAGATTAATTAACAGAATCGTATATAAAGTTTGTGTTAATATTTTTCCGTCTTCAAATCAAAACAAATCAAAAAATTCTTTATTCAATTTTGGGCCCTGAGAAGGCGCTTATTTATGAACGTCAAAAGCCTACCACCGGTTCGGACAACAACCCCAGTCGACAAGGGCCGGTAAGAAACTCGATCTGGTTTTTTTTACGTGTTTTTTGTTTTTTAAGTTATTAAAATTATACAATCCATAATAACAATAAACGGTTTTAGCGGAAGGACAAAGAGGGTGTCATTTCCAGACATCACTATCATTCACGTAATGATCCACCTTGTAATCCAATTATGTAGTTAGTGACCAGGCTTTATACAGTTTTTTTTAACGTAGAGAACACTACATAAACGTAAGAGAAAAAAACTTAAAAAAACGTGCAGAGCTATTACATACTATAAGCTGCGTAAGTATACATTTTATTAATTATTCCTGAGTGTTAGGGCACTTGAATGCCATCTTATACTTGATATACTGTAGCATGTTGACGGCTGACGTCATTGGTAATGCGAATCTATAAGTTTTCCCCCTACCGAGAATCGCTGAGCACTCACTTAAAAAATACATTTATTTATGACATTTACCGAATTCGCTTCTTACCTACGAGAAATATTCAAATCACGTAAAGGTTCAATCAGATAGTACGTAAGTACAATTTAAGATGTTTTGAACTCCCCCCTCCCCTTAATGGCTTAACAGTAAGTGAAGCTCTCTCTCTCCCCCCTCCGCCATGATATCGTAACTATAGGCAATCATTTTAAATAAAATCTGCTTATTAAATAAGTAAAAGTAAACAAAACATATTTTGTTTTCATGCCTACGTAATACATGTACGGTCAATTAATATTTTGCCTTATTTTTATAGCATGTTATTCCTAGAGTGTTTATTAAAGAGTTCAAGTCAAGTTTCACATATATTTGCTTCATTTCCACTTTCTAATTAAATGGTCTTTATCTTTAAAACCGAATGTAATACACAATTTATTGGTCCAATAAAATGCGTTCCCTTCGTTTGAAAGCTATATAACATTATAACGGCCTTGGAATAAAAGAGGATTTGCTGCGTATAAAAGTAGCCTGCATTTAGGTAACATTTGAAACGTTAGCAATCACTTATGTGTTACAGAAACGTAATAATAAAATGAAAGGACAGACACAACAATTACATGACTGTCAGATTTTAGATTACAAATTGATAGAGGTGAGCTTACACGAATTCTCACGTCGCGCAGAGTCGCTCGGTTGTTTAGCTACTATTTCATAATCCAATCTATAAAGATTACACATCAAAATAGATAATTTACAGTTCATAATAAAAGACTAACGAGACTAAATCTGTACGTCGAAGATATTTGAGAAAAAAATACTATGCCGGGATTCAGAAACTACTACAGAGAACATTTCAATAGTTTAAATAAAAAAATGTCTGTCTGTCTGTTCATTAAATTGTTTGCTAAATATCATTTGGTATGGTAGTAGTTTAAACTCTATAGTAACATGTATTATTTTTAAGGGGATTCAGAATCAAATACAGAAACAGACATTCATTGAAGACTGTTTATTAGTTTGTTCGCCAATCACGCAAAAATACTTACATCTCATTCATGGACTAATTTAGTTATATTTTGATACCTAAATACTAATCTTTTCATATCAGTATAAGATAACATTTTTTTTATTTGTTAAATTAGTATGGAGTTTAATTAACAGCTTTGAGTAAAACATGGGATAACCAAATTACTAATTCTACACACGCGAAATCACCGACACCAGCTAGCTCTGTCTGCCTGTATGTAACCTTTTTACGTCTAAAACCAATGAGAAGATTTTGAAAAAATGTAGTAAACGACATAGATTGCATTTAGAGGGATAATATAAGCTGTGAATTATCTCAAACCGAGGGCATAGTTAGTAAGAAATTAAATAGAAATTACTTGACATCGTAATTATTAAAAAAGGGTCGTTAATCTAATCTTTTTTTTATTATATGTATAGAAAAACCACCGGTAGTCCTCGATGAATGTGGAACACAATTTTCAAATATTTCAAAACGCACGTTTCGATTTCAATGTACAAATAATAATTAATAGTCTAGTCAACAAGTCCAAAAAACGTGATAAATAGAGATAAAGGTCCTAAAAACATGAGCGATAGCTCATTCGATTCGGAATCACCTCTGGAAAATGTTTTTGAAGGATTTTGGGGCAGGTAAAAAATTGCAATTGTTATTAACAAAATAACATGAAAAAAATATATATATATTTAGTTTTTCGTTAATAACTCAAAAAATATTAACATTTAAGCAATTTTTAGATATGTCATTTTGCAATAGTTATAAAAAATCGTAATTAACAAATTAATAAATTTTTATGAACTTTTATCGCAGGATCTTATGAAGTATATATACCGCAAGGGCTCCACGAAGTTTAAAATTTATAAGTCAATTATTTATACCTTTTATCCCATTATTTATGCCAACGGAGATTGGGAAAAAATTTGTTAATTAACAATTGAATAACTTTTTGAAAAATGGTGATAAAACTTTTTTTCTACGGGGCTCGATTTATTCAAGTGTTCAGAAGCTACTAGAAATTTTCTCAAATTTTAAAATGAAATTTTATCTTAGAAAAAAATTATTTCTTTTGATAAACTCTCTTTAGCGGCAGCGCGCGCATGCCGTAACAGCAGCGCGGAGCCCTATTTTCAACGTCAAATTAAAATTATAAATAAAGGAGATAGAGTTTTGGGAGTTGAAACTTTTTTATCGGAAATTTCTTTTTCTTTAACGAAGTTTTTTCAAAATTGCTTAAATATTAATATTTTTTGAGTTATTAACGAAAAACTAAATATCATTTTTTTTCATCTTATTTTGTTAATAAAAATTGCAATTTTTTACCTGCCCCAAAATCATTTTTCTAGAGGTGATTCCGAATCGAATGAGCTATCACTCATATTTTTAGGACCTTTATCTCTATTTATCACGTTTTTGAACTTGTTGACTAGACTATAAGGGGCATGTATTTAAACTTTATAGTAATTTTGACCTCTCACTCAGCCTGAACAGATCCGTGTGAATCTGAGTTCGCTCACTCCTACCCTCCCGGACACGTGACAAATCTTTCTCAAATCAAATTAAAACCATGAGGCTTTGTTATCCTAATATTTTCGGAAAACACTACTTAAGTGTAATAGTTAAACTAGCCGTGTGCCCACGACTGCGCCCGCGTTTCATATATTTTTCATTGTCTAATATCCTTTTTTTTCTTATACGAAACCCTAATTATTTTCCACAATGTCCTGCATTGTAAAACTGTGCATTGATAATTCAATCTGAATTCAAATCTGAGTTTTATTTTTTAAGCGGAACTCTAATTGCTTACGAAAATCAAATGTAGCCTAAATTACGCGGAGTAACTTCAGCTATCTACCAAAAAAAGTCCCGTCAATATCGCACCAGCCGATCCAGAGATTACCCGGAACAACTAGGTGTCGTATAGTAAAAGAAAATATGTTGACAGTACAAACAGATTCTTCAATTTTATTTATTAATATATTTTTGATCACATATTTCACTGAGGATAATGTTAACAACGTATTAAGCAAAGCATAAAGTGCTAGTGAGGGTAAGTGTTGGCTCTTAAATACACCTGCCGGAACACAACGATAATAATTGCTTATTGACATTTTAATTCAAGAGTATTCGAGAGCCAGACCGGCCAGGTGTACTAGAAAATTTCTCTCTGCATACATAACATCACGCCACTTCCCCATGAGGTTAGGCAGAGACCTACAATCTACGAACTATGATTATGACATATATCTTTCGTTTCTACTTTAGTGAGCACTTTGAAACATGCTCGTCTGTTTTTTGACTGATCACTAAAATTTACCGCTGATACTTTAGAGAAAAGAAAAAGATTTAAATTTCGGATTTCGGTAAATCGCATATTGAAACCGGTCGTTCATACAGAATTTTGCAAATTATAAAAAAAATACTTTAAAAAAAACGTAATAAATGTCATATTTATATTGTTATATAGACTATATACCGGTTTTCTCTGACTAAAAACACTCGAATGCCGATTGTCGATGTGACCGTATTTATTCATAATATTAGATATTACTGTGTCCTTTATATTTACGTAATGAATTATTAAAAAAAAAATCATATGCATTTAGAAAGACTTTTGACCTCAATATTACCTGCTGCTTAGCATAACATAACATAAACATAAACTCACGCCTGTTATCCCCGAAGGGTTAGGCAGAGGTGAAATAGAGAACTACACCACACACATTTCGTCGAGTTTAATTCCGTCCCAGATGTGACAGGGAGCGAGCCTGTCGCCACATCGGGCACAAATTCCAGACTCCGAGATGATACTGAGCAGAAAACCCAAATATCACTTGACCCGACCAGGGGATCGAACCCGTGACCTCAGAACACAGTCGTACCGTAATACAACTGCGCCACCGAAGCAGTCTGCTGCTTAGTGACGTTGGTAAACACTTCGGCTTGTAACTTTTTATTATTGTGACGACCAAAGCGGCCTCGTGTTTAGTAGCGAACGTTACAGACGAACTCACCACAGAGTTAAATCGCAGTATCATCAGTTCACATTGAGAAATAATATAATATTTTAAACTACCTGTTTCCCGTGGCACTACTCGCATCTAATGGGTTGTTCAATTTTTACAATTGTTTATAATTTTTCACAAATGTGGACAATTCTTATACATCTGAATGTCCATGAGTTCAGATAAAATATTGTAATCTAATTTTCTCGCATACCGGTGAGCAATTTTTTTTCGTCTATTTTATTAATTATTATTCTTATAACTTTTTTTTATAAATTACGTAATAGAGCAAAATAATTGTTAAAACTCACCTAATGAATACATATATGACATAATAAAAATATCACGTGATTTGGCATTCTGGATCTTGAGATGAGACAGACAGACGGACGGACAGACTGAGAGACAAGTACCTTTTTTTTTTTTTTTTTGACGGGGGGAAATGCATTTACGCACTTCCCTTACCTATTGAATTAGTGAGACCGGAGTCCCCCAATGCAATAGGTAAGGGGACACGGAGGGACGAACTCCGTGCCAGTGTAGGACTCACCCGGGCGTGAAGCGCCCGGAAATACCCACTAAAACCCCCCGGGGCCGTCCGCCGCATTTGGAATGGGGGCGATACGGGATAGCTTTCGCAAGCACCGCGTCGCCCCTTGCGAGAGACAAGTACCTACATACATATATGAACTGTGTGCTCACGTTTCCGCCCGCGTTTCATATGTTCTGTAGGTGTGAGTGAAAAACAAAGGAATGCAGAAAAATGACAGTTTTTTGTTATTATTAGCAGAAAATATATACATAAATTTTTAAAATAAAATTAATTATAGGTACTATTAAGTACCTCGGTGGCGCAGTTGTATTACGGTGCGACTGCCGTTCTGAGGTCTTGGGTTCGATCCCCGAGTCGGGTCAAGTGGTATTGCGTTTTTCTAATCAGTATCATCCCGGAGTTTAGAATTTATGCCCGATATGGCGACAGGCTCGCCCCCTGTCACATCTGGGACGGAACTAAGCTCGACGAAATGTGGGTGGTGCAGTTCGCTATTTCACCTCTGCCTAACCCTTCTGGGATAACAGGCGTGAGCTTATGTTATGTTATGTTATTAAATGATTTAGATGTAAATTTAATACGTATAATTAGCAAATACAGACCAATAAAATAGATCAATCTCGTATAACATTAATTATATATTTATGCAAATCATTAATTACCGAAGATACAAAAATATTCATCTTTATAGTTAGGTACTTTTAATTTACTCGTTAAAACAAGCCTATAAATATTTTTATCTTATCACTCATTCTTATGCCGCTAAGAAAAATGAATTTAATTTGAATAAATTAATGCTACTTTTTGATAAAGGTACATAAATTAATACACTTTTATTATTATTTTTGCTATAAAAAACTTTTGCTTAATTCGTACCTAAAAATGTATTTATTTAACGATGAAAGCAATTAGCTAATTGTTGAGAGTTCTCAAGTTCAAGTCAAGCTCGTCGCCAAATGGATTCCGGTAGCGTCACATAAGAACCATTACATTTAGGCTTAGTGTATTTACCACCCTGGACCACATCGTCACTTAACATCAGATGAGATTGTGGTCAAAGCTCAAAAGGTTATTACAGGGTGGATCATTACGTGAACGATAGTGATGTCTGGAATTAACCCACATCTCTGTGCTTCCACTAAAAACTACGATTTGTATAGTTTTTTATATGACAAAAAAAAAATGATATATATTATATTTATGAAAAAAAAAAGAACCAGATCGAGTTTCTTGCCGGCTCTTCTCGACTGGGTTGATTTCCGAACCGGTGGTAGTGTTTTTAGACGTTCATAAGCGCCTTCTTAGGGTCTAAATTGAATAAATAAATTTTGATTTTTGATTTGATTTAAAAGCACTGAGCCTATCAATCGATGACGAGCTTTATTTTTGCCAAAAAAAACAGGTTTCTTCCACAAATTTTCAGTAATAATTATTATAGACGGTTTCACAAGTTGGTGAAAAGAAATAAATAAATAACATAAAAAACGATAACTAAAAAATAATGGGCATGGTGAGCAAATCGATTTAAATTTAGCAATACGTTTTAGTATGCAGACTGACTGGAACGAGGCATGTATGATTTAAAGGGACATTAGAATGTCTTAGAAATCCGTTTATGCATTGTAAGGGGTACCTACGCGCGGACTGTGCATGTTGAATGTTTTATCTCGTTTTAAATGCCTAGTGAAATTACTATGAAACCTCACATTAAATTCATTTTAAGTCTTACATTTCATAGATCATAATAACAATTTTAAAAACGGCAATATACATGTTTATTTATGTCTACCTAAAAGCTAATATATGAAATGTTTTGCTTCTTGCTTCAAAAATGTTGCACTTTCTATACAAACTTGCAACCCCTAATTTACCCTCTTAGGGGTAACATTTTGAAAAACGGCGATTTACGTGTTTATTTATTTCTAAGCAGAAGCAACTATTTGAAATTTTATGCGTCTTAATTGAAAAATGTCGATTTTACACAGAATCTTGCAAACCCTCACTAGCCCAATTAGGAATAAAATTTTGAAAAATGTTGATACACATGTATGTTTATATATATATATATATATATATATATATATATATATATATATAATTTCGTGCTTCTTAGTTTATAAATGATGGACATTCATACAATAGTATATAACTTATTTTACCCCTTTAAGGCTCAAATAATTTTAATTAATTTCTAATATTTTCGTTACATATATTCACTACTCTCTCAAATAATCACTGGTTAGATAAACTACAGAAAAAAAAAAACACTGAGATTTGGGTAATGTTTCTGACAACTTATTTTAATATTATCCGCATATGTTTTCCTATATATTATCTGTTATAACAAAATATATATCAAAACCGGATTAGGCAAAATATCTAGAGTCGAAATATGTAAATCAGAGCAGCGGTTTTTGAGTTATAAGTAAATTAACAGACAGAAAGATAAATTTTCTATATATAGATTGAAACAAAGATCATCGTGCGCTATAAAATAATTTAAAAACTATGTGTGTCAGAAAGTAAAAGTGTTTTTTTTTTCATTTAAAAACTAACCTCGACACCGTATATGAGTATGGTAAATGTAAAGTTTGTTCACTTTTTTTACTGTAAAAGACTTAGATAAAAAAAATCATTTGCGGCTTATTCGGATATTAAGCATTGAAGATAACAATATTTTTAATAAACAGAGATTGAGAATCCGATATCGAATATTACTTCCACTTGTTATCTCTACGTAAATTAATTTCTTTTTGCGGGTAACTAGCAACACTAAATAATAGTTATATTGATCAAATTTACAATTTGAATTTGCTACCGTCGACATTTTTAAACATCTTTGATAACTTTGACATAAGTGCGTTCTCAGAACTTACTAGACTTTATTTATTTTAAGCATGTATGATATTCTTATAAAAGATTAACTATTCCTTTTGGTGTGCAATATAATATAAGAAGGACAGAAATAAAACACTCAGAACGGCGGTAGTCAGACGCGGAGTGTTGTTAATTCATGTTGGCCTTAAAAGGCCACGTACGCCTTTCGTTACGTGCCGGTGGTTACGTGTAGTTCTGTGAAGTTCTCCACCACACACGCACATATATATATATTTTAGCATCAATTAAGCTAGTTTTTATATGTAACTATCACTCTTAACTTCATTACTCTATGATAAGAAGAATCTTTTAAAGAATTTTATATTGCTATTTATCTACATAAATTATTGATATTTTATTTTTATTCATCCATACAACCGAAAGATGTCCACCGCTGGTCATAGGTCTTCCCAAAGATCTCCACAACGACCGATCTTCTGCCACCCGCGTCCAGCAGATTCCTGCAACCTTCACCAGGCCAAAATAGAAGTGTGAAATTTTGAAATACTATTTACAGAAATAATATTAAAGTTAATGCCAATGTGCACTTCAAACGTGGTATTACTGCGTTCGAGAATAAAGTGAAAACGATTTACCCCGTTCGGTTTCCAAGATAGCGCCCCGCAAATACTTCCTCGATGACGTAAACGTAATTCTATCACTAAGTACTGAATTGTTTCCTTTAAAGGAATCAACTGTGATACGATGACTAACACGACGGGCTGGTTACGTACGGCACGCGGCATTGATACATTTTCGTATGATTGAGTAAGCTGTTATTAATTAATGTTTTCCCTTTTTAATATCCTTTCAAGTAATAAAAGCTAACATCTCTACGTACATATATATTTTTATTTCGAAGTGATTAAATGCTGTTGATTGGCTTGATAGCTTCATCGAACTTTTGGGTGAGTATTTATGACGCTCAGCTTGAAAAGTGGTAGGTTGTTTTTTGGTTCGAGAGGATCGAGGCACTTGTATCGGTACGGGGGGCGCGGAGAATGTGTGGGAATTAAACGGCGGTTGGCGCTATCGCGCAAAAACCGCGAAAGCTCCAATCGTCGCACACTACCCACTAAAACCATCTCCATCTCCCACTTTACCCTCTTTAACAAGACGATGCGGAATGAAAATACGCTCGGCTTTGCCCCGGCAGGAGGCATCTAAGCCCCTCTATGCGAACGAGGTAGCCACGATAAAAAGGCTGCCTTCCAGACGGCCTTTCCAGTACAATGGAAGGTCAGGGACCCCACCCCTTCCTCCCTTTATTGTTGGTAGCCAGAGCAAAGGGACCAAACAGATATTGATCTCGGTTTTGGCTGCCACGTAAGACATATGTACATTTCGTGCAATTTGTCACTGTATTGCGTTGAGCGGCCGGTACAGAACCCTCTCCAGTTGGGGATCGGAAAACGTTCTGGACCTCGGGTTTTTAGTTGGCTTATAACTCGAGAATCGTTTAAATGATTGACTTAACTAATGCATCAAACATACATTATCTACTCATGTTTTGTTGTATATTCTGTTGCATTAAATTGCATATAGAGAAATAAATACACAGGTATAAGTAAATATGGTCAACAGAAAAATTACCACCATCATATTCCTTACAATAGTTTAACTAAAACATTGAATTTTTAAAAGATATAAAGCGTTTTATAACACTGATTGTCGTTTATTGTCGTATCAAATGTCTGCCCACAGAAAACCAAATTAATATCTGATCAAAAATAAGGAACTTACAAACGTTTTAAATTTATTCTAATGTGAGAGCATACTATATAAACGTGCCGTCACGTTTCACGTTCTTCGTACAAGTTTTATACTGACATTCCTCTAGGCTTAATTCAGCAAATTACAATTTAAAAAAATCTATATTGAAGTGTTACAAATGCTCAGAATGGTAAATATGAAACATACATTTTATAAGACGTTATTGTACGCTTTCATGCGAGAACAAATAAATGACTATTTATGTGAGAAACTTAATACGAAATAATAATGCAAATAACATAAGTAAGTTTTCCGGCATCTGTTACGCATAAGTTGTAACATAATGTGTACCTTATATTATATGCGACACGATCTCTTGGACATTCTCTGAATTTCTTTGCATATAAACATCATATAACATGTTAATTTATGTACACGCTATTTAATTATTATGGATGTAAGGAGAGTCAACTTAAATTTAACGAATTAATTTAATAATTACAATCAAGAATGTTAAGAATTAATTAATTAATTAAGAATGTTACCCCATAAAGGTGACGGACGAAAGAAGATTACATGCAGCTGAGATGCGAATGTTGAGATGGATGTGTGGGGTAACAAGAATGGACAGGATTAGGAATGAATATATGTATTAGAGGAAGTTTGAAAGTGGCGCCAATAACAGACAAGTTAAGAGGCGGTCGTTTATCTTGGTATGGACATGTGATGCGCGAGGGGAAAGAAGATGTTGTAAGAAAGGTATTGGATATGAATGTGGACGGTTACATGGGAAGGGGAAGACCAAAGAAAAGATGGATGGACTGTGTGAAAGATGATATGTTTAGAAAAGGAGTGAATGCGGAGATGACAACAAATAGAGAGGAATGGAAGAGGAAGACATGTTGCGCCGACCCCAAATAAAAATGGGAAAAGGGTAGGAAGATGATGATGATGATGAATTTAATAATTACAATCGAAGCCTTTTTACACATGTAATTATTTTCTTTCAAACCTCTTAGGCACAGAAATTTTATAAAATCAAACTAACACGATTGAGAACAGTTTTAATATTTCAGTAGGTAAAATAAATTACATTTCACATGGATATATGAAATTGTCAATTTCATTGTTATCAATAATTTATAAAAGATTTACGAATTTGAAAAAATATATTTTTCCCATTTATTCAAACTATTTGCTACATTTTATGTAAATAAAATCCGGGCAACGCCGGATAGAAATGCTAGTTGTAAAGATTTATACTTGAATACGAATGTTACTTAAAAAATTTGTTTCTTTAGCAAGCCTATATTGTTCAAAATAATTACTTCTCATGCAGTTAATGCATCGCTATGACGCCATCAGAGCAAAGTGCTTAGTTAGTTAACTTCTTCAAGTTGGTATGTGCAAACAAAAGTTTAAACAAAAAATTGTGTGTTTACATGCGTAATAAAGCGCGTATAATATTACCTCAATGGTTTGATTATCGTACGCAATATTTTAATGTGCGCTGTTACAGATACGAATTTAGTAAATAATTTAATGGGGGTTTTAAATTTAATTTACATGAAAACATTACATAATTGTTTTGAAGCGATGATGGCGCAGCAGGTAATACGACCGGATTCCGCGTCAATCGACGCGGGTTCGATCCCCCACCTATCCGACTATAAAATCGGCTTGAGCTTTCGGAGAAGGAAAATATCGCGAGGAAACCATAGCATGGTGGTAGGGCATTTACTAATGATGCCCGCCTGGGTAGCTACCACCCTCAAGTTTGAAAACATGTCGCCAAATACCCATAGGTGTGTTCAGACAGCATCACTTGAGAACCTCTAGGCTTAGTGTGTTTACCATCTTGGACAAAATCGTCACTTAACATCAGGTGAGATTGTGGTCAAAGCACTGGGCCTAATCCGTGTAAAAAAAAGCAATTAAACGTTTGCATTCATTCTGTACAAACTTTCTGATACCACATCATCATTTATATGGCGAATTATTTAAACAATACCTATTTACGGATAGGCATATATAAAACAGTTTCTATTTATCGTCTTTATTTGCCAACTGATTTTATTTTCACCTTTTTTTTTGTTTAAAATTAGTCAATAATTACTAATGTTACCAACGAACAAAAACAGTTACCCCTGAAATTTTCAATCATGGTGAAATTGCACCACAACTAGACGACGAACACGGTAAAAAAAAAAAAACAATCTTATAACAATAACTAAATGTATCTTGTAACGGTTTGTAAAATTTAAACATTAAAACAAGTGTTTCACATCAGCTCTCTCTTTATCTCGCATCTAATTATATAAGAATTGATAGTTTGCTGACCTGTCTACGTAATTTAAATTGTCAATATTAAATTTCATATATTATCTATTGAAATTTCCCAAATAATTTAGAGTTCACTTTTTCTATAAACACATAATTTTATGTACCTACCCACTCATAAAATATAATTATAAATCATAATAAAATACTTGGAGCTATTTCAATGTTTTTCTTTATTAAACATATTTTGTTAAAATGTTGGGGGGTCACGAACCCAAAATCTAAACCGATTCGTTCATTGTCTAGATAACGATCAGTAATTTTATAACCTCGTCACAGAGAATTTTATTGTCATATGACTTATTTATTTTGTATAGTTATCTTGTATCAGAGATAATAGAAAATTATAGATCCAAAAAGTCAATTTATGGTCATTGGATCGTTAACATCATTGGAGTATCGTACCCAATTTTCCAGGTTCGAATTTTGCATATATTTAAGTATTTTTATTTACTTACTTATTATCATTACAAAAGGTAACGTCAAAGGTAGAAACAGACAGACATGTTCCTTAGTCGATTTTGAAATGAAGAACGAATGAATCGATTTACATTTTTTAATAATTTGTTTTCTCTGACCAGTATTTACATATAAGTAGACAAAATATAACTCAGTTAAGTAAATGTTATATACTGTTTGTTCGTCGATTTTTTTTTTTTTTGTAAACAATTCGTTTCTTTGAACTGAAAACTTCTTTAGCCGCGTCGAGCGATATTGATAGGGACAAAAACTCACGTGTTCGCGTCACCGACATGTTAATGCAACGTGTTGCGTTAAACTGAGTATGTAGAGAAATTAATATTGAAAACTAGCATTTACTTTCGAATATTGATACCAATATTTGCGTTGAAATTTTTGAAATATAATTAACTAAATGGTAATTTGGTTTTGAGATATTTCATCTCTGCTATATTTATTATTATACCATACAATTACCATTTCATTGTGGCTTGGAAGTTATCTTACCACCGTGGTAAATAGATTTCTAGTTGTTTGATAATATTTTAATGTTGATCTTAAAAATTCTATAACAGTTATTCTATAGTTTTGAAGCCCTTATGACTACCTTTTTTTATAATTTCGACCACAAAGCGAACACAGAAAGATGTAGAAACTATTTTTCTTATATTATATTATGTGATTAATAATACAAACGAATTAAATCGAGATACATGATTTATGAGAATATGGTTTCTTGTGTTCTTTTCCACAAATTTATTAAATAATTAAGAGATATAATGTAGTGAATAATAATATATGCAGGCATATACATATGTATCGGTGTAATTTGTTTTGTATATAAAATAAAACTTTTTAAGTGTAACCACTAAAAGCTTTTTCTTTTGAACAAAGCAGCAACCAGAAATTAGTAACACTAAAGAGTGGAACTAAAGAGACAAAGGCAACATGGGGTCTAGAGAATTAAAGAAATTAAATAACAAAATTATATATATAATATTTTGTAATAAGCACCGGTGCGGTCATTAACCCCTCACTTTCTCTAGGGAGATGAACTTTGACCGACTGTGGAATATTTACTATGCTAGTTTATTTAATCGAAGACTATAATATCATACTAAAAAATAGCTCGTAATAAAATTACTGAAAACAAAACATATCATATTTTTAAAACAATAAGTACCAGATACTGGTTTTTTTAAACAATCGCTAGAGAGCATACGTATCTCACACAATTTGTAAAGTTTATTTGAATCGAGAATATGAAATACCTACGTTAGTAAACTATTTATATGATAAAGAAATCAACGTATGAAGTTATTGGCTGAATTAGATGCTTGTGGAATGTGTTAGAAATTGCCTTACGTTTCCAGAATATTCCAAATTCTAGAAGATAGATTTTAGTTTAGTCTGTAGACTTTTCAGGGTAGGTTTGAAAACTGGCACCGTCGACGCTCTTATTTTAGGAAGCGGTCTGTTTTGAGGTGAAAACAAAAAACGGACGACCAGAGCCAATAATCCATTTTAATGGTAGTTAATATGAATCCTGAAGATCCTAGCGGATAGCAGATTTTGAAACGATCATGCTGCTGGTCAGCCTGATGCTATGGTATGGCAGTAGGTCATTTTCTAAATAATGTTCGTGTGCTTAACTTCAACCCTAAAGTTATAAATAAAATATTTTCACATACTTTGTGTTCTGGCAATATCACCTCAGAACTAAAGGCTTACAATCTTTAATCGGTGGCGCTCCGAGGGAAGGGTCGCAAGGGTCTTGCACCCGTCCTCCAAAATCGTACAAGTATAATTGAAAAACAATCTAAACAATGAAACTAAAAATGGGTATGTATTCAAAATAATTTAGAAAAACTCGTGAAAAATGACCCCCGGCAAATTCCTTTGTTGCGACCTTACCTTCATTTAATTACAACATCAATTAAGAACATCGACACTGGCAAATGCTTCTTCGAGGTTAAGAAAGAAAAAACATCAATTGAAATTGAAGTCAATACCTAAACGTATACGGTATAAAAATCTTATGTACTCTTATGCCAAGTGGATAGGATGAAATCACTAACCATCAATATGCAAATGATTGTTATGAAGTATCTTTTTAAAATACAGCCATAATAAATCCATAATTGGTTGCTGTATACAAATTTCATTTTTAGCCTAAAAAAAATCATAATGTGATAATGATAATTTAGAGTAATTCTAAAATTAACCGATAATTTTGACAACTCCTACCGACATTCCTGTTAGTACATTTTATGAACAAGAAGGACGTTTACCGAATCGAAGATAATTTTGACATTTACAAGTACCTGTCTTGGTGTTTAATTGAATGAAACTTATTCGGTCGATATTCATTAAATTGTAAGTTGGTAATTATTTATATCAATTGAAACAACCTTTACACTCGTTTGAAAGAATTACTTAGAGCTAAACATTGACTTTAAGGTATTAACTATATATACTAATACAATACAATTGAATTGTATATTTGTAATATCAAAATAATAGTTTTTTTTACTAAATACATATGAATGTTTGTCTGTTTGTTTCGGATAATCTCCGGAATGGTTGAACCGATTCGAACGGGAACTTTTTTGTTAGACAGCTGAAGTTAGTCCGCGTGACTTAAGCTACTTTATTTTTAAATTCATAAAAATTGTAATAAAATCCGGTTCAATGCACGGTTTTACTGCCAGATATTTTAATTCGTGAGAAATATCTTTGCTTAATATGTCGACAATAATTAGGGTTAAAAAAAAATTGAAAAACTATACTACGCAGTTAAAAATATATAAAACGGGGGCGCAGCCGCGGGCATACGGCTAGTTTAATAATATATTATATTTTGTTGCCTACGCACTTATTCGTAAAATAAATACCATAATAGATTTTACTTAAAAAATACAATTATGAATTGATTTCTTTTAAATTAATAAATTATATAAACATATGTTTGTGATCGAGGTAGTGACGTTTTTATGTGAGTGGCAGTATGAAACTTATAACAATTGGTAGAGTAACTTATATTGGATGAAAATCGATGCATTCTTTATAACAAAGAGTCGTTTTAGATGTTAATTCCTTTATTTGTATAACATTTATTTCCATCACTTTACTGTCCTTCATTGAGTTGGCAGACTGATTAGAACGTATGGTTTCTTCACTCCGAAACACCTCTCACTTCAAATTTAAACTATTTCAATACATACATTTGTGACGTTTCGTTACTATTTTTAAATACCCATTACATCGAATGAAAGTTGAAATCCTATTTCAAAATACTTTGAAAACTTTTACCCGCATCTGTACTATTTGAATTTAAGATAAAAGTATTTACCTCTTACACATTATAAAAAAAATGACATTAAATTTGTAATCTAATTATGATTATAAAATAAAAAATTCGGAATTATGTAAAATAACAATAGTTATATTCTTGTATTTTAGAATAAGTTTCTCATTTATGAACATAAGCCATTAACTTGAATTATATTTAATAAAAATATATATTATTTATGAATTTCGAAAAAGATTAAACATACAAAATACATATTTTTTTAATTAAGAATCATCATTTATGATTTCGCGTGAAAGTGTACACCGACGGGCACACATTGTTTTCACCGAAGAATCTGACTGGTGTCATTAAAATCATAATTCTCGAAGGCCGAATCTTAGGAAGAGCACGGGAGAGAGGCGACGACGAGCCACCGCTATAAAAGCGTAACCACGGTTCTAGAGAGCATCATACAAGCACAACACCTCCGTGCAACAACATGAAAGCATTCTTGGTAGGTATATCGTGCAGTGAAAGTGTTTTGTGACCCGAGCGAACCGTGCTCCTGTGACCGCCTGCGCGGTTCCCTGTGATTATAGTGATGTGCTCGGCTTTATTCATCAATAGCGTTGGCCCAGGCCAATCATTTAATTGCCTCAGTTATTATTTTCTTATTCTGGTAAAACACAGCCTCGACTGGATTTTGCTGGAATATTTATCATCGGGATATTGATAAATAAAGCCGATACATTTTAATTATTGGTGTGTATAAAATGGATCTTTCTGATGTAGGTATTGGCTGCCGTAGCGGCACTCGGCTCGGCTAGACCCGAGGCGGGATACAGTTACAACGCGCCCGGTGGTGGCGGCGGCTTGGGTGGACACGGAGGATTAGGCGGTATCGGCGGAGGAATTGGAGGCGGCCTCGGCGGCGGTCATGGTGGATTCTCCTCAGGAGGCTTGAGCTCTAGCAGTTTCGGCGGTGGATTCTCATCCGGAGGATTCTCCTCATCAGGCGGTAGCTTCTCGTCCGGCGGTGGTTTCTCCTCCGGCGGTGGTATTGGTATCGGCGGAGGCCTTGGCGGTGGAATTGGCGGGGGGGTGGTATCGGCGGTGGATTCGGAGGCGGTTTCGGTGGCGCTCCCATCGTACAGAAGCACATCTACGTCCATGTCCCACCACCAGAACCTGAAGAACAGCGCCCACAAGTGATCAGCGGTGGAGCCATCCCCCAGAAACACTACAAGATCATCTTCATTAAGGCACCGGCACCTCCCGCGCCCGTGGCACCCATCATTCCCGCTCAGGCCCAAAACGAAGAGAAGACCCTCGTCTACGTTTTGGTCAAGAAACCCGACGAACAGCCCGACATCACCATCCCCACTGCCGCCCCCACTCAGCCCTCCAAACCCGAAGTTTACTTCATCAAATACAAGACCCAGAAGGAAGGTGGCGCTATCGGCGGTGGTGCTATTGGTGGTGGAATCGGTGGTGGTATTGGCGGTGGTATCGGCGGTGGAGCTATCGGAGGCGGTATCTCTGGCGGTAGCCTCGGCGGTGGCATCTCTGGCGGCAGCCTCGGCGGTGGCATCTCTGGCGGCAGCATTGGCGGTGGTATCGGAGGCGGTCACGGTTCCGGCATCGGAGGCGGTATCTCCGGCGGTAGCATCGGCGGTGGCATCTCAGGAGGTCACGGTGGCTCTGGAGTCAGCACCTCCTACGGACCCCCTGGTCACTCCGGCCCTTACTAAACGGCGGATCGAGCTCCGATCGAGCGCCCCCATGTGATACTATAGCCGGCGAATAATCTAGTATTAAGTAGATAAAAAAAATTACGGTGCCTAAATGTATTTATGTAAATAGTAATTTTAATGTACCATAATTCTAGTTGTATTATAAAATTTTTTATTTTTGCATAAAAACTGATAAATATAAAACTTTCTTTGTTATTAAAAATATCCTAATACCAAGCACACATCGTTACGACTTTATACACAGACACGCGCACACACCCACGCACATACAAATGCATAGAATGAAAACAAAAGGGTAGAGTGTACAGCCGGTGCATTCAAAAGTGACCAAAAAGTCGAGCGATGAATATACCAAACAGGTGTGTCCGGGTAGAAAGTGGTGTTTTCTCCGCGTGGGCGACATGTTACGCAACCGGGGCAGCATGGCGCATGACCCCGGTTGTGTAACTAAAGATGCTTTCGACATAAGATAATAATATATATAGAGAATACGAGAGTTTCGCTAAATACGCGTTGCGTAATCTATTGCCCGGTTAGTGTGGTTACGTAAAACCTTGACATTTATTTCCCTTTTAGCATCAATATCTTAAAAACAGCTGTAACGATGATAGCAACGCTTACTCCTAAGATATATCAAGATCACAAGATAGCTTCGTTGCGTAACAAATTATAACCACGGTGAAAGAGGTTTTGAATGAATATTTCGCAAGTTCGGTATTTTTCATTTATTTTCTTGTAATATATCAATCTGTTGAAAATTTCCAAATTGTTTTTTTTTTTTTTTATTATTATTTTTTACATACGATTAGCTTTGAATAATTAACAAATTCGATCCGTCCAATTTATCTATGGACACTTTTACGGTGTACTTTGTACTTTGATATCATTGTTTACCCGAAAATACAAGTTCAGTGATACAATATACATAAAATATATACAAAAATAAATATATATACCATAAACTATTATAATTTCGATAAAATATATTGTTTAGAAAGGTATCTTCAATAAGGGGTGCTTTACATTATGAATTATCATAATTTTTACTTGAGTTTTGATAATAGAGTTGTGGACGCAAAATTCACTCAAATTAAAAAAAAAAAAACATTTATTATTATTACTATTAGAACTATCAATACAACGAAACGATATGTGACATAACGGATTTATTAAATTACTGCCTTACTTTCAACAAATTTTTTATAACAAAATATATAAGGGCATTGGCTTGATTGTAAATCGAAATTAAAGAGACCCAAAAAAGGAATAATCAATTAAAATATTTGCCAGGATTAAGACGAATGGCGGTCCGTTACGTATACTATAAGGGTAATAAATAAAAAATAGACAGTCTAATTATCAACTTTAATTTGGAAAACAATATAACGATTTCATTATTTATGCTAATTGATTTTGATCTGCCATAAGCTAATAGTAATTTTATAAACGATATCATGCAATATCCGAAATAAACTTTTTATTTACTGGTTGCGTTAACTTTTCTAACTGACAAATCATCTGATGCGATGATGCTTCAGTTGTGTGCTTGGATTCCGCATCGACGGACGTAGATCCAACTCTTATAATAAGCTTAACCCCTTGAGCACTTACCTGGCGTTTACGCCAGCTTTCCATTGTTTTCCTATTGTCTTTTTATTGTCTTATTTTTATGGGTACTCGACACATTAAGGTTTCGATGCAGGAAAACATTGTTAGGAATCCATAGCATGGTTGTTCCTACTCTTAAGTTTGACGACATGTCGCCAAGTACCAATAGGTTTGTTTGTTGAGAGCTACCACATCTAGTCGTAGTGTATTTGCCAACCTGGACCATATCAGGTGAGATTCGGGTCAAAGCAGTGAGCCTATACAGTATAAAAAATGCGGGGTGGTCGAGCTTCCGTGCTCGACTGGATTGAACATGGTATAAAATAAATTGGGGCTACCTTCAATTTGTTGCATTACGCTTCCTTGGCCGACATGAAGTATTTGAGGTGACTAGGTTTGTATTGTCGATATTCTGATGGTCGTAGCTGTTATTCGGTTATACTATATTGACTATCAAGAAAACTATAATAATTTTATGCTTTTTTATTTTATTTATTATCTAGAATTAATTTAGTCGGTCCCATCATAACCTAAACTTAAAGCTAACAATCTATACTTTAATAATTATCCGCAAACTTCACTCAAAATTATGGCTTCTACACGTGCAACCAAAGCCAAAATTTCATAAACGGTTCCTAGATTTAATAGGTAAAGGTTCAATTGTTTTAATACACTATTATTTACTATTTTTCGACAATTAAAAATATCGAAATCGAATAACATGTAAGGTTTGATGTCCTTTAGTTTGCACGCTTGTCGTATAAAAACTATTTTATAGTATGTATTCTCATTTATTATAGTAGTTTATTGAGGATGAAGGAAAAGTGTTTTCAAAACCATAACTAATCCCTAGTAGTGTAGTTGGATATTGTGTTGACAGACGTAAACTGAAATCAGATCAATTATGACCACGAACTTTCTTTAAAAGAAAACATAATAATCAATTCATAATGTGGACTTGGGAGATTTTTTAAACCCGTCTTACTACCACTTTTAGTGTTCTTGAAAGCTGTCACGTGATGTCGAGTAACGTTGTAATCAAAAATGGTAAACGAACTGATAACAGGAAGAATATATTTTGTATCCTTCTGACAATAACTACTTCATCAAACATACCAAGAATGATTGAGGGAATATATTATCGGGATGCAGTTTGACTCATCACGGTATCCAATATACGCAATATGAGTCGGTACATGTTGCATACATCAAATGTATGCAATGCTATATGCAATTACTATTCGTTAACATTAATCATTGTTGAACAATCTCGGAATGATGTTGAAAGTGTAAAAGTAATTAGTGTGTTTTATAAATGAACAGTCAGTGGTTTAAACTAAACAACGGTATTTAATGTGTGGATGTGTTATGTATTACTATTCTAGTAGTAGTATTGTTTACTATTGTTCGTACCTTGTGGGCCTTATTTAACCGTTTAGTTTTTGGGACAAATAAAAAAAAAAAACCATCAAGTTACAAATACATGGGAATCGGTTGTTTATAAAGAACGTATTTCTAAAATAATGTCCAATTTTATTTATTAATGTTCCCTTTTTTTTATCGTTGAAAACTCTTGCATACATACTTATCCTGACTAAAGCCTTTCTTCCATTTATTTGGCCGGTAAAATAGACTTGTATTCTCCAGCCGGTGTGGACCTTCCTTTGCGAACTTTCCTTTGCTTTTGAGAGGATCGGGTGTTAAGAGACTCCTCTGATAAGCTAATAGAGTGGTGCATCAAATACTCATTCCCTCCAGCGTACAGATCAATAAGCACTGAGCAGAGATAAGACTGGGCAGAGCGGTGTCATCCAAACGGCGCTGCATTGCGCCTTCTAGAATTCATCTAAGGCAGATCTCTAAAGAGGTCTTTGCCCAAAACCCCGCCATCTGGTGCCATCAAACACTAATCCGCTTGACAAGTTCTTAACTTGTCCTAATCGTAACTAGTCCTATATCGACGCAATTTGCCTCATTCTCAAACATGTCCAATTCCTAATTAACTCCTGGAGCTCTAACCTGGCGTTTAAAAAAAAAATTGTAATACGAAGATTCCTGCTTATGTTAGGGGTGTTGCTGGGACTATAAAATAAAACCTAGCGTTTAGGCCAGCTTTCCATTGTTTTCATATTGTCTCATTTTTATGGGTAATCGACATATTAATAGTAATTTCAAAAGCTCTATTAAATGTATGTGATGTGTTGAAGAAAATTCAAGTAATGAATAAGTTATAAAAGCTATTAATAACGAACCATCTCGCTCGACGTCCGCTGCGACGTATGTAACATCACGCAAAAACGCGAATGTTAACAGCAATTAAAAGCAATTAACGTGTTTAAGTTATAGGCTATTAAAATGCAAATGAAGGTGGTAAAGCTGAATCATAGCAAGTGTCTGTAAATGAATAGTCCGTAGAAAAACAGTTCCATAGTAAGTTTTTGTTTTATATAATCGGGTAATATCTTCACCCGTTGCTTCGGTCGCATATTCTTTTCGATTTTATACTTGACTAAATACGTTATCCGAACCAAAACTATAAATTTTAATGTGAGTTTGTTTCTTTCTTTGTTACGCTTTCGCATCTTTATCAAACTTCACCGAATATCAAAAACTTTTGCTAACGCATTGTCAGGGGTAGAGAAAAAAAATATAGGGTGTTGTGTAACCTTACCCGAATTCAATAACAAAGCTTGTATTAACGGGAGTAAAATCAAGGCCAAACGCTTAAAACGGTCTCCTAGTTGTCGAGTTTAGACAATAACCGTAATTAAAAATTCATGGACTACTAAATGAAAACAAAAGAAAATCGCTTGACAAACACATAATAAAAAGGAACTGAACTGTGTTTATTACCTTTCCTCATCTATATGTAGACCCTGGTAATATATCGCTTGTAATTAATACTATAATAACTTCCGTGATTATGTATATATATACCTAATACATACATATATTACACCATAATATAATAATAATAACAAAGAACACGAACAGCTCTCATTTACATAGACAAACATTTTACTAGTTAAGTGAATGTGTATGAAACTTGTTCGTAAGGAATAAATTACTTCATATTTCATATAAGTTTAGAGTTAACTTTTTGTTTACATCTAAATGGAAATAATTTTATGTTACGTTATTTGATTGACGAACGCGTTACTTTGCGGAAATGCTTTGAATTTGAAACGGAATTACCAAAGTTACTTCAACCATATTATTTACTAGCTGTGCGCCTGCGGCTGCGCCCGCTTTTTATATGTTCTTCAATGCGTTGTATTTATACGGAACCCTACTTACTATTTTAATAAAACATTTTGGGTACTAAAATAAAGTAAAAATATTTCTCATAAATTCAAACACGGTAAGTGAAAGAACTTTCGAATTTATTTAGATCGTATCCCCTTTTTTTAAATATTTTAATTGCTTAAGAGGTAACGCGGTCGGAGACAAATTTGTAAAAAGTAGTTATATCCTAAATCTATTGGGTCCCAACACGTAAAACACGAAAGGAGCTCGGGCTGATTTTACCTATGCAAAATAGACGAAAACATCATTTCGTAGAGCCCTGTTTCCTCCTCCAAAACGGAACTGATTTGTAATTTTCTTTCAGTTATAGAATGAAAAAGACTTTGGCAACTATGCCTCTATGTATTTCTTTTTTGTTTTTATTTATCAGATTTGCTTGACAAACGTCTAAAATGACGGTAAAAATCGAGCATTTTCATAGACTCCTAGTTTCTACAAGAACTAATTTATGGAAAAAATAAAAACGTACGGGCATTTCGGTGGCGGATATATATAATATTATTTCGTATAAAAATATTTACCACAATGCTATTATCCAGAAAGGAAACAGTGGACTACGTTTGTAAGAAATAAACGCCGCTAGCATATCCTCACAATAAGAGCGGTGAATGTCACAAATCGTATGTTTACACATCTCCGTTCGACCCGACTCGACAGTGAGAGTGAACTACGTGTCATTGCTTTCGCCGTACTGCCGTACAATTATTATTATAGCAAATACAAACATTCGTGGTTCGTGTATTAGGATAATGGGCTTTTATACTTCGTCACAGTGCACGGCTATTTATCAAGTTTGGAAACGATTTTAGAGAGTTATTACGTTTCGTACATCATATCGTTAAATATATATAGCAAAACTTTATTATAATATAGAAAGTTATGCTAAAATTATTTTTATTTAATACTAACTCCATCCGTTTAATCGAAAGACGTATGTTGTACGTGAGTCTCCTCCAAAGATCTCCACAACGACCGGTCTTGCGCCACCCGTGGACTCCCGCAACCTTCACCAGATCAACGGTCCACTTTGTGGGGGGCCTACTCACGCGGCAGGCATTTAAGAATCCGTTGGCCCCATCAGGCATCGGTTCTACGAGCAATATGCCCAGCCTATTGCCACTTGAGTTTGGCAAATCTTCGGGCAATGTCGGTTACTTTATTTCTTCTGCGGGTCTCTTCATTTATTTAATTACTAACTACCTTCTAAATATATTCATGTTATTAACTAAATTCAATTTAATTTAGTCCGAGAAAGGAATAAAACAAAATTATCGAAAGCAGCCAATTCTTTCTCGAAATATCATGAAAAAAGCCACTCCATGCAAAAAGTATGAAAAAAATTTTTTTCTTCATGCATTTTTTATCATTGTTTTAATAGTTATTTTGTTATTCGGAGTAGAGGCAGAGCCAACAAGTCAAAGATTAAAAAAAAACGTTCCAGCTGTTCTCGATTTGTAAATGGTGTAGAACCAGTACCTAGGTTTAGTGTGCTTACCATCCTGGACCACATCGTTACTTAACTTCAGGTGAGATTATGGTCAAAGCACTACTAAGCCTATATCGCGTAAAAAAAAGTATAACTAAACGAAGTTCGTTTTATGCAATCTACTAAGTACTTCATACATCTTCATTATCATATTCAAACATACAGACATATAAAGTGCATTACATAAATTAAGAGTAAACGTAATAAGTCATCTAATAAAAACACTAACGAAGCCAAATAAAATACGATTCGTCTTTATTCATAAAAATAATGTTGTCTTTGATACAGATAGCACAAGCATAAAAAGTAATATTTAAAGGTCCTACATCAAACTACAAAAAAAAAAAGAAATTATTGCGCAATACTCTTGTAAAAGACTATTGTTGGTAGGAACGAGTATTATTTGCAAATTAATGACCGGTCAGTACACGTATAATGGTTTAATTTTTGACGCCCGCAGGCATTCTTTACTCTTATTGCATAACGTCACGTTTTAATCGGTCTTGTCTACGATGTAACAATAATTGAAAGACACAACAGTGTTATTAAATTATTTCGAATCGTTAGAGAATTTATAATTTTAGTTTTTGTCCAGGTATTTTTCTTGGGAAGTAAAAGTGCTATATGTTGGCAGTATTGGCACGTTATAGTCTTAATTTATTTTTTGGCAGGTAGCTAAATTTACTTAGCGTAACTTAGGGTATTTTTGATTTTCGAAAAAAAGTATTAAAACTCATAAAAAATTTAATATAATCCGATTCAATGCGAAGTTTTATGGTGAAGTATTTGCATTTGTGAGAAATATTTTTACTTTATGCTAGTACTAAATTTTTTTTAGGAAAGTAATTCCGTTCCGTACAATAAAATTAAAACACAGCGAAGAAGATATAGAGTTGCGGGTACACAGCTAGTATTACTGAAAGTAGACTTTAGCTTCCTTACCTATGCTTACCTATCTATATAATACCTGCTTTAGTGTAGGTAGTAGACTGGAAGCGGATGCAAAAGCCTTTCCAGTTAGATATCGGTACAAGTCCCTTCCTCCGAAAGTAGCGCAGGACGTGAACCAATCCCCGACCGGGGAGGTTTTTTCATGCATAATTCGCATTATACTGTACCCCACACTACAAGCGGGTACAATGGTTCTGCAAGGGAACTTAAGATCTGTATTTTCTCTTAATTTACGCTTTGGGTCGCAATCGCTAGTTAAAACTCTCGCAGCTGGGTGCCCGATACACTTGCCTCAAAAATTCGAGAAGCTGTCAAGAACCTTCCTGACAACGGCATTATACAAGAGTCAAGAGCCGGCTGACATCAGAGCGTCTGGCGTATTTATTGCAGCAATTAGCCGGGCGTTCCAGACGGCGTGGGCATAGTTTAAAAGACTGTATTAGAAATATACGTAATATTCTGACCTACGTGCCTAGTTATGTGCATGACATTGTCAGTAGAGAGCCTATACGGGCGTAATTTGCACGTTTTGAATTATTCTCTACAGTTAATAGTCTCTATGATTGTATTATAATATGCTGGCTCTTTATCCACGCCCCTACAGAGTTAAACAAACGAAAGGCATGCATTGTTCGTTGGAACACCGATATTTGAATGTGGTTAGCGTATTAATAATACCATATTTGAATTACCTCTTTGTAGATGGAATTTAGCGGTTCTAATGTTTAATTATTAAATATAATTGAAGTGACAATTATGTAGAATTTTATTATAATACATTGACTCGTAGGTATTTACATTTTTTTTGTTTAAAATGCGGGAATCCGGTGGATGCGGTTGGTGCAAGACTGGTCGTCGAAGACTTCTTTAGAAGAAATCAATGTCCAGCAGTGGACGTCTTTCGGTAGTAATTATGACGATGACAAAGCAAAAGAAAGAAGAAGCTCTAGGATAACGCGTACCTCAAAATTTCATAACACATGCTCACATTTGAACCTGAGTGAAATTAAGTATTGTTTTAATATGATAGAGTAACCATGATCATAACTTTATCTGATGGCGAAATCTACGCCTTTCTAAAAGGAAAGTCTAATAACCCTAGTGCATTTGAATCCACCGATGAAAAAATCTTAAATTTGAGGACGATGTAAAATTACATTATAATTGTAAAATTCAAAACTTACACGAACCACATTACCACAGAGCCATTAATGGCAATTTATTAATGACTGGCTTTACGACTATGTTTCGAATTTACTTAAAAAATCGCAACATGCTTCAACTTACATTAATATCAAATGTATGATTTGCCTGTACGCTATAAAGTACTATAAAAACTTTATATCAAATTTAAAACGAAAACTACCATTTATTCCACTATGCATACGTTTCTAACATCTCCAGAACTATGAATTCTGTAAACTAGAAATCAAACCTTATATAAGACGTATAAACGGTGAATAATTGTAGTAAAAACGTTATAATAAGCTCGTTATTCGCATAACATGATACCTGTCGCGTAAAAATACCTATCTCGTAACCGACAGACTGTAGGTGATTTCATCATAATGGGAATAATTCACACGCTGGATTATCCGTGGCGGAATGATTTGCATCTAAAAGTTCTTTTGTCTCTCTTACAACAGGCGAATTCTATATTACAATTACAATATTATATAATGTCACAATTGACAAAAAAAAAAAGAGATTGTAAATGTATCATATACGTGTCTTCCAACCAAATGTTTTCTGTATCAACTATTTTTCTGGTATATCCTTACATGTTATAAAAAGTATCGTCTATATTCGTTGGGGAATTCCCATCAGTAGATGGATTATGTGGAACTGTACCTACTAAGAATCCCAATATGCCTCCTTACTACCCTTTGATAATTGCCCATGGTATCGCTTTTGCATCCATCCTTGACAATACCACGAGAGCAGTTCCCAAAGAAGGGCTCCTTTATAAAGGGGCCCTATATTGGTACCCACTATCAACCGAAACATCAGCCTCCATCAGAATATTTTTATGAGACACAGAGCAAAATTTAATATAATTGCCAGAAAGAATAGTGACTTCGTAATACTGTGGCCTTATACGCCTTAATCGGTTAAGTTCAAGCCTTCATATGTTGGGTTAGAACCTAACAATAATTTCAGAAGGGAAACACTACAATGAAACTATAGCATTGTGGTTGGATATTCTCTATTGCCTGCCTAGCTAGCTACCGCGTTCAAATTGAAAGTATGTCGCCAAAGACTTGTAATAGCACCATCCCTCGAAGAGTAATCCCCTTAGGTTAAATGCATCATCGTTGTCTGTGACGTCACTTAATATTTAACTGGTTATTGTCCAACGTTTTTTTTCTATACATGTAAGCTTCTATACACTAAATAGAGTGTTAGAAGTCACACTAGAGCATATTTAATCTACCAATTACCCCAATTAGTCTAGTCAACAAGTTCAAAAACGTGAAAAATAGATATAAAGGTCCTAAAAATATGAGCGATAGCTCATTCGATTCGGAATCACCTCTAGAAAAATTAATTTTGAAGGATTTTGGTGCAGGTAAAAAATTGCAATTGTTATCAACAAAATAAGATGAAAAAAAATAGTATTTAGTTTTTCGTTAATAAAAAAAAATATTAATGCTAATATAATAATAAATATAAATATAATATAATAAAAAAATATATAAAATAAATATAATATAATAATAATAATTAATAACTCAAAAAAAACTAAGCAATTAAAGTAGAGGAAATTTCCGATAAAAAAGTCCCGACTCCCGAAACTCTATCTCCATTATTTTAATTTCACGTTGAAAATAGGGCTCCGCGCGGCTGGTGCGGCATGCGCGCGCCGCCGCTAAAGAGAGCTTATCAAAAAATAATCTTTTTTTTTATAACATAAAATGTAATATTAAAAATTTGATAAAACTCTAGTATCTTCTTAACACTTGAATGAATCGAGCCCCGTAGAAAAAAAAGCTTTATCACCATTTTTCAAAAAGTTACTCAATTGTTAACTAACAAATTTTTCCCCAATCTCCGTTGGCATAAATAATGGGATAAAAAAGGTATAAATAATTGGCCCAAAAATTTTAAACTTCGTGGAACCCTTTTTATATATTTGCAATTTTTTACCTGCAACAAAATCCTTCGAAATCATTTTTCTAGAGGTGATTCCGAATCGAATGAGTTAGCGCTCATATTTTTAGGACCTTCATCTCTATTTTTCACGTTTTTGAACTTGTTGACTAGACCATATGGTTACTACTTTTTTCTGTTTGAGCCGTAAATACATTACCAGTCTATTCAACTGCTGCTTCATTTCACGGCTTTTATTCAATAATCAGTAAAAGTAACAATTTTTGAAGGTATTACAACTCTCTGAAATCTATACGATCTTTCAAAAGCGTTCTGAAATTGAATCAGTGCGTGAAATATGTACGTAATAATTATTATGTCTTCAATTTCGGATGATTCAAACCTCTTTTATGCATTAATTTCTTTATCATTTTTTATTACTACAATATGAAAGTCACGTTACGTTTTGCATTTGACAATTAACACATTTTATATGTATATATATAAGTTTTTTACTAAGAATCGCCAAATTCCTGACACCATTTTTCCTTAAGGGCAATTATTGTTAGTAATAATTTCAATCTAACCATCTTGTCTGGTCCGCTAAAATATATATTTGTTTTAAGAAATAATTTCAACAAAAATTATAATAAATTGCTTAAGACGCGTCTAAAATTAACAAACTTTAATCACTTCCATCTTTAAATATACTACGCTATATAGCATTTTTTGATATACATCAAAGTCGTTGTTGGTTCATAAAGTATGCTCGTCATAGAAAAGAACTGACAAGAAACTTGACATAATGACATTGTTATAAGGTCATCACATACAGATTTTATTAAATAAATAAATATGTATAATCCAGCTTCACACTAGTGTCGAAAGCCTCAATGCTCTCAAATTTACTATTATTTACTTCAACGAGTCAATAGTGAAAGCGAAGTTAAATCAAATAAAAGCGATAATTTTACTTTATATATTGTTCGATAATTAATATAATATAATATAATTAATATAATATGAATGTGGACGGTTACATGAGAAGGGGAAGACCAAAGAAAAGATTGATGGACTGTGTGACAAATGATATGTTTAGAAAAGGAGTGAATGCAGAGATGACAACAAATAGAGAGGAATGGAAGAGGAAGACATGTAGCGCCGACCCCAAATAAAAATGGGAAAAGGGTAGGGAGATGATGATGATATTGTTCGATAATTTTACATTTTATTTCAAGTCTTGAAATATCAATCTCGTTTTTAATTATCGAACGAGCATTAAATATGATAATTTAATAAAGAAATGCTTTTATCACTAATATATAATAATGTAATGTGTTTTTAAATTAGCTTAGACTTTGATTTATGATAAGAACATACGTCGATGTGTAATATTTTATTGTACTATATTTTATCAAAATCAATGACAACCTTGTCTATAAGGAGGAATACTTTTCTATGTTCAACTGATTCAATTACTCTGCATCGTTAATGCAATAATCTTGCAACGAAACCAATGCACTTTGCACTTCACACACGTCCTCCTAAACAGTACGTACATAAGTTCTAAATAAAGATCTTTGACTCCGTCCGCGTATCATTTCCTCATTGCGTCATTATTTTTTGGCCCTAAATTGTTGCTGATATTAACGGAAAGCAAAGACATTTGTCACAAATTCAAACATTCCCCAGTAAAACTGTCCAATGAATTTTTTATTTAGTAAAAATGTTGATATTACAAAAGACACTAAAATGTTATTTATTTGTATATTCAGATCTATGTTTATTTACATAACTAGCTGTGTGCTGTGTGCACTGCAATTTTTTTTATAGGAAACCTCAATTCTTTTCTAATTTTTTAGTTTTACTTCTAACATTAAGTAAACATGTTTCTCAAAAATCCATTGAATCGGATTTTATTCACAATTTCGTGAGTTTCAATTTTATTACGCGGAACCCTAATTATTTTCGAAAAATTAAAGTAATTTAAGTTACACGTAGTAACTTCAGCTAACGTCAAAATCGGTCAAGCCGTTCCGGATATAACCCGGAACAAACAGACAGATAAAAAACTATAAACATTGTATTCTTGGTATAGGTATCGTATCTATTTAGTAAAACAAAAATATTTCGACATTACAAACAGACACTTCAACTTTATTTATCAGTATAGATTAATAATTAAGTCGTGTTAATTCAACAACTGTGTAGTCATTGGCATACATAATATAACACCTTTCTCCGATTGATGTACTAATGAAATTGCAAGAAGGCGCGCTCTTCCGTGAGTGTCCTCATATCCGTATACAGACAGAATCCGTTGCGGAGATTGTCATATAAATTTACATTTATACCTTCGGTTTTAGAGATCCTTCCGCAATATAATATTATTTTTTACATATATTTTGCGATCATTCATATTACATATAAATTACCCAACGGTATTGTGTACTTGTGTCAATAAAGGTTTCGCATAACTAAATGTCAATCTTTTCTGTCATTTAACTTCCTTTTAGTTAGTTTTAACTTTGCTCTCCCAATACATCTTCGATAACTTAATGCATATTCGTAAAAAATTTAGACAAGCTAGATCTAGTGAATGATCGTCATAATTTTAATATTAGAAGTAAAGACAAGTTGGCCGTCCCACGCTTTAGGTTAAGTAAGTCTAATAAAAGCTTTATAGGTAATAGTATTCGGTTTTACAATAAGATCCCAAGTAACATTACCGATTAACCTGACAATAAGTTCAAGTATTATGTCGAGCAAGTTTTAATCTCAAAAAGTTATTACAGGGTGGATCATTACGTGAACGATAGTGATGTCTGGAAATAACCCACATCTCTGTGCTTTCACTAAAAACTACGATTTGTATAGTTTTTTATATGACAAAAAAAATGATACATATTATATTTATGAAAAAAAAAAGAACCAGATCGAGTTTCTTGCCGGCTCTTCTCGACTGGGTTGTTTTCCGAACCGGTGGTAGTGTTTTAGACGTTCATAAGCGCCTTCTTAGGGTCTAAATTGAATAAATAAATTTTGATTTTGATTTTAGTCACAAAGCCTGGTAAAACTTATAAGAATTCCAGATCAATAGCATAGTCAGATAGAATAACTGCTAGGTGCGCGTATGTTTTTATATCAAACACTTTCTGTGAACCATTTATAAACAAATTTCCGGAATATAGTATATATATGCACAATGCCTTCCAAATATATTCTTGATAATTTACTGTATGTCGCCAAAAATTTACACAAACTTCACCTTGTAAATGACCAGCATAATTTTAATAGAGGAATAAACATAAGTTAACCCTTTGAGCACTAACCTGGCGTTTACGCCACCTTTCCATTGTTTTCTTATTGTATTCCTATTGTCTTATTTTGATGGGTAATCACCATATTAACAGTTTCATGTTTCATACTTTGTAAAACTAATAAGAGTTTTCTAGATAATGGGTAATAGGTTTTAGGTTTTACAATAAAATTCCAAAGCACATTACCGATTTACCGGACAATAAGTTCAGGCTAAACTTAAGTGGCAATGGGCTGAGTACATTGCTCGCAGATCGATGCCCAATGGGGCCAACGAGTTCTCCAATGGCTACCACGCACCGGAAGACGTAGCGTGGGTAGGCCCCTTACAAGGAGGACCGACGACCTGATGAAGGTCGCGGGAATCCGCTGTATGCGGGTGGCGCAAGACTAGTCGTCGTGGATATTTTTGGGGGGAGACCTATGTCCAGCAGTGGACGTCTTTCGGTTGAATGGATGGTTGAAGTTCAGGCACCATGTCAACCAAGTTTTAATTTGTTAAGGTTATTGTAGGGTGAATCATTTTGTGAAAGATGGTGATGTCTAGAAATGATACCCTTCTCTATGTACCCATTAATGTCGAGTACCCACAAAAATAAGACAATGGGAAAACAATGGAAAGCTGGCGTAAACGCCAGGTAAGTGCTCAAGGGGATTTAATGAACGGTATAACTTTGAGTTGTATAGTTCCATAAAAAACCAGATCCAGTTTCTTGCCAGTCCTTCTCGATGACTTGGTTATTTTACGAACCACAGGTAGTATTTTAACGTTCATAAGCCGAAAATTGAATAAAGTAGTTGTGATTTTCTAGATTCTAGACTAGATTCTTCCATTGTTTTACCATACCAAAATATAATAAAAACAAAAAACATTTAACTTCCTAACTTATACAACTCTACGCTTAATTTATTATATTTGTTGTTATCTCTACAAAATGTAATAAATTGGAATGCATATTTATTATAGTTTTATATAACAAATAAGATTGCGTATAATATGTTTCTCTCAAATGCAATCAACATTCGAAGTTATGCAAATACACTTGACCCAAGTTATCAGACCAGGACTGTATATTTAAGATTTTAAAATTATCTTTGAATGAAATCAATCAGTGTTTGTTAAGTGATGGTTGGTTAAACTGTAACATCTTTCTTGTTTTTTTTTGTTAAATAAAGTACAGTAATTTATTTGTGTCATTAAAAATCTAGTAGAATTGAACAGTAAGTAAATACAAGAGTACGCAAATATTTACAAATCATTTTAGATACTCCTTATTTTAATTGCTTCGATAAAAACAGTATTAGAAATCTTGAATCTGTTTCTTTTTGATGTATCTACATCATACTTATCAATGAATTCTTTCAAATACTGTAAAATCTCCATGTTAATAGTTTAATTATCAACTTTTAATTGAAACATTATGGATATATTTTTACAGTATGTAATACTTTTATGCGTAAATATGCAGCTTCTACATTCAACTAAACCTACAGATGACTTATTTTGATAAGAAAATGCATACCATTTTACGTGTACTTTCGATAATCATAGAAATATTGTAGAGCCTCTCGAGAATTTATTCATTTACTAGCTGTGTGCCAGCGGCTCCATGCGCGTTTCATATATTCTTCACAGCGTAATTTGAGTTTTTAAATTTTCTTCAGAAAATATTTTTTGACTTTTTTATTTGTTTTGCGGACCCTAATTATTTATCGAAAAATTAAAGTAGCCTAAGTTACACGGAATAAATTCAACTATATACGAAAAAAAAATTTCTGTCAAAATCGGTCCAGCCGGAAATTAGCGTGAACAGGCAGACAGACAAGAAATTTAAAAGTGTATTTTTGGTACCGTATATATATCCAATTTTTTTTTTTAAATTGGATGAATAAAGAAGACACTTCAATATAATTTATTAGTATAAATAAAACCTTACAAGCTAATGACTCTAACATTAAAACCTTTTATACAGGTTTATTCCAACATTTTGCATTAAAAATTTTGAGACGTTCATTCGCCGCATTATTATGCTGCCAGGGATGTGGACCTACATACATTGTGACGAAATTTTGTGAGTCAGAGTTTAATGTCCATTATAACAGACTTGTTACTGCCACTGGTAAATTTTCTATCGTTTGTGCCCATCACATTCTTTCCCAACAATTCATCAGAACACAACCCATTATATAATCGGTAGAATACACATAAGGAGGTAAAGTCACTCCTTAGACTTAAAGATTCCAAACCGTTTGCGAGACTGGGAACTTCAACGACTTTCGTAGCACGTTTTTGAACCGAGTTACGTGGCTCGAGCTGGTATCCAGTTGCTACCGCCCTGAGGTGACAGCAGTACTCCATATGGGGCCGGACTTTTGACTTATACAGCTGCTGTATCATGTAGGGAATAGCTAGGTTCAAACCCGCGAGAGAGTTTTACATTCAGGTGACGGCCAAGCCGAGGTTCGTACCGTTTTGGTAGCCCTTGTGCTAGTCACCTTTTGCGGCTGAGTGCCTTCACCACTCGCCCCCAAAGTCACGGTAAAGCTGTAAATGCCCTTCCGGTCCACAGCGTTAGCTAAGTTCGAAAAAAAATATATATATATATACAGCTGGTGTCTTTGCTCCAATATGAAGTATCGCTTCGCTCTATTTTTAAAATCAGTACGTATTCTTATATAAGAAAACGCTTACAAACCGTTAAAAAAAAACTAAAATGAAAGTTGATGCGTTAATTATTATTATTTATAATTTAAATAGAAAGCATAATTTTTGTGCTGAAAATTTGACTACAGAATTTTTCAAATATAGACCCACCCGTCACCCTAGAATTCAGTGGATAGCCAAAAATAAAATATATTTAATTCATAGAACCTACCTAACTTATTAAAACATTTATTTATTACGTTCTGTCAATTAATTTACTTATTAAATTACACGTTCAAATTGGCCAGTAAAAGTGAATTCCGGAATCAATGTTACATGTAATTCCGGTTTTAAAACAATGGCAATACAACCGTGCGTCGTTTATTTTCTTTCGTTGATCTTGTCACTTGAAAGATGTACGTAAAAAAGAAACAATAGGCATGTAAGTTTATTGCATAAGAGACTTGTTACACCGATTGTTTATGGCGAATTATTTAGTATTCTGATGTGTTCTTCATTATTTCTCAAATTTATTTAATAGTGTACGTTGACCTACTCTTTCGTTGTTTTTTTGCATTAACAACTACGTATTATTTTACGAGATTTCTATATTACATATTTATTCTAAACGACACTCTAAAACTAATCTTTGGAAGCGATGATGGCGCAGTGGATAATGCGGCCGGATTCCGCGTGAATGGACGCGGGTTTAAATCCTCCTATCCAACTCTATAATTAGTCTGAGCTTTCGGTGAAGGAAAACATCATGAGGAAATCATAGCATGGTTGTAGGGCATTTTCTAATAATGCCCACCTTAGTAACTATCACCCTCAAGTTTGCCTGTAACCAAATACCAATAGGTGTGTTCACTTGCATAGGGCAGCATCACTTGAGAACCAGTACCTCTATGCTTAATGTGTATACCATCCTCGACCATATCGTCACATAACATCAGGTGAGATTGTGGTCAAAGCATCTGAGCCTATATCGGGTAAAAAAAAAACAGAAAATCAGTGAAGATTGGTTTGTGTGATGCGCAAAACTTAATGTATTATTTTCTACGTGATATTCATGATTATATTACAACAATACAATGTGGACGATTATAGGGGAAAAGAAAGACTAAAGAAAAGATGGATGGACTGTGTGAAAGATGATGTGCTTAGAAACAAAGATGAATGGAAGAGGAAGACATATTGCAACGACCCCAAATAAAAATGATATAAGAGCAGGGAGATGATGATTCATGATTATATTACATACTAGCTGTGTCCCCACGGCTGCGACGGCGTTTCATATATTCTTCACTGCATTTTAATTTTTATATACGTAACCCTAATTGTTTAGTACTAAGTTAAAAAAAATATGTCTTATAAATTTAAGCACTTGCCCGTAAAACTGTGGATTGAATCGGATTTTATTCAAATCTTTATTAGATTTCTTTTTACGCAGAACCCTAATTATTTTCGAACATTAAAAGTACCCTAAGTTACCCGGAGTTACAGACAGATAAACGGACAGACAGCCAAAAATTTAAAAAATTGTATTTTTGATATAGTTTTGTATATAAATTCAAATCTATTTTGTAAAAAAATAATAATTTTGACATTACAAACAGACACAGATTAGACAACAGATTAGAGGAAATATTTCCATAATTATGCTGGAGGCGTTGTATATATAATCGTTCTTGTACGTGCTAATAACATTATTGTCTATCTCTTAGTAAATAATTTTACAGTTTGAGGTTATGCATCTAATAGATTAAAAATCACTTGTTTTACGAAAATATTAACAGTTATTAAAAACTTGCATTTTAAGGAAAAATCGTAATATTTATTTCATATAAAAATAACATTACAAAATTTGCAGCGCGCGATCAATTTAAAACTGAACAAGTATCAGTGGCATATTACAATATTCCAGACTTTTAGAATCCTATTCAAAATCGTTCTATAATATTGGATTGCCTATTGACATTGAATAGAATTTTATCAATTTATTTCATATTCGCATTTTATTATAAAAGAGTAAAAAGGTTTTTGAAACTTTTTTGTACTCTTTAGTCTCTATTGTAACTCTGTTTCATGTACCATCGAGTAAAGAATCACGCTTCATAATTACTACAAAATTAATAGTCATACCTGCCTGCAGTTGCTTTTCTAGGCAACGATTAAACGTAGCATTTTTATGCTATTTTATTTTAATTCCACTGCGTATCCACTAGGAATGTATTTATTTATAGTTTATTGGAAGGGAATGCTTACACAATAATAAATACATAGGTAAAGAAAAAGATAATAATATAGTACAGTTACTAATTATAAGCCTCCATAACTTTATGTAACAAACTCAGCTGCTGCTTATTGTTGCTAAGTTATAATTGTAAGTTGCTAAGTAATATTATAAATTACTAGTTATGACTCACGGCATTGCTCGCGGATATCATTTTTATCTTTAATTGTCTAATAATAGTAGCTTGTTTTTCATCAATGAATTACTTCTTGTAATAAAACATACTTTAAAAACTGCATAAAAAGAATATATTATATGAACAGTAAGATTTAAACACATTGCTTATAAAGTGTTTAGCCAATGATAAATTTCAATAGCAAACTCTCCATAAGAATTTGGATGTTTGTCATATTATTGTAGAAGATGCTTTATCCATTGTTTAACTCGAGTTGTTTAACACACATCAATGTTAAAATAAATTTAGGTACGTATCATGTATTGTACGCGCATTGTAAACCAACTGACAGACAGATAATCGTTGCAGTATCTAACATTATACGTAAGGAAGGAGAAGGTATAAATACATTATTGCTAAACCCTGGGCACGCCAGTGTATCGTGCCAGTCATTTCTTATTCTGAATGTCGTGTACCAACGACATAAATGTATTATTTACTAGAATATGCCTTTCAAAACAATCAGTTTTGATTCATGTATGGTTTCGGAGCCACACTAGACAGACTTTATTCTGGAACAACAAATTTTGGTAAAGGGCCATGCATATTCGATATCCATAATAATAAATAAAATTGAAGTCTCTGTTTGTAATAACAAAATGTTTTTTTTTTTTACTAAATACATATCAATGTATATACGGTGCTTATAACAAAAACACAACTTTTAAAATTGTTGTTTGTTTGTTCCGGCTAATTTTTTAACCGGCTTTACCGATTTTAATGGAACTTTTTTGGCAGATAGCTAAAGTCACTACGCTTAACTTAGGCTACTTTTATTTTTCGATAATAATTAGGGTTCCGTGTAAAAATATTAAAACTTATAAAATTCGGAACAAATACGATTCAACGGGAACCTTTTAAATATTATTTTACAATAATTATTTAGAAAACTATATTACGCAATGAAGTTATATATGAAACGCGGGCAGAGCTGCGGGAACACAACTAATATTAAATGCAATGGTACAAGTAACACCATAAAGTGAAAATAAGGGAAAAAATGTAGACGTTTTATTGTGAGATAATATCTTGGCATAATTTTGTGACGTCAATATTTTAACAGATGTAAAACCAGTGAAGAGCATTGTGTTTTTAAATAGGCTACGATTAAAAGGGCATGCAACAAATCCATCCATTCATTCAAACGAAAGACGTCCACTGCTGGACATAGGTCTCTCCCAAAGATTTCCACGACGCCGGTCTTGCGTCTCTCGCATCCACCAAATCAAATATTGCTAAAAAAAAGTAATGGACTGAGTTCAGACAGGTATTAAAACGTGTATTTTTAGTTTTTGAAACATAATTATTTTGATTGATTATTTTAGTATATCTATGTCGATGTCGAACACAGTGATAGTAAGAGAAAGGCATAGGTAATAAAGCATGCCCTAAGCCGACTGTGTCGTCATCCCCGAGTTCGGACCTCGGTACGAAGCAGCTTTCAACATGACTAAGATTTACGTAATCCTGGAACGATCGACCTACCAAACATCACTTAACGGATCAATTTAGCCTTCATTTATTTACATTCTAGTTGTCTGCCCGCGGCTGCGCCCGCTTTTCATATGTTCTTCACTGCGTTTTATTTTCGGTA
The DNA here is from genome assembly GCA_014132275.2 of Samia ricini. Classification (NCBI taxonomy): domain Eukaryota; kingdom Metazoa; phylum Arthropoda; class Insecta; order Lepidoptera; family Saturniidae; genus Samia; species Samia ricini. The sequence goes on along the minus strand of AP028164.1, from coordinate 3,692,361 downwards.
CTAAGATGAAGTAAAACTATTTCTCACCAATTCGTCGCTTGCCAGTGAACCTTTGCGTTGAATCGGATTTTCTTCGAATTTTCATAACTTATATTTTTTACGCGGAACGCTAATCATTTTTGAAAAATAAATGCGGAGTAACTCCAGATATAAAAAAAAGCCCTGTCAAAATCGGTCCAGCCGTTCCGGAAATTACATAAAAATTTATTTTTGGTATAGGTATCAAACATATTTCATAACTATTTAGTAAAAAAAAAAAAAATTTGACATTTTATTTATTAGTATAGTCTAGCTTTACCAGCGACTTCGCTTGTGTTAAATATGTTTTTTTATAGTTCTGATAATTTTTGAAAACCTGTTTCAGGCACCAATTGATGTATTTAAATAAACAAACGAGTATTCAAGAGATTGAATGCAGTAAAGAAATATACAATAACAAACGGAAATAAAAACAATATAACGCGGTCGGAGTCGGAGGCACAGTTACTCAAGCATAAAAAATAAAATCTATATTACATTACATATATGACAGACTATAATATCCGAAACAAATTTAGCGGAACTCTTTACAAACTATAAACTATTATAACATAGTTTATGTAAATGTTTCCCTTATAGAAAGCTTCCGTTACGTAAGACTCGGATATTGTAAGAATAGATATGTCTATATTATCTGTAATTTGAATTCGATTCACATAATATTAAGATTCATACTAGAACCGTGAGAAATGTCTGCTCATAATCGGCCGGCGCATCAACATGACTTCGCACAGTTTATAAAATTACCCGTAATAAAATTAAACGTAAACATATATTACATAGCTTAAATCTGTACTAATAAATAAAATTTAAGTGTCTGTTTGTAATGTCAAAATAACTAATAGACATAAAGGTCTATACAATGATACCTTTACAAAAAACTGTGTGTATAACAAAATAAATTTCTTTTCTTTCTTTCTACTTTTCTTTCAATAAGGGTGAAACAGGTTCATATTTTGCTTGACTTCGGTCTCACTAATGCAATGACTTCGGTCTCACTAATGCAATGGGTAAGAGAAGTGCGTAAATGCATTTCCCCCTGTAAAAAAAAAAAACATGATTTTACGTGGTGTCCGAATGTTTATTACGTAAGCATTGTTTACTTATTTATTTTATTCGTTCTTTTTTTTTCAAAATTATTCAACAATCCCTTAAGTACTATATGAAAAAATGATTACTATCCTCAATAATCAATTATGCAATAGTAAACCATGGAATATTTAGAAGAAGGTATCATAATCCAGCGAATAATTATTAGTTAGAGTTAATGTACAATTCAAAAGTCCGTTTCACAAAACTTTACTGTTAGTAATACGATTACGAAATAGCGCTATCTGCTTGCCCTTATTAAAAGTAAGAGGGCCAGTTCACTCAATACGGCATAAAAGGTGCGCAGGCGCATCTGATTCTACCGTTCACGAATCGGCACGCGTAAACATTTCTCGATTACATATTGGTGGTAGTACAAGTTGAAAGATGTAGGCGATTTAATAATATCATTAACAATATACTACAATTTACTTCAAAAATAAAACTCGTCTAAGACCCGAACCCATAAACACAAATTTTTACACACGTCAAAATTTAAAGAAATTTATTACTTCTAAATGTTATCTTACAGGAAAAAAGGTGACATATCAGAAAGGTACTAGGGTGCAGTTTAATTTATTTTTACTACATAGCATCGGTAGACCCCCAAGGTGGACCGACGACCTGGTAAAGGTCGCAGGAGTCCGCTGGATGCGGGTGGCGCAAGACCGATCGTCGTAGAGGTCTTTGGGGGAGACCTATGTCCAGTAGTGGACGTCTTTCGGTTGAATAGATATTGATTATGTAATAGTTTAAAGGTTTCTGATTCTCCACAATGCGGTATTTTGTATAATGATAGCACAGCTCCATTTGTTTAAGGCTTGTACGAGAAATATTTTTCTTTTTCATACTGAATTGACTCAATACTTTGACCACAATCTCATCTGATGGTTAAGTGCCATATGGTCCAAGAAGGTAAACTTATACTCTCGAGTAATACTTCTGGAATACATTTATCGGTTTATTTATTAGTAATATTAGAAAATATATATTCCTTAGTTATATTCCTAGTTATATTCCTTAACCAAATCTCTTAATAATTCTATAAGTGGCTTTAAACCTATGTCTATCGACGCTGAATCTCACCACACTATCAATCGAGCCATAACCGATCCTAAATCAATTTTAAAATTGATCAGTAGCACCATCTTTTATACTGATTCAACTGACAGACGTCCTACTGGTCTCCTCCAAAAAGGGAGGAATTGCCATAATCGCCACGCTTGTTTGTGGTGCGCATAGGATGCTGCTGCCCATTCCCTGGTTTATCCGTTAGTCGCTTTTTACAACACCCACGGAAATATATGGAGTAGTACAATTCTTAGCTGGCACCACTCGGCTTATTGTATGTGGACATCATATCAATTTAATGTTTTAATTAAATTTACTATTTAAAACGCTGTGTCTCGTAACTTAGAGTAGTTACATTGAAACGAATGCGTCTAGTCAAAGGGCAAGTGAGTGGATCCGATATGATCTAGATAGTTGGAGACCGGTCGATGTAAATGGAAATGGATTACAAGGATCCAAATGCCATACCTTTTCAAATGATCCGGTAATTAATGTAAATATCTATAATGATTAAGACATATTTCACCTTATCTGTTAATTGACAACATCTTTTTCACTTCCCATGCTAATAAAATTTAAATAGCTACTAGTTCTAGGCTAGTGTATGAGTGTGAATTTATTTTTTATTTCTTAGTATTGAAGATCGTCTTTCTTCTGACAACCAAATAAGGGACTATTATAACATGTGCAAACATTGAAATATGCAGTAAAATTTATAATTTAAAACGACAATAATTACAGTGAAAGTCAATGGAATCACGTCACGTTTATCTTTTGAAAATTTTTACACCACCTGGTAGTATGTGGTGAGGTTTTAGACTAACCTTCTGCCCTCCTTATTCAAAATCACCTGCATTAAAGTACAGCTTCTGATTATTATCTGTAGGCAAAGATATAGCCTTATTCAATTCTGGAAATCGTTACCTGCCAACGGCGAATCAAAATCACGAGGCGCTTTTATTTATTTTATTTATTTATTTTATTTTATAGTTTTTGGGAAGGCTTACAGTCAAATGTTGAATATAGGTAGAAGAAATTATGAAAGTGTTAGAATTGCTAATTATAAGCCTCCTTTCGGTTTACATATCGCACAATAAGTGAAAAACTAAATATACGTGCACTAAATCTCGATGCACCCCTCGTGATGTTTGTCGAGTCTCACGTGATTAATGGACGATCCCCAAAGCGTTATATTTTAACTCCAGTTTCTGTTAATCCTCGTAACTATTAAATATTTGTTTAATTATTATAGTATAATTATTTAATTGTGGTAAAATATTTTCCTGACAATTATTTTTAGTTTATTGTCTTATCTTCGCCTTTTATAACACTTATTATTTCTTCAATAGATTCATGGCGATAGTCCAATATTATTCTTGTGTGTGTGTAAAACAAATAAAAGCTGCCCTTGACCTGTACAGGGATAGAAACGTCGATCTCAGCGGTTTCGACACACTAACCACATAACCAATGAAATTGTCTCAAAACTTCTCAGAAATCAAGCACGGTTGTAGTAAATAAAGTATAAAATAAAATCGTTTCTAAACCAAAAACGAATGGGCGTTTCGAATAACTTACTGTTTACGTAAACGTTACCTCATAATGCTTAGAGCGTTCACATGCGCAAGAGTGACCCGCGACATACGACCTATAGTGATGCGCCTTGTAACGCTCTATTTAATTTACTTTTTACTTCATAATTAGGCCAAAATAATGATTAACATAAGATTATTAGTAGCTATTGACATACTTGAGTCTTATCAATAAAAAAAAATTAATACCTTGGTTTTATCCTGAGATTTTCAATAATAGTTTTGATCCCATTCCAACCACTAGGTAAACACTATTATAGTATTTATAAATAGTGTTTTTTTTTTTACTTTTTTCGAAAGCACTTTGATATTTTCCGATTAAACCGAATAATAACTTTGTAACGGCCGATTACAATATATGATCTAAGCCTTAATTTTTAGGATTCAATATTGAAACCCACCCTAAGAGAATAAATCTTATTTCATATCTCCATGGTTGAGAATATTTAAGCTAACTAAACTTTGTTAAATATTTGTTTAGTAACATGTTGTAAGGAACAGTGAAACTGAACCGGGCAACTATTATAATAGGTACACAAATAAAGTCAGAACTATAGTTCGTTTGAATAAACTCTGAAAACGAACTAAGGAATTAACTGTATGACGATCTGTTTACAAAAGAAATTGTATCATTTCCAAATATCATCAGAATAACTCAAATAACTTACATAGATTTCTGTTTCATTCTTACCTAACGCCAATTTTTATACATTCGCAATATAAATAACTCTTAAGAAATAAAAGTATAACACACAATACACCAATTTAAGATTACGTACATCGTGAATGATGTACAAATTTTAGTTAAGTACATACGAGTACAGAAGATACGGTGTATTGTTTTATAAATGATCATTTGTTTTATTGCTTACATCACTTGTATGATGAAGATAAATTATTTGAATCATTGTTAAATGAATGTACATCATTATATACCACATTTGGTAGAATAAATCAAGACATAATAACTGATTCATGGCCGAGAGAAGCAAATCAAAAATAAAAACTAAAGAAATGTAAAGCGAAAAGCGATCTAGTGAATGATCGTCATAATTTTAATATTAGAAATAAAGACAAGCTGGCCGTCCCACGCTTTAGGCTAAGTAAGTGTAATAAAAGCTTTATAGGTAATAGTATTCGGTTTTACAATAAGATCCCAAGTAACATTGCCGATTTACCTGACGACAAGTTCAAGTATTATGTCAAGCAAGTCTTAATCTCAAAAGGTTATTACAGGGTGGATCATTACGTGAACGATAGTGATGTCTGGAATTAACCCACATCTCTGTGCTTCCACTAACATTATTAAAACTACGATTTGTATAGTTTTTTATATGAAAAAAAAATAATATATATTTTATTTATAAAAAAAAAGAACCAGATCGAGTTTCTTGCCGGCTCTTCTCGACTGGGTTGTTTTCCGAACCGGTGGTAGTGTTTTAGACGTTCATAAGCGCCTTCTTAGGGCCTAAATTGAATAAAGATTTTTTTGATTTGATTTAAAATATGTTATTTAACAGTTGTAATTAAGAAGATTTCTTGAAAGGATTCTATGAAAGTATAATAAAAACATTGTTTGCGTTTGTCCATTTTATAACATGGGTTATGATCTTGTTCTTTTTTCAAGTAATTTAAAAAATATAAATGTCTTTTAGATTACCTATTACGAAACATATGTAGATACGTACATATAGAATTAATCTTTTGCTGCATTTTTCTTTACAGAAATCTTAACTAAAAACACCTGTATATTTTAAAACTAATTTTGGCATTTATTATTTAATTTTTTATATTAATATTTCGATAAGAAAAATATCGATAAATACAACACTATACTCATAGTCTATTGCACAAACGTAGTACGGTGGCTCGCACAGCGCTGGGCCAAAGTGTTGTGACATCTACAATTAACACTTAAATGAGATTTTCATTTTCTTTTCCAATAAATTATTGTTTATCATATTACCTATGAGTTATGGATGTTAAATATGAATTCTTATGAAACCATGAACCGTTGATGGGTTATGTTAATAACTATATGGAGACATCATTTCTGTTACTCAATAAACATATTTTTAATTCTTTTATAGGCTTGCGTTTACACACAGTCTTCATTAATTGTGTTGTTATTAAAATTTCCCAATACGTATTACAGTTTTAACTGCCATTTTTGTTCCAAAGTGTTTCGTATAGGAGCGTTGCTAAAAAACTTGCAAGAATAAAATTCATTTGTTATTTTAAGTATTCCAAAACGATAAAAAATTAAATAAAGCTAAAATTATTGTGTTTATTGAAGCGGTTATGGCCCAGTTGGTATTGCGTTCGGTTTCCACGTTGGTGGGGGTAGCTTCAAACGTACCTATCCAACTTTAGAATGAGCCGGAGCTTTCGTTGAAGAAAAAAATCGAAAGAAAAACCAAAGGATGGCATTAGAGCATTTTCCAATAATGCCCGCTTGTGTAGCTACCACCCTCAAGTTTTAAAACCTGTTGCCAAACAGCAGTCGGTGTTTTCCGGCAGCGTTACCTGAGAACCCTTACCTCTAGGCTTATTTTTTTTATCTTTATTGTACACCATTATACACATATAATATTATGCATTTGAAAATGTGAAATTAGTACAAAGAGCGGCCATATTGCTAATAACAATCTCTTCCAGGCACCTTTGCATGGATATGTTCCATGGAGAAGAATCAGCGGTATTTTAGGTATATAGATAAATCTAACCTAATAAATACGACTTAAATTGAAATAATATATCCTATAAAATATAGATAATATATAACTTATAGACTATATTATAATAATACATAGATATGGACCAAAATTGAGTATATTATTACAATTTATCATATAAAGCTATGTTAAAGACGACATATAGTAATTTTTGACTTAACTTAGTGTGTTTACCTTCCACGATCGTCACTTAGTTTCAGGTGGGAACATGTTCAAAGCCTATACATCATTAAATATAAACGATATAGAACACTGATATGAAAGAAGACTGACCACTAAGCTATGGTTATCTGAGTTGGCCATATCTGTTACGCGTTAAATTTTCAAATATATCTATATAATCTATATAATATCTATATATCTATATAATAGCTATCTAAGTAGCCAGATTCAAGAACAAGAAAGTATTCAGTCAACGTACAATCAATATCCTGTTATAATAATATAAGTGGGAATATTCATATACAGGGTTTTTCAATAGGGACGCGCGAAATTTGTCAGTTCATAGCGGCCATCTTGGTAAAGCGATAGGTTTTAAATTGGGCATGAACACATATTTAATCGTGACATTCCACCATGGAACGCTGCACGCCTTAACAACGCGTAGCAATTGTTAAAATTTATTATCAAAATCAATGCTCTATTCGCCTAATGTTCCATGCATTGGGTCCTATTTATGGCATTCCTGCAGAGTCCACAATCCGTCGTTTAATGAAAAAATTTGAGACAACCGGGTCGGTGATCGATGAAGCATTACCTGTACATCAGGTAAACGCAAGATTGTTAGAGAATATTGTTGTCATTCGGGACAGTGTGCGAGAAAACTCCAGATATTCCATTCCGCGTCGTGCGCAAGAGCTGGGTCTTTCTGCGACATCAAGTTGGCGGATTTTGCGTTGAGATTTGGGTTTTCATCCATACCAAGTTCCATTAACGCAAGAGCTAAAACCCAACGACCATAAACAGGGCCGTGTATTCACTGCTTGGGCTTTAGAGCATTTGGCTGATGACCCCTTTTTTCGGAAAAAAAAATCATTTTTAGTGATGACGCTTACTTCTGTTTGAGTGGATTTGTTAGCAAACAAAATTCCCAGATTTGGAACGCCGAAAATCTACGCGAGATTCCTCTGGTGCCTCTACATTCTGAAAAAGTCACTGTTTGGTGTGGATTTTGGTCCGGCGGTATCATCGGCCTTTTATCTCTTCGAAGATGCACAAGGAGCCGCACTCATTGCCAATGGCGACTGATATCGGACGATGATAACAAACTTTGTGTGACCTAGGATAGATGCTATGGATCTCACAAGCATGTGGTTCCAAGAGGACGGTGCCACTTGCCATACAGCTCGGGAAACATTAAATTTATTGGGTGAGAAATTCGAAGGCTTTGTCATCTCGCGTGGAGGTGGCAACAACTGACCATCGCGATCGTGTGACTTAATACCGTACGACTACTTTCTGTGTGGCTACGTGAAATATCTAGTCTATGCAGACAAACCACAGTCTATTGCCGCTCTGAAGGCCAACATAACGCTCTTCTTGAAATTGAGCCCAATTTATGCGAAAATGTCGTACAAAATTGGTCCACCCAGATACACCACCTACAGCAGAGTTGCGGCGGCCATTTGGCTGAAATTATATTCCATATATAATGTAATCGAATACCCTTTAAAATAAAATAAAAATTGTGGTAATATCACTTAAACAGGTTATTTATTTTATCTTTAAGTCCGAGCGCTCTTAATGGAAAACCCTTTCTAAAGTTACTGGTTTTCGACGAAGGAATAAATATAAATTGACCTTTTCACCTCTAAATAACTCCATCGACTTACGTCAACATTTCAATTTACGTTCAAGAAAACAAACGAATGACATCTAGTGTAACCATAAATATTCCTTTACCAAACTTTAGGTTTATTGAAACATTCGTACTATTTTCACGCCACTATTAACAAGATATCACTGTTCCAATTTATTAATTCATGGGATTGATTTATGCAATAAATATTTAAATGAGTTTTTTATCGACAGAAACAATGAAATTCCTGTGCGCGGCCAGATGGAAGAGAGTCCTCTATATACGCAAAAAGAATTCGAGGTTAGTATTTCTAAGTATATAAATCTATTATTATTTTAGGTTATTTTAATTCAAACATTCTCCTCTCGCACTTGAGTTTAGCATTTATCATAGCGACATCTGTTGTGATTTTAATTTTGCAACGCATTAAATTTTTCTACTACAATTTTTATGCTTTATATGCCATGCGTTCGTAACACATTGGCACAAAGATTGGCCCAACAACAGCATGGTTGGTGATGGTGGGTCCCAGATAGTTCTGGGACAACGAAACAATACGTACACTTTGATAAATTTAATGAAACTTCTTGACAATTTTTATACCTTGGCCCTTTTTGTAATAAGTTTATGTGAAGATTTATGAAATCGTTAGCAACGTCATAACAATTATGACAATCTGCCATGATCTCCACTAATACTGAGGTGTAAAATTCAAAATGTGTTAAAATATAATGCAACAAAATAAAGACTATTTGTTCTCATGACTACATAATTATGTATTACGCGACTAAAAAAAGGTAATGTTTTTTCGTTCGAAATATATTTTTATTATGATTGAAAATTATACCTAAAATCAACATCGTTGATTATCATGTCAAAAATACTTCACAGAACGGTTTGTTCAGTGCCTTTTTTATACATTCTGAGTAGTACCTAATAAAATAAATCTAAAGTGATTCTTAACCAAACTTCCTTTTCGTCCGCAGTATAATAATTTCTAAGCTTTTTATTATTTTTATTATATAATATACGAGCATTATGAAGCATTCAATAATACATTTATAATAAATCTTATGTGCGTGTGTACGAGTCTGACTAAATTCCTCCTAAACGGCTGAACCGATTTTAATGAAATTTTTTGTGTCTACTCCTGAGGATTCGAGAATGGTTTAGATTCACAATTTGGTCCAATTTATTTTTTTATATATGAAACGCAAACAAAGTCGCCGGCACAGCTAGTAGATATATAATATTTTAGGAGATCATAGTGGTAAATATTTTTTTGTCTGTCGATTTGCTTACCTAATTATTCCTTCATAACTTCTTCCACATATTACACACCGTAATAAATTATATATCAAAATCTAAATAATTACATAAAAAAATTTGAATTCTAATTTAGTATCCAAAAAATGAAGAGAATTTTACTAGGAAATTAATGTGTAAAAAAATGCTGTGAACAAGTTGTTCTGTGAATTTATTTCGATATGATATTTTCGGATAATAATCGTAAGAAGAATTACAAGAATAATAAGGAGATATTTCGTATAAAAAAATAACAAGATTAAACATTTTCAAGATACCTATAATAAGCATAATTAACAAACAAAAAGGCAGATAGAAAAGTTGCCTTTAGAGTAACAAAAAAATCTATAGAAAATTAACTTTTACTCGTTGAAGTTATATACTCTTACATGGTATAAGGCGTCTCTCTCATGGGGGTAGGAAGAGACAACATCCTTCCAATTGCCACGATCCTGGTTATCCTGATAGACGTTGGATGGAGTTAATCGTCTCTCATTTCTTAGTTTAAGTGTCGTATTTAATATCAACAGCCAGAAGAAGATGGCTGCGACGAATGGGAAGTGAGCAGGGCTCGCGTGCACCTTGGGGCGTTGATCGGCAGCGGAGCGTTCGGACGTGTGTATGCGGCGCAGTTGGATATGCCTGGTGGTGAAACGGTCACTGTCGCTGCCAAAATGCTTACCGGTGAGAACGAACGACGGTTCCAATCATCTATCCCAATAGGAGTTAGAGGGCGCTCAAATATTACGTCAAAATCTTTGACATTTTTGACCACAACCAAATTTTTTAACATTTTTATCTGTCTTTCTGTTTGTTCCGAGTAATCGCCGGAACGACTTGATCGATTTTAGATTAAATTAGTTATATTGCTGAAATCACTCCACGTAACTTAGGGTAACTTTTGTTTTTTGAAATATTTAGGGTTCCGAGTAAAAAAAAATGCATAGTTTTACTGGCAGGTATTTGAATATGTAAAAATCTTTACTTAATGTCAGTACTTAGCAGATTTTTTATTTAGACAATAGTTAAAATGCAGTGAAGTATATATGAAACGCGGGTGCGACCGCGGGCACATAGCTAGTCATTAAATATTGCATACCTACTGTCCTATAAGTCAGCAAACATAAGCAAATCCCAAATACAAACTCGGATGTTCTAAATAAAACCGCTACAAACAATCACAAGGTTCACACCGTTCGTAATCAGGATAAAAAAGCCGTTCCGAAAAAAATTAATTAATACACACAAATCTCTGTTAGTAACTTATTCATAGCGATTGCCCGAAATGGAGTAATTTAAAACACAAGCGTATCATTCGAGAGCGCATCTCAAAGGTTGAGTTAATTCATTGCATTAGCTCTACCATCATTAGTCATTATATAATAATGCAGGAAATGAAAGTCTGCATGCAATTTACATTAACGGACGCGCTTTGAGCCGTTTGAATTGTCTTTGTGACATTTACATGAAACCACTGTAACCATTCAGAATGAAATATGAAAGGCTTCGTACGAATGACATAAATAGAATATTTATCATCATCCTATAAACTAATGGAGGTATAAACAATATATCTATAAATATTTTACGATATATAAGTTGGCTTGCAAATCGATTCCACTTAACATAATACAATCCATACAGATAAAACTAAGCATGATTTCCTCTTTATTTGGACGATGATAGAAGATATATCTGCAAAAACAAACAAAAATGAGATTTTAGAATCAAGCTCAAGATCACTTAATAACGTATATAAGCGACATCAAAAAGGAGGAGGTTATCAATTCGTCTGTATGTTCATCTTTTTTTTTGTATGTTTATTACGCGATTTCTCCGTCATTTGTGGACCGATTTGTAAAATTTTTAATTTTTAACGATCAGATCAGAAGAGAAAAACACGGCTTTCATATATTCGTTTCCAAAGCTATGAAGAAGGCTTCAAAGATATACCTAAAAGTATATACTTAAACTAAAAAGAAGAGAAAAAACTATTTTAATAAAAACCAAAACCGATGTCAAAGGAATAAACTATAAAAATGCACAATTACACATGAGCTAAATAAAAGACTAAGGTGATTTTAAAGAACAATTAATCAAAAATTGAATATAATTAGCGACGTACATGTCAACCACTTTGTTATCCATACACTGGCACGGATTTGAAAATTAACGAACCAGATTAATAAAGTTTTTTTTTACTATTGACTTGTTAGTGCATTTTTATAGTACATTATTTTGAAGTTCGTTTTATGTTTAATTAAAAAACTTATACAAAATATGTTGTTTCAAATCTATTCAAATTCAAATCTATTAAAAAAAAGCAAAACAAAAAAAGTTGAAACGAAACCAGTTTTCAATCCAAGACACTTCATACTAGCATGTGACGTGCATTAAGATTTTATTTAATTTTACCTCTCAATATTTTACATAAAATGATCATTGTGTACATAGAAACAATTCCAATACCAGTTAAATGGCCATTTGTAATTTATAATTTTTTATTTTATTTAAAAAATATGTAGTAATAAATGCTTAAGTGTCATTTTCTCAAAATGTTGATGGCGTAGGTTAAATACTGTAGTGCTTATGAGAGTCAATTTATCATTTATTAAAATTTACACAGAAGACGCAAGTCAAGAAGAAATGCAAGACTTCCAAAGGGAGATCACAATGCTCAAACATGTTGGGGCCCATAAGCATGTCATACGGCTGATAGCCTGCTGCACGCGACGGGCGCCCCTCATAGCGCTTCTAGAGCATGCACCTAGAGGTGACTTACTCTCTTTACTGAGAGCTGCGAGAGGCAAAAGAAAAGAGAAGCAAGGATCGAACATTACCAGAAGAGCAGACAGCGATACCAACGGCAGGCCTTCGGAAGGCGATTGTACGTTTTTTTTTTCTGTTTGTTCTAAGCTAAAATTGTTATTTATCGTTTTATGACAATTTTCGATTGCATTTAACGAAATTCAAAAATCCACAAAAATCATACAGCATAATACCGATCTTTCCAATAACTTCAATAATCTTTCAAATAAATTTAATAAACTTACTTCTAATTTATTTAAGAAGTTTAATGTTTCTGAAGTAATTTTCTACAGTTTTCGAACGAAACAAAGTGCTATTCAAAATTAATTTATTATGACACCATTTGCAAATGCTTAATGAAGTGATATTGCTATCAATTTTTTTTCAGGCGTTTTATTAAGTTGTTTGTATTATTTTAGCTGAGATCACAGATTTGAGCGATTCAGATCCAGCTTTATCGGAGAGTAAACTATATGCAAATACTGTTAGAGACTATACAAGAGATCATTATGTTGCTGAGCCTGCGCTACATATGGACGGGAGCACCATGAGGGAATACGCATTGCAAGTCGCCTTGGGCATGAGACATTTGGAAGAAAGAGGGATTACGCATAGGTAAATATCTATTATCATTTCTTAATATCCTATTCTATAATAAGCCTGAGCTTTCATTGAAGGAAAATATCGGGATGAAAGATAGTATAGTAATAGGGCATTGTCTAATTCCCGACTAACTAGCTGCCACTCTTAAATTTGGAAATCTGTCGCGAAATATTTATATATGTGTTCAGCAGCAACACTTAAGAGCTAGTACCACTAGGTTTAGTGTATTATCATTCTAGACTCCATCGTCACTTAACGTTCGGTGAGGATGTGATCAAAGCGCTGAGCCTGTTACAATATAAGTTATATAATTAGTAAAGAAATAATTTTTGCTCTAAATGAATTTAAAAGTAAAACTACATAGAAATAAAAAAATATTTTCATACAATTACACAAATTCGTATGTGAGATTTTAACCAAAATAAAGTGTTTTCAGAGTTTCCAAACAATTATAAGTACATACAATCTGTATAGAATTCTAAAGACAATTCCTCGAGCCTTTATTAAATTATTATTGTTATACGCTAAATTACTTCTGCCTAAAAACTAAGCCTTTCATTTAAAAACACAATAGACAAAAAACATTTCAATTTCATCAAAGAGATTCTTAAACGGTCGAATGATATTAAATCGTATTTCTATTTCCTGAGAGATTAAAATGACAGAGTGTGTACCCTTGGATAGATATTTCAGCCTTGAGGTCTGCGCTTAGCAACCGTTGCCAGGCAACGCACTCAAAACCGTTAGCAAGAACAGAATGTGAGGTTTCCGCGGATGAAAAACGTTTGCGATCTTATATTTTTATAATAAAAGGGTTATTTTTTTTAATATCTGATACAAAACACCCTCTAAGGGTATTGTTTACGTGAATTTTGTTTCCGTACCTTTAAACTTTTGTGGCTTATTAGATTAAAAAAAAAAATATAGAAATAAAAAAATACTTGGATTAGATATTTGTATTTAAATCAGCTATTCACTCTCTATATACATATGTCATGTATAAGTGATGATTCTTTTTTGCGCGTATCTTAGTGATTTGCTTTAAGATTACACTAGCTGTATTCCCGCGGCTCTGGCCGCGTTTAATGTAGTCTTCACTACGTAATATAGCTTTTAAATAATGTTTTGACGATGCTTGTTCATTGAATCGAATTTTGTTCACAATATTATGAGTTTTAAATTTTTTTTTACACGGAAACTTAATTTTTTTGGAAAAATAAAAGTTACGAGGAGTAGCTTCAGCTATCTACCAAAAAAGTCCCGTCAAAATCGGTCTAGCCGTTCCGGAGATTTGCCGGGGTATTTTTGCAAGTTACTTAAATTTTAAAGGTATATGGTTGAATAAACTTAAAATTTGGATTTAGCGGACCAAAATGCATAAAATGATACTTGGTATGTAGTTTCATTAATTTTTTTTCTTACTGAAAAAGCTAATTTTTTGTCGATTTTTATGGTTTTTTGCAATTTACTAAAATTTGAGAATGTACGGTCAAAATTGACTTCAGATTCGGATTCAGCGCGTCGAAATACATAAAGATAGGTAGGTCTGGTCAAAAGTATAGACTACTTTTTTTTGTGCACCGGTGTTATTTAATAATAGCTATGTGCCCGCGGCTGCTCCCGCGGCTGATCCCGCGGCTGCTCCCGGGCTACATATATTCTTCACTGCAATTTAATTTTTTTATATGGAACCCTAACTATTTTCCATTTTTTTTCGCTTTTAACATTAAGCAAAGATATTTTTCACAAATTCAAAAACCTATCAGTAAAACTGTGAATTGAATCGGATTATATTTATAATTTCATAAGCTTTAATATTTTTACCGAACCCTAATTATTATAGAAAAATTATTATTCAAAAAAAAATAAGTCCCGTCAAAATCGGTCCAGCCGTTCCAGAGATTACCCGGAACAAACAAACAGACAGAAAAAAGTAAAAAAAATATTGTATTTTTGGTATAGGTATCGTATATACATTAATATCTATTTAGTAAAAAAATATTTTGACATTACAAACAAACACTTCAATTTTATTTAGTAGTATAAAAAAAAAAAAAATCTTTATTCTATTTTGGCCCTAAGAATGCGCTTATGAACGTCTAAAACACTACCACCAGTTCGGTAAACAACCCAGCCGAGAAGAGCGCAGGCAAGAAACTCGATCTGGTTTTTTTTTTTAAATATATTTTTTTCACATAAAAAACTATACAAATCATAGTCTTAGCTAATGTTAGCGGAATCACAGAGATGTGGGTTAATTCCAGACATCACTATCGTTCACGTAATGATCCACCCTGTAATAATCTTTTGAGATTAAAACTTGCTTGACAATACTTGAACTTATTGTCAGGTAAATCGGTAATGTTACTTGGGATCTTAATGTAAAACCGAATACTATTTATTACCTATAAAGCTTTTATTAGACTTACTTAGCCTAAAGCGTGGGACGGACAACTTGTCTTTATTTCTAATATTAAAATTATAACGATTATATAGATGTGGATATGGTTGTTTTTTAAATTAGGATATTCAATTTATAAAATGTTATTTCAACGTGAGTGAAAATTGGACACCTACTTTCGTATGTTTGATTAATATCCGGAGCTCGGAGCCACCCGGAGAAGCCCGGGATCTTAACGTTCTCGGAAAAGTTCCGGATTTTCCCGGTATCCACCCGGTTAGCTTGAGGGCGGGCGGCCCGGTATTGTTACGATAATATATTTCTAAACAGTAACGTTCAATGATCCTTGTAATTAGATAAAGAAATTGTGCGCTTATTTTTAATATTAGAATGACTTTTTATTTCATTTAGTGTATCCTGTATATATTTTATTAATGCCCCTATTTAAAATCAACAGCTTCTCTTTACGTTTGTTAATACGTTTAGCACCATAGAGTAAATTCTCCATAATTTTGGCATACCTAATTCAAGCGATATTGACTCAAAGTTAGCGTGGTCAGACTCCACGATAATGTAGGTTCGAATTCTATGTTTTTTTTTTTACAAACTTGAGCGTGGTTGCTTCCCAGGCGGGCGTTATTAGACAATACTCTTTTTTCTTCTTTTTTTTAACGTGGGGAGATGCGTTTACCACCTCTCTGCCTCCCAATATTAGCTACCGATAAAAATACCGGAGGGAAGGAAAACGTTGGAATATGGCTGACTTAGGTAAGTGGGAAAGTACGGGTAAACTGTGCTCTCCTACCGCCCGCCCTCCTGCGACGTAGATGATCTTCTTCCCCTTTCCTCTGTGCGGCGTCCGTCTGCAGCATGATTTGCTCGCAGAAGAAGGCCACATCATTCCAGACTCTGTCGCTGGCAAGCATGGGACTAACCATTATTAGACACTGCCCTACCACCATGCTATGGTTACCTCACAATATTTTCATTAAGCTCAGGCTGATTTTAGAATTGGATAGATGGGCTCGAACCCGCATCTATTGACGCATAATCAACTGCTCCACCATCACAGCATCAAACGAGCCTGAGCTTCCGGTAAAGAAAAATATCTTGTCTAAGTTGTACTTATAGTCACTATTATTTCTAATGCCCCTCTAATTATAGCCAAACAATGTATTCCAACACCCTTACTTAAAAGCCACTTACTCGATTCTAACCTAACCTAACCGTGCTTACCATCTTGAGCCACGTCGTTACTTAACATAAGGTGAGATTTTGGTCAACAGCTAAACCTAATTTTATTGAACAAAAATTTCTTATACATTTATTTAGATTTCCTAATCTGGATTGCGACTGAGTGCCTTCAGCACTCGCCCCCAAAGTTCGGTGAAGCTGTAAAGGCCCTTCCGGTCAACAGCATTAGCTAGGTCAAAAAAAAAAAAACTAGTCTGGCTTTAGTATTGAATTAAGTTATAAATATAATCTAAATATAAAATATAAGTTATAAAATATAATATCATAAATATTAAAACTTAATTATAATTAAGAAGACAGTTTATTTGTTTTTTTTAAACTTTCTGTATAAAGATGAAGCATTTCTCATAAATTCAAATACTTGCCCGTAAAACTAACCCGTGATAGGCCTTTTTTCCAAACTTTTTGAGTTTTAAAATGGAAAGCTGGCGTAAACGCCAGGTTAGTGTTCAAGAGGATAATTTTCTTGAAATTATTTTTGGTACCTAATAACAGAAAGCAAAGATATTTCTCGCAAATTCAAACGCCTGTTTGTGAAACTGCGTTGAATCAGATTTTATTCGAAATTTCATAACTTTTAATTTATTTCCGTGAAACCCTAATTATTTTCAAACATCAAAAGTACCCTAAGTTACTCGGAGTAATTTCAGTTATACCAAAAATACTAACAAAAGTCTAGTCAAAATCGGTCCAACCGTTCCG
Source organism: Samia ricini (assembly GCA_014132275.2). Taxonomy (NCBI): domain Eukaryota; kingdom Metazoa; phylum Arthropoda; class Insecta; order Lepidoptera; family Saturniidae; genus Samia; species Samia ricini. The sequence goes on along the minus strand of AP028164.1, from coordinate 3,674,964 downwards.
GAGCCTATCCGTAACAGACAGACAGACAAAAAAATGAAAATAGGATTATTGGTATAGGTGTCGTATACGCGTTGATTTGTATTTATATCCTAAAAATTTTGTTATTTTGACATTAAAAACAGATACTTCCATTTTATTCATTAGTATAGATTTCAATTCTTATGTTTCCAGGGATTTGGCTGCCCGCAATATCCTAGTAGATAGCGCTGGTGTACTCAAAGTAGCGGATTTCGGCCTCTCCAGGACTGGGGTTTATGTCCACACGAGGTCCTGTCCGGTGCCTCTTCGGTGGTTGGCGCCCGAGGCCATACTTCACTCTCAATATTGCAGTAAAAGCGACGTTTGGGCTTTTGCTGTGTTGCTATGGGAGATTGCAACTTTAGGTAAGTTATATTTGTGGCGTTTTATTTTAAACAGAACGCATTGGTTTAGAACTCGGTGGTTATTAATGGCCAGCTAAAGTTTTTCCTGACAGATAGACAAATGGTCAGACAATTAATTCGGGAAAATAATCGAGTTGTGTTGTTTAACATTAAAATCCATGTATTTCCTTTATGTACAATTTATTATAATTATTGTACTACAATAAAAACCAACGTGATCGATTGGCACAATTAGTTGTTATTATTACACTACGTATTCATATTATTTATAATGCATTTGAACCAAAATAAAACAATAATTTTATTTTTATTAACACATTTGTTTGTTAACTTTCATAAAATATAAACAAAGCGCCTGCCCAAATTTTATAGATAAGTTGTATATTAGCAACAAATAGAAAATTTTATACGTAGGATACGAAATTATAATTGCAAATTATTTTACGTTGGTAACTTCGTCGCTGGTCGTGTGTGTGTAGTACTGTATCCTAATATCGCGTATCCGAAAGGTTGATTTCCACGTTCCAATCTCTACGTATGTAATAATACATACGTCCGATAAAATAATAATCGGATTATTTTATTAAAATATTTATGTTTAACTATGTATTTGATCTCACTATATAGTAGGTACTATAAACGATTAAGCGAAAGGTCTAAATATCAAATGATTTAACTATTATCTGACAAAAAATATCCTTGAATCTGTATAATTAACTTAATCCCATAATTTTATGGCAAAAGAATAAATAAATGTCAATGTAACCAGTTTCAAGTAACGAAATATAATTTACATTTTAACGTTTCCAGGTGGATTCCCTTACTCAGAGCTGAGTAATCACCAAGTACCACCATTTTTAGCCGGTGGTGGCCGACTGCAGAGACCAGCTCGAGCCTCGCCTAGGCTCTACCAGCTGATGGTAGAGTGCTGGTCGGAGAACACAAACGATAGGCCGAGCTTCGCGCGAATAGTCGACAACCTAATCGCGCAGAAGCAGCTTTACGTGGATTTGGACTGCGTATTTCCACCGTCAGAAGAAGATTTGAAATTCGATTTCAACATGTCAAATGTCAACGGCTCGATAGAACGGTGAATTATGGAAGACTGAATATTTTAATATTGTTTAATTTAATATAATAACTAGTACATTTTGTAACATTTCTTATTATTTTATCACGTTCCTACCTTTCGTTTCGCTTTTTCTTTAATTATATAGATACTTATATCATATTGGGGGTTAAGAGTTTTGACAAAGGGTGAGAGTTGTAAATATCTAAAATACTGGCACGACCTGCCGCTTTAGTTGTTACTAATGTAACCAAATTAGTAAAACTTAATGAGAAAGGACACATATTTACGAATTAAAAAGAGAATTATCAAAAACGAGTAGTTTATTCTCAAAATATAAATAGATATGTTGGTTTTAATAATGTGTAGGAACAAATTCAGCGATTGGATTTATTTATTCACTAATCAACGTAATTTAAACCGTTCTGTTTACCATGTTATGGGTGAATAATTTTGTGAGTTGTGAGTCGTCAGGTGTTTTGCGTTGAGTAATGAGTAATGATGACGCAGTGGGTATAGCGGCCCGATACCGCGTCAATGGACGCGGGTTCGAACTCACTTACCCAACTCAAAAATTAGTTTTCGGTGAAGGAAAACATCGTGAGGAAACCAAAGCATGGTGGTAGGGCATTCCTATTAATGCCCGCCTGGGTAGCTACCACCCGTTAGTTTGAAAACCTGTCGCCAAATACCAACAGGTGAGTTCCGCCAGCATCATTTGAGAACCAGTAGCTTAGTGTGTTTCCCATCCTTTGAGAGGTGAGATTGTGGTCAAAATATTGCCACCATACTGTGTAAAAAAGTTATCTGTCAACTCATGTATGTAAACTGAATTTACTCTGTGAAATTTACACTGACACGGTCGCCATGTCTGACGTTCAATACAGGAAAAAATATCTTTGAGTTTTAACAACATCATTTTGACACGTTATGTCATATAATGTAAATTATATATCGGAACTACACTTTGTTAAAAACTGTGTTCAATTGTCAGAAAAACCTAATTTTTAGAACATTATAATTCGTTACAATATTTGGAACAATCAAAAGAGCAAGACATGAACTTCGTATGGCGAGCAAGTGAACGCCGAGCAGTGCCCTGGACTTGTGATCAAGGTTTACCCTGCTCGAGTTTCTCTCCATGCCAAGCCTAACTTGACAACTAGAATAAACTAAGCATAGCTGTCTTTACCTCTAGTGCTGGGTGTGCAGCGCACACGGGCGCAGGGTTGTAGGGGGGTTTGATGATCACTTGCGGCATCTACAAAGATGCGTCGCTCGGGGCGCCAACGCTCCCAAAGACCCTGACCCGTGTTATGGTCGACTCCGAGCGCGGTAATGGTTAAAATTGCTTCACGACATCATAAATTGCATCCGAATTGTCGTTTGAAAATTTATCTGTATGTATTCTATTTTGACCGCTCGCTTACTAGAGGCCGCCAGGTTACGCCAGCGCCAGGCACACGGGCGCTACAAGGGCTAGACCTGCCAATAAATTAAATAAATGGTACAAAGCTATAATTATTTCTAAATTATGATATTTTCCTACAATATGTCAAATATAATATGGCGTGTAAGTATTGGTGGTCAGTGATAATTATAAAATGTATACTCACGTATCCTATCGAATGTTTTGATTATGAATAAACTTACCTTTATAAAAAGGTAGGTACATAATTTTTACTCGTATCGCCAATAGACGTAAAAACCAGACAAGTATTATATGTTGAATGTTAGGTTATTTTAATAATTTCAATAAACAAGTGATGGAATTAAACATTGAAAAAAAAAAAACAGTTTCTTCAAATTTTCAAGTTTTTTTTCTGTCGGCTGTCCCAATTGCTGCCTAATTATTTCATTTATTTCAACTACAACTTTAAAGACGATTATGAAACAAATTTACATATATCTTGAAACATTTTGCGATGTACGAATTTAGAAAACAGCGTATTACAACTTCAACTCCTTATAAATAATGCGGCATTAAAACTACATACCATGCAATATAAATTTCATATAAACTTTACGATAAGAGAAATAAAAACATAGGTACCTGATTTTTTTTTTTTTTTTTAAATATATTAGACTTACGAAATGTATAAAACATGTTCTGTATAAATATTTAAACTATTAAGCAAGTAAGTAATAATATAATGATTAATTACAAAATTGTCTGATGTTTACACTAACCCTGTTTCTTTTTACTTATTAGAATATGACATAGAAAAGTTCAAAATATTATGGTGTATTATTGTATAAATTCCTAAATTGGTCTTTATTAGAATATAATTACTCTCTGGTAATGCTTTGTTTACTCCTCGACATCTTTTTGTTTATCTTAAAAATAGAATTCTGAATAACATTAATCAACAATAATTATTACTTTTGTTTAAAATAATGTATTTGACGTTAATCAATCATTTCTTAACTTACAGTGAATCATATTATATGCGTTTTCGCATTTTCAACCATTAAGCTCGCTTTGGCATCTAAATGGCCGAATTCAGAAAATGATCCATTGCTGTTTATAGCAAACCCAGTTGAATCTTATATGCCAGGACACTGGATGCCACTGAGCGTTGTGAAAGTTATTCTAGAACGCACAAAGAATAAAAAATTGAAGCCGACAATAAAACTGAAAACCATAAAGTTGTATGAAAAATCTACATCGGAATTTCCGAAGAAAGAATCGACTACAACTAAACCTCCACCTTCCGAAACAACGACAGAATCAACGCTGGTAACCGCGGAACCGGAAACTACTTCAGTAATCAAACCGTCACCAACTACAAGTAAAGAAACTCCTACTGTAATAACAGCAAAACTATCATTAGAATCACCAACAGAACCGCTACCAGAACAATCAACGGAACCATCCACAGAGCAGTCAACAATACCACCTACGGAACCAGCGGAACCTTCAAGGGAACCACTTACGGAACCGCCAACGGAACCGCCAACGGAACCGCCAACGGAACCACCAACGGAACCGCCAACGGAACCACCAACGGAACCACCAACAGAACCGCAAACGGAACCAACAACTCAACCACCAACAGAACCATCAACAAAAAAAACCAAAAAAACCTAAACGTAAACAACCTATTGATGGACATGAAAATGCAAATATATAGATATGTGAACTATTCCTCACGATACACGAAAAAGGTTCCAAATCAACATTTAAAGTAATAAACAAAGTACTCTTAGTCACCTGACTGAAAATATAGCCCATGTAATATTTTAATTATAGGCATCTATAGTTTGTACAAGTTATATAATTAAATTAACTAAATTTATAAGACTTTTTGCAGATAATCGAGATCGCAAAAATAGCTCGTAGCTAACAGAGATAATGATTTTAAAAATAAAATTAATTTAGGTACTCTAACCCAAAAATTAGTATAACTTTGGTATAACTATAGACCTAGTATAGGACCCATAGATCTAGGCATGGCGAACACATATTAAGTCTATGGGTATAACCTTATTCAACTGTGGATTGACTTTAACACTTTTTCTAGTTTAAAAGTAAATAAAAGTTTTTAATAACAATATAATTATTAAATTTAATAAACTATATTATTATCTGACTATATGACAATTACGTTTATTTAAAATTATATACTAACACAGACTATATACTTATTAGTTCGATCTAGTTAGACAGTATTGTTATCGTCTTAGTTATCTTCATATTTGGATCGATTATTTTCTTTTATAATTTTTCTTTATTCGTATAATATCCTGTCATATATTTATACACTTTCGTCTTCATATTAAGATCAGTTTCAAAAAACGAATTTGCTACAGTTTTCTTTCCGTTTGACTTTCATTACTCTCACTACATGACTGAGCTGAGATGTATTTTTGAAATAGATGGATACATAATATTACCACCACATTATGGTAATTTGTTAAGTACTACAAATAGTATAAATTAAAAAAAGATATTTTATTGTTAATTTACGAATGATTTAATTTCCTTATTTCATCAGTTACATTCCTATAATGTGTGCATGTTCTATTATTTGCTTTAACCTATTGATTTCCTTATTAAAACTCGAGTCTTATAGACAAATTCAAGAAATTAATTGTGTTAAAGTATTTTCAGGCGGATAGAAAAAAGCACGATAGGATTTGAAAGAAAAGACCGAATAAAATTAAAAGACATAAAGAATGAATCCAATTTTAAAAACGCATACATAATATACAAACAACTAAAACGGAAATAAACAGGTAGAAGAGACAGATAGAGAAGATGGACAAATGGACAAGACTAATAACAGAATGGTACCCATGAGATAGCGAAATAAATCGAGGTAAACAAATTACAAGATGGAAGGATGATATCAAGAAATTAGCGGGTCCAATATGAACCATACAGCAAAGGAGACGACGAAATGGAAGTCTAAGTTTTTGAAGGAGGCCTTTGTCGGAAAACAAGCTGTAGCAGAATAACAAGCAATTGCCCATATGTTTTTCTTAAAATTATTGAGCAAAAATTGTAGAATAAGTTTAGGCACACTTTATTTTCTTAATTTATAGCCTGTCCAAATTATGCACAGCAATAACGGCTTATTTTATAATAATGTCTGGACCTGAACTCTTTTTATCCATATCTTTAAAATCATCATTAATCATTAAGCTAGAAAATACTAGCTACAAATTACCAACACAAATTAATATCAAAGGGGTCCTTTCAGGATATTCATTTATGTTCAACGCAAAAGTCATAATGTAACTTTGTCCAAGTATAATTTAACTGAGCCCAGTCAATTTCGTTTATGTTTTTTTTTGTCATCGAGTGGTGTATACGAATATAAAAAGTAATAAAACTTTGAAATAAATCGAAACATTTCGCCTACAAATATATTATTTGAGGTAATAAACTGTGAACTAATAAAATGTCCAATGTCAATTTCAGTCATATAATGGTTACGTTCGGTACTAAAATGCAGTGCATAGAAAAAATTAAAACTCTAAATTTTCAGAAAGTAAGATTATTTTACTATAATATCGGTTATTTTTAAATGCTAAACATTTTATATGAATGTCGTTTTTTCTATTGTAACTCAAAGTTGATTGCGCAGATATTTCAACATCGATTAAAGTATTCGATTCTGCATTTGAAAGTTTTCTATTAATTTTTTTTTAAGTCTTAAAATTAATAATTTGTTGTTTATTATAATAATGGATATTACTTGCAGTGGTATCGGATGTGATCATCTCTTTGTTAGTTTTACTTACGACCACATACAGCACAGGAGCAATAAAATGGCCGGATCCTAACAGGGATCCTTTGCTGTTCATAGCTAACCCAATAGAAGCAGATATGCCAGGGCATTGGATGCCTTTAAGCATAATAAAACTTATACTTGAAAAATCCACAAGGAAACCCGTTACGACTACTCTTAAGAGAGTGCCTTTAAAGGAAAATATACAGATTACATTTACGACAACGAGTACAACGACCACGAAAGCTACGCCTTCAACTACGGTAAAAATTACTACTACACCATCAACTACCACAACAACTAGAGCAACCACGACGACAACAACACCAACTACCACAACAACTAGTTCAACAACAACAACACCGACAACGACTACGCCGACCACAACCACAACGCCAACCTCAACAACTACACCGACCACAACGACTATGGCAACCACAACGACTACGCCGACCACGACAACTAAGCCGACCACAACAACTACGCCGACCACAACGACTATGCCGACCACAACGACTACGCCGACCACGACAACTACGTCGACCACGACAACTACGCCGACCACAACGACCACGCCAACCACGACGACTACGCCAACCACAACAACTACACCGACCACAACGACTACGCCGACCACAACAACTACGCCGACCACAACAACAACACCAACAACTACAACTACGCCGACCACAACAACAACACCAACAAACTACAACTACCACGACTACTACTACTACAACAACAACAACCAAACCAACCCGCCGGACGCCAAAAAGAAATAAGCAATTTATTGACGGACATGAAAATTTAAACTCTTAATAAGATAATTTAGTTCTTTCTTGCATATCTCAATAAGTCAATCAATCAATAAGTCAATCTTTGAATAAATAAATAAATCAATAATAAATGATTAAAAATTAAAATTGTGTATTGTAACATAAGTATAAAAAACGTATCATAAAGTATAATAAAAAAAACTTGTGTTTATAAACTTTTTGAATAACTTAGAGGATACAGGTTGAACTTAAGGAATCGCGTTCTGAATAATGCTTTCGTAGTTCTAACGTATAATAAATAGAATATAAATCTAAGTAAGATTTTATGAAATACATGGACAGTATGCTTACCCCCTCAAAATTTTATATCTGGCTAAATAAGGTTAATAATAAGGCGTAGTAACGTTATTATTTTTTGTACTTAATGTGTCGAGTACCCGTAAAAATAAGACAATAGGAAAATAATGGAAGGCTTGCGTAAAGGGGTTAAAAGAGAGTATACCTAGTCTACTATAACACCAGTTGCATTATTAGATTTAACTAGACGCGAAACCGCTGATCCCGTCTCGAGGGATGCGCGGTAGCTTTGCTCCTGCACACACTCCGGGCCCCTCTCCGGCCCAAGACGTGCTTCGTTCCCCAATTGACGAGGCACTTGACGCCGCTGCTAGCGCGATACAGTGACACTGAACATGCATTAAGCACTACACGCAAAACACTACACACACACACACTCCTGGACATAACACACAGGACCTGTAAGGAAACTATTTATTTATTAAATAAAATGTCGGGCTTAGCTAGTTTCAAAATTCCCAGGAATTATTTACACTCAGGTAACGGCCAAGCCGGTGTCGGTACCGCTTCGATAATCCTTCTGCTATTTACTTTTTTGCGGCCGAGTGTCTTCAGCATTCGCCTCCAAAGCCACGATGCAGCTGTAAAGGACCTTCCGGTCAGCAGCGTTAGCTAGTTCGATTTTTTTTTTGCTAGAAATAGGGTCTATTGTTGCTGTAAAAACCTATATTGTGAAGGAACTAAAAAGCCTACCTACATTATTTTTACTTCAGCTAATAATGAGGCTAATGTCACCTAATCCAAAGTGATAAGATATTAGATTAAAATCGAGCAACATAAAATAACCTTAATATCACCATATTCATAAAAAAAAATCCTTTTTGCACTTAGAATTTAGACTTATACTTCCCATTCTGAATGCTCTAGAAAAATTACTACTTACATTAAAATAATAGTCTCTGGGAGTGTTGTACTTTTTTTTCTTAATAAGTTTTTACGTAACGTAATAAAACAAGGTGAACTTTATAAAGGTTATTTTATAACTATTAAAGATTATTAATGACTACAAAATTAAGTTAATTAATACTTCACCTCTTGAAACAGTTTGTCCTAAAAAAAAGATAATACGAGTATAATTGGGTAGCGAATAAAGGAATCCAAATTATTTGGTTGGGTCGGTAATAATACATGCGAAGTTTGAAACGAAAACCAAATTGCACTTTTGATCTGTTTTAAAAATATATGTTTACATTACGTCGTAATTCTTTTTTTCGGCAAATTGGAAATAAGCCAATGGTTTTAAATTTTTCTGATCCCTTAGTGACAAATATAATACAAATAAAATTGTAACATTCAAATATGTTTTAAGTTGTACATGTTTCATATACATAATTGCAAACCCAATTCAGATACATAATTGTTAACCGACTTGATAAAGGAGGAGGTTATCAATTCGTCGGACGGACGTTTTTTACTCGATTTTTCCGTCAATTGTGAACTGATTTGCAAATATTTTTTTTAATCGATGGTGTACACTCCCGAGGTGGTCCCAAATCAGGATCAATGGAACTCAGGGAAATCGAAAAAAAAAACCCCCAAATTATAGACACTTACACGTGTTTCATATATTTGTTATCAAAGCTATTAAGTAGGTTTCACAGCTATATCTAGAAGTACATATTTATACTAAAAAGTAGAAAAAAACTTTTTTAATTAAAAACAAAACCGACTTCAAAAGAATAGAAGCCATAAAAATGCACTAAGAAGTAAATAAATAATTACTTTTTTTATTCTGCTTCAGTTTACGGATAACAAGGTGGTGTAAATATACGTCACGTGGTTCATGTCAATAAGTGTTTTCATGAACGAGTCTTTACTACTACAAAGTCTATTTTGGGTTGTCTTTTTTCTACACTAGCTAATGCTGTTGACTGAAAGGGCCTTTACAGCTTCACCGTAACCTTGCGGCGAATACTGAAGGCACTCGCCGCAAAAGGTAACTAGTAGAAGGGTTCGAACCTTGGCTTGGCCGCTACCTATTTCATATAATTCCCGCGGAATTTGAACCTAGCTAAACCCTACAACTTTGATTTCTTCATATAAAAACAAAAAAATGTTTCCTTACAGGATCTATGTACCTGCGTATTATGTGCAGGAGTGTGTATGCAGTGTTCGCAAATGTACGTGGTTTGTAGGCAAAGATCGTACTACTGCGAGTGATTTTATCGTCGCGGTCGATTAAAATGTTACGCGGACGCCACCTCTTGTGGACAGCGTGTCGGACTGGGCTGTTGGTTGATGCTACTCTTTTGCGTATGATAGCATAGGCAAACATCCCAGATGCGCTGCAAAATTGCGGTAGTCCCAGTAATGCTCTGAAAACGCTATTGTATTGGGCGCGCAAGGCACTGAAACTCTTTTAACTGTAGGTAACCCATAAGCTGCAGTATTAATGTAATGCCAGGTATCGTTATCAAGGCAGTGGACTGTGCAGCGGAAACACCGAAGTGTGCCGCGTGCGCAGATGCGGAAAGGGAGGACCGGCATCACATGGGGGTAGTCTTTTGCCGGCCTCCGGTTACGAGGGCACCTTTTCCGCGGGGTGCACCGTAGTAGGTGTAGGGAGGGGAGAACAGATGGCTGGTGCTGGTGGTCCCTCCTCGTTATGTCTTGCGTTTGCAACACGAGATGAGGGGGGCCACGTGTGCTGGAGAGGAAGATGAGGTGTGTGGTGGGGGTGAGGTGGCTATTGCTGTAGCAGTAATCACCCCTCTCCCCCTCGGATGGTAAGGCTTCTTTTAAAGAGGCGGGCGGAGAGGTGGGGGGACTTTCTCCCTCCATCCTCATTAGGCTGTTGACGGACGGGCCCATTGAGCTTACCGCAGGGGGCGACGCGGAGAATGCTCTGCTTATCCCGTATCGTCCCCATCCTAAATGCGGTGGGCGGCTCCGGGGGGTTTTAGTGTGTATTTCCGTGCGCCTCACGCCCGGGCGAGTCCCACACTGGTGCGGAAACGTCCCTCCGCACCCCCTTACCCATTGCATTGTGGGACTTCGGTCTCACTAATGCAATGGGTAAGGGTAGTGCGTAAATGAATTTCCCCCCGTGAAAAAAAAAAGGTTTCGTTATCAAGAATCCCATTAAAAATTGATTATACGGTACACGACACATAATAATTCTCTTATGCGAATAGGGAGAATATACAAGAAGAAATCAAGTATAATAAATAATTTCGATATTATAATTTTTTAGGCATTTATCTCATCTTATAATAGTCAAATTTCAACCACCCGGTGAATGCCATAATTAAAAATGTCATAATGAAATGAAAACAAGCAATATCATAATCCCCACTTTTAATAGGAAATTCGGGCGTCGTTTATTCCCCGATTTTCTTCCAGGATTAAGACTTTATAGTATCTACCTAAATATTTTATACCATATAATAATATGTATAAATTAATTTTTTTCCATAAATTATGTATTATATAAATTAAGAGCCTTGAAATACGAAAAAGTATGCCTGGTTTTATTGTCGTAATCAGGCGTTCGTTAAAAAAATTTGAGGAATAAAAACAAAAACTAGAAGTTATAAATCATAGTTAAAGTCTTTCACATTTTAAAATTGGATGAAAAATTAAAATCAGTCCAGTTTTGGAGTAGGGGACAGGAGAATACGAAGTGATGATTTCTTCGTCTGTTTTGCATTGGTATGAGTAGCCCGAGCTGCTGTTGTCCCTTTCACGCTTTAAACTCTTTCGATGTGGCGCAACGCAATAGCAATAGATTTTATTCTGAAATGCCTATTCTTCAAATTTGTTACTGCCTGCATTCCCTCTTAAGCCAAATGAGAGATTAAGATCAAATGAAAACTCGAAAGCATTGTTAAGTTAACAAAGTTATTGGGGCACACTAATTTCATTATAACGGTTTCATGGGTGGCCTCTCTAATTTCTCATATGATTTTTTTTAAACATGATTTTTTGTACTTCCGATAAGCAAATATTAATGTTAACTACCTGTTCGTCTTGAAATGAGTTCTTCATTTGGTAGATAAGTCGGCGCTCAAAGAAAAAGATAAGAAATCGGACAGTATCCTGTCACCATTAAAAAGTGTACAATCACGGTTTAAAAGCAAATTCTCGAAGCCATTGTTTGGTTAGCGGGAACTTTTTCACGGTTTATCTCCGGCTGCGATTGTTGATAACGACGAGGTGGTTCGGGCGCCACTCGTTTTGTGGCCACGTCGTCAAGGTTTTAGCGACATTTTCGGAAATATTTTTGAAGTGCAACTTGTTTCTATACTGGGAGAGTAGATGTTCAAAGTAGCGTCACGCGATCTGCATCAGATATTAGTGTCATGAATTTGAGTATTAAAAAGCGAATAGATATACGAGTAGGTACGTAATGAAACAGAAAGAGACAACAATAATCACGCTATAGCTTAGATTTTGTAGAATATTGTTTTTACATCGCGGTGCTATATTAGTTTTTGAGGGAGCATTCGCATGATTGTGTTTTAGATAGTAGACAAAGATATATTTTATCTCTTTCTTAGTTTCTGATATCAATATATTTATCTTCCAGATTTAAAACTATATAAAGATTGCAAAAGAAATTTCACATCTGACACGTTGATTCTTAAATGTTCGATATACTCGTATATTACATTTTACCATTTAGTTTTAATGGGTAACTAACTATGCTAAAAGTCTATACACCTATAGAATTATAAAGTATTAAACAACACACAACAATATATTTGTATTTTCGGAATAAATAAAATTATTACATAAACAATATATTACCGAGTACATATTACATAACATGTTTGTTCGAGTATCGAAATTCAATTTACAGTTTTAAAACGTTAATAGAAAATAATAATTAAAATTACGCTCGTCACTTTCATGGCCCGACATGGAAGCGGTCTTCCGAGAATTTCGACCAGGTAATTAAACATCACAATGAGAATCTCAAAAATGCTTTTGTTTTTATAACAATTCCAAACAGTGGGACTTTATCATCCAAGACGAGAGGTTGTCTAGCCGTTTTATGGCCACTCTTGAAAACGTCATAACATTTTAAATATTCTTTAGAAAAATTACATATTAAGAAACGTGTACTATTTTACATTGTTTTTTTTTATAAGCAGCTAGAGGATTATACTTATTGTTTATAATTATTCGACGTTGAAAACTCGCAAAGTTTTCAAGAAATCTTTACATTTCAAAAATCTGTATCTGGCGGCGCGTTAATAACATAAAAAACTATTACAAATCTGACTAGGATTTAGTATTCTATTATTTTAGGATTCTATTTAGTACGCTAACTTCTACCTACATGGAGTACGTATTCCTAATAATAATAGTAAATTAACCCTCCATAATAATTAGAGCTAACATGTCTTCTTGCAATATTTTATTCAATACATATAATACAAAGCATCATACATACAGTAATAAATAAGATTGTTTAAAATAGGGATATCTAAAATGTAATTAGTATCCAGCGATATAATTTTTACAACTGTATTTAATCCCCAATGAGGAATACCGGTTAATTTTGTTCTGCTATAATTTTTTTTTACACTTTATAGGCTCAGCGTTCATCTGATGTTAAGTGACGATGTGGCCCAAGAAGGTAACACACACTAAGCTTAGAAGTACTTATTTTCAATTGATGATACCGAAACACGTCTATTGGTATTTGGCGACATGTTTCAATCTTGAGGGTGGTAGCAATGCGGAGCCCCGGGTACAACTAGGCCGTATATTTTGAAGAGATGATAGTTCAGTGGTAATGAAATCGTATACCGCGTCGACAGACGTTGGTTCGAAGTCACTTATCCTATTCCATAATGAGACTGATATTTTTGAGGAGAAAATCTTGATGAAACCATAACATGATGATAGTAAAGCATTTTCTAATGTCCTCGTGACTACATGTTTGAAAATTTGTTGCCGAGCTCCTGTACATATGTGTGTTCCGGCAGCATCACTTGAGAACCAGTACCTCTAGACTTAGCGTGTTTACTGTTTTGGGTCACATCGTTACATAACATCTGGTTGTTTATTCATAATCAAAATATACCACCTATAGACTGCATAAGTATACATTTTATTATTTATTTCTTAGTGTCACCACTTAAACGCCGTCTTATACGTGATATACTGTACTATGTAGACGACTGACGTCATAGAATTAGTAACGCGAATCAATAAGTATTCCCCTAACGAGAATCGCTCAATGCCGCTAATGAAGTCTTCACTTCAAAAAAAACTGGATTATGTATTTGAAATGTTCCGACGTGTTCTTGTCTTGTTTCGGGCTATGAAATTAAACCAAAGAGCCCAGCAACGCGGAACAATTTCCGACAATATCGTTAACAGTAAAAAGTATTATAGTTCCAAAACGAACTAATTTTAACTGTTCACATATATTTGTATCGGTATGTAATAAATCTGAGTAGCAGTACACAGACAAACATGTAGGTAACCGAGAAGAAAGAGTCATTATGTGTTATTAATATGCGTAGACCCCTGAACAACAAGCCCGGTGCATAGAGTAAAAAATGTTAATACAGTAAGTAACAATAATACTCGACAGGATAAATTGTGCCTAAGGCACGATAGCAGTTAATATCTTCAAACTTTATTAATATTCAATGGTTTTTAAAGTATTAAAAGAAAGGCAATGATTGATTGATGCACACACTCCGACAGACAACTAGATACAAAGGTACAAAGGTTTTTTTTTTTAACTATTAATCAAAAAATGTTGGGCCTAGCTAGGGTCAAATTTTTTTGGATTGTTTTAAACTCAAGAAACGACCAAGCCGAGGTTCGTACCGCTTTGTGGTAACCCTTGTGCTAGTTACCTTTTTGCGGCTGAGTGCCTTCAGCATTCGCCCACAAAGCCACGGTGAAAAACAAAGAGGCTTTAAGAAGGCTAATATTTTATCATAAGAAGAGTTTTGTAAGTAATGTTTGAGAAATAATTGAGCAATCTTTATTTGTGTATTATTGATGCCAAAGCAAAGCCTATTAAGAGGACATGCGGTTGGAAAAATAGATATTTCAGAAATATATTGCTATCACGTTGCGCCCCAAAGAATGAGTCAAAAGAGGGCTGAAACTGCAGTTCGGGCTGATTTTACCTATGCAAAATAGACGAAAACATCACTTCGTAGTGCCCTGTTTCCACCTCAAAAACTGAACCGATTTTTAATTTCCTACCAGTTTTAGAATAATAAAGACTATGGCTATGCCTGCCTTTCTTTTTTTATATTTATTTATCAATTTTGTTTGACGATCGTTTGAAAATAACGGTAAAAATCGAGCATTTTTTATTTGCAATGGGTACCTACTAGTTTATAGAATAACGAATTTATGGAAAGAATTAAAACGTACGGGCATGGCGGTGGTGGATATATATTATTTGGTATTAAAATATTTACCATAATGCTATTATCCAGGGAGAAAACAGAAAACTAAGTTTGTATGGAATAAATGCCGCTAGGATATCCTCTTAAAACTTATCATCATTAGAAAGGTTTAAAATAGTACAGAACTTTTTTAAATTTTATTACAAATAATTTCAATCAATTGTCTTAGAGTTTTTGGCAAATATAAGGTTTTTTTACACGATATAGGCTCAGTGTTTTGACCACAATCTCACCTAATTTTAAGTGACGATGTGGTCCAGGATGGTAAACACACTAAACCTATGAATTGGTTCTCAAGTGATGTTGCCGAAACACACTTATTGTTATTTGGCGACATGGATGATTTGATCGTATAGCATCTAATTTTACTGTCGTTTCATTTGATTTGATCTTTTCACATAAATGACGTATACTAGAGATGAGAAAGTATGAGTCTTCTTATTCCAATTGTGTTTAATTTTATGTGTGATTTGGACATGCGTCCGAGAAAGATGGATAATAAATATTATACCACAGTATATCAAGCTTCGATATTAGTATTTTTCAATGGCCTGAAAGTACCTAACTATTTTATTGCAACCTTTATGTTACCACAGAATTAATAACTCGAACCATGAAATAGCTAAAAACGTTCCTGCTAAAAAGCAGCTATTTTACTAGAGCGATTATATGAAATTATAAAAATAATATGACATAGTTCAATCCATGTAACAATGACAGAATTATGTATACTTCGCGATTGAATAATACATTTGAAATTAAAGGTAGTGTCATATCTGCGATAACTTATTCATTTATTTGGACAAAGAGCCTTCATACGGCGAACGCGTTCCCGCCTCAACAAAGGCAGCGGTGCATCGGTTCAATTCTTCGCTTTTGTTTTTTTGTGCGGAGGTACATGTGCGCACGTTTTGATGCCGTATGCTTGTTGTTTCTTTTCTTTATTTTTCACACAGAGCAACTGTTCTATAGAAATCTTAATGAAGTAATTAGTCTACGATATCTTAATTAGTTTATTTAGTTTTACATTGTGTTTACAGTTTCAATAATAACTAAAATGATGATGTACTGCAAATTTTATCCTAAGTTTGAATTAGAAATTTTCTTACCGCCGGTTTGAGGAAGATTCATATAATAATATTAGCTATGTGCCCGCGGCTGCGCCCGCGTTTCATTTATGCTTCACTTAGTTTTTTTTTACACGGAACTCAAAATTTGTTAGTACGAAGATAAAGTAAAAATATTTCTCATAAATTGAAGCACTTAATTTTTTTTTATTCATTATTTTATAAATTTTGCTTTTTTACGCGGACTCCTAATTATTTTCGAAAATTAAAAGTACCCCTAGATACTTGAAGTAACTTCAACTATCTACCAAAAAAAGTATATACAGACAAAAATTTTAAAAATTGTATTTTTTGGTATAGATATCGTTATATACATTCATATCTATGTAGTAAAAAAAATTAACTTTGACATTACAAACAGACACTCCAATTTTATTTATTAGTTAGTATATATAACTATTGTCCGATATTGAACTTTACTTATCGAAATACAATAAAAGAGAAATAGAAACTCACTCCACACCCCTGCGACTTAGTATTTTTTATATCATTTGCTAAGGTAATTTAAAGATTTGCTGTCAAACATTATTGCTTGTAGAAAGGTTCATATAATATAATAGACAGCAGCGTCTCTGGCCCTTGTAGCGCCCGTGTGCCACCAGTATCCTGGCGCCCTTTGAGAGCGTTGGCGCCCCGAGCGACACATCTTTGTAGGTGTCACGAGCATCGCTTGGCGCCCCCTGAAGCCCCGCGCCCGTGTACGCCGCACACCCTGCACTATAGGTAAAGACGGCTCTGATAATAGAAACGTTTAAAAAAAAAAAAACAAATAGGTAGGTAACAAAAGGCAAGTCGCTGCAAAGAATGCGCACCGCGTGGCCTGCACCTAGCGCCTGCGTCGTTCACTGCAAAAACTGGCGCCTGTATTCTCTTGTCATTTGAAACCATTTGATAAGCAACTGTAAAACCTTCTAGTAGAAAGCTTATTCTCGCATCAAAAAGTTTATTGCTATTCCCGAATGCTTCTTTCCTGATAACGAGCACGCCTTTGCATTATCGATTGTCGATAATAATATTTACTTTTGTATTATTTGTACAGATTTATTATTTTACAATTACTTCAGACAAATTATGAGATATTATTAAATATATATACTAACTGTAGTGAAGTATAATGTTTCCTAAATATATTTTTCTACGCCATTTCATAAACCCTTTAATTCAATTTTAATTAGTATCTTTCTTAATAAAAGTAATCTATTAAAATACAAGAAGGGGTGAAAAAAATAAACCCAAATGATGTAAAACAAAAATAGATTCAAATAATCGACATTGATAGACGTTTGCATGCAAAGCGCTAGACTACACTACGGACCGTTTCTATTCGCTATCTTCTTCACACGCGTTCTTTCACGCATTTCATTTCATTCGATTCAGTCAAGCTTTGACCGCTTGCGTGTTGAGACGTGTGTTTGTGAATTTCATAACTCGTGCGCGTGTTTATTTATTTTTCATGAAAATTCACGT
Organism: Samia ricini; assembly: GCA_014132275.2. Taxonomy (NCBI): domain Eukaryota; kingdom Metazoa; phylum Arthropoda; class Insecta; order Lepidoptera; family Saturniidae; genus Samia; species Samia ricini. The sequence goes on along the minus strand of AP028164.1, from coordinate 3,657,160 downwards.
GCTTGAACATAAACAAAAACTAAGCATCACGACAAATGTAAATGTTTAAGTTATATATTAACGTAATAATAACTGTGATAGAATAGTAATAGAAAGAGAATATAAAAAAGGAACTTATATAAATTGTGTGTTATTTTTAACTATTTATTTCGGTTTAGGCCGATGTTGTTGGACCACGGAGTGCCGGCTACCAACGTTATGGTGATTGCATAGTGTCTATTAGTTACAATAAGTGGCAATTGACGTAGTCATGGCGTTGTTTAATTTTAGCCTGTGTTTTGTACTCATTCTGTATCAGCTCACGGCTGCTTACAGTGACGAAACTTCATCTGAATCTACGGACCTCGGTGTTACTGGTAAGTTAGTATTTTAACTTGCCTCCTAACTATATTATATATATATCAAAAAAATAATACTAAATGTATCAATGTAAAAATTATATCAAAAAAAGGAAAGGCTTGTCGCAATTGTGCATAATTATGATCCACAGACTGCTTATTTCGTGACCCACGGATGGATTTTTTTTGCGTATTTGCATTGCAAAATTGACATAAGTAGTCAGTTGTTTGGAGTGAAACTATTTACTTACTGTATCACGGTCTGGTAGGAAAACACATTGCTATGGATTCCTTGGTACTTTTTCATAAGAGTAGAACAAATTTTAAGGCTCAAGTCTATTTGTATTATTCATAACGATTTGTTTTTCCATAAATTTCTCTGTCACCATAGGATAACTATGTGTATTTTACTTTAAAGTGATTTATATTACTGTATGTAATATTTGTGTAATATGGTGTAACATACTTATTTGTAATCTTTATACGGCCGTTCAATCTAGAAGAAAGTGCGTAGATTAGCATTATTCAATACTTTGTTGTCATTTGTTTTCTCTTTATACTTACACGAATGTGAATAATAAATAAACAAGTAATAGGTTCATAATTAGTATGTAGTCTTGAACAGTAATTTACTTGACTTTAACATTGTATTGTCTTCCTATTGTCTCATGTATTTTATATATAGGTGGGGATAATAATTAAGTCAATTTATTTACAATCCTATAGAATAAATTTGGCGGTTTATAATCACAATTTCACAATATTTTAACTCTTTAAAAAATACTTATATTAACTAACACGTCTACCTACTTACTGTGATTTAGAATATTTTAATGACCGGCCTCATGTCTAAACATATTATGTCTTTTTCGTTAAATATGTCATGGATAAACAATTTCTAAATGGACGATTATTCTGATATGTACAGTTAAGAATATTATTTGTTCTTTTGTATATAAAATATTGTGAAATTCTCTGTAAATCATAATTAAATCATAATGTGAAATTAATCAACAAACAAATAACTATTCTAATTTTCAGATAACATATAGGAACTTACAGATTACAAATATTTTAAGCGAAACACTCTCATTATCGTAACGAGCTGGCTAACTAAGCACTTAAAATAAGTAATTTATTTTAACCTCCTTTATATGTTCCGCTCTGTATTATTCACTGGTCATATTACAACTGTTCTTTTTTTATTTACCACGAAACTATAGCTCAACGATAGTACATAAAATAACCACAGACTAAAACTTGTTATTGTTGGTTTTTGATTATGCTTTAGAATATCCACGTGACAAAACGTTGATCGCATGTAACTTCTTCATCTCTTCAAAATTATTCATTAAGCATTTTAGGTTATGGCACTAACTAATGGTCGAAACTTTAAGGAATATACAAACTTGATGCTTTCTTATCAAATATAATTAAATATTTAGACAAGTTATAGCTTTATGAGGAAAGGAACATTGGATGAACACATCCTCACCATAAAACTTAAATAATCAACATTTCCTTGTTTTTTACTTTTTTCGACATAACGAAAAAATTAAATCACTAATAATAGACATTCATATGCACTAACTATAGACAATAGTTGTTGTTATCACATTATAGTATGTTTTTATATTTAGGCTTTCAAAAATGTAAATTCCATTTAGGGTTAAGTGAATAAGGCCTTTCCTTCCCGTCAACGGTCTTTATTCAATTCGACACAAGATAAATCAAGGGTCTGATAAAATATCGAAAGAGATCGTGCTGTCGTTCGACTTCTTGTCGAATTCATTCGCTATGATCGCCATAACTTTTTATATATAATAAAATGTATAAACTAAAATGCACTCAGATAAATACGTCTATGATTTAAAATCATGTAAATCAGCCCTCCAATTATACCGTATCAAAAGAACAAACAAACAGAACTGTTGCCTTTTATAATATGTAAAGAAAATATACAGTATAAAGTACTTATAACTACTCACTCAAGTTAATCAAATACACTAATAAACACGAATGTTATCACTAATGTATTTATTTATCGAACTTAGGAGTTAATCTCTTTACTTAATAACTAAGAGTACAAAGCAACTGCATCCGTCTCGGCCAAAGAGATTAGAATTTATAGTGTTCATACGGTAAATTTGATGTTAAACGTATTTGATTTTAAATGTTACTTACAGCCAATAATGCTAATCACGGAACTGAATATTAGGTTGTTAATTCTTAGGAGTCAGCTAAAGAGGACTTTTGTTCCAATGAATATCTAGAAAGGACTATTTCTTGCTAGCATAAACATTCGTGAAGATAATGTTTTTCAATTTAATTTAAAGTTCTCGTATGGACTTGACATCATAGGTTTTTGTGAATTAGCCATAAAATATTACACTTCCTAGCTTTCGTGTTGTATGTTCGTTATTAATTTATTTTTGTAAAATCGTTGTATCTATAGTAAGAGTAACATATGATAAGCATCAAGAATCTAAACACTTTTTTTTACATTTTAACATAGATACACCGCGCTGACTTAAAATACACGATATTACTAAAAGTACACAGCAAAATTAATCTATTTATTGCAGAATTAAATTAAAAACATAATAGAAACGAAAGAGCAAATCTTCTTTAGATTGAAAATATTTTATTCTCATGGTTGAGATTTATTTAATTTTTTAGTGATGGATTTAATATAACCACTTTATTACAAACAGTCGAAAATTAGTTTATTATAAGTCTCGTTTAACTGTAGACTGTATAGTTTTAATAATGTCTTTGGTGTCAATCGACAGGCACTCATGACCCCGGCGGCAAAGATAAAGTACAGCCGGCGAGTTTACACGGCCCGATTCGTACTAATTACATGTTAAGAGTTTCAAAGCCGCTCATTAGAAATCATATTGCGTGATTATTCCATTATTAATTGCTGAGTAAGTATGGGCACTTATGTGATACCAATTATACGCCGTTTACATTGACGGGTAGCTTTGGTTATAGCGCTATTTTCGATGTAGTATGAGAAATTCTTGGCCACGTCCGCCTGTTATAGTTTCTAGATTTGATTCTACAAAGCGCGAACCTTTGAATTCACCTCATTCGAATACATTGACATTATTAGTACATGACACTGTATTTACTTAGACTCTTGCAATATCTTCAAATAATAAAAAAACAAACAGTTTCTACGAAGACTTTGTTTTGCATGTGTATAAATGTACTTTGCATATGTCCATCCATCCATTAAACCCACAGACGTCCACTTCTGGGCATAGGTATGCGTCAAAGATCTCCATGACGACCGGTCTTGCCCCACCCGCATCCAGCTGATTACTCGCGACCTTCACCAGGTCGTCGGTCCACCTTGTAGGGTTCCGCTACGGGTTCCGGTGCGGGGTAGCCTTTAAGAACCCGTTGGTCTCGTTGGGCATCGGTTCTGCGAACAATGTGGGCAGCCCACTGACACTTAAGTTTATCAATCCTTCGGGCAATGTCTTTACATATCTGTTAGTAGGTATTTGTGGATTAAATAGCTTTAGGCAAGATGTAGATTCCACAGTATTACATACAAATGATAACGATTCTGACTGAGGTTGTTAAAATTTTGGTGCCTTTGTCAGTCTGCAATTTCGGGGTAGGTTAACTTCTGGGTTAGTGAATCTATAAAAGTCGCGCGGACAATAGAACAGTCCGTTTAAAAAATAATATTTTATTGCTTGTTTTTTTATATGATCGATTTTTTTTTGTTTGTACGTACTTTATTTGATTACATTTTTTATATCTTATAATGGAATTAAATTATTATCAGGTATTTAAAATTATTATAAATAGTTTTATGTCGTGAGTCAGGTATTGCAGTATGTGTCGCGGTGTAAGCTTGCGATCCCGTGTTGCCCCCCCCCCCCTCGTGTAGCGGTTGAGATTGTCACTCATAGGGTTTTAGTGGGTAGTCGCTAGGGTCTCCTTCCCTGGTGTTAGTCCCACACACCCTCCCTGCCCCTGCGTGGGAGGACTGTGCCTAAACGCATTTCCCTAAAAGGTATTGCATTATGTGACTTATTATAGGTTGAGAGTCTCCTGTATCATGTGGGGGGGTTTTATTTTTTTCCGAACCACCCACCGTCCTCACGTGTTTAATGGACGATCCTTTTGCAGAAACCCGCGTTCGATTCGACTGCATGGGGTTTCGAAAAGTCTTTTTCTATTGTTATAATAATGATTTTTTATAATAACTGTTTTAGTATTTAAGTTTAAAATAAGAAAAAAAAGGCAGTGTGGCAGTAAGATTTTGAACAGAAATACAGATATTGGTTTGGGCATGTGGAGAGGATGGATGAAAAAAGATTTTCGTAACAGATTTACAATGCTAGGATCACTGGAGACCTCGGTAAAGGTCAACCTAGGCGAACGTCTCTCTGCCAGATCGAAGACGTTCTGAAAAAATGCCGCGGTTAAAAGTACCCGTAAACAAAAATATGTATGAAAGCGCGCATGAAAGTAAAAGAAGCGAAAGATGTTTTTCAGAATCATAGAAGGTGGAAGGATGTAGCCTCTGCGTACCCTTGTAAGAGAGAGGCGTGATGTTATGTATGTAACTAGGTTCGAAATAAATGTATTTGGAAATATTTTTTTTCCTAGAAACACTCCGGTAAGATTGTATTTATCGCACTCGTTGAACTTAAAACAGGCATGTCGGCACAAGTATTGGTGGCACACGGTGACGTCATTAGGAAATCAATAGATAAGTGTTATCGGATCAGATAGCAAATGCTGTCTGGCGCCATGTGCTTAGCACTGTATTATAATATGATGATAATGTGCAGTCGACTCAATATTACCCATCTAAGTCAAATTACATTGTCTTCTATTGTCGATAGTATTCCTTAAGACATACACTTCGAAGTCTATAAAAATTTTGGATTTACTTAATACTGGCCGAATATGTAACTTGTATCTTTATTCGGTTTCAATCCCGAAGCGATGATAGCTTAGTTGGTAGTGCGGTCGGATTTCGCTGCACTGGACGCGGGTTCACACCTGTACGTATTCAATTCAAAAATCAGCCTGACCTTTCGGTGATGGAAAGCATCGTGAGGAAACCATAGCATGGTGATAGGGCATTTTCTAATGATGCCCGTCTGGGTAATTACCACCCCAAGTTTGAAAACCTGTCGCCAAATACCAATAGGTGTGTCTTGGCAGCATCATTTGAGAACCAGTACCTAGGCTTAGTGTGTTTACTATCCTGGATCACATCGTCACTTAATGTCAAGAGAGATTGTGGTAAAAACACTGGGCCTATACCGTGTTAAAAAAAATAACATCATGACCATACAAAACCATAGTTTGGTGATAGGCCTTTTCTAAAGGTAGATACCGTTATCATTTTGAAAATCTGTCGCAAAGCAACTTATAGGTGTGTTTCGTCAGCATTAACCGAGAGCCAGTGCCTCTAACCTTAAGTCATTTACTATCCTGAACCATATTATCACTTATCACAAGTTGAGATTGTGTCTATAGAGTATTAAAAAAACTCTAATTATTATCAAAAAAAATTTAGTACCAAGATTAAGTAAGTAAAAATATTTCACATAAATTCAAACACTTGGCCGTATAAAGTTCGGATCAGACTTTAATGTGTCGAGTACCCATAAAAATAAGACAATAGGAAAACAATAAAAAGCTGGCGTAAACGCCAGGTAAATTCTAAAGGGGTTAATAAAATTTTTGTGAGTTTGAATTTTTTTACGCTGTACCCTAATTATTTTCGAAAATTAAATGTACCCTAAGTTACAAGAAGTAACTTCAGTTATCTACCAAAAAAAGGCCCTTCAAAATCGGTCCAACTGTTCCAGAGATTACCCGAAACTAAAATACAGACTGACAGACAAAAATATTCAAAATTATAATGTTGGTATCGTAAATGCATTCATTTCTATTTAGTAAAAAAAAAATTGTTATTATAAACAAACTTCAATTACATTTGTTAGTATAGAATGATAAACTTGCTTATAATTTATAAAGTCGTTATCGATTTACGGGGGGGTTTATGAAGTGTTATAATAATTACGACCACTTAAAACAACTAAGTGCGAAAATCCATCATAAATAATAATAATCATTACGTTTCGAAAACTTTAGCAAAAAAAATAAAAATATCCATTTTTTTTTTTCATTGATAACACTAAAGGCTGTCAAATAGTACTAAACTGAATTTAAAAAAAGAAATCAGTTGACGAACAGAGAAAGAAACTCAACTATATCTTTGCCTATTCTTTTGAATTTTAAATCCAATACGGTTGTTTGTTTTTCTAACTGGTTAACGTTGTTGACCGGAAGGGCCTTTACATCTTCACCGTGACTTTGTGAGACGAGTGCTGACGGCACTCAGCCGCAAAAAGGTAGCTAGCACAAAGGTTACCAAAGTGGTACGAACCTCGGCTTGGCCATTACCTGAGTGTAAAAAATTCTGCGGAATTTTGAACCTTCCAATACGGTTGGATAGGATTCATTCATGATTTACGATAAGCTATCAGCTATATATGCCCAGTGACTGTAAATGCCGTGTACATTGACACTATAATCATATTGCTAAATCATTATTATTTCAAAGTGATTATTAGTCGGAAATGATTTACAGTACTGAGAGTTCATTAAACTTTTAATAGAAATTCAATTACTTTAAAACTTGCCTAAATTATAATCAATCTTTTTATTTCATTTCAAACAAAGGAACTATTTATTTCTGACAAAAAACATGTCATTTGATAACCTTTTCTGCTTGAAGGAAAAAAATAAAAAAGCTCAAAGTTGCTCCAATGGCAATGGAGAGGGCTAGGCTTGGAGTTTCACTGTGTGAACGAATTGAGGAGATCCGCAGAAGAATCAAAGTAAGCGACATTGCCCGAAGAATTGTTAAACTCAAGTGGCAGTGGGCTGGGCACATTGTTCGCAGAACCGATGCCCAATGGGCTAACGGTTTCTCGAATGGCTACCACGCACCGGATGACTTAGCGTTGGTAGGCCCCCCACAAAGTGAACCGACGACCTGGAGAAGATCGCGGAAATCCGCTGGATGCGGCTGGCCCAAGACCGGTTGTTTTGGAGATCTTTGGGGGAGACCTATGTCCAGCAAAGGATGTCTTTCGGTTGAATGGATGGATGGTTGGAGTTGTAGAATTTATGATGAGGAGCGCTATAAAAATTACATAAGCATTTTGCTTTGTTTTGTTTTGTTTATTTTTGATTACATGAGGGGTCGGAATATTAATTACGCAAGCAATATATACTTAAAAATCCTCGTTTTGTTTGTTCCAAATTATACCAAGGTTTATGTAATTATGAGCTGTGCGTACCGTTGCTAATATGGAGGGAGGGGCTGTCAAAAATAAACAAAAATTTCCTTACACAATTTTTTACGTAATTTGGAAGGACCCCTAAAATTGTTACAGAGACCTTCACAAGTAACATATCACCGTTTGACCTCAGGAATTGTATTCCTGTTTTAGGTTGTTTAATTAATTATTCTAAACTATCATAATATGGATAGTGTCCATTTTGTTATTACGTTCAAGTAAATACAATTTGCGGTAACGAACTCTGATTATTATAAAAACTCTTACAAGAAAAAATAAATTAAAAAAAATGTTTCTAAAAATGTACCCCTTTACAAATAATAAAACATGTCACTGTACGTTTAAATGTTCAGAGACAAAAATCTATGGAACACACAAACAATGCGATGTATATATAGAATACGAAACAAAAGAAAAACGCATGTCTCTATCTTGAAGACTCATTAGTAAACCGCGGGTGGAATCCCGTGACGTCACTGGCGCCCGTCAACTGGCTCCAAGCGACGCCACATGTTGCCATGACGGTGTTTTTGTGTGCCGGTCACGTATCGAAATTGTGGGGTGAATTTTGGATTTTATTTTGTACCGTCCATTTTGGTACAGTTTCGTTTTAAAAGCATTTTTCATTTACACATAGACGTCAATTAACTTCTAAAGTAACTAACTTATATTTGCTTAATCTTTCTCGTGTGCTGTTCCCAACTCACTTGGTGCCGTCGCAGTGTGTTCTTCATATACTCCTTTTTCTGTCATATTATTTCTTACACACTCCATTAACATTTTCTTTGGCATTCCTCTACTTTTCCATCCTTACACATTCATATTCATTACTATGTTAGCGCTTCTTCTCGTCTCATAACATGTTCATACCAGAATAAATGATCTTCCCTTTCAACTTTATACCACTGGCCCCACTTTCAAACTCCCTCTAATTTATCTATTCTTGCCACACCACCCTTCTATCTCAATTTTTGCATCTTAGATATATGCAATCGTTTCTCATCCATCTTCTTAAATATTCCGGCATTCTGATCCATAAAATAGGTAAGGTCTTATAATGGATGTTGGCTGATTGCTTTAACTACAATCTCACCTGATGTTAAGTGATAATGTGGTACAGGATGGTAAATACACTAAGGTAATGGTTTTAAGTGATGCCGCCGAAAAACAACTATTGGTATTTATTTGGTGACAGGTTTTTAATCTTGGTTAAGGTTGTTACCGAGGCGATCATTAGAATATACCCTACGCATGGTGCTAGGGCATTTTTCCTCACGATGTTTTCCTTCACTGAAAGTTGAGGCTTATTTTAGAGTTGGATAGGTGGGCTTGAACCTGCGTTCATTGACGCCGAATCCGGCCACACTATCAACTGCGCCTTCATCGCTTTCAAGGTTGCGAATACAAACATGTCTGCTAAAAAAATTGGTAAGCACTCCTGTTGTAATATATTTAATTTTCCATATAGTCTTAATGTGTCGAGTACCCATAAAAATAAGACAATAGGAAAACAATGGAAAGCTGACGTAAACGCCAGTGCTTAAGGGGTTAATAATATAATAAATAATTCAATTTATATAAAACTTAAAAAACAATATTTCCATTTCGAACAAAATCGACACAACATTTTTTGACTATAAATTTCATTATAAGACGCGACGTGATCTGGTATTTCTAGTTGTAAAAAACATTTTTGTTATTCATTAAAAATACCTAACGGAGAAAACGAGTTTAATTATATTACTACTCAACACTAATCTTACCGAATAGAGTATATAATACGGACATTATTATTTGTTTTTTATTAGTCTATAAAATCTGTATTAATTTGTCTGCACTTATGTTTTGTGCTTTGTTGCTCTCGCTTTGTATATTAATAGGTTTTAAAGATGGGCTAATCTTTACGAAACTTGACGGTTTATTCTCGATCGTCGACTATTCGATTAACTAGTTAAATTCGTCCAGTCTTCAAGAATAATCGCAATGTATACGATTCTGTGGTGCATGTCTCTCTGCGTATTTGTACTGCTAACGTTGATTGTAAGTAGATCGACGGTTGATTTATTAATTTTGTTCTTTCAACGTCAATCCTTAAGAGGATATCCTAGTGACATTTATTCCATACAAACGTAGTCTCCTGTTTCCTAGCATTATGGTAAATATTTTTATACCAAATAATATATATCCACCACCACCATGCCCGTATGTTTTGTTTTTTCCATAGATTAGTTATTCTAGAATTTTTTAAATTGAAAAAAATTGATAGATTTTTGCCGTCATTTTCAGACGTACAGACATAGTCAAACTCTCTATTATTCTAAAACTGCAAGAAATTTAGAAATTGGTTCAATTTTGGAGGAGGATTTTTGGTCTATTTTACTTAGTTAAATCAGCCCGCGCTGCAGTTGTCCCTTTTGCTCTCTTTGGGGCGCAACGCGTTAGCAATAATTTTCTGAAATACCTATATTTCATAAATTTTAATTTTTTACGCGGGACCCTTATTATTTTCAAAAATTAAAAAAAGTCCCGTCAAAATCGATCTAACCGTTCTGGAGATAAGCCGTAACAATCAATAGACAGACAATTTTTTTTTTTTTTCTGTATAAGTACATATACTTATGTAAGTAGTAAAAAGGTGTAATTTTTATGTTGTAAACAGACACTTTAATTTTATTAATTTATATAGGTAGTTTTCGTAATGAATAAAGTTATTTATGATTTTTCTTTTATGAGCGAGTATTATTATCCAGAGAACCAGAAAATAATATAAAAATATTACAGGTAATTTTCTTTCCAACTCAAAGAAGTCTATGACGTCATAAATTGCATGTCAAAATACAATCAACGAAAATTTACGCTCGTAAATGAGAGCAATACAAACAGAGGGTGGGAACCGTTTACAATTTGTCTGGCGCCAAAAATTTCAGGCGCCCGTGTTCTTCATTCGATTGAAACAATCCAAATGAAACCTTATTCGAACTGTTTACAGTTCATTTCGGCTTGTACGTAACCAAGTCTAGACGGGATTCGGTAAAGCCCTTGGGATCACTTTGGCGTCCCCTATGATTGTGTAATGCCCCCTTAAAGGGCGCTTATTTTAGACAGATGTAAGCACACCTGCGTTGTACAGGAAACTTTATATCATATGTATTAAAAATAATGATAAGTAGTGCCTAGGTAACTTTAGTATGTAATCCGAATGTAATAATGATGTCTCAGTTATTGCCTAGGTAAGAGTAATAATGAAATGGATATTAAGTTACATACTGATGTATTGTAAAAAAAAAACGACATATGCGATATTTACTTATACGTTTCAATTTGTTTTGAATTGAAAACTTTTTTAGCGGCGTTGAGAGATTCTCGGTACCTAGGGGAAAAACATAAATTCGCGTTACCAATGCTAAGACATCAGCCGTTAACATGCTGCAGTATGTCAAGTATATGATGACGTTTAAATGCATGCAGAAATGCAGAGAGATAACTAATAAGATTTATATTTACGCATCCTATCGTAAGTTTCGATTATGAATAAACAATACCTATGTAAAAAAAAACCAGATAAATGTCAGCAATCCCAGTGGCTGCTCTGTTTTTTTTTTTAAATTCAATCTTGTAAGTCGCAATGGAGCAGTATATACAAACAAAAAAAAAATTATCACTTTTCCAACTTCCAATATATAACGTAATAATAACGTTACCTTTTAATATTGATTATTGAATTAACTGTACTGATATTGAAATTTATCTTACAATGTGTTATTTTAATTAATGTGTTTAATTAGACGAATAATTAAATAAATTATATTGCTTAATATCCTGCTACTTGTACTGTTTACTTAGCTTATTGTATACCATACCACTAGACTTGTGACTGATGAGTCACGGTAGCTAAACAGAGAAACGTTTCTCGTAATTTAATGGGGTCGAACATCTTCTAAGAAATGGTGCGTGCGGCACTGACTGCGCGCGATGCCGTCGTAGAAATGCATCGAGTTTTTTTCTATATTCTTGAAAACAAGTGCGTGATTATTTATTTGTAAACTTTTTCAATGGAAACAACAAAGGGGATAACGAATTCAATGTTGTTCAAGCACACTACAGTTTATTTTGAAATGAAAACAGGTTGAGATTTTTTTTATTGGACAGTATAATTGTATTGTTTTAAACAGTTTTTTTTAAATTAATAATAACATATTTACAATTTATTATACATCGGGAGAGTGAGTTTTATGGTATGATTTTAACAAATAACAACGTTAGACATGAATCAAATTACGTTGTAAGTGGTAGCAATATATTAACATGGGTAATTGATGCTATTTGATATACAACTTAGTAGTGCATATCGAAACGACAGTTGCAACCGACTTCCGCCATTTACCGGAAACATGGCGCCAACGGCGCCTGCGCCGACGATCCCCGATTTTCAGCCATTCACATCGTTACCGCGAGCCGTGCCGGACGTCACGCTCCGTAGCCCCTGCGATAATTGAACTACACGCGTAATAAAATAATCATTTACATATTATTTGTGTGAACAAAATATATTTGCTTTATTTATACATCGTTACTTTCACTCATGTTCCTACCAATTTCTTATCTTCCTTTACCTAACGGTATTTTTTACACCTTTCTTACTTGGTTCTGATTCAGAATTCCGTAGATCTATATACATTTGCCCATAACATGTAAATCGATGTAATATTTATTTTTCGCTACGAATAATTTATAGATATTTAAAAAAAAACATGATGCGGGAATCCGCTAAATACGGATGGGGCAAGACCGGTCGTCGTGTAGATCTTTGGGGGAGACCTATGCCCAGCAGTGGACGTCTTTCAGTTGAATTGATGGATGGATAGATGATAAAATTATCAAATAACAATCATAGATGTAGTTACATACAAGTAACAACCGATTTAATAAAAAAATAATAATTTTGGTTGACCAATAGGAAACGTCGCCTCAGCTATTTCTTAAATCTGTTCCGCAAATTTTAATCAATTACCTAATTATAATTGTGAATACACGGAGCAATTAGATGTCCAGATAACCGAACACTATGATCTCTCACCTTGGTTTTTCCTGGAATACATAAAAATAAATCACATTCGACATTTGTATTAGTATCGAGTCGTCGCCTGCCAGGACCTTGCAAATAGAGTATTAATCCAACATATCACGCCGTTTGCAATGCACTTGCTAAGCAGGTCATACGTATGCGTAGAGTGACTCGGCCACTCGCTTTACGAAGGTGACTGTGTACTTCGATACTGAACTAACTACGGAGGCTTTCTTACAACTGAGATATGATTTTTTTACTTAATGTTACAGACAATATTTATGATCCGGTATTCTATAAATGATCTAGAACATGACTGCTCAACCTTATGCCCCCGCCTACCATTATATAGCCCGTGTTCGATTTTTAAATAGTCCGCATAATTCGGCATATTCATAATCCAATTATGTCCATTAATCTAATAACTTGGGGACCCTATATCGTGTAATATTGGTGGCATTTTACGTAACATACTTAGGTTATTGTCTACAAGTAAAGTGTATTCGAAATAATAGAACGGAACGTTTATTATGAGGTGACACGAAAATCCATTGGAAGTTCTTGGAGAATTGTTATCGTCTTGCTAAAGCGTTACTGTCAGTGATCCGCTAAAAATGTCTGAATCATCCATTTGGGACGACTAAAAAAAGTTGAGCGTTCTTGATCTAGAACAACTAGCAATGTTATGAATTATGGAATCGTAATATCTCCAAAAGATTCTGCTGACCTTGCTCTAAAGCTACATTTAAAAAAAATCTCTAACCTAGTCCGCAATAGTTTTCAGTAACAATCTAAAATGTATTTACACCAAAACATTAATTTACGCAATTCCTTTGTAAAAATCATACCTTGTCCTTAAAATAAGGCTTTCTTCTTCTGTCTCTTTTCAAACTCAAATAGTCAACATTCATTTATCTCTTCATACACCTGCACGCGTTTCATTTATTTTTAATGTTTGGTCGTATATAGATCAAACGCATTAAAATAACCTAAAGACTTAAAAGAAACGTTTTCGATGACCACAGGTTTCTGTGTGCACATAAATTGTATTGTATTATCTGTAATTTTTTGTTCATTTTAACAATATACATAAGAATTATCATTAATAATGGTGTTTTGATAAAGGATTTTAAAAAAGTCATTAATTAATTAAGTCTAAATATTCCTTTGTTTGTGGAGATAAAAATTCATTTATCACGCGATCACTGTTACAGGTGTAAACAAAAACAATTATTATGTACAAAAACAGTATCTCGTGCTGAAACGGGTTTTAACTCGTAGTTAATTCGAATTAACCTATTTATCTATCATCACGCCATCAACTGGGGTAGGCGGAATGGATGTAGCACCACTTTGATTTATTCCTCCAAAATGCATTTCTACTTCTGCAGTGTATTTAATACTTTTGTAAGTCTTCGTCGGTTCGTAAATTATTACTTCAACCAATGAAACTTCATAGTCTTTACATACTATAAAACTTAACACCTGTCTGTCGGTCTGTTCGTTAATCGGATTTACTTAGATGATTATTTTGCTTAATTATACATATTTAACTGCTCAATTTTAAACCTATAGTTAAATATAAACCATCATGTTTCAAACCTTGAATTTAGTGGAAAAACTAATAATACAAGCTCAGGTTCTTATAGTTATTTAAGTAAAAAGTAAGTTGAATAGTTAAGAAATGTATAATGCAGTAAATCTTTGTGATAAATTGGATTTATTCAACGCGAACACATAGTTTTAACCAAAAAGCAACGTTTCCTTATCCGTTTGTGCACTTATTAACTAGAGAACCACTGAATCGATTAACAATATTCTTTTCTAAATTCATAGGTTTGTTTTCTCTGGCCAGATATTACTATGAAAATTATTACATTATATAATATAAAAAATTTGTTATGAGGATAAAGAGTGAAATTAAATCAACATAAAAATTGGCATCAAGTTTTTTTCCAATACATTATTACATTTTTTTTTTTCCGCCAATTATTCCCCTGGCATGACCAGAGACCTTGTTATTACTGTCATTTTATTTGTGATCTTATATCTAAATTAATACTAAAACAATAGTCAAGTCTTATAGTTATGGTAATCATGTCAACAATTTAAAACAATTAAACAATTCATACAATTAAAATAATTAAAACAAATTTAAAATCAAAATTTAAAAAAAAACTAAAATTACAATTAAAATCAATTCAAATTAAATTTAAAATTAAAATTAAATTTAGGGTAGTAGATATAAATATTTAATTCCATAGCTTATTATCTAGTTTAAATTAATCAATACTTTAAATTGAGGTTTCAACATTAAAATGAATTCCAAATTTGATCCCAATAATAGTTCAATTTCAAAATTTAATTTTTTTTTAAATTTTGGATCAATTCATCCTTGTCTCGGTTTCATTGTATTTTTGTTCCTTCTACATCTGTCCATTCCAGTATCCAGACAGCATATGCAATTTTACTGTCCAAGGCAACGGCAACCACTACTACCCTGATGAATTTATTACATGATGACTTTAAACAATATAATACAATAAATGATTTATTATAACAAAGTAATAAATTTATTGTACATTTAATATTGTGAAGAAGAAAAAATAGCGTAAATGTTTAGTAACTCTCATATTAACGCTTAGTCACTTTTCAATTTATACCTGTACCGTGTACTAGACCTCCAGCTTACTCCTTATTGGTTAACATTTTTGTTGTGTTTTGTAAGTATTTTTAGCATCTTTTCATGAGTAGGCATACTGGGAGTGTATTTCATTAGTATCTAAGCAGAATAGAATTTCGTGTTTTATTTTCACCGTAACTCGTATTGTTTAGATATAAACTTCCCTAATAGGACGACAGAATTTAAATAAACTGCAAAACGTTCAAAATGATAAAGCGTATTTTATTTTTCAGTGAATGTTTTTTTTTTGTGCTTTGACCACAATCTCACCTGATGTTAAGTGACGACAACGTCAACACTACAAAGTCCAGGGTGGTAAACACACTAAGCCTGAGGTACTGGTTCTCAAGTGATGTTTCCGTAGCACACCTATTGGTATTTGGCGACAGGTTTTCAAACTTGAGGGTGGTAGCTACCCAGGCGGACATCATTAGAAAATGCCCTACCATGCTATGGTTTCCTTATATTTTCCTTCACTGAAAGCTCAGGCCGATTTTGGAGTCGAGTAGGTGGGGATCGAACTCGCGTCGATTGACACGGCATCCGGCCGAACTACCCGCTGCCCCATCATCGCTTCATCTTTGATCAATTTAATTTTAGTAAAAATTGTTCTACTGCAGAAATGTTTTTTTAATATTATCTCCCGTTTAAGGTTCAGATAATAAATCTTGGATACGTTCAGATGCCACTAATCATAATTAATGAATTTGCATATAAAAGTATCAATTTCTGAAACATTTAATAATAGATCAGCGAGAATAATGATAGAATTCAAGTTTCATATACAAAGTAAATTTGAACATGAGTTGGATATTTTAAAATTCCAAACAAGAAACGAGTTTTTTTTTATATATATATGTATTATAACATTTACATTCCTACATACGGCTAGATAATTTGAAAGTAATGAGGGAACGGTAACACCGGCTTGGATTCCGTATCTAAAAGCAGCTAAGCATGACGCATTTCACAAATACTCGAGCCAGTCTCTTCGCTTTCTCTGACGTCAAAATTTTCACACCAAAGTTCTGCACTAATACCATACCGTGTAGTCTATAATAGCAAGAAAAATATTTATTATTTACATAGTAATGTTTGTATTATATTTTATTATTATGATTTAACATTGTGTACCTATTTGAAACGTAGTGCCAGATTTTACATGTCGTGATTTTACAGTTGTGTCTCGTGTTACCTTGTTTGGGATAACGTATAATATTGTTGATAATTGATTACGTATGTATGAATTCTATATTAAAATTTAAGTTGCTTGTATTATCTTAACTATATCATAAATTTTAATGGACGATTCTAATCTTGTTAAGTCAGTCACTAAACATGTAATTACGTGTAATATGTGATAAGATTTGAAACTTTTCAATTCAGGTTGACTGATTTGGAAGGGTCATCCGACATAGGATTAATCGGTAATCCAGTTTTAGGAGTGTACGAAAAACACTCTCTTGATACGAGAAAGTTCTCGAAAGTATGCTTTATTGGGGATTACGAAGTCTATCATTGATAGTGTAGATATGGAACCAATTTACCCAATTCAGCATCTACTTTAAAATTATTGAAAGTTCAATCTATAATTAAATAAATGTGATCGATGATTATAGAGCTGTTAACAACCGCTGAACCTTCCTTGACTGGTGTTTTATTAAAGGTCTGGCGAAATAACATTATTCTGTTTATAGACTAGCTATTAGTTAGTAGGGAAGGCAAAAAGTTACTTCCAGCTGCGACCGTAGGGTTCATTTTCGAACTGACATAAATCGTTCAATTATGATTATGTAGGTATTTACAACCACTTAAAACAATTCAGGTTTTTAAAGTACTCTTAAGAGATTATTTACCAATCAAGGTTTGAAGTAGTTCTCCTTAAAGGGTTAATTAATGAAATCTAAAAGAATCATTTCTCGTTTGTTTCTCAAATTGGTATCGTGTAGTTAAAGTTTACACTATTCTGTTTTAAAATGTAGCCACTGCTATTTTTATATAATCTCGATAAAGCAATAAATATAATTTAAAAGTTACTAGAAAATAGCACCTAGTATTAAATTGTCGTCTATGTTGTTTGTATCTTTTTAAACGCATGTTCACAACGATCCGTGGCTGACATTTGGATGAGCTAAATTATGGGTATTGAAAGAGAAAACATATAAGTAGACATTAGAAATAGAATAATATATTATAATACATTTAATTGTAGTGAAAAGTAAAAATAAAGAAGCAAATGAAGAACTACTGTTATTAAAAACATAATTATAGGTCTAGGTAAACGACGTTCTTTAAATTATAGGGACCTTTACTGCAACATGTTGTTTTACTTTTTACAAATGGCATTTTATGATTCTTTTTCTAATTTAAATGTACGTGATACTTTGATAACAACCATAACAGTGATAAGTGACAAAAGTGATGCAGACAATTAATAGGCGTAGAAATAGAACATAATTTGAAAATCACTTGCTAAAAATATTGAAATAAACGTAACTTACGACTAATACCGTGTTTTTTTTTAACAAGAAATGTTAATACCTATCTGAGATTTATTTACTGATATTTAGCAGATTTCATTTCGATAATTTTACGAAAATCATTTGTTTGTTACATCGCCCCGGTTGTTTTGACAATTGGGATAAGAAATTGTGCAGTAATCTCATTGGTGTTTCGTTGTATTTTCGCTTTAATAACAATATGTTTGGCTCGTTCGCACGGAAGTATGAGATTCTTGGAAACGTTATCCGTTATAAATATTTATTGCTCACAGCCATGGGTGGTCGGCCATTATTCAATGAGAGAGTATCTGAGGTGCGCATTAGTATCTGATCTAGAACGAATATTACTATTAACATATAATTTTACGTGTTCGTTCATGACTTGTTAGTGCCTTGAGTTGTCTATCAATTTTATTTGAAACTCTGTTATGTTATAATGATTTTATGTCTACGTGTTTTTTTCGATTCAGTACATATAATGGTGATGGTAAATTCTTTTAGTTGGTTCGACTACCTTCTGACCATGTTAGGCTATTGCAAATTATTTTCTTTCTAACCTGATAAGTCACATGGCCGTCAGCTAATCTCTACTGTGGACACGCAACATAGATTGTGATCTATAATTCTCTACGTAATAAGATAGTCTTACTTTGGTATAAAATGACTCATAAAAATATATCACGTCGTTACAAGTACTATATGGAGTTACGTTGCAGATTTGTTTTTATCTTGCCGATGAATTGAATGATCATTTCGGAAGAGGTTAGTACACTAAAATAGATTATGCTTTAATTTATTGCCACAGGCCATGGTGACAATGTCCACGTTTCTGCTTCCAAAATCCGTTATGAAATACCAAAAGTAATGACTTTGTTAGGAGTCTTTCCAAAAACTGTACACTTTAGACAATCTAATAGCTTGATCGCCTTAAATGAAAAGTTTGGATCCCAAGTTGCGAGTTTATTTATAAACTTGTTTACATCATCAGATCACCAACAATTGTATGTAAAAATTTGTTACAATCGAAAATTTTAGCACAATTAGGACTGTGTAATTTTAACATAAAGAATGTTGCAGTTGTAGGTCATGGTTACGGCTTTTAAAATTGCTTTCCGCTAATTTTCTATAATGTCATCATATCTCAATTGTTCTACTACGAGTGGGTCGATGTTGATTCAGTATCAATTTCTTGTCCGGTGACTTTACACCTTTCCGACCTATCAATTATACGCCTACATTTATCAAGTGTTATAACTTTAATCAAATAATCCCTTTCACCTGATTTGTGCTGTGTTTATTGATTAATAAATCTTTGTGAATTAATATTATTCTTTCATGTTTTATAGAGTAGATCGCTTTGATTTAGTTCAGCTATAATATTAATGGTCGAGTTCTTTTTTTGTTATTTCTGTTATTTTTAAAAAAGAAAAACGATTGTGTGTAATATCTATAGCGAGGCTTTTTAAACTTTATTGTTAATGTATCTGAGGAATCGGTATTTGAATTTTCCTTTAAGGCTTACGCTATAACATGTATAATTAATATACGCACCTAAATATATGTTAACACATTGACAATGGTTTTAAATTTTGTTTTAAATAGTTCTCTAAATCGCCAAGTTCATTTCTCGGTTTCGATCGTTCGTCAAAACTTTGAATCGTCAACTGAGGATTTAATATATACTTATTACAGTTTATGTGTTGTCATAATTTGAAATATATTATCCGTCAAATTAATCTTGTCGACGTTGGTAACTTGTAACACATTTGGCCTTATAAAGCAGGTGGTAACACACACCATGTTCAACCTTGTAGGGCCGTCTAAAAGAACATGTTGAAATATGCCACATAGACAGACAGTTATGGGTTCATTATTATAACGTTTTATTTATTGATCTGAACAAAGTTTCCTTTCTTTGTTTTTCTTTTTTTTTTTAATTGCTTTTGTATTAGCTTAGTATGTTTTAAAAAAATGTGTTTTATGTTTATAATAATTTTATAAATGTGTATATATAAAAAAACATTATTTTTTTGTTGTTGTAAATTATCCACATAATAACGGAGTATTCTGACGAGCAACAATTGGTAATTTGTAAGCTAGCGTAATATTTACTTATTTATATTATCGGCTTGCAAAATTACCATATATTGTATTACATTTTTAAAAACCTCCAACTGGTTGCTTATTTCTGCAAACTGGTTCATTTTTATTTTACAAAAAAAAAAAAATCATAAGTAATTGAATATAAAATTTAAAACATACCCACAACTATAAAATTAGCAAGAATAAAAATATAATCGGACGTATAATTTGTAACAAAATCGTCCACAAATATACCAAGAAAACAGAAAACTCGCTTTGATTCAATCCGGTTAAAGTTTTAATATCGAATATAACATAGGTAGGTATATGTTTTTATTCTCGTCATTATTATGCGCAACTGTACCAGATTTTACCCTATACAATCAGAAGTCGTCGCCCACACGGGCCTGTTTATATGTCTCGACTATCTTCAGTAGTTAGTGAAACAAGCGAGGCGCCAGTACACCACTATGTTTGTGATATTACTTTAATTATATACAAAACACTTTGATAATGAATGTTTAATTGATGTTTTTCATGCTACTGAAAAAAATCTAGTAATATTAATTACCCTTTGTTCTGTTTGTTTGTTTCGTTAATTATAGTTGTTTATGGATTTTTCTATACTGTATTAATCTCAGCTGATTTTGAGCGAGGACGTGGTTCAAACACGCTCAAGAGAAGCTGCCGGAACACACCTATTGGTGTTTGGCGACAGGTTTTCATACTTGGGGGGTGGTAACGACCCTGGCGGTCATTATTAGAAAATTCCATACTATCATAACGTACGTTTAATAAAGATAAAGAAATATCGTTTTCAATGACTTTAAAAAAATCAGTTATAAAGGAATATGTATGAACTTCTTATTGTACTTCTGTGGCCTGTCAGTATGGCCTAATTTAAATGAAAGATTAATTTGTTTTTGTAAAATGTAAAAGTGTTATTATTGAAGTAATCAGTATGCCTTAGTGTTTGAATATTGTGTTATAAACATTTGAGATTCTTAAATTAACTTCCATATTATGCGGATTTGCTTATTTATAAGTGTGTGCCAATATAATTTACGTTTAAGTATAATGTATTTTGCAATTGATGTTTTTATATTGTTAATTGTAACTACAATATGCTCGAGTAGCGATTTTGATTGTTGCGGTATCGAATTCAGGATTGAGAATACATGAAGTAAAAAGACACTGAATGTGAAACCTCATTAGCTACAACCCTTAGGATGGTCTGGCTTTGCTATCTGTTTTACCACAATTACGGCTATTACTGATAACTAACTAACTAACTAATGGGATTCCAAACATTTAAATGAAATTGACTGATGCAATTCTAATTTTCCGTCATTCAACAATCAAGTTGGGAAATAGTCAACGCGTTATTTCCTAAACAGGTTCCTTATTTCAGTCATGAACCTTATGGTAGTATAGACCTCCATTTTTAATAACCAATATTTTTTGCTTAAAATTGCAACTGAAATCCCGATACACGTTTATCTTTTATGAATATAGTGAAAATATTGTCTTCAAAATCTTTCTTTTGCCTGACGATTGGTTTTGTCTTTTTCCATTTATCCAATCATTCAACCGAAAGACGGCCACTGTTTAGACATAGCTCTGCTCCAAAGATCTCCACGACGACCGGTCTTGCGCCACCCGTATTCAGCGGATTACCGCGACCTTTACCTGGCCGTCAATCCACCTTGTAGGGTTCCACTACGTGTTCCGGTGCATGGTGGTAGCCTTTACGAACCCTTTGGCTTCATCGGGTATCGGTTCTAGGAGCAATGTGCCCAGCTCACTGACAAAGTTTAGAAATTCTTCGGGCAAGGTCGGTTACTTTGGTTCTTCTGTAGACCTCCTCATTCCTGATTCGATCACGCAGTGAAACTCCAAGAATAGCCCTCTTCATTGCCAATGTGAGCGACACGTCTGAGTCCCGTATGTCATCACTGGTAACACACACTGGTCGAAGACTTTCGTCTTGAGACACTGCCTTATTTTGGATGAGAAGATTCTGCGTAGCTTCCCGAACGCGACCCAGCCGAGTTGGATTCGTCGATTAACATCTTTCTTGAAGTCGGAATCTACTTAACTGAACGGTTTGTGCCAAGTATACATAACTGTCATCAACTTCGAGCGTAGAGTCACCGATTTTTATAGGAGTTGGCACAACATTGACATTAGACCTGATTTTCGTCTTGTCCATGTTCATTTTAAGGCTAACTCGTTCGGAGGCTCTACTGAGGTTACCGAGCATCGTACTTAGGTCTTCTGCAGTCTCAGCCATGACTACTATGTCACAGCAAAGCGGAGGTGTGTTATGTTTCCATCAGTCATTTTTAATTAATGATCTATGGATTTGACTGATGTATAACCTAATGTATGCTTTTCGAAAATGGCTCATTAATTACGCTTGAAAACCATCCCGCATTTCTAGGTCGACTATCACATGAATTATCCATTTCAAGAATAGCGGAGAAAATAGAATAGTTTACAAGAATCGTACGGGAACCGTGTAGACGACAATCGCATTATTGTTGTGTCTATGATGTACGTAAACATATAACAATCGCTAAATGCGTAGGTATTTGGCTTCTAAACATCGTCAATTTGTATGGACAAAGATGTTTATGCAAATATCTACCCTTTATAGGTAGGCGTGGTTATATCCACTACAATACTCATTTCTTTTTTATTCCATTATAGTATGGTAAACTGATTGCAATATTTTTGATGTACTGTATTAAGCTGTGGCGCAGTTGTATTACATACGACTGCCGTTCTGAGGTCTCGGGTTCGATCCCCGGGTCGGGTCAAGTGATATTGGGTTTTTTCTACTCAGTATCATCCCGGAGTTTGGAATTTGTGCCCGATATGGCGACAGGCTCGCCCCCTGTCACATCTGGGACGGAACTAAGCTCGGCGAAATGTGGGGTGTGGTGTAGTTCGCTACTCTTCACCTCTGCCTAACCCTTCGGTGAAAACAGGCGTGAGCACATGTATGTATGTATGTATTAAGCTGTACAATCTAAAATCAACAATTTGTTTTCAGTTGCCGCTGTGGTACTAGCCAGCGAAGGCTTTCAGCGTCTGTTCATTGCCTAATTCATCATCATTCTCATCCTTTGTTCCCAACTCACTTGGGGTCGGCGCAGTATGTTTACTTCTTCCATATGTCCCTTGTGAAACGCATTAACGATAATTTTATAAAGAGAAATACAAATTATTATGCGTTCAAATAAACTATATCAAAGTTCATATGGAATGAATCCAATCAATCGGCTTTTAATATAAATGTAACTGTGTCGAACGGAAATTCATAAAATTTTAATTTTCTATTATGGTAAGGTAGGGGTCATTCGTTCAGTTTTTAACTGACCTACATACTTTTTATCTAACTCAGCTCGTATCAGTTGCTTCATACTAGTATATGGGTGGTTATTTTCTTGTCCGAGAAAATCGCATGAAATCTAATATACTTGAATATCGCTAGTTGTCTGGTAATATTTTGTCCCTGAGAGAACCACCGATATTCAAGTCACAATTTATACATTAGTAAGTAAGCCTTATTATTTTTTAATATAATATTTAATATAAAATTAGTGTTTTTGTAAACATTTATTTAGAAAAAAAGTATGTCCACATTTTAAGAGAATTACGCATGCATGATGGCTATGATTAATAGAATAATATAGTCTTTTAACAAGTAAGAAACCATGCAAATCCATGAATTTCATATTACTAGGTAGGTATTTCATATCTCAAAAATAAACTAAAATAAATATTATAATATATAATGTTTGTAATTTCAGAACTTTATTAATATACCTACCTCTGTTTTGTTTTCCATTTCAAAACAATAAAATTATGCTGTTTCGGGTTCAGAATATTTTACATACATTCAATTTGTTTAACATAAACACACAAAGAAAGGCCGTTTCCATTTCCGTGGTTGCCATCAACATTGGCAATTTTCCATTATGTAAATTTATTCGGCAGATGCCACTCGGACAAATAGACAACATGCCGTATATGATGCGACACGCGCATATATGCGCGGTGCATATAAGGCATCGGTCGTTCATACTTGCTGCGCAGGCGCCGGCGCGCGTCAATAACGACCGGTATGCAAATGTTGCCAGCTTTAATGATGTCAAAATGCATTCTGCAGATATTAATTTTCGACAACGGTACTCTCTGTGTATATATTATGCTTTAGTGTATGATTATTAATTCTATATAAATTATATCATACGTTGTCAAAATGTCAAAACAAGACCTAGTTTTATGAAATTATAAAACCTATTACCTATTTTCAATTATACGTTAAGCAATATTAGTAATGAAGTTTTTTTTTCCTAAAGTATAATCGGATCAACAATTTTCAAAATTTTCATCATAAATTCGATCGACGTAAAATACAAGAACGCCTGTAATTGATATCACGCTAAGAAGTACTTGGAAGCTATGACAATCTCAATGAAGACTTGATAACATTAATATTCCTCACTGTACCAAAGGCTATAGCAAACTCAATCCAAATCCGGAGTCTGTTTGCATAAATTATTCAAATCATAATAGGACACTATTAAAACATCATTCTACGATGTCTAGTGTACAAGTCTATTTGCATATACCTACCTTGTTAAGAATTTAGGTAGCGAAGTGATTACATTAATATTAAGATGAGATTCTTTAAAAGATCAACAATAAAAAAACTATATACCTATCACCTATTTGGCTTTCTTTATCTGTCACAAATTCTTGTCTTGAACTTTAAAAACGGTTCCATGTAAAAAAAATACTCATTCTCCAGTCAAAGTGAAAATCAAATTTGAAATTAAAATGCACTAAATTTTACATTAATGTAATCATTGTTTGTCAATCCGTTTTTGTTTTTAATTTTTGATGACACTCTACTTCACCAATTTCAAAACAATATCTATTAAATTTAAGTCATATATAAGACCTGGCAAATTGAATGTATCGAGCTATGTGTGGGGCTAGTAGAAAGATGAATGAAAAACGACTACATGCCGCGGAGATGCGAATGTTGAGATGGATGTGTGAATAAGAATGGATAGAGTCAGGAATAGTAGTTTGAAAGTGTAACCGGTAATAGAAAATCTGAAAAGGAATGGATTGTCTTCGTATGGATATGTTTTTGAGAAGATACAAAAAGCGTGTGACAAAATGTTATGATTACGAAGGTTGATTGATGGAGGGGAA
This sequence comes from Samia ricini, assembly GCA_014132275.2. Classification (NCBI taxonomy): domain Eukaryota; kingdom Metazoa; phylum Arthropoda; class Insecta; order Lepidoptera; family Saturniidae; genus Samia; species Samia ricini. The sequence continues at coordinate 3,631,904 of AP028164.1, read as the reverse complement.
CAGTAGAGTCAAAGAAAAGGTAGAGGCATTGTGTGAGGGATGATATGAAAACAAAATGAGCGAATGAAGACACGGTGGCTGATAGAAATACATGGAAGAAGAAAACATACTGGGCCTATCCTGAATAATTAAAAATTGGGAGCAGGATTATATTGATCTATCAAAAATAATTAAAATCATATTACTTCATCCCAATGGACTTTACGGAGTACCACATATAATTAATCATTTAAATAACACCTAACGGTATTTCATAATAGTTTTGATCTCATACATGCAAAGTGAATAATGGACTTAGTTCCTAGCGCAATACACTATTCAATTTTATTTTACGCCTCCGGTGCAATAATTACAAAACTATCCATAACTTTATAAATACTAAAGGTTGTAAAACTATAATGTTTATTATCTGCTATAAACTTAAACTAACAAGCTATGAGATTTAATCTAGCCTCATTCTTCTTTAATGTATATTAAAAAAATAAATGTAGATTCTATTAAAACAAAAGATCAGGAAGGGTTCTGAAGAGGTCTATTTGTATAACATGAGACAGAGATGCAACAATAGAACGATTACGCTGAGTCAGCGAAGTTAAATTAAAATATTTATGAAGGCACACTCGCTCCGAGTTTTGATGTTTTATCTTATTTTTATGATTCCATGTTAGTGTAACTAAGACGATAATATTAATCCCAATTTATGTTATAAAAGTATTCTATAAAAAATTGTATTTACCTGACGTCATTTTACCCTTTCCCTGATTTCAGAACTTATAATAATATTCTTTTTACACTTACAATCGTACAATGATTTATCAATGCTAGGAATTCTTTAAAAGATCATGAAGAAGAAAATTCTTTAAGGGTGTAATGGTAATACAATTTAAAACGAAGTAAAATTTATTTATATCCTACTGTCACTTATAGACGAAGCAACAAAGAAGTTGCTAGAAATATTAGTAAAAAGATGTTTGCAGGTTTTTTGGCGGGATCTCAGTCTGACATGTAGCAATTGTTTTCTTTAATTCATTAAACTTGTGTACTTCACTCTATATCATGTAATCTTGGTGGCGTTTTGTGTGAAATAGTTTAGTTATTGTGTTCAAGTTAAGTTTATTATAGAAGACAACGCGTAGCATACATTCTGAGGTGCCGACAAAGCTCCATGGAAAGTTCGAGCAGGATAGGCCACCGTTCTGTTGGAGCTCGGTAACGCTGATACAAGATTGAAAATCTTACCCACATGACATTGGCACAAATTGTGTGTACACACAGATTGCCATTAACTAAGAAGAAGAAGAAGATGTTTGCAAATTTAAATTATAGGCTTCCAGTTCTCTGTCATTCAATGTAGTGTTAATTTTGTCGATATTTACATAAAAGTTGTGTCGACCCACTTACTGTTCAAGTACAACATGTTCAATTCTACTTATCGTCAGTTTTCAATCCTAATATAACAACCGAGACGTAGATAAAGACGCGTATATAAGCAATATAAGCGTTTATATCATAATGGAAATAATAAAATTGTACGTCAATCATGAGTTATCGAGTCTCAGAGTCAAAAGTCTCCTAAGATTTACTAAACTAATATTATCATATATAAATATGAAACTAATAAATCATACAACAAAATAAGAACACGATTCGCATGTAATTATATTATAAGATTTTCGATTTGCGTATAGGCGGATTATATTTGCAACATAATGCAAAGTAATTAATCTCTGAACCAGCCCTGCGAAGGGTCAAGTGTCAGTGACTACGCATATTATATGTATTGATACAACAGATATATCTTTGAAGTATGTTCCACCCGTGACTATAATTATTAAATTACTAGTTATTCAACATTTCTTATAGTATTTCTGCTTAGTAATAATATCGTATGTATTGAATCGTTAAGCCTATACATGGCCGTGAGATTGCAAAATAGATATTTAAGTGTAGTTATGATCATTGAATAGTCTAATTACTTAAATAAACGTTTGAAAGTTATAACAGAAAATATTACAACCTATTATTCAGTTATTTTTTGAAATCATAACACATCAAAATTAAACAGATTTGAAATACGTAAAAAGGTAGATCTAACTCTACATAGCAACAGATCCAAATGTTGTACGTTCATCGTTACTAAAACAACCCACAGCTATTCTGTTAATGTTTAATTTTAACAATTGTAAAATCGAAGTGCACTGTACGAATTAAAAATACGGCGCGTGTTCTTGAATGTAAGCCAAATAACATCAAATGATATCACATCCAAAATGAAACACGGGCCATAAGGCGGCGTTAGTATCAAAAAGAATAACGGAAACTTGGAACACCACAATATACATATATATAGGGGACGTGATTCATTCGAAAGCACTTGCACTTGTGACTCACAGCGTCACAATGTTATCTGAGTTTTATGGCTGTTACACGCTTCTGCTGTTCAGGAGTCAGTGAATGTTCCAACACTGTCTGTTTTATCAGTTTCGCAGCGGATGCTGGGCTATCGCTTGAATATCAATTACATTTAAATGTTACTACCGTAGTCAATACGTTCCTTCTTTTAGTTATCAATTTCTTTATGTTAATTATAATGACAATGATTTTTTTTATGTAGGTATTTTAATAATAGTTATTCAAAAGGCAGAATCGACGCCTTGAGAAGTCGCTCTAGTATAGAGAGTTTAAAGGATGTTAAATCAACAATCACAGATGCCTTTAATATGTCGATTACCCATAAAAATGAGCCAATAGGAAGAGACAATAATAGGAAAATAATAAAGCTGGCGTAAACACCAGGTTAGTGCTGAAGGGGTTAAAGCGTTTTGATTTTTTCCATAGGTTTTACACCACTATTTCAAAATTGTACCGACTATTATCATTTATTATATAACAGATACAAAAATAGGTACACCTAAATGTAAAATCATTACGAGCTTAAAGTTAATTTAAGAATTACACCATCTTTATAAATTTACATTTTATCAACGTTCTAACAATTTAACAATAATAAAACATACGTTCAACACGAGATTACGCATGTGGATGTTAATTATTGCACCGATAAAATAAACTGACCGACAGCGGACACCTAATGCGATTCGATGATAAAGACTCGGAGAACACAGAAAACCAATTAAGAAAAGGTACTGTTATCAGTAATAGCGAAGGCGCGTCGATGTAAAAAGGACAAAAGGAGCCGGAGCCCAGTATCGTCTTATTCTGTTATATCTACTCATTTGTCGGTGACATTCCCGGAATGGAGTCGACGGATGCCCTAATTGACTTTAGTCGCCCACACTGCATCATACTGTCATTAATGGACCACTCTATGATCCCCTTTTGTTATCAACATGTCTCAACAGGTACGCTTTACCTGCAATTTAATATTTGCCAAAAAAAGGGTACCATTTTTTGTTGGTGAAATTTTTCGACACAACATTCTACCTGAGTCCGTTTTAGACCCTTTGTATTAAGATTTGAAACACTGTCTAATATAGATTTATGCGTACAGTATTCTAATTACGATATATTTGCTATTAGTAGTTTATGTAAGAAATGATTAATTTTATTCAAGTCCAGAAGGTAATAGTAACTGTAAATAATCTTCGTTTATTGCTAGTATTCAATTTACTTTAATCAAGCCCTCGATTTCATTATTCGATGAAATATATTTCTCCTGAATAGGTATGGATAGATAGATATGGTTTTTGCTTAAGCATGGTTTCTAATTGGAAAGGTTTATTTTTTTCATTCCTATATTAATTATATTATTCATTCGATCTTTCCGAATTCTTGTCACTGCTGTTAATCATGTTTTTCAAGTCCGTGTTCTAAATATACTCTATGATTCCATGACACTTGAAATTCCAGGGTCGCTCATTACCCGTTATTGGATTATTACGTACTCAACTTACATCTTCATCTAAGTAAATTAAATTAGATTATCCTACTATAAATTGTAAAATGTTTTAGTTTTTGCTCTCTAATAACATTCAACCCGAAAGATAGTTCTAAAAGCACTCATGATTTTATCATCAAATGATTACTTCTATTTTCCTTTTAAGAGGAAATAATTTATAGAATCCATTTTAACTTCAAGTGAATAGAACATATATTTTATATCTACCCGCCCCTTCATTCAATTATCTCTAAGAGCTTCTCGAAATGTCCTTCTGCTTTTAACATCTAAAATTACCTATTCACTCGCAGGTTTCCGTTACCTAATGTAGACTTCCGGCGACCTGTAAATCGATCCAGGCGGTAATAAATCTCAGTGAAGTTGTCTCAGAATTCAGATACGGTTAAAACGACCGGGAAACAAAATAAGGACCACTTTAAGTAGAGGTCCATGTATATTGATAAGGGGTTTGTAGTTTTTGTGGTGTAAGGACAAAATAAAGATAGCGGTCCCTCGAACAAAGATAATATTCGATCGTAAGCTGGTACTTAGCGTTTGGGTACTTTAAAGAATACGGTCAATGTTTAGATAGCAGCGGGCACGATTTTATTTGTTTTACCTCGATAGGGCGCCGTTGATTTTTCCACCTCACGATAAAAATTACATCATTTAGTTTGCAAACATGGATTATTTCTGGTTACATAAACCGTTACGCTCTGAATAATTTCGATTGAGCTCTCAAGTATGGTCGACGGCTGGCCAACATCTGTTATCGAATTCAAATTTATGTTTTTCGTCTTTCAAACGCACCTGCTGATGTTATAAATATTATCTCAACATACAGATGTATATTCGTTAAGATTGACTAAGAATATCTTAGTCTTGTCTAACGTGTATATTTAGATAAGCCATGTAGGTACACAATTTTAAGTGTCTATTGTCCCATCTTCTACAGAGTTTCAAGTGGTTTGTCCACTTTGTTAGTGCTTGAAAATATTTTCTCTCACGCTTATGTATGTCTAATCTAATACAATTTAGACTATTTGTTATGGTATCTTCCATATTTAGATTCAAGTAATCGTAAAGTCTTAGTTTATAGAGCTTTCGAATGAACTCGAAGATTTTCTCTCGCCACCTTGTGTTTATTGTCCAAATAAACAGCAACGCTACACTTGGATTTATTTGTTACTTTTCCACCTCTCTATCACTCCTATCTTGTTTGATCGAGATAGATTATATTCCTAGCCGCTCTGTCATTATGATAACCTACTTTAAACGTTCCGGTTAGGGTGCATTTTAATTTGTTATTTATAGAAAAGACTTTGAAATATCGTAATGACTCTGTACGATCTCATGGGCGCATTGAATGTTACCTGCTGATATTATAAGAATGTCGTACGCGTTACCGATTGCATTAAATTTCGAACCTTAATGATCCGTCTTAAAGCTTCTTTTGGTTTATAATTGCTATCGTTTACTGAGGTGTAAGCGTGGAAGTTTTTATTCTTGCGCTGTTGGCGCCGGCGCCGCATTCAAAGCGTTATTGTTTTTTTCAGCCGCAGCACCACGTTACTCATAATTTATTCATTAAAGTGGCAATTTATTGCACGAATCGCGTAATTCTCTAGTGTGCGACTATTGTTTTATTTTTTGTATTGTTTTCTATTAGAACCGACAGGAGCGTGGGCGTACGGCGTCGGGTTGACGCGTTTCACATAAATTAAAAGATCGCGTTGCCGTGGGAAAGTTTAGTGAAACTCGATTTTATCATATAGCATTATATTTTCAGATGCCAGATTATTGTTTTTACACGGAATAGGCCAGTACTTTGACCACAATCTTACCTAATGTTAAGTGACGATGTGATCCAGGATGGTAAACACACTAAGCCTAGAGATGCTGGTTCTCAAGTGATGCTGTCGGAACACATGTATTGGTATTTGGCGACAGGTTTTCAAACTCGAGGGTGGTAGCTACCCAGGCGGGCATCATTAGAAAATGCCCTACCACTATATTATGGTTTCCTCACGATGTTTGCCCGCTGGGCCATTATCCCTTCAGCTTATCTTACCATCATTACGTTCATCCTGGTTCAGTAGACAAGGAAGTTTTAATTTTTTTTTTACTATTCAAATAAACCTTAATGCATTACAAATTATTTTATATAGATGTCTTTAGTTTTAATTTTTATAATTATTTCTGTAAAATAAACAATCCCACTAATGTTATTGGTTTTCGTAAAACTCTATAAAAGATTGTCTTTTAGAAGCATTAAGATAGAAAATTATAATTCATCTGAAATTTAATATAAAGTAAATTATCTGTTTCTCAATTAAAAACCAAGTAAATATTTTTTTAATTTAAAATTTATACATAATTAATATATAATGTAAAAAAAAAACTATATGTAGGTATGCAATAAATGCCACCCAGCTTGCCGCCAGACGGGGAGGGTTCCAGAAGGCTTGCCGCATTGCTATGTTGAATGGAAAATGCTTATACGCTGTGCAAAATATATTGACCAGCCCTCTGGTCTCGAGACGTGGTGACTAGACGACTCGCGAGCTTCTTGAAAATGCTGTGAACAGTCGGGCCCCATGGTCCTTGAGTCTCGCTCTCGACCCAAATGGCACAAATATGTAACCCTCACCAATGGCAGCATATTGGCACCACTAGAGATCCTTCGCTATTCTAATTTATTTACTGTCTGTTTCAATACACTTTGAAACAAAAACCTTGACACAAATTTGAAGGGTTTAACTGTTGCTTAGGTCGCGAGGGGTGCGGGGGTCACAGTGCTGAGTAATTAGTTGTACTGCTCACACGAACACAATGATACTGATGAGTAAGCGAGATATATACACAAATATTTATTGACTATTAAGGACATTATTATATTATTATATTAAGGACAAATATTATTAATGTCAGGAAAACACATAGACATACTGTATATTTTAATGTTATTAAATATGGTGATTATAGCTTATGACTCGATGTATTTAATTTTCATCGTTCAAAACTGTCAGAATAAAGACCCATTATTGTTATTTATCTGTGATTATTTGATGCTAAGACGAGCTGTATGTTATTTGATAATTAAAGTTACATCATAGTCTAGTAGAGAGATTGATAATACTTACAGCCACCGATATAATGCCAGTTTCCGAGGCTTTTCCACATCTGAATATACAAGTCAGTTTTGTAGCATGTCAGAAGTCACGTTATTAGGTTTTACCTGCAACTTCAATCGCATTTTTTAAATGTAGATTTTGTCAATCGATTTAGAAATGAAAGGTGTCCTTCCCTGTACTACTGTGAATATGTATGCATGTGAACGTGTTATCACTACGTAGATAGATAGGTATGTGTATTTTCTGTGTTGTAGTAAAAAAAAACATTGAATACGATCGACAAATGAATATCGGATGGATAGAATATAATAACTAATTCCCACGAACACTTAACCGCAATAATCGTGTCTTGACCTCGACTAGCCCATATACGCTGCTAGGCCAAACTCTTCTGACCTAAATTAATACTTCACACACACGCTCTTGTTCCTCATATATTTCAAATAACATTTTGAAGGATTGTTATGAGAACGCGGCTTCGTTCTGTAAACTTGTGTAGCGTTTGTTTTCAAAACAACAATTATATAATAATTACTAATTTTCCGCTCAGTGGCCTAAATCCGACTAATGTGATTATTACAAATTTAAGGAGAAAAAGAAATAACATTTGTTTAAAAAAAATTGAATCATAATAGTAGAGCTCATTAAAATAGTGAATGCAGTAGAAATTAGAAGTTTAAGAAGTGGCTCGAGAATGATAGATAGTGTGATAAGAGAAGGTTTTAAAGGATGTTGTGATAAAGATAGAGAAAGGAACGCTTAATTGGTTTGATCACGTAAAGAGAATGGATGAAAGAAGATTGTCGAAATAAATTTACAAGGCGAATGTGGCTAGACAAGCCGGTAAGGGTTGCAATACCAGATCTGGACGATCTGGAGAAAGGTGAGGTCAAAAGTATCTGTAACCGAAGAACATGTCAGAAATTATTTATTAATATGTCGATTACTCATAAAAATGTAACAATAGGAAAGCAATGGAAAGCTGGCGTAAACGCCAAGTTAGTGCTCAAGGGGTTAATGTAGAAGAGTCGAAAGACACGTACCTACAAGGATCGTGGCAACTGAAACGATGTAGTAGGCTGATATTCAGTACTATTACGAATGTAGAATATTATCTCAGTAGAGACTGGATGAATGATTGCAAAGAAATAGAAAATTTGTCATTGATTTTTTCCTGAAATATCGCGTACGGCCGCGGAATGTCACCCAAAATCTCTCTGCACTCTAAACAATGAAGTAAAAATGCATAAAAATTTTATACGCACGTTCCGAGCTGACCTTTTAATGCCCGTGAACCACGGTAGTAAAAAAGACCTACATATATGTATATATGTCACATATACATGCATATTAATAGACGCAGCGGGGTGTCGCTCACTTATAGAACATTCTAGTGGCAGCGGCATGGCGTCAGGGTGCTTGTACTGAAGCGGAGATAACGGAACCAATTTAAATGGAACCTTGATTACATTGAACCCCGAAAAAAAAAAACCATACCGTTTGGACTACTGTTCAAACTAATCAACGAACCGTAAGCAGTTTTTGAAAATGTTACTTTAAAGGGAAGATTAGACAGAAGTAATTTAAGATTGAGAAATATTTATAAAACATTTTGTTATTATATGTATCCTTTACATTTAATAAAATGATGTCTGTCTCTCCGTTATTGGATTATATCGCGACAACCACTCTTTATTCTTATTTTTTATATCTTGCATTAGGTAATATAAAGAATAGTTATGAGTAAGCTTAGGCACAGTTAAAAAATATAACAAACTCTAAATTGACTAAATATAGTAAATATTTTCTGATATCATAGAACTCGCCGAAGTTCTAGAGGTCTTCATAAATTGGTGGTAGAGCATGCGTAGCCGGCAACCGGCGACAGATGTCGACGCTAACTGAAAAAGTGTAGTATGGTCAGCAAGCAAATTTATTTAATTGACTGAAAGATTCAATTTTCTCGTCTTTTCATATATTTTTTTACAGACTAATAAATGTTTTTTTTTGCAATTAATTTGCAATGCTTTTACATAACTTGCCCATCTAGTCCATATTGACCATAGTCAAGAAAAAGGCATTCATTACTATAATAAAATCGTTGGGATTGTTGTATTTTCGAATGCACCATATACGCGACAATCTTTAATTTATTTACCTACTTTCATGAAGCTCTTCAATAAAGAGACAGTCAGATTAGACAGATAGCGCCGCTTTCAGCTAATTACATTAAAAAGCATCAAGAAACAAAACACGAATAGTAGTGACAAGATAAGGACCGGTTCAAGATAACGTTGTTCAACTAAGGTTGTTCTTTTACCTGCTGCCAGCGCGATATAGTGACATTTCATACCCTAGAAACACAAGCAACGCACATAGTTGCATTTTGACTAAAGATTCTATCAGGTACCTTTTTTCTGTGCTCACTTAACGAATATCTAAATTAGGATAAATTTGCTAGCCAGTAAGAGCTCCTCAAGCTAACGTTCTGTCTTTTCTTTCGAATTGGCTTAATGCTGTTAGCCTTCTTGGCATCGACAACAATTATGGTTTATGGGGTAGGTACTATTTTCAGTCTGAGTGTCTTAAGTGATCGTCACAAAGCCAGTGTGTGTGTGTGTGAAACTGTGAAACTCCTAAACGTCAGCAGCGTTAGTCTATTTGAAAAAAATAATAATGAGAACTATAAAGCGATAATGGTGCAGTTAGTAGGTGAAAACCTATCCAACACTAAAATTAGCCTAAGCTTTCGGTGAAAGGACGAAGGAACATCATGATGATAGATGGATGGAATTTACGAAGAAGATTCGTATAAAACTTTTGATATAAAATTTAATACGGTTTTGATTACTATCACGTATTTATAAACGTATATAAATAATAATAATATTTAATTTACGTAATGTTTTTTACGCCGACCGTACAGACCCATCTGTATTCTGTTTATTTATAACGCACAGTGGCGTGTAAATCGTATGATTGTTTATGAGTTTTATATTATGGCGGCTGCAACAATAAACATTAAGCACTTGGTTATAGCAGACGCATTGTGTACTAACAAACGGACTGATTTAACCTAACATGGAACTGTTTTGAATTATCTGTTGATTCGTAAACCGTATTCTGTGTTGACTTTTAGTTTTTTTTTTTTACGACTAGCTGTGTGTTTATATGTTTTACACTGCTTTATATAATTCTAAATAATCTTCGGAAAATAATGTTTTGATGGTATTATCCATGAATTGTATTTTTTTTTAATTTTTTACACGGCACCTTAATTATTCTCCTACATTTTTTTTGATACTAACAGAAATTGAATACATTTCTCACAAATTAACATACTTACCCGCCAGTAAAACTGTGCATTGAACCGGATTTTATTCATGAGTTTTAATTTTTTTACGCGAAACCCTAATTATTTTCAAAAAATACAAGTAGCCATGTTACGGAGAGTCATTTCAACTATATGCCAAAAAAAAAACCGTAAAATGGTCCAGCCGTTCCGGAGATTCATCGGAACAAACGGACAGACAACATTTCAAAAATTGTGTTTTTTGTATAGGTACTATATGCAATGTATTTAGTAAATAGTTGTTATTGTGATATTACAAACAAAACACTTTCGATGTATTACATTTACGTCAAATAATATACGATCGAGTTGGGACATTGAAGTTTTTGCATTTATGATTTATTTTGTTGTTTCAGGTGAGTTAAAAAGTAAGAATCACTCGATGTCATCTGTTGGGGTTTTGCGGACTTCAAAAGGTTTGTTTTCTGAATTATTTAGTACGAGCAAATCACGAGAGAAGTCACTTATCAATAGACTAAAGAAATAATAAAATTACAAGTCTAAGTCCACAAAAAAAAAATGCTAATGTTGGTAGAACGGCTAAATTAGTTTTAACAAAAACCTTTTTTCGGTACCGGTATTTAATTAATGATCTCTTATGATTTTCTCTTTAGGTAAACTCATGTATTGGGTTTTTAAATTTAAGAAAAATTAAATTAATTATATATTATTAACTCCAAATTAGGATCACAATTATTACCTAATAAAAAGACCTGTTTAAAATCAATGGAAAATATACACAATAATGTAATTTTTTTTTAAGTTTTCGCTTTCCATATTTAAATTTAGTTAATTTTAACGGGTTTTCACGCGTTACCTTTGCTTTTTTCTATCCCGCGATATGTATGCGACGCCGCGCACCGCCAGTCAGCCCGTGACCACGGTTAGTGAAACCCAGCCGAAACGTCGGGGTAGAAAAAAGCAAAGGTAACGCGTGAAAACCCGTTAAAACTAACTGAATTTATACACACTAATAATTGTATCTTGATTATTTTGTTTCGGAATTTTTTGTTTCCCTTTAAACACATTCCACAAGTCAACTTATTTGCGTAATAGTTTTTTTTTATGTTGTATTAGGTTGGTAACATTACAATTTTCTAGTGAATAATGTAAATTTAGCGACGTAAAACCATTTTAAATATCTGATAAAAATCTCTTCATTAACATAACAATTAACAATTTACGCTCTTCAAAGCAGCATTTGAAAGGACGAGAGCTATATATTGTTTGCGAAACTTCGGCGCCAGCGCCGCACCGCGCGACGCCGACCGCATCCGCTAGTGACGTTACGTGTCGTGTCGACAAACATGCAATAAATAATAATCGATCACTTTCAATACATAAATTCTTGTTGTGTTTAATTAGGCATGACATTATCAGTGTCCATATTTCATACGATAACATTTGTATGTTTCTATTGTGATCACTTTGTACCAGGATGGATTGATTTCAATCAGTGCTATTGTAACGATGTATTATTCATTCATACATAGTTTTATATTAAACAATAGCTTTTGAATAAACATTGATGAAGCGAAATAATGAAAATTAAAAACACAGTAAAAGATTTTTAAGCTTAGTAATAACTTTTAGGTTTTCTGTATTAAAATTACAATAAAATACTAAAACTAAAGGTAATTAAACAATACTACGTTAAGATTTATAAAATATTAATGAAAATAAATAATCTAAACTGTAATACATATTGAAATAGCAATGTTTTGTGTAAAAGTGCCTTTAACGTATCAATTTTGACACACAATATGAATATATTTAATATTATCTTAATTATAAACACATTTTAAAAGTGGCCAAAATTTCAAATTGATTTTTGGTCTCATTAGTTTTTTATTGTAATAAAAAAAAAAAAAAAAAAATCGTACTCAAACTCAATTTAATTGGTTTGACAGTATATTCTAATATACTATTGAATTTATTTAACTACAATCTGAAAATATATACCTGGCTAATTTTCGAATGCATTTGTCGATACTAAAATCTTAATGCGTTTCGCTTGACTTGTCTGCCTGTCGACCCCATTCCACTGTACGGCGCCTGTCTCGATCAACGATTAGCGAAACACTCCACTCACTATTGTCTTTTTCCCTATACGTCATGTTAATTATTTTGTTGCAAGAGCCTATTTTTATTTTAAACATTGTTTTGTAAAATCTTACTTATATGCATATGCATATGCACGCTTAACTATTATATTCTCAGTTCATATTGGTTTATAAGTCAGTACATAATCAAACAATTCTAAAAGTTTCAAATTTAGTTTCAAGTTTCAATTACCTAAATTTAGATCATTCTCTCCGTTAAAGTTCGTTTACTCAGTTGCTGTATTATTATTTATTACGGCTTTATTTCACAGATCGTATTACATAGCTCCTAGGTAGATCCTATGTCTGTAATTGTCCGAAACGCGCTTTGGCGCCACAGCTCCTTGGCCGTTTGCCATTGCAATACTGCTCATTCATTAATTTCAAAATTTAAACACTGACATTACAATTGCAATAAAACGTAGTTGTTAATCTTTTAATATTACACCATTGTGTCTCTTGAATGTGAAACATATTTACCGTAAAGTCGTGGCTTGCATCAAAGGTTTTACATTATTATATTAACCGCTGATATATTGATATTATTTATGTACAAAATTATTAAATATTTCAAGGTATTTTCGACACATAACATGACGGTTTACATTTAATACGCATAACAAGGCTTAGAACGACATCCGCTTTATTATTTGAAATGTCAAATGTGTCGATAAACGTGTTGATTGGCGTCAGGGCGACGAATCACGAATGATCTCTTTTTATGCACTTGGCTCGACGCCACGGGTGACCTCATTGCACGCCCGCATTGGCGCCACTATCGTTTATAATGGTCGGTATCCTTTCGATGACATGCCAAAATGCTAATTAGCTCTTAGTTTGTTGTTATCGATATTTCGTTTCGATCTGCCGTACATCACTAGACCGTGTGAATTTTATAATATTTGTTGTTATCAACGGTCTAACAATTTACATGGACTCTAATGGATACCTTAGTGTAAAATATTATATTAACTTGCAACCATGTATCATCCATCGCATTGACACTAATTACAACCTGGAATTGTCAACTCTTGCATTTCAACGCGCACACAATAACTGCTAAAATTGAATATACTATTTCTATAATTTGCATTTAGTGAAACAATGAACTGTTAATATATAAACATTGCTCACAAAAAGGAAAAAAAGCTTTCTGATCGGATCTTTGGTAATTTTTGAGTAATTTTTGATGTATCAAAGAAGAAATAAGCAATTAAACAGTGTTAGTGTTGGTTGAATGGAATAGTTTTTATTTTAAAATTTGGTGGAAAAATATAATCATTTGGTTAAGCTCGAATTTCAATATAATTTAGACAAGAAAGAAAACGGACAATGCTCAAATATAAGAGGAAGTCTCCGTACAAAGTGTTTATTTTAAAAGCACTTTATTATTATGCATGCATATTATGTGAGTGAGTCACATCAGTGGCGAGACGTTCATATTTATTAAGCGCATATTGATACCGACTCGCTATTGTCGATGCCATTTGTTTACCAGATTGCGATGTCCTACTTCAAATATCATCGTATATTGGTTTTTTTTAAATTTACAATCTCACTTAATATATTAAGAGACGGGAAAGCTTAGAGACATCACCTCTGAAGCGATGCTATTGGAAAACCTATGCATATCAGTTTCGCGACTCCTCAATTCCGTGTGGCCCCTCTCAAGCGGCGGCTGGTACCGTGGGTTTTATTGGTGCCCTACGCCGGGCGAGTCCCAATAATTCTCATTATCAATATTTAGAAGAATTCAGTTCTTGTATTAAAGGTAGATTCTTAAATCCTTAAAAGCAAACTCATTATTATTAAAAGATAACAAACACTTTTGTCCGTGTAGTGATTTAATTACACGGAATGCTTTACATAAATAAAGCGACATCTAACGATATCCATCGTAACTAAAATCATAAAGAGAAATAATTGTTACAATTTCGTTTTGAAAAATTAAATAACTGTAAGATTGTTCAAAACTATAATTTCTAAATTACGAAATGAATTTTAAATAATTATTAAGAATTACAAGTTAATTGAAAAGCTAATCGTTGTATCAAAAGTCTAATTTAAAAGAATAAAACTGAACTACACTGAGAATCCGTCAACTATTATACTTTTATTAAAACCTTTTGTTTTTTTTGAGGGGAATGCATTTACGCACTTGCTGTCCAACCTAACCCAGGGCAAGCCCCCCAGGAAAGGCTGAAGCCGAAGATGTGTGACAGCCTTTCACACGCAAGGTGAAAGGCTGTCACACACCAGAATTAGTGTGGGACTCGAGGCGAGAAGCGCTAGTCACTACCCACTAACCCCCCCGGTTCCTCCTGCCACCTTGCGTGGAACAATACGGGATGGCAACGCATTCAACCGCGTTGTCCCAGTGGCTATGTGGACCAGAACTAAACACCGTCCATTAGTATAGAATGAAGGGGCACCTCCGCAGCCCCCTAACGTTTTAATACTAATAAATGGTTTATTGTAATAATTATGACATCTCCGCAACCTCCGCTGCGACATACGAGTATATATTTCGGAGCACGGCCGTCGATTACCCATAAAAATGAGACAATAGGAATACAATGAAAAGCTGGCGTAAACGCCATGTTAATGCTCAAGGGGTTAAATACAAAATGTATAAATGATGACCTCAGAGAACTCAATTATAATTGTTATTGCATAAAGCACTTTTCATTTCGGAGATCTCACAAAGAATTTCCCCACTACTTTTAGGCGAGGATATTTATAGTGAAACCTTATGATTATTTTACCAACGAATGTAGTTTCTTTATATACTTTTTAGTAATTATAGAATTACTTTAAGTAAATAATATAAATAAATACTTGAAATGTATCTTTGATAAAAATTAATCGAATATAATTATGGTTTTGTTACACGTAACCATAGTTCCAGTCGACTCGTTAATTAATAAATAAACATATATAACTGAATATGGAAATATATTCAGACTTTATTGAATCTAAAGAGATATAATTAAAATTAATCGTGTACCAATGCAACGGACGACGAGAAATCAAATATGAACACGATCCCGAATGAAAGAAAACAAGGAAACAAAACACATTTTTTATTCGCATTTGCTATTAAGTTATACACAGTACTCGTAAATCTGTCCGTCTGTATCTCCCAGTGAGTAAGAAGGCGCTTCAATGTGTGGTTACTAGTAAAATTATTGCTTTCATTTAAAACGTAAAATTTTATGATGTACAAACTGACAAACCTTATTATTCTTCTAACAGGGTTCACACGTTATGCTTGCGACTTATGTTTTAGGGTAAGCCGACCTCGTTTTAATTTGGCTTACAATAGCAAACGATAAGAAATGAAATTTGAAGTTTACACAGTGATTTTGAAAGAGTTTTTTTTTTACTTTAATGCTTTATTGATAGTGTGATCTGATACAGAAACATTCGAGACTCTATCACCATACACATAGTAATAAATCACTTCATAAACTTGGTTCGAAAACGCTAAGTAGTATACTATAATCGATACGAAAAAATCTTTACATATTTATTCACTTTTATTTTACAAATAAATCACACAATCTACAATTCATATTAACAAATAATATGACGTATAATTAAGTTTCGTGCATATAAAAAAAATACAGTCGCCTGAATATATGAAATATTTAAATTTTTCCTATTAAACTACGTATGCCTCCAAACCACAGGCAGGTGTTAAAATATGAATACGAAAAGTTTCTATAAGAATTTAAAATAAAAAATTAAATTTCATTCGTTGATTTGTATTTCATAATATTAAATGTGCGTGTATGTGTGTGTGTACTTTTAAAATACTCCATAAAAGTATTACTAACGGAAAACATCAAAATTCTATTTCGGTTTATTTGACACTGTAAAGTTTACAAACTTCCAGGTCGTTTTCTAGTAGTAGTGTCTCGCATCGACATGTGTTCATTAGTACGGACGGACGCCCAATTAGGGACCAGAGAAATTTGTTTTTATGGGCCCCGCTTACTCGGTGTATCCCCTTAATTGAAATGTACGTTCTATCTAGTCAACGGTGTATACGAATTCTCTACCACAGTGAAGAGAAAACAGATTGTGTTCGCTTTTTATTCGTTTTCAATCAATTTCTTTACTTAGTTTAATTAATCGATTTATCAACTAACATTCGACCTTTTTTTTTTTTTTTTGACGGGGGGAAATGCATTTACGCACTACCCTTATCTATTGTATTTGTGGGATCAGAGTCCCCCAAATACAACTAACATTTGACCTACTTGACGTTGTAGCTTATAAAAGGACCATTAAAGTATAATATTATGTATTTTGGATATTTTTTTACTCCCCTCTCCTCTTTTTCATGAACAGTAAACACAGCTCAGCCCCGTGGTAACCCCGTCCCTAATTAATACGTGTACGGCCCCAAAGTAGTCTGATTCTTTCAGTTCGTAGTATAGTAAAACATCTTAATGTGCTTAATATTTTAACTTTTTTTTAAAGGTGGATAAATGAACTGACTAGGCAGTTAAAAAATATCGTAATAAACAACTAATGCTTACGTACTTATCATCAGATACGGTGTCGACATTTTGACGTATCAAAATCAATCAAATCAAAATAAAAAATATCTTTATTCAATTTAGGCCCTAAGAAGGCGCTTATGAACGTCTAAAATACTACCACCGGTTCGGAAAACAACCCAGCCGAGAAGAGCCGGCAAGAAACATGATCTGGTTCTTTTTTTTTTCATAAATATAATACATATATATTTTTTTCATATAAAAAACTATACAAATCATAGTCTTAATAATGTTAGCAGGTGCGCACAGATATGTGGGTTAATTCAAGACATCACTATCGTTCACGTAATGACCCACCCTGTAATCAAAGAATTAAAAAAAAAGACAAGATTTTAAACTGACGCATTGATCGAAACGAAACGCTATTGTTTTTTATAATAATCATCATAACATTAAAATAAATAATAGTAATCACAAATTAAAATTAAAATAAATGTCAAGCAATATTTTTACTTTCGGCTATACAGTGAACCAGCTGTCCTCTGTTGCATGATTGTACCTTGCCTACTAACGAACAAATTGAACGGTTTTAGTTTGTCGAATCTAATGAAGGTTAAATACAGCACGGTCTGATGTGAAACGAATTGAATCAAATAACGTGTTTATTTGGTTTTTTTTTTTGTAATTGTTTAGGTTAATTTAATGCGAAAATATTTAATAGTCAGAAGTAAGTAAATAAAATAAAACAGTGTTTTTAATGGAAATATAAATTGATTTGGAATATTTTATTTATCCACAATTCTATTATATTTATATTGGTATACTGACGATCGATTTCGACGGTAAAGGGTGCCTTTACATGCCTAAAACTCTTCAATTTTCGATATTTCCCCACCTGCCACTAATAATCAGCGATCCGCATAATATTGAAATATGAACAAAATACTTCGTTAAATAAATAAAATGTCAATTTTCACAATATAGGCACAGATACCGGCAAACATCTTCACATAGGTGACGTTGACTTTACAACCATCGATTTTTACATTTGATTGGTCGATGTCGCGCGGAGAACTGTCATTACGATCGTGTGATTGGTAAATCAGTTCATCGAACTTTCCCTCACTACTCCAATTTATGTTAAAGATGTTTGCTGGTATTTGTAACGTGGTATTTGTAGCGCTCAGCTAAGAATTTTCACCTTCTACCACGTAAATAGAAGAGTTTGGAGTATATATGCGAACGAAATAAGGGTAGAAAAAAACCGAAGACAGTATAAGTTGATTGTATGAATGATTTGATGGAGGATTTCGGGGGAAGATAACATTTGAAGATCCTACTTATCGTAGGATAAGGGCGATACGGTTATAACGATGGATACAAATTATGAAAACAGAAAAAACATCACAATATTTTCAAGTGAAGGGTAAATTAACGTCCATTATTTTATAGAATCTCCTTTAGACTCTTTGATACGACGGTGTTCGAAGACTTAACCACGTAAACTGCTATAACTAGTTTATTAAAAGACAAGCTGTGTGCCCGTGGCTGCGCCCGCGTTTCATATATTATTTACTGCGTTTTAATTTTTTATACGGAACCTTAATTATTTTCCTATAGTATTTTTAGGACTATGATAAAATAAAAATATTTATCATAAATTCAAACAAACAAACTGTCCATTGGATTAATTGGATTTATTCAATTTTATATAAGTTTTAAATTTTTTACTCGGAACCCCAATTATTTTAGAAAATCAAAAGTACCTTAAGTTACGCGTAGTAACTTCAGCTATGTACCAAAAGAGTCCCGTCAAAATCGGTACAGCCGTTCCGGAGATTACCCGGAATAAACAGACGGACAGACAGAAGAAAAATTTTATAAATTGTATTTTTGTTATATGTATCAGTTATACATTCATATCTATTTAGTTTAAAAAAATCTATTTTGACATTACAAACAGACACTTCAATTTCATTTATTAGTATGGATATGTAGATAGATATCCACTTAATATAGGCGGTCGTACACATTGCGCGCTATCTGGTGAAATCGCTGACCACCTGCAGAGATGAAAATTTTCTTTCTCTAGATATAGATTTCCGCTTATAACGAATTAAGTATCATTATTTAAAAAAATATATATATTTAATTTATAGGAGATCATTTGATTACATCTCTCTAAATAATGCAACTAACATAAATATAATGAATCATAAACGTCGAGATTGCATTAATTATATATAGCCCGTATTATGTAATAAATTATCTTTAATTTTAATTAGTTGAGTTAATCAAGCAATTAATAATCTTCGGAATACCGTAATTAAATTTATGTGTATTTACTTATTTCATTTGTATTGAAGGTTCATATTCAATCCGAAGCAATGATGTCATAAAATGTGATTTCGTTTTACGAAATAATTTGAGGGTTTAATTAATTTATAATTAGTAAAATCTAAGTAATTAGAAAAAGGAATCCAATGAAGTTTAGGTCATTTATAACCCCGTGGGATTTGTGAACATTCATTAGTCAAATAGGAGAGGCAATAAGAAAAAGAATAAATTTGAAAACACCAATATATTTCAAAAGTTTACTTTTAATACATTGATTGTATATGATGTCTATATCATTTTCTATAAAATAGGATTCTCATTTCGTTTATCATAAATTTCTCCGGCCGTTTTTATGTTCAGGACGCGACGATGTATGTTACTTGAATAAGTGAATGTCGGGTAAAACTAACTACCTTACTTTTATTTTGCCAAAATATATCACGACTAAAACGCCTCTATACTTACAAAATCGTCACAACACAATTCAACTCAAATTCCTGTAAGACATATCATATATAGACTGGCATAAATAGTGTCTCTTTAAAAATTAAATAGTAATCTTGTATAATAAGTAACCAAGCGCCATTGAGAGGACAAAGATGCGCCATTAGCTCCGCCCACGTGGTAATTCAAAACTAAGCGTGTGATTTTTAATGTTGTTCTTTTAATCTTATTTCAATCTGTACGAGAAATGAAGAACCCAAATAAATTCCATGTACCTTATTGATAGAATACAGTACCTAATTAGCGATTCGAAGTTACGCCTCCTTTTTTATATGAAAAGTTTTTTTTCTTCGAACTGATGATTAACTCTTTTGATTTGAACGGACTTGACAGATTCAACGGACTTTGTGGCAAGTGACGACTAGCACAAGGCTAGCACAATGGTTTGTACCGATATATCTCTTATATGTACATTACGGTAGCGCAGTTGTATTACATACGACTGCCGTTCTGAGGTCTCGGGTTCGATCCCCGGGTCGGGTCAAGTGGTATTGGGTTTTTCTACTCAGTATCATCCCGGAGTTTGGAATTTGTGCCCGATATGGCGACAGGCTCGCCCCCTGTCACATCTGGGACGGAACTAAGCTCGGCGAAATGTGGGTGGTGTAGTTCGCTACTCTTCACCTCTGCCTAACCTTTCGGGGATAACAGGCGTGAGCATATGTATGTATGTATTTACATTACGCCGAATTGGCCTTGTCAATGAGCAATAGAGAGGTCTATGCTGTACCAAAGTAAACGACATTGGTCGAAGAATTGGCAAACTAAAGTTGCAGCATAGGAAACCTCCAACTCAATAGAAGACCGACCACCTGGTAAAGATTACGGGAATCCACCGGATGCGGGAAGATCGGTCGGTGTGGAGATTTTTTTAGGGGAGGCCTATATTTAGCAGTGGACATCTTTTTGAAATAATTATACCACTATATAGTTTTATGTAAATGTTTTTCTACATTTAAAAATCAAGTTTTTTTGACCCGAACTAAACGATAAGTACGTGTAGTGAGGAGCCGCTTCAATCAACATAGCTTCATAAAATTCTAGAATAAATCTGAGCTTTCGTTAAAAGGACACATACATACGTACATACACAGTATGGTGGTAGGATACTTTCTAATATCCGTTCAGTTAGTTACCATCACCCTCGAGTTAGGGCCACTCTCGTATTACGTAAGTTTTTTTTACATTTCAGCATTATTAAGTAAAACTCTTATCATCCCTCTATGTGTATGTAAGGATTAACATAAAAAAAATAATAAGTAAATATTTCATTCGTAATACTTGTTCGACCCCTCACGAGAATAGTCATGTCGTCACTTAACTTCTTAACTTTGCCCTCCCAATACATCTTCGATAACTTAATGCATATTCGTAAAAATTTAGACAAGCTAGATCTAGTGAATGATCGTCATAATTTTAATACTAGAAGTAAAGACAAGTTGGCCGTCCCACGCTTTAGGTTAAGTAAGTGTAATAAAAGCTTTATAGGTAATAGTATTCGGTTTTACAATAAGATCCCAAGTAACATTACCGATTTACCTGACGATAAGTTCAAGTATTATGTCGAGCAAGTTTTAATCTCAAAAGGTTATTACAGGGTGGATCATTACGTGAACGATAGTGATGTCTGGAAATAACCCACATCTCTGTGCTTCCACTAAAAACTACGATTTGTATAGTTTTTTATATGACAAAAAAAATGATATATATTATATTTATGAAAAAAAAAGAACCAGATCGAGTTTCTTGCCTGCGCTCTTCTCGACTGGGTTGATTTCCGAACCGGTGGTAGTGTTTTAGACGTTCATAAGCGCCTTCTTAGGGCCTAAATTGAATAAATAAATTTTGATTTTGATTTTGATTTTGACTTAATATCAGGTGAGATTATGGTCAGACGATAAAAAAAAACCATAGAGTATTTCTGATTTTCATACGTCCTATCATAAATACATATAGCATATATAAACTTATAACTGGTAATTAATAATACAAAAGAAACATTGGTATTCCGTAACATACGGCGCGGCGGTAAATAACGTCAAGGCATATGTATATATAATTACATGACAATAAAATTAGCTCACAGCACGCACCGCCTTAACATTAAATATAATCATGCTAGAACATACATATGTCCCCTTATTAACGTTTCTTTCAATAGAGAACCGTCTATTATAATCCAATTTTAGAAAAATAATTTTTAACTAAACAGCAGTCATCAACAAAGGTTCTTCAGGTAGAAGGAACTTACGCATCGGGCATCGATTGATAAAATTACACGCGGCTATCTTTGATTGCGGAATGTATTTTTTTTTTCTAATATTTGATTCGCATTTAATCGGAATAAATGATTAAATGCGTACTCCGTATTTGCACGTTTTAGTCTTTGTACTATCGAGTTTTCTTTTGAGAAATACTCTTTGTTATATTTAATTTTAACTGATATGTTCATAATTGTGTTTTAACTTTTTTATACGAAACCATTTTTTTTTTGTATTAACAGAAAGCATATTTTTTTACTAAATACACATGAATGTATATACGATACTATACCAAAAATGCAATTTTCAAAATTTTTGTCTGTCTGTAAAGGCTACTCTCAGGTCAGGCTGGACCGATTTGGACTGTTTTTTTTTGGTTGGATAGCTGAAGATAATCCACTTAAGCTATTTTTTCGAAAATAATTAGGGCTCCGCGTAAAAAAAAAAACTTGAATTTCATAAAAAAATGAAATAAAATCCGATTCAATGAACAGTTTAAATTGGCAGCTATTTAAATTTGTGATATATATCTTAGCTTAATGCTAGTAGCAAAAAACAAATATGGAAAATAATTGTATAACGCAGTGAAAAATACATGAAAGGCGGGCGCAGCCGCGGGTACAGTGTATAAAACCTGAAGTTTCGATGAAGTTATATATTGTAACGCAACTGTAAACATGATGATAGGATATTTTCAAATGCACGCCAACTTAGAAAACCAAGCAGCATCACCTGAGAACCTGTACCTCTAGATTTAGTATGTATATTATGGGCCTGGACCACATCGTCACTTAACATTTGGTGAGATGGTGATCTAAGCGCTGAGCCTATTGCGATAGAAAAAGTAAAATATATTTTACACTAGATAGAAATAAAATTTTCGTTCACACGGATAGTCATTTGTTTTTTCACACAAACTGTCTTTCCTGGATTAAAAATGAGTATTTGGCATTACATCACCTGTATGGAAAAGCGAAATAATATGTACAACGGATTCATTCCTTAGTTCATTACTATATTTACATGAAAACTACATTCAAAATAGTATAGTAATTATCAAATGTTTTTATATAAATTAGATGTACCATCGACTCAACTCCTATATAACAGATTATTCACTGCATTATATATATATATATATATATATATATATAATTAATGTTAAATAGATTAGTGCAAAGCTAGCAATAATGATCATCTTTCTATCGATTTTATTGCTTATTATCCTCATAATTTTTCCCAAATATTACATAATCTAATAGAAATATATATTAAAACCTGACCCACCCAATATATCTATGATCTAAAAACTTTAATTGGTTCTAGAGTTATAAGCCAATTAAGGGACAGACCTACACATAAGGACATTGCCTTTTAAATAAGGAAAATACAGGTTAACACGGGTATAAGAAATATGTTTCCTAACTGTCTAATGAAATTATATATCTGGTATGTTTTTATAGATAAATTTAAACGAAGATCACTGAAGCGATGATGGTGCAGTGGGTAGTCCGACTGAACTCAGCGCCAATGTACGTGGAGAGTGGAACTCTAAAAATCAGTCTGAGCTTTCGGTGAAGGATAACGTCGTGAGGATACCATACCGTATGGTGGTAGGGCTTTCTATAATGCAGGGGGTGACGCGGTGCTTGCGAAAGCTATCCCGTATCGCCCCCATCCCAAATGCGGCGGACTGTCCCGGGGGGTTTCAGTGGGTATTTCCGGGCGCCTCACACCCGGGTGAGTCCCACACTGGCACGGAGTTCGTCCCTCCGTGCCCCCTTACCTATTGCATTGGGGGACTCCGGTCTCACTAATGCAATAGGTAAGGGTAGTGCGTAAATGCATTTCCCCCGTCAAAAAAATAATTCTAAATTTCTATAATAATGGCCGCCTGGGTAGCTACCACCGTCAAGTTTGAAAACCTGTCGCCAAATACCAATAGGTGTGTTCCGGCAGCATCACTTGAGATCCAGTATTTCTAGACTCAGTGTGTTTACCATCGAGGGCCACATCGTCACTGAACATCAGGTGAGATGGTGGTCAAAGCATTCAGTCTGTACCGTGTAAAAAAAAACTATTAAATTTCTAACGTCTCTCCTATCTCCAGTACAGGTTTTAAGATAAGAAAACAGCGTAAATCTCATTCCGGCAGTAAGTAGCGTTGACACTGTACATGGATGACGAACGGTACAAACTCTAATGTCAATTAGCAAAATGTTCCTTGGAAACTGTCGGTTACTCTATAAATAATGGGCGAATAGGGACAAATATCGTACTGTGTACCTTATCCCCTTGTAATAGCAGAGTTGTTCAAATCATGTGCTCGCGACGTTGATCTATGCGTTCGTATATCGTAATGCGAAAATGAAATATGCCCCCGATGCTGATAAAATGAAATAGCATTTAATTGACACATTCTGTATGTATTTATTATTGTCCTATGTCATAGTATATTGCCAGTATATATGCTAGGTAGTTACACTTATATATGCGATAAACATATTTGCGCAATTCGCGCCGTTCCTTGGAACTTTTAGTCATAAATTGTCTATACTGGTTACAAAATAAACACTTTATTTACAATGCATTAATTTAAAACGTTATCGTACTCTAGTGTAAGTGTAATGATTTATATACATACTAGCTATACCCGCGGTGCCGCTCGCGTATAAATATTTCTATTCTTCAAAAAATAATTTACTGCAACATGTTCAAATGTTCAATGGTTTAGTTAAAATGTTCACAGATAACGTATAAGGGTATCGTTTACTCTCTATATTTTTATAAATTTGACCAGTTATTGTGCCTCTGTATATGTAAATATAAAAATCCATCCAACCGAAAGACATCCAATGCTGGAGACAGGTGTAAAAATAGATTTATATTAATCGGTTTAGTAATTCTCGAGTTATAAGCCAAAGCCACTATTCAGATGCTCTTACACCACCATTCACTGCATTATGTCTTTAATATTATCGAGAAAAAAAACTAGGCAGGCATGGGAACTGTCGACATAAGTGAGAACTCGAAACTATGGAAATACGGTTTTTTTGATGTTATCTTTAATCAGAATCAAAATTAATTTAAGCCCTAAGAAGGCGCTTATGAACGTCTAAAACACTACCACCGGTTCCGAAAACAACCCAGCCGAGAAGAGCGCAGGCGAGAAACTCGATCTGGTTCTTTTTTTTTAAATATAATATATATCATTTTTTTGTCATATAAAAAACTATACAAATCATAGTCTTAATAATGTTAGCGGGTGCGCACAGAGATGTGGGTTAATTCCAGACATCACTATCGTTCACGTAATGATCCACCCTGTAATAACCTTTTGAGATTAAAACTTGCTTGACATAATACTTGAACTTATTGTCAGGTAAATCGGTAATGTTACTTGGGATCTTATTGTGAAACCGAATACTATTACCTATAAAGCTTTTATTAGACTTACTTAACCTAAAGCGTGGGACGACCAACTTGTCTTTACTTCTAATATTAAAATTATGACGATCATTTGTCATAATAATTTGTTAATTGAAATTTTTAAACATTTAACATAATTATAATATTTGTCTGTTTTTTACATCTATTAACGTTCCGAACAAAAATCATGTGCATTTTATATACCTAGTTTATTCATAATCAAAACATGCAATAGGGTGCGTAAGTATAAATTTTATAATTTATCTCTGAGCACCATCTTATACTTGACATACTGTAGCATGTTGACGGCTGACGTCATAGCATCGGTAACAGGGAATCTATACGTTTTTCCTCTATCGAGAATCGCACAAAGCCGTTAGAGAAGTTTTTAATTTAAAAAAAAATACTAACGTAAATAATCCTTATTTCGAAATCAATAAAAATTTAAATGCGCATTCTTTATTTAACTACGATACGAATAAAGTTTACACAGAAAACTTTAATGGATATAGTTATATTTTTAAAGTCAATTTCGATTCTGCCCAGTTTCGGACCGCTCGGTGGGCGTTCACCCTATAATCAGAAACCCCTCCGGAACCTTTGATTATAGACGACGGAATTTTACGGCACCTTCGTTAGTCCCGTCAAATCATAGGTCCTCCTCATACGTTAATGGCTTAGGTCTGCATTTGAAACGATTTCGTGTCATTTCCGAAACGAAGAAAGAATAGACCGCATTAATTTTCTGTGGTAATTGTCTGTGAACATAACCTTTGTAACTCGAAGTTTGTTCACGTTCTTACGTGTTTATTATAAAAAGGTAACATCGCTCAGTATGTCTGTCACTTGGCTTGTAACTTCAAAACCTACACGGTACACCCATAAAAATAACATTGGAAAGCTGGCGTAAACGCTAAGTTAGTGCTCAAGGGGTTAATCGTATATATATATATATATATTATCTCGTCTGGTTTTAGGTTATATTTTGTTATTTTTAACGACATGTATATAGAAAAGTAATCAGAATCATTAAGGAAAACATCACAAAAAAATGACAATACCTACTTACATTCTTATTCTTACCTTATCTATATAAAAAGCAACAACTTTCTGTCTGTCTGACCTTTCCTTTACGCGGGGACATGGCCAGCATGTTTATAAATAGAGGATCACTGAACTAATGTATGTGTTTTTTAAGGAAATCATAGATGTAAGTATTCGCTGATCTGATTTTAGTATATCATTCGACTAGTGATCGAATTTAGACCATAATTCGTATTGACAATTTGAGGAAAAGATATACAAATTTGAAACAATAAAGACTGATAACAACACTAAAGCTCATACACAGCAAATAATATAAGACAAACAAAAAATAGAAATGCGAGAGAAATGTACAGACCAGTTTTTTAAATCTTTTCCTATTTATATTCATATTATACAGTAAATGTATACAAAGTAGACAAATTCAATTTAACGATATAAAGAATACATATTCTTAATTGTTACATTGAAAATTTTGTAAGACAACTATGTCGTCAAAAAAACCGGCTTATATCCAACCAACTTGGCATAGTTACAAGGTGTAGACCACATAGTAGGTGACACGAGATACCTACGGCTATATACTTTCATTTGACCTTTAAATAAAATCATTTATACATATATGATATATTAATTAGTTGGTTTGTAAAGAAAACATGTTCGTGGACCGTAGGTACTATAGAACGATTTGTAGTTTGACCAACTGTGAAGCCAGGTTAAAGTAATATTTTAGTTCTGGAATATCGCTAATATTATCTCTCTTTATCTTTTCATAATAATAGAAAACAGAAAGACATAAAAATATATGATGATAGAGACCTAAGAAGTGCATTTTCTTACAAATTTTCAGAATGTAGCACTGTGATAAATATTGCTAGACAGATATATTAAAGTTGTTTCTGTCTGGCTTTTCTTTTTTTTAATGATTAATTGACGCATAGGTTTAGCTAGGATGAATTCCGTGGAATTTACTAGTCGGTTAAAATCCTAGCTGCGGTTCGTATCATTATGGTGCGATGACAACTGATATTATTACCATTTTTTGGCTGCCTTAACTAAGTGCTCGCTCTAAAGCCCTGGTGAAACCACCAAGGGCTTTAAGTCTACAAGCGTTGCCCCGGTCACGGACCATTGATATCGTCCGCCGGACATACAAACACAGCTACACATAAATAATCTTAACTACCTATAAATAACAAGTAATCAGTGGTATACAGCGGATGTATGAAGCCTCGTTATGGAAAAATATAAATAATTCTCCACTGACACAATATGATGTTAATTACGTTAATTTTTGCGATTAAGTTATTATATAAATAATATCGAAACCGGTTTTTATAATGACTGGCAATGGCGCCAGTAGGTAGCGACACCTGCTTTTAATCACACGAGTTAATATCATTGCAAAGTAAGAAAAAAAAAGAAAGAAAGACTGTATTTAGTTGCACCACACAACACAACACAGAAATACAGACCAAAATATTGTTTTTTAAATAATAAACAAAAGACGGAATTGTGGCGGGAACAAATACGCTCAGCCTCAGCATTATTGCTGCACTGAAACCATGTGTTTACAGTAAAGCGCTGGTATACTGGCTGTGTGCCTCCTTTTTTTTTATTTTTGACGGGGGGAAATGCATTTACGCACTACCCTTACCTATTGTATTAGTGAGACCGAAGTCCCCCAATACAATAGGTAAGGGGGCACGGAGGGACGAACTCCGCGCCAGTGTGGGACTCGCCCGGGCGTGAAGCGCCCGGAAATACCCACTAAAACCCCCCGGGGCCGTCCGCTGCATTTGGGATGGGGGCGACACGGGGTGGCTTTCGCAAGCACCGCGTCGCGGCTGTGTGCCTCCTAACCAGACGTCACGGACAGAACTAAATAATATATGTTTATAATATTCTATACATTTAAATTATATATACATATATACCTAACCATATATCTACATACTTATGTGTATGAAATTATCTATACTAATAAATAAAATTGAAGTGTCTGTATGTAATCTCAAAAAAAATTTTTTTTGTACTGAATAGATATGAATGAATAGAATAAGATACCTATAATAAAAACACAGAACAGACCAGAATTTGTAACCGGCTAATCTCCTTCGTTTAAATTCTAACCACTTGACACAGGCGGAATCATGTATATCACATATGCCACTATTTTTATCAGAAACAAAACAGAGTTTCTCACCGGCTAATTTCATTCGTTCTAAAATCGAATTATCTATTCGACATTGGCGGAATTGTGAACATCTCGCATGTCGCCATTCTCATAAGAAGTGAATTGGAGTGAAGTGAACAAAAACACATTTTTTGTCTGTCTGTTTGTTACGGCTAATCTCCAGAATGTCTGGACAAATTTTGACGGGACATTTTGTGTTAGATAGCTGAAGTTACTCCGCGTAATTTAGGGTACTTTTAATTTTAAAAAATAACTAGGGATCCGCGTAAAAAAAAATTAAAAGTTATAAAAATGTGAATAAAATCCCATTCAATGCACAGTTTTACGGGCAAGTGCTCGAATTTATATTAATTTTAGTACAAAGAGAATTCCGAAAATAATTAGGGTTCCGTATGTTAAATTAAAACGCAGTTAAGAAAATATGAAACGCGGGCGCAGCCGTCGGCACACGGCTAGTATATTTATATATATGAATCCACACAATACATACATATGATATTAGTTACAAACGAGTACATAGTTTGCGGAGGTACCTACATTGAAAAATACACGGAAATAGTAGTCGAATTATGTTGATTTAAAACTAAACGTAAGTTACACGACAAGATATAAATGTGTAATATAATACAAAAACATATAATAAATAAGCGATGATGGCGCAATTGGTAATGCGGTCGGATTACCCGTCAATAAACGCGGGTTCAAGCCAACCTATACAACTCTAAAATCAACATGAACTTTCGGTAAACGAAAACATCGTATGGAAACCTTAGCATGGTGGTGGGGCATTTTCTAATAATGCCCGGCTGGGTAGCTACCACCCCCAAGTTTGAAAAAACCTGTCGCCAAATACCAATAGGTGTGTTCCGGCAGTATCACTTGAGAACCAGTACCTAGGCTTGTGCGTTTATCATTCTGGACCACATCGTCACTTAACATCAGGTGAGATTGTAACGAAAGCACTGCGTTTATATAGTTAAAAAAAAAACACAAATAAAGGGCATACAAAAGCGAAATACAAGGTTTTATTGTCTATCGGCCGGTTTCAATTTGCGATATCGATCAGTTTTACCTATTTAAATCTGAAAAAGTATCATTGATAAGTCATAAAAATCTATATATTATTTTTAGTTCGAACTCAATATTAACTCTTAAGATACGAAATTGAAACCCGCCGTATGTAGGTAACCATATAACTCGAAAACCATTGAACCGATTTACGATTTAATTTTTAAATCATAGTTTTATTCAATGATCGAGTTTCAGCCTGAATTTATTTACATTAGTTAGTGTTGTGAATGAGGCTGATAAAAAACATGGCCGCCATCGTGTTGTTCCATTATTAATTAAATCAACTATTGAATATCTATACGTCCAACGCATAAGGTCGTTAACCTATAGTTTTAGGGTAGGACAAGAAGGGTGTGGTAGAAAGCCCATACGATTAGTGCAATGGAACCTGTATTACCGAATATTGAATAGGGATTGCAATGAGAATTGAAAAAATATAGAACTGTAAGAATATGTAATACATAATGTCTAGGTTAAGTAAGTTAAGCTTAAGTTAAACATAAGTTTGTATAAAAGATAGGAAAGACAAAAGAAAAGATAAAAAGAAAGACAAAAAATAGAGACAAAAGAAATAAAGAAAAAAGGGAAGTCATAAGAGGTAAAAGAACCAGTCTAACAAAGAAAAAAAGGGGATTTGGTGGGAACTGTTGTATTTTATTTAAAACCCGTTGATGCCAAAGTCCCTGATCATGTCAGGGGGGCCTTTAAAAAAAAAAAAAACCTATAGTTTTTCAGGAGAGCGATTTTTGTAAGACCGTTTGCGCGGGAACGACTGTTGCACTGTGACCGACCATCAGCGACCAAAAATCTTTACATGTACTTAAAATATTGAAATTCTGTTATCAGGAAAATGGATATTATGCAGCAAAAATCTCAATCTCGTTAAAAACTGAATTACGAGTATGCGTAGGAGCTATCGAGCTATATTTGAGAGAAGCCACATCACACAGCTAGTGTTATGATATATATCAGCTTTGTTGCAGAATTAATACATACCGTCAATTGAATGTAGTTTTTGCTCCTTACAAGCATTGACTTAGTGTCACTTTTTATCAGAGTATATTTCTAAGTTATTACTTCCTGCTTCATAATCGAAGCGGTTCTTACTTCGCTGTTGAACTCAATTTAATCTACACTAAGTAAGTACTTACTATATAATATTATATTATAATAAATGAAATTAGAGTGTCTGTTTGTAATTTAAAATTTTTCATTTTTTACTAAATAGATATAAATGTATATACATTACCTATACCGAAAATACAATTTTTAAAATCGTTGTCTGTTTGTTTGTTACGGGAGATCTCCGGAACGGCTGGACGGATTTTGACGGGACTTATTTCAGTAAATAGCTGAAGTTACTCCGGGTAACTGAGGGTACTTTTAATTGTCGAAAATATATAGGGTTCCGCGTAAAAAAGTCATAAAAAATTGAATGATACTCAACTCAATGCACAGCTTGTCGGGCAAGTACTTAAGTTTAGGAGAAATATTTTTACATAATCTTAGAACTAAAAAAATAAGGTTCCGTATAAAGAAATTAAAACGCAGTGCAGAATATATGTAGAAACGTGGGTGCAGTTAGTGTTTATATATATTTGTTTTTGTTGTTAGGCATACTTTTTAAACATCTTTAACAAGGGTTTGAGTTATAGTCTTCCGTTTTCATCGATTACTTTTTAAATAAGTAATAAATATACTTACCTAAAATCGTAGGAAATTTTCAAACTAGGTAAGTATTTAGGGTTTGAATTATTTGACACACACTTAGTTTCAACAGCTCACTGATAGAAAAATGTACACATTCCTCTGCGTAGGTATTTGTTTTTCCATAGTTTCAAGGTTGTGACCCCAGTGTCAAATACGGGGTCGTTCTAAGATTGTGTAAGGAAATTTTGAACATTTTTGAACCACCTTCCTTCCTTGCCAGCAATAGTAAGCTAAAGATTACTTAAATATAGGCATAGTAAAAAAAGTATAAGCAAATTTTTTTTACGTAATCACCACTGAGACTCCCGTACTCATCAATAATAGGCAAACCATAATAGACCTACATGGATAACTATATCAAAGTTTCATAAAAAAAAATAAAAAAATTAGGTGAAATTATTTCATACATTTCAAATTCATATTTTATGAAAACCTTTTTTTTAAATAATTAACCATCAAATAGTCAGTATGCCGTTAACCAGTTACTTACATGGAGTTAATACACTCAGAACGACAGAAGTCACAAATGATGTGAAGCCATTTCTTGTTGGTCTTTAAACCCACGTTCGCCTTTCATCACATATAAAAATACAAATATATTTTTTTGCGAGTTATTGTATGAAACTATCGATCTCAGCGTTATTGCTCTATGGTTAGTTATGTTTAAATACGAAGTTATCCTCTCGTGTTTTAAGCAAAACGAATTTACATACATAACGTTTTAAAGCTCGGGGCGGGATGCCACGGCACGACGTTCATGTCGGCAAATAATCAACTCGTTCGATAATAACTAATATCGGACGAGCGTAAAACCGCGGCGCACGCGTTTCTACCACAAGTCCAGATAATGCAACAGCTAGATCACTCAGCATAAAACTACGAAGCAACTTACAAAAGAAGTGCAATATTATTGTGCCATAAAAAACAAACTATAAATCACCACAGACAAAAAAAATAAACCTGATTGAGAACAAAGGAACTTATTAGTATTTTAATTTTATCCTAGAGAGAGAGAGAGAACGTGGTATATATTAAGATATGAGTGCACGTGAATAAGTCCACCAAATATTATTCAAACATCAAGTATTCATAAAGTAATTATGTTCTATGTTATCATTTTTATTAAGTAAGTAATCTATCTGGTCTCCTTAAACTATATTCGGCGAACTGATTGCGCCCAGGTTTGTACTACAATTTTCTTTGGACGAGCCTCGCAAATCTTATTGTCAAACAATTTGCGAAGTACATTATTATTTGTATAATTTTGTGACTTCTATTATTTCTTAGATTCAATCATATATATTTTAGAACTTTATTAGTTTTTAAAGATTGATTTTTAATTTATTAGGTTAAGTTAGTTATTTATTTGTAAAGCATTAACTTTAAAGATATTATAAATATGACAAAAAAAAACTCATAGTTCGAAAAAAAAAATGCTTTAAAAAAATATTTATTTTGTTTCCGCAAACATAAAGAATATTCTTATTAACTTTATAAACACCGTTACATAAATATATAATACCTAAAAAAAATAGTAATTTAAAAACTATTCAAATTACAACTTACCTGTGCGATTCCGCGAAAGTTTCTTTATGATCATTAATTATATTTAAAACTACATGTTTAGAAGTAATTATATATAATTAATCTTTTAATGTTGTCATTATAATTAGCATTTCCATTACCAGATCGTTATCACTAAAAGTGCTTATTTATTCTGGTGTATTTGAAGCCCTAAAACTGTACTAGATATTATAAAAGGCAACATTTGGAAGTCGTCCGTGAATTAAATGGCTTAAAACTCAGCAACCAAAACCGAGTTACATTTTTTTTAAATTAAAGATAAAGTCCCTGGCTAAGTGTTAGTAAACCTATATATTTTGTAACCTTTGATATTACATTTAATTCTAGTAATTAATTCATTGTAATAATATCCAGCAACATTTTCTCTGCTTAATCCTTTGAATATTTAAATAAAGAAATAAATTTCAAGAGAATGACTGTAAAAAAGATATTCTTATTTGCGAGCCGGGTCTCTGGACAAAGCAAGCGACAAAGAAATTAATGTGTTGAGATAATATATAATATTTTTAATTTTAGTAAATCTTATGTCACAAATAATCCGATTATAAAATTTACTGTTCCGCGTTGTAATCTATGTAGCGGTGATATTATTTTACTGCCTAGCAACCCTATCCTGGGTCGCGCCACCTTGCGTCTTGTGGTTGTCATGGTGATAACAACGAAGACGAACATGTGCTTTAACGGCATGGATTAATAACAAAAGAAGGGGTGTGCTTGGCGCGATTTTGGGTGGTCATGTAGTCGTCCTTATTTTTAATTCATTATCTTCCAGTTTTGACCATGTATTATGTTATTTTACGTGATATATTTTAGTTAAGATACACAAGTGTAGTGAAGTGAAAATAATGACACGGAGCGTGAATTCTCAAATGTCCTAATCACTCCCGTTGTGGTTGGAACAGAAGGCCGCCATTTTGTTCCCGCCATTTATCTATAGTGTTCCTAACGTCTGACTTGGCTGCATGGTCTACTAGTATCTTTGCCTTTTCCTTAACTCCTTGAGCACTAAACTGGCGTTTACGCCAGCTTTCCATTGTTTTCCTATTGTCTCATTTTTATGGGTACTCGACACGTTAAGAAGAAATAAATGGAACGAAAAAAAAAAAACCATAACAAGTAGGTAAGGACAAATTATATCACGAGCGCCTTTGCTTCACACAGTGTTCCCATATTTAATTTGTTTTTTTTTTCATTCATTATAATGTATTCTTAGATCTTAATTGATTCATTATTAATTCTTACATTAACTGCTAAATGTATGTAAGCTGATTTTCTTTGTTTTCTTATTTAGTTGATAGTAACTATTGACGAGCTTTAGTGTTATCAATAAAAACAACTCTGGAAACTTTTAATTTAGTTTAATTTCGAACAACTAGTATAAATCAAATAACAAGGGGTATAATTATTTAGTTACAAGTTATTGACGGGATCGTTAGGAGATAATTTCTTATTTCTGGAACGAAAGGATCCCGCGGCGGACGGCGCGGCCCTTCGTAGTTCGGACCACACATCGACGTATCGGCACCACTTTGAAACCTGTACATTGCACGTTTTACTTGTTGATGCCCTCTAATTCACAAGCTCACAGAGATTCGCTTCGTTTGTAGTTTGTCTTCCAATCTTTTATAATTTCTTTACTCCTTGAAACTGTATTGGCATTTATTAATTATAACCAACCGCACGCTTAGTTTTTTAAAAGGTCAGTATTCATTTCTTTAACAAAATGTATATCTATGACAGTTAATAAAACATTGAAATTATTCATTTATTTACAGATATAGAGATTAATTTATCAGTTAATTAAACTAATACTAAGTTCTACCTGCTTGCATAATACCCAAGGTCGATTACAAACAGGTCTACTTCTAAGGATTAGGAAAATAGATGACAGCCCTAGAAACTTAACCCTATTGTTCTCCTACGCCATTGTAACAAAATGACTCATGCTACTCTTAAATATATTGTCAATTTTGATTGAAGTCATGCTTGTAAGATGGTCAGGATTAGTGGAAAATCGAATGGATAAACACTTTCGAACCACGGCATGTAATTTTTTTTAATTTGCATGTACATATTTATAAATGGGAATTTAATTGGTTCACGATAAAGTAACATTATGAGGAAGTCTAAATATTTGAGGAAGGTTTCTTTTTGTTTATATTTGCAACAGACGCGATTTTCGGACACATAAAATTGGTTGGTTTTAAGTAAAATATACTGCAGATCACACACTACACGCAAATTCGTTGCTTTTGTAAACGATCTTATTATTGATGCCTGTTTAAAGTTAGTTTTAACTAGAATTCCGCGGTAACAGCACAAACACCCCAAACAGAGATCTGTATCATTATGGTGACCTTATGCTAGTTATAATTTTTTATTTTTGTTGCATTTTAAAGTGAAGTTTATTGAAAATAATAAAGCGAAACATGAATTCTTAGATCTTCCAACCACTCCCTTAGAATTAAAACTTTAAGAAAGAGTTATTATTTTGATATAGAGTTGTTTGAAAAGTGTTGCAAACGTCATATTTGGCTGCATGGTATAATATGGTATAATACCTTTGCCTATAAAGGAATAAATGGAACGAAAAAATGTTGTTGAATAAAG
Source organism: Samia ricini (assembly GCA_014132275.2). Lineage (NCBI taxonomy): Eukaryota > Metazoa > Arthropoda > Insecta > Lepidoptera > Saturniidae > Samia > Samia ricini. The sequence goes on along the minus strand of AP028164.1, from coordinate 3,596,163 downwards.
AACGTCGAATTATCGCCAGTACTCTTGTTTTTTAAACCATTGTACGTTCAAATATTTGTTGTAAATGAATGTTTGTTTGTTTCTACCGTAGGAGAGTGCCGCAGCGGCAGTACGCCTCTGCTTGTTTGTTCGTCTACTTATGTCCGTGTTTGACTACGTACAACATGCTTAAATAACTAGCACTATTTGAATTAATGTAAGTAGGCAGAGAGGATCACGAGAAATTTATCTCCAGCGTGTATACATAACAGATTAGTTCATAAATTAACGAACGAGATGTTTTTTTAACGATATTTAGCTTCGTGGTTACTATTATTTCAGTAAGTCGTTTGCTACGTCAGTTGAATGTGACCAAACTTTAAAACTTGCAGGCGATAAAAATAATAAACCCTTATTTATAATCACATCGTAAATTTAATAAAGATGAAAAAAAAAAACCGGTGTAAATATTCATGTTAATAACGAAAGTCCGTGTAAAAGATAATTATTAAAAAACCTTAATTAAATATGAATTAAATGTATAATTACTTGAAACACATTTGTTCTCGAAATGAGTTTTATTTATACTATCGAATATTTAGTAGCTTTTCTGGTCCCTTTCGTTAGTTATTCAATTGATTAGAAATGGCAACACTACGTTGTGTGTTCGAGACACGTCATTTGACTTCGCTTCTTGATCCTGACTAGAATCTTAAGGTTCGATCATCTTAATGTAGTCGTTTACTTTTAATGCTTAAATTGTATTTATTTATCAATTGAGGGTTGGTAACATTAACAAAATATATAAATGCTAAGGACAATTCCAAGGAAAATGATTATATTCTGTTTTTTATTTATTTAATTTAACACTAGCCGTATTTAATATATAAATGACATTGATTAGATATAATAAAAAATATACATCAAATGATTGATACGGCAGACATCCTTCATGAATATGTTTGAAACTATCACGGGCAGAATCGAGAGCAATAACGTATTAAATAAAGTATTATAAAAAAATGCGACCACATCAAGAGCATTCCGACGGCGGATCGGCAATGGTAGGTACATAAATATTAAAATAGATTTAATTTCATTGCCCGGTCCGTTATCATTTTTATATTGGAATGCACTTAGATATTCTCCCGTGTCGAACGATGGTGTACATACCTACGCCGGTGAAAGAACCGTGGAATGCGACCGTCGCTTCGACGCGCAGAATCCGAGGTAAACCCTCTACTATTTGTTCTCATTAATTACTCGTTTGAATCTCGGACGAGACTCGACGATTGTGACGTTTGCGATTCACTATCAAAATGCAGCTCGCGCGTTTGTCACTATGATTACCCCGATTAAATGTGTAAATCAAATCGAGTTCAAATCAAATACTGGTACGAAAGAACATAAATATTTTACTCTATTCAACGATTAGATGTTGGTATTAGGTATTGTTATCACATCTACAGACTTATTGCTAAACATTTAGGGAGAAATAAAGTCAGGTTTTTGAGGTGAATGCTTGAGTTTTTGGCGGGATCTCAGTCTGACATGTAGCAATTGTTTTCTTTAATTCATTAAACTTGTGTACTTGACTCTATATCATGTAATCTTGGTGGCGTTTTGTGTGAAATAGTTTAGTTATTGTGTTCAAGTTAAGTTTATTATAGAAGACAACGCGTAGCATACATTCTGAGGTGCCGACAAAGCTCCATGGAAAGTTCGAGCAGGATAGGCCACCGTTCTGTTGGAGCTTGGTAACGCTGATACAAGATTGAAAATCTTACCTACATGACATTGGCACAAATTGTGTGTACACACAGATTGCCATTAACTAAGAAGAAGAGGAAGAAACATTTAGGGAAACTTTTGCATGTTTTTTACAGGTTTTATGTGTTACCTATTGAAAAAATATATTATGTTAAAACCTGGATAGAAAATACATATGCGATTTATAAAAAGAATTATATTATTCTGTAATTATCGAATTGTACGCAAACTAAGAGACACGATAAAAAATGTTTCCCATTGTAATAGATGAATATAAAGATTATCAACAACAATAAGATGCAAGAAACTCGCGAATATGAATGTTTGGCGCCTTTTTAAAGATTTAATTCATGAAGTTTGTTAAATCTTTAATTCAAGTTTACATAAAAATAACAAATGAAGACTTATATAGGTCCATTTTCATGCTTCTTCAGTAACTATTTTTCTAAGTAATTAGTGATAAATAAATTAAGCATTTTCTTTAAATACGATAGTAGATTTATTCCTACATTCTTGAAACAAAAATATAAGGGTCATCGGTTTTTAACTGCATTCGTGGAACTAAAACATTTGAGTTGCAGATTTTCACAAATTTTTGTTAATAAGCCATTTTACGAAAACCGTGCGAGATTTCACCGAATATTTTAAATTACCTGTGGACAGTCGCATAACTATAATATATTATTAAACCTACTGTGAAGTTGCTTTTTGGAACTATAAATATGTTTTAAAAGTAAATCCCATCTTATATTAAATTGTATTCTTTTTTTACACATTTAAATTTACATATTACCTTCATACAAATTCAACAAAAAGTTTACAAGTGTAAGAAAATTATTCTACTATTGTACACCGCAGGCATTATTATGCACGTGTCGCCTTGAAGGACTGCCATTGTATTTTTTCGCCCGTATCTTTTATACGAGTTACGTTGTACGTACACATAAATCAAACTACAAATTCTGTGCATATTAAATATCCCCATCGAATCAACTGTACAATGAGTTTAACAGCTCTATGAGATAAGCGTATGTGTCAATGAGATTTTACACGGTTTTATCCGTGTATGTAATAATAAATATACGAAAGATTCATGCTTTATTGTATTTAAAAAAACGCACACATTCCATTCGTACGTGAATCAACGTATGTATGATTTGAATTTGAGGTTACGGTTTGCGGCGCATCTATTTGTCTGTTCAGATAAAAAAAACAGTAGCCATATTTATAATAATATCAGATTTAAAAAAAATTGAAACTTATTATCGTGCAAATATTATCATTTTCGGGATAATCTCCCGAAGAAACACGATTGTCATTATGAGTGGCCACGACAATCACTAGACTAGACTAGTACGACTCAATCGTATAGTTTCGAAAGAGGTGTTATGCGTTATATGGACCAATAATTTTCCAATTTTATGTACCGATGCACAGTTTTGTATTTGAACTATTTATTTCCCGCCGATCTGTCTTTAAAAGTTGGCAACCCTTTAATAATAATTTACTCTATAATCCACTAACGGTAATTAGGTATTACCGACATTTTGTAAGAGTCATCAGAGCATGTCAGAGCAGAGCGATCTATGTTCACATTCCTGAGTGATGTTATCCGTTAGTCAATATTGTTTTCCTTGGTAACAGTCAAAGATGGTAAACCTAATTAGTTAACGTATTTATTATATTGTCCGTAAAAGATCTTCATCTTCATCGCTAAACATAAGTAAGTATATAAGAGGATTTAGTTTATCATTTAAAATTTTTTTTTAGCTGTACATACTCTATGGACTAAAATTAAAATTAAGTGAAAAGCTTTATTGGAATAAGTAGAAATTTTATTAACCTCTTAAGCACTTACTTGGCGTTTACGCCAGCTTTCCATTGTTTTCCTATTGTCTTATTTTTAAGGGTACTCGACACATTAATTACACGCTGTGGTCGTGGCTTTACCCGCTTGGAATTCTGACAATATGCAGCCTATGTTCCCCCCCGGATGCAATATACGTCATGAACAACTTTCGATGAAAATCGACTTCGGTTCAGTAGTTTTTGCGTGATTGGCGAATAAATCTTAAAACTAGCGAAATATGTTCTGTACTCGATTCCGAAAACCCGCATAGTATTTTTCTTAAATATCTCCAAAGTACAGATTTCGTCTCGCTAGCCTTTTTATTATAAGCATAAATTAAGTAAAAACTTATATCGTAAGTGGTTTGATGAATTTTAACACTTCGACTATGTTCTATTTCACCAACATAGTTATAAACTATAATATAATTTCGTTAGAAAAGCACATCGTTTTATTATTGACTTTTATATTTTATTTGTACATAAATTAATACTAGTATTCGTTTTATAACGTGTAGTTTTCTCTATACGATTAATGAGCTGCTTTATAATATATTTTGTGGAATTTCACTTTATTTATAGCATTCGTATAATTACCATGTTACATTTACCTATAGAATTTAAGATGATAATCAATTTTACACCGTATGTATTAAGCAATATGATTCATTCAGTATATATGAGGAAGAAAATTTATTATTGTAATTTTATACAGTTGCACGACACAAGCAATTATTATCGTAATTCTTAAACATGTTATATTCAATTTCAGAAATTGTTTATTGGCTTTGTTTGGAACGTGACGATCGACTAATTTCATTATTATAATCGCCTCGAAGTCGTCGCCGTTTCTCTAGAGGTTTAATTATCTTTGACAAATTAGAAAGACATTTTTCTTCACTGATTTTTTTTATATATTTTGTTTAGCACCTTGTTAACGAGCTTTAATGTTATACTTAAAAAAAAAAACAGTTTTTTTTTTCACTAATTATTATGATCGAATTCCTACAACATGGCGAATTTTATGTGCACTAGTTACGTATATTAAATGCATTCTCTTTTTTGATCTCTAATGACTTAGATACAGTCTCAGATGAGAATGGTTGGAGGATGTGGATGATGGCTCACATGTTATCTTCTTATTTTATGTAGGATCAAAACCAACCTATACCTAACGGCCTAGACCGATTTTGGTGGATTTTTTTCTGGCAGATAGCTGAAGTTACATAGCGTAACGTAGACTAGCAGTTTTATTTTCCGAAAATAATTAAAATCCGCGTAAAAAAAATTAAAACCCATGAAATCTATACTAATAAATCAAATTGAAGTGTCTGTTTGTAAGTTCAAAATAATGTTTTTTTCTAAATAGATATGATTGTATACAATATCGTTTATCAAAAATGCAATTTTCAAAATTTTTATTTGTCTGTCTGTTCCGTATAATCTCCGGAACGACGGATTTTGACGAGACTCTTTTTTGGTAGATAGCTGAAATTACTTTTAACTTTAAAAAATAATTGGGGTTACGCGTAAAAACGATTAAAACTTATAAAAAAAAAGAATAAAATCTGATTCAATGCACAGTTTTACGGGCTAGTGCTTGAATTTATGAGAAATATTTTTACTTTATCTCAGTACTAAACAAAAATTAAGGCTCCGTAATAAAAATGTAAAAAGCAGTGAAGACAATATGAGACGCGGGCGCAGCCGCGGGCACATAGCTACTATGTTATAAATGTATTACATATATATAACTACATGTAATCATATCTTAAATGCTATATTAATTTTAATAACTCATAATATAATATATCTGTTATTCGTATATATAGAATATTGTTTCTCAGAACGTCGTTTATATCAGTTTCGTGGAATATAGATTATTTATAACCACGAATTGAATGCATGTTAAATAATTAATTATATTTGCCAATATTTCTCTTTGTTTAAAATATAAATTGAAATAATAATAATAATATATTCGATTATAATAAATATATATAATACATACATACATATGCTCACGCCTGTTATCCCCGAAGGGTTAGGGCAGAGGTGAAGTAGCGAACTAAACCACCCACATTTCGCCGAGCTTAGTTCCGTCCCAGATGTGACAGGGGGCGAGCCTGTCGCCATATCGGGCACAAATTCCAAACTCCGGGATGATACTGAGTAGAAAAAACCCAATATCACTTGACCCGACCCGGGGATCGAACCCGAGACCTCAGAACGGCAGTCGTATGTAATACAACTGCGCTACCGAGGCAGTTAATATATATATAAGAATATATATAAAATATAAAATAATATATAATAGTTCTTGGTCCAATTACAAAATGGATCCTTTAAAAAGTTTAAGGCGAATTTATTATTGTTATATTAATGCGCAAAAACAGTTCGCTATATAAGTACACATATACATTGTAATGGAAATTAATATGCTTAAAGTATTTAGAACGCTTTTAAATATTAAAACATTTGAAAACTTATTGTCACCTATTTTACTGATATTTTGTTTGCTAAAATAGATTTTATTTAACTTCAGAAATATTGGGTTTTTTTTAAACAATAAAAAAATAGTAAATGTGAACGTAGCTGCTGCACGATTCAATTAAAATAAATGCTCATTGCGTTTGTATAACTGCAGAAAGTTGACTGTCACTTCTTAGAAGTAATTTCGTTTCTTCTACCTAATACCAAAGGTAATTTACGTGTACAAATTAAAATTTAATTGCTAACAATACTCTTTACAGTTTAGTTTGTTTAATTTAGTAGCAAGTACATGTGATTTAATCAAATAAATTATTTTTCTTATGTTTAGTTTCTTTTTTCTCGCAAGATTCCTGCCGAAAATTACGCACATACGTTACGCATCTCTCCCATAAGTGTACGGAGAGATTTCTTCCCCTTGCTACGATCCTGGCACATCTTTCATTTAAAATTACTTATAACAATTATTTATAGATTATAGAGACATGTAACATATTCAATATATATCATATTTATGGTCCATAGGATTAGGCGACTTATGGCCGGTTTCTGAAGTTCTCAGTTATTGATTCAATAAAACGGTCGAAGAATTTAATACGAGATACTGTCGCATTCTTGTGAAAAAGCCAATCCGTCATTAGCTCCCATAATATATTATAAATGTACATTTGGATTAAATTGTATTTCGTAATAATAAGTGCTAAAAGATTATTACGATTTCATGCAAATGGAACAGTTTTCAGTTAGTTTTTTGACAAAAGAAACATCAAACAATACTTGTCGAATAGATAAACGGCCCTTGCTGGTCAGTTAAATTGAACTAACTAACTGATGGGATGTTCAGAAACACAATTTGACAAGTTATTGAACCGATAGTGCTATCGATAGGATAAACTACAATTAAAAGTCCTCAGAAACCGGGGATTAGTGTTTAAAATTTAATTAAAAAATGGTGCATTTTACTGTTCATTTATATGGTGATCGAATTTTGTAAAGAAACACTTTATTAAGAATGAAACAAGTAAATACAGTAAAGACGACGACGAGTAAAAGGTGCTAATGTGCTACTAAAAAACTCAACGACTATGTGTCGTAATATGAAATTTCTTTACCTCCTAAGACGCTAAACAAAAGTCACCAAATGTTTACCCACACGACTGTCACACATATTTACACTATATTGAAACGGTAAAAAATAACTTACTACGAATGATAAAAAAAGAACGAGACCCTGTAAATATTTACCGCAGCGCACGAGGCAACAAACAAAATAATCCAAAAGATGCAATGACTCAGAACAACAATTGAAGCGGTGAATCCTACGAAAAAGGGTAGATCAAATCGATTGAGATTTCAATAAAGGTGTATACAGCACAGGTAGCCGACTGCCGCGACCCGACGGACCTTTATAACTTAACAATGTATGAAAAAAAGTAAATCCTGAACAGGTGTCGCTCTTTGCTGTTTTAAAAGTTCGTCGAACACATTTCGATATTCAAATCATACTCGAGTGGCGTGAAAGCCTCCATAAACCGACAACTTGAGACGTGTGCCGAATCTATTATAATAATTGCGATAAACGTCATCAATCAATTCAAAGCCCTAGGCTATTGTGTTAAGGGCCAAAAGGAGTGCAGACAAATGCAGACGCGGTCTGTCTCATTACCATGGACTCGAAAGCAACACGGATTTGAAGACCCATTCGGGGCTAGTGTTAATCGTATGTTACATCATTGCTTAGACGAAATCGGTCGTCGAACGATTCGGTTCAGATCTCATACCGTTTCTTTAGATTGCGACTATCCAGTTCATCGACACCGTTCGTCGTGTACACGTCAAGTACCGTTTCGATCATCATCGGGAAAGCAATCCCCTCGATCTAGTACGATAACTATCGTGAATTGTCCGACACAGGAGAGCGGCTTGTTTCGATCTTGACGGGCGATTGAAGAAACGCGCTGGCCGACCCACAGACAGGCTCCTCGTGCATTCCGATTAAAATTGCTCGCGGCGCGGCCAGATTACTGGCGCCGCATCGAATAATTGCGAATCGAGGAGGACATTCATTACGAAAGATAATACATTGAACGCAATTAGAGGCGGAACCATAATACGTAACGGCAATGCAAGGCGATAAAACTTCAGCTAGTATAAATTACCATTGCGTAGTAACTGCGCTTCGGGCATCTGTTTCAAATTCCACACCGCTGTGGCGATAGTTAACACTGACAGCATTTTACACGACGTTAAATCCATCGTTGTTGAGCCTGATTGAATGCGGGCAACAAATCAAACAGTCGAAATTGACGGCCAATAAATAGCGGATGTAGGAATGCGACAACAAGGCCGTGAAGCAGCCTTGTTCGTTTCGCGTCATCCAATCAGCATAAAGCCTGTTATGTCGGCTCCAATCCGAATACCAGAAACCGGCCGCGGCTTGCGCTACACTGGCTATTAACGTAATAAAGTACTAGATAAAACAGAGCCGGACAGCGTGTGAATGCCAAGAGAAAGCCGTTGTCGCAACATTCGTTAGTCACTTATTACCATCGGATAGTCGTTTCGATGATTTTCTGTGTGTTTGATTGCGTCCCCGGCGAGATTCGTTGCTATAATCTATTAATGATCACTAATTATAGTTTTTTTTTAATGATGAAAGATCACATAAACTTTTGAATTGATCCCATGTTTATAGATTACATGTGAGAGGTATTGTAGTTTCATGGTAGCTATAAACATGAAAGAGAGTTCTCAGCAGCTATGAACCTTAATAGGTAATCAGACAGAAATAGACAACTATTATAGAGTATGCTATCTGTACGGCCAATCTAAATTGCATCTCCGATATGAAATGAGCGAAACGCACTGATGATATTAACTCGGAACTTGAAACTAAAGTAGGATTGTTCGTTTCGTAATGGGATTAAAGAGATGCAACAACTGGAGTGGTTTTGTATTTTATCTTATTAGGATCTGTTCAGTCGTTGGACGTCGATGTTTCAATCGCGATTTACCAAAACCGGCTCCTACGACTTGATCCTATCCGACTTAATATGCTAAATATGTATGCGAATGCTTTTGAAATATCAAAATTTGAAAGTGCAGTAATGTCTTTTTCATTAATGTTTTTAATTCAGATTACATTTAGTTCGTTACATTGTTATCTTTATTATACACACTGAACGGAATGCAACTGTCACATTAAAAACATTTTATATTAAGTTAACGAAAGCGTGTAATGACAAATTGAATAAAATTGTATCCTCGTTATTTTTAACAAACAAACAAATGATTTTCATACGCTGTAGCCGTTCCAAAGAATTGTGTTAAATGTAAAATTCCTGTATAACGCAAGTAAACGGTTTTAAAAATATTGAGTAGGGTGAACACAAGTTAGTTTCCCCATTCTGTCAAAATGACATTTATGGCATTTAATATATGTACGTATATTACTTCTAAAACTGCCAGCTTCAAACCTTTTATCATCTGTAAGATATGTTTGTAATAGAATTGTTACTTTGTAGATTCCAGGTTACAACATACAGTTTTATTAAAAAGTTAACTAAACACTGAATTATGCTATTTGTTGGTCATAAAATAACAATATTCACAGGATTCATTTAACATTCAACTTCTTGGATTTATTTAGGCTTTATTGTAATTTCTAAGAAAATATTCTTTAATTAGGTTAATTCATAATGAAGTCATGAATATTTTTATTTAAAATATAAAACGTTCGTTTTTAATCATAATCGAATATATAAATGTTAAAAACAAATGTAAATAGTTTAATTATTAAATTGAAACATCTATTTGAAAGTGTAAATCGTTCTGAATACACATTCGTATTTATATCACAATGAGGCATGTAATCACAGATTGGTACTATAAATAAAAGAGGAAACCAGAAAATTAATACCTCATTTAACGTGCCACACGACAAAAGTGAAGCGATCTGAAACACGAACGGCTAAAAAAGAAATAACCATACATCCGTAAAGTGCATGTAACGCACCGTGAAGAACTCGCGCCTGTGTTTTATTAAAAAAAAAAACACTAGCGTAGAAGTAAATTGATGGAACTTGGTAAATTTAACAAACTTCAGGAAAGATAAGAAGCACTTTGCTTTATCTCATAATGTTCCAACCTTATGCGTCCCGTCTTCGACTCATTAGTTAACCTGTTTCTCACTGTAGTATCGCTTCATCTCTTTCCTTCACGGTTTCGGAGGCCCATTTATCAATCCTAAATAACATACCGGGATCTTTTCTCTTTTGTTTATTTATTTTTTATTTACATTTATCCTCCGTTGACCCGTTCGCCTCTTTGTTTTACGTTCGAAATTGATTGTAAAGTCTCTCTAATTGCAGCAGTTTATAATGTTCTATGCGTCGATAACTCTAATTATCTAGCTAATTAGTGAACGTATTGATAGATATTTTTGTAAAAGTATAAACTTAAGAGAATTTATTACAACAATTGAAGTATAAAATTAGTCATAAACCGTAACAACAAGACAAACAACGTAAAATTAACGACCGAACAGAATCTCGGTTTAATAATAAACGCACGGTTCTTTGCAATTAATGGAAGCAATTTTGCGTGCAAAAGCTATTAAAGCTAGGCTATTAAAAGTTTCCAATTTCCATCACTGGGAGCATCACGTATTTATTATTGTGCGGTGAAGTGTTCTTTTTATCTTCGGGAATTGAGGTTTTTATTGTTGTTTAATTATTTATTAGCGGTTCGACGGCGGGAACGTCGTCTACCGGTTTTGCGTTGCGACGAACGAAATTCAAAAATGTCTTCTCCGAACGCAGAGATGTCGGAATCATTAGCTTTTTACTGCATGATTTTCAAATCATACATCGTTAACTACATTCTTAAGTCTCTCTCATTTGTTTCTATAACTTCTTTAGTAGTCTTTAACATTTTATTAGCTGCTCCAATCATGTTTTTATCTGTAATCTTTAATCGTTTGACCCTGTGATATGCATCGTCAGCGGACGAACGACTCGCTAATCATTCAAATATTAGAGAGGAAAAAAAAATAAGATTAAATTTCCTAAAGACGTCGGACATCAAGGGGGGTCTTCCTTACGTTTTCCTCGAGTCTTTAGAGCAAATAAAGCGGCATCCCTGTGAAATTAATTTTGTTTTGTTTCATCGTCTGGAGCCGAAACATTTACATTGAATACAGTCGGAGGCTGGCCGTTTGTGAAGATATTTATGTTGGGCCCCTCGGAGTATGACGGGTGCATTATTCATACACGGTGCCGGCCCGCTTCGGTCCAGCTGTATGTTATTTTTACCGGTTCATCGGCTTGTCGTCGATGGGTTCCATGAAACTTATCTTTTTTTTTTTTTTTAATAGACATTGAAAATCTATTTCATTTAATACAAAGTTGCTCGCTTATAAATATAACAATTACTACAGGATATAGTCGCCAATTCATTCTGTTTAATATGTGTTTATCTAATTCCTTTGAAATGGCTTCTGTGGGCGTTTATGGTTGTTGTACTTTGCACGCGTTATATAGACTCGCTATGTCGAATGCTATCAAATTTTATGACGCACCGCCGGGCGCCACGGTGTCGACATTCATTATTAGACACATTGCTAATGCATTTTCTTCTATATTTGCAATAATTGTTTCCTGTATAATATCCAACTTTAAATTATTTACAATTCATTTTAATACATTAACTTAAGAATGTACGTTTATAACACTTTATATTTCAGCTTCGTGATTCAGAACACTGTTTTGCTTCTTTTTTTTTTTGTTGTTTTTCGTTTTTCGACACGTCAATTTATACCGTATTCTAGAGCATGTATCATTAGCATCTTATTAGCATGTCTGCCTTTCATATGAGTTTGTTCACATACGGAACTGTTGCAATCGCCTTCTTTTCGAGATGCTGTATTATGTATGAGAGTATTAGTGGCGCGCGTTGTGTGGTATTGTTAAGACATAAATTTTCCTTAAAACCGTAGCCGAAGTTTAGAATACAAATATTGAGATTACGCACGACAGATATCAATTCAGATTAGACATATTTTTGAATGCTTTGTGTATTATTTATATCTTTGAAAATTTGTTATTTCATAGAGCAACACGAATATTAACTATGAGATTGCTTATAAAAATGTTGTTAAACTAAACTCAAAATATGATAAATTAGTATATTTTTATTTTATTCATTACATTTGCTCGTATGGAATATTCTACTTTTTGTATTTACATATATATTTTTGTATTTAAAAGCGAGGTCGCTTTTTATAAAAAAGTAGGATCTAGGATAGAAATATAAAAAAAATTATCTCCCCAATATTTCGTAAAAATGTTTTATGTAATATGAGTCACTTGTATGCGACTGGATTTCGAGTATAAAAAAATGTTTATTTTGTCAATCGTTTCGATGTGTTGGGCTTCCAGATAATCCTGGGTATATTTAATGACCTGGTACATTGCCAACTAATTCGTCTTGTCATAAAGTATGGAATATCTAAGCTCGAATAAAAATTCACTAAGTAATACATTTATAGGACAACGTCCATTGATAATGCTAATTTATAATTTAACACCAAACAGAATTTCTCAATTTTTTTTAATACTATATAGGTTCAGTCCTTTGACCACAATCTCATCTGATGTTAAATGACAATGTGGTCCAGTTTGGTAAACACACTAAGCCTAGAGGTACTAGTTCTCAAATGATGCTGCCGGAACACACGTATTGGTTTTGGCGATAGGTTTTCAAACTTGAAGGTGGTACCTGCCCAGGTGGACATTATAGAAAATGCCCTACCACCATAATATGATTTCCTCACGATGTTTTCTTTACCAAAGGGCTGATTGTAGAATTGGATAGATGGATTCGAACCGACGTCCATTGACGCGGAATCATAAAATAATAAGTGATAAGGTTTAAAGTAATAATGTTTTCTACAAAACGTAATAACCATATCTAATGAGATTCTCCATTGTTGACAGATACAAGGGACAGCGATGCAGACGGTGTCAGATGTTACTGCAACACTGCGCAATGTGTCAGTACGGGTTATATGTGCAGATCGCCCCTTAGTGGCGGATGTTATAGCGAACTGTCAGCTCCAAGGCGGATCCATCACGCGAGATACGGCTGTGTTCATCATCTCGCTGATACGTAAGTGTTAATCACTATATATTTATAAATCACGTGTCACGATGTTCACCTGCGATATAAACTGCTGAACCGATCTTAATGAAGTTTTTATCCTGATTGATTCCGATCGTAACTTAAATATATTTTATTTTGAAATGATTTTATAATTTTTAAAGTACCCTGGGCAACGCTGAGTACGGGAACTAGTATCAGTATAGATGTAAATAGGCAAAGATAAAACAGTTCTGAAGTACCTGATTCTTCTATTTCTGTTAACTACGTTTCTTTATTTAGTATTTAGTGGATTAGTGTTGTTAGTAAAAAGGATTGGAAATAGTTTTGTTTTTTTTTCAAATTTTTTTATAAAACTATGGTCTACGTTAGACCACTGGGTATTACTAATACTACCACTAATTTACTAGTATTCATCTGAAATAAATGAGCCCAAAAAAAAACCTATAAAAGTCTGTCTACTTACTTAAAACAAAATTTTGCAAAAATATAAATATAAACGTCTTGGTTATAACATTCCTAAATAAATTATAAGTTTAAATTGATATTAATACACGAGTGAATTAAAATATAAATCTTTGTTTTATCATAAACTGACACATAGATAAGAATATTAAACAATGATTAAGGTCAAGATGATGTCAAGCATAATCTCATTATTTTAAATGTGTGATTTAAAACGCATTTTAAAAAACAATAGTAACTTATTTAAAACATGTTTACGTATTAAAAATTCATACTGCAGCTGATAACCCAGAATTAAAACAAATTGTAGTAATCATTTCTAAAGTCATAATGAATAAATACATAAGAGGAATTTGTTACTATCCGAATAACGAATGACTATTTAGTCAACCTGTTAAATCTTTTAGATCTACATTTGCTACAAGATATGTTTAATTACATTTTACAACATATTTACCGACTAGCTGTGTGCCCGAGTTTTAATTTTTTACACGGAACCCTAATTTTTTTTTTTTGCAATAAGATACAGAAAAAATATTTCTCATAAATTCAAGCACTTGCCCGTAAAACTGTGGATTGAATCGGATGTTATTAATTTTTTTATGCGTTTTAATTATTTTACGCGGAGCCCTAATTATTTTCGAAAATTAAAAGTACCCTAAATTACTCGAAGTAACTTCAGCTATCTACCAAAAAAAGTCCGGTCAAAATCCGTCCAGCCGTTCCGGAGATTACCCGGAACAAACAGACAGAAAGAAATTTTAATAATTGTATTTTTGATTTAGGTATCGTATATATGTTCATTCATATCTACTCAGTAAAAAAAAATATTTTGACATGACAAACAGATCCTCCAATTTTATTTATTAATATAGTGGTATTAGGATTTACTATAAGGACAGTTAAATTATTAATAAAACAAACGTGAATTAAAAAAAAACAATAATACATACTATCTATATCTATATAGTGCTCGGCAAAATGACTGCACTGCACTGCACTTCATGAAACGTGTCACAATAGCGGTATTTCACCATATGTATGTAGTCTGGACCCAATCAGGATTATTCTCTTACCACCACACAAATTGTCAGATCTATATTGGCTGATTGCGGAACGTGACGCGTGCGCCGTACCACGACGCGCTCCGCTGATCCCCACTGCGCTCCCCGCTGTCCCCCTATCCGTAAATGTTACATCAGAATAGCTCTAATATTTTGTATCTTGTCGCAAACTTATAAAGCAGTTACATAAACCTTCATATTTCCATACGAACTTTCATCTCCTATTCTCTATTGTTATTTTACACCCTTGAGGGTAAAACTTTTACAGATTATGAATGTCATGTTTACTTATATCGAATCAGCAACCTAAAAAATAAGTTTCAATCTCCCAGCTCTAAAAATGAAGATCCTTGCATACAACTTTTCATCCCTCCTTTCAGCCCCTTACAATCCTTTTTTCGCATTAAAAAGTATACATATGTCCTTTCTCAGGCTCTAGATCTGTGTACCAAACAGACGGAATTACTTTCGCATTTATAATAGAGTAAGGATTATAATTTAATATAAGCCCACGTCTGTTATCCTCGAAGGGGTAGGTAGAGGTGAAATAGCGAACTACACCACCCACATTTCACCGAGCTTAGTTCCGTCCCAGATGTGACAGGGGGCGATTCTGTCGCCATATCAGCACAAATTCCAGACTCCGGGATGACACTGAGTAGAAAATTATCACTTGACCCCGACGTGGGCATCGAACCCCACACATCAGAACGACAGTCTTACCGTAATACAACTGCTCCACAGATTATATGTAAAGAATATATTTAAAGTCTACTTTAGATGCTATCGATTCTAATTGCGAGCCTAATCTGCATGCAAGGCATCTCTTAAATGTCAACCCTTTACAAAAAGGTACACAAGAAGAACCTAACAAATTGGATGTCCCTCGGTTGCAGTAGCTAACAAGAATTTATTATACGGCATTTAAATATTTAGCTTAAATTCTTCTGCTGGAAGAGCTATTCGTTAGATAAATTAGCATATAAATAAAACGAGTTGTCGGTTTTGATTTCAAAATTTTTACTTATATTTATTTGCATTTCTTGCAACTATTTTAAAATTCACTTCTTGTACATAATAAACAGCCTGAATGATATTTCATTTATCAAGATTATAATGAATATTTATAATAATAATACTGTGATTATATAGTTTTAATTCAATAGTCTCAACAACTTTAAGATTATTAACGTTTTTTTTAATTAATCCAGATTAATTTTTACATGAAATATTAATATATTATTTTGCTCACGATTTTATAATTATAATTTGTTGACGATGCTACAGCAATCTGTTCTTTATCTTTCTTTTTAACTTTCATGGAATTAATTAACTATTTCTTTGTTGGTTGCCGTACATATGAGGTGCGCTGTCATCCATCAATTCTGCTTATCATGCCGGAGCACTCTCACACATATACTTTGTATTTCGAGTGTCTTCAATCAATTTGTCTTCGATCATTTCGAAATTACTCTACGGGTCTTTCATCATCTACGATTCTGTAAACATTTGATTGAATACCATGGGTTCTTTATTCTTCGCTAATGGCTTTTACATGTTAACATTTGACTCCAGTTTGTCTATCACGCCTGGATTTTTCTTTACACGTTTTTCTGTTATATTCTTTAGGATAATTATTTACTGCAAATATATACTCCATTAAAAATTGTAAATGTTTTATGTTACTAATCTATAAGCACTAATTGGAGCAAATATTGTTCTGTCACAACAATCTTATCTCGTATATAATTCATGTCATTAATTATGAGTTACGTATTCCCTCTGCGGGGAAAATCTGTTTAATGTAATATATAAGTGTTCATAAATGTGTTATTCTAAAATTTATACATTCGTTTTTTCTATTTAATTTCAAATATAACGAAACATAATCAAACGAAACAAACAAGATTTTATTTCTTATAATATTTTCAAGTCTTTTAATATTAATTATTCCAAGGAAGGCACGCCGCAGCGCTTGCTTTTTTTACGGTCTGAAATTACCCAACCGCTTGATTATCGTTTCGGATCGGCCCGGGCCGGCTGAGTCGAACAGGTTCTTCTACTGAGCGCATGCCCGCTTTTATTTGTTTTAAATAAATTTTGCTCGTTTTTTGGCAATCTCCGACCATTATCTTCGCTAACGATCGTCGGGTCCCTCGGTTCAGATTTCCGTCGAATTGAAATTCTATTTTATCGGTAATTAATTTTGTTATTTACTGTTGTGTTGTCATTGATGTCCTCATTTGTTAAGATAAGGGTGACTGTTTGAGGCTCGGGGTTGAGTGGGGGGTCAAGAGACTAGATAGCAGTTGGACGGGCGCCGACCCGAGTCATATTTATGTCTGCTATTATAATCTATTCGTTACAGTGCTCGACACTTTCGAATGCATTCGCTTGGACATAGATACTTTCTTGTTTACTGTCGTCTTCTAATATTACCATCTGTGCATTCCTACTTTGTTTATCTTCTATATATATAAGTATATTAAAATAACTGTCAGTAAAATTACTTATAATGGATGCATTTATCAAAACAATAGAAAATAAAGCAAAAATTTCATAACTAAATTTAATTCCTTTGTTTCTAATGAAAACGCATTCTTTTCCTTTGCTTAACCATTCGCAATTTATTATTAACCATCAAGATTGTTCCATAGACAAGCCGAGTTTACACTGAGTGATCTGATTTCTTTATATTATTACATAATTATGTAAGAATCTTCTCGGTTTGTTGAGTCACTATCATTATTTATATGCACTTGCCTCAGTTATCTTTGAGTGCGCACTGTAGATTATTGTTATCCATTAGGGAATGCGTGTTCCCTTTGTTTTTGTTCTGAATCGTTTATTCTTGCTTTACTATTGAGAATGTATCTTTTATGTTTTGTTTTATGCTGCTTTATCTTCGGATGCAATCGAAATACATTATAGTCGCTTTGCATATTGACATTAAGAATCTCAAGATAAAATGCCATTTATTGCATAGCTACGTTAAGCTATATATAATATTTATTCTCGTGGTAAAAACTAACAAATTATTTAACATAAATAATAACAATACACGTAAAGAAATCTCTTAATATATAAGTCATTGCAAAAAATATCTGTCTATAACATACGTGCAAAAATCATATTACATCAAATTGATATTTTTGCAATTCGGCTTTGAAAATCTAAAATAATTTTGTGCAGAAGCCATAATACTGTGATTCATAGTTTATATTAACATAAAACGTCGGATTTCATGTCGCCGGTACCGCAGCTAGTTTACTGGCGCCTTCGGACTTAAGTACCCCATTGTGAATCAACTATAAAACATAATTTATACAGCGCAGTATATTGTAATAGTAACTCAGTTCGTGAGAAAATCTTTTTGTTTAACTTATCATTTTATTAGCTTTTAAATAAAGTACAAGATCACGCAATATATGATAGTTAACGCATAATTTAATTCGCTAGTAAATGGAGTTTTAAAAATAAAAAGTTCTAAACGACCTTTTCTAAGTTACCTACATTTATATTTACAATAAAAACACTGGATTTTTTGTATATTTGAACGGGCAATAGTAGGAACAAACAAATTAATTTGATTTTTTCAATTTATATCGATTAAGATATATTGAAAGATAAAAAGAATTCCACGGACTCTTTTATCTGTAATGCTAATAACATTAAAATTACCATTCCTTTTTTTATTTGATATACAGTATGATTCATTTTAGTGCCAGTTAGGTACTGTACAAAGAAACATCCTCTATAGACCCGTCATATGTTCAAGCTGGCATGTGTCGTTTTGAGGGAGGATCATATAAATACAGACTTGTCGCTATCAATATTCCATACGGGTGAGATTATCGTTTTGGATTTCCTTGAGCGATACATGTTTTTCGCAGCGGCCTCTTATTTATACGTGGAACGTAATTCCAACTGTAGTTGCAGAAAACAAAATTCACATACAAGGGTGTACCGTTAAATGTTTTATTGAGTTTTCTCCTTGCCTTTGACATGATGTTTTATACGATCCACAGTGGCCATCTCTATTGAGAATATATTCTTTCATTGCCCCAAAATGAATTCTCATATCTATGATATTGTTTCTATGGAACGTTCTCACCCTGTGAAAGTTAATTATCTTCTTGTCCATTCTAAGTTTGTATACATTACTAGCTGTGTACCCGCGGCTGCACCTACGTTTAATATCTTTTTCATTGAGTAATAAAAAAAAAATTTAATACATTAAACTAATTATTTTCGAAAAATTCCGCTATCTACCAAAAAAAGTCCTGTCAAAATAGGTTCAATCGTTCCGGAGATTAACCACAACATACAGACAGATAGACAGAGAACAATTGTGAAACCTGTATTTTTGGTATAGGAGCCGTATATAATACTCTCATAAGTATTCATTGAAATAAAAATGTTATTTTGATATTACAAACAGACATTTTAATTTTATTTATTAAGTGTAGATTAGAGTCTGTTAAAGTATTTTGTATATTTATATCTCAAATGTTAACATCGTGAAGGCAAGTCTGGATTTTGTTCTTAGTTGACCTAGCTTGTGGGATTTGTAACTGATAAGATAACGTACCATAAGATATTAAAAACCGCATCAGCGTGACGTAGAAACTGCAGTCTTACTATATTGCGATCGTGTTTTATTTTTTTATATTTACTAACGTTCGCGTAGTGATCGAAATTCGACAATAAAAATAATAATATATTGTAAGAAGGAACACGACAATGGTCATTTATGTAAAGCTTTTTTTCTATGACTCTGTATTATGTATTAAATTCGGAATTTTTACGATTTAAAAGAAGAATCATGAAAATATGTTAAATGGTTTTCGAGTTATTTGCCAACTAACGAGCAGACAGATAGATTGACCTTATCTTTTGTATAATGTAAGGGTCTAAATTTACAATTAACCTTTAATTAATTATCCTTTGTAAAATTTTCGATTAAGTAACTTAAATTAAAAAAAAAACAAATTGTATTTTATTTGGATTTTATAATGTACTTACTTTTACTACTTATTGTACTAAAAAATTAAGTGACTATATATATATCTAGAACTTAGATTATTTTTATATAAAACATAAATAACATATCTTATTGGGTAACTTAAATTAAATTTAAAAATTGTAGTTATGTTTACACTTAACATAGGTATATTAAATTATTTTTTCCTATTACATACGTAAATTTATCTACATCTTTTCCAAAATTGCGAGTTATAAATAACTATAACAATACAAATATTTCTTAAAAACAAAAAAAATGCAGCATACACAAAAGAGCCTCACAACCGCAAATTCAACATTCAAAGCAACCCGTCTGTCTGTATAATAAAGCAATCAAAGTTATTTAAATGTTTGAAGGAAATTGTCAAAATGTGAGTTAAATAGTAGCGACCATCGCGGACGGTCGTGTTCCCGTGTGAACCTCCTCATCCACTCTATGAATATGCTAATTTTAATCATTTTTAACATACCGTACGATTGATTTCATATAACTTCACATTACGACAGTACCTATTACCGCCCGCTATTTCATTACTCGTTAACTAACTTTACGGCTTGTATATTCACGAAAACCAACAAAAAATCTTGTAGAATTTATTTTTATTTGATTTATTAAGTAAAAACAATTTATCATAGGTTACTACAACATATAGGTACATGGTGTGCTTGCAAAGAGGTTAATTACCTAATTAAAAGTAAATATGTAGACATTGGTCACGTAATTATCATTCAAACGCCCCCGTCTCTCATATCATCAAAGAAGCAAATCATAGACCCTCCAATTCCCCCAATCATTGCCTACGTAATACTACCACAGACCCTTTTTTTTTTTTTTTTTTTTTTGACGGGGAGAAATGCATTTACGCACTACCCTTACCTATTGTATTAGTGAGACCGAAGTCCCCCAATACAATAGGTAAGGGGGCACGGAGGGACGAGTTCCGTGCCAGTGTGGGACTCACCCGGGCGTGAAGCGCCCGGAAATACCCACTAAAACCCCCCGGGGCCGTCCGCTGCATTTGGGATGGGGGCGACACGGGGTGGCTTTCGCAAGCACCGCGTCGCAAAATGTGATACCCACTCTGGGTTCGAACCTCCGACCTTTCAGTCGTACCGTCTATGAGTCACGCGAATTAGTCCACCAGACTAACCACGCTCTCACTACCACAGACCCTAAATGTCTGATAAATGTTAGAGGCGCTGTTCTACAAAATCTAGGTGCTTCTATTTTTTATTTATTTAGATATTTCTGTATATATAATATATCAACTCGTTAAAGAACTATCTAGAAAAAGAAAAGTAAGGCATGCTACACTGGAAAGTTTATTTTCTTGTTTTTTTTTTTATAAAACTCTATTATAGGCTCAGTAGTTCAAGTACTGGCTCTAACGATGCAGCCGGAATATACCTTTTGGTGTTTGGCGATGGGTTTTCAAACTTCGGGCGGTAGAGCTACCCAGGCAAGGATTATTACAAAATACGATACCACCATGCTGTGGTTTCCTCAGGGTATTGTCCTTTACCGAAAACTCGGACTCATTATAAAATTGGATTGGTGGATTCGAACCATCAATTCCCTTAGGCGGCGACCCAAGACGTGTCTCGTTCCCCAACTGGGGAAGCTCTTGACGTCGCCGCCAGCGCGATACAGTAACACTGCCCACGCATTGAGCAATTACACGCACAACACTCCATACACACTCATGCATAACATGCAGGTACATAGGTCCTGTAAGGAACCTTTTTTTTTTGTATTAATATAAAAAAATGTAGGGATAGCTAGGATACAACTCGCGAGTGAGTCTTGAGTACTCAGGTGACGGCCAAGCCGAGGTTCGTACCACTTTGGTAACCCTTGAGCTAGTCACCTTATTGTGGCTGAGTGCCTTCAGCACTCGCCCCCAAAGTTCGGTGAAGCTGTAAAGGCCCTTCCGGTCAACAGCATTAGCTAGGTCAAAAAAAAAAACGAACCATCAACCGAAACAAGTCCACTGCTGGGTATAAGTCTCCCCCAAAGATCTTCACAATGACTGGTCTTACGCCACCCGTATCCAGCGAATTCCCGCAACCTTTACCAGGTCGTCGGTTCACTTGAATATTTTATGAAAAAGTTTAAGTAATATCGGAATAAATTTAGTGTAAGTAATCGAGTTGTGAACTAATCCAATATCGGAAAATATTTTATGAACATGTTGATCCGTGGGAATTAAGTTCGTGTTCTGCAAAACAAACACAATTATTTGTATTCACCTGACAAGGCTCGTTTTAACCATGCACAAGATAGTGAGAGCATTACTGCTGCTTATAAATCCAGGCTAAGATTTTATTACTAAAACGACTGCGAGGACCTCTGTGAGTCATTTCTACACTATTAACCGCCATATATCATTTTTATTACTTTCTCACTGTGTTAAATTTGGTAAAAAATACTGCACGAGAATCCTATGTTGATATTTTTTCTTACTAGATCTTATTATGTTTTATTTATTTATTTAATCTTTATTTTACACCATTATACACATATAATATTATCCATTTGAAAATGTGAAATTAGTATAAAGGGCGCCCTTATTGCTAATAGCAATCTCTTCCAGGCAACATTTAATATATATAAAGATAGATAATTTAAACCTTTTATATACATCTATATAGGTACGCAAAAAAACTTATTACCCGTATAAAACTTTTTTCGTATGTTACATGATATAGCAAAATAAGTATTCTTTTTTTATGCGGAATTTTAATTTTTTTTTAATAAAGGTAAATAATAAATGTCGTATATTCACAATACGACAACTATACCAAAAATTCATTTTTTGTAATTTTGTTTTCTGTTTGTTCTGGGAAATCTTTTATTTTTCAAAAATAATTAGAGTGGCGCGTAAAAAAAATCATAACTTATGAAATTTTGAATAAAATCCGATTCATTACATAATTTTACTGGCAGGTATTTCAATTTGTAAGGAATATCTTTGCTTAATATTAGTACCAAAAAAGTTTAAGAAAATAATTAGGGTTCCGTGTAAAAAAAATACATTACGCAGTGTAGAATAAACGCGGGTGCAGCTGCGGCGCACAGCTAGTGAAATATAAAATAGGTACATGTTTTGGTTCGTGTAAGTCTGTGCAGTGATTCTCGAGTTATAAAAAAAAAACAGATGCCGTTTATTATATTGTAGCGGATAATTTTTCCATATTCTACTTTTGAAATTCTTCCTTTTAGAATTATTAATAATTAAAGAAAAAACAATTAATATAGATTAACAGCGTTTACTTCTTTTTGCAACATAAAGTATTTTTAAAGTGTTTGTTATCATAATTTTACGCTCCAAAATCTAGAATTAATAACTGAAATAAGAAAGACCGAAATTCAAACGGAAAGTAAAATGATATAAACAACAAGAGATGAAATTTGGAAAGTATTTACAACTGAAACGAGTAAAAACCACAATCGAACTACACTTATTGCGATGGATTTTAGCAAAGTAACAATGCCTTTATAAATCAAATAACAAAATGAATATTATATCAATTATTTCTACTTTTATGTTGTCAAAATATACCAAAAAGTATATATTGTCGCGTACGTTTTTGAACTGTTTGAAATTAAGTAAATGTATTGATTACTTACTTATTTTACCTACTTGGTAACCGATTCTTGTAAGAGATACGCGTATACTTGAATATACATATATGGAATGAATTTACTAATCAACGAATTTATATTCCTAGCTTATATAAATAATAAATCACGGCATCTTTGAACTTCGTTTTTTTCTGGCTTGCGTATTATTAAATAGTGTTTCTTAATTTGGGCATAATAGTCTTGAGTACTCTTGAGTTCAAGGACAGTTGGACGATTGTGATAAGTTTTAGAAACGACTTATACACACACGCACATATACATATATATATATATATATATATATATATATATATATCGCTCACTCGTTTTAAATTATTCACTATGAAATATCTCAAAAATATGCAGCCAATTACGCGATGATTGTATTTTTTGCGTTGACTTAATTCATTATTATCCTCCTAAATTTTTCTAATATTAAAGAATTTAGATAACAAAATATATACTAAAACCTAGCTATAGAATATATCTATTATCTAAAATGTCAAATTAATGCTCTTAATCGATAAATTAAAAATTCAATAACAAAAATAAAAAAATCATTTCTACTGTCATTGAATTATTATAAACCGCGTAGCACGAAGTTCCAGACTGGTTTAAATATTTCGGATGTAGGTATTGTTACATGTAAATAAATGGGCGAATAAGTTGTGTAAATGTAACGTCTATTAAGTAATATTGTATACGAGATGCACGGTGTCCAACATTGGCACAAGTCACAATAGACGCTCTTTGAATACATATTAGTGACGTTATGCAAGATGAAATGCCATTCGGGCAACTGTTTTATACGGGCCGATTCATATACATACATGTTCAATGCTCAATCCTTACTAAAGTTATAAATGCAAAGTAACTCTGTCTGTCTGTCGCGCTTTTACGCCAACCGTGTCACGTTCCGCAATCAGCCAATATAGATCCGAGAAGCGGACGAAGTCGCGGGAACAGCTAGTTGTGTATATGTAGGAAACGTAACGTAATATGGTAGAGACCGAATGTACTAGAGAGACATAACAAGATGGCGACACGATGATTGTAACAACGATTGTCATAAGGTTTCTCTGAAAATAAATTATTTTATTAAATTATTTGTTTACTGCTCTGCGTAAACTATAGGATATGTTAAAGAAAAGGCTCGTTAAAGAACTATTTTATATCGATTTTCAATTTGATGGAAACTAGAATGAACCTTTGACCATTGTCATCAATAGTGTATACAGAGCTCTCACTTCCCCCTCACATAATTACGTATTACGCATTGGAATATAAAAAAAAACTATTAATAAATATTGCTTACGTAATAACCATTCAAACCTCTCCCCCTCCTCAATGTCATCAAAAATAAGTAAAGCATATTCCCCCCTAATGAACGTTATAAATGAACAATAAAGTGCAGAAGTTTGAGAGGAGACTAAGAGCAGAACTCGAGACAAAATGTGATGAGCAAAGGCTCGACCACCTGTGGCCCATCAATTATAAGTATGTCGAAGGGGTGCTGACTTGCAGCAAATGTGTTTGGACATTCACCGCAAAAATTGGCTTTATCAGCCACCTGAGAGCTCACAAACGAAGTTCTAGATAGTCGGATCCTAGTAACTGTGGCTGAAGCGCCGGGAATACCCACTAAAACCCACGATACCATCCGTCGCTCACGAGGGGCGATACGGGATAGAGCAACACGCTCCGCGTCGCATCAGCGCCAGGCCCAACAAACAACATGGCTGGAATAATCTAGTTATCTTGTGCAGTAACCACCCGAAACAACCGAACGCACGAACCCCTATCTATATTAATTATATTTCTTTTTAGAATTTATTTTCAACAATCGCACTGATTTATTACAATATTGGTTTTCCAGGAATGAAGAGGCACTGAGTCGATGTCAGAACTTACCGGGGCCTAAGGAACCAATACTGACAGCAGAACACTCCTTGTTGCTCTGCTGCTTTAGAGATCTGTGCAACCATGAAGACAGTCCTCTCGCGAAAGCTAGATTGAACCTTACGTCGAACGACTTAGGTAAGTTATTACAACGTCAACCTTACGTATTACACGGAGCAACGATTGTCTCTCTGTCTGTCCGTTTTTTTTGTTCATTCGTTCGAGAACCACTTGCCTAATTTACTTTGAACTTTAAAAAAAATTATACATAAAATTTCTGACTAAATTTATTATCTATTGTAATATATAAAGGCGAAACTCTTTTCTTTATTCTTCGGGCGTCTTTAAATTCACTGAACCAGTTTTGATCGAGTTTTTTCTTATTGCGAAGAATATTGGTTAATTTATTTACAAATTATAGATGCGCATTTGAATATTTATACTTAAAGTTAAAAAAAAATAAGCTACCCACAAGCCCGTAACTAAAATATCTAGGATAATATATTTTTCAAATCGGTGTATTAATTAATATCCTTCTTTTCATGTTTTTACATAAATATGTAACCCGGTCTACGCCGGGTGGAACGTCTAGTTTAATTATATTTTATTATATAAACTTTTTATTCATCAAATAACTAAATAAGAAAAAAACTAATTCAAATTACCTAATTGTTACTAGGTACCGACTACCTATTACATAAAAAAAAGTTATAATATATGTAAGATTTTACAAGAGAAGTACTCATATTTACCAACCACAATTCCCGTTTTAAAACTTCAATAAGCTATTTTGATATTAAAAAAAAAATAACGCAATATAATATCTTTAAAACAAAACTCAACCCTAACGAAGACAACTATGTTAGACCGCTTTAATAACTATTTATAGTCTATGCAATAATTATGCCTCTACACAATCCAATCGCAACTTAAAACTATAGACTTAATAATAAATGCATGGACTAAGGTAACCCAACCATACGTAGTCGAACTACCATACTAATTAAAGAGGCACTCTGCGCCATAGGTTAATAATTTTTGTTGCTACATTGTATTCGATGTTTTAAAAAAAACGGGTATTTAATCTGTGACCTGTAAATTTACGATACGATGCATTGAATTCGTTTTAAAGAAAGGCATTTTTATGGCAACGATTTGGACTTCATAGCGAAAGAAAACAGTACGTATAATTAAAAAAATAACTAATTAATGTTGATTACCCATAAAAATAAAACAATAGGAAAACAATGGAACGCTGGCGTAAACGCCAGGTTAGTGCTCAAGGGGTTAATAAAGTTCTGAGAAATAAGCGCTTAAATTTTTAGTGGGGATTGCGAGGGGGGGATGCTCTATCCCTTTCCCGTTAAACGAATGCTAGTTAGAAGTTTTACTTATAGCGTGACGTCATATATTTGAATATAGTGCGCGTTGTCTCTTTCACTAGGATCTAAATTGAAACGATTATAAGTTCTTTATTTTTCCATATTGGTTTTAATATTGATTTCATACAAACATATGCCCACGCCTGTTTTCCCCGAAGGGTTAGGCAGAGGTGAAGTACCGAACTACACCACCCACATTTCGCCGAGCTTAGTTCCGTCCCAGATGTGACAGGGGGCGAGCCTGTCGCCATATCGGGCACAAATTTCAAACTCCGGAATGATACTGAGTAGAAAAACCCAATACCACTTGACCCGACCCGGGGATCGAACCCGAGACCTCAGAACGGCAGTCGTATGTAATACAACTGCGCTACCGAGGCAGTTATATTGATTTCATTTATTAATTATAAGACGGTTAATGTTAACACCGTTAACATCCCTATTATTCACTGTATTATATCGACTTCCTTGTTGCTAATATGACTTATTTCCATGTATTAACTAAATGTATTACCTAGGCAAAGAATATTATTTAATATCTTAAAAAAAAACATACAAGTCTATATGGTGTTTCACGAACTATAAGTCAATTAACAGACAGAAAAACATATCTTATACTTAACTTATAACATGTACAAATATTCCCACATATTTATAGGAATTTATTAATTTTGTGTATTGCAATTTAATAGGTAGGTAGGTACACTTATCAACCGCTTAATTGCGAAAACAACACTACATTATTTATCAAATTAAACACTGTAAAAACTAGGCCTCTAATAATTAATGATATAAACTTATTTTTAATTCCCTTATTAATTAAATGTGTTTGCTTATCACACGTTGTTTTTACAAAAAAACTGTCGATAACTTATAATTAAGTCCTTATTTTAAAACCAAGGACATTCGTTCAACTGTGTATAAATTATAGAGAGCACACAAATAAAAACCGTGAACCATATCTAGTTCCCAATCGTCAACTGTCCCTTTAATTCGAGACTTGGTTATCGCATAAAATATTTAAGTCACTAAATATAATGCTAGCTAAAACGGCTTCAATTATAATAACATAATAAAATTCATTATATAATTGAAAATGACAATAAATAAATTAATTTGGAATATTTTACATTTTTCACTGTATTAGTGATTTAGCATGATATGACAATCAATATAGACGAAGAAGATAAGTAGAAAAAGAAGATAAGATAAGAGGATTAGCTATCAAAGCCTTACAGAAAATGACTCAAAACACAATGTAAATTCTAAATTTGAATGTTATGAAAATATTCCTATGGAGGATTTATTAGATATTTACTCTATACATTACAGTTCACCCTCTCTGTTTAAAACAAACATGTCCGAACAAGTTTGAACTTGAATTGTTAAGTTAATCATAATAATTAAAATGGAACACTCGGCCTGCACAATTACGTTACGTGATAAAACTCTTTACTTGGTCATATTAGGTATACAATTAATTAATTTATTTAAAAAAAACGTAAGTACTCCTCTTAATTATTACGACTAAATTATAATATAATCAACTGTTACGGTGTTGCGAATGTATTAATTATTTATTTATTATTTGCCACTGTATTTTTATTCAGCGAAATAGAAAATAAAACGTAATATTTGTTTCATGTGTGTCCGCGACCATATTGTTTTTAAATAATCATTGATGGTGCTGTCCATTGAATCGTATTTTGTTAACACTTTCATGTGTTTTAATTTTTTATGCGGAACCCTAATTATTTTTGGAAAATAAAATTAGCCTAATTTACGCGGAGCCGAAAAAATAGCCGAAACAAACAGACAGACAAGAATTGAAAAAAGTATTTTATCGTTTTAGGTACCGAATATACATTCATATGTATTTAGTAAAAAGTTGTTATTTCGATATTACAGACACTTCAATTTTAGTATGGATATGATTTCGTCGCTCGCGTTGAAATCATTGCTATTGTAGACATGTAAAATGATTTTGCATCGCTCCCTCCTTCATCATGCTAATGTTTGTTAGTTAGTTATCTATAATATAATGCTGATAAAGATCGTCTACGAACTATCAACGAACTCTTTTTCCGTTGATATTCAACTACATTTAGGTACATGGAGCGTAGTTTCCTTAACATAGGTTTAGCGCAAAGCAAATTCCTTAAAATTTTCACCTCATTCAGTCATACAATATATCTTTCTATCTATCTATAATTCTAGGACCACATCTATACAATTTATTAAATTATAAAAATACGTTTAGAAATTTGAATAATTATAGATTAAAAAATGAATTACAAAAAATTTTGTTTGAATATGATTATAATAGGACAGAGAATCTACTAAAAGCAATTAAGTAGATACAAGTTTTATTACCCATATCTTATGTGAGCCAATAAATACATAGACACACACTCATTCATACACACGAACACACACATTCAAAACATATACTCAACACATGCACATTTAACATCACATACAGAAGAAAAGTGCGCTAAATTAAGCATTTCTGTATTAATAAGAATAATATTTTAGAGTAAGGAATTCTGTATACTGGGAAGACACTGACACCTGAGGCACAGGCTAAAAAGCCTAGTTCAGGTGACAGGGCCTAAACCTTATATTTTTTTGTAAACAAATTTTTTGGGAAATAAATCATTTTTATTATTATTATATCTACCATTTAAAAATGTATAAGCAACCATGCAAATAGTTTTAATGATTCTCGATTTATAAGCCAATTAACGGGCACACAGAAAAAACAGATATAAGCTGATAGTTATTTAATGTAATGTAATAAAATATAACATTTTACGAGTGTTCGAAATTAAATTAAATTCTCGCATAAATTTAAATTCCTGTATATAAATAAAATGTATTTAGATCGTATTGCATCGAGCTGCTAAAGCTCCTTTCAAGCCCGAGGTTTAAGTTACGAAGCGCCATTATTTTAACCCAGGTCCCTTTGTTAGAGTTAAGATACTGATGCATACACTCTAAATTGAATCGTACGTGGAAGACACAAAGATTGTTTTGTAATAAGACATTTCAATAGCAAACATACCTATTTCGATTATGAAGATGATATGAGAATATTTTAAACTCTTTCAATATACTGCACAGGAGAAAATAAGCTTCTTGATCATAGGACTAATTTATAAGTGCCAAAAAACATGCCATATTATTATATTGACGTGTTTTCTCATGTACGTGTAGAAAAGTAAAATAACTTTACGTGAACGAAGCCGCGGGCTCCAGCTAGTTTAACGAAAGTTATTTATAATGCGGCACACAAACTATAATTTTATTTATCACTAACTGGGTGCCTGCGGCTGCGCCCGCGTCTCATATTCGTCACTGCGTTTTAATTTTTTTTATACGGAACCCTAATTTTTTTTAGAACTACAATAAAGTTAAAAGTATTTCTCGTAAATACAAAAACCTGGCCGTAAAACTGTGCATCGAATCGGATTTTATTCATATTTTTGTGAGTTTTTTTTTTAAATTATTATCGAAAATTAAAAGCACCCTAAGTGACCCCAAGTAACTTCAGCTATTTCAGCCAAAAAAAGTCCCGTTAAAATTGGTCCAGCCGTTCCGGAAATTATCCATTACAAACAGATGGACAGACAGACAAAAAATTTAAAGATTGTATTTTTGTTAATATCTATTTAGTAAAAAAAAAAAAATAACATTACAAACAAAGTAACATATTTTGTTATATTATTATCATTAAAGTTAGACAAAACAAATTTAATTACGTAATAGTAAAAATACCACAACATGGCGACCGCTTTATTACAACGAATTGTGGACAAAATCATTGATGTATTTCAAGGAAAATTTAAATAATGCACGATTTTTTTTTGTTATAAAACCTTGAACTTATTGCGTCAATATAATTTTAGTGAAGAATTAATAAAAATGAGACTGAAATAATAAAATTAATTACTTATTATGTTACGCTAACGTTATAATATAACATATATAACACAGGTCGTATGGTATTTAGCTGAATTAGCACAGATGCGAAGTTTTTAAAAGCTCAATGTACCAGGAACTCATAATGTATGCGATTAAATGAGTTGGTTAGCAGGAACAATGTATCAGCAACTAATTATGACCGTCGCAGTAGTGAAATTGATATGTTCATTGTTGCCCATTATCTTAACACGTATCCTGTCCCTCCTAGTACTAGGTATTCAGTAACTGAAGAGGTTTGACATTTTTCTCACGCGTTTATTTATTTACTAAGAAACATGCTACAAAGTGATGTGACTGAAAATTGAACATTGAATATTTTGTATTAGTTAATGCTACGAATTTTAGCAGCTTGAAATTTGAGCCTAGGCTCTCAACGTGGACGATAACGCCCCTTTTTGGGAAGTAGAAGACCTAGAGCATTGAGATAACGCAAAGGAAGAGTGGATTGATTAAAAATATAGTCTAAAAAAGACAAAAAATAATGTGTGCAATTCACACGTGGTAGAAGGTGTAACCTTCAAAAACGTATGTAATACATAAGAGAAAACAATGTGTTACCCACCCTGGGTTCGAACCTTCGACCGTATCGTCTATGAGACACACGGATTAGTCCACCGGGCTAACCACGCTCTCAAAAATTTGATGAACAAATCCGCCCTTCATCAGAAACGTACTGTCGTTTTTTTCGTTTCATTAACTTTCAAATCACTACGATGCTGAAGAAGTTTCCACTTCAAAAACATGTTCTCGAAGTAAGCGGCGAACAAAATAAGGTTGAAAAATAGTGGGTTAGGTTAGGTTATCTGCATCTTTAACCACATAATGTTCACTTCACATTTAAAAGTCAGAATGAGTTTTTATAGATTTAAAATCGGTAATCATAGTAACTTTATCCTTCTGTTTAGAAACAGTACAATCAACTAAGCAGTTATTTAGGTAAAGGCAACGAAGTAAATCCACAACAATAAAATAATACCTAGGTTTTTTTCTTTACTATTTTTTTTTTTCTTTACCGCTTTCCAGATAGCAACGCGGTGGCGAGCGAACGGGGTGCTAATTACAATGGCGAGGTTTGGTTCAAGGCAGCGACGATCGCCGTGCCCGTTTGCGGCGCTCTTATCCTATTTCTGCTGGTCGCCGTCGCTGTCAGACTGCTAAAAGCCGACGCGTTATTACACGCAGATAGAAAATTAAGGTGAGGTGCTTCCACTAAAACCGTTTATTATTATGAATCGTATAATTTATAATAGTATACTTTTAAAAAACCAGATCAAGTACCTTGCCGGTTGTTCTCGACGGGGCTGTTTTCCGAACTTGTGGTAGTTCTTTGCGCCTCCTCAGAGCCTAAATTGAATACAGAATTTTTGATTTTGACTTTGAAAATATTTTTACAGAGGCGGATACATGTCTCCGCTATCACAAAGCAACGCGGAGGACGTGAAGAAGGTTTGGGTCGGCGCGCCGGCAGCGCCTCTGCTGGTCGCGCCCGGAGGCTGTCTAGTCGCCGTGGAGCGAGCGCACCTGGTCGACGTACCGCCCTGCCAACAGTTCTGTGATATACAACGATAGACTGCTCTCGGGTGCTAACGAGAAATCTCTTTGGCGGGCTGTACGTACCGTGAAGTGACGGTCTGTGGTAACTAACTCTAAACAATATTATAAATAAAGTGCCGATTGTATTTTAGCTATCGTCAAAGTGTTTTAGGGATATACGAAACGTTATGACTCTTACTGTTCAATTATTATGAAAAAAAAAACGTATAGGTATATCCATTATTCAATGTATAAATCAATTATAGAGGTTATTAGTAAAAAAAAAAATCTGTTTCCATCTTATGGTGTTAACACACGTACGGACCGGACCGCGGACATAGAACGGCAGGCGGCCGATGTTATCAGTACCTTAAGTAGGGATGTGAATCTTTTCCGAAAAGAATCGATATTTGAATTAATTTGAATATAAGTTTGAAGAATCGATTCATAGAACATCGAGCTCCAAAACATCGATCTTTCAAACTAATAACGTGTCGATTATTAGAGTGTCCTTTTTTATTTATATAATATGATGATCATGTGTAAATAGGCAAAAATAAAACAGTTCAGTGTCATTTTTCCTTAGTAAGTTAGGCATTCTTTTTTTTTATTTAGTTGCTACTGCTGACCTTTAACGCTGTTATTAAAAAAAATTGGAACAGTTTTTGTAATCAATAATGATTATAGTCTAATTTCGACCACTGAATGATTACATTTTACGTATAAAAAGTTAAATAAACACAAATAGAAAAAATATTGATGATTTTCGATGATTTGTAAATCGATATTTTTGAAAAATCCTAATCCCCATTGCTACTTAAGCGACTGATGACCTCGGCCGCTCGATATACCATATCCGCGGTCCGGTCCGTACGTGTGTTAACAGCATTACATAAGTTTCAACTACCTACCCGTATAAAAAATGTAAACTACTCTGTCATTAAGGAGTTAAAATTTAAAGTTGTATTTAAAAGAATTATATAGATATTTATGTTAAATATTACAACAAAAACACTCGGAAAATGAATCTATATCGTCGAATTGATCTCAATGTTTTTCTTTTTTTTTTTTTTTAATACTAACATCCCTCCGTCACTTCCGGCATCCGCCCGCTAACATACCAAATCAAACCCAATGTATATTATTATTATAATTTAAAAACGAAATATTTTTTTTTATATAAGAGCTTTGTGTTCCTTTATCGTGTAATCTTTGTAAATGTATTCCCATGTTTTTTTTTAAATATAATATGTAATAAGAAGCTATTTTATTATGAAACGTAACTATTTACAGTTACCAAGCAGGTTTGTAAATAAGTTGCGGTTTAGCATTTTAAATACACACTAACTAGCGCCATCTTTTTTATAAATATAATATGAATTCTTATAGAAGTTTTATTCATGTGATCGTATATTTTATTAAGATAAATATAATTCACCTATTGTTTGATTTTACATCGAAGGCGCGGAAATCGACTATTCGTATTTTATTTCATAAGTTTTTATTTAAATAATACTTATTTACGAATTATTTCATATATTCCATATGCGAGCGGCATTTATTCCATACAAACGAAGTCCCCTGTTTCCTCCCTAGATAATAGCATTATAGTAAAAAAATGGTTATTGTAGTAAATAGAAGAAGCCTTAGAAAATGAAAAAAAAATGTTGGATTTATAGTAGTCATATTCAGACATTCGTCAAACAGATTTGATTGATAAAATTTAAAAAAAAACAATAGTATAGGCATAGCCAAAGTAATTACAAGTTATTACTGAAGGCCGTTTCTATAAACTAAATTGACGTTTTATATTTCGTGCTTAATTGAAAGTAAAAAATATCCAAACAAATGGTTTAATTGTGTGTTTTTCAGATATTCTAATTTAATTAAGTAAAAAAACTAGGTCAGCGTTATTAACATTTTAGAACTGGGCGTTTGTAAAAGTCATAAGTTATTTTTTTTTATTTATTCCATTAAAAATGATTAAAGTGATATGAGACTCGCGTGGCGGGAAGGGTTGTCACTAAAGTTCTTAGTGTACAGGGTCACCGCGCGCACTAATTGGTCTGGTTGCAGTCTCTTCTCCGTAATTTTATAACTGAAAGATAATTAAAAATCGATTTAGTTCTGTAGGAGGAAACAGGGTACTACGAAGTAATGTTTTCGTCTAGTTTGTATACGGTAAAATTAGATCGAGCTGCAGTTGTCCCTTTCGAGATTTACAACTCTATTTCTTTCGCCGACCGCATGTCCTCTTAAACAATGAATTACTCTGAAATAACAGAAAGTTGAAATAAATATTTATTTAATTGATTAATTTCCGTGAATTTGAATTATTGATAACAAATAAACATGTTTTAACAATACAAACAACGTACGGTTAATTAAATTTCCGTGCCTTTGATCTGAACAAGCCTTAATATTGGAAAACAAAAGATATTTACGTCTATGAAACATTATTAAGACTGTCCATCACAATATATGTTTTGATATACAACTTTTTTCATTGCTAAAATATATTATTATCTATCTATTATGAAATATTTATGAAATTCGAATAAAAAACATATATTCTCACAAGCAATAAACATCACATTTATATATAAACCTTTGAGTGATATAGACATATGTATATGATACAATAAGCCTATGTATTCAATTATATAAGTGCTTACACGAGAGGCTGTATAATATAAAACTAATGTATTCATATACTCATTAACAGACATTAGATGAAACTATTTTTTATATGAAAAAAAAAAAAATTACGAATAAATGGTCAGTCGCGTCAATCGTACAACTTTATGGCTTAAGCGAATAAAGAAACTTCATGTGAACGAACGATAAAGCATAAAACTTGTAGTGATGTTCCGAAAGTTTTATATCGAGTTGTTCGTATATTAAAAGTAAAAAGGGCTTATCAAAAACTTTAAAATTACACGTTTTAATTTAATAAAAATCTGATTTAGAAATAGATCCAAAATCTATCAAAATCAAAATAGTGCTAGCTTTAATCTATTGACAGGACAAAACTATACTTTTTTTAAATAGAAAAGATAACATTTTATCATGAATAATATAAAACTACATTTGTTAATTTTCTTACAATTCTTATCGGAGATTAATATGTTAACGTTTCAGATCAAGACATTCTAAATGCTTTATTATTCACTATAGAACATCAGAAATTAGTTATTTATTGACATAAAAACAGCAGAGATAAATAGATTTTATTTATGATGTTAAGCGATTCATTAATCCAAAATAACTTAGTTTTAAAATAGCCAGTCAATTAAATCATTACTTCTGAAAGTAAATATATAAAAATAAAACCACATATTAAAATGATTATAACTCATGCATTTCCTACATTTTTACATATATATATATATATATATATATATGTATATATATATTTACATTTGTAAATATAGTTGTTAAGTATTGTTACCTATTCTCATAATATATTACGTAATTAACGGAGGCGATTTCTGACAGTTGAATCAATTGCGAATATCTAATTGCCTAGTCTTTAAATAATCTGATTCTTTTTAAGCTATCGTGTACATTCGTGTGAAGCGACTCATTCGCAATCGATTCGGCTTATGGTCGAATTATTATATTACAGTAATACCCCGCTTTACGCGAGGGATACGTTCGGAAAAAAATCGCGTTAACTGAAATTCGCGTATATCGAGGTTTATGATTAAACACATAGTCAAAATTTAATACAAAAAAATACAAATCATTTTAATCAATCACTTTAATTCTAAGAACACTTTATGCAATACGTACTCTTATTTTTTACGGAAAAATACATCTATTGCCTTTACATTATGTTTATACGCACTCTTTCGCGTAATGCGAGGCATTTGAGCGCGAAATTTCAAGTTCGCGTTATACTGAAACCGCGCGTAACGGGGGGTCGCGCTAAGCGGGGTATTACTGTATATTGTTTTAATTTATACTTTAAAATTAATTATCATCACTTCATTTGTGATACGGCATACATATCTAATAACCGTTAGGTTATCGCGGGACAAATTCTACGGAATTTTAGTAGCAGCCAAAGCTGAGGTCCGTACTATTTTTATGCTCTTGCGCTGGCTATCGTGTTTTGGCTGAATTCCTTAAGTGCCAGTTATAAGCAAAATGATAGCCAGTTTGGCTCTTTCTCACTCTTAACAGCAATAATAACAATTGACATAATTAAAATACAAAAATTAAGATGTGAATATTGGTTACGTAAACATCTTTTAGACCCCTTATGACATCAAAAATAAGCAAACCATTGATGCTTACGTACGTAATACCTGAAAGGATAAATAAATAAAGTTGTAAAATTGAATTTAAAAAAAATGTTTTATGTGAAGAATAACATTCGGAAACAAAATGAAATGTAATTATGTGACTTATGCCAAGGCAATACTGTCATACACAGAAGGAGTTTAGAAATTTTGTACTAAATTACTATTTAAAATACTTATAATGTTTTATACATATTAGCTTAATTTTTTAATGAATTTTTGTCACAAATTGTAAAAAAAAAAAAATAACTTAACAAATATTGTCTTTTATATAATATCACATTTTTTAAATTCTGTTTTAGTTCTTAGCAAGTTTATTTTATTATAATTTATTTCGACCATAATTTCAGAGATTGACCTGAAATGAAGCTTCCTTAAGGGTGCCTTACCTAAACGGATAGAATGTAATAATAATAATTAAAATAATATAAATAATTATAGGTGCAAAGTTAAATACTCCAACATATTGTAATAAATATACCTGCGAACTTTATGTAAATAAAGAAATGTGTAAAAAAAATTAAATAATTAATAAATCAATAAACGATATTTTATTACTCGAATTTGTTGTTTTTCTTTTTTATTATTTTTATTGCCAATTCGCTTTTTATAGCCTTCCAAGAAATCTTTCGTTTTAAAAGTACCTTGAATATTAATCGACATTATTAAATAAATATAGTACAAGGAAGTTACTATGAAGTAACCTGTATCTATGCTATTATATAAAGCAGCGGCTCCCAAACTTTTTTTGGCATTTTCATTTCTTTATGGTAGCAGCGACCACAGTAGGAACAACAAACTGATTCAATACCTACCAAAAAAAAATAAAATACGAACCATAATACAACTTTAAAATCTTCTTAATAAACTCGGTAACCTTTTTTTAATGCACATCACAGTGACTGCACTGGACCTGATGGTAAGTACAGTACAATCCAAAACAGCGGCGACTGACACTGAACAGAATTCACTGTCAGTCATGCTGGCCTGCTTAAATACCTCATCACGCCTCTTTTGAAGGACCCAATATCACATGAAGGAGGGAACACGCTGACAGGAAGACGGTTCCATAACCTCACAGTGCGACAAAAGTATAAGTCAGCAAACTTTTTGTACTCGTGTGCGCGACGATACACCATCCAGGAAATTTGAAAACGTTCTCGAACTATATTTAGGCTCCTGCGAACCACTGGTCGGGAACCATTGATATCAAAATAAAACATTTCTTGTTTGTTACGGATAAACTCAAAAATTACATGACGGTTTTTTAACATTCTTTCACCTGTAAAAAGCTGCACTGTAACACAGCTCAATTTGGTAAAACTATTATACTACTTCGTATTTAGAACTGACTCTTTTAGCCCGAAGAGCCTTTACAGCTTCATCCAATTTTTGTGGCAAGCTCTTTTGAGACACTTAGCCGGTAGAATAAACAACACATAAATTCCGAGGAATTTGCCTCTTTTCAAACCTATGGTTATTAAAGGAATAAAACGGATCTAAAGGTCCATTACAGAAGCCGTGTAATGTGCAAGAGTGCAATCCAGTGGAATATGTGTCATACTAGCCCTTGCAGAGTCCCTATACCGTACTGACGGCGGGCACACAAGCCTTTCCACTTGGAGATCGGAGAACGTCCTGGGCCGCTGCCGGAGCGGACTACGGGGCGTGGCTGCGTAGTACAAACTGTCAATACAACATTATATGCACAACAGTGTGCGATTGTATTTTTCGCTAGTTATTTAATACAATTAGAATATAGTTAGAATAATAAAGTTAGAAACCCTGGGCCCCCTTTTTCCAATTAGGAGAGGAGTAAGACAGGGCGATCCTCTATCTCCGATAATATTTATAGCCATCCTTGAAAACATCATTAGCAAATTAGATTAGAGTAGATCAGGACTATATATACAAGGTGCATTCCTAAGTCATCTGAGATTCGCAGACGACATAGTGTTGCTATCAGAGACAAGCTCACAGCTACAACTCATGATTGAACAAGAAATTAGCACAAAAGTAGGATTACAAATAAATTTCACTAAGGCAATGTCAATGACGAACAGTTATGAAACACCAATAATAATTAATGGAAGGTCTTTGAATTATACAAAAAATTACTTATATTTAGGGAAAACAATCAGTTTCGACAGTAAAATAAATGACAAAGAAATAGGAAGAAGAGTATGTCAGACATGGAACAAATACTGGAGCTTAAAATAAATTTTTAAAAGTAACCTACAAATTAATATAAAATACCAAAATCATGAACTCATGCCTCTTGCTATGCTTGACGTACGGATGTCAAACATGGAAATTAACAGCTAAAGTAAAACATAAAATCAACACATGTCAACGAGGACTAGAGCGGAGCATGCTCAATGTTAAAAAATTAGACAAAATAAGACATACAAAAATAAGGTCAATAACAAAAGCCACAGATGCCTTGAAATTAGCACAAAAGCTTAAATGGAAATGGGCAGGCCATGTAGCGAGGCTAACAGATCAGAGATGGACTATAAAAACAACTATATGGAAAGGCCCGCAAGGAAAAAAAAGAAGTAGAGGAAGACCTTTAACACGATGGGAAGACGACATTAAAAGAACCGCCGGCTCAAATTGGATTCTAGTAGCACAGGACAGAGAAAAAAAATGGGCATCTTTGGAGGAGGCCTTTACCCAACCTGGGGTTCTTGCTATTAATAGTGCAAGAAATAAATAGAAAAAATTCTTATTAATTTTGTACTTAGATATAAGATTACGTGTGTATAATATAGTAGATATAAGATTACTTGTGTATAATGTATAAGCAAGAAATAAAAGGCTTTTTATTTATTTTATTTTATTTTATTTTATTTTTATATTTAATACAATTATGAAGTAAACATCCAACCCCAGCGGAAAGATACCAAATACCACAAAAATCGCTATTATAAAGATCACTGATATATAAACAACATACCACAACTAGGGGTCTTCCGTTAATCACGTTATGTTTTTAGCAACTCCCCATCGAGCAGCACCTGTATTTTTTTTGTGCATAGTATCATAAAAATTTGCAGTATATAATCGTCCAAAACAGTTACAATCGCGCTGCTTCTCGGGTTACTCATCGCGTATTCCAAAAACATCCTTCCCCCCTCCAGTGATGTTTTCCGAACCCCTCCTCTGCGAGTCTCATGTTTTTAGTGAACGACC
This sequence comes from Samia ricini, assembly GCA_014132275.2. Classification (NCBI taxonomy): domain Eukaryota; kingdom Metazoa; phylum Arthropoda; class Insecta; order Lepidoptera; family Saturniidae; genus Samia; species Samia ricini. The sequence continues at coordinate 3,556,439 of AP028164.1, read as the reverse complement.
CTTAAAACGGAGTACATTCTAGAACTTGGTTGTTAAGGACAATCATTAATAATTAATTTACATTTTTCATCATGGTCACCCCATGTGATATTGGTAGCAATCCGGAGCCAGTTAGTTGGTACACTTACCGTGATCTAGCTGACGTCATTATAGACATATTTTATTATCTCACCGTCAGGTAAACTAGACAATTAATACCAGGCACTTGTGATAAATAAAATAACATAAATGAACTAAAGATTTTCTTTTATTCCTTTAAAAAACGAGATAATTAATATGCAAGTAATAGGTTTTAGAGAGTCGAAGTGTCTGTTTGTTTTTTACTACATACATAATATGGCATGTATGTGCTCGCGAGCCACATGCAGCTCTTTGAAGGATTATATTTGTGGCTCTCAATAAATGTATCCGAGTTCCCTTTTAATTTGTGTTTTATTATCTTTTAACAGAAATTTATCTTCCGTATGTTTCAAAATGTCATTTAAATTACTGACAAAATATGTTAAAGACTAAGTGCACCGTTGTAACAAAATTCATTTTTGTCCAAGTTAAGAATTGAATGACTTGTCGAAAACTGCTCGAACGAACATAAACAGTGGCGTAATTGACCGACTCCAGGTCCAGATCGATTTCGAATTTGTATATGTTTTTGCGTACCTTTTTAATACGCATTTAATTGCGGCTCGCGAAAAATTTAAAAAAATGGCTCGGACTATCAAAGAACTTGTCCACCCCTGGTATATACGACACCTATAACCAAAAATACAATTTATGCAATTGTTGTCTTTCTGTCCGCTTGCTCCGGGTAATCTCCGGAACGGCTGGACTGATTTTGACGGGCCTTTTATTGGTGGATACCTGAAGTTACTCCGCGTAACTTAGGGTACCTACTTTTGTTATTCAAAAATAATTAAAGGTTCCGCGTAAAAAAAACTTCAAACTCATGATATTGTGAATAAAATCCTATTCAATACACAGTTATACTGACCGGTATTTGAATTTGAGAATGATTTTTTAATGTGAGAAACATCTTAATTTGGTATAGCAAAAAAATTATTGGCAAAATAATCAGGGTTCCGTTTAAAAAAAAAAAAACACAGCTAGTTATCAATAAACTGAAGCCTTCCATATCAATTACCCTAATAATAGAATCATAAAATGCATCTTAATTTCTATAAAAATCGTATAAAATTACATACATTACATTCAAATGCGATATGCAAACAGTCATCCTCGTTTTGTTACTAAAAATATTGCGACGCAATAAACTGTGCGAACTGTTGACAAATGGCGCGGCGCGACGAATTAATATAAATTAAGATTTCTTGTTTATTGTCCTCTAAAATTGTATCCACATACTTACATATTTGATAGTATCAAATGCAAACGTCCTTCTGTGTGTAAGAGTCGTCGTTCAAGTATAAAGTAAAAATAATTTTAGTCGTTTTTATCTTCTTGGCAGTAGAAATAAGAAAGCTCCCCTCCTATGGTCACTTACTGGTTTCATTTTTATCGGTTTGTTGCCCCTTGAATTTTTTAGACACAAAAGCCATAAGTTTGAATGGTTATTGACAGACAGAAATTAACTTCTAGAATTATGTAATGATTGCAGATTTAATTCATACTAATAAATAAAATTAAAACGTCTGTTTATAATGTCAAAATATGTTATTTTTACTATATAGATGTGAATGTATATACGATAGCTATACCAAAACGACAATTTTTTGTCCGACTGTCTATTTGTTCCTGGTAATCTCCGGAATGGTTGGACCGACTTTGACGGGACTTTTTTGGTAGATAGCTGAAGTTACTCCGCGTAACTTGGGTTTTTCAAACTTGGGTTAGTTTCAAAATTTTTTTTGAAAATAGTTAGGGTTCTGTATAAAGAAATTAAGAAGTATGTTACGTAAACTTTTGAGGAAAACGTGGGCGCAGCTGTGGGCGCACAGCTACTTGTAACAAAACTATTCCCAGGTAAGTTGATTTTTATTCGATTTATTCGTGAGTAAATGTTTAACTGTCTGAACTGTGTGACTGCATCGGTGGCGCAGTTGTATTACGGTGCGACTACCGTTTTGAGGTCTCGGGTTCGATCCCCGGGTCGGGTCAAGGGGTACTAGGTTTTTCTACTCAGTATCATCCCGGAGTTTGGAATTTGTGCCCGATATGGCGACAGGCTCGCCCCCTGTCACATCTGGGACGGAACTAAGCTCGGCGAAAAGTGGGTGGTGTAGTTCGCTATTTCACCTCTGCCTAACTCTTCGGGGATAACACGCGTGAGCTTATGTTATGTTATAAAAAAATTACTTTTAAATTAATTATCAAGTTTCACATTTTACTCTTGACATCATTATTGTAATAATCGTTAATATAATTGGTCCTAAACAACTTGTATGCATCACCGTAATAAATTATAATTAGAGATATCATCTAAAAGAAACCTTTACTTAATTGTCTAAAATATTCTAATATTAATACACTGAAATCTCGATATTCCGAATTTTAAGAGAAACGGTGGAAACTTCGTAAGGGGTTTTTGATGTAACAAGATTTCTAGCTAGATATAAAACATTTAATTGCTAACATTACCACTTAGAAAGACAAAATGTTTACATATATTGGAGGAGACTTATTTAAATATTTGTTTATATCATATGTACATTTATATTTTATATTTATAAAAAAAAGGAACCAGATCGAGTTTCTTGCCGGCTCTTCTCGACTTTATTTTCCGAACCGGTGGTAGAGTTTTGACATTCATAAGTGCCTTATTGGTGCCTAAACTGAATAAATATTTTATTTATTTGATTTTACTTAGCCCTGCACTGGACGTCTTTCGGTTGAATGGATGATATTTCAGAAATCTAGTGCTATCGCGTTGCAACCCAATGAAAGACTTATAAAAAGTAAAAGAGACAAATGGAAATCTATGCATAATAGACGAAATAATCACTTCGTATTCCCCTGTATCCTCCTCCAAAACTGGGCCGATTTTACTTTTTCTTTTAATTATAAAATTAAAAAGACTTTACCTATACGTTTGGCTTCTTTTTTTTTGTATTTATTCATCAAATTTGTTTGACGGACGTCTGAAAACGACGGTAAAATCGGCATTTCGAATACCCCTAATTTTTAAAATAATTTATATTTATGGAAAACATCAAATCGCACGAGCATGGCGGTAGTGGATATATTATATTGTACAAAAGTATTTACTATAACGCCATTTAATCCAGAAATGAATCAGGGGAATACGTTTGTATGGAATAAACGCCCCCAACCCGGCATTTCCTCTTAACGAGGTTCGAGTTATCGAGATTCCACTGCGCAATCCAAAACATTATATCTCCTTCTAACCGAAGGTTTTCACATATCAATTTAATAATATGGCAATCATAATGAAACGTATCGGTATTAATTAGTAATATTCTCACAAAATTATTACGATATTTCCCATTCAGAATGCGTTAAATTATATGAGATATCATCTCTTATCAATATACATCTGGGTGTCTCAATTTTTTAACCAATTATCGATCTTATTACAAAGAACTTAGGGTCGTTAAAAATGACATTGTCATTTTAAAAACAAATCGTAGTTCGTAAAAAAAGTTAATATTATCTGTGATATATTTATGTATCTAGATTGATATTAGAGATAATGCTGTGTTTATAAAAGTATCTGTTTTTAAGAAAAATAACCAAACGTTATATGGTACTGGGCGTAGTCAATACAAAGTGCTATTCATAAGCGAATCTATACTATTGAAAATAATACATAATAAAAAACAAAAATAATATTAGTGAAGTGTCTTGAATATTCAACGACATCGTAATTAATTCAGGTAAGAATGTATAAAATTATTGTTAGTTAATAATTTATATTTTTTATTAATGAACGCTATATTTTATGTTATAATATTACAAAATAAAGCTGATTTAGTGTTGAAACAATAACCACAAACGATTTACAATACAAATACTTACAATTGAATATTAATTTTGCTTCAATTTTATGTTCCATATGTTGTAATTATGTGGTAACTTATTAAAAGTGACTGTTCTCAATAACGTCTACTCTTAAGAGGACATGCGTTCGGAAAAGTAGGTATTTCAGAAATATATTTCTATAGCGTTACGCCCCAAAGAAAGAATTATGAAACACGAAAGGGACAACTGCAGCTCGGTCTGATTATATCTATGCATAATAGACGAAATCATCACTTCGTGTTCCCCTGTTTCTTTCCTCTAAAACGGCCGATTTTAATTTTTCTTCCGATTATAAAATAAAAAGACTTAAAGGGTTTTGCTTTTTTTTTGTTTCTATTTGTCAAATTTGTTTGACGGAAGTCTGAAAACGACGGTAAAAATGGAGAATTTTTTTCGTTTTCTAAGGCTCCTAATTTCTACAATAACTAATTTATTTTATTTATTTTGGCCCAAAAATATTTACCATAATGATCATGCATAATACCAACTTCAGGGAGGAATCAGAGGACTACGTTTTTATGGAATAAATGCCGCTAGTATATCCTCTTAAAAATATTTATTAACGCCTCGAGCACTTACCTGGCGTTTACGCCAGCTTTCCATTGTCTTCCTATTGTTTTATTTTTATGCGTGCTCGAGACATTAAATACGTAGGAGATACATAAATTATTTTAAATATGTACTAATTGATTTAAGTCAATACGTATTTTTTATGGTTAAGTCTTTGCTTTGACATCATTCTCACCTGATATTAAGCGAGGATATGGCCCAAGATTATAAACAGACTAAGCCGAGAGCCAATATAGGCTTTGAACACAGTTTAAACTACCATATATCTGTCCACTAAAATTATATTATTTTACCATATGTAAAAGTCAACGTCTCTGTCTTTCTAGGCTTAATTCGAATACCACTAAACCCATTGACATTATTCTTATTTTATGTACGTCATCTGGGCAGATTTTAACTATATACTTTGTTGCAAAAATAGTATTTACGAGTATATAAAAAAAGTAATCTGTATAATAGATTAAAACTTCATAAATTACCACTATTGTGTTATTTTTTATTATTAAATCCTTATACTTATGTTATATAAAAGTTAACATTGAAAAAACGTGCTCGCCATTATGTATTATAATTCATATATATTATATCATATATTATAATAAGACATAAAAGAACTATTTTTGTGTTGTTCTTGGCAACTATAATATTCTTACTAATCAACCTATCTACCACTTATAAATAATATATATATATATACTCACACGTCCTTTAAATAAAATTAATTAATTTCCGTTCTATATCAACTTCCCCTTAACCGATCGAAATAATTTTACCTACATTGATTATCGTTTTCTATTCGTAGATAATGGAGTTAATTATCTATTGATACAATTATTTTGCCTTGATTGCCTAGTTTTAAATTACTTCTAGTATATAAATACATCAAAAATGAGAACAAAATAATTTTATTTTATTGTAGATGCGAATTTATATAGACGCATGTTCATACGTTCGTATCACCCCACATACATTGCATTTTAAGTTGACAATTTCATTTCTTAGCGTGCCAAATTTGTCTTCGAGGCGAGATCGTGGCCAAAGGTTCACATAAATACTAATAAATAAATTTAAAGTGTCTGTTTGTAATGTAAAAATATTTGTTTTTACTAAATAGGTAAGTATGTATCTACAATACCTATACTAACAATACAATTTAAAAAATTTATGCTTGTCAGTTCGTTTCAGGTAATCTCCGGAACGGCTGGATCGAATTTGACAGTAATTGATTTGGTAGATAGCTGAAATTACTCCGCGTAACTTAGGGATTCTTGTTATTCGAAAATAATTAGGATTCCATGTAAAAAAAATTAAAATTCAAGAAATTCTAAATAAAATCCAATCCAATGCGCAGTTTTACAGGCAGGTATTAGAATTTATGAGAAATACCTTTGCTTAATGCTAGTACCAAAAAATTTTTTTGCAAAAATAAATAGGGTTCCGTATAAAAAAAAAGTAAATAAAAACTATAATACGCAGTAAAAGGATATGAAACATGGGCGCAGCGGCAGGCACAGCTAGTAAACAATAATAGCTTAGAGTCGTAGACGTAAGTAGTTGTAATTATGGCGTTAATAGAATTATAGACATTTTTGACAAATTCTTCTATCGTAAATTTAGCAACAGTCAGCGAAGTTCTTACTTCTCGCTTCTCTTAAGCATTGGCACATAATTTTCACAAAATCTATGTATATGATTAAAATTGAATACCTACCCAGATAATTCTTACGTAATCACAATTCGAACCGCCCGTCCTCCGTCTACTCAAAAATAAATCAAAACTGTATTCATTCTTGCATGCAGTTGAATGTCCCTTGTTTATAAAGAGTAATTTTATTTATTTCACACTAAAATCCCTCGTCGATCCCTGCAAAGAAACGTTTCCTTTTCTCATTATCGTTCCTAACTCTATGTATGTGGAAACGAGACAAAAACAATATCTTCAGCTCCCTATCATATACCCTATGAATTATCGTTAAAAAGCAATCTAATTGTATAACTTATATGATTTTTATTCCAGTATAATAAACACAATATGACTAAAAGCAAAAACGAAAGTAACAAACGTTCTGATGGGAAAGTATTGAATTTCGACCATCTTGTATTCTGGGTCGCTAATGCTAAAACTGTGAGTTGATAATTTATTTCGTTTACATGTTATATTTTAATTATTTAATTTATTTTCAGTTTTAATTAGTGATCGTAACTTTTAGTATTTTTTTTAAATAAAATACTGCAGTGAAAGTATTATAAAAGATAAGAGAGAGAAAAAACAATTCTAGAATTTTACATTGAAAACCATTTCGTTTGCAGGCGTCAAGTTATTTTGTGACAAGGTTCGGCTTTAAGCCGCTAGCTGCACGAGAAGCGACGGAAAATCAACCAGTGCTGTCCTATGCTGTTAGACTAAACAAGGTAATCATTTCCATGCATAATATTTACACTCTCAATATTAACTAATGATGTATTATTCATACATTTATAAGTAATTCATTTTAACAAATTATGACACGAACCTTTTTAACAGGAATTATTGAATCTAATGAGTTGTGATAAAAGTTAATTTGACATTAATAACTGATTGGTAGGTAATAAATAATTTGTAAGAACAACGTTGATTGAAGTAGATAATTCCGAAATAGTAAAGTAGGGAAAGACAGAAGAAAGAGCTTTCGATGAAGGAAACCATAACATGGCGATAATTTCTAATAATGCCAGCTACCGCTATCAAATTCGAAAACCGTTCACTTAATACCAATAGGTGTGTTCCAGCAGCACCACTTATAAATCTACTGTCTCTAGGCTTAGTATGTTTATAATCTTGACCAGATTGTTACTTAAAATATCAGATAAGATTTATGATCAAAGCGTTGAGCCTGTACAGTAAAAAAACCGAAAAACCTTACACCTTACAGCCTTACACAGAATCATACAAATACGTCTGTTTGTAAATATTTAAAAAAAAACACCCACACCCAAACGTAAATTAACATGAGCATTATCTAAATAAAAAATACGGACTAAGAAGAATCAGATATTCATGACAGAAAGACTTTTCGAGTGGAGTTAAATAATAATTTATACAATGTTAGAATTATATATAAACCAACATTCTAATTTTTTTTTTTAAATAATATTCCCCTGGCTTAACCAGGGACCTTATTACTACGATTTTCTTTATATGTGTGCTCTTTTGTTGTTTTTTCTATTATATAAAGCGTGTTCTTTTGCTTCTTAATTTTCTTTGTTTCATCACTTTAATTTCTTTATTGAACTTAGCCTACATCTTAATAAATTACAATGTTAATATATTACGTCAATTACACAACAAGACATAGACAAGGCAACAAAGACAGAGGTAGAAACAGTGAGTTCATAGTCTCATTCTGATTGAAACGAGATTTGAAGAGAAACTTAATCTAGAACAACAAATAATGTCAACTTATTCTAGGTTAATACTGTTCAAAACAATGTCAAAATTTTTTAAATTATATTTAGCCATTAATTCGTTTACAAAATTTTCTCAGATAACTATAATTTTCGAATCACCGACGTCACCCATTGGAGATATTGCAAACGATATAACAGCTCACGGGGATTTTGTAAAAGACGTAGCCTTTGAAGTTAATAATCTCGATGAACTAGTGAAAAGGGCTAAGGAGAGTGGTGCGAAAATAGTCAAAGGCGTCACAGAAGAAAAGGATGATAATGGTATTCTGCGGTACGCTGTTTTGAAAACGGTAAGTCAAATAATTAAATTTATGTTGTTGTGTTTTTTTGCACTGTTGACCACAATATTTGACCACAGTCTCAACTGATAAGAAGTTACGATGTAGTCCAGGATGGTAAACGCACTAGGCCTATAGATACTGACCCTCAAGTGCAGCAAGCCGGAACACACTTATTGATATTTGGCGGCAGGTTATCAAACTTCACGACGAGGCCCGGCGGGTTCGCTGCAGGGGGCGACGCGGTGCTTGCGAAAGCCACCCCGTGTCGCCCCCATCCCAAATGCAGCGGACGGCCCCGGGGGGTTTTAGTGGGTATTTCCGGGCGCTTCACGCCCGGGTGAGTCCCACACTGCACGGAGCTCGTCACTCCGTGCCCCTCATCTATTGTATCGGTGGACTTTGATCCCCTAAATACAATAGATATGGGTAGTGCGTAAATGCATTTCCCCCCGTCAAAAAAAAAAAAAACCTTGAAAGTGGTAGCCATCCAGTCGTTTATTATTACAAAATGACCTATCTTTTTGCGTGCTATGGTTTCATTACAATATTTTCCTTAACCGTAAGCTCAGGCTCATTATAGAGGAAGATAATTGGGAGCGAACCCCCGTCCATCGATGCGATATCCGACCAAACTATCAACTGCGTCAAAGTATATTTCGCATTCGCATTGTCATCACAATTGCTTCATCTGCTACAATGTGAACAACAATTCGCCCGTGTTCTAATTATAGATCGGGGTTTAGAGTCAATCAAATTTCTAATAGGTATATTATCCGTTAAACAATAATGCGGATTAATTACAACACTAGTCAGTGTTTATGTAATTGTATGTTTGAATTCAATATTTTTAAATTTTATAATAATACTGTTTGTTTTATTTGTTTTAAGTATGGTGACAACACTCATACTCTTATCGATCGCAGTAAATACACTGGTATTTTCCGACCAGGATATAAAGAGGTTGAAGATGATCCTCTAAATCAAATACTGTAAGTATAATTTAGATTTGCTCATCTACCAAATCAAAGCAACCACATTGACATATGACAACCTGCATTTAACAAGTGAATGCAAGCGAATGATACAATTGAATCGAATTGATTATACAGATAAATACAATTGATGTGTCTGTTATTTAATATAAAAGTAACAATTATTTACTAAATATATAATTATGACCTATACGGTCTATATAGCTGAAAAACATTTATTCTTTCTGTCTATTTGTTCCGGCTAATCCCCTGCTGGCTGGACCAACGATGACGGGAGTTTTTCTGGCATATAGCTGAAGTTAGAAGATTACTTTTAATTTTAGGAAAATAATAAGGTTCCATGTAAGAAAATTAAAAGCCAAGATAAAATAAAAAAAAAAACGGTTTCTATGGTCAGTGTTAAGTGTTTGATTTTGTGAAAAATATCTTTCCATATTAATTTGGAGCCTGTACAAAAAATAGGTAACCTATTTTCCAATGATTATTTAAAAATTATATTACGCAGTGAAGAATTGTGCGGAAGAGAAAATGTAAAACGCGGGCGAAACCGCAGTAACAGCTAGTTCTAAATAAACATACATAGATAATCACTTAGATTGACTCAAAACTTTAAATTTTTGTTATAACAAGAATGCAGAAAATAATTTAAAACAACATTATGTAAATTATAATAATAGCTATATATTTATAACTAGCTGTGTGCCCGCGGCTGGGCCCGCTTTTCATATATTCTTCAATGCATTGAATTTTTTTATACCGAACCCTATTTTTTTTGTACCAAGTTAAAGTAAAAAAACATTTCTTATAAATTCAAGCACTTGCCCGTAAAACTGTGCATTGAATCGGATTTTAATAAATTTTTATCAAATATTTTTTTTACGCAGACCCGATTTATTTTGTAAAAAAAAGTACCCTAAGTTTCCAGGAGTAACTTAAGCTATCCACCAAAAAAAAAACTCACGTCAGAATCCGTCCAGCCGATCTGGAGATTACCCGAAACAAACAAACAGACAGACGGACAGTCAGTATTTTTGGTATAGGTATCGTATATACATTTATATGTATTTATTTAAAAAAACAATTTTGATATTACAAAGAGACACTTTAATTTTATTTATTAGTATGGATAGATAATTATAATGTTCTCGTACAGTTTAAATGAATTTTTTACCTTAAGGATTTTTTACTATCATTTTTTTTTTAAAGTACAATTAATTAAATTTGCATTCCTTCTTCTAAGTTATCTTGCTGGTTTTGTTCTAACTCTGGAATTGCATTTATCTGAATATATTTTATATTACAGATCGGATACGAATTTTCTGTACATTGACCACGTTGAAGGCAATATGTCTGATGGAACTCTCGAAGATTCCGTGTCTTGGTACGAAAAGAATCTAAATATGCATCGGTAAGTAGGCAATATTATTTCAGTTAATAACAAAAAAAAATGTTTTCAAATCTTCGGCTATTCATTAACCCCTTGAGCACTAACCTGGCGTTTACGCTAGCTTTCCATTGTTTTCCTATTGTCTTATTTTTATGGGTAATCGACACATTAATGAACAAAAGAGTATATTTACCGTCGAAATCACAAACATCATAACATATAAAATGATTTATTAATCATTGCTACTTATTAAATAAATTGCATACAATTGTCATTTCAATACCACACTTAAATAATACTGCGTAGTATTTTCGTAAAAAACTGACGACAACTGTTGAAACTTATTGGTGTCTAGAAATGTACAATGCAATAATTATATTGTTTTAAATAAAAAAATAGAATCTACGCTTTTATTTTTCAGATTCTGGTGTGTCGACTATAATCACGATTTGGTTCCTTATTCTTGCATCAACTCGGCATCCGTTATCAATAAAGATGAATCTGTCTTGGTAAGCATAAAGTAAATTCTAGAATAATTTACTACGACTTAATCAATACATTAATAGATGGCGCTGTTTTACTAATACTAGGTTTCTATATCGCGATATCCAAGACTCGAATAAGTAGAATAAAATTACATGAAGTTACCGCTTCTCGACTTTTATATTAAGACTGTATGTCTAGTATCTGTTATTCTAAGCTTAATATCTGAATGTTCCCGCATTAAACTGATTTTTGAAGACTGACCAAGATGTTTGGAAATTGCTATACTCCCGTCGCGAGTCAGCTCAGCATTGCCAATTTATTAGCAATTTAAAATTACGCGTTTACTATAAATCGCTCATATATCAATAAAAATTTGACAGTAGGAAAACAATTGAAAGCTGGCGTTAATGCCAGGTTGGTTCGAACGGTTACTATACAGAATGCACGCAATTTAGTGCTTCGGGGTGGTATGTTTTCAGTCATGGACTTACAAAAATTAAGTTTTAATATTGGAAAAACTTAAATTGAACCAACTTATAAAGACGGTGCACCACGTACGTATATTCTATATTACGTGACGAAAGGCGTCTTAGATGAATTAAAAAAGGTAGTAATAAACTAAACCGAACTAAGTACAATTTTTCAGTTGTCGATGAATGAGGCCGCTGTGGGCTTAACAGCCTCGAGTAAGGCTACGAATTTCGTAAAATCGTTCGGTACATCTGGAATTGAACATGTGGCTTTGTATACGGACGACATTATTACAACAGTAAGTGTCATTAATCATATTACTCGTGATATTATTGACCCGTAAATTAAAAGTACTACAACATCGATAGTACAAGTAGCGTCTTAAGCCGTTCATAAGTCTGTTCGAACCACTTTGGCCAGCGACCATTTTTCGGCTGAGTGGCCTAAGCGCTCTCTCCATTGTCCAATGAAGCTCTTAAGATGGACAGTATGTAGTCATCTCGGAAATAGTAATAACCAACTTAATTAATCTATGTGTGATGAGCTAATTTTTTTTAAATATTGACTAAATCAAAAAATGATACTTTTTTAATCTCCTTACATATCTCAGAATGTAACTAGAACCTTAAAGCTAACGGCAAAATGGAATGACGGTTCATCGGTATTGTAAAAAGGAAAACATTGTCCGTAGTTCATTTTTTTTTGTACACGGAATCTGCTTAGTGCTTTGACCACAATCTTACCTGATGTTAAGTGACAATGTGGTCCAGGATGGTAAACACGTAAGCCTAGAAGGTACTTGGTTCTCAAGTGACGCTGCTGGAACACACCTATTGGTATTTGGCAATAGATTTTCAAACCTGAGGATGGTATCCACCCAGGCGGGCATTGTTAGGAAATGGCCTACTGCCATGCTATGGTTTCCTCGCGATGTTTTCTTTCACCGAAAGCTAAGTTTAGAGTCGGATAGGTGGGGATCGAACCCGCGTCGAATGACGCGGAATCCGGCCACACTACCCGCTGCGCCATCATCGATTCATTACTTATCATTATCATCACATATAGGTATATGGTTTTATTTTTCAGCTTTTAGGTTATGTCCGCAAAATAAAGTAATGTTAAATGAGAATTATGTGCGAAGATGGTAAACTAAAGAAATTGATTACAAAATGTTCTAATATAGTGAGTGAATACTATGGTTTCACTGCGAAGTTATCTTTAACCACGTGTTGTGAATCGTTGTAAAATTCTAACTATAGCATGCTAATCAACGACCTATCGTTGTTGCTTCAAGAACTTTTTCATTTCGAACAAAAATGTTGTTATTTTTGCACATAACGTTCCAGATGCGCAACCTCAAGTCGCGCGGAGCAGAAATATTAACATGGCCGCCGACCTACTACGATATTATCAGGGAAAAGCTGAAAGACAGCGCTGTGAGAGTTGCAGAAAGTATTGACGCGCTCCAAGAGAACAATGTCTTAATAGATTTTGACGAGAGAGGCTATATGTTACAGGCTTTCACGAAACACTTGCAGGCACGACCTACTCTGTTCATCGAGATATTACAGCGAAGAAATCATAGAGTAAGTTTAATTAAGTTTTGCTTTTTCTTAATATTCTTTCCGTAAATTATAAAATTGTGTTTCCATATTTTTTGTCTCTTTTTTTCCTCCTATTTTTTATCTTATTCAGTTCGATTAATCAATATGTTTGGTAGAAATTCTGTTAACTTTTTAAAATGAATTATTTTTGGCAATATCGAAATTCTCTAGGCAGTATCAGGTTAACATCAACAGAGGACTTCCAAAACTACTTGTCGCGTTTTTTTGATCAGTAGTCCTAAAATTGCAACAGCTTGTGATAATGGCACTACCTACAAACAGCAGAAAATCATCGAACAAAATGGCACATATTTACTGTTATTAAATGTAAATAAACTTTGAAAAAAAATGTCTTGATGTTTCACATAAAATGCGAAGAAACTTTTCCACAACCTAATACTAAAAAAAAATGTTTAATGATACATACTAGAGGCTCATTGTATTATACTGGTATATTACTTATAAAAATTTGTTTGCAAGATACTCGTCAGTATTACTTTTTGTGTCGACTTCATTCACTCTAATAATTTACTAATATAATACTGCTTAATGTAATAAAATATGTTTTTAAACGTAGTTCGTGAATATATTCTTCTCTACAATTGAATAAATATCGGTTCAGTGGAATTCGAGTTATTAACCAACAACCCTGACAGCCAGAAACGGAACCATGCTTTATATAATATCTAGAGGTGTAGAAAAATACATAAATATTAAATTAATGTTATTATTAATTTCAGGGATTCGGAGCTATGAACTACAAATGGGTTTTTGAAGCAGCTGTGCAAAGAATGGGAAATATGAAGGATACTAAAGAGGACATATAAACAGAAAAAAGAATGTTGTTTTGTATCAATAATCTACATAAAAATTACTTCTGTATTTTATACTAGCTGCTCTTCCTTGTTTTACCCGCGTAATTCCCGTTCGATTTTCGGAATAAAAACCTATGTTACTCCCTGGATTTCAAAGTATCTCCATACCAAATTTCATTCAAATCGTTCCTGTACTTTTTAATCTTATTCGTTACATACAAGAATACAAATCTTTCCTCTTTACAATATTAGCATAGATTATCAATACAAACATTATTTCAAATTCATTTTTTATGTAATTATGTATCTACATTTTTCTTTACTCACGTATACAAGGTTTTTTTAACTTTTCATCATTGATCCTCATTTCTAACTCCTCAAAAAAGTTCACAATATATTCGGACATAAATAAAACTTATACGTTTAATTGGATTTTTATTTGAAACAATAAATTATTAAGTAAAATGAGGTATTTCTATAGAAACTTCAGAAACGAAACATTACACGTGTAAAAATAATGCGTATAATTGATAATATTCCATATTGTTTTCCATTTAACCTCTCAAAGTAATAATATTGATCGCCTATGTAGTTTATGTTAATATTGTTGATTATTCTATGTAAATGATTTATTTAAAAACTGCGCAAAACATAATTCTGTTTACAACATTATTTTGAAGGTTAGGTATTATGTTTCTATTATTGCGGTTACATTTCTGTAAGTCACTAAATTTACTTGTAATTTTGAATCTGTACTTTATTCACCCAAATGTTGCCATATTGAATTTATTAAATGCTAATACATAAATAATGGTTAAAAATGTGTTCCTTATTTTATCCCGTTGATTCAGGCAGTCATCATCTACTATAAAGAATGTAAGATTTAAAAATTAACAATATATAATGTAATATACACATTAGTACATGTTGTTACATTAACACATTAATAGAGGGCGCCCTTTAATTGTGCAAAGTTCCTATATCGCTCGGTATACGAATGTACAAAAGTTCGTTTATTTGAATATTCGGTTTTGATTAACTTTAGTATTCGAATATTTTGAGTTATTTTTTAATCGTAATTCAACAGTATTTAAACAAAAACAAAAAAATTTTGGAAATGCAAAATCAGTAGGAAAACCTTCCTTTCGTATAATAAAACCTTATCCTTTTTAAATGTCATGGAATATTCTCGGTGTTCGAATAAAATAACAAATGTTGCACAATATTTTGTAAGAATATAGTATTTATGCAAACTGGTCGACCGACTCGTACCGGATCCAAACCACGACTGAGGTGGGGTGGAGTCTGCTTCGAGACAAGTTAAAATATATTGGACGGTATCGCTTAGTTTGATTGAAGGAAAACACGCTGAAGATTTTTATTTAAACCATATTAATTATAGCATATCTTCATGTAACAATTCTGTAAGCATCTTACATTCGATTATTATAAATATCAACGTATTTATGGCATCTAGAAATATAGAGTAATGCAGACGCTGGATTGGGTTGTTTGTACGTAAAAATATTAAAAACAAATCTATTTAAATTTCTATCAAGAAAAACAACCATCATTTGTTTTATTATGTAGGTATTTAATTCATAATTATTTAATAAAATAAGTAAATTCGGGTAGAAAAAATTCTAGAGTAGATAGTTGTGGTAACTTTCAAGTGGCATAGCTAGCGTGAGTGGCGCCCGGTACGGATATTGTGGTGTCACCATAAGAATCGAAACTCAACTCGAGTCAACCAGCACCCTCCAAATGGCAATAATGTTGATAAGTATCTATTATTGAAATATTACATTCTTCAAAGAGGCCTTTCTGGAATGTACCAAATTTTAAGCATTTCTGTAAGTGGCAGTACTGATGTATGGCTAAGATTTTTCTGTTGTGTATTTTTGGGATTCAAGATCAGGTGCCACCCGTTAAGGCTTCTGTATCTACGTTATGGGAGCTATTTACGTGATCGTTTCCTAACCTTTTTTTTTTTTTTACGAGGGGAATGCATTTACGCACGTGCTGTCCAGTCAGCCCTGATAGGGACGTACCCTTCCAGGACTGACTGAAACGCGTCTGAAGATGTGTGACAGTCTCTCGCACAAGTGCAAGGGGCTGTCACACAGGATTAGTGTGGGACTCGCGGCGAGAAGCGCCGTTGACCACTACCCACTAAACCCCTCGGTACCTCCCGCCACATAATAGGAGCAAACACGGGATCGCTATGCATGCACTGCGAACCAGCAAATTTAAATGGAGATTATTTGAAAAGAAATACGTAAAATGTTTCTGCCTACCCTGATATTGAGATGCTGGCGATAATTGTACACTATGTCGAAACTATGATACTACGCTTCCCCGTTCTTGTGCTTGCTTGTAGAATAAATCCAGTTTTCTATACTGATACCAATTTGCATTTTGTTTATCAAGCGGTAGACACAACGGAACAAATTATTATTAGCTTGGACCGAAAATATAATATTATTATGATGTGTTTCCTATTAAGAAATATTTCGGAGTTAAAAACCAATACATTTTTGGATATCCGCTGAATATGGCATTTGTAAGTATAAATAATAATGAAGTATGTCTTTTATGAAACTATAATGACGCATCTCCACATTTATAGACTTAAAAAAAAAATGGAAAAATATAAAAATATTCCATCAAACTTAACAATTTTTCTTTGTAAGTGACCGATATTTTTGAGAGTTGAAACCGATTGCCCAAATCATGCCCACTGTGCGTCGGAGGCTCGACTAACAGGTTGTGAACCTTGATCAAGCTATCCGTTTATTGCAAAATTATGTGTTTGTTTACGTTATGTTGGTTATTTTATAATATTTCCACTGATATATTTCCCAAATTGCCTGTATATTTAAATTAATATATTTAGTTCGAAAACATAATTTACTTTTTGCACTTATAACTTACTAGCAATTTTAAAGAGATTATCTAGATTCTAGTCAGCGTAATATTTATTATCTTTTTAGAACTGAAACATGTTAATGTATAAAGTTTGGGTAATTAGACAATCATACAAGGTGGAAAATGATACCCCAATTCACTAAATAGGCAATTTTTTTTTTTAAGTTACACCAAGAACTCAAATGTTCAGTGTTTTTTATTATTATAGTTCTGTGTTACCACAAGCTTCAGGTCTAACCTCAAAGAGAGCATTTAGTACCCATATTGAAATATAGGTACTTTAAATACAAACACGTTACAAAATATCTTAAAAACTAAACAAATAAATTAGGCAGCCATGGTGAATACTGAGAAAAGTGAAATCTCGAAACATTGGAAGAAATATTTTCTTAATGTTTAAATTTCACCATTTGTTAATCAAAATTGTTAACCTAACTTAAAATATAACATTTTTGTACATCTATTGTCGCTCCGAGCGATAATTATGTGTTTTATTTTCTAACTAGCTAATGCTGATGACCGGAAATGCCTTTACAGCTTCACCGTGGCTTTGTGGGTAAAATATAGTATAGTCATAATAAAAACCTACGGATATGCTGCGTAAGTAAAAACTTTGCCCGCACACACTGTGGGTCCCCCTCCGGTGGCGGCCCAAGACGTGCTTCGTTCCCCGATTAGGGAGGCTCTTGACGTCGCTGCCAGCGCTATACAGTGACACTGAACATGATTAAGCATTACAAGCACAACACTCCTGCACATAACACGCAAGTATGGTCCTGTAAGGAACCTTTTTTTTATTAAATAAAAATCTAGACTTAGCTAGGTTCAAAATTCCACGGTATTTTTTACACTCAGGTAACGGTCAAGCGTAAGTTTGCACCACTTTGGTATTCCTTACACTTGTTACCTTTTAGCGGCAGCACTCGCCCCCAACGTCACGGTGAAGCTGTAAAGGCCGTTAGCTATTAGCTAGTTAGAAAAAAAAAATACATTTTATTATTTATCTCTGAGCGCTAACACTTTAACGCCATTTTATACATGACATACTGTACCATGTTGACGGCTGACGTCATAGCATTGGTAACGTGAATCTATAAGATTTTCCCCTACCGAGAATCAGAGAGGCTACAGAAGTTTTCGCTTTAAAAATACTTTGTTTATGATATATAAACTTACTTAAATCGTATTTAGTCGATAGAAAGAGATAATAAATTAATCCTTTTTATTATTAATTTTTATTGAGTGACCGGTTTTAAGTTAAGAATTTAGAGATAAAACTAATGTTACATAGACAAGTGTGGACGTGACCTTAGAAATCTTGTTTTCTTCTTATATTACTTCGTTATATGTCTCCAACATTTCTGGTTTTAATAAATAAATGAGCTCGCGGAAACCTCGTTTCAGTACTGAGGGATACGTTGATCGAGACAAAGCGTTTTTCAAGTGAGATCTTTTCCAAACAATAATGGTACGTATATTTATTAGCTGATACATGTTTATAGCTTTGTCAGTTTTGTTAAAAAGTAAATAAAGATTAGTGATAGTGATTTTTCTAATTAAGGACCGAGTAGCTAAGTAAAAATAAACAATAATCTATCAAGTAGTTTTTCTTTATATGTGCGCAAAGAAAGACGTATATTGTTTTATTTATATGGATACGTTACATAATATTATGTTTATGATTTTCTTTTGTTTCTTCCTAATACAATTTCAAACGTTTGGACCGGCTTCACTCAAATTTTACATAGAAGAACATCTTGTCAAGATAATGAATTATTATAGCTTCAACAATTTACATCAACTTTTTATATACGCCCAACAAAGCGAGCCAGCTAGTTTTTCATACAAATCAAAACGATTCCGAAGTCAACTTGGTAGATATATATGACTTGGTTTTACTGTAGTGGGATTAATTAATTAATAAATATTTAATTAATTAATAAAGATTTATATAATAAAGATTTAATTAGATATAATGTTTTAGAAGAGATTAATAGAAAATACAATAGTTGGCATAGTGTATATACTGATGGATCTTTGAGTAATGATGGTATGGGTGCTGCATTTTATGACCCGATTCGAAATGTTACCAAAAAGTTTACAATTACTGCAAACATATCCATTATGTCTGTGGAACTCATTGCTATCTTTAAAGCATTATGTTATGTGAGTTCCTTAGATTATAAAACTGTTGTTATTTTTACGGACAGCAAAAGTGCGCTACAGCATTTAGCTCGATGCGCCTCTGGCAAAAGAGGTGTATCGACAGCTTATGCTATACTAGGTGAACTGCTAAAGTTAGAGGCGAAAGGAATAAATTTAAAGTTGCAATGGGTTCCATCACATATTGGATTGAATGGTAACGAGGAGGCTGATCGTTTAGCAAGGCTGGCTATTTCAACAGGATCAAATATTATAATTAAACCAGATTATTCCGAAATTTTGAGAAAAATTAAATGTAACTGCCACATAAAGTGGAAAGAGTATTTTGATGAAAGATCGAAAGATAAAGGTATTTGGTACAAAACACTCCAAAGCGAGCCGCCTCATATACCATGGTTTGCTAACATTAATTTAAGCATATCCCTCATTGTTACAGCTCTTAGAGTACGTTCCGGCCATATGCCACTCAACAAATTTGCCTTTCTTATGAAAAAAAAGTATTCACCAAATTGCAAATCGTGTGGAATTATTGAGGATGTACACCATTTGTTGATGGAATGTGGCCGAAACAGAACTGAAAGAAACAGTGTACTCAAACAGCTGAATCTTAACATGTTAAATCTAGGAACCTTTCACGAAATTTTGGCTTTACCTGCAAGTGTAGAAGCCAAAATTTTGTGGAAGTTTGCGAGTAATTTTAAGGTATAGTTTGTTAGTTTTAAGTTTAGGTTACGATGGGACTGACATGTTCTTGGTGAACCCAAGTCCCTAAATTAAATATAGATAATAAAAAAAAAAAAAAAAAAAAAAGAATCGCGTGGAAATGTTTTGATATACAAAACATATTTTTTTTATAGAAACAGATCTCCGCGGAGAGTTCCATCCCTGCTTGGTTTTCTAATGAGCCAAAATTCCTAGGAAAAAGAACCTTTCATTTAAAAAAAAATTAGGATACATTATGCTTGGATGTATTTAAAAATGACAAAAAAAAAACACAAAGGAGATACTAAAGTAGAACCTTTGGAAGTTGAAATTTAGGAGAGGTGGAAAAAAACATTAGTTTGCAGGGAAGGAAATAAAACTTCTTTTTGGATTGTTAAAATTTTGCGAAATATCGAGGTTCGGTGTAAAGAGGTTCTACTGTAATTAGGATGAATTGTTTCTTTGTATGTTTATTTATTCTCTCTGGTTCATAAACCATTAATCCAATTGTGATATTGTGATAATACTTTCAAAATAAAAAAAAAACTTTGCCGAGTTGTTCTATTTACGCTCGCAGTATAAAAGTAGATAACGAAAATTTAAATTTTCCTTTTTACAATATTATTTAACCTTAAAACTATTTACTATTATTTATTTCTCCAAAATTTGTTATTAGAATTTTTGCAATATGTACATTCTGTGGACCTCCATATAAATGCTTTGAAATAGATAGGTACTTATAACTAACATTCTATTTACAATATCCCATCTTCCAAGGCTAAATAATCCAACTAAGTTTACGATGGAAAAATCGAGTTTTATCATGCTATATCATTTCATTCTCTTAATATTATTTAATTCAAATAAAACACAAATATCACGTTTTATCGTTGTATATTTTTATAGTATCATTCTTGACTAGCCGGTCTTGCGGCTAAATAATTTGTCATCTATACTAGTAAATAAAATTGATGTGTTTGTTTGTAATGTCAAAATTTTTTATACTACTTTGATATGAATATATACACGATACCTATACCAAAAATACAAATTTTAAAATTTTTCCTGTCTGTCTGTCTGGTTATTCTGGGTAATCTCCGGAACGGCTGGACGGATTTTGACGGGACTTTTTTTAGTAGATAGCTGAAGTTACTCAGGGTATCTTAGGGTACTTTTAATTTTCGAAAATAATTAGGGTTCCTCGTGAAAAATTAAAACTTATAACAAAATGAATAAAATCCCATTCGATGCACAGTTTTACGGACAAGTGCTTGAATTTATGAGAAATGTTTTTACTTTATCTTTTAACTAAAAAAAAAATTAAGGTTCCGTATAAAAAAAGTTAGTGCCGGCCAAGAATAGTACCACTCCATATCTCGCGCGGTGTCGAAAAGACGACTAAGAGACAAAAAACAATGAATGGGCAGCAGAATCCTCTGAGTATCACAAACACCTACTGCTATCGCCAACCCGCCTGACAAGCGTGGTGATTATGGTAATGTCCCCCTCATTGGAAGAGATCTATGTCCAACAGTGGACGTTATATGGTTGAGTGGATGGATGGATAAAAAAATAATATGAATATATGAAACACAGGCGTAACCGCAGACACACAACTAGTATAGGATATTTATTATACACGCTTAAATATTTAAAGGTTTTACTCATTGGGATAAAATAGGAAAATATGATCAAGCTATCATATTTATTTAAGTATCTATGGGTGATTTTATAATTGGTTTTAAATTGTTCGTAATTTTCCTTTTTTACACTACACTAGCTGTGTGCGCGCGGCTACGCTCGCTTTTCGTATATTCTTCACTGGGTTTTATTTTTTTTATACGAAACCCTAAATATATATTTTAAAAAAATCTCATAAATATGTCCTTACCCATAAAACTGTGAATTGAATCGGATTTTATTCAATTTTTTATGAATTTTCGTTGTTTTACGCGGAACCCTAATTATTTAAAAAAATTAAAAGTAACCTAAGTTACCCGGAGTAACTTCAGCTATCTACAAAAAAGTCCCGTCAAAATCGGCCCAGCCGTTCCGGAGATTACCCCTTAAAAACAGACAGAAAGACAGAGAAAATTTTTATAAATTATATTTTTGGTATAAGTATCGTATATACATTAATATCTATTTAGTAAAAAAAAAAAATAATTTTGACATTACAAACAAACACTTCAATTTAATTTATTAGTATACATTTATTATTCATCCCGGTTCATTATTTATTTATTTAGGTTCGAAAAATAACTACGAAAAATTTAAACGGAATTGCGTCGACAATAAAATTACTTCCAAAATATTCCTAAGAAATACTAAACGACTTAAGATTGGAAATTTTCGCAACCCATGGCTAATTTGCTAAAATTTATTATTGTAATAAACATACTTTAGATTAAGCATAACAGTAATGACATATTGTTAACCCCTTGAGCACTAACCTGGCGTTTACGCCATCTTTCCATTGTTTTTCTATTGTCTCATTTTAATGCGTAATCGACATATTAATATTATAATAACATTATACATTATTATTTTGGTAAATAAAACAATAGTTTATGGTTTTTTTTTTTCAGACAACATACACAGATAAAGGCAGAAAAAAACCGGATAACGGTCGCTTTTTAGCATTTGACCACATCACATTTTGGGTTACCAATGCGAAGCAGGTAAAAGGATAATTTTAAAAATATTTTATTAACATATATGTTTTTTTTTTGTTTATACGCTTGACATTTAGTTACTTCTCTATACAGCTTAATCACTGTACAATTTACTACGTTACAGAATTCAAATGCAAATAACCGTAAATTATTAACTTTACAGCGAATATTATATTTAAAGGAAAAAAGAACAAAAGTTAAGTTCTAATTTATCTCAAAAGATTTCCTTAAAAAACAAGAGATATTGTAAAGATTAGTACAAAAGTTTTTATTACAACAAGTACAACTAGATTTAGTTAATTTGATCTTTGATTAGGGGTCTTTAAAGTACAGTAATACCCCGCTTAGCGCGACCCCGTTACGCGCGGTTTCAGTATAACGCGAATGTCAAATTTCGCGCTCAAATGCCTCGCATTACGCGAAAGAGTGCGTATAAAAACATAATGTAAAGACAATAGATGTATTTTTCCGTAAAAAAATAAGAGTATGTATTGCATAAAGTGTTCTTAGAATTAAAGTGATTGATTAAAATGATTTGTATTTTTTTGTATTAAATTTTGACTATGTTTAATCATGAACCTCGATATACGCGAATTTCAGTTAACGCGATTTTCTTCGGAACGTATCCCTCGCGTAAAGCGGGGTATTACTGTAATACGTGATCATCAGCTTATTTCATACTAGTTGTGTGCCCGCGGCTATTGTGCTTCACTGCGATTTAGTTATTTTATACGGAACTCTAACAATAATTTTTTTTGCAATAAGATAAAGTAAAAACATTTCTAATAACTTCAAGCACTTTGTCGTAAAACTGTGTTTTAAATCGGATTTTATTCAATTTCTTATTAGTTTTATTTTTTTATGCAGGACCCTAATTATTTTCGCAAATCAAAATCATCCGAAGTTACGCGGAGTAACTTCAGCTATCTACCAATAAAAGTCCTGTCAAGATCGGTCTCGCCATTCTGGAGATGACCCATTATAAACAGATAGACCGACAAAAATTAGAAAAATTGTGTTTTTTGTCATAAGTATCGTTTCGTATACATGTACATTCATATCTATTTAGTCAAAAAAATATTTTTGTAGTACAGACAGACACTTCAATTTTATTTATTAGTATGGATTATCTATAACAAGAATTTGTAAGAAATATCTTTGTTTAATATAAGAAGCGAAAAAATAATATTTTGGCAAATTATTAGGGTACCATTTAAAAAAAGTAAAATGCAGTAAAGAATATATGAAACGCGGGTGCACTGTGGACACATAGCTAGTTTATAATGTAAACTGGATAAGTATAATATAAAATTTCTCGTTTTTTTTTTTTAATTTAAATTTAGGCGGCCAGTTATTACGTTACAAGATTCGGTTTCGAGCCACTAGCCTACAGCGGACTGGAGACAGGATCGAGGAAAATATCTTCACACGCTGTTAGAATGAACAAGGTAAATGATATATCATTCTTAATATATAAAAAAATACATTATTTTTATTATTTGAATTTTACATTTATTTCGATAGTGAGTTTGAATACATTTTACATTGCTATATTTAGACAAAAACTTTTTTAACAATAACTGTTTTATTCATCGTTCACTCTATTATAGTAATAATACAGTTATTAATAATTACCTGGTCTCAAAACGAAAGGTTAACAATAAATCCTTATATAAATTAACTACTTAGTTATTATCACGACAGATCGTGTGTACTTAGATAAAAAAAAAAACCAACGTAATGGATTGAATGCAATCGCATTATAAAGCAGTAAATAAGATTTTATTCAATTCAGCTGTCTGCCAAAAAAAAAGTCCCATCAAAATCGGTCCAGCTGTTACGGAGATTATCAAATTACGAGATAATTTAAAAAAAAAAATGTATTTTTGGTATAGTTATCGTATTATACATTAAAATCTATTTAGTGAAAAGAAATATTTTGATATTAAAAAGAGACACTTCAATTGTATTTATTAGTATAGATATTAGATAGTATACTGCATTAAGGTTTCGGCAGACAGCGGACGGGTCGGGATGTTCTATAATAGAGCGATTTTACTATAAAAGAGGTCACGCTCGGCTCGCGTCGAGGCGATGTCTTGTATAGAAACGTCGCGTAGATGTCCCGTGCCGCCAGCTGTCGGTCGAAAGGATTAATAATACGAAAAGAAAAAACAATGCGACGTACAAAACAAAAATGGTTGGTAATCGTTTTAAATTGTTTATTAATAGTTTTTTTTTCTTGTATATTTGCCACTGAACTTCCAGGATTTAAAAATACATGACGAAAGTATATCTCGATAATAAAACATATGATTACATTTATCTTATTAATGTAAACTTTCGACGTAGTCCGCTAATCTGGCTGTAGAATTTATGATAAATCAAAATACAAATTAATAGGCTTCATTTGCTTATAAAAAATCCTACCGTTGAAACGAGAGTTTGAAAAGTCACAGGTTTTTTTTTTGTTATTTGATTTTAGATCTGCTACGAATAAATTATCGTATATCATTTACAGATAATATTCGATTCCAAGCCCAGTATGAACCCGAAGAGACAGAATTTACTAACGAAGTGGCATACCACGGTGACTTCGTGAAAGATGTCGCATTCCAAGTTGAGAATCTCGATTACATCCTCGATTACGCTAGGAGACAAGGTGCAGTCGTGGTCAGAGATTTGTGGGAGGAGAGAGATGAATTCGGTCTTGTCAGGATGGCAAAATTAAAAACGGTAATTCTTTTTTTATTCGAGCGCGGAAGAATCTCTGCACTTCATATGATTTTAGATAAAGCATAGTTCAAGAGCGATGCGGGTCTAAATCTACCATTGCTAAAATCACTAGGCAGTAATGGATATTTTCTTGTTGATCCCGGAACACAACATCCAGAAATGTGTCGTCGCTATGGCGGTTTTTCTACATGCGTTTGATAGTCGCGACCGAAACGTTCAAGAAAGCCTTACCGCGGAGCATTATTGAAAATTTGAAGAAAAAAATGTATAATGTAAATATAACTAGAGGCTCAAAAGGGCTTGGACCTAGGTCCGTTAAACAAGTTAAAAAAATCAGCTACAATACAAATCGATTAATAAATATATAAGGAAACATTTCTTCAACTGAACTTCATTTTTGCCTACTTGGTATATAAATACTCGTAGATTTTTGTCGTCATAAATACTTGTTTAGATCTTTTTGCTTTATAAAACCTTCGAGATACCAGACTCTTTGCTTCTGTGCTTTGTAAATTAGAATTGATTGTTTTTAAAATAACTTAAATTACTTTACGTTTCTTAGTATTTCGTATTCTTAGTATTCTCTATTTATGAGAGTTACATTGATTTACGAGCTTGTTTCAAATTTACTAATAATATTTGTTTACAGTACGGGAGTAATACTCACACGCTGATAGATCGGTCTAAATACACCGGACAGTTCTTACCTGGATACCATCTACTTAATAAGGATCCCATTAGTAAATATTTGTAAGTGCACGCTTAAATCTTTCAAGATTATATTAAAAGTAAATCTCCAGTAATTTATAATCGAATTATGTTATTCATATCATTTGTTTTGTTTTCAATTGATAAATAAATTAGCAAACAGACCTTTAATATGACGAAGGATGAAAATGATCCTAGATTTTTTATGTTCTGTATCAAGATTGTACCTGATATTAGTAACGACATGATTCAAGAAGGTGAACACACTCAGTCTAGAGTTACTGGTTAGCAAATGATACTGACACAAATTGGACCAGAACTTTTGCCATATTTCTAAAATCGTAGTGTGATTGAGCGTATAGGGCCAGTATAAGTCTAAAGCTATTGTATTCTGGAAAAAATTGCCAGGATAAATACATGAGTCCTTTATGTTCATCAGGAATTAGTTATGAGTGTTATTGAGAGCACTAACTGGGCACCGCTGTTTGAGTAAGACATGAACAACATTGGAGTTCAGAACCCAAGAGATTGCAGGTTCTATGTAATTGTAGAGGAATATTTAGGGGAATTTTAGATTTCACGCATTTTTTTTAAATTTTGTTTTAAATGCCTATTTTTTGATTAGACGCTTTACGCAGGAAGTGTTAATACTTCATTTATTAGTTGAGTTTTGAGATAAGTAAGAAAAGGGGAGGGGAAAAAAATAGGACAATAACATGAACTAACCACTATACTAATAAATAGTTATTAAGCTCACGTAGAAGTAAGCCGTTTTGTTTTTTTTTATTTCTCTATTTTTTAAGAGAATTAATGAATTAATAAAAAACATATCAAACAAAGAGTGCGGACCAAGAGTCCGCGTGTGTGTGAAAAAAAACTTCATTTAACAAGCTTTCGTAAATTATTTGTTTTTAAGAGATTTGTCAATTCGACGTTTACGATTGGGGGTAGGGGTTATGACCCCTACGACCTTTATTCCACCTCCGCCCCCTCGGACCACCTTTATATCCAACACCTATAAATAACCTTGAATCACACTGTAATCCTAACTAAGAACAGTTTTGGCCAGATAAAAGTTATTAATCTTAAAAAATTATATAGGTTCACTGCGTTACTAAATTACCAGAAATATATTCGACTCTACGTTCTCATCAAACGTTGCTATTGATTATTATTAAAATATCAATCGCCCATCACTAAATGAATGTTTCTAGACCAAACGTGGAGATCAACTTCATAGACCACGTGGTCGGAAATCAACCTGACAATGGTATGGAAGAAGCCGCCTCCTGGTATGAGAGATGCCTACAATTTCACAGGTACGTGAATGTCATACTACTGTAAACATAATAAATAAGTACACGTAGGCACTGTTCGGGCAATGGGTTCATATTTTAACTTAAATTCTAACCTACGATTCTACTTAGGCAATCACGATTTTTTTATAAATTATAATTTATCGCTAACAAAGATATTGTAAAATTTATTCTCTGTTACTTTTTAATATGCAAATATTATTTAATTTATTTTGTAAGTTTTATTTATTGTTCTTACTTATTCATATTATTATTGCAGTGATCCACTGTAAATGCAACCTATACTTGTAAATATACCCTGTAAATATAGCGTTCTCTGTATTCGTAAATAGGACCTGTAACTGTAAATATAGCATTTACTATACTCGTACATATGACCTGTGCCTGTAATAATAGCGTTACCTGTGCTCGTAAATGTTACCTGCACCTGTAAATATAGCGTGTCCCTGTAAATAAAGTCTGTAATATTGTGAAGATTCACATGCAATACAAAATATCATACAGGTTTTGGTCGGTCGACGATAAACAGATATGTACGGAATACTCTTCCCTCCGTTCGATAGTGATGGCGAACTGGGAGGAAACAGTAAAGATGCCAATCAATGAGCCTGCGGCCGGGAAGAGGAAGAGTCAAATCCAGGAGTACGTGGAGTACCACGGCGGGGCTGGGGTACAGCATATCGCTATAAATACTGAGGATATTATAACAGCTGTATGTAAAACAAAATGTGTTGATTTTTCTTTGAGATCGAATTATGCCCGGTTTCAATATGTGATCTCCAACTGTTCTAATGAAATCTCAATACTTTTTTCTGTAAAGTGTCAATAATCAGTCATAAAAAGCGATATATTTTTGGTTTAGATCTCAATCTTAACTTTTAATACTCGATATTGAAACCTGATATAATTACCTTTATAACCTCATTCATTTTAAGTTTTGACCGTTAAGAAGCATTAATGAGGGAGGGAAGGTCTATGGTTTGCTTATTTTGGATGATATGGGTTACAGGGTGCTCTGATTGGTGATTGTGTAATCAATATGTACTTGTAAATTTTCTCTTTTTTTCTAATTTATGCAAACATTTACTTACTCGTTTGTTTTGCTTTGCCGAGATAACCTGTAAGGTGTTCTTTTGTTTTAAATTCACCAATTCTTCTAAACTAGAAACTAATTTTTAGATTATAAGATTTTTTAAATCCTGTCTAGAAACACCATCGATACACTCCGTAGAAAGAGCTGGACAGTGAAGTTATTTGATGGCTCATATTTTAATTTCAGTTTACTTTTCATAAGATAATTTTGTAATGTTTTTATTTTATGTAATGAAAAATCTGTTTTTATTTTTATTGTTAATAACATACTTAATAGTCAACTTAACCGCAAAGGGAAGAAATCTATTGTCCTTGAACAAGAATACATTTTCCAGATCGAAAATTTAAGATCTCGCGGCGTTGAGTTCCTCACGATACCCTCGAAATACTACAAGCTGATACGCGAGCGACTACAAAAAACAGTAAAGTGAAGGTAGCGGAGAGCATCGACGAACTGGAGCGTCTCAATATCCTGATAGACTACGACGATGACGGCTACCTGCTGCAGATCTTCACAAAGAACACCCAAGATAGACCGACGTTATTCATTGAGGTTATACAGAGAAGAAATCATAATGTGAGTATTAAGGCTATTAAATATCCACCCATCCTTTCAATCGAAAGATGTTTAGTGCTGGACATAGGTTTCCCTAAAGATCTTTACGACTGGTCTTGCGTCACCCGCATACAGCGGACTCCTGCGACCTTCACCAGGTCGGTCCACCTTTTGTGGGGCCTACCCTCGCTGCGACTTCCAGCACGTCATAGCCATTCGATAATCCGTTGGCCACATCGGTCCAATGTACCCAGTCCTTTGCCACTTAAGTTTTCCAATTCTTCGGACAACGTCGATTACTTTGGTTCTTCTGGGGATCTCCTCATTTCTGATTCGATCACGCAGTGAAACTCCGAGCATAGCCCTCTCCATTGCCCTTTGGGTAACTTTGAGCTTTCTAATTAGGCCCATCGTAAGAGACCACGTCTCTTGCGTGTAATAAATATACGTGTTTTGAAACCCCGCAATAGTAAGACGTTTCGGCGCGTCGGTTTTCAGAGATAAGGGAGTGCATATTGCATAGTTACCAAGCGGTTTTAGCCCTGATAGATATAGACGAACATGATGATACAGACTGCTAATATATCGCAATCGTTTTTGGGCCGTAATTAATCCAGTCATTTTGCAGATCTCGAATAAAAGTAATTTATTATAATACTTTATGTTCTATTATTTTATATATTGGCCATTTAAATAAATATGGTGTACAGATGAGATGTCCTCACTGAAGGACATTCTCAAATTGCTGTACTCAAAATGCATTTGCTAATAGCTACTAGTGCTGATTGAAGATAAATTAGGAAAAAAATAGAATATTCGGTTTACCGTTTGTTTACAATCGCACATTTTTTTTAACTGTACTGCTCGACGCTTGGCCTCAATCACACCTAATGGTAATTGAGGATGAGGCCAATGATGGTACGCAATACTCGGTAAAAAAAAACTGATTCACTCTTCTATAGGAAACCCATATTTTGCAGGAAAAATCTACTAAAATAAAAATAAATGATTTTATAATCAGGGGTGCGAGAACATAGGTCATATAGGAACTGGACGGAAGATAGAAAAATTAGAAAATATCTTAATTGCATGTTAATGTTCAAAATAATAAATTACATGTATTATGTAATAGTCTAAACATACTTTAAAAAACAGGTGATAAAATTCTTTGCAAAGTAATGGAAAAAAAATATAATCGTATAATAAATTAATTGTAAAAATCTAATCATGTTTACATCTCTCCCATATTTTTAACGTAAATATACAATGCAAATTAATATGATCAAAAATATTTTCAGGGTTTCGGAGCTGGCAACTTCAAAACTTTATTCGAATCAATTGAACTGGAGCAAGAGAGACGCGGAAATTTATAAACACTTTCTAGTTTAAATTTTAACGAACAAATGTTATTAGTCTTTATTAATATAACAGTTATAAAATCGTTGTGGAACCAGTTTTATTTACCCTATAACATTGAATACAAATACTAACTTTATATGATCCTCACATATGATAAAAGTCAACAGATGCCTGTATATGTACGATAATTATCTTGAAAACTAGAAAACCAATGCACCAATTTCACAGATAAAAAATCATGTGTATGTACTTATTCTCTTAAAGAAAAGAGACCATGTGTAGAGTATACATGTGCGAACTGAAAAATCTTTGGCAATGTTTAGTTAAAAATTGTAAGACAAAATATTAGTAAGGGATAGATATCAAAACCCGAGAAAGAGATAAACAATACGCATATACATTTTGTAAAATACAGCCCTACCTCATGTATAAAAAAAATGAATAGTTATTGATTGATTTTAATGAAATAATAAAATTCTTTATTCAATTTGGACTCAGAGAAAAAGCGCTTATGAATTTAAAAAACTACCAATGATTCGGACAACAATAAAAGCCGGCAAGAAACTCGATGTACGAATTTAAGAGAAAAACAACAGTTCTACAGTCAAAGTTTGTCGTGCTCATTCTTTTTGTCTCTTTCACTCTCACTAAGTACTCATCAGTCATATAATATTTGAAATTGTAACTCTTATATTAATTTTCTAAATTGTTCCTAAAAACTTATCGGCCTTTAATTTAAGTAAAACAACTAAATCAATAATATAGTTATGAATATTGAACATAACACGTCATACAAGTTAATAAAAGTCTTACATAAACGTTTCATCTATCCCTTTCTCTCAAAAAGATACGCAAGTTTTTAATTGATTGTATTTTTTATAAATTGTAATTTTTTTAAAAATAAAGATTGGTTAGAGAGCACACGCTGCGCTGCTGCTAAGCTGGTCAAATTTTAAGGGAGAGCACGAGAAGATTGCCAAGCTCTATGATACAATTAACCCCTTGAGCATTAACCTGGCGTTTACGCCAGCTTTCCATTGTTATCCTATTTGTCTCATTTTTATGGGTAATCGACATATTTGAATGCTTAGAATTTCGTTATTTTTGATCAAGTTATAATTCTTTCTTCAATGAAGAGCTTCATGTATGATCTGCGTTTTTGCTATACTTAATTAAAAATAAACCAATTGGGAAAATAAAACACATTCATAAAATAAGAGTCGTTTATTATTTAATAGTGACCCTCCTTCTTGATTAATATAATAACATTAGATACTAATTAATCGTAACACCGTTTAGATCTTAACGCCAGAAACACATAGATAAGTCGAATTGATTAAAAAAAATAGGTATATAAGAACACCTTATTGTGAACAAACACAAATGGATAAACACCGAAAGTTTAAAAAAAATAGTACGTAGACATAATTAGCACCAAAGTGTACGCAAAATCACATATTAAGTTAACCTTTCAATTGATTCAAAATACATTGATTACTTTTTTTATAATGCGTTACAAATTTAAATACCAAACATAAAACAAAGTTTTTTTCACAATTCAATTCAATTTATAATATACGGTTGTAAAGTAAATGACAAGCGTTTCCAACTTCCGTTCGTGACGTTACAATTTTGTCGACTTCCGTTTTCATCCCACACGTGCTTTACGAAAATATTATTTTAAAAAACTTTGTATCATTTTTCTTTGTTTTATTTATTAGATATAATCACAAAAAAATATTATGCCATAATATATTAATCAAAATGTCCACTACTTCAGTAGAAACAACAAACAGACATGTGTATTTAAGTAAGTATATAAAATACGTCATAGATAATAATACTGTGTATAAAACTACTGTTCCATGAATTTCTACACTTGTAGTGACGTCCACCATGAGTCAAATCGAAATCGATACAGCCACTACGAAAAGATCTTTGACTAACTAAATACGAAATACAAAGAAAAAAAACACAATTGGACAAAACAAACACAATAATATTAATGTAAAATTGTATTTTTAATTAGAATAATTTATCTAAAAAAAAAATTATAATATTATCATATTATATTCTACTGCCACAAACCGCTGATTAAAATAATCTAGTAAAAAAATATTATCCTATTGAAATGGAGTTTTCTTTTTAGTATTATTAATAATAAATTGAATTTCACGAATCAAGTGCTTGAATACCGGCTCAATTGATATTTAGTAATGTTATTATTTTGTCGATCTGTTTGTTTACCAACGCCATTCCCGCGAATCACAACCGACTAATGTGCAATTAATTTCTAATATAGTCGTCTGTCTATACGACATAATTTTAACGGGACGAAAAACGAACCGATTCTGAATAAAATATTTTTATTATCTATGCATAATTTTAAATGCAATTCATAAAACATTTACTGCATATAAAAAATTATGTATGATGGTACAAAGAAAAAAAACAAGGTAAACAACATAATATACATGTGTCAATGTAGTTTTACCAACGTAAAAAAAAATTGCCGTCTCTGCAATACGCGATTGCCTATACCGGTTTAGTAAAAAAAAAAAAAAAAAACAAGAAATTATTTTAAGACGAGACTGTAATATTAACGTCAATTTATTTCATTAACAAACCATATCGAAGAAAAATCTTTAAAACTATTCTACAACTAACTGATGTTACACAGCCTTTAACGCGTTCGGGGGTAAATCGAAATTATTGGGGTAAAAATTTTTAGGTAAACGCAAAGGAATTGTATAGAAAAAAACGCTACAACTCAATACACGTGCGACTGAAGTGAGGCTGTACAAAATTAGCATTAATCGTATCCATCGACCGTCTCCTATCTCGCGAGCATCTATCCCTTTCGGTCTATAGCGTTGTCCTTTTCTTTCTTTCTGTAGTACGATATATATTCACCGTTCCTTTATAACCTTGTAACACGTCAATGAAATTCGATATTTGAAATTCACTTTCATCACGATCCCAAAGAGGTTTATTAATTTACTTGAATCATAACAGAGGTTTTCTTTTTTTGTTAAATTGCCAGTTATCTAAATAATTTTACACGAATATCGAGTACATAGCGTAGGTAAAGCTACCATGATGATATCATTCGATTCAACCCCTAAAACGTTATTGTGTATACACCGTACCCCATTTATTTGGCGTAATGTTTTTTTTTTAATACCAATGTCAAATATTAATATGATCTTTCCAAATCATTTCTCATTAAAACAATCATCGATAAGTCTTAATAATTCTCTCTCATCTATTTTTGTATCTCAAGAAAAAAAAAACAAATTTTAATCAATAATTACGGTGTTGTATTATCTATTCATTTTAACAATTATATTCGCTGTAAAAAAAAATGTGAGCCGTCACGGGACGCCTGGCAGATGTGAAACATCGGTTTTACGTGCGGCTATAGATGTTTCACATTAGATTAGATTTGATATCGGTATTAAAAAAAAAACATTATACGCCATAAATAAATGAATGATACGACCCTCTTACACGTGTTAAAAACTAATGTTAATATAATCTATGTCGCGTTGTCTACTCTATCCGTTTCTATATCGTCCGGTTCGACTATCTCGAAGTCTCTATCCGTCGACGATCGCTGACTGTTTTCCGATTCCGATTCGGACAGTTTCTCTATAGTTTGAACCGTCGACGGTTCCGCTTCTGACGTCGACCTTTATAGGTAGAGAATAATCAAAAATACATCTTTTTTTTTGTACACAGTACAGGTTCAGTGCTTTGACCACATTCTCACCTAATGTTAAGTAACGATGGATGGTAAAAGATGGATGGTTCAGGATGGTAAACAAACTAAGGTGTTCTGAAGTAATGCCGCCGGACACACCTATCGGTATATGGCGGCAGGTTTTCAAACCTTGATTGGACCTTCTTCTTTCCCAAAATCGAGATTTTGGGAAGTTCTTTCTATATATACAGTAATACCCCGCTTAGCGCGACCCCGTTACGCGCGGTTTCACTATAACGCGAATTTGAAATTTCGCGCTCAAATGCCTCGCATTACGCGAAAGAGTGCGTATAAACATAATGTAAAGACAATAGATACATTTTTCCGTAAAAAATAAGAGCATGTATTGCATAAAGTGTTCTTAGAATTAAAGTGATTGATTAAAATGATTTGTATTTTTTTTGTATTAAATTTTGACTATTTTTAATCATAAACCTCGATATACGCGAATTTCAGTTAACGCGATTTTTTTCTGAACGTATCCCTCGCGTAAAGCGAGGTATTACTGTACTCGTATATATAAAAATTTAAAAGGGTACATAACGAGCTCAAGTCGGATACAAAAGAATTCCTGGAAAACATCTGCTGTTCCTTGTATCTCCCAAAATAATTCGAATTTTGAAAAATCCTTTTAAAAGCATATTTTCGAAGTCTAAAGTTTTGATAATATGCAAAAAAAAAATTGATTTTTCAATTTTCTAGACCAGAATACCCCCTTAAGGGTGGTAGCTACCCAGGCGGTCATGTCCTAACAACATGCTATGGTTTCCTTCACCGAAAGCTCAGGCTGATTTTAGAGTCGGATAGGTGGGCTCGAACCCGCGTCCATAGACGCGGAATCCGGCCGCACTACCCACTGCGCCGTCATCGTTTCTACTCGTAAACTAATAATTAAAATTATAACTGTTCTACTAAATAGATACATATCAATTATTGAAATGTTTCCCTGTCCGTCCGTCCGCCTGTTCCGGGAACGGGTGGAAAGATTCTGACTGAACTTTTTTTTAGCAGATAGCTGAAGTTACTCCGGGTAATTTAGACTTACGTATATTTTTCGAAAATTATTAGGGTTAGAAATTGTGACTGAAAAAAAAAAACTTGAAGAAACTACTAGGAAATGCTTTTAATTGAACGAGAAATTTTTGTTTTCTTTTGCTACCAATTTTTTTTTTAACTACTAGAGTTCTATGTGAAAGTATAACGCATGCAAGAAGTTATACGTCTTTGACGTAATAATAGAAAATACTAAAACGTTGACAGCTAACTACAGTTGTCATTATTTTCCAATGATTATTTTATAGTGATAAATTTGTCAGTGGTTATTAACGTTCATTCTGTCATATTTCGTAGGGGGAGCAGAGGGGGATGGGGCGAAGGGGGGGGGGGGGCGAAAGCTGGGTGGTCGACGGGGAGGGAGGGTTGATGGGAGAGGGGGAGGGGCGAATGAGAGGGCGGGTTGAGGAGTGAGGGAGGAAGGAGAAATTCTGAAACATAAATAACAAAAGGAATACTTACTTCACCTCCCCGCTTTCGACATTCGGAATATCTTCCACCACCTTCGGGGAACCCTTCCCGTCTTCAGACTTGGATCCGACCAGCGGTGTCTTCTCCGCCTCATCATCGGAGAGTTTGTCTTTCTTACGCTTCTTCTTGTTCTTCGATTTATCGGTATCGGAGCCCGGCCCGCGGTACTCGTACTGTCGAAACGACACGCGAATCGATAAAATTTTACGGTATTTTTATCGTTTTTTTCCGTACGATTTAGTACCAACATGCTCAGTAGTTTTGAGAAGGCTTACAATTTTATCGAGACTTTAAGTGTTTAAGAGAGGTAAGGAGATAGGCTGATTTGAAATATTTTTGGACGATATTTTTTATGATTTTTTATTTTGCTATCGTTACTCAAAAATTTTGACTAACATTAAGATATAATGTAATCGAGACTATAGTAAGGTATTATGCATAGACCGGGAAAGGATAATTCAAATACAAAAATACTTTATTCAATCTAGGCTCTGAAAAGGAGCTTATTAACGTCAAAAAATAACCACCGGTTCGGAAAACAATCCGGTCATCGAGAAGAACCGGCAAAAAACTCGATCTGGTTTTTTTTTTAAATATGTTTTTATAGAACCATATACTCATTGTTACAAGTTTTGTTAGGAGATGCACAAAAAAAAGTTCGGATGTCGTTTCCAGGCATCACCATCGTTCACATAATGATACATCCCGTAATAACCTTTGCAAATTAAAACTTGCTTGACACGGTGCCTGAACTTATCGACAATCGGAAAATCGGTAATGTTCTTTGCGACTTTATTAAAACTCTCATTAGTTTTACTAAATATGAGACATGGATCTTTTAATTTATGTTTATACCTTGTTTTTTTTTTTTTTATTCACTACTTTATTTTACTTTTATTGTTTTTAAAAACAATTATCTGATTATAAGATATAATGTGATCCACATTATAGTATCGCATTATACCTAGACAGGGAAAAGAAAGCTGGCCTACGTGTATAAAAAAAAACTACTTTATCAATTTTTTCCATCTATATAGAAATGTCCATAATTATTTCAGTTTAAAAAAAATTAAAATTTATATTTTAAATAGTTTGTTTCGAACTACATATAACACGGCTACACCCTATAAGTAGCTCAAGATATAGACCAACTGATTTGCTAAAGTAATCCTATTAGCACACTATTATACATAAATAAAATATTTTAATTATAAAACATTTCGTTTTTTTTTTAAATGACTTATAGTATAAATAATATACCTTGTAAAGAGGCCAGAAGGAAGCGAAGAAACCAACGTCCTCAGTCAAATTCGGTAAGAGCCACAAGTGATGCCGCGAGAGAGTCACTATCCAAACGAGACAGAATACGACGACTCGTAATACTGTCAGCGCAATTATCATGACGAGGAAACCGGCTGCCGCGATACTCAGGTAGTAAACACCTTTCCTGAGAATTTACATTTTAAAATTGAAAATCGCTTTCGCGTTTTTTCCATTCATCTATTCAACCGAAAGACGTCCACTACTGGGCATAGGTCTTCCCCAAATATCTCCACGAAGACCGGTCCTGCGCCACCTTCGCAGGTTGTCGGTCCGCCTTGTGGGGGGCCTTTTTTTTTTTTTTTGACGGGGGGAAATGCATTTACGCACTACCCTTACCCATTGTATTAGAAAGGCCTTGTGGAGGGCCTACCCACACCACGTGTTCCATTCGAGAACCCGTTGACCCAATCAGGCATCGGTTTTGCGAGCAATGCGCCCATCTCACTGCCACTTAAATTTAGCAGTTCTTCGGGCTAAGTCGGTTACTTTGGTTTTCTGCGGATCTCCTCATTCCTGATTCGATCACGAAGTAAAAATCCAACATAGCCTTTTGAGTTTTTTTTTATTAGGCGCTTTATGAACGTTAAAATACTACCACCGGTTCGGAACAACAGCCCAGTCACCGAGAAGAACCAGCAAAAATTCGATCCGGGTAATTTTTTTTTTCGTACGTTTTTTATAGAACTATACAACTTATCGTCACCATCGTTTACATAATCCACCCTATTTTCAAATGAGATTACTCTTAAATATACTAGCTGTGTTACTAAATGATGCCGGCTAAAAGTATTATCATATCTTTCCGTGTGTGTTGTTAAAGACGACTAAGGGATGGGCAGCAGCATCCTCTGAGTACCACAAAACACGTGACTGCGATCGCCATTTCGCCTGCTAAGTATGCAGGTTATAGGAATCAACCCCCCCCCCCCTTACCCTATGTTAGCAGTGGACGTATTTCGGTTGAATGGAAGGATGCCTTATCCGATATTAAATTTGAAAACATGTTACTATATTTTTATTAATTTATTTATGTTAATTTATTAGCCTTTTCCTTGACATAAATTTAAATTAGCCCGAATAAATGAAACAAATTACTTCTTTACACATTAATGCATATATTATATTTATATTTTTTTTCTTCTTTAGGTTCACAAACCAGACAGCATGCCGAATAAAGTACAATATATAGAGTAATTTTACAAACATTACGTATGGCACCTGCCTTCAAAAAGTGAACACAGCTTATATATATATATATATATACCCATAGAATCTGAACATAGAAAGCATATATGTATATATGCTCTGATTTAAATAAAAAGATCATATGATCCGGTTTAATAATTTTCGAGTTATAAGATAATCCATTCTAAATTAATTCTAGTAAAAATTTACATACAAGATCTGTTTCATATTTCCACTAATTAAAAAATAGATAAAGAAAAAGTAAATTCTGAGCAGAAATCTACATAATTAATTGTGCTTTTAAAATATACCGCTAGTTTATTATCGTCTTGTCAAATAATAGGCCATGATTAACGAAAACAAAAACAAAATCTGATCAAAAATAACGAAGTTATAAGCGTTTTAATTTTATATTATAGAAGATACTGTAGCAAAGTATGACGTCACATGCCATGCAAGTACCTTAAATAGTCAGACACTTATTTTGCATGAAAGAGACAGAGTATGCATCAAAAGGCTCACCAAAAACTTTCAATTATTTTATATTTTAGAATATTATTGGCCGGATGCAATTATCCTTCCAGTGTATTATATTAATGTGTCGATTACCCATAAAAATGAGACAATAGGAAAACAATTGAAAGCTGGCATAAACCCCAGGTTAGTGATCAAGGGGTTAAAATATATTTTCCACTAAGCCTGTTGTTTTATCCTATTTCAAGTGGAGTACGGTGTAAATTATTTTAGTGAATGGCGTAAACGCCAGGTTAGTGCTCAAGGGGTTAAAGTATATTTTTCACTAAGCCTGTTGTTTTTCCCTATTTCAAGTGGAGTATGGTGTAAATTATTTCAGTGAATGGCGTAAACGCCAGGTTAGTGCTCAAGGGGTTAAAGTATATTTTCCACTAAGCCTGTTGGTTTTCCCTATTTAAACTGGATTATGGTGTAAATTATTTTAGTGAAAAATCACTTCCACTTTAATTTGGTAACACACATATATAAATAAACAACAAAAGTCACAATCCTGAGAATACTGGCACTCACCTGACCGTCGCTGGCCACAACGGGAACATACAGACGGTGATCGTTCCGAACACGACGAGCGCACCGCAAACCCAGTAGTACCACGGCATCGGGTCATATATCCAAACGTAAGCATCGACCGTGTCTAGGAACACTTGATCCATGTGCATCTCGAGACGTATCTTGCGTTTCTTCTTCTCCTTTTTCTTTCTCTTTTCCTTCTTTTGTGTCCTATTATATTATTTAAATACAATCAAGACATCAGCCCCGCTTCAAATAACAAGTACCGTTAGCAACAATGTCGTCCATATATATATTATTATTAACATACAGAGAAAACTAACTCCGATAACAATGCTAAACAATTGATTTTTGAAGCGATGATGGTGCAGCAGGTACTGAGTCCGGATTCTGCGGGTTCGAATCCCACCTATCCGACTCTAAAATCGGCCTGACCTTTCGGTGAAGGTAAACATAGCATGGTGGTAGGCCATTTTCTAATGATGCCCGCCTGGGTAGCTACCACCCTGAAGTTTGAAAACCTGTCGCCAAATATCAATACGTGTGTTCCGGCAGCATTACTTGATAAACAGTACTGCTTAGTGTGTGTATGTATCTTTTTTTTTTTTATTATTGAAATTAAACTATCTGCAGACTCTGGGTCCGCACCTTTTTTTATATTGTAGATTTAAATTGACTTGCGTCGGAAAAAATTGCCTATAATAGCAATTCAATCAGCTGTGCAGTTAGTAATCTTTCGCATATGTGAGCGTTAAATCTACTTCTATTAATTTTTTTATATCTATATGTTAAATTATTTTGTTATTATTAATTAATTAATTACATAATTATTACTTGAAAAAAATTTATATTTTTTTTTTTATTAACGCTCGTAACAAGCCAAGCAGAACTAGGTCCGTGTCCGCATAGTTACCTCATGGTTTGGGTGTGTGTATGTATCATGGACCACATCGTCACTTAACATCAGGTGAGATTGTGGTCAAAGCACTGAGGCTATTCCGTGTAAGAGAAAAGAAAATCGAATTGTCTAGAATATTATTATACGAGTAGAGTCAAAGAATTGGGATAATATTTTTCAATTCCTTATTTAACATTTCAATCCATAGAAAAGTTTGAAAATTTTCGTACATATTGTTTGGTTTCTTCAAATGACAACAAAATTTCTACCTTCGGCGTACTTTTGAGATAAGTAAATTTAAAAAAAAATTAGATACGAACTTTACACTCATTATGACAAAAAATTATTACATATTTTAACTGTACAGTATTGGCAATAATAATCAATGATTAATCAATGAAACAATCTGTTCGATTTCTTTTTGTTAGCTGTACTTTTTCATTTCAGGTGACGTCACGTGGATTATAATGTAAACAGGTTCTGGTTGATTAGCAGTTTGTAATATCATCTACACAGACCATCTGACATTTGAGTTCAAACACTATATTTAAATATAAATAAATAAAAATACTGTCAATAATGATTGTTACCTTGACAGCCTGAAAATGCCAAAATTCACTATGAAGTAACTGGATATTGTTTATTATAAGATAAAATTTACGATGACGTGTTTCAATTGACATTGAAATAAAAATTAGAGATGAAGAGTTCTCAAAGTCTCCAAAATGTGCAAGAACATTCAAAAACAAAGGAGTTCGGGCGTTTTTTTTATCATTCTTATAAACCATAGGTCGCTGGTTCAAATCCGGCTCGAAGGACCAAGTATGTACAGTAATACCCCGCTTAGCGCGACCCCTTTACGCGCGGTTTCACTATAACGCGAATGTCAAATTTCGCGCTCAAATGCCTCGCATTACGCGAAAGAGTGCGTATAAACATAATGTAAAGACAATAGATGTATTTTTCCGTAAAAAATAAGAGTATGTATTGCTCCATAAAGTGTTCTTAGAATTAAAGTGATTGATTAAAATGATTTGTATTTTTTTGTATTAAATTTTGACTATGTTTAATCATAAACCTCGATATACGCGAATTTCAGTTAACGCGATTTTTTTCGGAACGCATCCCTCGCGTAGAGCGGGGTATTACTGTATACGCGAAATTTCAAAAAATTATAACCAAAGATGACGTGGTTCGCACCCTTTAATCCAGACGTTTTCACCAAACCCTACGGAGTAAACCTAGAACCTGAATCACTGCGGCTTCTGCTTGCGGTGCACCGACACAATCCAAACACACACAATCGACATACACACAGCGATCCAAAGAAAATTGGAAATAATTTCTATATCAGTTTTTTTTGAAATACACAGTTAACCCCTTGAGCACTAACCTGGCGTTTACGCCAGCTTTCCATTATTTTCCTATTGTCTCATTTTTATAGGTAATCGACATCCAATCGTGGCGTTGTTCGAAAGAGAACTTAGTACTGTCACCCGCGCGCTCCCTTTTTTTTTTTTTGACGGGGGGAAATACATTTACGCACTACCCTTACCTATTGCATTAGTGAGACCGGAGTCCCCCAATGCAATAGGTAAGGGGTCACGGAGGGACGAACTCCGTGCCAGTGTGGGACTCACCCGGGCGTGAAGCGCCCGGAAATACCCGGGAATACATACTAAAACCCCCCGGGGCCGTCCACCGCATTTGGGATTGGGGCGACAAGGGGTGGCTTTCGCAAGCACCGCGTCGCACCCGCGCGCTCCGTGCCGCGAATCCCGGTATTGCAGGTTACCCACATAAGAATGATAAAAAAAACGCTCGAACAAAAGGAAACAAATATTGTGATTCCATTTTTTTTTTTACATTCGTAGTACTTCACAACTGATTTGATATTATTAAATTTATAAATATTAAAGAAATAATTACTAGTGTCAATAGTCACATATATTTATAATAGTTGCAATACCTTTCCCTCGCAGGCACTGGCTTGACTCCTATCTCCATCTTTTTCATCCCCACTCTTACTTGATTTCTCTAACTCTTTCTTCTTTGACTTCCCCTTTAACTCTTGCTCACTCACTGGTACCTGGAATCATTTATTTTTTGAAAATGAATCTAACAGCCAAATGTAAGACTACTAAGGGTTCAAAAAGGTAAAATAAAGGTTTTTTTTTGTTTAAAAAAACGAATTCTGGGTTGATACAAAAAAAGTGTGCGTATTTGAATTAAAAGTCTGAAAATTAAGATACAGATAAAAAATATAACAGAACCAAAAGTTTTTAATCTCGCAACAAAATATAGATGTATTAAAATAGGAGAAATTTATTATTCGGAAAATTAATACTAAAATTTATAACAATACTAGAAAATTACCATAGAATTGTAATGATTAACATTTGAAAAAAAAAAGGAAATAATTGTATCATTACTGAGATGCCC
The DNA here is from genome assembly GCA_014132275.2 of Samia ricini. Lineage (NCBI taxonomy): Eukaryota > Metazoa > Arthropoda > Insecta > Lepidoptera > Saturniidae > Samia > Samia ricini. Next base: position 3,513,979 of record AP028164.1, on the reverse strand, counting down.
CTGGCCTGATTGACTTCCAATGGCTATTTTGTGTCGTTTTTTGAGATAAATAAATAAAATCTAGTAAATTATACCAATTATTCATAATGCAGTAAAAAAAAAATGGATTTTTTTTCAGTTTTTGACCAACGATATTTAGGTTCAGATTACTTCAAGGGTAAAAAAAAATTTCAATACTCACTTTTTTTTGCTCTGTGAAATAATTTGTGAAGGAGCATCTGATGTAGAAAATCTGTAACCTCGAGTCTCGTTGTGAACAATGGATTTTTGCCTGTCGCCCATTTTGATGTGAGAAGGGCATCCACGGCCTTAGTACCTGTGAATATTGTTTTTTTTTCATCCTTAACAATTTGCATTATATTTATCCTTTGTTATGGTCCAGTCATTGTTTGACAAGCAGGATACTCCGATTATGTTGGACATAACAAAAAAAAAGTTTGGTGCATATTTCTTACCTACCTGGTGTGTTACCTTAGCTACCTGCTACACTGGACCTTTTTGAAAAAACTATATTTTAACTTTACCAAAGACAATTCCCGATATGTTATTACAAATATAATTTGGATTTTACGAATTACTGACTATTGCGCGCATGATCTTATATATTGGTCTGGCGTTAAAAGCATCCAAATTGTATTTCGAAATTAATTCCTGTAATTCAAACTGCAGAACAATAAATAAATCCATCAAGGAATAATGAGTTATTTCATTTGATTATACATATTTTATAATGTGAAATTTATTATTTTCGGTAATAAAATAGTCACACGTTTTTTTTTGTAAATATTAATTATGCCATGAAGATTCAAGGAATAAATCTTAAACAAAATGGTTTACGCTTAATTATTACCGACCTAGTTTATTACATTACGGTTATCAGTTAGTTTATGAATTGGTTCATTATGAGGAAATAAGATAAAATAATGTAAACTGGTCACAATTAAATCCTATATTATTGGCTTTGATCTCCAATAAAATAGCCTAGATTAGACTCGATAATTTATAGCTCGTCTAAGTTATAACTATTGTTAGACATGTTAATATTGTCACCGGGTGACGTCACCTTTCTCGTGATGTATTGTGTTAATTGTTCCTACTTTTGCATCAGCATTTTGATTACGTTTTAAAAAGCGTAATAGGTTACTAAGTACTAGTCATTTTATTAATGTCGAAGTAGTTCTATTTAAACTTTATCCGTGTAGTGAAAAACGTTATTTTTGATGAGTGTTTGAAATGTATTCTTAAGTCATATAAATGATTCATTCTAACAGTTACGGAATGCAAAATGATTGGATCATATTAGGGATTTTTCACGTCTACATTATTATGAATCATAGAAATGTGCCCTTACCAGTAAAATATTCAACGTGGTGATTGAGGAATTTTGTCTTCTTCGTGGGTATATTTGCTTTTAGCCACTTAGCTACTGAATACTCTTCACTTGTCGGCTTCTCCGGTACAGGGGGTTCACCGAATTCCTATAAAATTACTTATTACATAAAACGAGAATTTATTGTAAGGAGGCTTTAGCCCCATTATAATATTTATGTACACACTTAAATATATAATTACTAAAATATATTTTTACAGCTGACATATAATAATTACTAATTATTTTTAAATACATTCCGAGACGTATTATTTTGTAATAGAAGTTCATTATTTATTTGCATTTATTACATTTGATTTAATAAAGCAATATTTTTAATTTAATTGTACTCATTAATTTTGTTAATTAGAACCGAGTTTTTTTTTTTCAATTTGCGATGATCTTAACACGAGCATATTCGTAATATTTATTCATTGCCTATGTTACATTTTTAATATAAAACATTAATAGCACGGATACGACGACTAAATCACTTGAATATAAGCAGAAAATGTTTTAAAATTATTACAAATGGAAAAACCATAATAATACCTGCATTGTGATCACAAACATTAACAGACACTAATTTATCCCTATTTGTTAACTGTAAAGAATGTTTGGCCTATTAAAAGTTACTTACAAATTCCTTCATATTCGAATATTAGCTGGTTAGTTACACACAAACACCACACTAGCTTCGAGTGACAGTTATGTCGCGACGGACTCAGAAGTAAACCGTTCGGGTGAAAGTGGGGCACTCATTGCTTTATAATATAACATTATGGGATACGGCTTCTATAGATCCTAACTAGCGTAATATTACTGATACAGAAAATTAGGTTTTTATTCAACGGTTTAAATTATGGTTGAGAAATTTTTGTCTTTACCAGTTGAAATGAAAAAAAAATCTTTGTTCAAATTTCAAGTTCGCTCTCTCAAATTCTGAAAATATTTACCCACTTATATATAATACAATTGTATATAAAACAAAAGCACCTGTCCAAGGCTCAGTACATTCAATGAACAGTTGTTTAAACATTGTGACAATAATAAAGTTAATAATTGATAGATAAATTTGTATTCAATGCATTACGAGATAGAACGACAAAATAATACGCAATAAAATTATGAAACCGCTACTTCACTATGTCGAGATACACGTAATAATAAAACTGTTTAATAAAAGACTTATAAAAAGAAACATCAACGTCAATTATGCTCGTGCGTTCGATTTCTATCATACGCATATGTTTGATTTTTCCGTGAAGGAAGACATCAATATGAAACATGTAAGTAGTAATTTTCTATTAATCAAATGGGCTTGGTAAAACATCACTAAACCTAACAATGACGAGAGTGCAAAAATGTATTTCTTTGTGGAAAGAGCAATGTCTAAACCGAGTAGCGACTGACCTTGGCATGCCGTTGCCAGGTAACGATTTCCAAAAAATTCCAGAGTTTAATTATGTTATATCTCCATTTAAAGATATTAATAAATTTTATGGTATTTTGTAAAAATAAATACACCTCATCTTTGGTATGGGGATAGGTGACGTAACACAAAGAAGAATAGGGGTCCCAAAGATGATAAAAGCATCACGTGGTTAATGGGCGACACCATAGCACGCATGTAATGGGCATGCATCTGGTTACATTGAAGGTCGCTACTGCAGTTTTGTGGGGTAATGAGATTTTCGTGTCCGGCGAGGTTCCGACCGCTGTTCCACTTGTGAAAAGCTCATTATAATGAAACGTTAAGGCGTGTCGCATTCCTTGGGCCAGCAAGTGAAGACCCACCAGTTAGTGGGATGATACGGCAATTGAGCGCAACTTAATCGCGAATACCGTACACTTGCTGTGTATGTTAATACACAGGGTTTTCATAATATGAAAACCTTATAACCCTCACCAAGCTCCATCACCCGACAGTAGAGACTACTCAGAGGCTTTAGCCATGATGTTTTTTTTTACACTTTATAGCCTCAATGCTTTGACCACAATCTCACATAAAGTTAAGTGACAATGTGGTCCAGGATGTTAAACACACTAAGCCTGGGTACTGGTTCACAAGTGATGCTGCCAGAACACATTTATTGGTATGCAGGACAAGTTTTCAAAATTCAGGGTGGTAACTACCTAGGAGGGCATCATTAGGAAATACCCTCAAACCAAGGCACTAGTTTCTTCACTATGTTTTCCTCACCGAAAGCTCAGGCCTCGGCATGATAATGGAGACTCTCAACAGATTCTCATCACTCTTGGATGACCGTATTTAACCTTACACAATGTACAGTCATTTTGCCAAGTTAGAATAAAAAAAAGTAACAACTACAAGTATGTTCCTGCATCATTGCTTCAGAACCAATAATCTTTAGGTAAATCATGTATTATTTAAAAAAAATTAATAGAACACAAGTATCGGCAATAATTCAAAGAACAGAACCCAAACTACAAGTTGTGAGAATTCTAAAGCTCTAAATTTTGTGCTCCTCCGAAAAACACACATTGTTAGTCATTGGGTACTAAACATCACTAGATTATATGAAACCTTAACACATTTATTTTAAAATATGGATTAATTAAATTCCCAATGAAAATATTACTTTTAACTTAAATGAAATTACCCTAATATTTATGTCATTAAACGTCTATTTATGTGTGTGTGGTGTTGTACAAAAAATTAATTGAAAAGTGTAGAAAACACAAAATCTATGTGCATACTCATGTAAGTGAATTTATCAGTCATTTCCATACATTAAATTCTTTATGATTAGGGTTAAATAAAGATATATATTATTATTCTGTTGCATAGGTATTCTGTGAAGTCAATGTGCATTTACTAATTTTTTTTAAACTGTTCAAAAAATAAAAACACAATAGTGCGTCTTATGAAAAGAAATGTTCAAACCTTTTTCCGCTGTAAACAAACAAAATAATGAAATTACAAATATTATTTAGGGTATGATAATTATACAAAAATGTGTACCTTAATATTATACTACAGATGATTATAAGAATAATGCATTTAACGGAAAATAATGTAAATTCTTATTTTCATGAATGAAAATTCATAAACATCTATATCTTAATTTCTTAAATGAAACACAACCATTGATATGGACTCAAAGTATAAAATGACATCTTGAATTTTTTCAAGCCTGTTATCTATTTACATATTTTTTAGAAATACATTTTATTCATTTACATTATAATTTCTAAAATAAAATAATGGATAAAATTTAAGCCTAACAAAACCTAATGTTGTGTGTAAAAACACATACTGGTTAGTACAATTAGTAAAATATCATTTACTAAAGTTAAATTGGTTCATTAAATGTAAAATTATATAAAAACTAGATATAATTTTAAACAAATCCATTACCAAATAAATGGTACACAAATAGAATCACTATTTGCTCATTTTAAACAACATAACGGAACCTAAACTTTAGATACATTAATTTTTAGGAATAATATTTATAAATTTTTTCATTACCATGGTAATTAAAATAACATAAGGTCACAAATAAATTTTTATGCAATATAATTTTATAAGTACATGTTTCCTACAATTGAAACACATATGTTAAAAATACAAATCATTAAAACCATATAGACTAAGTTCGCTTTTTAGTATCTATTTAAAATAAATGTAGGAAATTTCCCTAAGTACACCTTACATTGAACTTTTCAAATTTTGAATGTCTAACAAATATAGCCAACAAAGGAATTCCAAAAATAACCAGCAATCTCCGTACAAAGACAGTAAGGCGAAGAACTACGCATAAAACACGTTGGTATAAAGCCAGGCATTGAACTAAACAAGAGCGAATTTAGTACGTCACACATAAAATACCACGCATATAAATATAATGAATCCACAGTTATAAAATAAACAATTTATAAAACATGAAACACTGTTTACTCTTGGCTATATCATAACTATAATGAGTTTAAATTTTGAAAATAATTTCAATATCAACTGAGAATAATAAAATCACACACCGAATCGGCATTTTGAAAAACCAAATATTATGATAAAAAAATATATAGAAATAAGTAAATGGTGATATAAACAATAAATTATATTATCAAATAAAAAAGCTCACCTCTTTACGTTTTTTTTAATTTTCCTTTTATCTGCCATTGTAAATATGTTTTGCCAACGTAGACTTTTCCGAGTTTGCTTATGCTATTTCGTTTGACACTTGACACCAGTTTGACACGAAATCTCTGGCTATAAAATTTTGACGTCTGAAGAGTAACGTCATTTATGACAAAGTAGATTGAAGAGCTGTTGTCATCATTTTTGTCTCTGGTATCAACATTCCTAACATCTGACTTGGCTGTATGGTTTACTAATACATTTGCTTTTTCCTTAAAAAAGGAATTAACAGAACCAAAAAAATGGTGTCAACATAACTGTCAAGTATGGTGTTTAATATGTTTAGAATGTTCTCAATCGATAAGTAAATCGGCATATATATAAAGGAAAACAATCGATGTTCGATACATTTTGCAACGATCAAGACTAATAGTCTCATATGAGCCTCATAAAAGAGTTCAAGGTCACCCAAAAGGCAATGTACAGGGCGTTTTTAAAATAATCATTTTAGATATTATTGCTTAGTACACATACCTAGGGTCAAACTAGGTAGTTATCATTTATCTCTAGATATCAGCATTGAAAAAGAAAGTAAGTACATGTGAATTTAGAAATAGTTCAATATAAGGAAGACTGATGTCAGACAGGTGGCCAGTCATAAAATATTAAGTCAAATCCCATTTCACAACATAAAAACATGTTTTGCCACCAACTCTGCTTTATTACCGTCAAAAATTTGTTTGGAAAAGTTGTCAAGAATTATAAAAATCTATTACTGTTCAATTCATGAACACACATTTTTAGTTTATAATTTGACAAATGCCCTGAATAAGTTTATTGTATTTTTTATTACTCTGGTAATACTGCTTTCCTTTTTATTTTTATCTTTTGTTTTATATGACACAATATGTCTACTGTTATAAATATAATTGTATTTAAAATAGAAATAAAATGTATTTCTAATACAGAGCTGTGTATTATTAAATAATATACAATTACTCAAAAATAAAAAAAAACAAAAATCTTTATTCTATTTAGGCCCTAAGGAAGCCCTTATGAACGTCTAAAACACTACCACCGGTTCGGAAAACAACCCAGTCGAGAAGAGCGCAGGCGAGAAACTCGATCTGGTTATTTTTTTTTTTTTAATAAATATAATATATATCATTTTTTTTGTCATATAAAAAAACTATACAAATCATAGTCTTAATAATGTTAGCGGAAGCACAGAGATGTGGGTTAATTCCAGACATCATCATCGTTCACGTAATGATCCACCCTGTAATAACCTTTTGAGATTAAGACTTGCTTGACATAATACTTGAACTTATTGTCAGGTAAATTATAATGCTTTTATTACACTTAGCCTAAAGCGTGGGACGGCCATCTTGTCTTTATTTCTAATATTAAAATTATTATTATATTATAACTCAAATAGTTTTTGAGCTGTAAGGAAAAAAGCAAACACCTTTTTTTCAGTTACTTATTTATAACTTTTGTAATTTTTGAGAGCACATCTTGATTTTTTTCAAAAGCTTTCTACATTCGATTCCGTATCGAATGACAATTTAACCATATTTTTAGGAGCCGGCGAAAAATGTTTGACATTAAAGGCACTTGTTGACTAGACTATTAGGGATGGTGACTTATTCCGAAAAAGACAGATTTTTGAACTAATTTGAATTAAAGATTTATGAATCGATTCACGAAAACATCAAAGTCTAAAAAATCGATCTTTAAATGACTTGGTCTTTGTAATTCTTAACTAGTTATTTTATTGGTGGTTCTTTATCCATATCAGACAAAACAAAATGAACACTATAATAATCAATATTTTATCATTTTAAAATAATTAGACTTTTTTTACAAGCATATCAAAGTTAAAGGTATAAAGTGAACTTATGGTTGCCAGTACACTCAAAATACTCTTGATGTAGTAAGCGTCCAACTAACACTGTAATTGTATACTTACCATCAGGCATGATATTTGTCCGCCATTTTAATAGTATACAAAAAGATATTTTGAACCTCACAAAGAAGCGAAAGAAATTGACCACAAAGCTATCTCTTGAGTTTTTAATTAATTAAATGAAATTCTTTTGTACATTTACTTGTGTTTGGGTATATTCTTAATTGTAAATACTTTTATGGTTTTTTTATAAAACATAAAACTTTGATTTCCTAGGTTCTAAAATCGATTCAATGATTAAAATCGATTTTTTGATATTAAAGATTAATTCTACAATTAATTAATCTCAGATCGCCATCCTTAAAATACCTTACCAATACTGTGAATTACATTATTATTTATTTCTGAAGTCTTCTGTGAATACCATCGATATTCAATCAATAATAAAAGAAGAATACAACAAAATCAATATATTATTTGCCTTAACTGTAACTATAGAACAGATATAAAAGATAAAGACAGCGTAGCTACTAATATAGTAATCTGTGGTGAAGACTGCACCCTGTTTGACTGCTGTGGTTCGATTTATTTTTGTTGTATATTTTTTTCCTTATGGCACTACCCAGATAATAGTGGGTAGTGATCACAGAATAATATTACGGTAGTGATTACATTCTCTTTGACTCTGAATAGTGGTATCTTTTTTAGAAAGATGACTATAGTGTTTTAGTAAATATAAAGTATTGTTTATCGAGTTATGGATCAATAGTATCATACCGATCACTCATCGTTCGCGTGGTACCTAACACTACTGATTTCCGTGATATCGTCATTCGTATCACTAATTTATATATTATTTACCCAAGTATTTCGTGCAGAATGAGTGAAGAAAATGTTAACGGACATCAAATTGAAGAAGGTACTTATGTAATTTTTCTTACATAAAATTATTTATGTCATTATTATACTGCAGTATTCAAATGTCTACATAATCAACATAATTAATTAAGGCTATTGTATTTTGCATGTAATAAATATTCAGTTACTTGTCTTGTTTTTATAAAATATGGATAGTATAATTTTTTTTAAAGGTAATTGTATACCAGCATTATACTTTAAATTAGAGTAATTAGAAACATGGCATATGAAAAATAAAACTAATAAGTAAAAATTATTTCATTAGTTTAATGACCTGTGTGTTTAACCCCTTGAGCACTTACCTGGCGTTTACAGCAGATTTCCATTATTTTCCTATTGTCTTATTATTTTATGGGTACTCGATACATTAAGGAATATATACTTAATTACTGAAATACCAATAAAAATTGATAATAGGAAAACAATTGGAAGCTGGCATAAACACCAGGTTGGTGCTTAACCAGTTATCTATATTTTTTATGATTACCTTGATGAGGTACTAAGATTAACATGTTTTCACCATTAAAGTCAGTTACAAACTAAATTTATTCCAAGTACTTCATTTCTAATTAACTATACAGCATTCATTTTTTTTTTCATTATGATTCTCTATCCAAATGTACTTATTACACCATCATATGTTTTTAATAATATTTAAATAAAAAGTAATATTTTCATTTTTTTATTTAAATTTAAAGTTTCTAAGTATAATATTGTATATAAATTAAATGTTATAATGATATAAGCTCTTATATAAGTAAAGAAAATAATCACTTCTATTTTTAAATAGCTGATATTCCTAAAAGTTTATATTAAATAAAGATATCATGATATATTTTTTAGACAAGGACCAGGTGTCAATGTAGTAGAACTAAAAATGCAGTAGTTTTTGCATTATGCACACATACTAACATATTTCTCTTATTTTAATTATATAGATACTGTAGTTATGACTTTCAATGATAATATTAACCTTAGGTTAAGTAACAATGTAATCTGAGATGCTACCATGGTAAGCCTGGAGAAACTTGTTTGAATGATGCTTCTGAATTACACTTAAAGGTGTTTGGTGCTTAGGATGTGGTAATAAATAAATTGATATTATTTAATGTACGCAGCACAAGCAGTGAAACTGATAAAAAAAAGTTATATTTTTTACCCGAGAAATTATTGCAATTTCCATTTGTTAACTAACAAAAATATTTATTGTATGAAAATAAATAAATTATTACTCGTGTTTAACATTTGTAAAGAATATAGTTGACAATAAACTTGTGGGGAATAATCAATGATTTGGTGAAGGTCACAGGAATCCACTGGAATATGGGAAGCAAAGTCTGATCATTTCATTTCTTTCGGTTAAATGGATGGGTGGATTTTACAATGAATCCTGAAAATTTATTTGGTCTATTAATAACAGTTCACTTGGAATCTTTAGTTTATAGTAATTGATATTTTCATTACAAAAAAAAAGATGTGCCTGCACAAAAAAAAAAAATGGAATTCTTTTCCAATAATTTATTTTAAAACTATTCATAATAATATACTTAATTAACTATCTTGATTAGGCTTGGGTCACACTCGACTAGTCTGTCCTTCGGAAATAGACCAGGGAGGCCAATATTTTAGGTGTTCGGAGCAGGGCCATAAGGTCATTGATTGTAGGGATGAGGCAGGTCTATTGGGGATAAAATAGGTGGGTGTATAGTTTCAGCTCAGGGGTCCCGCGAGGACTAAGCACAGGCGGCGGCTCAGTCCAAGTCTGTCTGGACTTTACTGCATTGATAAATCAAGGGGAGAAGGGGACGGGCCCTGACCTTCCACTGCACTGGGAAGGCTGTCTGGGAGGTGGTGGGATGCAACGGGACGGGACATAGCATCAAAAGGGAGAATATATGCTGTCAATTAGAATATAATTGTAATTGTCTGAAGTCCTAAGTCGTGGGCACAGCTAGTACTTAATAAAAAACATTCAAGAGATACCAAATTGACTTTCTTGCCAGCTCTTCTTGATTGGATTGTTTTTATAACCAGTGGTGTTTTTTTAAAGTTCATAAGCACCTTCTCATGTTAATTTTGAAAAGCTTCCTATAAATGTATACTTTACGAGTTGTATTGTTAAATGTATGCATTACGCCTGAAGCGCTCGCCTCAAAAGTTCGGTAAATCTATCTAGGTCCTTATGGTAAACAGCATTTAGACAGTTAAAAAAATTAGAGAAGAATTGTCTAATTTCTGGAAATCAAAATAATAATTTATTTATTCAATTTAGGCCCTAAGAAGGTGCTTATGAACGTCTAAAACACTACCACCGGTTCGGAAAACAACCCAGTCGAGAAGAGCCGGCAAGAAACTCGATCTGGTTCTTTTTTTTTCATAAATATCATTTTTTTTGTTTGTCAAAAAAATATCAAACAACATTTTTGTAAGCAATAGCATGCAAGACTCTAAACCACAGTTTCTCAACCTTGTTGTACTCACCGCCCCCTTTGAGAAAGGTTATTTCTAGAGCCCTTCCATTTTCATTTATTTGTTTTTTTTTTTTTTATTATATTTATAATCTGCCCCGCAGCTCCACTTTGAAAAAAAAAAAGGAAATTAATAAGATATATTGCTTACGTAATTATCATTCAGAACCCCATCTCAGTCCCACATGCCATCAAGAATAAACAAAGCATAGACCCTCACCCCATAGATAAGATTTCGCAATATTTTAACGACCCTATATCCTCATTTTACACTTATACATACACTTATTTAAGGTCATTGCTTAAACATTCTAATTACATTTAAATATTTCCTATTACATACATATAACATTGTATGTATTCAAATAGTACATTTTTACGTTCACTCGTGTTCAGAATTGGCTATATTAACAGCTGTGTCATACTGACTGTAGCACGAATAGTACAAAGTCCGCTGTTTTGTTATCATGCAACTTAGCTGGATAAATACTAATACCTAGCGTTTACGTATATAAAAAAAAAAACGTTTAATGAAGGTTCAAGGTAATCAAAGTTCAAAACATTTTGTAATGGCGTGTTCTAACTATACCTATTTGTTACATCTTTTTATTAACACAAGAGGTATTTTTATATTTGCGACTCAATTTAATGATACCAAGATATACATATGTATGTAGGAGGACAAAATCGCGTACAAAACATGGGTGTAGATAAGTAACCAAATTTCCCTGAAAAATCTATCTCCTGTGCCACGGAAGTCCCGTACTTTCAACACTCAGCTCGAAAAAGTCTAGCGGTAGACCACCATTGTGCTACCCCTCTTTAACTTTGATATCAAAATGGCCCTCCGCCATAAAGTCATTTTGTACACCAAAATTGTGATTAGACCCATCATTACGTATACTCCCTCACGTTTGCTTACATTAAGAGTTTCCAGATTTACACCTTACAAAAGATACAGAATCCTTTTGTAAGGAAAACTGTAGGCGTTCAATGGTATCAGAGAAATGTGGATATACAGAGGGATCTGAATCTGCCTACCATCAAGTCCGTTTTTAAAATGAAGTGTTGCGCCTTTTTAAAACTGCATTATTATACTTTTTATGACACCGGCAATGGAACACATTATATAAATAAAATAAAAAAACAGTATTAGAGTCACCAAATTCTAGGAAATAATTCCATAATTCCTAAAGGAATTACTGAGTAGTCCCCTAATGATTTAATTTGGTTTATTTCCAGAAATACCAAAAGGCTATAAAGTCGAAGAAATCGAAATAAACGTACCATGGGGCCATGTTGCCGGTAGATGGTGGGGCCCGAGAGACAAGCAGCCAATCATCGCCATACACGGTTGGCAGGACAACGCTGGAACTTGGGACAATTTGATTCCCCTCCTCTCCGGTGAATACGTCAGTACTTTGCTTAGATTTACCAGGTCATGGTTTATCATCACACTATCCCAAAGGTATGGTCTATTATATATTCTGGGATGGCGTATATTTACTAAGGCGGATAGTTAAACATTTTAAATGGAGTCGAGTTACTTTAATGGGTCACTCACTCGGCGGTGCATTGAGTTTTATGTACGCAGCAACATTTCCCGACGATACTGATAGGATAATCTGTGTTGATATAGCCAGTCCCGCTGTCCGGGAACCGGGCAATATGGTCAAACATGCCGGTTGGGGTGTAGACAAATATTTAGATTACGAAAATTTGACAGAAGATAAGATACCCTGCTACAGTTATGAAGAAATGATAGATATAGTATGTGACGCGTACAAAGGGTCGGTGTCGAGAGAAAACTGTCGTGTTTTGATGAAAAGAGGAATGATGCCGACTCCGGCACATGCGAAAAAGAACGGTTTCTTCTTTAAAAGGGACCCGAGGCTAAAAGTGTCCGGTCTCGCGATGATGTCCATTGAGACAGCATTGGAGTTTGCATCCAAAGTTACATGCAAAGTACTGAACTTGAGAGCTCTGCCTGGACAGAAATGGGAAAGATTAGATTATTACACACAGGTAATAGAAAAATTAAAACAAGTCACTGACGTCCAATATATAGAGGTTGAAGGAACACATCATGTCCAATTGGAAGCACCAGAAAACATTATTACATACATAGAAGATTTCTTAGAAATATGTTAATTAGTTATAGTAGGTAGGCTTTAGAATTACTATTGTGATACACAATGTGATCTATGTACTTGACGTACGTTAAATAGGCTTTGTAGGAATAATTAATTTAAATGGTATAACATATTTGAAGGCGAAATTTGACGACTCCCGAAATGTTTGACGTTTCAAAATATCGACAAATCGATACTTTTGCACTACTTTTTTTTCAACAGAATATGTGATAAAAAAAATTCAACCTGCAATATTGCTAATAAGTATTAATATAATTATGCAAATTTCTATTTCATTCGTAAATATTTGAGATATAAACAAGAGAATACCTGTTAATACTTAGTTCACTGACACTTTAACCATTTGAATGTCATATTATTTTTTAGATTTTTACTAAACATATAAATGTTAGTGTCACAAAAACCTGTATTTATAATTACGTTTTGTTTCCTCAATCCTTGTATTGTTTATACAGACCCTCTTAATTTTAGATGGTCAGCTATAATTTATCATGTGTATATTTATTTCTATGGTTACCTTCTGTGGAGTTTGCATGAAAAGTCCATTTATTGTTATGGTTCCATTAAATAAATGATGATGATAATGGCGCAGTGGATAGCGCGGCCGGATTCCCCGTCAATGGACGCGCGTTCAAACCCACCTATCGAACTCTAAAATCAGCCTGAGTTTTCGGTGAAGAAAAACATCGTGAGGAAACCATAGGTAGGGCATTTTCTAACAATGTCCGCCTGGGTAGCTACCACCCTGAAGTTCTAAAACTTATCGCCAAACACCAATAGGAGGCCAATAAAGATCCGGCAGCATCACTTTGAGAATCTAGGTTTAGTGTGTTTACCATGCTGGACCACATTTTTACCCAAAATCAGGTGAGATTCTGGTAAAAACACTGAGCCTATATGTTGTAAAAAAAATAAAAAAATCAAATTCGGTTGCCTAGATTGGGAATTATCTTTCAAGTGCCTATGACATAATGAACCATTTTAATATTTATATCTTCAAGAAGGTTGTGGTATTCCAAAATTAATATAAACGATAATTTATAACTCTAATTGATTTTAAAGTGGTTACTTTATACTCTATACATGCATTCAACCTTGAAACAAATGTTATATCATTTTAAAAGGCTAATATATTAATGCACTTAAAGTGATTAATGTACAAATATACCAAGTATGCTGTTCTAAATAAAATTGTTCAAATAATTTTGTGTATATATCGAATTAACTTATTTCTAAGCACCATAGGTACTCTGGTTTTTTATATATTTAATTGTAATGGCTTAGGTTTTTACACTCTTTTGTTTTTAATTTTAAAATTTATTTTAATACATGTTTAAGAAAATCTGAATAATTTATTATACATTAGCTGACGTGGGTGTAGGGTGTTGTCGATATTGAAGCAAGGTGCAAACCCAGGATATTGACCTTTTTTTTTTTTTTGACGGGGGGAAATGCATTTACGCACTACCCTTATCTATTGTATTTGGGGGATCAGAGTCCCCTAATACAATAGATAAGGGGGCACGGAGTGACGAGCTCCGTGCCAGTGTGGGATGAGTCCCGTGAAGCGCCCGGAAATACCCACTAAAACCCCCCGGGGCCGTCCGCTGCATTTGGGATGGGGGCGACACGGGGTGGCTTTCGCAAGCACCGCGTCGCAACCCAGGATATTGACCTACGGTATTGAGCCAATGTGTAAAAAACTATTTGACGTATGGCGACCAACACTCCTCTGACAACCAAATAGTGTCGTTTCACGCACACTTCAAACGATCCTGGTGCGCTCCGCAATGAGCTGTCACACGTTGACGTCTTATAAAATAAAAAAATCAAAATCAAAAAATCTTTATTCAATTTAGGCCCTAAGAAGGCGCTTATGAACGTCTAAAACACTACCACTACCACTATATAGTTATTTGTTATTCGTAAGCAAAGTCAGTGTTGTGTTATATACCCAATAAATATAAAGAAATATAAACTGATATAGTATGTATGTACAAATTATGTGTTAGTATGACAGCTTATCATCCACCATCATTTTTAATCGACTTCAAAAAGGAGGAGGTTATCAATCCATCGGTATTGTTTTTTTTTTTTAATGTTTGTAACTCAATTTCCCCATCAACTATGGACCGATTTGCAAAATTGATTTTTTAATCGATGGAGTACACGCTCGACGCGGTCCATTTCCACCTACTCAGGGCCTGATTAGTGGAATTCGGGGAAATCGAGAAAAACCCTCGAATATTATAGACATTTACACGTGTTTCATATATACGTTTCCAAAGCTACTAAACCTAAAAGTACATACTCAAACTAAAAAGTAGAAAAAAAACTTTTTAAATTAATCACTTTTAAAAAACAAAACCGACTTCAAAAGAATAAAGTATAAAAATGCACTAAAAAGTACATTTATTACTCTAATTACTTTATTAATATGCTTCAGTTTATTTCAATATATCTTTTGTTTTAATATCATTAATAATTTCGGAGTCACTTTGCAATTAAAATACAGTATTTAGCTAATAATTCAAATTACTGTAATTGTAATAAATTGCAGTTGCTGTAATGTATGGAATATTAATCCCTCACATAATGCCACATCATTTTTTATCAAAGCGCCAATACAGAATAACAAATACGCTAACATACAAACAGGATCCGCCCAGCTCTTTGCCTTGTTGTATGTAGATGCCTATATTCTAACATTATCCTCGATAAAAACACAAATATATATTATAATACATATAAAAATAATTTAAATGAGAAAAAGAGTTTTATTTTATTACGTCACGTTACGTTTACTGAAATCCATGCAAATTTTCAAGATCTTCTTAATCCGCTTGTAGACTGTTGTGTAAAAACAATTTATTTAGTTGAGATGACAGAGTCAACATCGAATCGATAATAGGCACTAGCATCTGTTGCGCTTAAAGTTTTGTATATGGCCGCAATGAACGTAATCGTGAGAAGCATAAACCTAGTATTGACAAGACTTACAGTGCTAGTTCAAAGCCGTTACAAAAAACGAGCTGCAAAAGTGTGCGTGAAATAGTGTTGTCATAACAAATCATAAATGTTATTTCGATCGTATATTCTGATCAGTGGTGCTCGGTCCGATGGGGCCCGGCCCGCGAAGCCGTGAGCTCAGAGGAATCTTAGTATTTTTAACATACTTTAATACATTTTATAAATACAATTAAAGTTAGACACGACTAAATATTTAAACGCTGTAGTGATCACGTTAGTGATTTATTAAAATCAAATTACAACGTGACGATTTACACTGGATCATGCAAGCCCATCCAATGACTTTGGCATGAGTCTCAAATAGTTTAGTAACGAAACTAATTCTGCTATAATGAGTTATTAGTGGATAGGTACAGGTCCACTATTTATTACCAGAATAAAATGATTTCAAAAGATACAAAACATAATATCCAAGTAAAAGGTTATCTAAATAATAATGTAAAAGAATATTATATTTCTTATAGAAATCGGTGTAACAAAATACTACAGTTTCAATAATGTTTAAGAGAAATTAAAGGCACATGGACCGTTATTAATTAATTTACATTGTATTAAAAAATTATGGGTTATTCAAGGTCTTCGTGTCTTGTTATTCTTTCAAAATTGACCATAAATAAGGCTGAAAACTGAAATCAAAATTATAATGTAACAACAAATAAATAATTTATAAGCCTTTTAATTTCATCCTAGAGAGATAACTCCTATACTAAAATATGACGTCAAGTTTTATGTACTTCATGCAAGTTCTATACTAACTGCAGCGATGAAGTCACAGTGGGCACTGCGGCCGGATTCCGCGTCAGTCGACGTGGGTTCGATCCCAGCTATGCAATTCTTAAAATTGGCCAGAACTTTTGGTGAAGGCGAACATCGTGAGGAAACCATAGCATGGTAGTAGAGCAATTTCTGATGCCCGGTTGGGGAGTTACCACCCTCAACTTTGAGCAATCTGTTCCGGCAGCATCACTTGAGAACCAGTACCTAGGTTTAGTATGAGGTTGTGATCAAAGATCGTGAAAAACTAACTTTTTATATTTACGGGAAAGGGATAGAGCATCTCAATCACCATCAAACACCTTTTTTTTTTTTTTTTTTCGAAAGGGAATGCATTTACGCACTAGTTGTCCAGCCAGATCTGATAGGGACCCCCCCTTCCAGATCTGGTTGAAACACGTCTGAAGATGTGTGACAGTCTCTCGCACGAAAGCGCGAGAGGCTGTCACACAGGATTAGTGTGGGACTCGCGGCGAGAAGCGCCGTTGACCACTACCCACTAAACCCCCCGGTACCTCCCGCCACCTAGAAGGAGCAAACACGGGATCACCCAGGTATTTCAAAATTTTATTGACGAATCTGTTATTTTTAGTAAATAAAACATCAGTAAATTATATTGCAAACCAAACTGAATAAAAAGTACAGCTTTGTATAATTCTATACAAACTATATTAATATGTCGATTACCCATAAAAATGAGACGATCGGAAAACAATGGAAAGCTGACGTAAAC
This sequence comes from Samia ricini, assembly GCA_014132275.2. NCBI lineage: Eukaryota > Metazoa > Arthropoda > Insecta > Lepidoptera > Saturniidae > Samia > Samia ricini. Next base: position 3,496,520 of record AP028164.1, on the reverse strand, counting down.
GCCAAGTTAGTGTTCAAGGGGTTAAGTGTGCAGATACGAAAAAAAATTTGGTTTGAATTCCACCCTGAATAAAAATTATACTTCTGATATTAATCATTCATATTAACTTATCCACTAAATATTTATAAAGCTTATTATCGTCTATCTATATTCATGACGTCATTTTGTCACGCACTATCAAAGCAAATCGGCAAAATGTAACGAACTAACAATGTAATCAAATCTGTCATAATTACCCGTGAAAAGTGTATTTATTTTGATTATTACGTTGTGTAATTTCACATTCACTCACTGAATAAAACACAAATAATATTTTTACAGTTTTGACGAAGATTATTAACTATTTAAATAAAATTATTCAAACAGAATTTAAGGCGTTCTTAGAGGGTCATAGCAAGTATAGAAATTGACAATGTGTCATTCGATTCGCTATCTCTTTTAATCTGTCTAAGATACTTAATTATGACTTCTCACTCCCACGTTCTGTTGGTTGTTGAGCATAGTGAAAACATGTCTATGGTGGGAAGATATTATCATTGTACTACGAACTATAGGTTATGTGCAACAGTTAAAAGAATTGTCTTTTTTACACACATCTAAGGAGTTTAATGGTCACTAATTTCAAGTTTTGGAAGTAATAAAGGCGTGTTTCTTAGTTTAAATTGCGGATTTGTTGGGAAGTTGAAGTTTTCATCACGCAGATACAGGAGAGTCATAAAAGACAGCCCACTTTTGTAACCAAGATTGTCTTTTTCATGCGAACAAAGCTGCTGCTAATAATGTATCTTATTTAAATTAATTATTCTATCTAATTAAATTAAATGTTTTGTATTTAGAATGTGCTTAAACTATTTGATTATTCAGTGAGTAGTAACCTGCCTATCTTCTTGTATTATTCATGTATGTTATAAATATGCAGTTAGGTGAAACTAAGTGTGGTAGACGTATGTAATCAATTTGTAAATTTTTGTTTAATTTCGAAGAATGTTTAGGATTTTTTTGTGTTTTCATGGAATATTTTTAAGAATTTATCAGGAGAAAGGAAACTACATTGTAATCAATTATAATTTACAATTAACGATTGCAATTTTTTTATGGAGTAATTGAATGTTTTTAACAATTATAAATGAGAATAGTAATACGTTACGGGATGGGAAACTTGACTACCTAACTGACAAGTAGTTTCCTTAAACCGCATTCTTTTATATTTTTTAAATAGTTTAAAATTGAAGTATTACGTACCGGGGTCATTCCACCTTAAATCGACCAATAGTTAGAATCGACCCCTTTCGATATGGACAAATTTCGGTCAGAAGTTTCCTTTTATCATATAACGAAGTTATCCCAACGGATTTTTTTCCAAAAGTTATGCAAAATTCAATATTTCTATATTTTTCAAGTTTTTCAATCTTCTATTTTAAAATATCCTAGAAACTATTATAGATACAGAAATGAACTACAGTTCATTTTAAAGAGGATACTAGGGGCTATGAAAAAATGTTGTGATATATTTTTTTTTTAAAAACGTCAACTTGGACGATGAACATCAAATTTTTTGCCAAATTTCTTTTTGTTAAATACCTTGGACTATTCTTAAAAGATTCTGAACTATTGGTCGATTTGAGGTGGAACGACCCACCTATATTTTTTCTCGTTCGAGAAATTACGTAGGATCTTCTCGCCTGAAATACTGCGGAGTCACAAGATGAAAGTCTTCGACCAGTGTGTATTGCCAATGATGACATACGGCACTGAAACCTGACCGCTCATAACTCAGTCACTGAAATAGCAATGGAGAGGCCAAGCTCTGAGTTTCACTGCGTGATCGAATCAGGATTTAGACCCACAGAAGAACCTTTCTTCTAATAAATAAAATATAAATAAGTAATAATGTATTAAGTACCAATACGAGTACATTAATAATATGCTTAATTCAAATATATTTTATAATTATCTGAGAAAATAAATCGTTACTAAGGTGCCATAGAAATATTTTCTTAAATAAAAAAAAAAGATGTAGTTGGGCTGATACATAACCCCCTCGCAGAATTTACGTCAATTTACGAAAATGGACGCGTCTGCCGGTTCTTATAGTGACCGCCGTAGAAAGATCACTAAGAGAGGTTGTGCTAAGAATTAAGTAGATGAAACATCTTGAAGATTTTCAAATAGAAGTCTAATCCGGTTAATAGATACAATGTTATGTCGATAGCGTACACTGGTCCTCCCGAGAAAGTCGAATTCAGAACCGGATTGCAACCTGGCACAGTTCCTAGCACCCTTTTCAGAGATAGCGGCAGTTTGCTTGCAGATTCTCCTCGTTAAAAAAATGCGTCTTGTAGTTAGCTTCACAAAGATCAGTGCATATTGTTAATTTTGGTTTTATTATGCTATGAAAGGGTCTCTGTGGGATTCGTTAATTTACCATCCGTAAGTGAATTCATTATTTCGCCTGTTTTAGTGAGAAAATCTAGTAAAAGGGATTAGCGTGGTAACTTTTTGTCGTTTCGAATATCGTATCGATCTTTTTACATGATTTAATCTGAGAATTGTAAAATTGACTCAAATATGTGTTTCCTTTGTATAGCACTGTTATGTTCTATTAACCCCTTGCGCACTAACCTGGCGTTTACGCCAGCTTTCCATTGTTTTCCTATTGTCTCATTTTTATGGGTAATCGACATATTAAGTATTTTATTGGTAATTAGACACCTCACAGTTTAATGTATCCATTATAAATAGATAATGCGTGCTATGGCCATCTTATCACCTAAGTTGTTTTTGACGGGCATAATTAATGGTATTATTTAACAGAAGTGGAGAACGGTGAAGAATTACACAACTGTCTTTCGACAACCTTAGTCGTCAAACACAATTTGTTATATTGAGAATTTATTTTTTAATATTCAGTTTTTTTTTACCTTAAATTTAAATCGTTTGGGTTTTCAATGTTTTGTCGCGTTTGTTACTCCGGTTTTCCAATGAGAACATATTTCTCAAAATATCGTTATTTCATGGGGAATTTGTATCTAGAGACAAAAATACCAGGTCACTGCAGGAGTTTCGCAAAAAATTGTAATAACAATCAATTTTCTCAACTATTAAATTATCGTAAGTACTTTTTTTTATCGTTGTTACCTTTTTAATAAGGCCCAAATGTAATCGCTCCTAATCACGCTCTAAGGCAGTCGTCACCATACCGTTAGGTAATGATAGAGTGTTTCTGATCCCTCAAATACAATAGATAAGCGTAGTGCGTAAATGCATTTCCCCCCGTAAAAAAAAAAAAAAAAGGTAATGATAAGTGTTGAATTGCACCAAATTATTAAAACCTACACGACAAAAATTAAGAATTTTGATTTATAATTAATAAAAAAAATTCAGACTAGAATTAATAGAAATACATAACCTTCTGCTTTTTGAAGTCGGTGATTCATTAGAAATTGTTTTATATAAGACGGTGAACATAATATGAAATATATCAACACTAGTGAAGTAAACAGCGCAATTAGCCAAGAGTTAGTGAAGCCTTTTTTCTAGTTGTAGATCTAATTTCGAATCATATTCTTAGAGAAACTTAAAATTACGTGTAGTCATGAGTTTTTCTAAAAATGTAAAGAGTTGGAAGATTGGTTTTACATAAAACCCTCTGACCACAGTAAATTGATTAATGCCGCAAGACCCCAGTAAATCTAGTGGTAAAGTTCCTTGAGTTGGCAAATAAATTATGTATTTGAATGTAAGCATATTAACAATAAAGAATAATAAATACTAACATTTTATCATTATTGCTAGAAAGGGGTTCTTTCTTGACGCCACTGGAATCTATAAACGCCATACAATTTCAATTGTTGATTCAGCAATAATTGAATTTTAGGTTTTATATGATTTTCATAATTACCAGGGAATACTGAAATAGAAGAAATAAAAATACCTGTACCGTGGGGTCATATTGCTGGTAAATGGTGGGGATCAAGAGACAAGCAGCCAATAATCGCCATACACGGTTGGCAAAATAATGCTGGCACCTGGGATAATCTTATTCCTCACCTCCCTGTGAATACTCCAGTGCTTTGCATAGATTTACCAGGCCACGGCCTATCATCGCATTATCCTAAAGGTATGATCTATTACGTATTCTGGGACGGCGTTTATATACTAAAGCGGATAATTAAACATTTTAAATGGAGTCAAGTTACTTTAATGGGTCACTCACTCGGCGGTGCACAAAGTTTTTTGTACGCAGCAACATTTCCCAAGGATGTTGCTAAAATAATTAGTATTGAAATGGCGACTTCAATTATCTTGGAGCCAGGAAACATAGTAAAATCAGTTTCTTGTGGAATAGACAAATATTTAGATTACGAAAATTTAACAGAAGATAAAAAACCTTGCTACAGTTACGAAAAAATTATAGATATAGTATACGACGCATACGAAGGAGCAGTCTCGAGGGAAAATTGCAGTGTGCTATTGAAAAGGGGATTGACGCCGGGGCATATTAAAACTAACGGTTATTTCTTTAAAAGAGATCCGCGGTTAAAAGTGTCCGGTCTTACAATGATGCCCATAGATACAGCACTAGAGTTTGCGTCTAAAGTTAAATGCAAAGTCCTTAATCTAAGAGCCGTGCCTGCAGTAAAATGGGAAAGGTCAGACTATTACATGCAGATAATACAAAAATTAAAAGAAGCTACTGACGTGCAATACATAGAAGTTGTTGAAGGAACACATTTCCTGCATTTAGAAGCTCCAGAGAATATTGTTAAATATTTACAAAATTTCCTAGAAGTACGTTAAGAATTTGTGATCGGTTTTAAATGTGCTGTTAAATAAATTAATAATATAGAAAGGCTGTTTTTTTATTCTTATTGTTTTAATTCCTTGATGACTTGGGTAAATAAAATGCTGTGATTTACGACGAAATAATATAACACATCACTGGTATTTAATGAATGTTCACTAATCATTCGCAGCGCTCGTAAATCGCTTGCAGTTCTGTTTGTTCTTTGATCCAATGTTCAACTCGAACTGGACTGACTGGTTTGTTCCGCGGTCCGCTTATTTAGAGCGGAACATAATAATTCCAAAATTACCTACAAAGGTCTAATGACTTTGTATACGTAGATTCTCTAATTTATGTGGGTGTTTACTACGGTTTCAGATGTTTTTTATTTCGTATCTTTGATTTTTTGTTACTTTAGTTGCAATAATATGTTTTAAGTGGTGGTCACCCTCGGTGGTAACTACGTTCTTTTTCATTTTTATACAATACCTTACAATATTTTATATTTACTTTTGACAGTTAAAAGGATATTCGGTCTGTGAAAGATTTTAAAAGTAGGTATTTCAGAAATCTATTTCTATCGCTTTGCGCCTTCAAAGGAAGAGTTATGAAACCCGAAAGAGAACTGCACATCGGGCTGATTTTATCTATCCAAATATCTGTTTCCTCCTCCAAAACAACCGATTTTTAATTTTCTTTCAGTTATAGAACAACAAAGTCTTTGGCTATGCCTCTACGTTTTGTTTTTTTTTTACATTTTATCCATTAAATTTGTTCGAAGAACGTCTGAAAATGACGGTAAAATCCAGCATTTTTTCATTTTCAAAGGCAAGTTTCTACAATAAGCATTTTATAGAAAACATACGGGCATGCCGGTGGAGGATATACATATATTATTTGGTATATAATATTTATCTAATGCTATTATCCAGGGAAGAAACATGGGACTAAGTTTGTATGGCATAATTGGTGCTCGCATACCCTGTTAAGGACGATATGAAACGTATATAAATATCTAATCGTGGATGAAGTTTTTCAAGTCTATGGCTGTATTATGTTCAAAAGCACTGCAAGACTTAACTTTCATTTTGAAATAGTTTTTATTGTCTAGTCAAGTGCATAGTCGCAGCAAATTATTACGTTAAAATATTGACGAGGACTATCCTCGGAGCATTACTGCGTGATCGAATCACATATGAATAAATCCGCAGAACAATTAAAGTAACCGACATTGCCCCAAGCCTTACAATTTTCCACGGATTCTACATTTATGGTAATGGTGACCGTTGAAGTGCATAGTGTCCACCGCTCACCGTTGAAACTGACAGTCACCATAACAGTTACGACCATTAACTATTACTGTTATCCCGTAGATATGGTTAGAAAACATCTGCTACCTCTGACTGTCTGTCCTTTTCACGTATCAATTCCAAAACATAAGAAGAATATAGGCTGGATAATGGCTAAATGTCATGCGGGGCAAAGCTAGTTTGTTTATATATTGTATGTAGACCTTTTTTTTTTTTTTTTTTTTTTTTGACGGGGGGAAATGCATTTACGCACTCACCCTACCTGTTGTATTAGTGGGACCGACTGTCCCTCCAATACAACAGGCAGAGGGGCACGGAGTGACGAGCTCCGCACCAGTGTGGGACTCAAACCCGGGCGAGAAGCGCCCGGGAATACCCACTAGAACCCCCCGGGGCCGTCCGCCGCATTTGGGGTGGGGGCGATACGGGGTTGCTAGGCATGTCGCCGCGTCGCCCCCTGCGGAAGACCCACCAGGCCCGTCAGTGCAATGGCCTAGCGGGGATGGGGGGGGAGAATGAACTTCTGCCCCCCCCACCTCTTAGCCCCCCCCCCCCCCCAGAAGGGGGGGGGAGCATGACCAGTTGGTCAACAAACCCGGGGGGAGGATGTACTTCCTGAAAGGGAAAGAAGACGGACAGAACGGAGGCGGGCAAAGCAACAGATGAAGGAACCCGCCTCCGCTGTGGAAGAGAAAGAAAAACGGGTCCCTCCTCTGAACTCACCCTGCTACAAAACAAGGCATAGCCAGAGAAGGGATACCCAGAAGAAAAGAGAGAGAACCCTCAGCACTAACCCCCCTCCTGCAGACACCCCTCCTGCAACTACTACCCCCCCCCCCCCTCCTCAACCCTTGACCCATGCCACCCCCGCACCATCCCTAAACACCCTCTTAACCGGTGGTCGACAGTACGGCCCCCCCATGTGGTGTCCCGCCTCCCGCCCCTCTTCCGCGCAGAGAGCGCATCTCGGCTGCTCCGCTGTGCAGTCCATGGCCTTGTGACCATCGACCCCACAGCGGTAGCACTGCGCCCGCCGTTCCACCTCCGAAGTGCATACAGCCCTAGTGTGACCCAGACCCATGCACTTGAAGCACCTCAGCGGAAGTGCCTCAAGCGCACGGATCCGTACCACACTCCATCCCATCACTATATCCCCTTTGCCCACCAACTTCACCGCCGCCTCAACCGGCACTTATTATCTATTTTAAAACCTGTATTACTAAATGCATGTGGCATAGACATTATTTTGCCCACATATTCTTCTGTTCTTTAGATTACAGAAATGGTAGTAAAAAAATTTGTGGTTGGTGTGGCAGCTCTGAACCACTTAAAATCACGTGACGTTTTTTACCTATTTAAACGTGCATAGTTTTATAAGTTTCACAAGTTATTATTTTTATTTCATACATGTAAATCACTTTGTGTAGGACTTTTTTTTACACGATATAGTTTCAGTACTTTGACCACAATCTTACCTGATGTTAAGCGACGATGAGGTCCAGGATGGTAAACACACTAAACCTAGGTACTGGTTCTCAAGTAATGCTGCCGGAACACACCTATTGGTATTTGGCGACAGGTTTTAAAACTTCAGGGTGGTAGCTACCCAGGCGGGCATCATTAGAAAATGCCCTACCACCGTGCTATGGTTTCCTCACGATGTTTTCCTTCACCGAAAGCTCAGGCTGATTTTAGAGTCGGACAGGTGGGGATCGAACACGCGTCGATTGACGCGGAATCCGGCCGCCCTACCCACTGCGCCATAATCGCTTCGCACTTTCACCCTACTTTTCAGTAAGTGAGTAACATCGATCCCTTGTGTTGGAAACATATGTTTTGAATGCAAATCACCAAGTATTTTCCCGGCCCTTTCAATTAATATCCCAGAATCACTGTGTATAAAATGTACTGTTATAAATCTTGCTAATATATTATTTAAGTGTTACCAGTATTCATTTTTTTTGTTATACCAGGTAATGGGTAAAAACGAGAAATACAATTTTAAATATCTAACAATAGTAGGTAACTAGGTTTACACAGTGGTAGCACAATTTTAAATTTCAGAAACTGTATAATTTTTTGGTGATGTATGGTGGATGTTTAATTTTAAACTTGTTAACTTTTTTATTCTATTTAAATTATGGAATCTGGTTCAATAATGACATGTCAAACACGACATAAGCTTTAGTTACAATTAACAATCTATGATGTAATATTGAGAGCAAACTTCTATAAAATCTTAACGTTTGCAGTTGCGGATAAGGTTTTATGAAAGATAATAATTCATATAAAATTGGTTCATGGTTATTGCGACCATATTTTATTTATAAGTGTGATGCATGATAATTAATTGCATATTTCTAATAAGTTATTGTTTTTTTTTTTTAATTAGGAAAGCGAAACTTGTTAAAAGGATATTTTTTTCTTATATTTGTCCAAACATATGATTTGTTGAAGTTTCTAATAGCAATGTATTATATTTTTATATTGGCAACAATATTATACTGTTTATTGGACACAGTATACGAATATTTGCTAAAAAAAAAACAAAATTAAAAATATTAAATTGAATAAAATAAAATTTATTTATTATACAGTTATTTATTAATTATTTATTTCTTTTCGCAACTCTTCAAGCAAGAACCATTCAAGCAGCCGTCAAAATGTTCAACCATTTCAATCTGTAAATAAATATTTACACGTAGGTAATTGATTGCATGTTATGTTTGATATTATCTACGTCAATTACGAATAGCAAAGTTTAAAAAAAAACACACCTAGAGTCATTTATATTCAACGGAATGTAATCAAGATTGTTAAAATAAAATTATGCAATTTTTTTTCAAGTCATTTTTTTTTATGGCAACACATCAAGTTGAGGAATGTATCGGATTCCAATAAAATTAGTATGGGGCTTTTAGAGGGAATAACCACCCGTTTTCACCAAGAATCCGTATCTTTTAAGTGATCCCTTAACGTGTTTAGGGGGTTACTTATACGTTTTTGCTTTTCACCAATATTTAGGTGTCCCTTATACACTAAGGGATCACTTAAATTTGTGGGCCCAAATATCAGAGACTTATTTTTAAGTGACAGTTATTCCCGATCTATGCATTGTGAGATAACCTTAAAATGGAGGAATATTTTAGAAACCCACAGTAAATTCAAGAAAAATATGACAACTTAACTTTTTCTTAAAGTTGCCATATCATGCATTGTTTTTAAGATAGGCAATAATATTGGAATTTTTGATCGAAGATAAACTTTTTAATAACTTTTTATATAATATTTAATAAAAAAATTAAATAAGTTATTATTAATATTATTATATATTTCATCATTTCTACTCAAATACCTTAATAAAGATGAAATCCGTAATTTAAACGGTAAAAGTCCGATTGTTTTAGCACTATAATTTAAGTATCCAATGGGAACTTTAAGGGAACGGTTACAATGGTGAAAAGTAATTTGAGTTAAGGGATTTTTTAGGGGATCACTTATGACTTAAATGTACCTTAGTTAAGAGTTCGTTAAGGAATGGTTGGTGAAAACGGTCATAAGAGCATTAAATAAATATACAATGACCACTTACATCCATGTAGTTATTATTGTGTTTTCTACAAAGTAATGTTATCTTTCTTCCGATCGCTTTCTGTTCTAATAACTTGTCATTTATCAACCTCCAAGTGGAGCTTGATGACGCTAACACATTCATATTGCCGAATATGTAAAAACCTAAATGGAATGTTACAAAAATATTAGACTCTCCAATCGAACGACTTCTAAAATCATAATAGTAATTTCTCCTATAATAGTTTATTTGAAAACTAAGGATACGAGTCTTAATAAGGAAGTCGAGGAGTCGATGAATATTTTATAATATTTGCAAAATAATAGGTAGGTTTTACACGACTCATATGAAACGCAATTTGTAAAAAAAAAACTAGGCAGTCTTGGGAACTGGTAACAGAACTAGAAACATTAGAAAACTGTTGTTTTTTTTTTACCTTAAAATTACATAATTTATTCATTCAAATTATTAACCTAACCTAACTTTTGTCTGGATTTTGGATCTACCTTGGCGCTCCGACCAATAATGATATATTTTTTCATATATAATTTTATCATAAGCTAAACATATGATGATAGACTGTGTCAGTATACATTTTATCTCAAGGCCTAGTACTTGAACACCATCTTATATTTGATATACTGTAGCATGTTGACATCTGACGTCATAGTATTGGTAACGCGAGTCTATAACTTTTTCCGCGTACCGAGAATCGCTCAACGGCGGTAAAGAAGTTCTGGCTTCAAAAATAATATAGAAGTAATTAAAAAAATCACATCACTTTCGTTTACTAGATATAGATAGAATTACTAGATGTGAGTAAAATTATAATGTGAATTTATCAATATGATTTTTTTTATTTTTTAGTACCCTAGTCCTCTCAGACATGATCTCAGACTTTGTTGTCACTTTTAATTTTATAACTAGCTGTGTGCCCGCGGCTGCGCCCGCGTTTCATACGTTCTTCACTGCGTTTAAATTTTTCTTTTTATACGGAACCCAAATTATTTTGTGTAAATATTTTTTAGTAATATATAAAGTAAATATATTTCTTATAAATACAAGCACTTTCTTAATTTTTTTACGCGCAACCCTAATTATTTTCGAAAATTAAAAGTACCCTAAGTTAACCGGAGTAACTTCAGTTATCTACTGAAAAAAGTCTAGTCAAAATCTGTCCAGCCGTTCCGGAGTTACCCGGAATAGAATGGACAAATTTTTTATTATTTAGTACAGGTATCGTGTATACATTCATATCAATTTAGTAAAAAAAAAAAAAACATTTTGACATTACAAACAGACACTTCAATTTTTATTTATTACTGTAGATTTTTTTTTTTTCTTAAATAAATATGTACTAGCAATCCCTGTATTTATTTCATATTTTTACGTCTGGCAACTATCACGACCTCATGGACGAAATCGAGCACATACTCTCGAGTGTTACCAGTAGATCGAAGACCTAAATGCATAATTTTTAACACAATATTAACATACGACGTTTTTTTTACATCACCTTCTTTAGCTCTGGACAAAGCGACGCATATCCTGTTCGTGGCGCTCATAAACCCGATATTCCCCTCTCTGTTGCTCCTCACGAGAGACAATATCACTATCCTGTTCTCCTCGCCTTGATAGTTGTCGACAGCCGTTATAGTTACGTCGCGCAATAAACTATATTTTCGGCTTAACTACGAATTACAATACATCGAATAATCATTCGTAATGGCTGCCAACGTCATAACCTACTACAGTAATACCCCGCTTAGCGCGACCCCGTTACGCGCGGTTTCACTATAACGCGAATGTCAAATTTCGCGCTCAAACGCCTCGCATTACGCGAAAGAGTGCGTATAAACATAATGTAAAGACAATAGATGTATTTTTCCGTAAAAAATAAGAGTGCGTATTGCATAAAGTGTTCTTAGAATTAAAGTGAGTGATTAAAATGATTTGTATTAAATTTTGACGTATGTTTAATCATAAACCTCGATATGCGCGAATTTCAGTTAACGCGATTTTTTTCGGTACGCTTCCCTCGCGTAAAGCGGGTTATTACTGTACTAGTATTAAAAAAAGGATAATAGAGATTAAATAGTAATGGAGAAAATATTTGCATTTCAGATTTTTTTTTTCTCCCTCTCCCCCTAAATTTGTCAGTGTGACAGATATCGTAAGCATGGTAGCAGTGTTCGATATATATCGATATTTATCAACCCGATATTATCGAATCATCTGATATCGATATTACTTCATCTGATACAATATATCGAACAAAGTTAAAAATACAGTATTTCTACTTTATTTTGATAACGGCTATTCAGAATAGATTATCGACACCGCTCGGGTGTCAAAAATTCACAATAATTTGGTGGATTGCACAAATGCCACTTCTATTAATATTACTATGAGGGTACGACATATCGAAAATATCGATATATTTGTTCGTATCGATACAACGTTACACTATTTCTTGTAGCATAAAGCATGGGTATAATTTTGCAATAAAACAATGCTCACGTAATTAGACACGTAAAAAATGCAAACACAAAATAGACACGTAATTAATGTGTCAAGTACCCATAAGAATAAGACAATAGGAAAACAATGGAAAGCTGGCGTAAACGCCAGGTAAGTGCTCGAGGGGTTAAACATAGAGAACACCCCCCCCTCCCCCCAAAAACCGTTTCTTAACTTAACAGAAGCTTGCATAACACTGGAACGACCCCTTAATATCCTTACGCTATATAAAAAGGCAACAACCGTATCTGTCCGTTTATTGACTTATAACTCGAGAATTACAATCGATTTGGATTTCTAATCGAATGGGAAAAGGGAGCACGTTACATGGCAAGATTTTAACTAAACATCATTATTAAGAAAAAAATATGTTATTAAATACGATCGGAGCCGCGGGAACATAGCTGAGTTGAGCATATAGTGAGTTGTCCAAATACCTCTTTTATCAATGTAACTTGTCCATTGTAAGTGGAGAGTATTGTAATTTCATTCGCATTATAATTCATATGCCTTAGATAATTTGCTAAAGCGACACACCATTTCGCTTCGAAGGTGTTCCTATGACTCCAGCTGTCTTCCAGACCCTGGTTATAATAAGCGAAAAAAAAAATTAAAAAAAAAATACTAATTTATTTTTTTTTATTTATGCAATTAACTAGGCTCCAGTGCATCCTGGATGACTATGCCAGCCTCATAGGAGAAGTCGATGGTGTATGACACGTCTAGTTATTGTTTACTCTACGTGCACCAAAGAAACAAATTTATACAGAACTCTGGCATCCCGTGACATTGGTTTTGCTAAAATTATCCCTCCCCCACCCTCCTCCGGGAATCCGGTAGCATTTTATGACGTAACTCATCAGTTTGGACACATTCACACAGTAAACGGTGTAACAATAAGAAGATACACAGAATGCGTTAAGATTTTTTCTTGTTTCATATTTTTATAGAATTAAAATTATATTTATAATTTCTTATATATCTTGTTTTATTTTTATACAGTGACTATAATTTTGTAATTGTTTTTTTTCTATTTACTTCTATAAGTGGCATAACATTATAAGAATGCTTTATGAACTGTACTAAAGCCATATCATATTTTTGAAGTGAAAGCTTCTTTAGTGGCGATGAATGATTCTCGGTAGGGGGAAACTTATAGATTCGCGTTACCATTGCTATGACGTAAACCGTTAACATGCTGCTGTATGTCAAGTATCAGATACACTTACGCAGCCTATCGTATGATAAAGTACCTATATGAAAATGTACAGAATTATTGATCGGAGCGTCAATAGATGTAAAACCCAGACAAATGTTATATGTTTAGGTTATATTATATGTTATTAACCAAGTTTGGCATCTGATACTTTACACTGAAGTGTCCAATCCAACTGTATCAAGTATCAAGTGTATAGTTTTTATATGACAAAAAAAAATGATACATATATATTATATTTATTAAAAAAAAAAGAACCAGATCGAGTTTCTCGCCTGCGCTCTTCTCGACTGGGTTGGTTTCCGAACCGGTGGTAGTGTTTTAGACGTTCCATAAGCACCTTCTTAGGGCCTAAATTGAATAAATAAATTTTGATTTTGATTGATTTTGATCAAGTAAAATGCTACAGAAATTCCAAAAATAAATAAAATAATAAAAAACTAATACATTCAACCAAAAACTCCACATATAGTTTGATTAAAATGACAGCTATTAATAACAATAAAATTATTTGGACGTCTAACGAATGGTTAATATCGCCATAAGAAAAATCATTTTAATCTGATCTTTTCATCTTTAATTTGTTACAACAATAAATGATTTTTACGGGAATCGAACCCTTTCCAAGTACTCGCAAATAATTTGATTTCTTTACAGGGCCTTACAATATACAATTAATGCACGCTATTAATGATTTAAATGGGTTGTAAAAAAATGTCCAAAATTTTACTTACGAACGTCCTCACAGCAATCAATTTTAATCAAACCATATTTTATATACAGGACGTATTCAGATGATGAGTTTACCTCAGAATCCTCATAAACGTCGTGCGTGTAAAAGTAGAGAGTATCCGCGAGACCACGCACGTTCGGATATCCGTAAACGGACGGATGTGAGTCTAATTTCGGATATACGACCGGTACCAGTAACCGCGCAAAGTTCGGTCTCATTCTCCGCTGCGTGGTGAGAGTACGCGCGTGTAATCCGTTGCGGATCACACGTTCGAATAGAGATATATCTAAATTGTACCGCCTGGCCAGTTTATAATGAGCCGCCGCGGGGCGTAACTGTTTATGATCGCCTGAAACGGACATAATCAACTATGCCAGGTGGTCGTGTGTCTCACGTATCTATCTTATTAATGTGTCGATTACCGATAAAAATAAGGCAATAGGAAAACAACGGAAAGCTGGCGTAAACGCCAGGTAAGTGCTCAGGGGGTTAATATCGAATATTAACTTTTCGATTATCGAGAACAAACAACAAGATCCTAAAGAACATTAGGGGGCGTTCATAAATTACGTGAGGTGTTTTTTATTTATTTTCTGCCCCTCCCTCCCGCCCTGGTGAGATGCCGTGAGATTTTATTCAACCCCCTCCCCCAACCCCCAACCTCACGTGAGATTTTTCAAAATGTGAGTTTCTTACGTAAACACGTTGGATTGTTATTGTAAAAAGAAAAAAACAAATTTGCTTCGTGCTTTCATTTACGACTAGTTAAGACTAGTAATCAATATTGCCGAGAGTTTAATTATAAGTGTAATAAAAATTTAACAATAGAACACTTAAATCGTAACTACTGTGATTAACAAATATGGTGGTTTGACAGTCAGTAAATGTATAACGTTGAAGTATGAATGAAATTATTTTCTTTCGAAAGAATTAGTAAATGATCGTAATCGTATTACGATTACGCTTAAGATTAAATCTTAAGCGTATACAATCTGGATTAAATGGACCAAAATAGTATAATTTTTTTTTTGTTTCAATCAGGAAAAAAATTGCGTGATATTTGCCGAGACCCTCCCTCTCTCCAACGTAAGATTAGATGAGATTTGACTTGACCTCTCCCCCCCTTAAACACCTCGCGTAATTTATGGACGCCCCCTTATCGATTTGCCTGACAATAAGTTCAAGCGCTACGTCAAGTAAGTTTTAATGTCCAGAGGTTATCATTACGTGAATGTTAGTGATGTCTGGTAATGACACACCAACAATACTTATAAATCGATTTTTTATAGTTTTTTTTTTTACATAAAAAAATTATATGCATATTTAAAACTGTAAAAAAAAAAACGAACCAGACCGCATTTCTTGCCTGCGCTCTTTTCGACTGAGTTGTGTTTCGAACCGGTGTGATAATGTTTCGATGTTCACAAGCGCCTTATCAGGGCCCAAATTGATTTTTTTATTTTTAACAAAATATAAATCGATTTATCTAACTCATCACTGACACTTAATGAGAAAAAAGGACTGATATTTCGTATTTTAGTCGATCGCTTTTGTTTACACTGCAGAAGGTCAGTTCTTTGACCACGATCTCACATGATGTTAAGTGACGATCTGGTCCAGGATGGTAAACACACAAAGCCTAGAGGTACCGGTTCTCAAGTGATGCTGCCGGAGCACACTTATTGGTATTTGGCGACAGGTTTTCAAACTTGAGGATGGTAGCTACCCAGGCGGGCATCATTAGAAAATGCCCTACCACCATGCTATGGGTTCCCTCGCGATGTTTTCCTTCACCGAAATCTCAGGCCGATTTTAGAGTCGGATAGGTCGGCATCGAACCCGCGTCGATGAACGCGGAATCCAGCGGCACTAACCACTGCACCATCATCGCTTCAGCTGAGATTGCGATGTGTCTACCCGCTATATATAAAAACATATAACTTATTAAATTTTCTGAAACATTTGACATTTTACAATGTAACATGTAATAAAAAAAATCACTGATGATGTCACTATGATAAAAAAAAAAAAACCGTCCTAATATATTTTCAATACCCAATCTGAGAGCTTACACATGTTAGTTTAGTTAGCTTTAGCGATTTGGGGGGGGGGGGGGGGGGGCGATCAGGATAGATCTAAATAGGTCGCAGCGATACAGGACTGTTTTAACCTGCATAACAACTTCTCGAAATAAAAAAATTAACTTACCGATCATTATAAGATGTTGACAGTATTCCGTCAACGAAGCAATTATATGAGCTTCTAGAACCTCCGCCGCCTCTTCCACGATCACTGTAAAGTATAAAAAGTTTCATCCGATACTAAATCACATATTAACCCCTCGAGCACTAACCTGGCGTTTACGCCAGCTTTCCATTGTTTCCCTATTGCCTTTCTATTGTCTCACTTTTATAGGTCATCAACATATTACGACAGTTATTTTATATTTGCAGTAAAACTAAACAATGTTATTTGCGTTATTAAAATGCTGACATTGCTCGCTTGACCAGTTAACATTGTTTGTTTAACATGCTAATATTCATTGCTGAACATGTTACCATTGATTGCCTGACATATTAAAATTGATTACTTAACATGTTAAGACTGGTTGTTAAACATGTTAACATTTATTGTCGAACATGTTAATATTCATTGCTGAACATGTTAAACTTGATCATTGAATAGGTTAACATTGATTGCTGAACATGTTAACATTGATTGCCTGACATATTAAAATTGATTACTTAACATGTTAAGACTGGTTGTTAAACATGTTAACATTTATTGTCGAACATGTTAATATTCATTGCTGAACATGTTAACCTTGATCGTTGAATAGGTTCACATTGATTGCTGAACATGTTATCATTGATTGCCTGACATATTAAAATTGATTACTTAACATGTTAAGACTGGTTGTTAAACATGTTAACATTTATTGTCGAACATGTTAATATTCATTGCTGAACATGTTAACCTTGATCGTTGAATAGGTTCACATTGATTGCTGAACATGTTATCATTGATTGCCTGACATATTAAAATTGATTACTTAACATGTTAAGACTGGTTGTTAAACATGTTAACATTTATTGTCGAACATGTTAATATTCATTGCTGAACATGTTACCATTGATTGCTTGACATATTAAAATTGATTACTTAACATGTTAAGACTGGTTGTTAAACATGTTAACATTTATTGTCGAACATGTTAACATTGATTGCTGAACATGTTAAGTTGCTGAACATGTTAACATTGGTTGTAGAACATGTTAACATTGATTACTGAACATCATAAAATTTAACTGCTTATAACATGCTAACATTGTTGATTATCTTGTCAATATTAACCGGTTTTATCTACAAAAATGTTTCATAATTTATCATACTGTGATCAAAGACCATAGAGAGATCTGCATTATAAATAATAGACAAGAGTCACCTATGGGTTGGCGCATTCTCTTCAAGAGATCGTGTCGCCTCGCAGCGGTGGTGGTGGTGACCCCCACCACTCGGGCCGACTCCATCACCACGACGTCTGTTAGCGTCGTCACATGATCTAAATCTTCACTTACCATATTGTGTTGTTCCTTTAACATTTGAAGATAGGATTATAACTCTAATAAGTACAACATGGAAGCAGAATTCATTCACATATCAGGATAATTTAAAAAAAAAAACTAGGCAGTCATGGGGACTGCCGACAAACGTGTAAAACTGAGTTTTTCTTAATGTTTAAATTTCATTATTGGTTTATTAAAATTACTGGCATAACCTAACATTTAACTTACAACATTTGTCCGGTTTTGACATCTATTGATTCTCCGAGCAAAAATGATGTATATTTTTATATATAGTTTATTCATAATTAAAACATACGTAAGTATAAAACGCCATCTTATACTTGACTTGCTGTAGCATGTTGACGGCTGACGTCATAACATTGGTAACGCGAACCTATAAGTTTTCCCCTACCGAGAATCGCTCAACGCAGCTAAAGAAGTTTTCAGTTAAAAAACCGTTTTCACTGATGTTACTAAAAAATGTGCTGGAATACAAATCATACATTTACAAAACTAGATGAAGGCATACCAGTAGAGAATCCATTTTTTCCAAAAGTTTATTTTTTAAAACCTCCACTACTATATAATAGAGATTCCATCTTTCTTCCGGACCCAAATCGTACAGATCTTCAACATTTTTAATTTCACATCCACGTTTTTTGTTATTTTGAAATAAGGTTTTATATTTCTAGAACAATATCGTGAGAATAATCTGTATCATATAAGCAAAGATAACAAGAAATCTAGTACATTTTTGAAAGTTTTTTACTTAAATTTTTAATGATTATATCAAATTCTGAACACCTTTCAAACAGTACTATTTTTTATAAGTGGCCCCATATTTTGAATAATGTCATTATCAAAGACCTACACAAAAATTAATCGAATTCGTATATGAGACAAAAAAAACTTTTAGACCATTTATGTAGTTCAGAACACGATTTAATAATCTAAGAATTAAAAAAATAAAAGGTAAGCACACTTTTAGGTAAACTATATGTCGTTTGTTTTACACATTTACCTTAAAACATTTCAACCTGTTCTGTATTTTGGAAATCTCCGTTTCAAATTTTTCAACCATTTTCTGTCTTTCAATCTCATCATCTGTGATATCGTTTACATATTTGATGCTGTTTCTCATCGAGTCCGTTTCTCGTAACGCCAATTGTTCAGAGAAAGAAGTTTCTAAATCTTCTGCTACAGTTAAATCATCCATTTTCTCCCAATCTTCCTCTTCTACATACGAATTCTTCTCGCCTTCTAAATGACCGAATAACCAATTCAATATCGAATCTTCTTTACAAGCCTTAAGCTCGTAATTTCTCTCCCCGATTTTAATGTAACCCTTTAAACTCTTGTATGAGATTATCTCTCCCTCGCACTTCTCTATCTCACTCTGTAAATGTGTCATTTCATTGAAGATCTTCTCTAATTCTTCTCTTTTCGCTGCATAGAGATGGGAGTATTTAGATTTCGTTTTCATTCTAGCATTATGTAGCGAGTATGGTTCGAGTGTTTTACTTTTACTCTGACTCCCGAGTCTTATGATATCTTTTGTTGTACTTAACAATCCTTCTAGAAATTGATCGAGGGCGTGGTTCGTGTAACAGATTACCAACATTGGTGTACATTTTAAAGATAAGTTTTTGAGTAATGTTGAAGCTATTTTAACGCCTAAGTGAGTTTTCCCTGTGCCCGGAGGACCTTGGATTACGGCAAATTCTCGGGTCAAAGCAAATTTATACGCTTCCATTTGGGATTCGTCGAGACCAAACGCGTCATTTGGCCATTGATCTGTATCTAAAACTGGGAAAGGTATATCATCCTTACTTCCCGGTTCTGTTATTGTGTATATTGTTTCAGAATTCAAATAAGCTGGATGTTGGCTTTCTCTCTGCGATAATAATTTTATATTACACATTGATGAAATAATTAACCGACTTAATACAATGCATTATTTTCTTTTTTGGCCTTTAAAGTGTATTTAATTTGAAATTTATATCAACACTAATTGAACTAAACAGACATTAACCTACTAAACATATTTACACCTAACTAAATGTGTAAAAATGTAAATAGGAATATCTATTTACACCAATTTTGATGGTAACCATTGAACGGATAGAAGTTAACATTTTACAATGTTATCTGGTGGCGATTTACAACAATGGGAATAAAGCCTTCTATATGAAATGATACATATAAATGTCAATTTTCATGGCGATTGATCGAATAGTGTTGCAAGTTTAGCAATGTCATATATAAAAAACATATTTTTTTCTATTAACATACATTTTTACAGTAACATAAAACTTATTATATTGAATGTAGTATTATTTCAAATTTCATTTCTTCCATTGCACCAATAGTATAAGAAGTCACTAATATTGATTGAAATGTGCAAACGTCTCTATTTACTTTGGAAAAAAAAAATAAGACACTTACCTGAACATCAACAATATATTTCCTCATCGGCAAATTTAGATTTGAATTTTGTAAAACTTTCAAAACTCTATGGTATGGTTCGAAAAACACTTCATTCTCAACCATCAGATAAGATTCATTTATAATATTTTTTGAAACAGGATTAACAAAGGATACAGCGATCTGGAATTATATGAATATTTATAAATGTATTGTTTTTTTTTTTTAAATTACAACATTAAATTTTGATTTTCACTATATTTTAACGCATTAGTAGATACTTTACCAATTGTTTAATTATAAACAATTATTGAAGATCTTTCCAGTGATATTAAAATGAGATAATCTATATTTTATTGCCCTATTAATTATAAATGACTGCCTCGGTGGCGCAGTGGTATTACGGTGCGACTGCCATTCTGAGGTCTCGGGTTCAATCCCCGAGTTGGGTCAAGTGGTATAGGGTTATTCTACTCAGTATCATCCCGGAGTTTGGAATTTGTGCCCGATATGGCGACAGGCTCGCCCCCTATCACATCTGGGACGGAACTGAGCTCAGCGAAATGTGGGTGGTGTAGTTCGTTACATCACCTCTGCCTAACCCTTCGGGGATAACAGGCGTGAGCTTATGTTATGTAATTATAAATGGTTAATATTTTTCACAAATTAAACTAATGAGGCTACTTTCACTTTTAAGCCTTATTTACTTATTTAAGGAGATTTCTTTATTTCCCAGAAACATAACATAAAAGATTGGGTTAACAAGTAAAAACTAAATTAACATGACAATGAATTTTAATTTTAATATATGAAGCAAACAATAAATAACTTACATATCCATCGCTAAGTAAATTCAAATTCGAATCAAGTACAGTAGCACAGAATATTGTTTCAAAATTATCACTAGTAAAGAGTAAAAGGGATCCAAACATGAGCTGTTTGTTGTAAGCTAATCGTTTGCTATCCACAGAAGTTTGACCTAGTCGTTTTGTCCAGGAAATATCTACAAGATGGCCAACTTTGTTATTAGCCACATATGTACGTATAATTCGTACTTTCGGATATATCCTAAAACCATACAAAAATGATAATATTACGTATAAATTCACCAAATACCTTTCAATGCAGACAATCAATATGTATGAAATATTAATAATTACTTAATGTTATTACAATTACATTATGAATTCTCTATTTAGTTCATTATTTTCCATATAAATTAACATTTATTCCAGGCAAAGCAGATAGCTGCATAAAATATTTGAACTGGGAAATATAAAGGACTAAATAAACAGATAAATAATATAAAAATAAAATATTGTGTACCTGATATTTTCATACTTTCTCTTAGATGGATTCTCCATGTATTTACCTATGAATAGAGATAACTTAAAGGTACATAACAATTACTTGAAGCTCTCAATTTTTGCAATGCACTAGTTTTGTAATATTTATTATTTTAACGATATTCTTTAAGGCTGCACAATAAAGAATAATAGTTTTTATTTAAATAACGCTTAAATTAAATACTAAAGACCTAAAGACCACCGGGCTTTGTGGCTAGGCACTTGAGTAACTTAAGAAAATTGTAACTAGTACTAACTAACCATCAGTGGCGAAGCACTCACATAACTCGATTCTTTATAGCTTTATAACCCAATTAAAACGCAGGTATGTGCCTTTACCCAAAAAAAAAAACCCCCCTTTTTCACCCAACCCTACTTTTCAGAACACTCAGCTTGCAATGCGTGACAGACTAAATATCCTGGGAATGGATATTCGGAGCGACCTAAACCTCAAGGACCACATCGAACATGTCATCTCCACAACATCTCGGAGACTCGGAATCCTAAACAGAGTGCGACGGTTTTTTCCTGCCCGAGCAGCTGTACCTTCTTTATAAGGCCCAGGTTCGCCCGTGCATGGAATACTGCTCGCACCTCTGGGATGGATCCGCTAAATATCTTATCGATGCCTTAGACAGGTTGCAGAGGCGTGCTGTCCGCATAGTAAATGATGCAGGTATCACCAATTCCATAGAACCGCTTCAATTACGCAGGGACATAGCCTCTCTAAGCATTTTCTACCGCTTGTATCATGGCGAGTGTTCTGAAGAGCTCTTTGATCTGATCCCTTCCTCTCCTTTTCATAACAGAACCACGCGGGCAGGACTTCGGTGTCACGGTTTCACGGTGACACCCATAACTTCAAGAACCAAAAAGTTTGCTGACTCCTACTTTTGTCGCACTGTGAGGTTATGGAACCGTCTTCCTGTCAGCGTGTTCCCTCCATCATGTGATATTGGGTCCTTCAAAAGAGGCGTGAAGAGGTATTTGAGCAGGCCAGCATGACAGCGGTGACTGGCAGTGAACTCTGTTCAGTGTCAGTCATCGCTGTTTTGGATTTCACTGTGCTTACCATCAGGCCCAGTGCAGTCAGTGTGCTGTCCATTATAAAAAAAAAAAAAATAATAATTTTTTTTCGAGGGGAATGCATTTACGCACTTGCTGTCCAGCCTAACCCAAAGGGACGTACCCCCCAGAAAAGGACTGGATCCGACAGTATGTGACAGTCTCTCACAAGTGTGAGGGACTGTTACACACCAATATTAGTGTGGGACTCGCGGCGAGAAGCGACGTTAATTATAACCTAACCTAACCACTATCATACAAACCTCAGCTAGAGCTTTGACAGCCAAAAGTTTGGAGAGCATAATAAATAAATACCATTTGATTGGGTAATTTATCCATTCCATGACTGTACATAAACAAAAAGTGATAAGGATTCATTTGTTAACACAGATAAACAATTAATTTAAACTTATTTTTACATACAATTTCTTTGACTGGGCTAGCGAACAACTACACTTAATAACTCATAAAAAAATTGTACTAACATATCCCATCTCTAAGTGGACCAAAGCAATCTTCTCTAAGTAAAAGAAATTGTGTTTCTAAATAACTTTCAACATTTGGATAGGCTCCATTTATTAAAATTGGTTTTATTGGTATTTGATTGATACCCAGTAAATCATCTCTATTAGGAAATATACTGATCTGTTGAAGATGATTTGGCTTTTGATTTTCATTTTCTTGAACATCACCTGAAGATGACTGGAATAATAAAAAAATAAAAAATTTATATAGTAGAAGTTTTACCCATAGATTAACCATAGATTTTACACAAAAATAGTTTTTTTTTAAATGATATAGGCTCAGTCCTTTGACCACAATCTCAACTGATGTTAAGTGATGATGTGGTTCAGGATGGTAAACAAACTAAGCCTAGGTTCTCAAGTGATGCTGCCGGAACATACCTATTGGTATTTGGTGACAGGTTTTCAAACTTGAGGGTGGTAGCTACCCAGGCAGGCATCATTAGAAAATGCCCTACCACCATGCTATAGTTTCCTTACAATGTTTTCCTTAACTGAAAACTCAGGCGGATTTTAGAGTTGGATAGGTGGGATTGAACCTGCTTCGATTAACGCGAAATCCTCATTACCCACTGTGCCATCAATGCTTGAAAAGTCATGATTCTCATTTAAAAATAGGTTTTTTGTGGCAACATAAAGGTTACAAAGAAATACTTAGAAACTGGCCATTTATAAATTTTAATAGCTATCAATGTGAATATTAAACATTTTAATAATATTATATAATATTCTGGATTGTTTCTCAGACTGGTGTCAAAATTATAGAGAATTATTTAGATTTTTTTTACCAGAAGTGAAATATGAATTTTCATTCTTTCATTATAAATGATATATCATACATTCAGGTTACTTACATTCATACACAATGTTGTAGACAACTTTGATCGTAATTCAGCAACTTTAATAAAAAACTCTTCTCTTACAGTCTCTGTATGTTCATCACATACTCCTATACTGCTTATTTCAGCCACTTGCAATAAATCATACAAATATTCCATAAATTCAATACCATTTCCTCCAAAGTTAATAATACCTTCGCATAACTTAGATATATGAATAAAGAATGTTTCCACATCATCCCACAGTTGAGTATTAAATCTCTTTTCGGCAATCCGAACTTTTGGTAATTCACTTATATACTTTCTTAAATTCACTAAAAAGTTTGAATTTTCAAATCTTGTTCTTAGCATTGTAACAATCTTAGATTTTTCACCTTTTTCTAAGGAACCGTATACATTTGCTAATATTTTAACAATTAACACTATGAAGTCCCCTTTTAATTCCTCTTCATCTAGGAGATTCCAAAAACCGGGTCTGTGAGCAACCTCTAGAATTAAACCCGGAGGATCTAATAAAGATATATCGAACAATCTTTTAAAACCAATAGGTTTCTTCTCTTTAGGTTCAGGCTTTACGATCGTTTCAGGTTCAGGTTGATCTTCATCAGCAAATTCTGAACTTATGTCAGCATTTGACCTATCTTCTATGAGAGTGCCATCAAACCAATCTATTCGAAGGTGAGCTTTCCCACGGTCGCCCATATTTGATAGTTTATTTATTTATTTGACGTCAGTAAAACATTTCTAAAACAAAAAAACATACCTACTATTACTTTCAGTATGAAAATATTTGTTACTGCGTTGCCTATAAAAAAAAGTATTACCTTGTTTTGAATGGTTCAATGGTTGCGCTGTTTTGGGGTAAAAGTTGGAAAATTCCTGTCTCATACAATTTTTTTGCAATATTTAAACTTTCGCAATTGTTGTATACCTATATACTTGTTCAGTGATAAAAAATAAATTGGATAAGTTAACTTTACCAGATTCATAAAATAATTTATATTATAAATATAAAATATAATTTGCGATTCTATAACAATGGTTTAGTAATTGGTCACAATCATCATAATATAAATGTTTTATGTCAAAGATGTTTATTCCTTCTACTTACTTAAAATTATATTTAGGTTATCTTTCACGTAATTTAGAATTTCTTTGGTCGACTTAAAATTTATACAATTTGATAGTACTGTTATATCTACTGTTTTGCAAGCAATGTATTATTTATGTTGGAAGTGATGATTGTATTTCGTTTTGATCATATTTATGGTGCTAAAAATTATTTAGAGTCAGCGTTAGCATGGTGCAGTGCAATAAATACATATATTATTTAGATGGCTTAATGTAACGTTTTTAGAGCTACAACCGAAGTCTGTAGTATGTGACCACAGACTTGTGTAAGCTCACGAAAACCTTATTCGCCATCATCTGTTAGCTACGCATAATAGGTTATATTTAAGTGACAGCTGTCATTGTAATGTGCATTCTCGCGTCTTATCATTAAGTCCGTATTTTTTACATCTCGACATGAACCTAGTGTGCAGAGTAGTATAGTCAGACGCTTCATGTAGAACTTCGAGAAATTTTTAGTCCTTTGACTCGGACGCAAAAATAGACAATAATCAGAAGTGAAAAGAGGTAGCAGGAAGTGCCCTTTCACACTATCATATTCGCTTAATTGTTCGATTTCACTGTTTTCGTTTTGCATTTTACAAATTTCGAACCAAATTACTTACACTATTCGACTCAGTACAAAGACTGAAGTCAATTATTGGACTGTATGTATTATATGTAATTTCGTCGTGAAATATATGTTACCTGTGACTTTATACGCTTAGATTGAGCTTGAACTATGATTGCCGTATTTTAGGATACAGCAACCATTGTTCTGTCGTGTACCGTTTTTTTTTTTTTGCTGGACAACCCCAATTACCGTATAACACGGCAATTGCCGTAAAAATTGGCAACCCTGATTTCTTGTCACTATGTCATTGTAACTGTCATTTGTCATCTTAGTTATTGGCAATTTGGGTATAAACAATTTGTGCTAGTGCCATGTATGTAAGATGTATTTTTTAATTTCTCAATCCTTTATCAGCGTTACTAAGCTCCAACAAAGCGGTAGCTTATCCTGCTAGAACTTTCCACAGAGCTTTGTCGGCACCTCAGAATAAATGCTACGCGTTATTTTCCATAATAAACTTGTACACAATAACCAAACCATATCACACAAAACGCCATCAAGATTACATGATATAGAATCAAGTACACAAATTTAATGAATTAAAAAAAACAACCGCTATATGGCAGACAGAGATCCCGACAGACAGAGTTCCCGCCAAAATCTCCATTGTCATTTGTCAATCTCAGTCTAGACTAGAGATGGCGATTTAAGAACGGTTAATTGAGGAATCGATTTTTAAGCACAAAAATCGATTTTCCTTTATCAATATCTAGCACTGAATCAATCCAGAGAATCGATCGTAGAACTCAAGAAATCGAGGTTAGTTTTTCTAGTTCAAAAAAATGTAAAATTATTTACAATCATTAAGAATGTACCCAAACACAAGTAAATGTATTAAAGTTTTTCATTTAGTAATAAAAACTAAAGAGATGGATTTAGGTTTAGATGGTCAGCTTCTTTCACCGCTTTTTGAGATTAAAAATGTAAAATTCGCGTGATGTACGTAAAAAGTATGGCCCCTTAGTATCTTTTTATCCACAGTCTATTAACTGTTTGTATTTTGTTGATTAATTGCTGTTGACGAGCTCGAGTGTTATCAATAAAATTATTTTGAAAACAGTTTTACTTGAAATGTTCAATAAATGATGATCATGATCTAATTTCCATGAATAGAAGTATACTGGTTACGAAATAAAAAAATAAGTCGTATAAAGATTGATTTTCTAGAGATCGATTTTATAGCCTTCGTTTTTTGTGACTAGATCTATTAACCCACATTCGAATCGATTCAAAAATTTATCTGTTCTGAAGGGATCGCTATCCCTAGTCTAGACCGAGTCCATTATTTAAATTACAACGTTCATTATGGTTACTGTACCTATACAAGATTTTTAGACTTCGTTTTGTGTTTTATAAGAATGCCCCCCACCTTAAATGCCCCCCCCCCCCCTAGAATGCTCCCACCTTTTTATTTATTTTTTTCGGGGGGAATGCATTTACGCACTTGCTGCCCAGCCAGACCTGAAAGGGACGTACCCTAACAGGAGAGACTGGAGCGACCGATGATGTGTGACAGTCTCTCACACAGAATAACCCCCCACCAAAGACAATGACCCCACCTAGAATGCCCCCCACCTTTTTTTGACGAGGGGAATGCATTTACGCACTACCCTTACCTATTGCATTAGTGAGACCGGAGTCCCCTAATGCAATAGGTAAGGGGGCACGGAGGGACGATTCCGTGCCAGTGTGGGACTCGCCCGGACGTGAAGCGTTCGGAAATACCCACTAAACCCCCGGGACCGTCCGCCGCATTTGGGATGGGGCGATACAAGGTGGCTTTCACTTTCAGAATTCCCCCACCTAGAATGCCCCCTACCTAGAATGACCGCCACCTAGAATGCCCCCCACCTAGAATGCCTCCGCCTAGAATGCCCCCCACCTGGAATGCCTCCCACCTAGAATGCCCTCACCTAGAATGAATTATTACATCGTCGATAATTAAATTTTATATTTTGCTTATTTCCAATTGGGTATCTCAGTATCTTTCGATAGTATCCCATTTACCATTATCTAGTCTCGGGCCCCGGGCTTGTGGCTAGCCACCCGGGCCCTTTCTGCCCAGTCCGACTCTGCACAGATAATACTATTTTACTTACGAGGCATGGGGCCTGGGGGCAAATCGTTGACAAATGGAATTAACGGAGTTTTATTTGATTTTTCTCTTTCAGAGATAATACGTAATGTAATAGAAAAAAATGGCCGTTTATAAAAAATTGCGCCAAACCTGTAACTGTAAAATTACTATATATGTATCGAAAATAACACTGCGTAGTTATGTAATAAAATTCAATTAGAATACAACAGACAGATGAGAACGGTCTAGCATAATTAGATTTATACAACTCCTTAAGTAAATGGCAATAAATTCAACCCCATTGGTTGAAATTGTCATTACATTATACAGAAAAAAATTGTTACCGTTGCACCCATATTGAAGACGCGCGTCTTGGCGCGATTTTGGTTTGTCATATGGTCGTCCTTATTTTTAATTCATTATCTTGCAGTATTTCACTATATATCATGTATCTTGTGGTGGTCACAGTGGCAACAGAAGGTCGCCATTTTGTTACCACCATATGTTAATAATGTTCCTAACGTCTGACTTGGCTGCATGCTCTTGTAGTCCCTTTGCCTTTTTCTTTAAAAGGAGTAAATGAAACAAAAAAACCATTGAAGATGCGAAAAACGCCCTAATTGTGACGTTTTGCTATCACTCCGCGTTAAGCAAGCTGCCGAGCGAGTCCTATGTATAATACACGTACTTGAAGAACATGCCGTCTTGTGTCTTTAGAAAGTGTACCAATTATGATGCTAAAGTAAATAAAACACAAGGGATCTCATATCACATGTAAGTAAGCGAATTTATTAATGTTATTGGTGTATATTTAATAACTATTTTTTGTTGAGAGAGCTATAAGGAAGCGCAAACTCCAGACGTAGATTAAAAAACTGCAGACACGTCGTAGGCAGTAACAATAAGTAATTCCTTACCCGTTTTTTTTTTTTTTCTGTCCTTACGTTCTATGAAAAATATTTGTTTTATGTAATGAATTATTGTGTGAATGTTTATGTAGCATTGTACCGCTTGTCTAGTAAGAAAACGTGTTTATTATTCCTTTGCTTATTAGGTTTCCAACTAATGAAACCGAACTTCAAGATTGGATCGCAATAACACGGCAACAAAGGAGCGAAGTAGACTGGATGCCATCTAAAAGTAGTAGAATTTGTAGCAATCACTTTCAAAGTAGTGATAAGTATGTTACGAAAAAAGGGCGAACACGAATTAAAAAAAATGCTGTTCCTTTTGTAGAGGTAATTAAAAGTAAATGTAAAAATAAATCATTACTATCTTTAAAAAAACATCAAAGTGTTCACTTTTTATTCAGGTTCTTGGAAATCAAGGTGTTCCCAACTCTCCTTCGAGTCTTGATAATGTCAGTATATCGGACTTGGATGAAATATTGGAAACACCCAGAAATTCGGCGCTTAAAAACCGTGTGCGAGAATTAACGTTTGAAAAAAAACAGCTCCAAAAGAAAAATAAAATACTTACTCAAAAACAAATAAAAGACTGAAAAAAAGAATTGCCAGCTTAACAATAACATTAAAGGAGTTAAAGAAAAAAGATTATAAATGAAAAGAAAAATAAACTAAATAGAACATATTTAAAGGAAAATTCCAAAAGCTCATATTTTAGTATATAAGTACTGAATTTATTAAAGTGCTGAAAATTTCCCTGTTCTCAGAAAATTTACACTTACTCTTAATTTTTTTCTTCAGCTGCCTACAAATACGTACGAAGCGTTTTTCACACTGCTTTACCACACCCACACGTATTAACCAAATGGTATGAAAATTTAGTACTTCATCGGTTGGGTTTACTCAACTGGCTTTTTATATTTTCTAAAAAAGAGTCCTTTATCCTTGTAGCAGATGTAATTGCTCTTCGACACCAGCGGCGGCTCTAGCCCTTGTAACGCCGGTGTGCAACCAATATCCTGGCGCCCCCTAGTAGACGCGCTGTCAAAATGGAGTCCTTATAGTTTATATTTTCAAATGACAATTCCGACGAAATATATGATGTTGGGAATCAATTTCAACCGTTACTACGCTCAGTGTCAACCATAACACGGGCGGAGGGTATTTGAGATCGTTAGCGCCCCGAGCGATGCATCTTTGTAGGTGTCGCGAGCGTCGCTCGGCGCCCCCTAAATCCTGCGCTCATGTGCGCTGTACACCTTGCACTATAAGTACAGACGGCTCTGTTCGTCAGCAAACCATATGGACCGGTAAAAGAACTGACGGTCTCGTTGATATTGGCATTAAATTAGGTTCTAGTTTCGAAATTTCAACTCAAGTGTACGTGTATATTTTAGTTGGTTTAAATGAAAGTGGGAAAAACCCCGTAGGTTATTTATTTTATTTTATAGGTTGAACATTCAAAGAAGCAGGCGCCTGCTTTCAATCACCGCGTAAACTTAATTAAAACCAAAATTGATAAGTATACCCAGAAATAAAATAGATCTCTAAGAGACAAAAGAAATAAATTAAACCTTTCTGAAGGTGTCTAGTTTAAATTACTTAATATGTTTAGTCCACACATAATATTTACATTGCTTATTAATAATACTTTTCTCTAAAATACAAAATGAATGTCTTTACGTAAATGTTTTATTTTTACCTTCCTACTTTTTGAAATGACCATTCAGTTCAACAAAGTCATAATCTATGCCCTTACAAAAAACGTAAAATGAACCAATTTGAGACGGATATGAAACCAGGTAAAAGGATGTAAAAACTAGTATCATTAATAAATAGTAAATATTGAAAAAACCAAATAAATCCAATTTAATATTCCTTGACCAAAACAAACTGATCGAAAAAACTATACAACATTTTCACCCTTGTAAGCGTTTTAGGAAATATTCCTAGCGTACTTTTCAATAGATTTGGACTTGTGCCAAACAGTGGCATTGTTATCCCATGTTCCAATCCGAAATGTTAACGTCCGAATTTAGTTATTTACTACTGTAGTGACTGTACGGGAAATACTTATAGACTCGCGTTACAAATGATATGACGTCAGCCGTCAACATGCCACAGTGTGTCAAGTATAGGATGGCGTTTAAGTGCAAGCGCTCAGAAACATATAATAGAATTTATATTTATGCAGTCTATCGTATGTTTTAATTAGAGATTTTATGAACATGAAATTTCGGAATTGGATACGAATACGGAGATAAGAATAACATTATACCGGTTTCAGATATTGTTACGGATATCAAATTGTATCAGATTATTCCCTAGTTTTGGATAGTTTCGGTTACGGATATTAGATTTTTAAAGAATTATAAAATTAAAATTCAAATAGCAAGATAAAGAAACTATTTGATCTCTTTTCTAGATCGTCATTTTGCAATTTTACAATCAGTCATTTTTTCAAGACATCGTTTTTAAGTGTAATGTGATAATGGGATCATTATTGGAATTGTTGCAGTAACACTATTTAACTTCTTTGCTACTACTATTAACCCCTTGAACACTAACCTGGCGTTTACGCCAGATTTCCATCGTCTTCCTATTGTCTCATTTTTATGGGTAACCTAAATAATAAAATACTGCCGACTTCTTAAATGGACAGCGAGGTAATACTGCCTGCATTAATCTTTTAAATCCCATACCCTTTTCGCATACAAAGATCTGAGCTATTGAGGTTATTTTGTTTTTTTTTTTTTAATTATTCTTTTTCAGTAACTAAAATTATTCGTGCTTAACAATGTGTTTTATCAAAAACCTGTTGTAAAAAGCATCATTTAGACTCCGCCCCTATTCGAACTTTTTTATATCGGTTTCGGTTAAGGTTTAGGTTATTTTTTTTATTTCGGATATGCTATAATTTCGGTTACGGTTACGGAGCTGCATAACATTCCTAGTTTTAATCTATACTAATAAATAAAATTAAAGTGTCTGTTTGTAATGTCAAAAATATATTTTTTAATAAAGAGATATGAATGCATATACGATTCCTATACCAAAAATGCAATTTTTCAAATTGTTGTCTGTTTGTTCCGGGTAATCTGCGGAACGGCTTGGCAGATTTTGACGGGACTTTTTTGGTAGATAACTGAACTCCGGGTAACTTAGGTACATTTAGTTTTCCAAAATAATTAGGGTTCCGCGTAAAAACATTAAAACTCATAAAAAATTGATTAAAACCTGATTCAATGCACAGTTTTACGGACAAGTGCTTGAATTTATGAGAAATATTTTTACCTTATCTTATTACAACAACAAAAATTAGAGTTCAGTATAAAAAATTAAAACGCAATAAAGAATATACATATGTTATAAATAAACTATTATAATGTGCATAACTATTGCTCCGAACGTCAATAGACGTAAAAACCAGAAAAATATTATATAATATGTTGAATGTTAGGTTTTGTGTATAATTTCAATTAAAAAATTATGAAATTTGAACATTTAAAAAAAATGTTCACTTCTGTCGTCAGTCCCCATGGCTGCCTAGTTTTTTAAATAATTTATTTCAAAAGAATAAATCCATCCAACCGAAAGACGTTTACTAAGGTCTCCCCAAAAGATCTCGACAATGATCGGTCTTGTGCCACGTTCATCCAGCGGATTCCCACGACCTTCACCAGGTCTTCGGTCTGTCCACCTTGTAGGGAGTCTATTCACCCTGCGGCTTCCGCTACACGGGTATCAGTTCAAATAAATTCGTGTCACATGATTGTTACCCTTGATTTGATCAAAGTAGATTTTCAAAATTAATTTCATATAAACATAGAGTAAATAATATTTCAAAGAAGCTTTATGTTATTAAAATTTGTTACTTAATAAATATTTATAGACGTTATATATGTAGGTATCAAGAGATTCGTGATTTTGTCTCCTAGTTGTTTAAATTCTAATTCATATTTAACTTTCTTGTTTCGTCTTTATCTTGTTTCGCGGTTATTTAATTACGGCGAGGTGACGATTCCGTAACAGCTATGAATGTGCGCGTCAATGACACTAATCTGTCAAAGCTCGATAAAGAAGTGTGGCAACCAACAAAAATATTTGCATAGCTTTTCCTTTTTTGTAGTGAATTATTAGCGTAACTATTAAGACTATTAATGAGTTTTTGGCGGGATCTCAGTCTGACATGTAGCAATTGTTTTCTTTAATTCATTAAACTTGTGTATTTGTCTCTATATCATGTAATCTTGGTGGCGTTTTGTGTGAAATAGTTTAGTTATTGTGTTCAAGTAAAGTTTATTATAGAAGACAACGCGTAGCATGTATTCTGAGGTGCCGACAAAGCTCCATGGAAAGTTCGAGCAGGATGGGCCACCGTTCTGTTGGAGCTTGGTAACGCTGATACAAGATTGAAAATCTTACCCACATGACATTGGCACAAATTGTGTGTACACACAGATTGCCATTACCTAAGAAGAAGAAGACTATTAATATGCGTTGTTTTAATGTACCATACATATCTATATAAGTAATTTTTTTGTTAGCTATGACGTCACAATATGGCGCAGGTCCATGCACATTCTTATTTGAAACGCATTGTACAAAGATTAGAGAGAGAGAGAGAGAGAGATATTTCGTTGTAAGTTGGATAACTTTTATATTTTTATACTAAATGTTTCCGCGACTCCGATTGGGTATTATATTTTCTATTCCGCATAATTATTCACTGAGTAATATGGTTTTTAAATAATAACTGGAAAATAATAATTTCACGGGCACTATTTTATGTACGAGTAGGTACTAAAAGAAAGCAGACTTATTTCACAAATTCAAAAACTTACCAGTAAATCTCTCCACTGAATCGTATTTCGTTCACAATTGCATGAGTTTTATTTTTTTTACGCAGAGCCTTAACTAACTATTTTCCTAAAATTATTTTTGGTACAAACAGAAAGCAAAAGTATTCCTCACACACTTGCAAAAATTGAATCGGATTTTGTTCACAATTTCACGAGTTTAATGTTTTTACACGGACCTCTAATTATTGTTGTTAAAATAAAAGTAGCCTAAGTTACTCCATATAGCTTCAGCTATCTGCAATAGAAAGTCACGTCAAAATCGATACAACCGTTTCGGAGATCAGCCGGAATAAACAGACGGACAATAATTTAATAAATGTGTTTTTTACTTGTATAAGAAGTGCCTACATAAAATCATATAAATTTACTAAAATGCTGTTATTTTAACTTTTCTTTTTCTGTAATTTACTTGTCTGTTTTGTTGTTTTTGATACAAGAAAGCAATTGCTTTCAAATAAGTAAGTAATATAATTTCAGTCTTGCTGAACATTAATTAAAATTGTCGTTTATAGTAAATTATTTCTCAAGACTCGAGTTGTTTGGTACTGATACAAAAACTATTCCTTAGGGAAATCACAAGTTCATTTGAGACTGAAATTAAACGAACGCCAGAGGCAATAACAAGTTCTTTGTTTTATTTATATAATAAAAAGTCATGTCTTATTAATTCAAAGAAATAATGGTTTAGTGGTAGTGTGGCCGTATTATGCGTCGTCCATCGACGCAGGTTTGAATCTATCTATCCTATTCCATTATTAACCTGAGCTTACCAGGAAGGAATGCATCGTGAGGAAAACAATAGAGCATTTTTTTATATAATACCTGAGTTCCTGGCATGCAAAATGACCTGAGAGCTACTACCACATCAACACTTAAAATCAGGTGAGTACAATGTCGGAGCGTTATAAAAAGTATATAATCTTTTGGTAAATAATCATAGATTATTTGATATTTCGATTGGATATTTTTTGCTAAGCGGTCGGATTTGTAAGTAAATAACAGATCGGGAGTCAATGTGCTGGTCAGTGTGCCGATCAGTCCGCCAATCAGTCTACCAATCAGTCTACCGATCAGTCTGCCGATCTGTCGGCCGGTCAGTCTGCCGATCTATCCACCGATCTGTTTCCCGATTTGTCTGTCATAAGTCTGCCGATCAGTCTCCTGATCAGTCTGCCGATCAGTCCGCCAATCAGTCTACCGATCAGTCTGCCGATCAGTCTGCAGATCAGTGTGCCGTGCTTGGCCGTACCTGTGTGTAAAAATTCCGCAGAATTTTAATCCTATCTAATCCCTACATTTTTTTATTTATTAATAATAATATTTAAAAAGAAGGTTCCTTACATGACCTATGTACTGCGTGTTGTGTGCAGGAGTGTGTGTGCAGTATTGTACGTCTAATGCTTAATGCTTGGTCTAAGGGGTCGGTCAAGCTTAACTTAACTTAAGCTCAACTTAAGCAACATTTTAAAGATTTTTGAGTCCCCCCTCGTCAGTAATAATGATGAATGCTTTTACGCTGAATAATTTAAGAACAAAAATAATGGGCCATGAGGGGATCGAACCCGCGACCTTCGCGTTATTATCACTACTCTCTAACCAATTGAACTAATGGGCCGACGATTTTGTAGTTTTGCAGTAATGTGCGTTTGTAGATTATATACAGGAAATTTAGTTGTATGTGTGCCTTAATAAAATCTCAATGAAAAAAATCGAGTATGTATTTAAATAAGTATCTTTATTTGTACACTTAATATGTATAAATTTTATTTTGAAGTTTGTTATCGCACTATTAACCTATGACCAATACAATCCCAGGAGTATTCTTTTCAACTACCAAAATACAAGTGCCCGATGCTTTTTTTTCCTATCCTAGCTAATGCTGTTGACCGGAAGGGCCTTTAAAGCTTCACCGATCTTAGTGGGCGAGTGCTGAAAGCAAAGGTAACTAGCACAAGGGTTCGAACCTCGACTTGGTGAGCCGCCGCCTGTAGCAGGGCGATAACAGGTTATTATTAACTTTTATCAATCTCGTATATTGTCCATGTTTGTGTCACATGGAGTAGGTTACAATTTACAATTACAAGTTTTTTGATTTCTAAATAATCTATTATTAAAATAAAACTTTAATTTGTAACCAGTTTTATGGAAAACATTTATATGTATTATGCTCGTTTTTAACAAATAATATAACATAATTTAATAATAATATAATATGTTCTGGAAAAAGCAGATGAGAATAGACTAGCTGTCTGCCAAAGGAAGATGGAAAGGAGTATGCTGGGAATAAGGTTAAAAGATAGAGTTGGTAACAAAATTATTAAAATAAGACAAAAATAACGAACGTAATAAAAAGGATAAGGAAATTGAAATGGAACTGGGCTGGACATGTATCTAGAATGAAAAGTGATAGATGGACAATGCTAAGTACTGAGTGGCTGCCTAGAAGTAGCCAAAGGAAAAGAGGCAGACCGTTTAGAAGATGGGAAGACATCTTTAAAGAGCGCGCTGGCCCGGGCTGGCCCACTATTGCAAGGAACAGAGAAGTATGGTCGGTAATGGGGGAGGCCTAAGCCGAGGAGGCGACTATAACCTATTAGTTTAATTTTTCTTTAAATTCTCTGTATTTTTAATGTGTCATTTAAGTTATAAGTTATAGATTAAAGGCTTTTTAATTTTTTATTTTATATTTTGTTCTTCGCTTTTAATTTAAATAAATGGTCATTTGTATGTTATGGATTCGAATACATATTTTATATAAAACTAACTATGCACGCGGTACCGTCGCGTGAATTATAAAAATTATGGCTAGTGTTTTTGCTTATTAACTTTTAGAGCATGTATAAAAGAAATACGAAAATGATCATATTATGGACTTTTTTTTATTTATTCTCATTTCTGTTTTATGTACATATTAACATCTGACTTTTGTAAAATAATATATGACAATTATTACATAGATATCACTATTTGATTTATTCTTTATTCTTGGTTAATGTGTCGAGTACCCATAAAAATGAAACAATAGAATGATAATAGGAAAACAATGGAAAGCTGGCGCAAACTCCGGGAAGGTGCTCAAGGGGTTAATTATCATTCTGCCATATTATTTTTTATTCTAACAAATATTTACGCCATTTTAAATTCATTTATAACAAACATAACTCTATAAAAATTGTTGGTCGTCGTGAAATATTTGCAAACAATATTGGGGTAAAAATATAAAATGCATTATATTGTGAAATAAATATTTTTTTTGTTTGTTTCATGTTTTCCATTTGCCGTTAGCCCTAGAGTGCCAATCAAAGATATTGAAATTTATGGATTGAAATTTTATTTTATTCACTCTCTGTAGTGCTTTTCGTTCAGACCAGAATTGATATCTGAATTTATTATCAGAAGAAGAATATAAATATCATTTTATGACGTTATTATTGTAAGTTACAAAAATGTTGATATAATACGAGTATAGAATTGAAAAGTGGTATGTAGAAAAACAAGTATGTAACCTCTTTAAAGGCCCGTTTTGATTTATGGGAGACTAACCGTTCCCGCAGATTGATTTTTAAATTCATTGGAAATTAATGGACCTTCTTTTTCGGGTCTTGTTCACAATTTCATGACTTTTAAATTATTTTTTTAAACGGAATCATAATTATTTTGTTCTTAAAATTATCTTTTGCAATATTAAAAACCAAAATATTTCTTACAAATTGAAATAAATGCCAGTAAATCGGAGAAACGAATCGGATTTTATTTCACAATTTCATGAGTTGTAATTTTTTTACGCGAAACCCTAATAATTTTCTTAAATTTTTTGTATGATAACAGAATGTAAAGATAGTTCTAACAAATTCACACACTTGCAGGTAAAACTGAATCAGATTTTGTTCACAATTTCATGGTTCTTAATTATGTTTTTGCGCGGAGCAATAATTATTTTCCAAAAATGCCATAAGCCTTGTAACTTAGCTATCTGCCAGAAAAATATATATAATATCGATCCAGCCTTACTAGAGATTAGCTGGAACAAACTAACAAGAGACGGACAGACAAACAAAAAAAAAACAGACATTTCCATTTTATTTATTTGTATATATAATGACATAAAATTATATTATTTTTTAGATACAGTAACTATATATAATTATGTACTTACACAAGAACTGTAAAGC
The DNA here is from genome assembly GCA_014132275.2 of Samia ricini. Taxonomy (NCBI): domain Eukaryota; kingdom Metazoa; phylum Arthropoda; class Insecta; order Lepidoptera; family Saturniidae; genus Samia; species Samia ricini. The sequence continues at coordinate 3,458,860 of AP028164.1, read as the reverse complement.
TAAAATTAATGTGAAGTCTATCTACTATATTTTATAACACAATATACATTTTAACTGCCTCGGTAGCGCAGTTGTATTACATACGACTGCCGTTCTGAGGTCTCGGGTTCGATCCCCGGGTCGGGTCAAGTGATATTGGGTTTTTTTCTACTCAGTATCATCCCGGAGTTTGGAATTTGTGCCCGATATGGCGACAGGCTCGCCCCCTGTCACATCTGGGACGGAACTAAGCTCGACGAAATGTGGGTGGTGTAGTTCGCTACTTCACCTCTGCCTAACCCTTCGGGGAAAACAGGCGTGAGCATATGTATGTGTGTATGTAATATACATTTTCACGTTCGTCTAATTAACAGTAAATTAGGTGTCAGAAGTTGATCCAAGGGTTAACATCCCAGACCTAATCTATCCCGTGCCGGGCGACTAATAAGAGGGCTCAGTCCCTGGAAATAATGCGGTCCGGGTCGAAACATTGATAGTCCGAGTAAAACGAAACGGGTGTCAATCGATGGGCAACACCGTAATTAAATAAGCGCCCCGGCCTTTAAAGTCATTTGGGTAATTAAGTTCTGGCTTTAAACTGTATGGAGTTATACGAAATGTATTAGATATATATATATATATATAAGGGATCCCCTCATATTATATAGACCTAATCTAATATCACCTGATGTTATGAGGATACGCAGTCGCCAACAAGTTTCAAGTATTTTAAATGGAAATTTGGCTGATAATAGCTACGTAAGATAAATGAAATCAACATTTCATAATACCGTTTTCTCCTCAAAAATTGCCCCTTTTAACAGAAAACAGGGGAATACATTTGTATGGTATTAACGCCGCCTGCATGTCCTCTAAAGATCGATTTAGTAGTTTAGAAGTTTATCGCAGACAAACATGGGATTTTTATATAAAAAATGCAGGTGACGGTGGTACCGACTGAGTATAGTACCACCCCATATCTTCCCGTGGATGTTGTAAAAGGCGACAAAGGGATAATAACCAAGAGATGGGCAGAAGCATCCTTTGAGTACCACAAGCACCTGACTACGACCACCAACGTGCTTGCCAAGCGTGGCGATTAAGGCAGTCCCCCTTATTGGGGAAGACCTATGTCTAGCAGTGGACGTTTTTTGGTAGTAGAATTAATGGAAAAACCTTTTGATCGTGACATCGTTAAACGCAAGTCGAGTTGCGGGACACTGCTAGTTGTAATATTGAAAATAAAACGTAGACTAAACTTATTATATTGTAACTGTTGTCTATTTCTCGTGTTGGAATTTTTCAATTGAACCGCTGAATCGTTGAATTATTTCCTGATAAACAGTGGCGATCGTTCAACCATCACTCACTGTCAACGTTGACAATCGATTATTTTTTTTTTGTTCTTTTTGATAAGATAAAAAAAATCAGACGTTAATGTGTTTTCTACGCTTAATCGAAACTAATTCATAAGGGCAATCGATCAAAATGTAAATTAAATCACGATTCGTAATATTATCTAGTAATTATAGGAATTAGTTAAGAGGGTGAGCGCAGGGGGCTTACTCCATACAAAATAATGTAATCTCCTGTTGCCTCCCTGGATAGTGGCATTATAGTAAATATTTTTATACCATTTAATATATACATATCGCCATGCCCATACGCTTTGATTTGACGAAGTCTCGACCATATATGCTAGCCAAGTTCAGAGGTAACCTTTTTTTCGAACTGATTAAATGCTATATTTCGCAAGGTCCTCGGCTTGGGTTTCTGCCTGACATGCACCATGTACCTTGATGTAGTGGGCAGGGGTGTGGGGTGCATTTTAATCTCTGCTATGGTAGTGCATGAAGACATTAATGTATCGCTCTTGCGGCGGTACAGAATCCTCCCCAGTTGGGGATCGGAACACGTTCTGGGTCGCTCGAAAAGAGAACCCCATTGGAAACCAGAGGTATTCGTCGTTGACGTGGAACGTCTCTGAATTCGTGAAATATTTTTTGATTGAACTTTAAACTTAGAAACTATAAATTCATATAGGCATTCTAAATCATTTCACATCAAAATATATCAAGCAATGTTTTATTTTTACTTTATAGTTTAGAATTTATTTATAACTAGCTGTGCCCGCAACTTCGTCCGCGTGGAATAGTGTGACTTTGGGCAGCATTTTTTGGATGTATCTTTTGGTTTATTTTGGATTATAATCACCGTCGTTACATCGTATAGCCATTGGGGAACATAGCATACAGGCTGCTAGGATTATTAACATGTGACAAAGCCTCATAAAGCTGACCGTGCGGAAAACGGCTAATACGTTGATCCACATCCACATCCACAACTTTTACCGTCTGACCATGGGCTTTATTAATTGTCATCGCGAAACTGGTCATAAGCTCACTGGCAACTGGACTCGTTTAAAACTAAACGGAAAATTGTTTGGAATGAGAGGAGCCCGAGGAATAAATACACTATCACCTGTTAAAATCTCTGCTTCTATCAGGTTTCGCAGGATCAGAAATTTAAAAGTGAAAATTTCACTTATCGTATGTTTCACTCATGTATGTATGTATGTATGTTTCACTCATTTATTAATTAATCGCAAATTACTAAATTGTTTTTTAAACATAAAATTTAAATATAAAAATTAAGAACTGTATAAACTTGTATTTACAGTTTAACTAACTTGAAAACAAATTTACCTATACTATATATACATACAATGTGTAATTACAAAACCTAAAATATAAATAAATGAAATATGCAAACAGTCAGTGTTATGCAACGAAAAGCGGCCCGACTCTCGGCGTACTTTATATATACATATATAAACAACCCACGAATTCCAGCCTAACCTGAACCCTATTTCAAATGAATGATGATATAAATCTGAGGTCAACTTAAATTGGCAAATAAATATCTCCGAAACTGATCATTTTTAACTTTTATTTATTGTAATATTATTATTATTATTATATAATAATAATTCAATATAGACCATTATTATGGAGGTTTAGTAAAGTTTCAGTTAATGCATCTGAACAGAGAAAGAATTTAGATAGAATAAATGTTCGACGTGATTCTTTAAATTTACATAACTTTTTTATTTATATACCGATTGACATGAAACAAACACTAAATGTTAAGTGAAGCTTACTACAATATATTAGTGAAAACTGCATCTAGATCGGATAAGCCGTTTCTGAGATTAGCGTGCACAAACGCACAGACAAACAGACAAAAATTTTCAGAATCATTGTTTTGGGTGCTATTTGCGTTTATAAAGCTAATAATATTTTTTCTCATATATCTTCCATGTACAGACAGCGATCCGTTACATTTTTATTATATGTATAGATATAAATAATTTATATTATAATTTATAGAAGTAACTCTTGACTTTATGTAATTATATTAAATAATAATTAACGTAATCATCGCTACTCTCTAGCATTACTTTTTACAAGCTTCCTTTAATGTGTCGAGTATCCATTAAAATGAGACAATAGTAAAACAATGGAAAGCTGGTGTATACGCCAGGTTAGTGCTCAAGGCATTAACCGTGTTCAAAGAAGTTTTCACTTCAATATTGCGTATGGACTTCATGGAAGTACATTAAAAATCAATAATAATCTATGGTAGGGGCCTTTCAAGAAACACATATATATTTTGCTTATTTTTAATGACATGGAGGATGGGGATTGATTACGTAACCCATTTGTACTTATTAAGAGGGCATGTGGTCGGAAAAGTAGGTATTATAGAAATCTATTGACATCGCGTTGAGACCCAAAGAAACAATTGTGAAACACGAAAGAGACAATTGCAGGGCGGACTGATTTTGCCTATGCAAAATAGACGAAAACATCACTTCGTAGTACCCTGTTTCCTCCTCTAAAACTGAACCGATTTTTAATTTTCTTTCAGTTTTAGAATAATAAAGACATTGCCTATGCCTCTACCTTTTGCTTTTGTTTGACGAACGTCTGAAAATGACGGTAAATATTGAGCATTTTTTTCCCATTCAAAGGCGCCTTTAAAGTTTAACAATAACTAATTTATGGAAAAAATCAAAACGTACGGGTACGGCGGTGGTGGTTATATATCATTTAGTATAATAATATTTCCCATAATGCTATTATCCGGGGAGGAAACAGGGGACTACGTCTGTATGGATTAATTGCCGCTAGAATATCCTCTTAATTTTTGCCTTTTTTTCATAAATTTGTCAATACTTACATAATCATTGGTAGAAAGAGGGTAAGAAATTTGCTTACTATTGCTCGTAAGGTTGGGAAGGTGGTCACAATGGCCAAATTTTACTTACGTAATACTTAAACAGCCCCTGACCATCGAGAATTAGAGCAATCACAGTTATTATTTTCACAGTTTTAACCCGCATTTGCAAGAACAAAAACCCACAACAGCTCCAGTTCATAACAGTTTCAGGTTGAAGACTAATAAGAGTTTTCTAGGTTTACAATAAAATCCCAAAGCACATTACAGATTAACCGGACAAGTTTAGGCACCATGTCAAATAAATTTTAATTTGCAAAGGTCCTTATAGAGTGGATCATTATGTGAACTCATGAACTTTGTCACTATTAGTTGATTATAACTAAACCGAACTAAAAGAAAAGGAAAAAAACTAGATCGAGTTTTTTGCCGGTTCTTCTCGATGACTAGGTTGTTCGTCGAAACGGTGCTAGTATTTTAACGTTCATAAGCGCCTTATCAGGATTTCAATTGAATAAAGTATTTTTGAATTTGAATTCATCTAAACTAATATTACAAAGTGGAAAGATTTGTATGTAACGAATAAACTTAAAAACTACTGAACCGATTTGGATGAAAATTGATATGGATATAGTTTGAAATCTCGAAAGTGACATAGGACAGTTTTTATTTTTAAAATCTCACGAGAACGCGAATTACGCGGGTAATACCGCGGACAGCAGATAGTACTATAAATTCTCTGTTCAAAAACACGACCCGTCAAGTATTATACCCTCTGATCATTATATAATATAATAATAGAGGGTTTGTCATTGACCGATGATTGTTTAGTTTGTCCCCGTTAAGTCCATAACTTTGGACCCTATTCGGGGTCGCCGTCTGTTTACTGTTTACCCGTTAGTTTGTTTACTTTTACCAGTTAAAGGACCCGCATAATCTCGTTTCTCACATATAGTCTCATCCATCCTAATCCCAGTGTTTGAATTTTTTTTTAAGAATAAATTACGTTGTTCGGATTACAATTATGTAAAAAAGGAGAAAAATGTTTATAAATAATAATCTTTTCAAAATTTTACTAATCCCGGTTTTTTAATCCTATAGACTGAACCCAACGTGCGACTGACGTAACTAGCGACTACTAATGCAATAATATAATACTTAAAAAAATGAGCTTATAACCTTCGCAATATTGTAAGAAACATACAATAACGATGCGATCAAAATCGGTTTAGTGAATGAAGAAACAAAAGAGAAACAGTTATATTTTTTTTCTTTCATACTTTATAGATTTTAATTTAGATATAAAATAATGTATGTTTTTTTTAGGCTAAACTTACGAGAGGATAACTTAATCTTTTCTATTTATTACAAAGTAAAATCCACTACAAAGTTTATTTAATGTCTAGACATCGTTTTAAAAATTTTTATTTACTATTATTCATTTTAAATTGTATTTTAAGAGTTTTTTTTAAATTCATTGTTACAAAAGTTTCTTTTGAATTTAATACGCGATCATTGCATTACGAAACGTTTTAAAAAATAAAGTCGAAAGGCTTGTTAGTATAGTGAAGCTATCTTTTACTAATTCATTATTTAGAGTCTCCGCTGATCCAAAAATAATTTTTAGAAGAATGGACATTTATTATTCGAAATAACAAACAGATCCACTGTAGTCCGTTCGGTTATTTTACTTCTAGCTGGTAAGTTGTCGTTCTGAATATTGTGTTACCATGATTGATATGTATTATTCGCCATGATTTGATTAAGTATACAATGAAATAGGTTTGATAAATCTGTCAGATTCAAAATAGGTAATAAAGGGATAAGCCAGGGGATGGGCAGCGGCATCTTCTGAGCACTACAAACACCTACTGCGATCGCCAACCCGCCTGCCAAGCGTGGCAATTATGGCAATCACCCTCCTCATGAAAGACACACTTACAAACCGGCCCCTAGTCCCCGGCGGCACTGCTATTCCTGGTCATAGTGGTAGCGTGCAAGGTGACGGTAGGCCAATGGGTGCTAAGAATCTCCAGCAGAGATCCGGCTACCACAACCAATGGCAGATCAACCTGGAAACGTACAACACGCAAACTCTGCGGACCGACAAAAGATCGCTGAGCTTGAGGAAGAAGTAAGCAAGTTACGGTGGGATATATTGGGATTATCTGAATTCCGAAGAGAGGGGGAAGAATCGATAATTCAGTAACTTGTTGTATTTCCAGGAAGGCGAAGAACAGTCCCAAGGTGGTGTGGGGGTTCCTCGTCCGTAAGTCTCTCGTAAATAACGTGGTGAAGATCGAGAGTGTGCTGACCAGGGTGGCGTTTCTGATACTCAGAATAGCCAAAGGTTATTCCTTGAAGGTTACGCAGGTATATGCCCCGACCTCTATACACTCTGACTAAGAAGTAGAGACTATGTATGAGGATATTTTACAGGCAGGTATTTCACATGCAAAACTAGGAAAGCGAAGTGGTGAGTAGCTTCGAGTGGGGTAATTTGGAGTTGGGCCGCAGAACCATTTATGCCATCGACTGGCCACCTTTATGGAGAAGAAAGAACTCTTTATGATGAACTAATTCTTCAGAAAGCGGGAACACAGGAAGTGGGCCCGGTGAGTCTCGACGGTGTGACCAAGAATGAGATAGAGTTCATCAAGTCGATAAAGAACCAAATATTCATTGAACCAAAAATTCAGGCATTGAAAAAACGCAGCGTGGGTAGGCTCTCCACCGGGTGAACCGACGACCTGGTGAAGGTCGCGACAGTCCGCTCGATGCAGTAGGCGCAAGACCGGTCGTCGTGGAGATCTTTGGGGGAGACCTATATCCAACAGTGGACGTCTCTCGGTTGAATAGGTGGATGGATAGATAAAAAGCAAAAATCCGAAACGATTGAGAAAATATTTTGACTCCGTGACTCCGTGATCTAGTAATGCCAACATACAAAAATTAGACTTCAGAGGTAAAATACTCGTAAAGGTAAACGGGACTATAGTAGCATATTATGTAAGTTTTAACCGACAAGTTTTTTTTATTTTAATCACTTTGAGTAGTAATACTAGTCATAGAATTGTTCGTCCGACAGAACAGGCTAAAAGACATTCTAAAGTTCAAGCTTGTATAAACATCTTAGCAAGACGATGCCAATCCTTCTAGAATGTACCATGGAATTAACTACTATTCGGAATAAAAGTTCCATGCAAAAAATAATGAAACCGCAACGACTTTGTTACTCTATGGTTCCATGCCATTATTTTTAACACACACACACACACAAAAATAACAGAATTAAAATGTATTTATAATAATTTTTATTTCTTATTTATTTATATATAGTGTTATCTATTTCTTGTAATGAAAATAATTATTCATAATTTAATTTATTGTTTTTCGTATTTATTTACGTATAATATATAATAAGTTTTTCTTTTGCTTTATCTATGCCAATCAAAAGTTTTCATGTTATAAAGAGTGATTTTCCTGGTCAATTTTTCGCAAATTTTTCGATGAGGTCACAAAGATCAAACCTCTTTCGGCTTATATGTCGAAGTTGGTCCTAGGCGGTTACCGATAAAAATCAACTACATGACAGACTGAGGTGCCGCCAAAAGCTCTCATTACGTTGATTTAAAATAAAAAAAGGTTTAAATACCAAGTTTGGCTAATGTATCTAGTTGCGGAAATAGGAGCCTACCAACAAGTAACAAGTAACCAAGTTTGGTTTTTATTTTCTAATTTAAAATAAGGCAAGAGTGTTCTTAAAGTATCTCAATAAATGTATAATAATGTCAAACCCAAGTCCCGTTTGCGGTTACTAGTTATCCGCCATTTACTTAAGTATATACGAGAGAAATTAATTTAAAATTCAATATGATATTATTTTTAGCTAGAGGGTTAAGTGATTAATACAATGTAATTCAAATTTAATTAAAACTAGCTGTTACCACAGATCCGCCTGGGTAGCATTTTTTCTATTCACTGCGTAATTGTTGTTTTTAAATAATAATTGGAAAAGAATGGACTCTATTTCTTTGTTTAGGCCCGAAATTATTTTGGTACCTACTAAAAGAAAAAATTTCTGAAAAATAAAAACGCTTGCAAGTAACATAAGCTGTGTATTGAATGAATTATCATGGATTTAGTTCGAAATTTCAAGAATTTTATTTCATTTAGGTAGAACCATAATTATTTTCCGAAAATAACAATTACGTAACAGAAAAAGTTCTGATATAATCGGCGTAGCAGTTCCGGAAATTAACTGAAACGGACTCGATTTTTATTAAGTTGTGTTTTTTTTATAAGTTTTGTATTATCAATATGTTTTAGTAAGAAGTTATTTTGATATCACGAACAGACACTTCGATTGTATTTTTTGTACATATGTGTATTATAAATTCTGTATAAAGTCCTTATTCTTATCAGGCGACCTTTAGTTGGATTTGTTTTACAAATTCATTATTATGGGTGTAACTATAATCAATAAAGTCTTGTTCGCTCTAGTATTTTGTTCGTGCTGAGTTTGGGTTCTATCGTTCATCTATGATCGGTGGTTATTTAAGGAACAATGAGGGATAAGGCCCTCACTATAAACTATAGATAGCAATTAATTTAAAATTATTACCATATATTTTTTAATTCACGAACACAAATTTAATTAGCTGCGCCAATAATTAGTCTTCCGTGTAAAAAAAATTAAAGCGCTTAAATTATAAACAAAATAGGATTCAATAGATATCAATAAATAAACATTATTTTCCGAAGATTATTTAAAAACTATATTACGCAGTGAAGAATATATGAAACGCGAGCGGAGCCGCGAGCACACAGATAGTAAAATATATAGTAAGATATTCCTTGAATTTTGAGAAGTTGAAAATTTATATTTTACAGCCCTGTGTATAATCAAATTAAGGTTAACCTTAAAATACAAACACAGACATAGATACTGAACCGGCTAGATGTGAACATAAAATTTGTCAAGAAACGGTTTTCAGCACTACGAAGGTTTGCCAGTTAATAAAGGACCCAACGAAAACGTTTTATGAATAACATATGAAATGTCAAACCTAATATTTGCGGAATTTAGTGCAGTGTATATTTTTGATTAGACTTAAAAAAATCTTTTTTAATTCGGCTGGTGGTAGTGTCTAACTATAATCACGATTCAAAATTTGAAGGAAAAAAAAAAACTAATAATTAACGTTTTTTTTTTGCCATTTTTACATAAATTATAACATTTGTTAAAACATGTTTAAATAGTTGTCTTAATAATTATTTATTAATCAACCCGTTTACGTAAAGGTGTTTGATTTCGTCCAAAGACTACAATATAATATTTCGTCATTCTCCATTGTGCTGATGTTAAGTGCGGACGCCTTTATGGTTATTTTCTAATTAATTTCGTTTTAAACTTATTTATTAGCGTTATGTTTCTAAGGTGAATTTTATTTGATAAAACAGGTATCAATACTTATAAATTCTGTAACAGTTTTTTATGTTTTTCTTTGTACACGATATAGGCTTAGTGTTTTGACTACAATCTCACCTGATGTTAAGTGACGATGTGGTCTAAGATGGTAAACACACTAAGTGTAGAGGTACTGGTTCTCAAGTGATGCTGCCGGAACACACCTATTGGTATTTGGCGACAGGTTTTCAAACTTGAGGGTGAAAGCTAACCAGGCGGGCATTATTAGAAAACTCCCTACCTTCCCATTAACCAAAAGCTCAAGTCGATTTTAGATTTGAATATGTGGGATTGAACCCGCGTCGTTTGACACGGAATCCGGCCGCATTACCCGCTGCGCCATCATCGCTTCAAATCGGTTCAAAGCGGTTATCTTCTATTGAATATTCTATTTAATTTAGTTTTACACTTAGGTATTTATTTATGCTTGTTACGTTTCTAGCGTGAATTTTAGTTGATAAAAATAGGTCAGACCTAAAACATCAGACCTAAAAATTCTATAACATTTTTTTTATGTTTTCATTTTGTGTGTTTTATCCCTCGTGATTCATAATTCCGTCAATTTACCGGCGCTACCCTTTTCGAACAACAAACATGAAGATACATATCAAATCAGTTTAATGAACGCAGTAACTAAGGTTACCCGTACGTTTGTATTATAAATTTATGAAGGTTATCTATAGATATTAAGGAATCCATTACTATACGGTGTGCATTAATATTCACGGTTCGTGCGGTCCGTGTAAGTAGGGTTGCCAACCATCGGATTTAGATTTTTTCTAAAATATTGAATAGGCTAACCGCTATAAGCACAATCTCACTTGATTATATGTGATGATGTGATAGATCACATCACGTCCTAGAGGACGGTAAACATACTAGGTCTAGTGATATTATTTCACAAGTGTTCCTGCCGGAAGACAGCTATTGATGTTTGGCGACAAGTTTTCATACTTGAGTGGTTTGGTAATTTGCTAGGCTGCCATAATTCGAAAACGCCCTACCACCAAGCTACGGTGTTTTCCTCTACCGCAAGCTCTGGCTCATTATGAAGTCGAACAGGTGGCTTCGAATCTGAGTCCATCGACCCGGAATCTGCATTACTAACTGCGCCATCATCGCTTCCAGGTCACTTTACTGGAAAACATAATTTTCAAACTCATTTTTATTAGCATATCTACGCTTCACATTTAAAAAACAAACATTAAATAATATTTTGTTAGTGTAAGTTTTTCCGGTCTCAATGATAATTGCAGGAATATTAATAGATGTTTAAATCATAAACATTTACATTATCACGTTTTATACAAGAAATACTATCCGAAATTGTTTTATTCAAGGTAAACATAAGTTAAAATAAGTGTTCAAACTTTTGGATAATTAATAGCCACCCTAAGAGTGGGTGTCATGACCTATTAAATAGACGGACAGTCGTAGAGGTCGATTAAGTTCCTATAATGATTGTAAAATATGGTTTTATGAACGCGTTTCACGCTCATTCGAACACAAGAGATCGACTAGACAAGAAGAAACTCAGTATTAATTATATCGACGGTTCATACTTTCAGTACAGACAAAAGACAGCAGACTCTCAACAAGCTGCACGACTTGAGTAATGCGATATCACCTGTCACCGACGGTGCATACAACCGCACAGAATTATCCTGGATTCACTGTAGTTGATACTTAATCAGCTTAGTAAATCAGCATTTTTATTCTTAATTTATAACAACTATGTGGCGTTATATACAGTTCTGAGAATGTCACGTGTATACAATTATGTCATACTTTTTGTTAGTTTTCAAGATGGCGATGTTTTTGCTCGAACTACCACGGAGTTTTTGTGGCAAATCAGAAAGTATGTTATGTATTATTATAAAAACTACTACACGAAAAAACTAAAATCGATTACGACAAAATAATCTTTTTTTTTTCAAATGTAAAATAAATAAAAACGCAATATATATATTTTTAATTAACATGATCACGTTCACATGAGTTAGTTCATTCTATAATTGCACAGAATTATCATGGTTTTTTTTTTTTTTAATGTTTGCCTTTTTTGTTGTATTTACTGTTTAGGATTGCTCAATTCATATTTATCTATGAATGTAATATTGTTTGTTACTTACTATTCCAGGGACGTGGGTAAAAAAGCCTGTACTAAATAGTTTACCTTTATTTACCCAATGAAACACATTCTCGCAGCGATTCCGGCTGCCACTTATAATGCAATTCGCATACCGCGTGTCACATTATGCTAATACAGGTCGGCTAGAAGAAATTCCACTGAAATTCTGTACAGTTAGGACATTGTTTCTCCTTTCTCTTTACCTGTTTTTAGTTCTAATATAGTTTTTACCTATATATTGCAATAAAATTCTCATTGAAGTGTAAACTGCTTTAGACGGGTTAAATGATTTTCACGGTGTGACCAGGTTAAATTATACGGAAATACCGAAACCGCGTTGAGAAAATTCTGAATTATACGTACAGTTTTACACTGCAGTTAAACCGAAAAAATATACCGAATTTCTAAAAATGGAAAATAGTAAAAAATACTGTTTTTCTATAGTTTCGAGTTTTCATTTTTGTCTGCAGTCCCAATAGCTGCCTAGTTTTTACACTGTATAGGCTCAGTGCTTTGACCATGATTTTACCTGATGTTAAGAGAGGAAGCGGTTCAGAATGGTAAACACACTAAGCCTATAGAGGTACTGGTTCTGAAGTAATGCTGCCGGAACAGAACTGTTTGGCGACAGGTGTTCCAAACTTGAGGGTAGTTATCTTTTTTTTTTTTCCCCCGTGGGGAAAATGCATTTACGCATACCCTCCCCGGTGGGCTGGGAGGGTTATGTGGGACTCACCCATGCGCTAAGCACCGGGAATACCCACTAAAACCCCACGCCTTCTTGCACCGTATTGTTGCCGGGGGGCAGGAATTTGTCGCGTGCAATACTTCCGCTCCGCCCGACCGGTGTGGACTCTTATATCAGGGCCTCGTCTTGTGCAGATACAGGTATACTATCTGCCCTCACTTTCGGTCCTGTTTCCCCGGCTTTGCAGCCTTATGCTGCTTTGGATGACACATTTGCCATCCAAAGGAAAACTTCTTCATGGCGGTCGGAGGTCTGTCTCCATCCGCCGTCGCCTCCACCCCCTCCGTCGGACGCGGGAAGGAGTTCTGGTGTGCCTCTCTCTCTCTCTCTCCGCCGCCTCCTTAGCGAGCATTTATTAAGTAGTTATCTACCCCAACGGGCATTATTAGAAAATACCCTATCATCATGCTATGATTTCTTCACTATGGTATCGTAACAGCCCTTTAAATATTTATTTATGGTTTTACTAATATTTTTTTGTAGTTTCTATTCATATTTTCACTACTTTTTATTACTTAATGTATAATTGAAATTATTCATTATTCATTACTTATTTTATATAACAAATGATGCCCCGAGCAAAAAAAAAAAAATTGGTACCTCCCCGCCTTGACTATTCATATGCATAAAAAATAGCAACAAATGATTTTTAAAACATTTTTTTGATAATACTTCAATGTTATATGTCCAGTTGTACAGAATATTAAATTACCACCTTATTCGGCCGAGCTTTTCTAAACTCTTTTTTTTATTGTCGCGTCACACGCATATAACACTCGTTCTTTTCGGCCGTTAACGACTTCATTCAAGCTTGGATTTTTCGGTAAAAGTTTCGACCGAATACTTAAATTTGTCAAACTTGGTTGCAAACATAAGAAATTTGACTATCTGTAAATTTGTTTGTTTGTCTTCATATTTGAGGAAAAATATGACATTTTTGTATTATTTACTCCTGTGTATATTTTTGTCTGCCAATAAAAACAAAAGACTCTCCTTTTTCTTCATTCATTTAGTTTTTTAGGTACGCAGTGGAGAGTTTATGAAACGCGGGCGGAGCCACGTGGACACAGCTAGTTGAAATGTAAAGACAAAATCATAATCGTGTCGTAAGACATACGTTCAGACATGTATGGCTAGTACAAGTCCAATATCAGGGTAGTGCGATCTTCTTCCAATACACTTACCATGAATAGATATGGGTACTCTTTTTGAAACGAGCTCAGGGTATGTTTCTTCGATGTAATATGTAGTAACTACCATGTATTTAGTTTTCTGAGCTTTTATCTACGTAATAGGTAGCTTATAAAAACTATGCAATTTATTATTTGCAGGTAGTGCAATTTAAACAAGACGGTTAAAAATTTTCTCATCTTTGTTTAGGTGTCTTCGCTTCAATGGTTAATAGAACATCGGTCATATGGCTAGAACTTTACAAGGATTTTTGTGACACTTCAAAATTAACTTTTTATGTGTAGCTCAAAGGGCAGTGGAAAGGGCTATGGTTGGAGTTCCACTGCATAGACGAATGAGGAGATCCGCAGAAGAACCAAAGTAACCGACATTGCCCGAACAATTAAATGGCAGTGGGCTGGGCACATTGTTCGCATAACCGAAAGAAAGGAAATAAATAATTACTTTATTAATCTACTTCTGCTAACTTCGACATATCTGTTGTTTTAATACCATTAATAATTTTCAAATCGGTGCCAGCTTACGAATAACAAATTGGTGTATATGTTCGTCGCTAATTATTTAAATTTATATACTTATATCTAGCCTTGCCCCTCGGCTTCGTCCGCGTTGAATAATGTCTTCCGGTAGAATTTTAAATTATCTTTAAATAATATTCATATGTATAAATACCTTATTATGTAACTATATAAGTACATAAATAAAGAATTAATACGAGTTTATTTAAGTACATTTTTATAAACTACGTTTTTTGTTTTCCTATCTTTTGCCATCAGTATTCGCGTGCGTGTGGCACATTCGCCTGCTTTCACGTGTCTGCCCGTTCGGGTAAGCATCAGGCATATTTCCACACCTACACACCGCACCGTACCACGCCGCGTTCCGCTGCCTCCCGCTGCGCTAAGCTGCACACAGACGCGCTCTGCCCCCTCCCCTCCCCCTACGTAAATGTTACATCAGAATAGCTCTAATATTTTGTCTCTTGTCGCAAACTTATAAAAACATAAACCTAATACATATTACCGTAAAAAAAATTTCATTCAATTGTTATTTGAAACCCTTGAGGGCAAGTTTTACATTAAAATATCATATTTATCTATATCGAATCAACAGCCTAAAAAGAAGTTGCAAGCTTCTAGCTCCATACAACTTAACAATTAATGACGATAATTCCATACAACTTTTCATCCCCTTACAACCCTTTTTTACCATTAACAAGTATCCTATGTCCTTTCTCAGACTCTAGGCTATCTGTGTACAGTAGTTTCGGCGTGAAAGCGCGACAGACAGGCAGAGTTACTTTCGCATTTATAATATTAGTAAGGATAAGGATTATGATGAAGTTTAGGCAGTTATTTTAATTTATAAATGAGTATGTTGGTTAACTCTAACTGGTACCGACTCCAATATTATTAGTGGAGAAACCTCGGTAGTGCATTAAGCAGCGTGTAAGTCTCATTATTAATGGTATTAAAACAAAGGATATATCGAAGTTAGCAGAAGTAGATTAATAAAGTAATTATTTATTTACTTTTTAGTGCACTTTTACAGTATATTATTTTGAAGTTAATTAAAAAAGGTTTGTTTTCAACTTCTTGGTTTAGGTGTACTTTTAGGTATAGTTTTGAAGCCAGTTTTTGATTTTTCTTTAAAAATAATTTTGTTACCGTATTAATTCGTTCTTTTTCCTCTTTTTTATTCACTGCTAGTCCATATAAATAAAGTACGATAACAAAAAATATTTTTTAATCCTACTCATTAAAATGTTGCACCTCCCATAATCACATTAGCAAAATAAAATAGATAGTGACTGCAATACGGAAACACTTAAATAGCTGTGGAAACAAAATTTCCTTTCTTTTGATTTCCATGAGATCCACTGATCAGATCCAGACGTGGTGACTATGGGACTACCTCGAGAGTGTACTCCTTAGAATAAAATAAATAATTTACAAATCAGTCTACAAGTGACGGAGAAGTCGCGTAACAAACATATGATAAAAAACATACAGGCGAATTGTTAACCTCCTCCTTTTTAAAGTCGGTAATAATTAGGGTATTGTGAAAAAAAAAAAATCGAATTAATGAAATTGTGAACCAAATACGATTCAATGGACAGGATCATCAAAATATTATTTTCTACAGATTATTTAAATTCACTGTGAAGAATATAAGAAAGGCGAGCGAACAGCTAGTTCTAAATAAATTGACAACAAAATATCAAGTCCACATTTAAAACTGTTGATTAGAATTTCTTTTATCATAATACCAAAAGTAGTTTGTATTTTAACCGAGGAGTTTTATCAGTCTAGCAGAAACAATTTGAAGACAAACAATGTGTTAAGAATAGGTATCAATAAATACGTTACAAAGTGACCCATGTGATGCGAATATCATTTTTCATAGCATTAAATTTATGAGGCGAAAAGTTTTCTTATCTCCAGAATGTTCGAGCTCGGCTGAACAGGGATAAGCGTCTGGAATTGATTACGTAAGTGAGAAAATACGTATTCTCTTATTTGCACTAAAAATTTTGCGAAATGACTTTGCTGCCTGACCACCACCCTACACTCATTTGATGTTAGGTGTTGTTGCAGTCCAGGTTTATAAACAGAATAAGCCTAGAGGTAATTGGTTTTCATGTGGTGCTGTCGAAACACCCTTATTGGTGTTTGGTGACAGGTTTTTAATCTTGAGGGTGTTAGTTAGGTTGACATTATTAGGGAATGTCCTACCACCATGCTCTCTCACGATACTTTCCTTCACGGGAAGCTCAAGTTCATTATAGAATTGGTTAAGTGGTTACAACCTCATTTTTCTAAGTACATATAAAAAAAAGTTTTTTTTTAAGTCTATACAATTCTACAAATATTAAATAATAATCAATAAATAAATCTTCCATTCCATTGTTAAATCCTTTTACTATATTTTACTATATCAAATGTTATTCAAATCAAGCATCTGTCTATTGGCAACTCGCCCATAGTCCTGCTGCCAAACTGTTCGCGGTTAGCACTTAGTTTAACATGTCTATATAAGTGCATACATAGCTTATAATACATTCTAAGCTCCAGTGTTATGAAGATTTGTGTAAAGACGTTTGTATCTATATACTAAATACTAATCTATATGTAATTTAGCAGATGTTCTTACTATTTAACTATAATAGAGTGCAAATGATTTTTTTTTCTTTATAAAGATTGTCTGTCTGTCTCGAGGCTGTCTCAATTAATCGATTGACATGATTCTTAAGAATCATAGATACATTTTCTGGAGAGATTTTACTACTTTTTTTTTTCGTTTTCCACAAAATAAGTCCGCTCAAGTACGATACATGATAAAAGCTATCTAAGTGGTACGATAAAAAATGTTACCTAATAAAATTATATCCTAAAACCAAACATATATATTTATTATAGTTTAGTTCTAGTGGGTTTTTGAATTAGTAAGCACGGCCACAGGCTGAGAAAAATTACCTTTCCCTTTATAACAATACTAACTCGCGCCTGCAGCTCCGCCCGCGTTTTTTATGTTCTTTAGGTGTAAGTGAGAAGGTGCATACAAAATTTAATTTATACCTAACCTAAGAAAAAGAAATGAATGAAGAATAATGAGAATGTTTTTTATTAGCGGGAAAATTGTACATAAGAGTAAATAAAAAAAAATGAGAGAGAGATTCGATGGAATCCGGAATGGATATAGTCTAGAAGCATCTACGAGAAATTCTGCGTCAAATGGTACCTAGTAGTCCCATCCCGATATGTTAAGTGTCAAAGTAACCTTATTTTCCTTTTATAGGTATAGATAGATTTAAGAATTATTATAAAAATATCCCTCTGTATTCTAATAGTTATTATGTGTTATCATATTTAATTTTGAAATTTATTTTCATTATTATTCATTCATTTCTAAAAAGTGAAAATTGTTGTGCGTCACAAAAAAAATTCAAACAATATTGAAGTATGAACATAAAATGCATATCTTGTAATAAATATAATTGTTGTTTGTTTCAAGTTCTCCATTTGTCGTTAGCCCTTGAGCGCCCATCAAAGGTTAATAGAATTGGTTCTGAATTAATGGTTAATGGAATTATCTCTGGTTAGGTTAGCGTTGAAATTAATGGATTAAAATTATTTGTTTTGTTTAATTCCTGTGCTGCTTTTAATAGAAATAAAATTTGTATTTGAATTATTCTAAGAAGAAATATATAAATATGACATTATTATAAAGGGCTAAATGAAATTAATAAGAATAAAAAAACAGTATTTATGAACCCATTTATTATACAGAATAAAATTTAAGTTATAAACGACCCTTCTTAAAAAATAACTAACTATATGATCCAAATAAAATGATCATAAAGATCTGTGTGAGTTTAAAAAAAAATATATACACCAGGCTGCCATAAAAGGTCCTTATTATTGATGGGGTTAGTTATGTCTATCATTCTGAACTTAGGATTTGAGTCAGCAATAGAACCCTCTAAAGGTTTGTCTACGATTATCCAAGATTGCCCCGTACTTTGAACTTTGGTCTCATTAAAAAATATTTCACGAGTCGTAGAGAAGATATCGCATTTTTTTTCAAATTACCTAAATCCTGTTTACCAGAACTTTTGAAGAGAGCGCCTAAGACACTCACCTGGAAACCTCAGCTTAGGAATTACGCGGAATTTGCCACGGACTAACCTACGGTAGTTAAGGGAAAATACGGATCTCAAGATCCCTTAAAGAACCCATGTAGTTCTTGCATGTAGTGTGCAGTGTAATGCGAACATAATATTTCTATTATATTCAATCAATGACTCGTAATTGTAAAAAAATATTAATGGAACATCTGTTCAGTTGATCTTTGTCAGGTGATTCACATCCCGCTTGTCTCCCGTGCCCCTTTTATTTACGACTTACGACATTCATTTGAAATGTCCTAACACGCTTGTACAATAAATATAAAGGATTCTAAAATCACTGTGCAGTTGTATTCGCGGATCGTGCCGCCCCCCGAAACTGGGTCACGTCACAGATAACTTTATTTATTGTTATGGCAAATTGTGTTAGGATCGAAAAGGCGGCTTCATTAACCGCGAATAGAATTGGCTACTTGTGGCTTCTGAATCGGTTGATTTTAAGCACACATCGAGATTATATAAGTTATACATATAACTAATGTTTGATTACAATCTAATATGATACTTAATGTGTCGATTACCCATAAAATAAGACAATACGAAAACAATAGAAAGCTTAGTTAGGTTAGTGCTCAAAGGGTTAATAACAATAAACCTGACAATGTTAATATGCACAGTTTCAAAAAGGACTGGCCTTGAGCTGCCAAAATACATTTAAAATGGTAATGCGAGGTTGCTTAATGGTTGTTTTGTTACTTACTCGAAAATGCCATCATACCTAAATTTGATTTTTCCTTCATCCAAAGCTAAGAGTTAATATAGAATTTCAACTCGCGTATCTGATGTCTAGATTTGAAAGGGTTCAAATTTTGACACAATTGTATTAAAGATCATTTGTATCTCTAAAACCACTTCTAACGAGAAACTCGTGTAATCTTTATACGTTTTTATACGAACTAGTTTTAATGGTTTGAATAATTACTGTATTTCATATCAAATAGGGTTTAACTCTTCTACTATCTTTCACGACGGGCTGGTACTTGTGATGGGTTTAAACATGGACGCAAATTCTATTACAATAAGACGAGCACTAAGTAAAAGCAAAGACTAGTATAATTTATCATTGTTTTTTTTGAAGGAGCTTCTCTATTTTTTAGAGTTTCATATAAATATTTAACCCTTCAGGTGCTGGAGAGTAAATATCATCAATCCTCTATTTGTTTTTGTTTTTTTAAAACGCGGAGCATATGAAAATGCATTAGAAACTGTAGCTTTCTTAGTATATTGTGAGATATGTAATTGAATATTTCTCAAATCCAAAATTAAATAATGTTATAACTAAATAAACAGACAAAAATAGGGAAAAAATGTTTCCCTTGGTCCTGAAAAGGTTAACGCTTTAACCAAATCATTAACCTAACCCAAGTAGTAAACAGAATAATATTAAACCGCCCACATACAGAACAAAGAATTTCATAACGTATTCATTTTAATTTGCTCATACAAACTGAATTCAAGTAAAATAGAACGTAAACAGGCATGCCCATTTTGTACTAGTGTATTGTGGAATAATTAGACTAGGTAGAGGCTCTGTGGCGCAGACTGAGTTGTAGTTAGTGACGGCCATTGTTGTGGGCTCAAAGCGAACGCATTGTTGTTTTGTTACTTTAGCTCTATGGATTTACATTGTTGACAGGGTTTCGACGTAGCGTATTATAATAACGGTGATTTAAATGTATTACATTAATTAAAAAAATATTTCAAATGTTATTTTTAAAAATCTAGTTTGAGATAACCAATATTGAAAAATCATATTTTAATCTTCTGTAATCTTATACTGTCTACATAAGACGGCGCATGACTTTGCTTGAGGATATAACTATGATAATGTATGACGTGATTAAAATAGGTTTATCTTTCATTGTCTTTGGTAAACCTATTGATATATATTAAGTGCAATCATTTTGTATTATTTAGATTTACTTTTGGGACAGCACTTTGTATAAATATTCATTGGCGTTTGGCAAGAATGTTTTATTTTTAAAAGGATACAAACGTGCCTTTTAACTGAAATAATATTGTTTGTAAATCTATAGTAGCGCGTAATTAATTGAATTATGTTATGACTTCACAAAGTAATTATATTTTGTCTTTACTACTACGCGTAAACCTTGTAAATATTGTAGTCATATGTGAAAAGAGCCAAATTAAAGTCCCTTGGAAATATAACGATTTATCACTTGAAATAATTAGTCTGTAATGCTAAAATTTTTGCATCACTACCTATTTCTTAATTGGGCGAACTATGTTTGCGTTGATAGTTTGCCAATGGAGCCTAATTTTTGTATCGGACATATTTTTGGTCATAAAAAAGGAAATTACTAATAAATTTACTAATAATTACTCACAAATTCAAACACTTGTTCGTAAAACTGTGCATTGAATCGTGTCTAGAGTTTACGATTCATGAGTTCGACGGTTTTAATTTTTTTACGCGGAACGCTAATTATTTTCCAAGAATAAAAGTTCAGCTATCCAACAGAAAATATCCCGTCAAAATCGATGCAGCGGTTCCGGAGATTAGTTGGAATAAACAGACAGACGGATAAAAATTAAAAAAAAATGCTTTTGGATTAGGTGTCTTATACATACACGTACATATATATGTATTTAGTAAAAGGATGTTATTCTGATATTACAAACTGACACTTCAATGTTTTATTTATTTGCATAGATATATCATTAGATAAAGTAATTTGGGTATAGTTTGTTTTTTTTTTTTTAAACTTGCAATAATGTTTGTAGATGAATTTTAGCACCGGGCTAAATCTAGTAGGTATATTAGATAAAACAAAATGTATTTCCAAATATATCAATTCACATCTACGTGTACACGGCGTGATTAGTCGAGAAATGAGTAAACATGTAAAACACCTGAACACATATTTATCACAGGGAAATCTTTCATAAAAGTTCCTTAGGCTGTCCCAGTAGAGTTACCATAATTCTGCAAAATAGAATAATTATTTTATTTCAAATACGGTTAGTGACTAGTGTTTATGGAAACAACAGACTGAGTTAATAATATAATGAAAAATACAATACATTTAATTTCAAAAAATCCATTGGATTATAAAATTCTAAGATACAAACTATTAAAGTTTTTAGTGGAGATTGCTGTATCTTTTCCCCAGCAAAACTAATTTTTGTACATACTTGTTCGAGATAGTACAGATAAGTATCACGGATATCACCTCCAAATCTCCTATTTCTTGCCGAGGGTCTGGTGACACACTGGGTCGCTCAGGGCGAAAATATAAGGAATATGTCCTCTTACCGAGCAATCTCTCGTGCACATCCAATCCCGGGGATCCTGCAGCTTGCGTAGTAGCGTGGAAGCGGTGTCAGGCGTGATGCGGCGATATGATGAATTATTATAAAAATTGCGGTTTGTGCAGCGGAGCGGTTGCGCGTATAATTTAACTAACTGTCAAATGTTAACTAGCGGCGCGGGTTGCCAGGCACGAGAAAATCACTCGGCAAGAATGACAGTGATTCCTGACATTCTCACCCCAGCAACCGAATGATTCACCAAGTATTGTCCATGTAAAACAACATTTTGGATGAAATTTTAGTCGTTATCTTAATATTATTTTCAGTGGTTTAGCCTTATGTATGTTTGATTTTTTATGACATAATAAAAAATGAGTTAACGTACCCATTGTACCTATTTACATAAATACGTATTATGTGTTATAGATTGCTTATATGGATATATTATCTGTCTGTTGTGTATGAACTTATTTAATCATAGAGGTAGAGAAATAAAGAGAAAGATGAGGACGTTTATGTGATTGATTTTCGATCACTTCATTCGGTTCTTCAAAGAGCAATGGAGAGGGCCATGCGTGGAGTTTCACTGCATGATCGAATCAGGAAGGAGATCCGCAGAAGAACCAAATCAACCGACATTGACGACCTATGTCTTGGAGTGGACGTCTTTCGGTTGAATGGATTCGATTCTTTGATATGTAAATAGACAATCTTCGAAATGCAAAAATTCTACAACCAAGCATTTAATTGCGCCCTACAAAATTTGCTCCTAATTGTGTCGAAGACGTGTGCAACTTAGCGTCCCTTTATCCAAGTGATATATTTGACTGGAAAAAATTTTCAAGTAACAGCTTACACAACAGAAGTTCGTTACAAAGCCGCCGGATGACGGGGATCAGGTGACGTCATTACCTAGATCCAGACGTAGTGCCGCTCTTGGATGCAGTTTCGAGCCATTTACTTGATGTTTTACGAGGTACTTTACTGTTTCCATTAGATTTATTTGTACCCGGTAAATCGTGTGAGAAAATATGGATATTCCTTCGGTTTAATCAGACTAATTGAGTAGTCATACCTAAAGGTATATTCTCACAGCACTATTTGATCCAGGCCGGCAAAGTTAATTCATTTAAACCGGAAAACTTTGCTGCCCCACATAGCAACTGATAGATTATTTCAAGAAGTCCAAATTTCCGCTAGATCCCACGTATATTTTCGCTCTCCTTAGAGATTTTAAACTCATATTTAGATAACTTTTGTGTGCGTAGCGTGTATAGTTTTTAACACGTCACTAATGGTACATAATATTTTAATAATTACCTATCCTCATATTATGAAGAGGAAAGATTTGTTTTTTTAATTTAACGAATAAACTTAAAACTACTGGACGGATTTGGATGAAATTTGGTATGGAGATAGTTTGAAATCCAGGGCTTGACATAGGATAGTTTATTCCGAAAGTTCTACGGGAACAGGAACTACACGGGTAAAACCGCAGAGAGCAGCTGGTACTTTATATATATGTATACTTTTTATATAAAAAGTGAATGTTGTTTTTTTTGTGAATAAACTCAAAATCTAAGCAGCTGTTTTTTTATCTGTCACTTTTATAAAGTTACATTATCAGCGAGTAACACAGGCTATGCATATTATTTATTAGAGTTTTATATGTACCCATGCGAAGTCAGGACTGGCCACTAGTTATTTTAATATTTTATATTTATTTATTATTTATACATCTTTCATTTCTTTGATATATCGATTACCCATAAAAATGAGACAGTTCGAAGACAATAGGAAAACAATGAAAAGCTGGCGTAAACGCCAGGTTAGTGCTCAAGGGGTTAAAAAGATTTTCTTCTTTTCAATTTATTCGGTTTTTTCCTTGGTGATATTTTTAAAGAGGTTGTATTTCATTCAATTTTTTGAAATGGTATTATTCTTTAAATAAACCCCTGCGGGATACATTTTTTACAGCGGTGGTTTTCCTCGCAGTCCAGGTTATAAGGCCAAGGGGCTCGTTCCCAGTTTATTTGAAGAACACACACTCCTGTAATTATCTCAATTGACGGCGGATAAACAAGGTCCATTCCGCAGAGCGAATACACGCTGAGCTCACCCTTGTTCACTCACGTACCTTCTCTAAAACCAGAGTTATACTGGAAGACATGTCTCCGAGCCAAGAATCAGGTAACCTTTTGAGACGGCTGAAACCAGATTATGATTGGTCTGACATACGGCACGAGAAGATTCTTGACATCACATTAAGCCATGTGGTCTTACAAATATACGGGCCGGGAGGTCTGAATGGTTAACTTATAAATTTTTGTAGTCCTTTTCCAAATTTTGCCAATGCTTACTTAATCATGGGGGGGAGAGGCAAGAGCTTATTAAATAGCTGACAAGGGGAATTCAAAAATGTCCAAAATTTTCTATACGTAATCCTTGTACGGCTTCTTAGAGGAATTGGCTCTCTTAACAAATCTTCTTAACTTGTTTGGCGACAGATTTTCAAACTCAAGGGTGCCCTAAACATAATTCTATGGTTTAAATACGATGTTGTTCTTTACCGAAAGCTCGGGCTTGTTATGGCATACAATAGGTAGGTATCGTTGATTTTAATTATTTTATTAATCACGAGCTAGCGCCTGCAACTTTGTTCGCGTGAATACACTTTTAAAGTAATTCTTTCGTCTGGATTAAAACTGAATAGGTTTATAGTTTTTTTAATTGTTAGCACTTAAAGAAAAGTTTCATTGTAAGATAGACATAGACATCCATTTGGCACATTCAGAATAGAGAATTCAGAAAATTATTATAAGATGATAACTGCATATAATGTTTTAAAAAAGCACCTAGATTCAAATTGATTTAGTAGATTTTACGTGATGCGCGTCCAGGTATGTGTTTAACACAAATACATTTTTTTTAGAATTTATTAATATAGTCTGGCAATATTTCATATTAAAAAAAAATTATAATGCACAGCACAGTGACTGCACTGGACCTGATGGTAAGTACAGTACAATCCTTAACAGCGGCGACTGACACTGAACAGAATTCACTGCCAGTCACCGCTGTCATGCTGGCCTGCTTAAATACCTCTTCACGCCTCTTTTGAAGGACCTAATATCATATGAAGGAGGGAACACGCTGACAGGAAGACGGTTCCATAACATATAGTCTGTATGTGTTCTTACATTATGTGTTCTATATATCCTGTTTTAACTACCATAACATATAGTAACATATAGTCTGTATGTGTTCTTACATTATCTGTTCTATATATCCTGTTTCAACTATGCCGTGCGGTAAAGAGATCGTTCTGTCATATTAAAGGTATTTTATTTATAAGGGTGAAAATAGTATAAACTAACCAGCACTAAAAAGATTGTTTCCAAAAACATGAAAAATTTACCATTTTATTATTTACTGTCTGTACCAGTGACTTCGTTCACGTGTGGAATTTCGTTTTCATAAATCGACTACCTAACTAATATTTAGATAGACATTTTTGTTCTTAATCTAAACTTATTTCATTAATTTTACTGGTATTCGTCTTGTATGCCGAAGAAATTCCAAAATTTGTTTCTCTTTAAACTGAAGTTCTTCAATAGCCGCTAAACAGAGAAAAATAATAAAAAAAATGTCTCAAACGGTTTTATTTTTGCCTATATATTAATCACGAGTCACTGAAAAATAATATTATATTAAATTATATATTTTGTATGAACTACCTATTGTTTCTGTAAAAATTAACAGACATTCTTAAAATATAATTAAAAAAAAAAAAAAAACCTTGATTGATTTTTGCCTTTCAAATGTCATGTAAATATTTCTTTTGGTTTCTTATAAAGATCTTATTTACTTAGACTTTTTTTCTCTGTTGATTTGACCCAACGAATTCACTGAACTAAACTAACCGATTCTGTCAAAAAAAACAGCCGTTTGCTAATTACCTAGGATTCTTAATTAATTGTAATTAATTAAACCGACTCAGAAACGCCTAGTAATGCCCAATTAATTTCACTTCGCTCCAATTAAGTCGTTAATGTTGATGTTATTACTTTAACTGCTGCAGTTAAAGTAATAATTGAGGGGGGCAATTGCCATCGTAATAATATTTACTTGGTTTACATTAAGTAGGAATAGGTTCGTAAAATAAAAATAAAACTTAACAAAACAAAGAAACACAACACTATCTAGTTAAGTACCGGGAGCGCTATCTGAGGTTTTTAAAAAGAAAACGAGCGAGTCGTTACAGAGTTTAATGTAGACTGCCTATATTTTACATACAATCTTATAACTAAAACTTATCCTATGAGCAACGGATGTTTGTCGCTTCACAATTATTAAAACCTTATCGCGCGTACTCAGCGTCGCCCGCCCATAGCGTATGCTGATTAAACCGCTGTTATAGTATTTAGTTAGTATTTAGGTAGGGTGCAGGCTGCATCAGCCGCAGGGGGCGACGCGGTGCTTGCGAAAGCCATCCCGTATCGCCCCCATCCCAAATGCGGCGGACGGCCCCGGGGGTTTAGTGGGTATTTCCGGACGCTTCACGTCCGGGTGAGTCTCACAATGGCACGGAGTCGTCCCTCCGTGCCCCCTTACCGATTGCATTGGGGGACTTCGGTCTCACTAATGCAATAGGTAAGGGTAGAGCGTAAATGCATTCCCTCGTCAAAAAAAAAAAAGGGAGCAGACTGCATAACTATCTCTTATTCGCAAAAACACCCCAGTCGAGAAGATTCAAGAAATAAACAGAAACTAGATAAATATATGTTTTTAACATAAAAAAAGAGTTCTAATTATAATTATAACCGTTGTTAGCGGAATCACAGAGAGGGGCTTCATTTCCAGACATCACAATCGTTCACGTAATGATCCACCACCCTGTAATAACCTTTGGAAATCAAAACTTGCTCAGCATAGTGCTTCAAATCAATGTCAGGTAAATCGGTAATGTTAATATTTGAACTTGACTTGAATGGACTTTAATAACAATTCATCCCGTATTATATACCTTTAGGGCTTGATTTTATCAAAAATCCTTTTATAGTGGATGCTAACATCATAAAATGCATCTAATAGCAAAATTTCTTAGGCTAAGGCTCTGCGTTGATGAACCAGTCAATATATAGAAATACACGACCTTTATCTTTGTACCGATTTCCTTTTCGAGATCCGGTAAACGCCAGTCTTATCACGATCTATTGCTTGCGTGATGCTGTGTGAGGAAGTTAGCATTAACAAAAATAAGAAGACGCGAGGATACAAAATATATTGTCAATAATATTATTGTACCTTTAAAATTCACTACGTAAAATTCTTGAAATGGAAAAGATAAAATATAACGGAAAGAGTTAGTTTGCGATAATTTTATTTATTTAACACTTTTTGCACACACATATGTACGAAGGCGAATTTAATGCCTTAGGCATTTTCTCCAAGTCAACCTTAGGGCGGTGAATTGATTAACATCAAAAAAATACATTTATTAATTAGACATGGGTTGTTCCGGATCGTGATAGGCCTAAAACCCTAAAAATTTTTTGCTGTAATGAGTTTTTAACGGGATCTTAGTCTATTATGTGTCTTTGATTAATTAACTTAAGTATTTGACCATATGTAATGTAATTTTGGTGGCGGTTTGCATGAGTTTATTGTGCACAGGTGAATTATATGGGAAATAGTGACGCGCAACGATTATTCTGAGGTGCCACGAAAACTCCATGGAAAGTTCTAGCAAGATGATTCACCGTTTTGAAGAAGCTGATTGAAAATATAACGTTACCCACATGACACTGAAATGCGAATGTAAATCGCAGATTGCTATTAACCCCATGAGCACCTTCCCGGCGTTTACGCCAGCTTTCCATTGTTTTCCTATTGTCTTTCTATTGTTTCATTTTTATGGGTAATCGACATATTAATTATCAAATACAAATATTTTTATTTCCTCAAAACATTAACAAAATAATATAGCCTTAACTAAGACTCCAAACTAGGCAGTGCCAGTGACTTGGAAGCCTAAGATACCAAAATAGACGTACCATAAAAATGTTGGCGGCGCAGTTATGGCTTTAATTAAAGGACGATTTGAATAAAATAATTATATAATAGCTAAGTGTAAAAATAAGTCTAATTTGTGCTTGAATGTGGGCCAGAGAAGTGCAATTCTAGAACTGTTTGCTAACATAGTATCTTCAATAGATGTCCTGTTTTTTCATAGGAAATGCTATTAAATTAAGAAGAAGAATTTTCTCCAAATATTGATTTTTATATTATAAGATTCAATTTTGTTTCATTATTCTATGGGCTTTATCATAAAACGTAGCAACAAAAAATAAATGTTACAAAAATAACACTTTGCGACTCTACGATTTTTACATAGCTGAAGTCTCGGACGAGCGATGACTACGTTTCTCTAATTAGGTTTTTTATAATAGCTTCAAGTTAATTTACTTTTGTTAAGAAACTCTTCTGGTTAATTGACAAAAGAGAGTCGAAATGGTTAGAGAGGGAATATAGAGTTATATTGCTATTTTCATTATTTTGGATACGTGGGGAGGATGGATGAAAAATTGGCGAAGCATATTTACAAGGTGAGGGTGACTGGGCACGTTTGTAAGGAGCGACTTAGGCGAATAAATCTCGACCAGATCGAAGATGTTCTGAAGAAAGGTCAAGTTAAAAGTACTCATGTGGGTTGCCACTGCCCTTCTGCAATCTTAAGCCTTGTTCCTACAAGAACCCAAAAAGGAAAAGGAGGTGGCCTTTTGGCTAGTGGCGGGTAAGAGGGGGCATATAAATATAATGTTGCTGTTAAGATATCCGATGATATTTAGATGATGGTGACTGTCAATAGGTTCTCATTTATTGGGTTTATTCGTCGTTTTTTGGCTACGAGTATACTTCATTTAATATGAAATAAATTTGAGTCATTTTGTCGTACCCGTTTATAAAAGAAATATATCTCATTAAAATTCCTATTTATCTTTGATGCTGGTTCTGTTTATAGAAAGTATACTTTTTGCATTTATTTTTAAGTTGGATTAAAAATGTTGCCAAATACTAATAGGTGTATTCCGGCAGCATCACTTGAGACCCAGTACCTCTAGGCTTAGTGCGTTTACCATCTTGGACCACATCATCACTTAACATCAGGTGAGATTTTCGTCAAAGAATTGAACCTGTAACGCGTAAAAAACCATATTACAATACATGCAAAAAATAATTAATAACATATTTTCTCTAATTTCGAAAGATTCGTTTAGCAAAAAAATCCGAAACCACTGAATAAAAGAGTAAATTAATATTTGAGTAGAATATGTAAAGCCTGAAGATAATTTACAAACAAAACTCAATTAACTGCACGATCTTATTAACCAACTCTTTTATTTAGAAGAAAACTAAAAGATATATGTACCTACTTTCTTAAAACACATATAACATTTAATACGTAAAGTCAATTATATCTATTGAAATAGAATAACAATACATATTTTCCTTATGCTCAAACCAAGTCTGTGAGAGACATACTGAAGCATTAGATGCATTTATAGCAAACGAATGGTGTATCCACTCGCTTTATATTGGACACTCTGCCTGGGTTTAATATCACTACCGCTCGTCAATATGGCTCTCACTAGCACTACAATTATTAGCAAAATGCTGCTGCTCGGCCTGTTTGATAATACCAGGTGCTTGGGAGTCGATACTGTGACATACGAGTACATAGATTAAACAACAACATCAACTAACAAATTTTTACGATGGTAACATTGGAGTTTGATTGATATAGCGCTATCTTATTTTTTATGCTGTGGTTATTGCTTTTAATTCGATCTTAAGTTTTATTGGTTCCATTTTACGCAATATATCTGTCTCTGTAGTTTGATTATTATGCAATAGTGTGTTAAAAACAATGACTCGAAAGATCATTACTGAGATGTCAAAATACTCCCTTAAAAGTTTAAAAAAAGATAAATGAAATCGAACATAAAGGACTTGTGTCTATATAATAATAATTAATGACTATAATTAATTATAAACAAGAAATTTCAAAGATGAGAAATTTATTTATATGATAGTTTAGAATTATAGAGACAATTATTTAAATATAATCAAAATGGTTGTTGGACGGATACTTCTAGTTTATATATGGCTCAAATAAAATTTTGTATACAGTTTTAAAATTTTACGATGAGCAAGATACCTCAAGATGAAACTTACAAGAAACGATTTTGATAAAAAAAACTTCCTAGATAATAAATTGGAAATGACGTGAAAAATGCTTGCGCGATCATATGTATATCGCTCCACTATTAAGTGACCAACGGTCAATAGGTAAAACAAAATCCATATAGGTTTTTTTTTGGGCTAAGATTATTCTTTTTAATTTATAATTAGCATCAATTATGTGGGCGTGTGGTGCCGGCTAAGAATAGTACCATCCCATATATTCCTGCAGGTATCGTAAAAAGGGATAAACCAAGGGGTGGGTAGCAGCATCCTCTGAGTATCACCAACACCTATCTGCGATCTTCAACCCGCCTGCCAAGCGTTACGATTATGGTAATTCCCCTCTATTTGGTGGAGACCTATGCCCAGCAGTGGACGTTTTTCGGTTGAATCAATCAATCAATTATGTAACCTTCTTTCTCCATTATTAATATTTTTAAAGGCTTAGTAAAAAGAGCCTTTAATCTGTGTAGCTATTATGATAAAATGATGAAGATGACCACGAATTTAAGTAAGTGTAATATTGAATATCTCATATGTGATTTAGTTAAACTGACCAGGTTCATCCGTCTCTTGTGTGGCGACGGGAACATCTGTGTGTATACGTTGTTTGTCTATAGTGTAAGGGGCTGGCGACACGAGCGGCGAGCGCTCTTTGCAAACAAAGGGCCACTTTGAACACCCAAGCAGAATCTAGAAGCCTACCAACTAACTCTGTTTTAGTTGACAAAATAACAAGAGTAGTTATACTACGCACCTGTTTATATTGTTTGGATACACAGTGAATTGTCTATGGACCTTTTTTTTTTTTTTGACGTGGGGAAATGCATTTACGTACTACCCTTACCCATTGCATTAGTGAGACCGAGGTCCCCCAATGCAATGGGTAAGGGGGCACGGAGGGACGAACTCCGTGCCAGTGTGGGATTCACCCGGGCGTGAAGCGCCCGGAAATATCCACTAAAACCCCCCGGGGCCGTCTGCTGCATTTGGGATGGGGGCGACACAGGGTGGCTTTCGCAAGCACCGCGTCACCCCTTGCAGCGAACCCACCAGGCCTCGTCCGTGCAATGGCCCGGTAGGGATGAAGGAGAATAGTTCCCCTCCACCACTTAGCCCGCCTCGGAAGGAGGCACGACCGTCAGGTCGACAGTCCGGGGGGCAGGATATACTTCCTGCCCCCCATAAAAAGAAAAGGGAAGAGTTGGACAGAGCAGTGGCGGGCAAAGAGAAGGATGAAGAAACCCGCCACTGATTTAAGAAAAGTAGGTCCCTCCCCTTCACTCGTCTTGTCTTAGTCGACAAGACGTAGGAAGGAGAGGGATACCTGAAGAGGCAGAAAGAAGGACCGACGAAGAAGAAAAGATCTTGTCTATAGACCTAATAAATAAATTTAATATTACGTTCACACCATAACACTTCTACTCAGATACTTATAATAAAAGACAACGTTTCTCTGTTTGTCTGTTCATTAGGGAGTTTTTAATACGGGGAAAGTGATCTTTTTTCCATGATTATATTGTTAAAACAAATATGTAGATTCTGTGGTTCATTTATAACATATAAATGTTATATAATAGTATATTTTATTTTGACCTTGACTGGATTGTATCGTGTTCCGGAATCAGTGATTGTATATCCAGAATGCAGACCAACCTAGAGGCTTTTGCTGTATTAGATATAGGCCGTATAAAAAAGTAAAGACACTTTGTCACTTTCCGGTTTATTTACTTAAAAACTAGCTGTTCCGCCGAACTTCGTGGCGCCTCGGATTCGATAAATGCATTCCATACATAGTGTATGGAAAAATGTTTATTTTTATTTTGTCCTTTGTTTTTTTTTTAGTTATTCTGCTAATCGGGGTAAAGACAACAAATCAAAGATCATAAAAATTAGTTTAGCCATCCTTGAGTTATAAATGGTCTAAATTAGACATACCTCGAATAGTGATTTGACCGAATACCAAATAACGAATATTCGGCGAGGCTTTTGGGCGAAGCGCTGAATATTCGGCAGCTGAATACTTGGCAACACTTAGTACTTACCGCGGGTGACAGCTATAATAAAACCTGCATCACTAAAGTAAATGTGACGACGACGCGCCGTGGGCTCTTTTGTTTCATTCGTGATTGTTCGCCTAGATAGGGCAGCAGACCCTTAGAAACGGTGGTCAGCAAAACGCAAAACAATATCATAACCTAGCAAAACTTGCTGCGATTTATTTATCATCTTCCGGTAGCAGTGTATACAGTGAGTGGCTATTTTTAAAAACCTATATAATTTATGAGGAAAAACGCAATTGTTTGTTATCAACATAAATGCTAAAATAATATTTTTATTCGTCATAACTTACCACTGCTAGATTTTAAGTACATATTAATGCTAAGTTATTGCTAAAATAAAAATCTTTGTGAGTATTTTTCTTTTTCATTTTTTTTTTTTACTTTCGTGATTTACTATTCGTTGTTCGACCGAATAACGAATAATGGAAAATAATTTCCGAATAGCCGAATACCGAACAGTTGCCGAGCATTCGTAACATCTCTAGTCTAAATAACTCGACTTTGTTTTATATATCTATACTAATATTATAAAGAGGACAGACTTGTATTTTGGTATGTAACGAATAATCTTAAAAACTACTGGACCGATTAGGAAGAAATTTGGTATGGAGATAGTTTGAGTTCCAGGGAATAATATATGATTATAGGTTTTTATTCCGAAAATCCCACGGAAACGGGAACTACGTGCGTAAAACCGCGGAGAGCAGCTAGCAAGGAAAATGGGGGTCCTTTGACGATCCATCACCTCTAAAGTACTGAACGTATCGGGGTGGGACTACTACCATACGGCACAGAATTTTTTGTAAGTAGTTATAGGTTATGGTATATTTTTTTGATTCCATCGCCCATTTCTCTTTTTTTCGATTTACTTTTATATACATTTTTCCGCTAACGAAAACAAGAATCACATTTTTCTTCATTCGTTTGTTTTCTTTAGGTTAGGTATAAATGAAATGTTATATGCACTTTTTCATTTACACCTGAAGAACATTTGAAACGCGAGCAGAACCGCAGGCACCAGCTTGTATATATATATTAATTAAAATTTCTGTATTTTTGGGTTAAGTGACTGAGTTCATCCGTAAAGAATACGTGGGAACACAATATAACTAAAATACACTACATGTAGAAATAAATGATTTTAAATACTCAAATTGTTTTACAAGAAGAGTTCACGTAAATAATCGTGTAAATTTAAAATACTCGTTTCAAATTACTACATAACGCGGTGAAGTTTAATGAATATATTACTCATTCGCGAGTGAATTTATCTCTCATGTAGTCTGGTATTCTGCGTCCTGTCATGATAATGTTGTCTCGTTGAGTGACGTGAAGTACGTTCAGTAGAGTAACCAATGTTAGACGCCGGCGAATATTTAGCGTGTTTTATTAAAACAGGGGAAGAATTTAGGTATATATATTTAAATCTGGATGTATAAAAAATATATCGCAAAGGGCCCGTTCGAGTATTAAGTTAGAAACATTTTGAATATGCTTGATCTGCCTCCCAATTGATAGCAATAGTAAACAGAACTTAGCCCCTCTCATGATTGCGTTAGTATAGGCATAATTTAAAAAACCCGAAAATTAATATGTAAATTTTGCTTACGCAGTCGTCATCTCCGTCCCCTGTATTGTCAAAAATAAACGAAGCATGGACCCCCACTGCTTCAAAGTTGGTAATGCTAGAACGGCCCTAAACTCCAACATTATTCGACCGATAGCCATGAAAATGGGCATGTAAAAGGTTTTAGTAAAAGGTTCGTGTTTGTTGATTTTTTTAATGAGTCGAAAACGCTCATGGTGTCGCAGGCGTCCATAGGCTACGGTGACCGCTTACCATCAGGCGAATCGTATACATGTTTGCCACTTTAGTGGTATAAAAAAAATGCATTATATACACAAATATTCAAGCTTACATCAATATCCTTACGTCTGTATTTATAATATATCAATGTATTTAGAGTGTTATAAGGAATCGATTTTGCAAATCATGAGATGTGTTCCCTGATGCTAGATTTAATGATACTTTTGGCTTCTGCCAGGGATCTGTTCTTTCTCTCTCTCTCTCTCTCTCTTGACAAGTAAATCGATATACATGTCTCCCATACATGTCTGTCCATGTCTGCAAAAAGTGCACAACACCCCATAACGATTATTTAATTTTAATGAAAAAAAAAAAAAACAAATAAGTTGTCCATATAACTTTTCATTAAATCTTGTATTGATTTGTAAACAAAATCATAATTGCTTACTGGAGGGAAGTGGATGGTTTAGATATAATAACATTTATGCGCAGACAGTCAAACAGAGAGGCCTGCCTTTTATAATAAGTAAAATAATATTTAGGTCGATGTCAAAAATTAATATTAAAAAAGTAATTGTTGTTTTTAAATAAAAAATGAAAATACCCAGATGCGTCCACGTGTCCCACTGTCATTTACAATAACAAGTTCCAAAGTGTCGTTCAAGCGGGGGCTTAGTACAGCTCTAAATATTATGCGGACCCTTTTTTTTCCAACCCGCCTGGCAAAAATAGCGATTATTGCAATTCCCTGTATGTGGGAGACCTATGTCCAGCAGTGGACTCTTTTGGTCGAATCAAATCAAATAATAGTCTTTACATTATATAAAATGCTCGGTCTGTCTATCTCTCCGTTAGTTGAGTTATAAGTCGAGAGCCGCTAAACTGATTTTACATTTTTTTTTTAAATCTAGTTACAATATTTTTCTTTATCTGGTCAAATTTTAGTGTATATTTTGTTATGTTAAACATTATGTGCAAGTATATAGCATAAGTAGTCCAAGTTATAGATAGAAAGCTTCATAAAAATCATCATTATCCTGTTCCCTCCTCAAATACATTTAATAAAACGCAGAGTCATCTGCCCGTAAATTGTTTTATAACTCGAGAATCACGAAACAGATTTACATAATTCTATTTTAAAACTCAAAATGTATTGTGAAGATAAAAGTGAATTGAAAAAAATTACTATCAGAACTTTATATGGCAATATTTTAACGAATATTAAAACACTCTCACTATGTATTATTCCCACGTCACCACTTTATTATATTGCAATATCAGGTACGTTCACATTAGCAGATAAACCTCAAGTGTGTCTGTGTCGGCTCTACAGAGTCTTATATAGTCATTCCATGCGATCTGACATTTGGCAGGTGCGAGAGGGCCCCACCAGACGTAGGCGGATAATATCTAAAGGCGCCGCCGGATGTGTGTCGAAAATATTGTTAACATTAATAAACAATTGGATATATAAAAAAAATGTATAACTCAGTAAATAATGTTTGCGAGTGGAGCCGCTGTAATAGCTAGTAAATATATAAAAATAAGTAAGATACGACATATATTTGTTATATTTATATCTTCTCAGTATCCGCGAAGCGAGGCAGTACAGTACGGTCATCAATCCGCGCGTGCAAACGTTAGCGACACTCAAGTAGCTGTCGCGATCTGATAAATGACTAGGCATTTTCTACGTAGTCCTTTACGAGGATTCCCTTTTATTAGATAGTCTCAAATTAGGCATTATATGTCTTTATATTTCATCCCTTTGCGCTGTCTACAATAGCCTTAACAATAGAGTTGTTTGAAGTGGAAGAAATAAAGATTTTCTTTACGAAATAACAATTTCTTTTCCTTTGGCTGTATAAAATTACGTTGGATATTAATTAACGTTGTAGCCTAATGTGGTAATCATGCAAAGCCTAGAAGTACTAGCACTCAATTGATGCTTCCGGAAAACACCTACAGATGCGCGACAAAATATTTTCAAATTTGAGAGGGGGTTGTTGCAAGTAATGTGGATACTATTGTCGAAGCGGCCCACCACTATGTTTTGCTTTCATGTAAACTACTATTAAGTCATCATCGTCACTTACAAAAACTTCAATTAAAAATTTAATTGAAGAGTCTGTTTGTAAAATATCAAAATAACAACTTTTTAATAAATACATATCAATCTAAACAACGATACATATATCAACAACAGAATTTTTAAAATGTTTGTTTGTTTCGGCTAATTTCCGGAACGGCTTAACCGATTTAGACGCGACTTTTCTGGTAGATAGCTGAAGTTACTCGGCGTAATACTTTTCTGGTAAAATTATTTTTCGTAAATTATTAAGGGTCCGCGTTAAAAAATAAAAACTCATTAAATTGTGAATAAAATCCGTTTTAACGCACAGTTTTTCTGCCATGTATGTGTTTAAATTTGTGGGGAAAACCGCTGCTTTCTGTTAGTATAATTTTTTTTAACCTAGCTTATGCTGTTGACCGGTAGGGCCTTAACAGTTTCACCGTAACTTTAGGGGAGAGTGCTGAAGGCACTCGCCGCAAAACGTAACTAGCACAAGGGCACCAAAGTGGTGCGAACCTCGGCTCGACCGTTACCTGTGTAGAAAAATTACCACGGAATTTTGATCCTATATAATCCTATGAAAGAAAAAAATTAAGAACAATATTTATAGGGTTCCGTGAAAAAAATTAAAACACATGAAATTGTGAACAAAATACGATAAAAAAATAAACCAACGCAGCGATATTTTATCGTGACATTCTGAGGGCGATTAATCAATTTACGACAGTGACGAAAACTTCCGCACTCGTGCCGCCTCTGATGATAGTTCTGAATAGGGAGGACCGGGATACCTGAGTTGAGTGCCTCTCCATCTCACATGTCAACCTTGAGATGAACAACGGTGCCAAAATGGTGCGACGTGTGAAATGGATGATTCGATATCTTTGCGCTTTTATTATTTTTATATCGTAGCTACCAGTTTGCCGCGGCAATGCTCGCGTTTCTTCACTGCATTCTCATTTTTAAATTTTAGTACTAAGGATAAAGTAAAAATATTTCTCATAAATTCAAGTGCTTTCTCATAAAACTGGCCATTGATTCGGATTTCATTCTAGTGAATATGTTTTCAAGTGAACGTATTTTGTATAATATCGATCCAGTTAATCGAAATTTCAACAAAAAAAAAATCATTTACATTTAAGATAGCACCCAAACACAGTGAAATATAGAAGTGAAGCTGTAAAGGCCCTCCCGGTCAACAGCGTTAGCTAGGTTCTAAAAAAAATAATCTTAGAGCCACTAATATCTGGTTTCATATATATCTTTCAGTTAATTTAAGTAAATCTAAAAGTATGAAGAGTACAGTGTCCTTTGAAAATATATACCGTCTCCTAAATTCTCTTGTACTACATATAATAATCAAAATGATTTTGAAAATCGCGAATCACC
This sequence comes from Samia ricini, assembly GCA_014132275.2. Taxonomy (NCBI): domain Eukaryota; kingdom Metazoa; phylum Arthropoda; class Insecta; order Lepidoptera; family Saturniidae; genus Samia; species Samia ricini. The sequence continues at coordinate 3,421,562 of AP028164.1, read as the reverse complement.
TTTCTTTTAATCCTTTACTCAGTTAATAATATGTATTCAATGTAAATATCAAATTCTTCTCCGTAATCGTTATCCATTACGATAGATTACAATCGATAAAATAGTTCAAATATATTTAATGAATAATTAAATTATATTTTATAGGCGTTCTACAATTCAATAGTGATGAAAATATTTAGAAAGGTCTGATTCGGAATATCTTATTCGCATCCTTGGCGCCTTTACTGAGAATTTAATTAATCAGATATGCGTCCAATAATATTTTACCCAGTAGACCTTTTATACTTTTTGCCTTACTGTAGTTCGTATAAATGTTTGTACTATGTGCAATATATATTGTTAAAATAATACATTGTATTTTCAGACTGAATTTACAATTTTCTTTTAAACAAAATATATTTCTGCATTATATTTCTTTACTTTTTTATTCAAGCTTGTATTAGGGTTCATTCAAGTATTTGTATTCAAGTATTGAGTATTAATGGGCATCTATGAGGAAATGTTTTTAATCAAATAGGCAAGGAGATCAGATCAATACAGCCTGATCAATGTAATGATCAGAATGTTGGTTCATAAAGGTGACAGACGAAAGAAGACTGCGTTCAGCTGAGGTGCGAATGTTGAAATGGTTATGTGGGGTAATAAGCATGGACAGGATTAGAAATGAGTACATTAGAGGAAGTTTCAAAGTGGCACTAGTAACAGAGAAGTTAAGGAGCAGTCATCTATTCTGGTGTGGACGTGTTATGCGCAGGGAGGAAGAGCATGCTATGTGAAAGATATTGGAAATTAATGTGGAGGGTTATATGAGAAGGGGATGGATGAAAGAAAAGATGGATGCTTAGGAAGATAATATGATAAGATAATAAGATAATATGCTTAGGAAGGGAGTGAATGCGGAGATGACTGCAAATAGAGAAGAATGGAAGAGGAAATCGAATAAGGATTGGGAGATGATGAGGCAATGAGATCAGAATTGTGATTACGTAAGAAATATTTCCTCTGTTTTTTTTTAATAATCGTGGACAATAATCTTTTCATGGTCACTATTTTTTCTCCATAGATTGTTTTCTTTACGCGGAACCTTAATTATTATCAAAAAATTAAAGCAGCTCAAGTAATGCTTTATAAATTCAGTTATCTACTAGAAAATCCAGTCAAAATATAGCCGGAACAAAAAGAAAAAAAAAATTAAATGTTGTGTTACATACATTCATATTTATTTACTAGCTGTACCCCCGGTGTTGCGCCTGCGCTTCATATGTTCTTCACTGCGTTTTATTTTTTTATACGGAACGCCTAATAACTTTTCGTACTTTTTTATACTGTATCCTAAAGATAAAGTAAAACTATTTATTTCTTATAAATTCAAACACTTGGCTGTAAAGCTGTGCGTTGAATCGGTTTTAAATTTTTTAAGCCGAACTCTTAACTATTTTTGAAAAACACTAAACCCTATGTCACGCAGAGTAACTTCAGACATCTAACAAAAAAAGTCCCGTCAAAATCGGTTCAGCCGTTCTCCGGAGATTACCTGGAACAAACAGGTGACAAGCAGAAATTTAAAAAATTGTATTTTCGGTATATAGGTACATTACAAACAGACTCTTCAATTTGATTTATTAGTCTAAATAGTTTAAAAATCTGTTATTTTTATATGTTATTTATTTGTAAAGATAGTTAAATGACAAACACGAAACAAGTAGTTAAGGATTAATAATATTAAATACTGTTATCCTTTGGAGCAATTTCTTATTACACTTCTTAAAAACATTTACAATATCGTTAAGAGGAATATCGCGGTCGGTATCATATTTGAAAAGAAGGTATTTTAGAAATTTATTGCTATCGCTATGCGTCCCAAAAAAAGAGTTATAAAATACGAAATGGACAACTGCAGCGCGGGCTAATTTAACTATGCAAAATAGACGAAAAAGTCACTTCGTATTGTCTTGTTTCCTCCTTCAAAACTGAAACCATTTTTAATTTTCTTTTAGTTATAGAATAAGAAAGACTTTGCCTGTGCCTCTACTTTTGCTTTTGTTTGACGAACGTCTGAAAATGACGGTAAAGATGCTCGATCTTTCTAATTTATGGCAAAAATCAACGTTTACGGGCATGGCGGTGGTGGATATGTCTTATTTGGTATACGGAGCAAACATAGGACTACGTTTGTATGGAATAAATACCGCTAGCATATCCTCTTGGTTATTGTGTTATTAACACTTGAAAAAAATTACAAGCCATTATTTAACATAACGTTTTCTCGTAAGATTAGACCTTTTTGGAAATACCATTTTTCGCATACAATATTAATCGTAAAATTCAGAGTTAATAGGAAGTCAACATCTGAGGGTTTTCATGCAAACATAGCGGTTCCCTTACCTCGGTTAATTTAATAGTGCCTCGTGTTTTAATTATCGGAATATGCTGAAATCGTTGTTTTTTTTACCTTTTGAACAATCACGCACAACGATGGGGAACCTGGATATACTGTTTAGTGTATAAACATAGTCGCTTAGGTATTTACATTTTATTTTATTTTTGTTAATTTATGCACTTTAGACTCTTGATCCGCACTCTTTATTTGATATGTTTTTCAACATAATTTTGTATAACAATATTTTTTTTAATTTAAAGATACAAAAAACAAAATAACTTACATCCATGTGAGCTTTATATCTATTTTTATTTACTACTTTTTTTTTTATTGTAGTTTTCCTTTCCCATCCCCCCTTCCTATTGTTTCTCTTTCCAAACCCTAATCATATCCTCGGGACTACCGTGGGTGTGACTTTAACTTTTAGTTTATGGGGTTTATTGATATATATTTTAAAAAACTAGGCAGCCATGGGAACTGCCGACAGAAGTGAAAACTCGAAATTTGGACAAACTGTTTTTTTAATGTTTAAATTTTATAATTTTTTTAATTGAAATTATTTGTTAATAACATACGTCTGTTTTTTACATCTATTGGCGCTCCCATCATTTTCATATAGCTTATTCATAAACAAAACATACTATAAGTTGCGTAAATATACATTTTATCATTTATCTCTATGCGTCAGCACTTAAACGCCATTCTACACTTGACATACTGTAGATGTTGGCGGCTGACATCATAGCATTGGTAACGCGAATTTATAAGTTTTTCTACTACCGAGATTCGCTTAACGCTGCTAAAGAAATTTTCACTTCAATAAATCAAAATTGTAGGGCATTTTAAGAATTTGTTAACAACATTTTTTGAAAGAGAAGATATTCCTTGTCAATCTGCTGCTCCATAAAAAGAACAGGTAATTGACCTCCTAAACTCCTCCAACTAAGTAGGCTCCTGGAGCCGCCGCTTGCTCGATACAGTGATACTGTATACACTCTAGCACTACAAGGGGTTTTAAAGGATCTTTTTTCTTATAAATCGCTTTAGCTAATTTGCATAACATTATTCTTGCATCACATGGTCTTATTCCATCAAAAACAATAAAGAAGCACATAATAAACGCAATCATTATTGTGTTTTTTTCCATATTTATTATTTTCAGGCACTTTTATTATCACGGTCGCCACGTTGTGGGGCTCTGGGAACGTTTATTTATTTAAATATTTACGGTCATTTTTACATTATAAATTAAAAGCTTCTTGTAATTGAATTGTATATTTTATTACTTCTTTTATTTTCTTTAGATTGACATAGAATGTACTATTTTTAAAATTAGAAGTTACATATATTAAATATAAAGTAAAACCTTGGTCTTTTTGGAACAATTATGTAATTCATTTATTATAGTACCAGTTTTAATTCCTAAAATAACCAGCAACCGATATAAATGCACAAGCACGTTAGTAATAGAATTTGGTTTGAAAGAGCTTCTTTATAATTTATTTATCACCACTTAATATTAGGCACGTCTGTTATCAAACGTTTGTTTGTCAGTGACAGATTAAAGAAATTTACCTCATTCAGAAAAAAGGTTTAGTGTCTGTTAGCAAAAAAAGTGATTAAAAGTCATTTGATGATAACAAAAATAAACTCTTTATTTTCTCACCCCTAAGAGCTCGCGTTGTATAGTATAGAATAAGTCTATAGTATTAATAATTTAAAACTATTTTGAAAACAGTTATCTATTAACAAAGCGATTATGTTTCAAATTTACAAAATATTATACAATACCGCAAAACGTTTTATTCAAGTTCGAAACTAACTACATTATGTTTTCCCAGTTTTAGTTTATTCGCGAACATCTGTTAAAACTTCGTTCAAAGCTTTTGTAAAATATTAATTTAGCGAACAAACGCGATCCTTTGTTTGTACTTTATTGTTTAGGATGAATTTGATGCTACTATATTGTGGGTATGTATATTATCCTTATTAACCCCTCGAGCACTTACCTGGCGTTTACGCCAGCTTTCCATTGTTTTCCTAGTGTCTTATTTGTACGGGTACTCGACACATTAAGTATCCAATGGGCTTAATAAAAAAACATCAGAGGGGTATGCCCTTTTTTTTTCTTTTTGACGGGGGCAAATGCATTTACGCACTACCCTTACCCATTGCATTAGTGAGACCGAAGTCCCCCAATGCAATGGATAAGGGGGGGCACGGAGGGACGTCTCCGTGCCAGTGTGGGACTCACCCGGGCGAGAGTCGCCCGGAAATACCCACTAAAACCCCCCGGGGCCGTCCGCCGCATTTGGTATGGGGGCGAGAGGGGTATGCCCTAGTTTTACTATAAAATTAGGAATGAGTAGATTCGCAGAAGTACTAAAGAATCCGACATGGCCCGATGAATTGTCAAACCAAACTGGGCTCGAATGTCTACAACGAAAATGCAGCATAGGTCCAGGGGGTATGTCCCGTCCGGAGGGTATGTCGCGGTGTATGCTTGCGATCCCGTGTTGCGCTCCTTATGTGGCGGTTAGAGACGGTCACTCATAGGGTTTTAGTGGATAGTCGCTAGGGTCTCCTTCTCTAATGTTAGTCCCACACACCCTCCTTGCTCCCGCATGGGAGGAGAATGCCTAAACACATTTCCCTATGTAAATAAAAAAGTCTCCAGCAACGTGGACCGACGACTTGGCGAAGGTCGCATGAATGAACTGAATGCGGGTGACGTAAACCATTCGTTGCGAACATCTTTGGAGGAGACTATTGCGACATCTTTCGGTTGACTGGACGGACGATGTTCATTGAAAACCGAATAATACATTAGTGCAACCTTTTAATATTTCTGTACTTGTGTTTTTTTTTTATTTTGCATAGGCTGAGCGCTTTGACCATAATATTACTTGATGTAACGATTCCAATATAAATCTTATTATGAGATTTGAACATTATTTATCGAATGATAAACTGAGAGATCCATTGTTTTATAGAAATTTAATAAGTTAAACAAATAGTGTTAACGATAGAGGATATGATAACTAGTTTAAATTATTTGATGGGAACTTCATTGGCTATTTTTGTTAATGTTGAGTTGCTTTAGCGATATTTAACATGATATAATGTGAGATTTTTAGTTCACAGATTAATTTGAAATTTAGTTTTAGTTTAATAACCACATTTAAAACAAGATGTAAATGAACCGCCCAAAACTCACATAAGTTTAAATAATTAATTATTAAGAAGTTAATGTTGAAGCAAATAGAAGTAATTTATATTGGAAATACAATGTATATAGCGCTGATGAACACAATTTGTCGACGCGACGCTAACTACATAAATAAAAAAAAAATATTTACTAATATCTAGATCATTCTACCAAACATCTCGATCCCTGGCTAGCGTCGTCCAGTTAGGTCCACACCTCTCCGAGAAGACATCTCGCCACCTCTTTCTCTGTCTTCCTCTCTTCCTTTTATTTTTTTTTATCAATCGGTGTCTACTCCGTGGCCTTTTTTTTTTATCCATCTAGTTTTGTTTATTCGACAAATGTGTCCCGCCCATTTCCATTTCGTTTCCCTTTTATATCAGTTACCTTTGTTTCTTAATGTTATGTTTTTGTTACTTACTCTATCGCTTATTTATTTTATTTTTTTTAATTTCTCAAGATACTTTTTTCCATTTAAAGACGATAGGGGAGGTCTACGCCGCTGAGGCGACTAATACAACAATATAATTACAAAAATGTCATATTGTAAATTGTAGTAAACATCGTACCAGATTCCTTCTTGTATTAGAATTAAAGGCTTTTTATTTATATATATATATATATTATATTTTATTTAATGCATTCTACCATTGTGTACACTCATGTCTAGAGTTTTAACACAACGACGTTTTTTACAAAAGATTTTTTCAACCATTTAGCGCGGTAAACACACTTTTCTGTTTGTTGCAAAGCGTTAACATTGGATTCCGTGAAATATTGTGTTTCCTAGTAATGGACGGCGTCGCTTGTAACCTTAGAGATAGAAAAGAATAGAATTTAGTTTTGTGTGATGCAACGAGATACTGAAAGAAATTGATTACTTCCTCCACAATCAGTATTGTGTGGCATTTGATATATCACCTTTCTGTTGAGTTTTTGATATATATATTGTGTCTGTCTTTATAGTCTTCTATTGTATTATAATTACATATCCGAATATGCGTTCTATTATCTGTCATAGAAGAGTTTGGAATTAACAAAAAACAAAAATCTATTATACTTTATAAACTTAAATTACTAATCTGCTTTTATTTTTAAGTATTTTAATGTGGATAGGATAGTCTATTTCCATTATCTATATTAATTATGACTTTTTCAATGTTATATAACAAAGTTAGGTAATTTAAAAGATCAGTGTCCGCTTCTCTTTTTAACTTAACATCGAGGCGTGTTAATATGTCGTGGCTAATGAAATGTCTAAAAACCTTGTAATCTACAGTAATTTCTGCCGTACAGTATTTTCAAATCAATTTTACACACATCAGCACTCTTTTATAGTAGTTGTGGCAAGCTACAATCAAAATGATGGTTATATAATTTCTTTTTTGTCTTAGATATAAAAAGCCCTTGTCCTCAGACATAGATCCGAGATCTTATTTTGCTTTACATATAGTTGGCTTATTCTATTTTGAATTTTTCTCATTCTAGTTATTTTCAGTCTTTTTTATGAAAATTTTGATCACATTAAAGACTTGGAATTTCTTTATTTCAAAAATTTTTTTGCCACCATTTATTATATCGCTTTTAATCTTTATTCATCTTCTAACTAGTTTATTTATTTTAGGTTTTTTTTCTTTTGCAGTTGTCCTTTATTTTCTTTTTATTTATTTATTTCGGACTCCTGTGATTTATACCACTTCAGCCAAAAACTTGAGGGTGGCCTCGCGGAAGTCATCATTATTAATTAGGACGGGAAAATTTGGCATGGTTATCCTCAATCCGGTCCTTACCTCCAGGTCACTGCGGGATGAGCCGAATCTGCGACAGTCTATAAGAAGATACTAGACTATCTCGGCGGTATCCGGGTGGCAAGCACACGCGAGACTGTCTTTAATATTGAACCTGTGCAGGTACACCGCGAAGCCCTCGTGGCCTGTTAACACCTGCACATGTGAGGGCCCAAAACGAGTGTTTTTGATGATACGGTGAGCATCTTCCCCCATGACGGAGACATCGTAGCGTTCCTGCCAGCTCCTAACTGTGACTTCACGTATACTCCATTTTGCGTATGATATGGGATACCGATCTTAATCGGTTGCGGTTTTCTTGTGTGCGGCCCACTTCGCTAGTTCGTCAGCACGCTTGTTTCCAGCCGTGCCAACGTGAGCCCGCACCTAATTCAGGCGGACGGTGCCTCCCTTCGCCCGAATCTCTCTGAGAGACTGCTGGGCCGCTAGGGCCAGGCGGTGTGTCGGGCCTAGGTTTGCCAGCATCTCCAGCGAAGGTCTTGGATCGCTGTAGATGGTTTTCCGAGATTCCCACTTTCTGAAAAAGTTTTAGATGTCAGATTCGAGATTATTTACTGTCACAAAATTTCTAAAAAATAACTAAATTACAGATAAAACTTTAGTTTTAAACAAGTCTAGAGCAGTCGACATGAAGTACATTTTCATCGCTCTGTCTCTTTCAAACAAAAGTGTCGGTCGGACATTTTTTCCCGTATAGGTCCCATGAACAAAACGCGTGATAAGAAACTTGGTTACAAAAACACCAGTTACAATACTTATTACTGTTTAATAATGCCGTTAATAATCACATTTCTACATTCAATTATCTTTTTGATAACGGTCTTTGAACTAAGTAAGAACTTACTTGTATTTGGATATTACATATACATTACCGATTTACCTGACAATAAGTTCAAGTATTATGTCAAGCAAGTTTTAATCTCAAAAGGTTATTACAGGGTGGATCATTACGTGAACGATAGTGATGTCTGGAATTAACCCACATCTCTGTGCTTCCACTAACATTATTAAAACTACGATTTGTATAGTTTTTTATATGACAAAAAAAATTATATATATTATATTTATGAAAAAAAAAGAACCAGATCGAGTTTCTCGCCTGCGCTCTTCTCGACTGGGTTGTTTTCCGAACCGGTGGTAGTGTTTTAGACGTTCATAAGCGCTTTCTTAGGGCCTAAATTGAATAAATAAAATTTGATTTTGATATACATTTTGGATTCAAACTTTGGGTTCACTGCACAACAAAGTAGAGGTGATCTATCCTCATATTCGATAATAATCAAATGAAACAATTTTTGTTATTTTATTTCTATTCATGTATTCATAATAGCGTCCATTCTATCACAAAAGGTTTCATCGGTTTAATTATTAAAGGTCAAATTACGTGTATTATGTTAGAAACAATAAACGAATGAATCACGATAATATTATTCTAAGATGTACTATTATGTATAAATCGACTAATATTTGTAACTTAATAGAAGCCCATTAATTGTTCAAACAAAAGTGTATTTGGACTACAATTTATTTTTATTGTCAGTATTTTTCATATCATTGAATCTATCTGTAAAACGTTAATGGTCTAATAGTTAGACTTGTCTAAACTACAGACAGTAGATTTCATTTTAGTAGGTTTTTTTTAATTATACTGTATTATAATAGGTTCAGTGTTGACCACAATAACACGTAATGTTTTTTGAGAGATGCACTCTAGTATACATTACAGAATCTGTATGTTTTTGGCGACATATTTTCAAGATAACCAGGCGCGCATTTGAAAATACCCTTTTTTTTGTCGAGGGGAAATGCATTTACGCACAACCCTTACCTATTGCATTAGTGAGACCGAAGTCCCCCAATGCAATAGGTAAGGGGGCACGGAGAGACGAACTCCGTGCCAGTGCGGGACTCACCCGGGCGTGAAGCGCCCGGAAATACCCACTAAAACCCCCCGGAGCCACCCGCCGCATTTATAGTGGGGGCGATACGGGATTGCACAGCATTGTACCGCGTCGCTCCCTGCGGCAGACCCACTGGGCCTCGTCCATACTTAAGCCCAATGGGGATGAGTGGGAGACCTTTCCCCCACCCACCCCTTCGCCCGCCTCTCATAGAGAAGCAAAAAACCCACCCGAAGGAAGAGAGGTGATTACCACCCTAAGGCCGCAATCACCTCTCTCCCCCCAACAAAAATGTGTTACCCACCGTGAGTTCGAACCTCCGACCTTTCAGTCGTACCGTCTATGAGACACGCGAATTAGTTCACCGGACTAACCACGCTCATTTGAAAATACCCTACTAACACACTATGGATAAGACGTTATCTTTCACTGAAAACTAAGTCTCATTATAAAGTAACATATTTGAATTCAAACCTAAGCCTATTGATAAGGAATCAGACCACAATCCCACTGAGTCATCACTGATAAATAATAGTTGTCCAGTAACACAGCTACATACTTGAACAGCACACACAAGATACAAAGGTTCTGTAATGAACTTGTTAATTTCTTTATTTGCTTGCTTAAGAGGATATGTGGGCGGCGTTTATTCCGCACAAGGGCATTCCCCTGTTTTCTACCAGGGCGATGCTATTATAGTAAATAGTTTTGTACCATTTAATAAATATATACAGTGTAACCTTAATATAACGAGCCTCAATATAACGAATGTAACGATTTTTTCAAAATCCCCAGAACTGCCCTTAAGAGTTAATGAAAAATATACCTTTACATTACGAATATATTTATCAAATCCTTTTTATAACGAACTTTGAATAATTGCAGAATATAGATAGAAAGCATTAACCTACCTCTGTTTTACGAATTTTTTCAACCTATAATCTTTACATAACGTACCCTATCAATAATTCCCATTTAATTGTACAAAAGTAATTCATGTTTCGACAGGTTCAGATACGTTAAGTTCTCTGTTTGACAGTTGGCAGTTATTGTTGTCAGAGCTCAATGACGTAAGCACGGCGGTTCATAATTGTTGTTAGTTTTAAAATTGCAATGGCTGAAAAGGTGGATTATGTGAAGGTGTGGTCAAATCTATAACGGAATTGGATTGTGCTTTGTATATGATAACTTGCATCGTTACTAAGCACAGTTTATGACTTTTTCTCTAACCAAGAGAAACAAAATGAAGACTAAGCTACCATAATTACATTGTTGATTTCGTATGTTTATATCCCAATATTGATTGATTGTGGTTCCTTTTTTTATTGTCACAAAATTGTGTAAACTCTTTTCAAATAAAAATACAGTATTTTCAATAAATTCTGCTCTCATTCACTTTCTGGTTTTTAGTGGAAACCGTTCCCTTGAGTTTTGTTATATCGAGGTTGGACTGTATTCAACTCCGCCATGTTTTATTTTTTTCCATAAATTAATTATTATAGAAACTAGAACTAGAAGCCTGCGATAATGTGATAAAAAACTATTTTTACCGTTGTCTTCATACGTCCGTCAAAGAACTTTGACGTGGAAAAAAGAGCAATACGTATAGGCATACCCAAAGTCTTTCTTATTTTTTAATTGAAAGAAAAATTATAATCAGTCAGTTTTAGAAGAGAAATACGAAGTGATGATTTCGAATATTTTTCATAGGGATAATCAGCCCGAGCTGCAGTTGTCCCTTTCGCACTCTATATATCTTTCATTAGAGCGCAACGCTATAGCAATATATTTCTAAAATACGTAATACTTCAAATTTGTTACCGTCCACGTATCCTCTTAACGCATAGGTTTAGTTTAGATACATTCTTCGGAATCTGCATGCCGGTATGGTTCAAGCCGAAGTACGTACCATTGTAATGCTGTTATGTTACTTACCATTTTCCGGCTAAGTGGCCCAAGCGCCAAGTACAAACCCCGGAGGGAGTTAAGGCATAAGGTGAAATTGGCTGGTCCAAGTAGCCCTTCATATCAACGGCGCTAGTCAGTTCGAAGAAAATGTACCACTAGAAACATACTTTATGTGTCTAGTACCCATAAAAATGAGACAATAGGAAAACAATGGAAAGCGGGCGTAAACGCCAGGTTGGTGCTCAAAGGCTTAATATCGTTTTATAAATCAATTAGATTCGAAAAATCTATGCGTTACTAGTCACAAAATAACGCAAACACGTGAAAAATAAAACCATCTATCAATGTAACCGCTGATTTTACATTTCTTTTTTGTTGTTTATAGTATATTATTTATATTTTTAAAAATAAAATAAATGAGTTGTCACAGTAATAACGACGATACTATTTATAATTGTTGGGAAAATCCTTAATCAACTTACACCTGTTTGACTCACGTTCGTCGAAGCGTGTTTATTCATTCTCTCTGGACCGTTTTTATAATAATTATCAGCATATTGTAAACTCTGTTTCTAGTCTCAACTAATCTCCATTTTTCTTTAAACCGCTTTAAAAACTCAAACAAAAACGTAGTAATTTGAATGCACATATTATGCCGAATAAATTTAAAATTAATTAAACGAATTAATTAAATAAAGCAGAAACAACTTTCGGATTGGATTCTTCTACGTACGAGCGGTCTAGTCTAGATGCTAAATTAAAACCGACTTTCAGCTTTAGCTGACGAGTTTTTAGGATTCTACTAAAGTTAATTTTAATTTCAAGTAAGTACACTAGAATTTCACTTTATGACGAGTATATTTGCTTAATTATCTCCATGCAGCCAACAAAAATAATGTTTTTTCGGGTTACATTAACAATGTAACCATAGTACACTAGGTGAACTTATGCCATTTTATAATTAAATTCGTTCTTATAACACATCAGAAATACTATAATAAAACAACAAAAGATCTATAAACTGAGAGTTGTGTTATGTACGATTATATCATAAATTCGTATACCCCTCATTCATTGAACCGCGAAAAAAATTTTAACAATAAAAATACAAAGGTACTGATTCTTATTTCTTATAATGATTCTTATCCACGGGAATCCATAAATAACCAGACCACATAGATATTAACAACGCATACATTATAAATTTTAAAAACTCAACAGTCACAATAAATTACAATAAACTGAAATAATCTACAAGCTTGTGTTCACAAAAAAAGATGGCGATGGAAATAACCCGACTAAAAGCAAAATATGATATTTAAAATTAAAACATACGCGCCAGCGTTATATTTTGATTCGACAGTATTAAAAAGTATTGAAACTACTCCATTTCTTAACATTTTGAATAAAATTAATTAATGTTTTTGTCGACGTGTACGTGCATTTAGCAAAAGTTTTATCAATACAAAAAAACAACATATTTGTATAAAAACTTCTGTATGTATTGCTAAGAGTTACTAACTAACAAAAAAGTGTTTAAAAGGCTTTCCCAGTATTCTCCAGTTTCATTATTGGCTGTAATATGATTGATCTTTGTAATCATGTCGAAGCTGTAACTTGATGTGTTTTTGTTTTCTTCCTTTTGATCGATTATGGGCATTTTTATTTATAGACCCTGATCAATTTTTTTCATTAAAAATATCTACAAAAATTTGAACTATCGTTTAAAACTTTTGTCTCAGTCATTCAATGGAGGTTAGGTAACAATACTGCGAAGTGTAAATTATTTGCATAGAACACGTGACAGGCACATTGAAGGCTTTACATGACGAAGTTATAGTCTCTACATAATATGTATTAGTGCTTACGCAATAATGAATGCGTAACAATTATTTATTTTTTTTAGTGTCCGACCGAAACTGGATTTTCAGCGGAAACCGAAACCGAAATCGAACCTTCGGCCTGGGTCTTAGTTTCGGCCGAAACAGAAACCGAACCTTTTAAAGACTTGTACAATTTTGTAATTTATTCTAAAATTTAGTATCTGAAAGATTATCAATACAAATACTTTAAGAAAACGTCATCTAATGATATACTAGAAAAATGTCTTCTAAGCTACTTTAGAATGGTTTATGGAATTACTATTTTAGAATGGTTTGTACTGCGTTAACGACTTTGCATTAAAGTATGAAGGGTAAAAAACTCAATCAGTATTATTTTATCGCGTAAATAATCGTTATTTTTCGTTTTGCGTAAGTCGCCATCTCGCGGCGTCCTGTTAAAATGAAATGTTTAAAATCCACGATCACGAAAGTTTACACAGGAAATTTTACAATTTATTAGGTTGCCATAATTGTAGGAACATTTACTATCCACTTGAGCAATCAGATAAAAACGAATAAAACATGGCTACTAACACACGAGTCATAAAACTCAACCGAACGATGCGTGATAATAAAGTTTCAGCGCTGCCGAAAATTCGGCCGTTTTCGGCCGAAACCGAGACTGAACCTTCGGTCAGACACTAATTATTTTGTTTCTGAAACGTTTCAAATTGCTTCACAGACGGGGTTGTTGTGGGCGTCAAATATCTGTCTTAAACAGAGTCGCATTCGTAAATGAGCTCAGGTTGTTGTATATTGCTGTTCCCGAGAATAATTCGTATTAGGAGACAACCGCATGTGTTTTATTTATTCGAACCGATTAATACTGTTTTTTTTTATGATACGCCTCAAGGCTTATCCGCAGCGACCTCTATAACATAGATCAGAGACTTTTTCCATCTGTTACTGTTTTTGCTTCTGAAAATTTGTTTATTTATTAATTTACTTTGTTTCTTGCTTTTAGGTCTTTTTTACTTTTTTGCATTATTTTGATTTTAATCCTTTTTTATTATTTTGATATTAACTTCGTTTTAATATTTTGGTTTTATTTATTTTGATTATACTTTCTCCGTCCTATAAATTCAATTCTCGATAAAGGTCGGTCAACCTTCAACATTTTGTGAATGCGAATAAATATATCTATTTACATATATTATAAAACCTATAGTTTTTTTACAAATATACTCGTAGTTTCCACTATTTTACGAATCCGCAATGCTGAAACCGTCTGTATTACCTATTTTATGGAAACGCAATCGGCACTTTGGGAGCATTTTAGGTATCAAATCGTGTAGTAGGGGGCGTAGGTTAAGTGTGAATAATTTTCTAGGTAACAACCGTCTGCGTCCGTACTTGTAAATATTTACCGTAAAATACATACAACATATTTGTAAATAGTACAACATTACATTAAGATATTATAAAAAGCAACATCTATCCGTTTTGTTGGCTTATAACTTAAGAATCACTGTATCGATTTTCAGTATACTAGCCTACTACGTTTTTTTAGTACATTAGTACCCATATTTTCTATTCCGCACAGTTCGTCATTATGTAATAATATAGTTTTTAATTAATCATTGATGTATAATGGTTTGATGGTCACTAGTTATTGTCCTTAAATTGGTCTTGGTATTAACAGAAAGCAAAAAATTCTTACAAATTCAAACACTTACCACTAACATTGCCCATCGAATCGTATTTTGTTAGCAATTTCAAGAGTTTTAATTTTTTTACATGGAACCCTGGGATTATTTAAAAATAAAAGTAACCTCAGTTACGCCTTATAACTTCAGTTATCTATTAGAAAAAGTCCCTTGAAAATCGGTCTCGCCGTTCTCATGATTAGCCGGAACAAACAGACAGACATAAAAAAATAATCTGTTTTCTTATAGGTAGTATATATATATATATATACATTCATATGTATTTAGCAAAAGGTTGTTATTTTGATATTACAAGCAGACCATTCAATTTTATTTATTTGTGTAGTTAGACTCAGGCACTTTGACCACTATCTCATCAGATGATAAGTATCGATGCGGTCCAGGATAGTAAACACGTTTAGCCTAAGTGCTTAGTGACTAACTTTCAAATTTGAAGACGGTTAGTTATCGATAGATGGATTCAAACCTACGTCCATCGACGCGATATCCGACTCACTACCACTGAGCTATCGTATCGTTTCAGAATACTTTTTTATTTCACTGTTCAAGTTTTCATTTCATCTATTTACGAAAAAAATATAAAATGCCTTACAGACGCGCGGACCGGCCCGCGTACATGGTACGGAGGACGACTGAAGTTATCAGTCACCTTGTGGGTACATTCTTCCACTTCATCCAATCGCTTTCATACACGCTTAACGGTTACGGATACTTTTGATCTGGCCTTTCTTTAGAACGTATCGGGTTGAGATACGTTTAGTTAAGACGACCCTTACCAACTTGCGCTGTTACCATGAATTTGTTTCGTAAATATTTTTTCATTCCAGGTTGTTCCTCTTCAGGTGTTCAAACCAATTAAGAATCCCTTTATTTGTATTTGTTATTACATCCTCTACAATACAACAAGGGTATTATCGAATCCCGAAAAACATGCTACTGCTGTAGCGGCAACTTTAACGCCACCATAAAAATCTATACATATAATAGAAGGCAACGTCTATCTATCTGTAAATACTGTCTGAAAATCTATTACTTGCGTAAATGACAATTTTTTTTGCGTCTAGATAATGATGTCGGCACATGACTGACTGGAAACAAGGAGACTGTTTCTAGTATTATTTTGTAGTCTTTGGAGACTCAGGTCAGTACGGTCGTCCGCAGCACCATGTACTCGTACGGTCTACGCGTCTATTACTACTTTTAAGGCTATAAAAACATAGACAATATTCAATTAATAATTAGAAACAGTTAATAAATAGGTGATTTAAAAAACATTATATCGATATAAATAGACAAAAATAGAGTTTATTTTATCGTCTATTTACCAACCGATTTTCTTTATTTTTACTAACTAGCTAGATAAAAAATAAATTTTAATAAATAAAAAACAGGTTTTATATATCTAAAACTTTCAATAACGCCATTATGTCGTGAATATCGACCACGAAGCGAATAGTAGTCAAATATATAAATTATCGAATTAATCAACGGAGTTATAGACGCTCGAATTGGTTTTATTTCAACAACTGAATGTCGGATCCAGAGATGCGTGAAACCCGGTCGTGATTATTCAGCGGTGAAATGAAAAATGTTACGCACAGACTTGCCACAGAGTTCCTATGAAATATTGGAAAAACTTTTCGACTTTCTCTCTTTGTCTATTTCTCTCATGCATCGATTACAATTATTACATTCACGAGACCTTTTTTTAAATTCAAAATTATGTTTAATCTCGTTAAATATTCATTTGCTTGCTTTGAATCTATAAAAACTCCATTTATTAGTATGGCAAGTGTGCAACGGCTTGGATCCCGGCTAGCTGGGTTCTGGTAGTAATAGTCTTCTTCCGCCCACTACAGTTCTATCGTTGTAGTATGAGGAAGAACACTGGCCTGCAAAAGATTTCCTTCCGCCCTCGGTGTTCCTCTAGGGGTCTTAAAATGGCAGCCAGAGTCCTCTTTCCGCCCTCGGTGTTCAGTTGTTTGTAGCAGATAGGTTATCCTGGAAGCCCAAGACGTAGGCAAGCATTATATCTGGCTATACAACCCTCAACAAGCTCAGTGCATCCCTAACCACACTGTAATACTTCCTACGCAAAGCAACTCAGCATTTACATAGGAAAGAACACAATAAAAAGATAAAGGTTACTCACCTTTTTTTTTTTTTTTTTTTGACGGCGGGAAATGCTTTTACGCAGTACCCTTATCTATTGTACTTAGGGGAACGAAGTCCCCCAGTACACTAGATAAGGGGCACGGAGTGACGAGCTCCGTGCAGTGTGGGACACTCCCGGGCGAGAGTCGCCCGGAAATACCCACTAAAACCCCCCGGGGCCGTCCGCTGCATTTGGGGTGGGGGCGACACGGGGTGGCTTTCGCAAGCACCGCGTCGCCCCCTGCAGCGAACCCGCCGGGCCTCGTCGTGCAATGGCCCAAGGTTACTCACCCTAGCAGGATATAGATCTTTAATTTTATATTTAGACAATACAATTAAAATAGGAGGTAGTAGGTAAATTTAATGATATACTAATAACGCGACCGTCTCGATATAGCGTTCCGACGCGTCTGCCGCGAGGAGCTGAAAGAATCCCGTTATGCGCGCGAAGTTACAACGTTACAAGTGATCATTGCACACCAATAGAATGTAGAATGTAAATGATTGTATTTTTCTGTTTATTATGAGTGTTTGCGTAACGATCGAAATTCAACCTGTTTTCGTTTCGTTTTTTTTTAATTTTATATTAAAAACATTCGGTAATATTTAACGAAATCTCTTTAATTTACAATAAAAACGAACTGTTCGCAAGAACATCACAGAAAATATGTCAAATTACCAAAACAAAAACCTTAATAACTAATACATATACTTAAACCTTTCTCATAAATCACTCTAAATATTGGTAAAAACCGTATGAAAATCGCTTCAGTAGTTTTTGAGAATATCACGTTTAGCTCACATACACTGCAAAGAGACCATAATATTTCTAGATATAGTACAATAAAATAAACAACTAAAATTCATATTTTGATACAAATTATTTCAAAGCTAAAATCGTGACTAGGTTTTAAAACTATAATAATGTTAATATTCATGCTTAAACGCGAAACGTCCACTCGGTAACTCATACCCACTTTAGAGATGAGTGTTTCTAAAACACTCGATGGGATTTCAGTTGAAATTACACGGAGCCACTTCCATTCGCTCTGGAGTGCTCCTCAGTTGATGAGAAATATACTGCACGATAAAATTTGTACTACGGCGATTTGTTTAAATTATTTACTTATAGATATTTTCTCGATACAAATTTTAAATGTAAACGTATGTTCTGTACACTCTAATAATGTTTATGAGCTCACATTATCCCATATACGCATTGGAAGTATTTACTTTATCACAAGAAATAGACATCGACATTACAAAGAACAATATATAACGCATTATGGAAAGGCATTTTTCGACCGCGCAGAGACACACCCGAATCCGCTCATAGCGAAATCTGTCGCGTACTTCCCCGACCCGTTAACTCCGAAACCGTTTCGGAGACCGAACGTTCTCACCGATCCCGATGATGATATCACGTGCGAAAATAGGATCTTTCCTTTTCAACCGTCAACCTTGACGTCGCCGCCAGCGCGATACAGTGACACTGCCCATGCATTGAGCATTACACGCACAACACTGCATACACACTCCTGCACATAACACGCAGGTACATAGGTCCTGTAAGGAACCTTTTTTATTATTATTAAATAAAAAATGTAGGGAATAGCTAGGTTCAAACTCGCGAGAGAGTTTTACACTCAGGTGACGGCCAAGCCGAGGTTCGTACCGCTTTGGTAGCCCTTGTGCTAGTCACCTTTTTGCGCTTGAGTGCCTTCAGCACTCGCCCCCAAAGTCACGGTGAAGCTGTAAAGGCCCTTCCGGTCAACAACGTTAGCTAGGTTCGAAAAAAAAAAGTACAGACCAAAATTTATTAAATAATTAACAGAATTGGCAAAGAAAGTAAACAAGAGGAATAAATGAACGCACGAAAGAAAGACAGCAGACTTATAATTTCTGATAAAGTCAGAGGACCTCGGTTTAATAAAAAAATTGATTATGCAAAAAAGTAAGACAGATGAATGATATCAAATTTAAATGGATTTTTTTTATGTGAGATTCTTATTTACGAAAATCGTATAGTTTTCCTTTATCGCATATTTAGCCGGGGAGTAGCGATTGCTGGACTCTGGGATTCAACGAACCCCACTGCACACAACTTCTGCACATCACATGCAGGTATATCCAGGTTCCCTGGACTGTTGACCTTTGGTCATGCCTCTCTTCTGAGAGGTGGGTGGGGAGAGAGCCTGTGGGTCAGGCATCGGCATTCTCCGGGCTAAGTATGGACGTAGCCCTGTTGGGCCTGCTGCAGGGGATGACGCGGTGCTTGCGAAAGCTATCCCGTATCGTCCCCATCCCAGATGCGGCGGACGGCACCGTGGGGTTAGCGGGTATGACCGGACGCTTCACGTCCGGGTGAGTCCCACACTGGTGCGGAGACATCCCTCCGCACCCCCTTACCCATGCATTGGGGGACTCCGGTCTCACTAATGCAATGGGTAAGGGTAGTGCGTAAACCCATTCCCGTCGTAAAAAAAAAAAACAAAAAGGTACATCCAGGTTCAGTATGTAACACTTTTTTCCGACGCGATTTGGTAGACCTATGTCAAGCAGTGGACAACAAGGTCAGACGAATCATTTCACGGGTTCATTAAATTTTGGTCGTCGTTTTGACTTATTTAATTTAAAACGAATTTATAAGTACACTGTAACTTTGTTAGATATAGCTGTCTAGTTTAAATTGGAATATCGAAATGACTGTCAAGATAACCGAGAACGATATGCCAATGCGACTACTAACGAAGTTAATAATGAAATCTATGAGTTCTATATAAAGAATTACTGTAGCGTGCATTTGTATGAATGATTTTATTTCATGTTTTCGTCTGAGAATAAAATATTTCATTAAGCATTAGAATAACAAATCTGACACATTAATATTCTTTTTTACATCCATTTTGAACAAATTAGAGGACATGTTATACAGAATAACTCAACGGTTTTTCTTACTCTATCTGTGTATATATCTCTCGTGTTAATTAAATTTTAATTGAAGTTGTTATCGCTGAGTTCGTGTGGTAAATCCAGAGATTATACTGAAGCGTTTGAACTGAGATGATTCTGTTTGTGTGATTAACGTTTTGTTCAGAAATACAAATTTTAGGAATGATATTTTTTTTATTTTATGATTGAGTTTATGGCGGAATTTTAGTTTGACATTGAGTGGTTTTATTTGTTATTCATTAATATGTGTTATTTTATTTTATTTATATATTTCTTACGTGACATTATTTTGCACAAATATGGTACATACGGGGTAATAAATCAAACGGAGCACGAATTCCGGGGTGCCATAAAAGCTCCCTAAGTGGTTCCAGTAAAGTAGCCGCCATTTCGCAAAAGCGTTGTATGAAAACTATAAAAATATTTTTCACGTTACATTGTGAGAATTGCGTAAGCTCACACAGTTGCTATTAATTAAGAAGAAGACTTAACTGTAGCTATTTAATTTCATTAAAAGTTGTCGATGTCCAATAGACGGAATAAATATCGATTTTTAAACAGGACCATTTTTTATATGATTATGTAAAAATAATTAAAATTATTTTTTTAACAGTGACACATATTAATAGGTGTCGAGAACGAACGATCATCGGACCCTGACAAAGTATAGACATATTAATAACATTTTTTTAAATATTGCTAGGTATCGCAGAAAGATCCCACGTACAGTGCATCCCATCCCATGTGCAGTAGATGGAAGAGGACCGGATACCGGATTCAATACTTTTGACTAAAAGTCTACAGTCAAATTCACAAATTTTTTATTCAATAAGGCGCTTATGAAAGTCAAAACACTACCACTGGTTAGGAAAACAGCCCAGTCATCGAGAAGAATCGTCTAAAACTCGAATCTGGTTTTTTAAAATGCTTTTTATAGAACTATACAACTCAATAGCTACCCTTGCTTTGGGCTTAGTAAACCTAATAAAAGCTTTTTAGGCAATAGTGTCTGGTTCTACAACATGGTACCAAAGCACATTACCGATTTACCTGACGATAAGTTTAAGCACTATGTCAAACGGGTTTTAATATCCAAAGATTATTACAGTGTGGATTATTACGTGAACGATAGTGATGTCTGGAAGTGAAACCCTTCTTTGTGCTTCCGCTAAAACCGTTTATTGTTATTATATATTGTAAAATTTTAATAACTTAAAAAACAAAAACGTATAAAAAAACCAGATTGGGTTTCTTGCCGGCTCTTCTCGACTGGGTTATTTTCCGAACCGGTGGTGGTTTTTTGACGTTCATAAGCGCCTTTTCTCGGCCCAAATGGAATAAAGAATTTTTTGATTTGATTTGAATGTTACAATTTATATTAGTAGATAGAATGGTGACATTTCCAGACATCACCATCGTTTACATAATGATCCACCCTATAGTAGTAACAATATGAGATGATTAACGGATTAATGACTTCCTGAAAGAATTGTGACTGGCGAGTTTGAATTCGGCTTCCTGATAACACTAATATAATTTCAAATAAAAATTAACATATGTTTTATGTCCAGCCGCCTGCTTTACGTCAACCTTCCTTAGGTTTTTCTTAGAACAGAATGCATTTACAACGTACATATTATGTATTCCATTAAGAAAGTAAACTTCATTTTCTTTTTTTATTTATACACTCAAAAAAAAACACTGAAAAGATAATATCTGTACTTGTCATCTTCTTAAGTATTACATTAGAATATAGCGCAATATTTAACACTTACCTTTCAGCAGAATTTGCATGTAATTTTATATCTGCCAAGTGTGTACTCCGTTCATGTAAATTAAGTTATGCCAGAGTTCTCAACTCAAGCTTTTTACCTATACACAAACGTATACGCATCAGTACAGGCATGTATTCAGTAGAATTTAAAAAGAGGTTTAATTATTTTATGCACTTTATTTAATAGTCCGTAACAACTATACTGTTCGAAACATTTTTCAAGTGAAATTTCATGGTCAACGGTCTTCAGAATGTAAGCGTCATGATTTTGAATATTAACGGACGTATAAAAAAATACACAGTGAGAGAGAACGAGTCAAATATAATGAGCACACAATACTTTTTGACTACAGTTAACATATTATCCATTTTAAAACGTTTTTTAAAACTATACTTTAAAAACAAATCTTCGTTATAGTAACACAGACAATTCATGCATGCAATTACACCTATAACTATTTTTAGTTTTTCTTAATTACTGCATTATAAAAAAGTAGATCCACTTTTGACACGTGTAGATTGGCCTAAATCTCACGGTATGTTTAGTGACGATATAGACTCAATATAAACACACTATATAAAATATATTGTAAACCGGGACTCAACACCCCAAACATTTATAATTTGTCTTAAATACGACTCTGTATTGTGAGTGATACTGAAATTTCTTCACGTTAGTACTTTCTACTTCCACTGAGCAAAATGTAAAAGGTTTTATTTATTTTCAATGATGGATGAAACAGAAAATCATGTCTTAAGCCCTTTTACATAACACTTAACTATACCCGCGGTTACTCTCGCTTTTCATAATATCTATTACTAATATAAGCGTGTATAAGAATATTATTCACCATTCCTCACAATTATTACCAATACATTTATAAATCGGTTACCCATAAAAATGAGACAATAGGAAAACAATGGAAAACTGGCGTAAACGCTAGGTTAGTGCTCAAAGGGTTAATTACAATGGATTAGAGTCTAGTCATATATTTGTCTCACTTTATTTTTATCTCTATGTTATTCCTTCTTTAATATGTCGATTTCCCATAAAAATGAGAATAGGAGAAAAGGGAAGACAATAGAAAAACAGTGGAAAGCTGGCGTAAACACCAGGGTAGTGCTCAAGGAGTTAAATACATAGTTTCATATAATTAAATATTATTATTATTCAAAAAGGGGCTATGCAGGCTATATTGCTAAAGCTCACTGGCTGGATCTACAACATGGATATACGGTAGGATCCTTTTGGCAGAGAGCGTCTGTACCACCTCCGGGGGCAATGCGTGCTCACCCAGAATTCGGTTACTTACGGGTATTAATGTGTTACATTCACACAAGATTCGTCTGCAATCTCGCAGAACTTGCACTCTCTTGTGTTCTGAGCACCAATGTTGCGCAAACAACAGTGCCTAGTTAGCGCTTTCACTAATACTCGTAGCTGATTCCTACTTAGCATCAGGGCTTCCTCCGCTTTGCCCTGATGAGCTCTTTAGAATGAATTTCTTCTGGTAGGTTATTCGAGAATTAGAGATTAGAATTATATGTATTGGTCCTTTATGGTCACCTGAACTAGTCTTTTCGGAATAGCACAAAACAGTTCAGACCCAATTTGTGTTTCCATAGACCCTGCTCTTGCAAGTGCATCCGCAGCTTCATTACTGGGAACTCCTGCATGCCTTGGGACCCATCTTAAAATCAGCCAGTTATTCTTACCCAGGCTGTTTAGTATATTATTATTAAGAAGTCGTTATGTATGCACATCAATATTATAATTTTCTAATAAGAATCCTATATGTTGCTACAATGTATAAACTACTATCATAAGAAATTTCATCGAATTCTGTTCAGTAGGTTTTGCGTGATAGGCTGACAAATTTCTTTCCTTTAGCAATTTATTATTTATTTAGTATAGATAACTGACCTTTAAAAATAGGTATAGCGTATTTTGCTAGCAAAAATTGGTATTACAAAATAAAACTAAAATAATTCAGTTTTAATGTGACCTCGTATGAAAAGTTGAAGAGTGATCGCAGGGAACATGTAGCCTGTAGGGTTCTCACATCCGGGGTCCCTTTTTTACGATGCAATAAAATGCCCTCGTTGAAGTGATTGGCTGCGTTTAGTGTCTCGGGGCGTTTTTTTTTTTATTCTACCCTTCTTATTTCCTCACTTAAAAGGATATTCTAGCGACATTTATTCCATACTAACGTAGTCCCCAGTTTCCTCCCTGGATTATAGCATTATGGTAAATATTTTTATACCAAATAATAAATATCTATTACGTCCATGCCTCTACGTTTTGATTTTTTCCATAAATTAGTTATTGTAAAAACTAGGAGCCTTTGAAAATAAAAAAAATGCTCGTTTTTTACAGTCTTTTTCAGACTGCCGTCAAACAAATTTAATGAATATTATTTTAAAAAACGTACAGGCATAGCGCATATCCAAAGTCTGTATTATTCTAAAACTGAATGAAAATTAAATATAAATTCAGTTGTGAAGGAAGAAACAGGTTAATACGAAGTGATGCTTTCGTCTATTTTACATATGTAAAATCAGCCCGAGTCCCTATTCTTTCTTTGGGGCGCAATGCGATAGCAATATATTTCTGAAATACCTACTTTTGCGACCGCATATTCTCTTAAGTATAGATGCTGAGAGTAATAAATTAAATTTATTTTCACTCTACTAGAATTATTTAATAAGGAGGGAATAAGCTGTGATATTTATGTTACATTAGACGGGCACATTGCTCGCAGAACCGATGCCCTATGTAGCGAACGGGTTCTCGAATGGCTACCACGCACCGGAACACGTAGCGTGTATATGCACAAGGGGGACTGACGACCAGGTGAAGGTCGCGGGAATCCGCTGGATGCGGGTGACGCAAGACCGGTCGTCGTGAAGATCATTAGGGGAGACTTATGTCAAGCAGCGCACGTCTTTCGGTTGTAAGGGTGGATGGATGTATGAAACGTTATATGGAAATGTTACAAAGGATAATATTTTTGAATTGATGGACGCAGGTTCGAAGCCACCTATCTAGCTCTATAATGAGTCTGAGCTTTCTTTGAAGGAGAACATTGTATGGAGGGAGGCCATTTTTAAAATTGCCTGCCTGGGTAACTACCACCCACAAATATGAAAACCAATCGCCAAATACCAATAGGCGTGTTACGGCAGCATCACTTGAGAAGCAGTACCAGAATTAGTTGAATATTCAAATGGAAAATACTTTATTCCGTTTAGAACCACCGGTTCAAAAAACAACCTATTCATCGAGAAGACCCGGCAAGAAAACTAGATTTGGTTGAGTTTTTTTATATAAGTATATAAATGTATTTTTGTTTTAAATAGAAGTATATAACACTTAGACAAATCTTTTTAGCAAACTCACATAGAGAGGTGTCACTTCCAGACATCACCGTTGTTCACGTTATGATCCAATATATAAAACCTTTTGAAATTAAACTTGTTGTCCGGTAAGTTAGTAATCTGATTTGAGACCTAGAATACCGGTTTAGCTAGGATTTAGGATGCCACCGAATTTGTATGACAATAACAGTTCATACCACTGTGGTACCTTTGTGGTAGTCACCATTTTCTAGCTGAGTTCTGAAAGCGCTAGCACAAAGCTCCAAGTTCCTTTCAAGTTAACAGTTAGTTTGGATAAAAACTCTCAACCGAAATATCCGTTTCAGAATCATATCTATAAACTATTACGTTCATACATTATTTTAGTTGATACGTAAAGGGTACGAACGATGGAACATTCGACGCCATTTGGCATCGTTTCCGACTATCCGCATATTATACGTACGAGTGCATATAAATCACAGTTTCATATCCGCCAAAACAAACATGCGTTTATTGTACCCGGAACAGAGTTATAATGCCCCGGGGACGCTTCGTGGGGCGCGTCCGCGGCGCTCTCGTGATGATAGAGTTAGGTTGGTATGAAACGTATATTGTTCAGGATTAATCAGAGCCTTATCTTAGTGTAAGTTAGTTTCATTTAAATTTGCAGCCTCACTTTTTTGCTCTTTGATTATTTATTTTATACGTAATGAATATAAATTTAAAATATTTCATTAGCATTGAAACTGTTAGCTTTAGTGTGTATGGTTTACAGAAAATTGGTTTCATCTAAGTAATTAATTAAATACTTCAAATGTAAATGTAAAAATAGACAGGAGAGTTTCTTTTATATAATAATTATGATGACGTAAATTGAGAGATTCATTACACATATTATCTAAATTAAAACTTCCGTAAAGTTTCACGTCACGACGCCTAGTTTGTAATCTTTCTTGTATTTTCTGTATATTACAATATAACATTATCCAAGACACGTGCCAACAGTTTACCATTTTGCGAGAAAACAATCTTGTCTATCATAAATGTTACCGTAGAAAGTGTTTGTAAATTTGATATTTCGAACATGTCTAATTCCATAAGCGATAGCGTATTACTAGTTAAAAAAAAATTTGTTTGCACAGTTTACTCCCTTTGGTCTATATAATATAAATAAATTATATACACTAGTGTCCGGCTATTGGTAACTATTTTATGGTATAAATTTGTAATCAGGAGTATACGGTACATACAAATTACTTACACTGGATATGAAGGTATAAATCTCGAACTCTAAGATTATAAGCACTGATGCCTGTCCAGCGGAGGCAGATGTGACTATTTGGTTCTGCAGTCATTTTGCTACTTCTGAAATATAGTGGATTCATTTTAAATAATTGTTTTAATATTAACTTATACTGAAGACTTCTAAAATGTTTTTGTTTTTTCTTTTTTATGGGACTATCTACTATGAAAATAGATTTTTTATTATTATTATATCAGAGAATGTCGTTTGAAGATATGATAACGATTTGTCGAATAGTAAGATTTAGGTATTAGGTTTGTTAATTATGAAGTTAGCAGCAAGGCTTTGAACCGCTAGTTGGAAGGCATTCGTGGCTATATGCGTACGATTAACTCTTTTTGTACGCTCAAAACTATTTTACGTTTGTAGGAATGGACAAATTTTAACAAATTGATATTTTAATTAAAAGAAAACGTTATAATTAAGAAACTATTTTTGTAACCTACAAGTAATTCATAGTTATTCATAAACTTTTTTTGGACTGACTGAGATTCAGTAATACGAGACATGAGAGACATGCTACATGCGAGACATGAGACATCGTACATGAGAAAGCCCCATTAGTTCTTAAGTTAATAATATATAAATTAATATTAGGCTCTCGGTTGCAAATAAAATAATCCATTTAATGACCTCGCTTATAGTTTACAACTTAGACCACAATCTCGTGTGTCATGGTATACGCGTGCTTCGCAGTGCGCACTAAACTAAAACGTCACATATAAAAGCGATGTAAAAATTTGATATCGTCCTAACAAGGTATTGGAGAACAACTGTTGTAGAAATGTTTCATGTAGAATTCTATACTAGGGATGTTAATCCTTAAAAAAACATCGATTTTTTTTTTTTTCGATGTGTTATATTGTAACGTTGTATCAATACTATGCGATATTTCAAACAAATATATTGATATTTTCGATATAACGTATGCTCAACTCAAGTCTATCAGAACCGTCCCCCGTTTCCATTAGAAGTAGAGATAGTCGATTTTAAATCGGATGAAATATATCGATATCAGAAGATTCGATAGTAAATAATGTCATATTTATAATTCATAAAAAATATTTTTATATTATGTACAAAATAATAATGATTATTTTAAAGGATAAAACTTAAATATGACAAGAAAATAAAATATGATCTAATTTTTAATACGAAATAGACTTTGACTAGAGAAAAAAATCAACAAAAGATCTTAGCTAAACACTTAATTTGAACTTATTGTAGTGCATGTCTGTTTCATTGTTACATTGGCAGTGCCAATATATATAATAAATTTTGACTTTAAAATAAAACAAAAGAATGCGAAAGATGTTTTTAAGATGCAAAATATTTTCAAATTAAATATTACGATCACAAAGCGTGTGTTTCAAAATTCCTTACAACCATATTACTGTTTGTTCTCGATGTTGTCCTTCACTTAATATTTGAGTTCATTGTATATTTCTCCGGTGGCGGCCCAAGACGGTTGTCCTTTTGAATAGGCAAAGATGTTGAATCTTAATTCAGGTGTAATTTTATCGTTAAATATGTTTAATTTTTTTTTTAATTCATAAACTAATATCTATTGGCATAAATACGATGTTTTACTGAAAAAAATAATTGTTTTGAGACAATAAATATTCTGAAAAGTAATATTGTATTATTAATTGTTTTACAGGCATTTTTTCAGGCAAGCCATTTTCGAGTTACAATCGGACTTACAATACGAACAGACAGATAAAATTATTGAGATTCGAGATTAGTTTCGGTTAATATTTGTCACAAAATGTGAAAGAAATAATTATATGTATAGACAGTGCCTACATGTTTATCATTAGTAAAACTTATATTAGTCCGAACTTTGGCAATTAAGTTTGTTTGAAATTTTCCGTTACATACGGTAGTCAAGGCAAACAAATTTTCCCGTAAATTAATCATTATTAATTGCTTTTAATTAGGTTTAATTATCACCAACTAGTTAGAGTTGTAATAACCAAGGTTGTTGTTGTTATTTTTAGTTATAATATTATTTTAGTAGTTCTTGTAATTTATTAAATTATTTAGTGTATTTTATAAAAGTGCAATCATTTATAAAAAATGCTGTTTGTTTTGTTTTTACCATGGATTGTCATATAGTGTGTGAAGATTACTTTATTACGTGGTTAATATATTATACTGTAACCTTGAGGGAGGTTTTAATAAAAAGTATTATTATTGACTTTCCGAAAGAGTTTCTAACGGTGTGACCTCATTGGAAAATCACTGTTTATGCAACAAAAAACTTTTTACATAAGTTCCATAAATAAATTATGAAAACAATGAAACTAAATTACATTATATTATTATTATTTTTATATCAAGAAATAAATAACACGACAAATAAATATTATGATAAAAAAATATTAATAATTTTATAAAATTTCAAAAAAAAGTATTAATTTCAAAAAATCTAGAATAATGTAATTGATATCCTTTTTTTTGTAATGAAATCGAACCACACTTACTTAAGGGTTTTAGCTCTGGTACATGTAAATTGGAACCATGACACCGACTGTTGATATTATCAATCGACGGTCGTTGTCTTTCCTGGGCTGTACTGTATTTAATTCTTAATATCAGATGAAGCGAACAGAAACCTTTATATCCACTGCCAGCGTGATACAATGACACTTTCATGCTCTAGAGTCTAGCATAACACGTTTTATGCCGCACACCACATGGGTTCTGTAACGGACATTGAGATCCGAAGTTCTCCTTTTTATTTTATTTTTTTACAAAATACACATGAATGGCTCTATGTACAGTACCTACAGCAAAAATACAATTTTTAAAATTGTTGTCTGTCTGTTTGTTTACCCTGACTAATTTTAGAAACGGCTGGATCGATTTTAACGGGCGTGCTTGATAGCTGAAGCTAAGACACGTAACTTAGGCTACTTTTATTTTTGCAAAATAATTTCGGTTTCACGAAAAATAATGAAACTTATAAAACTGTGAACAAAATCCTATCCAGTGGTCAATTTTATTGGCGAGTGTTTGAATTTGTAAGAAATATATTTGTTATCTGTTAGTACTAAAACTAATTTTTAGGACCTGCACAAAAAATAGTGTTCAATTTTTTCTTCTTAATTATCACTTTACGACGAAATTTACTTTACTTTACTTTAGTAGAATGTACCTGTTTTTTTGCGCCACATTATCATTTTTTGTTCTAGATGTGAGGGTGAAGGTAAGTTAAAACAAAAATAGACCACCAAAACATTTTTTTTTTTTTTTTCATTGAACGTTTATAAACCGTATTAGGGATCGTTCATTAAACATGCCAGGCTTGGAAGGGAGTACAGTGAAATACAAATTACGACACGCGAACAGGGCCGTGGGAACAGCTAGTTTTGTAATAATATTGAATAACCCGGGCGGTCCTTGACAGTCACGTATGAAATATCTCAAAGATGTGTTTACACAGGATCTCAATATTCAAATCTTTCAATATCCTATGTAAACTAAAGTCCTTAGAGCAGAGTGGAATTGAGCGACAACTTAATATTCTTGATGCTTTAATAAAAGCTTCGGTTTCATGTTTCAAATTGTGATTATTGTATCATGTATTTGAGATTTTTGTTCTATTTTCTGTACTTTACCTTTTCGATGTATCAATTTTTTTTATCCTGTTACTAATTATTACTTGAATATTTCTTTCCTGTATTTCTTTATCAGATTTTCAAGGATCGCTTAACATCGAAACAAATAAGCCCAAAAAAAAATGCCTTTATTTAACTTTTACGTACATTGGTTTCAAATAAATGATGTAACTAATATTGTAACGCTTAACAATTTGCCTAAATCTACCTACTGTTGTTTTTTACTCGATATATGGCCAGTGCTTTGACTACAGTCTTACCTGATGATAAGTTACGATGTGGTCCAGGATAGTAAACATACCAAGGCTAGAGGTTCTCAAATGATGCTGCCGAAACACACCTATTGGTATTTGGTGACAGGTTTTCAAATTTGAGGCTGGTAGCTACCCAGGAGGGAATTATTAGAAAATGTCCTACCACCATGCTATGGGTCCTCACGATGTTTTCCTTCACTAAAAGCTCAGGCTGATTTTAGAGTTGAATATGTGGGCTCGAACCCGCGTCCATTGACGCGGAATTCGTCCGCACTATCCACTACGCCATCATCGCTTCCATGTCGCATCATTGTTGTTTATGTAAATAAAATGCCATCAAAAACATAACTTGTAAAAAAAAAAACCAAGTCTCGCAACTCAGTTCTTCTACCGTAAATATTTGTGAGATCCATGTTGATATTGATTGGGCCATCACTCGAAAACTCAATGTATTTTACAAGTAAAACATATTATATTTAAATAAGATTGCTTAGTGCGATGGCCAAGTCAATCTATTTTATTTTAAAACGTAAAAGATTTTTAATATTGATATGGTCACTATAAGATGTTGTTAGGTTAGGTACTTATCTGGATGTAAATGCATTTCCCCCCGTAAGGGCAGTGCGTAAATGCATTTCCCCCCGTCAAAAAAAAAAGAAAAAAAAGGTACTTATCTGGATCAAAAGTTAAGTGGTATCCAGTCCTATATTAATCTGGAAACAATATTTTAAATCCGTTCAGGAGTTCCGAAAAGATTTACAACATACTCTTGTTGAAGACAAATGAATATTTCCTTAAATCTTTAACATTAACATTCAATTACGAGAATTAAATCGCGAATCACATGCCTTACAACACACACACACACACTAGCTGGAAACACGAGAGAGAGAGAGAGAGAGAGAGAGAGACATATCATATGTACCTCATGTGTGTAAAAGTAATAGGTAATAAGTTTTTAGACTAAGAGTAACTATGTACTAGTTGTAAGTATTAAAAATGTATTAGAATTCGCGCCGACCGCCGGCTAAGTTGTACTCTCAAAATATAGTTTCTAAACACATGTAATTCGAAGATTAATAAATACAGTCCACATTATATAGAGAAGTTGGGGTTTCATTGGTGAAGAAAGCGTCCCCTTCACTCTAATGCAAAAATCACATTTAAGAAGTTACAAAAATTAAGCTACAAGAAATCGATGTAAAACAAATGTGCCTAATAATCCAAAAGGAGCAGAGTTAGAATTAGAGAAAAAACAACATTCCAACAAGGATGTTGCCTTGACCTAAAAGCTTCTATGTTATTATGGGGTCAGGTTATATTGTATTATATATTGTGTGAGAGAATCATAACTAAATCACATTAGAAAGCTAACAAGTTGATGTCCTTTTTCCTTAACGTGCATTATTTTTGATTTGCTTGTTTTACGCGCGAGATGTGAAATGAACGATATCTATTATTCTTATATGATACCTT
Source organism: Samia ricini (assembly GCA_014132275.2). Lineage (NCBI taxonomy): Eukaryota > Metazoa > Arthropoda > Insecta > Lepidoptera > Saturniidae > Samia > Samia ricini. The sequence goes on along the minus strand of AP028164.1, from coordinate 3,389,911 downwards.
ATAAAGTACAGATCTAAAAGAATAGACTAGCCAATGCCCACTACTTCTTTCACAGGTATTTGATTCTTTGGACTACGTGTTTTTACATTATAAGGGAACAGTAATTTTTAAAAATTGTAATTTCATCAAACTTAAACCCAGTGAAAACGTGTAATGCTATGAAAGTTTAGAATTTGATTTTGAAAACTACAAAACAGTATTAATAATAATTTTAATAACAATAATTTTTGCAATTCGTCTTAATTTTTCGTTTTTGCTTCATAATTTTTTTGAAAGTATATTGTAGTTAAATATTGATTTCCAGTATCATTACGAACAAAGTAAGATATAATTGCGCTTTTTATTTGTCGTCGTTACTTATGGTGGCGAGGTCACACAAAAATTCGACGAAGATAATGTTTACGCATTTTCCAGATAATTAGGAAATTTAGAAAAAAAAAATTAGTCAAACGGTACAATCGTTATCAAATGTTTCATTTGTAGCTGATCTATAGCTACATAGTAATAATTACGTAAATATCAACATCATTACGTAATTACCAAGATCGTCTATAAACAAAGAGGTACGTATCGTCTTGCAAAAGAGCAGAAGCTCTCCAAAGAACGCGATCGGCATTAGAGGCGTCGGCACCCCGTCGTTACTACCTGCAGTCAACAACACAAAAGATCGTCGAACAGTACAACAATACCCCTAGCGGATAAAGCTCGCCACCAAGTGGCGCCAAGGCGAGCGCACCGACACTACACATCTGTTGACCATATACCACATTGATACAATGTAAGAGAAGTCCAAGCGATCGGATTTCTCACTCGCACAGATCCACATTTTTTAGTATAAAAGTAGTCACATTTATTATAAAAATTCCGCGGGAGTTTTCATACTCAGGTAGCGGCCAAGGTTCGAACCCTTGAGCTAGCTACCTTATGCGGCTGAGTGCCTTCAGCACTCGCCCACAAAGTTCGGTGAAGCTGTAAAGGCCCTTGCGGTCAACAGCATTAGCTACGTCAAAAAAAAAAAATACATATACATTTCAAATTCAACCTTCTAATTGAACGTTTCATTTCTACAGAAACGTCAAACCCAAAGTCATCAGAGTGGCACTAGCTCTAAAAGTTCTCTTAAACACTTATCAATGAAGCTTCATTTAACTTAAGAAACTGTGTATAGATTATTAATATGTGTGTATAGACAATCGTATATCAAAGTTGACAATAATAACTTCTCGCATGATCAGTGTGATATGATACGCTAGATGATTTATACTAACCGTGAAGCGTGTATCGCCCGAGATGATGCGGATTTTGAACTTGGTCCACCAGCGAACAAGAATTATCAAACTCATTCTCTTTCCTGTCTTTATTTAATCATTCGGGCGAATTCGCCTTTCGTACATGCACATAAGTTAGAGTTACCTTCTTCTTCTTCTTAGTTAATGGCAATCTGTGTGTACACACAATTTGTGCCAATGTCATGTAGGTAAGATTTTCAATCTTGTATCAGCGTTACCAAGCTCCAACAGAACGGTGGCCTATCCTGCTCGAACTTTCCATGGAGCTTTGTCGGCACCTCAGAATGTATGCTACGCGTTGTCTTCTATAATAAACTCAACTTGAACACAAGTTAACTAAACTATTTCACACAAACGCCACCAAGATTACATGATATAGAGTCAAGTACACAAGTTTAATGAATTAAAGAAAACAATTGCTACATGTCAGACTGAGATCCCGCCAAAAACTCTAGAGTTACCGGAAGCATAATATGGCATTAATAAAAAATTAGAATCACTTTAACTACTAAGGGATATTGATTCGATTGGTGGCCATTATTTATAGTTTCTATAATGGTAAATTTTTGGGAAGTTCTACAATTTTATCTCTCCATTTACCTTCTACGACAGAATTACGAGGGTAAATCTACGAAGCATAGATATGGTAGATTCCATCTTGACACGAACAAGGAAGCTCATACGCCTCAAAATTTTGCCTTACCGTTCAGACGTGGAATGGACTCCGTGGTAGTTGGCTTCCTATTTCCTGTGACATCGAGCCCATTAAAAGAGGTATGAATAGCAATCATTACAGCCCCGTATGATGACAGTGACCGTCGGAGACAGTTTCCATTGTAACACAATCTTGCGGTGTACAGATACTTTCCTACGCTAACATAAACAAATAAAAAAGCTAGCTTAATGGAGTTTGGTACTCCAAGCTATTTGGTAGGTAAATAGAATATTATACATTTTTACTCCCCCCTCCCCCTTTTCTTGTAAATAATACTAAAAAAGGTTTGTTTTTTTTTTATAAAAATCTACTCGAATAGATGAGTAAAAACATTTCTTAATAATTGATAGATACATTGGATTGATTAAAAATAGACACTTTTGTATGAAACTCAGCGCACATCCAGTTCGCATAAAAAGAATCTTGTTCAAATGCGCATAATAGAACCGAATCGAGTTTTAATTTTAAGATCAATACAGAAGTGACTCGTGGAAGAATCTTGGCTGCATATATGATTAGTAAAAGTTAAAATTATTTGATATAGTCTTAAACTTCATCTAATTTTGAATAATAAATTCTATTTCCCATTTAGGTATTTAAACCGTATGAAATATCAAATATTATTTTATAAGAGTTATCAAATCCGTATGTTGAAAGGTCAGCTATTTATAAGGCGCCAGACCTCGTCTGGAATACCAGTTATAACAGTGAATAACACTTTTAGAAACTTGGTCTAGGTCAATGGCGATCGCTTCTGTAACGTATTTTGTTAGTTTAAGAAATTTGCAGTGAAATAAATTTCGTAGATTCAATTTTTATCCTAAATACTTTGACCAGAATCTCATCTGATGTACTGGCGTGACTTAATATTGTGAACACGTTAAATTTAGAGGTATTGGTTCTCTAGTTATGCTACCGCGACACACCTTTATGTGTTCGGACTGAGATTCTCAAAGTTAAAGGTGATAAATAATCAAGTGGGTATTAGAAAATGTCCTCCCATTATGTTATCATTTCACCGAAAGCTCAGACTTATTATAGCATAAAGTAAGATTTGAAGCTACGTCTATTGATGTTGGTCTCCCACCATTGTACCACTGAGCCATTGTTGTACAATTGTTGCAATTTGTGGGTGATATGAAAACTTTTTGATGCAAATACAAGTGATCATCCTATGTGTCTTACGTCAAGCACTTTCCACTATACTCCGTGTATACTTGAGGTAAATTAATGAACAGTCATGTAATGAGCTCTCATCTTCGAAGAAATCCTCAATTAATAAAATGAGTTAACATCGTACTCAAATGACGACTCAGGCAAAGGAACACAGACAATATTATTAGTAGTCAATATTATTTGATAATAACTGGTAATACGTTAATAAAACTGCGTGTAAATAAAAAATGCATTCTTTATTTCGCACTAATTTCTTATTACATGAGTAGAGTTTTATCTTATAAACATATAATCAATTTAAGTCGAGCCTTAAAACTGTCGGAGTAATAAATGGATATATTTGGAGCCGAACGCAAAAATGGTTGTGTGGGTGATTCTACTTTTATGTTGTTATATTAATAACGAAATATTTTAATGATTTTTTTATTGAAAAAATTGAAGTTAGGAGCTGTTCAAGTATTATGTAAGCAAAATTTTAGACATTCCCTATTCCCCTGTAGCCCGCATTCTTGTAAAGAATAAATAGAAAGCAAAGGTCTTATGGTTTCGTCACACAGCGGGCGGATCGGGACGCCAGCGTACTTTTACTAAAGAAGAGATCGCGAATAGCTCACGCTCGGTGCGCGGCGTTCCGAGCCGCCCGCTATGTAGCGAAAGCATAATTCCATTCCTCATTGAATACGTAACATCCATCCATTCACCCGGAAGACGTCCACTGCTGGACATAGATCTCCCCTAAAGATCTCCACGATGACCGGTCTTGCGCCACCCGCATCTAGTAGACTCCCGCGATCTTCATCAGATCGTCGATCCACCTTGCGGGGGGCGCACACTCACGCTGCGTTTTCCAATACGCGGCAGCCATTCGAGAACCCGTTGGCCACATCGGGCATCGGTTCTACAAGCAATGTGCCCAGCCCAGCCTATGCTATTCAGTTTGCCAATTCTTTGGACAATGTCGGTCACTTTGGTTCTTCTGCGGATCTTCGCATTTCTGATTCGATCATGCAGGGAAATTCAAACATTGCCATAATAAAGATACACGTTTTTTTTTTGTTTTTTTTTTTTTTTTATCAAACGTTGTTACGATGTGAATGTTTCGATAGTAGCAGATTTATTCATTTATATTATTATTATTAAATTCATTTTATATAATAACGTATAAAATCATTAAAATATTTTCACGTTAAACATTCATTGAAATGTTAACTTGAATTCATTATAATAAGTATGCCTTAATGACCATAATATAAACATAACTTGTAATATTAATAATATCTAAAGTACCATTGGTTAACCTTGTCGAATAATCAAATTACTTGAGTATGTAAATATGGCCTTGTCGTTAACCTCTTCTATAGATTTGGTTGACTTTTTAAAGTTGAAATGCACTAAGCATTATGAAATATCAACAATAAGTCATGGGCAAAATAGTACGTCGAATACAGTAAATCAAGTTTAATTATGAAAGAAAATTTTTTTTGACTATTTTGTTTTAAATTTTCAAGATTTTTAAGATATTTATTATAATCCAGATATTCTATGTCACCACTATTAAAGAAAACAATATTTAAAAAATCCTGTTTTTCAAATAATATAGCGTACCTAATAACCTAAAAATCTATGAAATTTCTGTAATCTGTCTAGACTTTATTGTAATCTGTTAGGAAGTAAAGTATAATATAGAAGGTTTAAGAATAACTTTATTTCTCATAAAGAATTACATGATTCACTTACTGAGAAACAAAAGTTTATAAATAGGATTAATATTTAGAGCGCACAAAGGTACGTAACTAGGTTACAAAAACAAAAAAAAATAATTACAACGATGTGATTACAATGACCGTAAGAATTTCGAACCTTGTCAAACAGAAATATGGATGCATGAATTATTTTAGCATTTACTAGATAAGGCATTGACGGCAAAGTCTCGTATCAACAACTTTTTATTTTTTTTTTGTGAAATTTTGGGTATTTATTATACGTCAATTTTATTAATTTTTTTTTATTCTATAAGCAACTGAATTTTGTAGCTAGTATATACCATATACTTTTATATGAACTATTTATATTGTGTGATTATATTTAATATCTATAAAATGAGAACGTGTGGTATTTTATTGACATTTAAAGTAATAAAATATTTAACTGATTTCGAAGAATGTATTTTTATTTTATTCGTGCACATAACCTTCTTTTTATCATGGTCGTTAAAAACACTTTTTTATGGTTTAATATGTCGATTACCCATATAAAAATGAGAGAATTGGAAAACAATGGAAAGCTGGCGTAAACGCCAGGTTAGTGCTCAAGGGGTTAATTGGTTGGTTTATTAGATATATAAATGAAATAAGTTTGACTTCGATAGTTTCTTTTATAATGTACTCTGTGGTTCCTTTGCGTGATTTGTGTCAGTCCTTGAAATACCCCTGTGGTTAACGGGCACTTCACTGGCAACCGAGGACATCACGCTCTCCATTGGTCACTGCGGCCACACGTCATATCGGCGGCTGCGGATTGGTTAAAATACGGTACAGACATATCACATATGACATTTTCATATCACGTTTAAAATAAAATAGTTTTTCTAACGAGTTAAATTAATTGTGTGTATTTTTTTGTTTTTAATATTGTGACTTCATACGTTTTAATTTATTTTCGACAATGTGTAATGCGCAAAATGGATGTAAAGTAACCAAGCGGGGGTTCATGCTGAGTACATTTTTGATGGCGAGGAACGTGGAGAGTCAAAAATGACAACAAATTATTTTTTTACCGTAATACATCAACGGTGAGTACCTTGAAGCAATCGTTCTAATAAATTTATTCTTTTCACGCCTTAATTTAACGTTCGGCTCAGTTCGAATTCTCACATAATATTTCTAAACAATATATGTGAAAATTAATCATGGGTTATCCTTACGTAACGAACTTTATAATTAATTATTGTATTAAATTATTTAATGGTTGCAACACACAGCGTGCGGATTGGGACGCTAGCGCGATATTCCAATAGAGGACATCGTGTCGACGCGAGGCGAGCGCGACCTCTTCTATAGTAAAGTCACGTTAGCGTGCCGACCCGCCCGCTGTGCGTCGAAATCATAAGTGCGAAATTTCGGTCGAAGTATATGCTATGTCCAACTTATAGATAATTATTTTTACGTGGGTAGTGTATTCTGCGAAATACTCACTGGAATTTCGCGCCTATATATTAAGATATTAGAAACGAAACTTTACATACATAATTATATTATCCACATGTATGCTTACAAAAATATTTGGCAATTAAAAATAATTAATAACTATTTTCTATTTAAGATTAGCGTTTTGTTTTTTCTTCAGAATATAATAATTATGTAGACAATAAATATTACATTATATTTCTTAAAGTAACAAGATTCATTGATGATATGCACTGTATTGACGCAAATGATATTATTTTTTTAATTACTTTCAAAGGCGCGAAGTAAATTACAATATAACTCTTCCGCCTTCTGATTATTATGTAATTTTTTTTTTAAGTCAATCTAAAGCTGAAATTTACATAATTCTTCCTCTCAAGATATATCTTATACTAATGAATACAGGACGTTTTCGAAAGGGCTAAATAAAATAATTAGTATTAGAAATTTTGACTACTAAATTTTTTTTATAAGTATTTAACTACCTAAAATAATAACACGCAACGTCTACAGATACTGGCTCTCAAGTTATGCTATCTGAACATACCTATAGATGACGCTTGGCGACAAATTTTCAACAAGAGAGTGACAGTTCGCATTAAAAGAAGCCACGTCATAGTATGATTTGCTTAAGAAATTTACCTTCCGTACAGCTCAGGCATATTTTCGGATAGGTTTCCAATCCGATTGATCGATTTGCCGTGTCCAACTTCTATGAGCAACTTTCATTTGAAAATATTTAAAAAGAAATGAGGAATGTATTTTGAACCAGCTGTGTGCATATAATATATCTACGATTTAATTAAAACAATCATCCAAATCGATTAAGTCATTCTAGAATTAGAACTCAATTGACGGGCAGGAAAACAGATATACAGATAGAAAGACGTTGCTTTTTATATAATGTGAAAGTAAGGATAATTTTATAGACCTTAGAGTAGCACCATACATCTATGACTGCGTAATAATTTTTATACTTAACACTTTATTATATTCCGCTACATATAACTATCAACTCCTTTTGCAAAGTTATAGACTTTCGTTTAAAGAAGCAAGAGGAGTTGCTCTTCTAAAAAATGTAAAATATTACTTGAATATAACGGTCGCTTGCGCACGCATAACCCAAACAAAGAAACGTATTTTCGTGGACCGTAAATTATCAAGTTAAACTGCATATATTTTTACAAGATTGTATATCATTACAATTAATATTTATTTATTAATATAAAAATTTCTAGAATTATAACAAACAAAAAAAAGTTGTATGAATCATGCTTGATAAGGAGAAAGAGACACAAAACGATATAACAGTCTAAACTAATTATTACTTAGTAAAGAAGCTTAGAAGAAGTTATTAATATAATATTAAGTATGAATATCATAAACTATAATATTTAAAATATACCCTTTAATTTTATTACAAATTCACAGTTGATTTTGTCAATACACACAAAAAAAAAACTAATTTTAATGCTCTACAAGTATTTTAGGAATAGTCGCGCACGAAAGATTATTATTTTAATGAAGGTATTTTTATCAAAAAATTTGGTCCTTCGAACCCTACTACGCTGTTTAAACACAGATTAACTATAATTAGACATTTGTGATAGTAAGTCGCCGCGGGCTTTTCGGCCTGTTTAGGTTCGTTGCTGAGCCCCTGACGTGTACTTGTACTGAGCCCGGAGCCATATCCACAGCTGAATGTAAGCTCGCCGCTCTGGATGTCCTCGGCGATGGCGCACACACTCTTAGATCGACAGCGCTATGAAGGCTTGCGGCTCTGGAGGACCTAGCTGTTGCTGAATGGGAATTGGAAGGGGGTATGAGGGCCGGGAGATCAGCCGCTGATCGGGAACGACGTGGCGGACTTTCTGGTATCAAAGCCATACTGCCTACGAACACTGAGTTCTGTGAAAAAAAAAAAAACAAAAAGTCCAGACTCCATTCATATGTACTCAGTGCATATATCTGTCTCTTTTTTGGTCAGGGGTTGCTCAAGTATTACGTAAGTATAAATGGGAGTTTACGTAAGGAATGGTTAGTTAATACTTTTAAATACTTGAGTAAATTTTATAAAAATTATGCTAATGCTTAGTTTGCCCTGAGAAGATGGGGAGTCAAAAATATCTAAACTTTTGTTAACATAATACCAGAACGACCCCTCATTTGTCTGTAGCTTGTGTAAACGTCGTAATGCGTTGCGAATTTTTAAACTCTTTGCCCAGAATTCGTTTTTTAAATACTTCATTTGAAAAACACAAATATTTGTATATTTCTTTGCATGTAAAAAAAATCATTAACGTAGTTCTAAATAAAATAACGAAAACACTAGTAAAAAATGTATGTAAAACTGAAAATAAAGTAATTAACAAATCTGACCAATATAAACCTTTATTTTTATTTATTTATTTTTTGCCAAAATGATAATCCTATTTACTCACCCTTTGAGTCATTAATAAAGAATTGAGTAACATTATTTGTTTCCATTTTCATTATTATTACCGTTTGCTTTATTAAAAGAGTTCAAATTGTATTATATGTAATTTCTTATATTATATACTTTGATTTGTTTGTACTCTTTAGATTTAGTGAATGATCGTCATAATTTTAATACTAGAAGTAAAGACAAGTTGTCCGGAACCACGCTTTAGGTTAAGTAAGTGTAATAAAAGCTTTATAGGTAATAGTATTCGGTTTTACAATAAGATCCCAAGTAACATTACCGATTTACCTGACAATAAGTTCAAGTATTATGTCAAGCAAGTTTTAATCTCAAAAGGTTATTACAGGGTGGATCATTACGTGAACGATAGTGATGTCTGGAAATAACCCACATCTCTGTGCTTCCACTAAAAAAACTACGATTTGTATAGTTTTTTATATGACATAAAAAAATTATATATATTATATTTATGAAAAAAAAAAAGAACCAGATCGAGTTTCTCGCCTGCGCTCTTCTCGACTGGGTTGTTTTCCGAACCGGTGGTAGTGTTTTAGACGTTCATAAGCGCCTTCTTAGGGCCTAAATTGAATAAATAAATTTTGGTTTTGATTTTGATTTTGATACGTTTATTTTTTTACAGTCAAATTCATACTAAAATTATTTTATAAAGACTAGTTGCTTCTTGTTCTCGAAGTGAAATACTTTGAAGAGTGATTTTTGTAATGTACACTGACTATTGAAGATTCCTATTGAATAGATTATGTAAAATTGGATACAACGAGTAAATGTAACGTAAATCTTTACCTGCCGAGGTCGATGAGAGAGATACCCGCACGGCTGGTAAGCGGGAAATCCGACGCCGCAGTCATACGACACGCAGCCCCTTGATAACGAAGCTCGATGCTATATAAATTATTTGATACGTAATTTCATTACGGCATTGATTAAATATTAATGCTGTACTTGAATCGAAGCTATGATTGCTTAGTAGTTCAAATCGACCAAAAATGAGCCTGACCTTCAAAAAAATTCATCCATTAAAGCGAAAGAAGTCCTCTACTGGATATAGGTCTCCTCCAAATGTCCTCCACAACGGCTGGTCTTGCGCCATCCAACGGACTCCCACAACCTTCACCTGGTCGTCGGCCTTACCCACGCTGCGTCCCCGGTACGCGGCAGCCATTTCAGAACCCGTTGGCCCCATCGAGCATCACTTAACGAGGGGATTGCTCTAGTAAGCACGCGTGACACGCGAATTGGAGATCGCACTCAAGTGTTTGTGGTACTCAGAAAATACTGTTACCCGTTCCCTGATTTATCCCTCAGTCGCCTTTAACTCACAAAAGATATAGGGGTGGTACTATTCTTAGCCGGCACCACACGGGACTTAATTAATTACTCAGATATATTATTCAGGGAGCCTTTTAGTGTTAAAGAGTTTTTGGGTCTCATATAGATTTTTTTTTTTTTAGTGTTCCCGCCAATTTCCATCTGGCATGACCAGAGACCTTTTTATTACATTTTTTTTTTTTTATTGTGATCTTTTATTATTCTTTTATAGCGTGTTCTTTTGCTTTTGCCTTTTCTTTTGCAATTTTTGTTCTTTATTTATTTCATCTATATCTAATCACATGTCATGTCTATATTTAGTTACATCTAGCAATAATATACATAGTCCTCCCAATTCGTACTACACAGCAGTGTCAAAATCTTATAATATCGCTTAAATCTAACAATAGAATTAAAATTAAATAATTAAATCAATCAATTAAACTTAAAATTAAACATAAAATTTTCAATAATTTAAAATCAAAAAATTTAGTAATCAAATGAGATTAAATTTAATTTAACTTCAAATATATAAATTACCATAAAATAATAAACTTAATAAAGTTAGAGTCTGGGTCTCAGTTGTGGATTAAAATTAAAATTAAGTCAAAATTAAAATTGAAATAATACATATATACATACATATCATCACGCCTTTCTCCCGTGGGGGTAGGCAGAGATTACGTCCTTCCACTTGCTACGATCTTGGCATACCTCTTTCGCTTCCTCTACTTTCATGAGCGCTTTCATACATGCTCGTCGGTTATGGGTACTTTTTACCTGGCCTTTATTTAAGACATGATTGATTTGGTCTAGATACATTCGCCTAGGTCGACCCTTACCGACTTGCCCGTTCACCCTCGCCTTATAAATTAATTTCGTTAATCTTCTCTCATCCATCCTCTCTACATGCCCAAACCAACTAAGCATACCTTTCTCTATTTTGGTCACCACATCCTCTACCACACCACAGCGTTCCCTTATCATACTATTCCTGACTTTGTCAATCGTCTGAAATTGAAATAATGTGTAAATTAAAAAGTAATTGTAAAATTAAATTGTAATTTAAATTGTAAGATTGAGAGTCATAGCCATCGAAACCTTATTTTTTCCAGGATTCAGAAATGATAGTTTTATTGGAATGTGTACTCACATGCGGCGGAATAGACACTGCGTTATCGAGTGCACAACTCTGTCGATTGCTGTTGAAATTTCGGTTGATAAGGTTCCAACATTCTACAAAAAAGAATACACCGTATGAACACATCTGCAACTGTTATGTTACACGCTATAAAAATATATTGCACAACAGTGTTGTCGTTTCGTTTCTTTTCAATTTATTTCACAACTACCTGTGCACCCGCAGCAGTACCCGCGTTTCATATATTCATATATGGCATAATTTTTTTATACGGTACCCAAATTATTGTCCACAAAAAAAAAAGTATTCATATTAAGTAATAAATATTTATCATAAATTAATTGTAGCACTTGCCCGTAAAACTGTGCACTGAATCGGATTTTTATGAGTTTTTTTTTTACGCGGATCCCTACTTTTTTCGAAAATTAAAAGTACCCTCCCGGAGTAACTTCAGATATCTATCAAAAAAGGTCCCGTCAAAATCCGACCAGCCTTCCAGGAGATTAACCATTACAAACAGACAGGAAAAGATTTTAAAATTGTGTTTTTGGTATAGTCATATATAGGTATATAGGTAGGTATAGGTATATATTTATATATACAATCACATCTATTTAGTAAAAAAAAAAATTGACATTACAAACAGTCACTTCTAATATTATTTATTAACAGAAACAATCGATTTGAAAAATAAGGAAATACTTAACAAACTTCGTACTAAAGTTGTAAGTGCTTTTAAATTTTAAAAAAGCAGTCTTCATATATCTAAACATAAATACTCTTGATTAGGATTTAATATCTTTTCTTCTGTAAAAACAGTTCTTACAATTAATAAAAAACTAATTATAAAAATTAAAAATAAATATTATTACTCTATTTCATATTTACCACATTTATTTACTGTTCATTAATATATCGATTACCCATACAAATGATATAATTGGAAGACAATAGGAAAACAATAAAAAGCTGGCGTAAACGCCAGGTTAGTGCTCAAGGGGTTAATAAGAGAATATTGTAAATATTTATTATCATAATACTGAATAGAATTAATATATATAATATATCGTTACCCATAAAAATGAGACAATGGGAAAACACTGGAAAGCTGGCGTAAACGCCAGGTTAGTGCTCAAGGCGACGCGGTGCTTGCGAAAGCCACCCCGTGTCGCCCCCATCCCAAATGCAGCGGACGGCCCCGGGGGGTTTTAGTGGGTATTTCCGGGCGACTCTCGCCCGGGTGAGCCCCACACTGGCACGGAACTCGTCACTCCGTGCCCCCTTATCTATTGTATTTGGGGGACTTTGATCCTTCAAATACAATAGATAAGGGTAGTGCGGAAATGCATTTCCCCCGTCAAAAAAAAAAAAAAAAAAGCTCAAAAGGGTTAGTGCTCAAGGGGTTAAACTATTACATATGCGTGTACATAAAATATGATATATTAAATATGAACTTATGTTATGAATACAAATATCAAAGGAATCTTAATATTCAATAAATTCGAAACAAAGATTTATTAACCTCCAAAGTAAATTATCAAAATGCTTCCGAATACAACGTGAGAAAGATTAAGCTGTATAAAAGACATCTCTTATATTTAACTGTGTCCTATTTAAATAAGTGAGTCGTAACTTTTCCATTGACATTTTAATGTTTCGAGATATGAAAACCGACCCGAGTTTGATCTTTCATAAAACACTGCTAAAAGATTAATCGTCTATTTTATGATATTGGAATATAAACATTTCAAGTAGTCGCTTGTTTAAAATATATTGGTGATAAATTTTGATTATAAAAAAAAAAATGATTTATAAATTTATATGCTGCAAGAAAAATTTAGTAAGTTTATGTACATAGTAATAGCTGGAATGGAAGAGGAAGACATGTTGCGCAGACCCCAAATGAAAATGGGAAAAGGGTAGGGAGATGATGATGATGTTTTTTTTTCTGTTAGAAGTGTCCCTGCCATCCCCTAGCATGACTAAAGATCTTTTTATTACTTGTTAATATAATTAATTTTCTTTTCTTTATACATTTTTTTTATTAGTTCTTTTGTTTGTTCTTAGGATTGTTCTTTTGCCCCTTATATAATCAGCTTCTTATCCTAATTACATTTATATAGTCAAAAGACACGTCGTACAAGATTAGTGCTAGATGAATTTTTTTAAATTAATAATTACAATGATGATGATGATGTTAATGAGTACTAGTTGTACCTCGTGACTTTGCTCGTATATAAAAATATGTTTTCTTCACCGGATATTATAATTATTTACATATGTATAACAAAAAACATAAAGGTGATCATTTTTGTATCGATTTAATTATCTTCATATTTGTCGTCTATTACTTGATGTACCTAACAAAACATAAAAACTGACCAGAGAATACGTCTTAAAATTAAATTCAGTGATTTTCGAGTTATTAGCCAAATAAAAGGCCGATAGATAGATAAGTTTTTAAAATAAAAATTAAAATATTGGACACTGAAATGAAACCCATACATTTAATACCGTGACATTTTAATATTTTATCTTGTAAAATTCTTATAAGTATTTTGAAATGTAATTAAAATAAATGTTTCTAAATAATAAGTTAGACATACTGGACATACGGTATATATCATTTATAAGGTTAGACACAAATTATGTATTTGGAATTATCGTGCATAATATGGTAAATATAATATAAATATTATAATATGGTTATACTGATTGACAACCTGATGGGTATATGTTATTTTTTATTGTAAACCATGTCTTTTTGTGTGCACGACAGAATCCAAAAACAACTGTGAAACAATTTATTACAATAAGTATAACTGATCAGCTTCAATTAACTTCCTCTTTAATGTGTGGAGTACCCATAAAAATAAGACAATAGGAAAACAATGGAAAGCTGGCGTAAACGCCAGGTAAGTGCTCAGGGGGTTAATATTTAAATGGTTGTTTTATATCCTCTATGTTTATACTTTTTACTCTTCTTAGATAATTCACGTATAGTAATGAATCGACTGTTGTTACTAACGAAATGTATAATCAAGTGTTAAATTTCATATGCAAATTTTATATAAATATTATGCTTTCGCCATATATTTTCATTAATGATTATAAATAATTTATTAATAGTGCAATATGACTCGTTAAGTGTAACGGAAAATCGTATCAAATATAATACAAAAACAAGTCAATTTTAAAATATTATTTTTATAATATGTTTTGACTTTTTAAAATTAAAAACATAACATAACATAAGCTCACGCCTGTTTTTCCCCGAAGGTTTAGGCAGAGGTGAAATAGCGAACTACACCACCCACATTCCGCCGAGCTTAGTTCCGTCCCAGATGTGACAGGGAGCGAGCCTGTCCCCATATCGGGCACAAATTCCAAACTCCGGGATGATACTGAGTAGAAAAACCCAATACCACTTGACCCGACCCGGGGATCGAACCCGAGACCTCAGAACGTCAGTCGCACCGTAATACAACTACGCCACCGAGGCAGTTCTTGAAATTAATTTTGAAATTAATGTTATTAATTTAAATCCGTAGCAGCTTAAGATACCAATCATAATTGAGCTACGTAGAGAGTTATTGTGGTTCTATTTATGTGAAATGATTACTTACAAAGCTTTATAGTGTGTGATTACTGTTATAATAATTTTACGATGTGCAGACAAAGATATGAAGTTATATTATCTACGTACAGTTTATAGACACACCTTATCTTGCCCCATCGGTTGAAGAACAAAGCTATCGCTGCGACCCACAATAGGAGTACGAAAGCCACTATCAAGGCTTCCTCTGCTCTAACAACAACGCCGCTACCGTCTGTAACAAGACCGAAGCATAGTCCATTATTATCAAATAATACGATGCGAGGCAACCCTGATCACATCGGACAAGTAATGCATTATGGGCCGTTTACACGTAAATAAGTGACAAGTCATTGACTTAATTTTAACTGAACGACGTGTGTCAAGCATAAAAATCTCTTTACTAATAATTTGCAAATTGACTGTATTGCGATTTAGTGAACAAGTAGAATAGGATCAAGTCTATTATTTTCTTTAACCCCTTAAGCACTCACCTGGCGTTTACGCCAGCTTTCCATTGTTTTCCTATTGTTTTATTTTTATGCGTACTCATTAAGTGTTATCCCCTCGGTAGGAGTGGATTATGAATTAAACGTTTTGACATTTGATTTAGTTTCAATTACGCGTATTTAGTCGAATAGGCGTGAACGCTTGTCCGTTTAAAATTAAATTGTTACTTATTTACGTATAAACGTCTTATAAAAGCCTGTTCGTTTACAATCCATACAAAATTACATATGTTACGCGCCAAGGGTTTCGCACAATTTATTTTCTTTTGACTCTGATAGCACTGCGAAGATCGTGTTAATAATGTATTGTGAAGAAGTCAAATGAGTCAGAGAATGGAAGTTTCAGTTCGCTGAGGTCTATAACAGATTTCTTAATGATTCGAAATTTAGCCGTCCGTCTTCACTTTACTTAGAAGTAAATAAAATGCTTGCATTTTGCTATTTTATTCGGCAAAAAAAAAATGTAATAAGAACAGTATAAAAATACCGATCGTCTTATTTAGTATTTATAAGTACATTAATACAAATGCCCTGTTAGACGGTGTTGAAATTACAATGCATATGCAAAATCTGCAGCTAAGTACCTTCTGTGCACCCAGTTTATACTGAGGTAAACAAATAAGCCCGTAATAAATTATTTATAGGTTATAAATATGCGGTCAGATTATGCATAGATGGATGTGGTTTTTACCCACCTAACCAACTATATATTGAGCCTTAGCTTTCAGTGAAAGAAAACATCATGAGGAAACCATAGCATGGCGGCATATTCCGCCTTCAAGTTTGAAAACCTGTCGCCAAATACTAATAGGTGTGATCCGGCAGCATCGCTAGAGAACCATACCTCTAGGCTTAGTGTTCTTACTAAGCCTAGATCACATTGTCACTTAACATCAGGTAATATTTTGGTTAAAGCACTGAGCATATATAGTATAAAAAATATTTTAAAACAACTTTTATTTCTGCTTCGGTTGTCCTGCTAAAAAAATTCCCAACGAAATATTTTTATATTTATAAATCAATTTCCTATTTAGGAGAGTTAATATTTTGACGAATAAAGACTTTACAATGTTTTTCTTATTACAGCAGTTTCCTTATGCTTGAGTTTCCAGTCAATTAGCGGCTTCTGTCGGAAATAAATACTCACTTACTTAACTGTCAGTTTACTGAAAATAAAACCGTGATTTATCATGTCAACTGTGGTTTCGGCGTCGGTCGACTTGGAAAGTCCATTAATCAGGCACTCACCGATGTCAGTTAGGGAGATATTTGAGCGGACAGTCGCTGTGAGAGACGGGTGGAGCCGCAAGACAACCTCTGCCGGAGGTCCGCCGGTAGCGCCACTCCATTCTGTAATGACACTTATTATTGTGTTATTTTTTTTCTTTCTATGATATAATTATCTAAAACCATAGATACATTTAATAGTTATTATCTTTGCTAAAACATGATAAAATAATTCCCACAGAATGCTGTGTAGTCTTTTAGATTTTTACATGGACGATTTTGTAAAACAATAAACCAAACCATCAAAGCAGTTGTTTTTTCCTCATTAATATTTTTTGTGTTTTTTATAATGAAATTGTTGAGATTACCAAGCCTCAATAAAAATTGGTATATCAACTATTTTCAGCTTTACCACTCTCACCGGCGGAGATACGCGACGAAGCTGGCGTCTGTGATCCTCTTGTCGTCGCCATCTTCTCCTGCACTTTTGTTGTCTCCACATCCGGTAACACTGCATCTGTTAACCAAAACGTTGCTTTATAAGTCGACTTCAGTAGTTGGATATCTACAAAGCGCAACCTTAAGGACCGAACGTTGAGCTCTTTCGGCCTTGATTGTTGGTACTGTTCACAGCAGATAGTATAATAGATAATTGTGACTAACTTCTTTCTATAATATATTGTTAGTATACTTGTATCAATTTTTAATGACATATGTTACTAGCGTGAGTTGCCCCCCCCCCCCTCACAAGGTGGGCCGACGACCTGCTGAAGGTCGTGGAGATCTTCGGGGGAGACCTATGCCCAGCAGTGGACGTATTTCGGTTGAATGGATGGATGACAATGTTACTTTACGAAGACGATTTCAAAGTTGTTCTATTTGTTTTTAAAAATTAAATTTTCGTCCAAGATATTTTATAACATCAGTGTTCTTGATGTATTCAGGATTAAATTTAAATTTCTACTAAAGAAGTAGGCGAAATGTAATTATTATCGAAGCTGTTATTAATAAATTACATTTCTTATGACATAGATTTGAATACACCCAATAAAGAGCTTCAGGTTTGACGTGAATGGACGAGACGGGAGAATATGTAATAATTAGCCGAATTCTACTTGAGTGAAATCGCAGACACAGCTAATAAATGATACAAAATTTTAACTTTATTAAATAAGCTCTATAAAATATATTTAAAGAAGTAAAGTATCTACTTCTTTTTAGATAATCGGTTACGTCTGATCTATACTATAATATTGAAAATTTTAGCTTTTACCTTTTAAGAAATTTTACATGATAGAATTTGTTATCAACATACAATTCATTTAAAAAAAAATATCTTTTTATACACCAAAATTTATTTACTTCAGAAATAATGTATCATGTAGCGATTTATCAGGTTCACTGAATCTCTAAATTAACAAATTTCTCGCTTCATTGTAGTATACAATATTATATCGTTTTAATATGATATAGTTTTAAAGTATACTCTATTTTGAAGAAAACTTTTGTAGATAGAGATTTTTGCAAAGAAAAAACATAATTTAATCCTCCGTATTTTGTTAACGTAAAATATTTATTAAAAAAAAAAACTGAAAACTAATACAAAAAATGTAAAGTCCCAAATATAATAAGAGAGACGTCATTCTGTTTATTTGTCAGTTCCTCGGTTTATAGCACGAGAACCACTGAACCGTATTATGCTACGGGGATCCGTCATTCTATTTTCTTTCAATGAAAGTTCAAGTTCATTATAAAATAAAAAAAAAAAAGTGGACTCGAACTTACGTTCATTCGCTACTGATGCAGAATCTGGCAACAATACCGTTGAGCTATTCCTTATTTCAAACAATGAATCGTTTGTTGATCTCCTAGTCCAAGGAAACATTCAAATAACCCTTTATAATTAATCTAAATACAAAGTTTAAATTAAAGCATATGCACAACATCGGTGTCCAGAACACAAGAGAGTGCAGGTTCTGCGAAATAGCAGACGAAACACCAAAGCACATCTTGTGTGAATGTGATCCATTAATACCCATTCGTAACCGAATTCTGGGTATACATGTGTTGCTTCCGGAGGAGGTACAGACGCTCTCTGCCAAAAAGATACTACAGTATATTCAGGTTGTAGGTCTAGGCAGTGAGCTTTAGCAATATAGGGGCGATCACAATAGATCTGACTAGGTCGCAGTGATACAGGACTGTTTAAGCCTGCATAGCCCCTTTTCGAATAATAATAATATAATAAGTGTAAATTATATACAACAAGCTGTGTGCCCGCGGCTGCGCCCGCGTTTCATATTTTCTTTACTGCGTTTTGATTTTTTTATATACGGGACCCTAATTATTTTCCTAAAATTAGTTTAGTACTAAGATAAAGTAAAAAAGATCTCATAGATTCAAACACTTGCCCGTAAAATTGTACACAGAATCGAATGTTATCCAATTTTTTTGAGTTTTAATTTTTGTACGCAGAACCCTAATTATTACCGAAAATCAAAAGTACCCTAAGTTACGCGTAGTAACTTCAGTTATCTACCAAAAAAGTGCCGTCAACATCGGTCCAGCCGTTCCGGAGATGAATCGGAACAAACAGACAGACAGACAGACAAATAAATTCAAAATTTTATTTTGGTATAGGTATCATAGAAACATTCATAAGTTTTGAGTAAAAAAATGTTATTTTGACATTACAAACAGACACTTCAATTTATTTATTAGTATAGATAATGTTCTATGTTATTTTAACATGAATAATTTGGAACTCTAGAACTCAAGAACTTTGAATGCTTTCCAACTTTAAAACTTCCAAAGATTGTTTTGATAACAATAATTGTTCCGTGAAACTTTGCTATTAATTTTCTTGTTAAAAAACATTTTGATATATTAAATATTGTATATATTTATTATTAACTTGTTAGGTATTTCAGTGAATTACATAGCCGCTTAGCTGAGGAATAAGCCCTAGGTGAATTGACCAATTAGTCATCTGGAATTCCTTGCGGCACGAACACGATCTGTGGAATGGTTCTTTTACTATGAAGGCCTCTGTTATCTGCCTCGGTGGCGCAATTGTATTACAGGACAACTGTCGTTCTGAGGTCTCGGGTTCGATCCCCGGGTCGGGTAAAGTGATATTGGGTTTTTCTACTCAGTATCATTCTGGAGTCTGGAATTTGGGCTCGATATGGCGGCAGGCTCGCCTCTGTCACATCTGGGACGGAACTAAGCTCGGCAAAAAGGGTGGGTGGGTGGGTGTAGTTCGCTACTTCACCTCTGCCTAACCCTTCGGGGATAACAGGCGTGAGCTTATGTTATGTTATGTTATTATGAAGCAATATAGTTTTTTTATAAACTAGCTAATGCTGTTGATCGGATGGGCCTTACAGCTTTACCGAAGTTAGTGGGCGAATCAGAAGGCACTCAGCCGCAAAAATGTAACTAGCATAAGGGCACCAAACTGATAATAACCTCGGCTTGGTCGTTACCTGTGTGGAAAAATTCCGCGGAATTTAATCCTAGTTAACCCCTACAGTCTTTTATTTTTTAATAATATTTTTTTTTAAATGAAGACTTGCTGTTTTCAGTCTTTCACACAATCCCAGTCTCTTTAGTTATCCATAGAGGTTTGCCAGAATTAAACCGCTGACGGATGTTACTGTGGGTACTATTTTGTCGATATCGCCTTTCACATTTCAATAATTACGAGCTGGATCGTGTTTAATTTTTTTAACTGAAAACTTCGTCTTTCACTAGATATGAACAATAACCACGAGAACCTACATAGTAATGCAGTTTTCACCCTCCCTTAATACATACTATAAAGTATATGATGTTCAGCGCACGCTATGGTCGGACAACGTTGACAACGCCTGACTTTGTTAGATGGCGAATAGCTTAAGATTTCATGTTAATACAATTTAGTCTGTATTAAATTTTTTAGAGACCCTATCTTTTTTTTTGTTTTTAAAAGATAAAGTAGCGCTTACTTAACTAAATATTAACAAGTTAAGCGAAAACTTTACATCATTATTTAAGAATACTTCGCGCACGGAGGAGTTTGAGAATTAGCATATTTAAAATTTCTAAGGAGAAGTTTTGCAGAAAGATAGATTTACATTCAGTCATAAAGTATCGGGAATTATGATTATGTTTATGATTCGTGACGAGAACTAAATGTTCAAATAACGTTAAAAAAATGTGTTGGTGATTCGGATGGTATTATTCGGTAGCGTAAGATTATAAACTCAAAGTTGCTCAAAGGACAATGGAGAGGACTTGAAGTTTCACTGCGTGATCGATTCAGGAATGAGGAGATCCGCAGAAGAACCAAAGTAACCGAGTGTCAAACTGAAGTGGCAATGGACTGGGCACATTGCTCGTAGACCCGATGCCCGATGAGTCCAATGGGTTCTCGAATGGCTATCACGCACCGGAAGACGTAGCGTGGGTAGGCCCTCCACAATGTGGACCGACGACCTGGTAAAGGTCGCAGGAATCCGCAGGATGCAGGTAGCGCAAGACCGGCCGTCGTGGAGATCTTTATATCTTTGGGGGAGACTTATGTCCAGCAGTGGAGGTGGATGGAAAGTGTATCGTTTCTGAAGGAGAATATTTTGAATATATTTGATAAAATAAATTTGGATGAATGATCATCAGTATCAGATATATTGTTTTAGCGGTTAGTTTAGAACAGGTCGGTAAATGTGGTCAAGTGACCTCAGTTAATGTATTTTACTTCGTGCTTACTAAAAGAGAAATAAATATTTCTGAGTTTTTTAATCTTAAATCATGTAAGATAACATCAGCACGAACCATAGTTTTAATGCAATCAAACGATCTATTATAGGATTATTTTTCGATTTCAAGTTTACAATTTACGTGGAAATTTCGTTTATGACATAGAACTAAAACACTCAGAACAGCAGTAGTGCGTCACACGTGTAGTAACACTATTTTAAATAGGCCTTGAAAGGTCACGTTGCGTGCCGGTGATTAAGTAATTCCTTATCGCTTAAACGCATACACATACATTTTTTCAGATTCAATGACAGACAATTTTTTGTATGAAGCTATCACTCTTAGCGTTATTACTCTATGATCTACGTATTGCAAACTACCGAAAATTACCAACGGCATGCACATTAGTAATGTATGCTTAGTATAAACAAACAAGGCGCGGTCAGCATTTACAGTCCTATGGGTAGTTTCGGGCACATCAGAGACGGCTGGCTTCGACAGCCGAAGGTAAACGCGGTCCAAGTTACAAGATTCAAAAATATCATAATGAAACATGTAATAAAAGACTAATAAAGCGATGATGGCAGAAGTTCTAGTTTAATCGAATACTGCGTTGATTAGTTAGTTTTAAATCCACCTATTCTATTTATACTGAGCATACCACACTGAGTATATCACATTTGACAAACCACAACATGTTCGTCAAGTATTGTTACCTCCCTGATCAATAAGTTCTATATCTGCCGATTTCAATGTGCGATCTCAATCTGTTTTTACCTATTGAAACCCGAAGTTGCAATCCTTTTATTCTCTGAAGTATCGTATTAATGTCAGCGAACACTCAGAAAAACGATTTATTTTGTATTTGATGTCAATCTAAAAGTTATTCGATATTGAAACCGGCCTATATGGCTACAAGTTATTGCCAAGTTTTTTAAAACGTATATTTCTCACGCTCAGCATTAGCGAAATTACCTAGATAGGCTGAAGTTGCGAAGCAATGATGACTCCGTAACAATGCGGTTAGAATCCGTCTCATCTTACTTTGGTTTGACTCCAATTATCCTGTTTTATAATGGGCCTGAGTCTTGGTGAATAATGACGTCATGATGAAACCATATCATCGTGGCAGGAGAATAAATCTATTGCCAAGTCTTTATAGGTGTGTCCCGACAACATCAATTGAGAAATAGTGCCTATAGGTTTACTTAGTTTACCATATTCGGTAACATCAGATGAGATTATCTTCAAATGGCTGAGCCCATGAAATATATATAAAAAAAAAAAACGATTTTTATGTAAATGGTCCACTGCTGGGTAATGGTCTGTGTAAGCCTATTGTGTACCAATACAGTATACCGTAGTGAAATAAAATAAAGTTCATAAAATCATTTAATAACTATCACGGTTACCGTAAGATGCAGCGTGGGCAAGCAACAAGATGGACCGATAACCCGGTGAAGATCGCGGGAATACGCTGGATAATGGTGGTGTAAGACCGGTCGTTATGAAATATCGTGGGGTAGGCCTATATGAGATAATGTTGATCGTTATCAGGTAATAAATAACCAATTATTATTTTATTTATAATTTTCATAAGCTTATAATTTGTACCAAATTACAATTCGAACCATGTCTAATGACAACATAGCTCGCCCTGTAGCGGTTTGTGGTAACAGCTAGCTATCGATCGACCTTAAGTAGCCGTTATAATATGGTGGCCATTATTAAATACACATTGTTACGCAGCGAGAAGGTTAAACAAGTTTTCAAAACTAAATTCGAATTTATTACTTAAAATATACAATTGGATCGAGGTTTAAATAGGGAGTCATTGGTGGGAAGGTAAACAATGTTTCTTAAAGACTTATTACTTAAAAGGAAAACACTTATCTAATGATCTTATGAGAGAAGTAAACAACTAATTATGGTTTGAAACAAAATAACAATGAATTATGGAAGTTGATAATATTGTAATGGGTTTGCTTGATATATGTCTAACATATTAATAGTTCAATTAATTATTAGAAAGTTACATACAAGGCATACGATATCATAGTAGACTTACTTAATAATTATCATTACAATGTAATACACAAACATGTTTATGTATATGGTATTAGGGTCATAACATAACAATATTCCTGTACAATAAACGTTTCATAACTTCGGTAAGATTAGCTGTTATTGAATTATTCAATAAAATATTTAATTGTCATTTGCAGGGAAGATGATTCATTGCTAGTGCGTTTGAAGCATCATCCCAAGACCTAAATCCAAATTTACGAGGAGACGCGGTCGGCAAGAAATTTGATGAATAGGTATTATAGAAATCTATTGTTATCAGAGTTACGCCCCAACGAAAGATTTATAAATCGTGAAAGGGGCAACTCCAGGTTGTGCTGATTATACCCATGCAAAATTACCGCTTGCATCATGGCGAGTGTTCTGAAGAGCTCTTTGATCTGATCCCTTCCTCTCCATTCCATAATAGAACCACGCGGGCGGGACTTCGGTGTCACGGTTTCACGGTGACACCCATAACTTAAAGAACCAAAAAGTTTGCTGACTCTTACTTTTGTCGCACTGTGAGGTTATGGAACCGTCTTCCTGTCAGCGTGTTCCCTCCTTCATATAATATTGGGTCCTTCAAAAGAGGCGTGAAGAGGTACTTAAGCAGGCCAGCATGACAGCGGTGACTGACAGTGAGTTCTGTTCAGTGTCAGTCGCCGCTATTTTGGATTGTGCTGTACTTACCATCAGGTCCAGTGCAGTCACTGTGCTGTGCTTTATAAAAAAAAAATCATCACGTCGTATTACCTGTTTCCTTACCCAAAACTGGGCTGATTTAAATCTTTCTTTCAATTATAAAATAAGAAAGACTGTACTTATGCCTCTACGTTTTGTTTTATTCGCCATATATGTTGAAATCGGGCATGGGTTCTTATTCTTGAAGTTTTCTAAATTTCTATAATAATAATTAAAAAAAATAATTAAATCTAAATTTACAGGCATACTATAATGTCCAATCCAAAGAGAAATCAGGGGTAAACTATGAGATATACGACGCCTGAATCTCGTCTTTTTGAACTTCGTAATTTTCGACTATTAAAAATATTGCATTTGAACTACATAAATAACGTGCATATGGAACATTGTATTATGGTCACTTCACAATTCTCAAGTCCACATTATATCGGCAAATACATTAATGATATTTCTATATCACCTCTCCTACATCAGTATTACAAATACAGTAATACCCCGCTTAGCGCGACCCCGTTACGCGCGGTTTCACTATAACGCGAATATCAAATTTCGCGCTCAAATGCCTCGCATTACGCGAAAGAGTGCGTATAAAACATAATGTAAAGACAATAGATGTATTTATCCGTAAAAAAATAAGAGTATATATTACATAAAGTGTTCTTAGAATAGTGATTGATTAAAGTAATTTGTATTTTTTTGTATTAAATTTTGACTATGTTTAATCATAAACCTCGATATACGCGAATTTCAGTTTACGCGATTTTCTTCGGAACGTATCCCTCGCGTAAAGCGGGGTATTACTGTACGCGATTTTAACCTGGGAAGCTGCATTGAGGCATCCGTACTCTCGCTGGGGCAATTGTCAAAACTTCTTAACAAAATTGTGTTTTTTTTCTAATGACTTTCTTAGTCATTTGTATCCATTATCGTGTTCACTTCCAATTTTGTCATAAAAATAGAAGTATGCACCTAATTGGTAATGTGGTGTGGAAATTATAGCATAGTGATTA
Source organism: Samia ricini (assembly GCA_014132275.2). Lineage (NCBI taxonomy): Eukaryota > Metazoa > Arthropoda > Insecta > Lepidoptera > Saturniidae > Samia > Samia ricini. The sequence continues at coordinate 3,364,783 of AP028164.1, read as the reverse complement.
TATTATTGTCTAATAATGCCCCCCTGGATAGCTTCAACCTTTAAGTTTGAAACCCTGTCGCAAAGCTCACAGACGCACAAACACACACAAACGCACAAGAAAATGGGGCACCATCACTTCGAAACTGCTGAACATATCGGGATGGGACTACTGTCATTCGACATGAAATTTGTGGTAGATGGTTATAGGTTATTTATGTTTTAAATTCCATCGACCCTTTCTCATTTTTGGTCAATTTACTCTCTAATTTCCGCTAATAAAAACAAATGACTCACTTTTCTTCATTCATTTGCTTTTTTTAGGTTACGTATAAATTAAATGTTGTAGTCACTTTCTCACTCACACCTAAAGAACTAAAAAAAAACTGTTATTTTGATATTAAACAAAGGCAGTTCAATTTTATTTATTTGTATATACATACATATCATCACGCCTTACTCCCGTGGGGGTAGGCAGAGATTACGTCCTTCCACTTGCTACGATCTTGACACACCTCTTTCGCTTCCTCTACTTTCATGGGCGCTTTCATACATGCTCGTCGGTTATGAGTACTTTTTACCTGGCCTTTATTTAACACATGATTGATTTGATCTAGATACGTTCGCCTAGGTCGACCCTTACCGACTTGCCCATTCACCCTCGCCTTATAAATTAATTTCGTTAATCTTCTCTCATCCATCCTCTCTACATGCCCAAACCAACTAAGCATACCTTTCTCTATTTTGGTCACCACATCCTCTACCACACCACAGCGTTCCCTTATCATACTATTCCTGACTTTCTCAATCATCTTCACTCCAGCTATACTTCTCAGACTTATTATCTCTCTATTTGTATATAGATGTAAGATTTATTTTAAACCAAATTATTTAAAGAGAGAACGTTTGGATAAAATTAAACAGTCATAGATTAACAAATCAGATGTGAAATACGTGAAAGTGTATTTCTGTACTTCAATTTAACATTCAGATATTATGACGCGTGAAATATGTACTACATATCACGTAGATGTTTAATAAAACATCATGAAACAAAGAGATTTCTCCTCCACAGGTTATGATACCCCCCGACTTTATTAAACCACGTCGCATAGTCTGTGTACAGTGTACGTAACACGTACGTATTTCTGTTGCGCGTGCTTTACATACGAAAACAAATACGACTTTACATGTATATTTTTATTCTATGTCATTTAATATATCATGTCGCTGCATCTCTGTTGTTACATAACCGAACGCACCCGAACCACTATCCAACTATGCGTGCTGGGCCCGGTGATACAAGTTATGTGATAGTCGGATGGCGGAACGATGCGTCCGTGTAACAGAGCACCCGGCATGCGTTACCACAGCGCTAAATTAATTGTACTCACCTATACCAGTCGACACCGATGCTCTGGAGATAGGTGGAAGTAGGGTGTGTAGGTTGTGTGTAGGAGATGTGAGGAATGTGTAAGTGTGATACCACCTGACATCCAAAGGCGGCGGCTCGGCACGATCACTTTCAAACACTCGGTTATTAACGTTTACATCAAAGGGCAATACAATACAATGGTTATCCACAACACTATTATAATTTGTTTATAGTTAAAGTCACAAGCAACCAAAAACAACAAATACACAATCTCTCTACAAAAAATCGTCGACAGTCGCACGCCCTCAACGCGACTGCTTGTCGTACGTCAATCAAAAAACAAAAAAAGAAAGAAATGACACAAAATATTAAAAACTATTACTACCTGCCTATACTAAACAAACCCCCGCTCCGGGCAGAGATATCTGCACGTTAATCTATTGGGAAACGGGAGAGAGTAGCGACAGCTCGCTTCAAAACCGAATCCCTCGTCAGGATTTCGGCAAACCGTGGTACTCCATCAGCACCAGGGAAAAGTTTAATAATGCGCCCCTTGCGCCAACATAAAGGCGGTAGGTTAGCATCCTTCAACAATACTAAATCTCCAACTTTAGGTGGAGTGCTTTTCTCAGTCCACTTAAGGCGCTGCTGCAAAATGTGTAGGTATTCCAGAGACCATCGACGCCAAAAGCTCTGGGTTAACTGTTGTAATAATTCAAAGCGCGATAATCTATTTGAAGTAATCCCTTCGAAAGGCAATTCTGGCAGCGCGTTAAGTGGCTGTCCGATCAAAAAATGACCTGGGGTCAATACCTCGAGGTCGTTCGGGTCTGAAGAGAGTGGACATAATGGCCGTGAGTTTAGGACAGCTTCAATTTTACAAAATACGGTGGCCAGTTCTTCAAAAGTTAAAATACTCTCTCCAATCACCCGTCGTAGATGTGTCTTAGTAATTTTAACACAAGCTTCAAAAATACCTCCCCAGTGGGGGCACCCAGGAGGGTCAAACTTCCACTTGATGCCACGACGAGAGAGGTCAGTATCAATTTCAGAGTGATTATCAATCAAAAATTTATGTACATCGTTCAAATAATTATCGGCACCCTTATAATTAGTTCCACAATCTGATCTGAGCAACGTTGGTAGTCCTCTACGCGAGACGAAACGAGAAAAGGCAGCAACAAAGGCTTCAGTGCTAAGTGCAGAAACGAGCTCAAGATGAACGGCCTTGGGCCTGATAAGCAGACAAATACACACAAATATGCTTTCAAGGTCTTTGCATTACGAAGGCACGAAGATTTTACTATAAATGGGCCAGCAAAGTCTGTACCCACCCCGAGAAAAGGTCGTGCTGACTGCACACGGTCAGCAGGCAAATCTCCCATAAATCGGCTGCATCAATGGAGCCCTAAGTCTATAGCAAGAAATACATCTAAAGATGACTCCACGAATAGCACGCCTAGCAGACAAAATCCAAAAATCGCGCTGTAAAATTGCTAGTAATGCATTACACCCAGCATGAGCATTAGTGATGTGCCGATCATGCACTAATAGGCGTACAAAGTTCCCCGACTTTGGCAACAAAAGAGGGTGACGAGCCCCAAAAGGTAGTTGGGCATTCCGCAATCTACCACCAACTCGAAGAAGGCCTGACTGATCTAGGAACGGATTGAGTTTGGCAACAGCTCCTTTCAATCGGGAACGTTCACCGACAATAATCTCAATCTCGTTAGCAAAATGGGTTTGTTGTACAATGCGTACACAATTCAACAAAGCGTTATGACGTTCTTCTGGCGAAAGAAGTCCAGTTATCTTTCGTTTTGGGTGTTTACAATTGTGGATAAATCGACGCATCCAACCAACTACACCAATCAATTTTGGAAACGAGCTATAACGCTCGATAATAAATTTGCCATCAATATTAAGGTCTTTGGCAACAATATGCACCCGCAAGCCAGGTAAGATACCAATGGTCGACTGATATCGAGGCCAATTTGCCTCCTGATTCAACAACCAGGGTGGTCCCCACCAGAGATGATGATGCCGTAAGGTAGGTGCTTCACATCCACGTGAAGCAATATCTCCGGCATTCATCTCGCCAGGTACATGTCTCCAAGTCAAGTGTGTCTCAGAATTTTGAATCTGAGACACCCGATTGGCCACGAAAACCTCCAGAGTGTGAACTGATGTCTTTAACCAACACAAGACAATTTGACTATCTGTCCAAGCAAAGACTTCATCTAAGTCTATATTCCGCCCTAAAGTGCGGTGAACGTGATTCAATAGGCGCATCAAAAGAGCAGCTCCACACAACTCTAACTTTGGAATAGTGAGGTGTGTTCTCAAGGGAGCAACTTTGCTCTTGGCCATAATCAACGACAACTTAATCATTCCGTGCTCACCAACAACACGGAGATATACGACTGCTGCGTACCCACGTTCTGAAGCATCACAGAACCCGTGGAGAGATGCCTTATACTTCCCCACTGGAAGAAAGCATCGAGGCAATGTAATGTCATTGAGGTCAATAAGTGACTGATAAAACGACCTCCAATCTAAAAGTAAATCCTGAGGGAGAGGTTCATCCCAGGATACCTCTGCCTTCCAAAGTCGCTGCAGGAAACATTTGGCCAAAAATATTACAGGACTGACCCAACCACAGGGATCAAATGTCCTGGCCACAGTCGACAGTACCGAACGTTTAGTCCAAGTCTTCGGGCTATCCAAAGTTACCCGGTAAGTGAAAACATCTTGGACTGGGTTGTACTGAATTCCAAGCACAGCCAACAAATTTGGCGTCTCAACATTTTCAAAGAGGTGAGGATCTTGCTGGTGATCATCAGGAAGATCGCGAAGGACGGCAGGAGAGTTTGACAACCACTTTCGTAACTCGTAACCGCCGGTTTTTAATAATTCAGTCAGCTCAATCCTTAGCTGAATGGCTTCCTCTTCGCTGGAAGCTCCGGTACAAATGTCATCAACATAGGAATCTTCCCTCAGAACAGCGGCAGCACGGGGAAACCTCAAGTGTTCCCGTTCCGCAAGTTCCAATAACGAGCGAATAGCCACATATGGGCTTGATTTTAACCCATAGGTATTAGTATTTAACTCGTAAACAACAATAGGGTCCTTCGGGTTCTCTCTCCACAAAATCAATTGGAATTTCCTATCGTCCGGATGGATCACGGTCTGGCGAAACATCATCCGTATATCAGTAACAAAGACAACTTGATGTCGACGAAAAGCTGTTAGCAGATCACAAATGTCCCGCTGCAATTTGGGACCGGAGTGTAAAATCTGGTTGAGAGAAACTCCGTTGGACGTGGGAGCTGAGCCATCGAACACGACTCTTATTTTCCCCTGAGGAGATTTTAGCACCGCATGGTGTGGCAAGAAATAATGCTCTTCCTCAGAACGCCAATCAAATTTAGACACCGACATGTGCCCCAAATGTTCATACTCGCGCATGAAATCAATATACTTCTCACGGAGAATAGGATTGCGAGCCATACGTCTTTCCATGGAGATCAATCTCTTCTCCGCAAAATCCCGAGACGTATCCAAATTGGGTCGCACCGCAAGAAAAGGCAACCGCGTAAGCAAACGACCAGAAGGGAGTCGAATCGTGTTGCTCCGATAAAACACACCTCACACTCCTTCTGTTCAGGGCTTATGCGCAATGCAGTGGGCGGTTCTTCAACTTCCCAGAATTTCTGAACAGCATCAGAAAGCGCAGATCCTACCAATAAAGAATTTTCAATAACAAAGGAATCTGATCTTCCAACAATTGGACCCATAACTACTGATCCCAAAGAAGTTGGTAAGGCTACAAGACCGCCTGGTACCAAAATCTTCTTGTTCCCAATGAGCAGCTGTCCTAACAAATCTGCACCAAGCAACAAATCTACTGGTCCAGGTATATGGAACTTAGGATCTGCTAAGTCCAAACCAGATGTCAAACCTGTTACTTCAGGTGGCAACGCTATCTGTGGCAAATCTCCAACTACCCGGTTCAGGACAATAGCGACGCTGCGCAAAGCAGTTCCGTACTGCTGCAGCGATGTGAAGTTTATCTTCACTTGACCAATAGGGTGACCAATCATAGCGTCACCCACCCCACGAATACCCTCTGAGTAGGGTTCCATGGGCAATCCCAAGTCTTGCACCAACCACTTAGAGACAAGGCAACCTTGGGCGCCTGAATCTAATAAGGCGCGCACAATCAAATGTCGCTTAGGACCCCGTACACAAACTAAAGCTGTAGGTAGCAACACAAATGGGGTCTTGGTGGTGGTTGGGGAAGGTGTTCTTAATAGCTATTGTGAGCCCCGAGATTGATCGGGGTACTCACAATGAGCCAATGGATCAAAATCGGCATAGGATTTGACGCGCTTTGTCACGTCTTGCCGGAGGCTCATAAGAGCCATCATTGCGGCGATCAAATCGACCTGAACCTGAGTTCAGTTGTGGCCGCTTCAACAATTCATCACAGGAAGCCGCTACACGGTCCCGATTGGTGGCTCGCGTTGCCATCACTATAGTGCGCTCATTGCAATTTGCGCGCGGGTGGGATTCATTCCCCCCGCCCGTGCCAGCCGAATGCGGCACCTGTCGTACATATGTACGCGGATAATAGCGTTGTTGTGGAGGATTTACATGCCCCTCACTTGCAGGGGATGTAATTTTTTCCTCCTGAGGAGAGGTACCTTGACCTCTTGACCTACGATTACGAAGGGGACGTTTTGTCCTACGACTACCTCTTTGACCGGATCCCTGAGATCTCGGTCCAACATTCATATGCCCAAAAGCAGGCTCCGGTGGTTGCGGGCTTCGACTACCGGTACGATTAGCGCACAAAATAGGATGATGCGCACCGGAGCAAAATTTGCACGGACCAATGCGTGCTGTACAAGAACGTTGATAATGATCTCCAAGGCAGGCGTAACACCATTGGCTCCTATGAGCACAACGCCTGCGATCATCAACTGACAATGCCAAAAAATCCTGGCATGAGGTCACACGATGACCTTCACAATTACAATACATGCAACGTACAGAGTTGCGTATCATTGGCGCATACCTAGGGGAGCGCTTGCGAAACGGCTGAGAAGGACGGTCACGAGGCTGACCTCCCTGTGCAACCGCAGGAGTGGAATTGTCTGCTAGACGACATTCGTCTTCTAAGAACTTCAACAAGTCTGTAAAAGGTGGTACGTACGTAGTGCTGTCACCACCATATTTGTGCTCAAAGCGCGACCGAAGTTCTGGAGACAATTTCGTTAGCACAATATGCAGCAACAAGAAAGAATCCTTTTCTAGGTTTATTTTAAGTTTATTAAGCGTATTATATGCTAACAACAAAGGATTAAGTAGGTCGCTTCTTAAACGTAAAGTACTACCTATCTTTGGGAGACCCAAAATAATAGCCACATGGGTGTCGGCTAAACAGCGGATGTTTTGGTAGCGACCAAACAAAATGTCGCGTGCTATTGGGTATCCCTCATTATCAACAGCGATGTGTTGTACAAGTTGAGCTGCCTCACCGGAAAGGGAGGAGCGCATGTAAGCCAATTTTTGACTAGCCGTGAGGTCAGCCCTACTATCAACCAAACTATCAAATAAATTTATATAGCCGATCCAAGTTTCCAATGAACCGTCAAATTTTGGCAAATCTAAATTTGGGAGTCGATTCAACAAAGCCGTGGGAGTCGGTGTGATATCAGCCTTGTCAACCGATCGATCAATATTAACAAGGGATCTTGCCCGCTGAACAATTGTGTCATACATTTCATACACCTGATCAATATCATTAGCAACCTGGTTACGGACATCTTCTGATACCCCGGCGCTGGCGGCTATGAACGCGGAATACAACTGCTCGACAGTTTTCAATCTATCATCAACAGTTTCATATCGGCGTAAGAGTGCATCGACTCTGTCTGACCTATCCACCAAAGCGTAGGCAGTTGACCACCAACGTAACTCAGAAAGAATAAGAGTTCTTGGATCTGGAGCCATAATTTAACAAAAATAAAATTACAAACTATTTGTTTAACGAAATCAAAGCAAAACAAAATTCAAATTAAATTAATACCAATTGTTTTAATTAATCAATGCAAACAATGTAATAAAATAAGCAAAGTTACAAAATATACAAAGTTACAATAAGAAACAAAAATATTATTTCAAATATGTTCACAAATATTATCAATTTAATGCGAGTAGATATGAATATTTTTGTTTTACTAACCAAAACAAAAAGCGGGCACATTAAATCATTAATTCAATTTTTTAATCAAAATATGTAGGTAGACTTGACAAATTACCAAATTACAATACCTACAAATCATACAAATTTTATGGTGACCTACTACCATCAAGGCGTCTTGTGGTAACCACGCTCTGCTACCATCGAGGCGAACTATGTTACATAACCGAACGCACCCGAACCACTATCCAACTATGCGTGCTGGGCCCGGTGATACAAGTTATGTGATAGTCGGATGGCGGAACGATGCGTCCGTGTAACAGAGCACCCGGCATGCGTTACCACAGCGCTAAATTAATTGTACTCACCTATACCAGTCGACACCGATGCTCTGGAGATAGGTGGAAGTAGGGTGTGTAGGTTGTGTGTAGGAGATGTGAGGAATGTGTAAGTGTGATACCACCTGACATCCAAAGGCGGCGGCTCGGCACGATCACTTTCAAACACTCGGTTATTAACGTTTACATCAAAGGGCAATACAATACAATGGTTATCCACAACACTATTATAATTTGTTTATAGTTAAAGTCACAAGCAACCAAAAACAACAAATACACAATCTCTCTACAAAAAAACGTCGACAGTCGCACGCCCTCAACGCGACTGCTTGTCGTACGTCAATCAAAAAACAAAAAAAGAAAGAAATGACACAAAATATTAAAAACTATTACTACCTGCCTATACTAAACATCTGTCATAAACAGTTTATGAATTAAAGATATACTGATATACAAAGCATTTTTACTAACGCCTAATTAATCCTGATTAAATAACGCCAAAATTCATTAGAGACTTCTTTTAAAACCTCTGCGTACAGGTTTTTCGACTTGTTACAAATTATGTTTGATTTTCACTACGAAGCAAAAGCTTATATTTTAGACAGTATATAGAATGCAACGTTACTGTCCGTTAGATGGTTATTAGTAGTCATAATTTTATTTTCAAGCTAAATTATGGTGATAAAAGAGAATTTAGCATAAAAATTACCACCACTACATTAACTGGCCAATATGTTTAGTAGTTAAAGTGAATATATTTTTAAGGATAGAAATATTATACACGAGCGAACCCGCAGGCACAACTTGTTGTTAGAAAGAAGATCTTTTTTTTAATGATAATTACAGTCCATTCAGACTCCCAGACGAGAACTTCTGTTTATATTATTCCGTTTAAAAAGTTGCAAATAATCGTTTAAAGTACACCTTTATTTTTTCTTCTAAGTAGCTAGAACTTTAGAACGAACGGAATAAAGACAAGGCGGATTGTTTGCGACTACCTGGAAAGATCACCTTCTTATAAAAAAACGAATTATTGTTGTAACACAAAGCTAGAGAAAACGGGAAGCCGATATGAACATCTAGACTGTAAGAGGAATCGTCGTAATAACCAAAAAATAATTAGAGAATTGACGCAAACAAAACTATCAGATTATTAACACTAGAACTTTCTAGTTCATTCTGTAGTACCTTTGATCCCCTATATTAGTGGGCCGCGGGTCGACCCAGTCAGTACAGTTTGAATATTGGAGCGAAAAAGAAGTTAAATGTAGCGATCTACGGTTAGAGGCTAATAACGTCTATACATGCATATAAAATAAAGAATTTCTATATATAATACGGCACTTTAGTTTACCACGCGACGGGCGCGTAACAATATATTCATTTTTTTATTATGTCATTATTAGGCTTGTGTTTGAACACAATTTAATTGGTTATTAAGCCTTGTATATATGGTAACAGTTGGTAGAACGTTACGCTTAAAAAATTTGTAACCTTTGTTTTGAAAATACATTCTGATGTTAACGATTTAACAGTATTTTACAAATATATTAGTATTTATTCAGAGCTTAAAAATCGACATTATTATTATTCAAAAATTTGTAGCAAAATAAATCTGCTTCCAATTTTCACACTCAACTATCACTTATCACAATTTTCACACTAACATAGCTATTAACAAAAAGTAAATCAGAACTGTTTTGTCTTTGCCTATTTTATATAATATAGGGAAAAAAAAAATTATTTCACATAAACACAAATACATTACGAATCTGCAATTTGTTCCCAATATTTCCTACAATCATATAACATAAGCTCACGTCTGTTATTCCGGAAGGGTTAGGCAGAGGTGAAATAGCGAAATACACTACCCACATTTCGCCGAGCTTAGTTCCGTCCTAGATGTGACAGGGGTCGAGTCAGTCGCCATATCGAGCACAAATTCCAGACTGATGATGCTGAGTAGAAAAAACCAAATGTTGCTTGATCGACCCGGGGATCGAAACCGAGACCTCAGAACGACAGTCGTACCGTAATACAATTGCACCGCCTTGAAATTCTATAGTTAGTATAAGTTTGGAAAATTAAATAACAGTTAAATTGATCTAGCTCTATATTTATACCATAAAATACAATACAGAAAAACTTACAGACAAAAAGATAATATAGCAACACTACAAAAAAAAAATATATACAAGAAACAGAGTGTGATGTGGGAACCAATAGGATAAGTCTCACCATAATTACTGCATTTAAACCATAAGTTAAAAGTGAAGCGCTGATATTCTGACTGTGCCTCCTAATCAAACGACACAGTTAAAAATAAAAGATAAATAATATAGGATATGTCGTGTGGTGCCAGCTACGAATAGTATCACCCCATATCTTCCCGTGGGAGTCGTAAAAGGCGTCTAAGGGGGTAAACCAGGTGATGGGCAGCAGCTTCCTCTGAGTACCACAAACACCTGACTGCGATCGCCAACACGCCTGCTAAGCGTAGCGATTATTGCAATCAACACCCTCATGATCTTTAGGGAAGACTTATGCCCAGCAATAGACGTCTTTCGGTTGTCTGAATGAATGGAATATAGGATATATGTATATCCTAAACTGACCATATATTATATATTGACTACAAAACCACAATAGTATTTGAAACGTGTCACATATTAAATAACACATTTATTCGAGTGACAAGTATTGATGACCCCCGTAGGTCATTACAAAGGCCCCATTTCAATAAACGGTCGCCTTTTACCGGAAACGCTCGTCGTTATGAACGTTCTTTAGGGAAATCAGTCTTTTTTCACTTTCCTTTCGTTGTCGCATCATTATCAATATTGATTTTTTTCTAGGCAATATTACAAATTTGTAAAAGGAATAACGGAGTTAGTAATATATAAAACTGGCAAAGAGTTTTTATTTGCCATACGCAGTCCCATAATTTCAAGATTAGTATTGTTTTTCCGAAGACAAAAACTTCAAATGACAACTAACGTTGTTTAAATTACTATATTTAGTTTAAAATACTTCATGTTTTAACTAAATGCCAATTGTTGTCTCATGTACATTTTCATAATTTATACGTAATGTCTACTCTAGTATTAAGATAAACTCGATATATTTTTACAATACCTTGTACACAATGCATTATTACATCATTTTTTTTTTTTAATTTTGGAAGCAATTTTTTTGTTTGATCTTACTTTTTTTTAGAAAATTATTTAATTTGTAAATGTTGCAACACGAAAATAACATTGACTATTAAAGAAATTACTAATACATTTTTTTATTTTTTAAAATTGTGGAATCCGATAAAGTTTATATGTAAAATATTAGTGTAATATAAATGTAAGACCATAAGAAATAGTAAATTATAAAAACCTTCATGATGCTCCTGTGCTGTTCTTTGCCAAAATGTTCAGGCATATAACAAATTCGTTGGCTTCTGACAGAGCGAATTCAGTGCCAAATACTAAACGCACGGTTGCATTTTATATTCTTATTTAGTTTATTACATGTTTTTTTTATTATATGTTTAAAATCGAATACATACTTAATTCACGAATTTTGTTACTAGTAAAATACTAATTATATTACCTAAGTAAAAATAGTTAGTTTGTAAAATAAGCAATGTAATGCAATAATACTGTCATAGTGTGAATTTAGTGGTTTTTCCCTCAAAACATTCCTCGATTACTGATATCTTAGGATTTATAATCGCGATACGAATACTTGGTTTATAACTTAATACAATTTTATTTTCCAATCAAAGATCAGTTAAATTGATTTTAAATCGTCCACATCTTTACAGATATAAAGTCATTAATAAAATAAATAATGGCATGTCAAAAAAGTAGAACGTTTTCAAATACAATAATCCTTGAATCTTTATACGCGGGTTGACAGTTTCACCTGACAAGGGTGCTGAAGTGAGACTAACTCTTCATACGATTAGTACGTCACTGAATGGCGCAATATTGTTTTGTCAAAATCAAAAGTCACTTGTGGATGAAGGCCTTTTGATTTGAATTGGAGCGATTCAAAACAGAAACATTCCGAGCGGGGTCAAACCTGCTCATTTTTATTTAGCTATTACAGAAGAACCTCGATAACTCAAACCTCGGTAACTTAAAAACTTCTATAACTTCAAAAAATAATATGTTCCCTTCCCATCAGAGCGCAAAACTTCTACAACTTAAAATACGCAACCTCTTTAACTTAAATAAGTAATCTTTCTATTGGCCCTCAGTAACTTAAAGAAATGTTTCCACAACCTCTATAACATAAACGAGCCACAAACGCCATCTACAAGCGTATCAATCGACGAAGCAAAAAGAGCTTTAACAACTCTACGATCATTTATAGAGCAATGTAACAACATAAAAGATAATGTATTCTCCTCTCTATTTGTCATTGAAAATTAAATCTATTTAGAAACTGTGAATTGTTTAAAATAAAAGAAAATCACAGACTTTTTAAAGTAGACTAAACTTGCAATGTGCAATGTGAATAATTAAATATGATTATTTAAATTTCTGTATTTTATTGAACCAATCCTTCTGACGCATTCGAGTAAAAATAGGAACAAGGGTATATACATACATATGTACATACCTACCTCTATATTAACTTATCCCTAACATAGACCCTTGATAACTTAAAACCTCTATAACTTCATATATTTTGTGTTTCCCTTGGACTTTAACTTATCGAGGTTCTACTGTAATTATTTTCCAGTAATCATCATTATGTCAACCGAAAGACGTCCACTACTGGACATATACCTCCCCTAAAGATCTCCTGAACAACCGGAGTTTTGCGACTCGTATCCAGAGGATTCCTGTGAGCTTCACCAGGTCGTCGATCCACCTTATAGGGGGAATACCCACGTTGCATCTAAATTTTGCAGTAAATTAGAAAAAATATAAGAATTTTATATAAAACATTGTTAGGAAAAAAAGGGCCTAAGAGTTGAAGACTTACTGCAGTTTTTATTTATTCAAAGAGGGGATCAGTAGTGAATATGTCCTACCTAAACAATTCAAAATTCTATAAACTGTTAAATTGGCGCGTTTATGTATGTTACATACTAATTGTATTAACAAAAATATTAACATAAAGTTTGTAATTTTAAAATATCGCTTAGAACTAGCTATTTCCCGCGACTCAGAATAATTATTCACTGCGTACTATAATTATTAGAAAAGAATTTGACCCTATTTTTATAAAACGCAAAGATATTTGTCATAAAGACAAGTAAAATTATGCATTGAATCGGATTTTGATTTTTAATTTTTTTACGCGGAGGCCTAACCAAATTATCTCAAAAAAAGTAGCCTAAGTTATTAAGTTATAACTTCAGCTATCTGACTGAAAAAGACACGTCAAAATTGGTCCGAAAATTAGCCCGAACAAACAGAAACAAAGACGGATAGACAAAGATGTCAATTGTTGTTTTATTTATAGAAGTACCGTATTCATAGGTATTTTTAGTAAAAAAATGTTCTTTTGATATCACAAACAGACACTTCAATTTTGTTTATTTGTGTATATATACTTACACGTACTAATTATATAGGGTTTGAATCTCAAAACGTCAAATGCTGCGAACGTGATATAAAAGTTATTTTTTTACAATAATACGAATACAAAGTATTAAAAGACAGACCGGTCAAAGGGAAACTTTCTCAGAAATATTATGTAACCGAGACCAATGTTCTTTCGAGAGGATATCCTTTTGCAGTAAAAGTTTCTTAACGTTAATAGCGGAGGCTTGGACTCTGCGCTATTTGTGGAGTCGGACTGGGTTTAATAAAGTTGGACATTATATGATCTTTTTTTTTTGTTGTTGCTGTAATATATATTTTTATTACAGTTACTTTTTTTATAATATTACTAGCTGTGTCCACGGTTTCGCCCGCTTGGAATCCAAACAATTTCCATTCTATGTTCTCCGCTGGATGTAATATATGTCATTACTAAATTTCTTCGATTTCGGTTCGGTAAGTTTTGCATGATTGTCGAAGAAATTAATAAACAGACAGACGAAAAAAAATTAAAATGTCGAAATGTGTTCTGTAGTCGATTCTGAAGCCCGGCATAATATTTTTTCTGGAATATCTTCAATGCACAGATTTCGTCTCGTTACCCTTCTAATATATGTAAAGATTCATTTTTATTTCAAAATAATTATCTATTAATTTATATATAATTATATATAATTATATATTATTAAAGTGTCTGTTTGTAATAATTAAAAAAACAGCTTTTTACCAAATAACATATAAATGTATATAAGGGGCACTAATATCAAAAGCATAATTTTGTTTTTTTTTTTTTGTTTTTATGTCTTTTTTTATTCCAGCTGATCTCCAGAATTGCTGGACCAATATTGATGGGACTTTTTGTGTTTGATACCGAAATCTCGATTTTTTTTTGGGTAGTAGACATTGTATTGGCTATCAACGTCCCAATATACTTAGAGCACGTTACGCCAAAAATATAACTTCACCGTAAGTTTGTTAAAAACCCCTCATAACGGCACGTTAAGGCGTGTAACAATTAGTGATTAGCAAGTGTATATTTAGACCTAGGTATAGGGTTTTTTTCTAACTAGCTAACGCTGTTGACCGGAAGGGCTTTTATAGCTTCACCGTGACTTTTTGGGCGAGTGCTGAAGGCAAAAAGTTAACTAGCTCAACCTATAGGGTTTAACTGCGGTATATTTAGGACGGCATTATAATGGCGACTGTCAATAGTTTCTCAAATATCGCCGATCGTCACCTTTTTTGTGCCGGGATCTCAGTCTGTCAAGTAGAAGTATTATTGTGATCAATCCATTAACTTGCATATTTAACTGTATATCATGTAATTTTGATAACGTTTTATATGATATAGCTCGGTTATTGTGCCCAAGTGAAGTGTATTGGAAATAATGACATAAAACGTTTATTCTGAAGTGCCACGAAAACTCCATGTTCGACCAAGATGAGCCATTTTTCTGGACCTTACGAGACTTTGACACGAGCTTGAAAACATAACTTATCATATTATACTAGCAGAATTGTAGGTATAAATCACAGATTGCCATTATTTAACCAAGAAGAAGATCGTCATAGTTATTCGGTCATTTTGTTGAATATATATTAAAAAAAAACTAAACCCGAAACATTGAGAATTTTTTTTTAATGGTTTAATTTCATAGTTTTTTAATTGTAATTAGTAATATAACCTTTTTTTTGACGAGGGGAATGCATTTACGCACTACCCTTACCCATTGCATTAGTGAGACCGAAGTCCCCCAATGCAATGGGTAAGGGGGTGCGGATAATGCGTAAATGCATTTCACCCCGTCAAAAAAAAAAAAAAAAAAGATGGTGCGGAGGGACGTCTCCGCACCAGTGTGGGACTCACCCGGACGTGAAGCGTCCGGAAATACCCACTAAACCCCCCAGGGCCGCCCACCGCATTTGGGATGGGGACGACACGGGATAGTTTGGGATGGGGACAATACGGGATAGAATTATTAATATAACCTAACATTTAACATGTATCATTTGTCTGGTGTTTACATCTGTTGGCACACCAAGTAATATTATCTACATTTTCGTGTAGTTTATTCATGATCAGAACATACGCTAGACTTCGTAAGTATAGTTTTTTTTTAATTATCTCTGAGCGCTAGTACTTTAAACACCATCTTATACTTGACGTATTATGTTGACGGGTGACGTCATAGCATTGGAAACACGAATCTGTAAGAATCGTTCAATGCAAATGCAATTCTAAAGAAATGATCACTTCAAAAACACAAATTCTAATGCTACGATTAAATTATTTAGATCTTATCATTTGACGACACAACTATATATTTATAAACTGTGCTTGAAAACAAACCAAGCTTATTTCCTCAACGTATTTCATAACGTAAAAGCGACATTATTCTGACCCGCTGTCCAGAATTGTGTCAGAGATATTGCCAAGATGCCGCCACTACAAGAATACAAGGGCAAAACCTCCGACACCGGAGCGCCGTTGAATTGTAGATTATATTAGCAATTCTATGATACTCTCTGTTGTTTAAAATATTTTCAAAAGAAAAATGAAAATTCAAGCTTTTTGACGTCCATGGCTGTTTGATAATATATTTTATACCGCTACTCTGTTGTTTATGTGGCACTGTAAATAATAGTTTAAGGTTGTATATGATCTATTTTTAAATGCAGTTTTAAAATGGTTCTTATTGTAACGTATTTAGGTTTGCAATTCTGTAGGTACGTATAATATACGTTTCTTTATTGTTTGATATTACATACATACATATGCTCACGCCTGTATCCCCGAAGGGTTAGGCAGAGGTGAAGTAGCGAACTACAACCACCCACATTTCGCCGAGCTTAGTTCTGTCCCAGATGTGACAGGGGGCGAGCCTGTCGCCTATCGGGCACAAATTCCAAACTCCGGGATGATACTGAGTAGAAAAAACCCAATATCACTTGACCCGACCCGGGGATCGAACCCGAGACCTCAGAACGGCAGTCGTATGTAATACAACTGCGCTACCGAGGCAGTTTGATATTACGATACTAAAATTTTTAATTTGCATCTTTTTGTATCTTAGAAAAAATTTTGTATCTTAAAAAAAAACAGTATGCATTTTTAGGAAAATAATATGTATTATAAATAAACTGTGATATAAAACATATTCTATTTTAATAATCTCTTTATTTTGTCAACAAACTTATTTCGTTTTTAATTAATACACTGTTTGATAACTTCGTATGTGCCTTGAACACAGCTATGAATACAAACGCCGGCGTGACACGGGTAAAAAAAAATCGTGAACGATCATTACATACAACGAAGCCTCAATTTTAAGAGTTAAGAAGTTGTATATATAGAATTTTGCAGTGTAAATCAGTTTATACCATTATTAGGAGAGTTTAATTTTAAGAGAGCTATAGTGGATCTTGGATGGAATATTTTTTGATTTTATTTCCAATGTTTATTGTATCATAATTGAATTAAAAGAGAACAATGCTACTAGTGTTTCTGACCAGTGTTTCTCTAAAATAACACCTTCAGAATAGTTAACATAATTATTTGTAATATTTATATTAAATAATATCGTAGATATTTCATGTTTTAATGAGGAAGCTACTAAGCCGATTCGGATGTAACTTTTAGAACTGAACATGAAACCTTTTAATATTATAATTTTTTTTTTGTCTATTTTCTAATCTGTGGTGCAGACGCAGATGAATTAAAAGGGAAATAAAATAGTATGACATCGTACCGAACCTTATTTCAATTTTTTTACAGAGAAGCTTAATGTACTTTAGTGGTTTTTATTTTAACAAATAAAATATAAATAAGCAATGATACATTAACAATATATTTTTATAATCAGACAAAACAAAACATTTTTTAAGGTGTCAAATATTCTATTCTTGAATTTAGAAAAAGATGTAGCTAAAGTAGTCACAGATGCATTTAAAAGTCACATAATTAAAAGAAGTCCAGAGACGACTTTATATTTCAAGCAAAACTTTCAGTACCAGTCTGTAAATATAACACGACCACTCAAAGTGAGACGAGCCGATGAAATATTTACATTGGGAAATACGTGAGAGAGAGTACATTAACAAAAAGAACACTTTTTTACATTATAATTATTATCACCCTTCGAATAAATTGAATATTTATTTATTTGTCTAAATGGGAATTACTGCTACTGTTTGCATATTTACCGTCTCTTGGTACGATCCTATGTTCCGCACACTAACTCCTCGGTTTAAAAAAATCTGCATACGTTATCTATTCTTATAATAAAAAACTAAAGGGACGAAATCTGTACATTTAATATATTCCAGCAAAAATACCACGAGGGGGTTCAGAAACGACAACAGAACACATTTAGATGGTTTTTAAAATAATTGTATCTGTCTGTTTATTGAGTTGTTCGCCAATCACGCAATAACTACAGGACCGAAATAGATGAAATTTGTTATGATTGTACTTTATACTCTTTAATAACATTTAGAATACATTTTTACGAGACAGGACAGAACAGAGGAGCGAGGTAGAATATAGGCTGTCTATTAGAATATAAATGTCTGAATTTCACGCGAACGAAGTTGCGGCAAAACTGGTAAAACAATATAAATCTGACACACCAGAACAAATTCATTCTAAAGATTCTAACGATGCTCAGTAGGAATTGGATAAGATTATTAGTGAGAGAATTGTTGTTTGAACAAATATATGCACAACACAAGAACACAAGAGGGTCCAAGTTCAGTGAAACTGCAGACGACATTTCAGAGCACATCTTGTGTCATTGTAAACCATTCAAGGTTGCATATTGGTAACGTAATTGAGTTCTGGGTAAGAGTGTTGATCTCAGAGAAGTAAAAGATTCTACAGTACATCCAGGCTGTAGACCTAAGCAGTGAGCTTTAGCAGTGTAAGGATGAGCACAATAGATCTCTCTAAGTCGCAAACCGGCTAATAATGTTTAAACGTATTTTTTCTCAAAAAGTCGATATCCTATTTATTTAGCAAACTTGAAATAAAAAATTCTGCACACGTTATAAACATGTGGGTGTAAGTCGTAAAAAAGTTACAGCCTACGCCTCCACACTTAAGAGGATATCCTAGCGGTATTTATTTCATACAAACGTAGTCCCCTGTCTCCTCCCTAGATAATAGCAATATGGTAAATATTTTTATACCAAATAATATATATCCACTACCGCCATGCCAGTACGTTTTGATTTTTTGCATAAATTAGTTGTTATAGAAACTAGGAGCCTTTAAAATGAAAAAATGCTAGATTTTTACCGTAATTTTCAGTCGTTCGTCAAACAAATTCAAACGTGCAGGTATAACCAAAGTCTTTTTTATTCTATAACAGAAAGAAATTTAAAAATCGGTTAGATTTTGGAGGAGGAAACAGAGTAGTACGAAGTGATATTTTTTTTGTCTATTTTGCATACGGTAAAATCAACCCACGCTGCAGTTCCCTATTCTTTCTTTAGGGTGCAACGCGATGACAATAGATTTCTGAAATGAAATACCTACTTTTCCGTCCGCATCTCCTGTTAATTTGAAGGTTTGCGAGACTTATACGAATGTTTCGGTACTAAACCTCAAAGGTTAAAGTCACAATTTCCAAAATATATGAAACAAATCCTTGTGAAGCAATAAAACACGTGGACATATTGTGAAAATTAACTAGAAAATAGAGGTTATAAAACTTTATTTATCATCAGAATATATAGGATAAAAGAGACAGTGTAATAAAAATTGTCAAGAGATTACAACGTTGATGGAACTTGCGCAGACAAATAACTAAGCTAGGCTCGACTTTCCGCCGAGCGGTCTATATTAGATTGTTACATGATTATTTTACTTTTATAACCGAGAAACAATAAAAACTAAGGTACGTGAGTTTAAAAGTTGAGAATATATGTATAAAAGCTGGATAGTCGAAGTAATATTAACAACTATGTTGATTACGCATTAATACTTAGTGTTCAATGTACACCAAGTCAAATATAGGTTTGCTCCTGATAACATAAAATGACTTGCTTCGGAAAGACCAACGTCCCTTCTGTGGTGTCACATGTTAGCTTCTTTAAAACTCATATGAATTTTGCCAATTGCCCAGATATTTTCATTACTGATTATAAATAATTATCAATGGTAGGACCATATAACTTGTAAACAGCATTTAAAATAATTTACAACCTATCACGAAATATGGTTAACTTTTTTAAACGCTAATGAACATATAATTTACGGATAAAAAGTTTTATCAAAATTGTTCAGCCAATTATTGAGTTATTGATAGACAGATTTTATTCAGATTTTTTTCTTTTTACAAAATAATTTTAAATAGTTTTATAGTTTATTAATTGCTCCTTGACTTATACTTCCCGAAACCAAATATCATCGAAATCGGTTAAGTCGATTTTGAGTTAAATCCGGATGTTCAACAGCTAAATGTAATGGCAGATTCGAAATTAATAACGACTAACATAGGCAAGCTGTTACAAAATTTGTAAAAAAAAAAAACAATTAATACAGACAAAACTTCAGATAATTAGTAGTATAGATACACATTATAGAAGCTATTAACAGACTTTAGTGTCATGAATTAAACAATTACTGGACGACCATTACTATTTAAATTATGCCAGAAGTGTCGGCTTTTAAAATTAGCAAGTTGTAAACACAAAGGCGTAAGTCAAAACAAACTAGTTTAACAAATTACGATGTTTATAAATGATATTAATAATTAACTTTACCTTACTAGCAAGCACAAAGGCTAAATGGATAGTAAACTAGTTTATTTCACGTCCTTACACCACTAAAATACAGAAACTAGGATACTACAATTAATATTTAAACGTAACGTTTGTATATCATTAACTTGACCTCAGAATAATAAAGGTGTAAATGAGAACAAATTAGTTCTAACTTTGTAGTTCTCCTGTAAGGTGTAGAATCGGTAGTATATGTAAATTATAAAACAAATGTTTTTGGTATTGCCAGGATGATTACAGTGGATTTTTTATGCTAGAAACATTACAAGTGGTTCATATCATAGTAGTGTCCTCGTGCTGGTTACCATGTCAAGGTGCATTGCCCTAAGCGTTTGGCTTAAGCCCAGGAAAGCTGTCAATGTCTTCAATTCACAGCGTTAGTTAGTTCAAACTAGGCAGCCATGGGGAGTGGTGACAGAAGTAAAAACTTGAAACTTTGAAAATACTATTTTTTTTATGTTTAAATTTCAGAATTTGTTAATTGTAATTATTGACCTTCTTCTTTTTTGTTTTGACGGGGGGAAATGCATTTACGCACTACCCTTACCTATTGTATTAGTGAAACCGGAGTCCCCCAATACAATAGGTAAGGGGGCACGGAGGGACGAGCTCCGTGCCAGTGTGGGACTCGCCCGGGCGTGAAGCGCCCGGAAATACCCACTAAAACCCCCCGGGGCCGTCCACCGCATTTGGGATGGGGGCGACACGGGGTGGCTTTCGCAAGCACCGCGTCGCCCTCTGAAACTATTGACATAACCTAACATTTGTTTTGTTTTTCAATCTATTGGCGCTCTAAGCATTAATTATGTAGATTTTCATATATTTTATTCATAATCAAAACATACGATAGGCTGTGTAAGTATAGTTTTGTTTACTTATCTCTGAGCGCCAGCACTTAAACGCAATCTCATACTTCACATACTGTAGCATGTTGACAACTGACGTAATAGCATTGGTAACTCGAATCTATATGTTTTCCCCTACCGGTAGTCGCTCAACGCCGCTAAAGAAGTTTTCACTTCAAAAAAAAACATATTACTGACACCAAAGTGTTATGTTTTGTTAAAGGAATTAAGATCGAGTAATTATTAATACAAGTGTTAGTCATGCGGTCGAGGAGCTGGTCCATTTTTGAAAAATCGAGGAAAGAATATTCTACAACAAGAAAAAAAAGTGTGTGTACTTATGTACGCACGTAAGAAGTTATATTTCTTTGACGTAATAATAGAAAAAAAATTGAATTTAAGGTTGGTCATTTTTTAAATATTTTTATTGATTTCTTAATTTAATATTCACTTTTTATTTTTATCAAAAAAATTTCATTAAATTTATTTAGTTATTTTTATAAATACTTATTATTTTTCAATTTAATAGCAAATATTAAAAATTAATATTATAATTTGATGTTCAATTTTAATTTTTACCACAAACTTTCTATTAAATTTATTTCTTTATTTTGTAAATATTAAATAACCAATAATAAGTATTTAACATTAATAATTTAATAATATTTAGTGTTAATTATATTAAATAAAAGTATTTTAATTTATATCAATAAATAATACATACGGATAGTTAACCTCAATTATATTGGAGCACTTGAAAAAGTATATAAGCACAATTTTTTTCACTAATATTCACAAATAGTAAGTGATATCAATCAAAATATTCAATTTAAATCACTACTGAATATAATTTATTAGCACATATATATTTCGCACTTGTATGAAACTAAAACACGTGTTGTGAATGTATAAACTAGAAACATGTTGATAAATATTATAAATATGAAAACAGTGATCAGAGGTAACGAGCGTACCAACATGCGCGACTAATATCGAGGTTCAATTTCTATTTTGTTGGTAGCTTTTTTTTCGAGACTTAATGAGCGGTTAAGCAGACAGCTTCATACTGTTAATTTTGTGTCACAGATGCGCGCGCATCTTAAAATTTCACTCTCATCATTTTTTCATAACGCACCTAAAGAAGTATAACTTCAAAAATTCTATAGACGCGCACCAATATTTAAAAACGCTTTTTCTATCCAACCACACGCGAGCGTCATTGTCTGGAAAGGCGTCGCTTACGCGTGTATAGTATATGAGTTCTTATGGCAGTCGCAAATAAGCTAACCTATTGCACGCCGCCCGCAGAGATTCACGTTTATTAACAACCGAGCTTATTTAAGTCGAACTATATTAAATCTGTAGATGTATGACGTATTGTATTGGCGTATTCCACTTAAAATATAACCTAAGTATTGTTGAAACTAATGATAAAATTATATAAACAAAAAAAAAATGCGCTGAAAATAAAGTTCATTGAACTTCATGTAACTACAACATTATTATTGTACATTGTACAATATAAAATTTACATTAATTATTATGTATATGAATTAACTTGTATTTATGTTATACTATCTCATGCCCGCGACCCCACTCGCGTTTCATATGTTCTTCAGATGTGAGCGAAAACGTGCATCTAAAATTTTATTTATATCTAACCTAAAAAGCAAATGAATGAAGTAAAATGAGTATTATGTTTTTATTAGCTGGAAAAATGTACATAAGAGCAAATAGAAAAAAAGAAAGGGTCGACGGAAGCCGCGAGAATAAATTCTGCGTCGAATTGTAGAGGTCCCATCCCGATATGCTCAGTAGTTTTGAGGTGATGGTGCGCGTCAAAGGAACCACATTTTCCTTATATATATGTATATAGAAGATGGATATAGATTTTGTATTTAGGCTTACACAACCCGTCATATGTTTCGATTAATAAATAGACCATAAAATATAAATATATTTTTCCACATAATTCCGATAGATAAACAAAACCAACCATAAAAATGTTACAATAAAAAAAGATCATTATCAATAATTCATAGTTTCAATTTTACTCTTCCGTCGGCAGTCCCCACTGACTAACTGCTAATTATGTCTTTTTTTTTTTTTTAAATATTTTTTGCAAGAATAAATTTTTTATAATATACGATAAGCGTCGATAACGAGCAGTCTGTTACATGGTGAGAGGTGTTCATTTGTTAGTGAAGCGCGTTGTCAGGATTTGTAATTGACTTGAAGTTAGGTGGGCGAGCGCGCTCTTTGCATACTTAATGCCTTTGATTTATGAACCTGTAGGGTGAATCCAAAGTGAGTTTGCCACAGGATTTACTTACTTATGATAACATTTTAGTTATTTTTGGATTGAAATCTTCTTTAGCGGCATTGAGCGATTGTCGATAGGTGGGAAACTTATAGATTCGCGATACCAATGCTATGACGTCGTCCGTCAACATGCTACTGTATGTCAAGTTCAAGATGGCGTCTAAGTGCTGGCGCTCAGAGACATAATAAAATCTATCGTAAGTTTTCTTTTTGAATGAATTATAGGATAATTTACGTTATGATTTCTCAGAGCGCGAATTTATATAAAATCCCAGACAAACGTTATATGTTATGCATATATTTGCAATAAACAAATTATGAAATTTAATCATAAAAAATAAGTTTTTAACAAGTTTTGAATTTTGATTTCTTCTAAATATAAATATTACATGTTAATATTGTTTCAGTTTAGAAGAATGAGGTCATAATTTACAATAAACTAGATTCTAAATTATGAACCTATACATTTTATAATTTTATTAATATCATTTATGAATAAATAAATAGTATAAAACATAACATCGTTATTTGTCTATCCGTTAGTGTATATATAATTCAATAACCACTGATTGTTTTCTGTTTTTCGGACGTCTTTCTATTGTTAATGATATCAAGTCGTCAAATAAATTAATATTTAAGTGTGTTCCCAAAACTGAAAACTCAGGCAAATTATGAATACGATAAATGGATTCGAACCTAAGTCCAATGACACGGTAGCCAATTACGCTACCGCACGTATCATCACCGGTTCAAATATATTTATTCGTAAAAATTTATATGTAAGGAAAATGGGTTCCTTTGACGCACCATCACCTCAAAATAACTGAACATATCGGGATGGGACTACTACCATTCTACCATGCTACCATTC
This sequence comes from Samia ricini, assembly GCA_014132275.2. Taxonomy (NCBI): domain Eukaryota; kingdom Metazoa; phylum Arthropoda; class Insecta; order Lepidoptera; family Saturniidae; genus Samia; species Samia ricini. The sequence goes on along the minus strand of AP028164.1, from coordinate 3,340,514 downwards.
TACCATATACTACCATTCAAAACTTCGTAATATTTTTTAGGTTAGGTATAAATAAAATGCTATTTGCAAAATTTTCACTCACACCTATTATAGAACATGTGAAACGCGGGCGGAGCCGCACAGCTAGTATGTGTATAAATAAAACAAATTTCAAATGTAATCACATCTTCAAGATATCAGCAAACAAGTTCCAGTGTAAATAGGCGAAGGGAGACATTTGAAGTACATATGTTTAGAGTTTATATAATATATGTATGCCTGTTCGCTTTGATAAACGTTGAAGCAGTTGATGAAACATGAATCCATTCGAAAGGAAATATTAAGTTAATATGTTTTAAACTGTGCCGGCGAATCGATCTGTCGACAACATTGTCAATTGTTAATTTTGTTATCTAAATCTATACTAATAAATAAAATTAATGTATCCGTGTGTAATGTCAAAATATTTTTTTTTACTAATTAGATATACATACGAACCTATACTAAAGATATAATTTTTACATGCTCATGCTCATTTTTCTGTCTCTCTATTTGTTCCGGGTAATGTCCATAACGGCTTGGCCGATTTGGGCGGAATTTTTTTTTTTTGGTAGATAGCTCAGGTTTTTCCGCATAAATTGGGGTATACAATAACCAAACTAGATTACACAAAACGTCACCAAGATTAAGATATAGAGTCAAATAGACAAGTTTAATGAATTAAAGAAAAAAAATGGCACATGACAGACTGAGATCCCGCCAAAACCCAAGTGTTAGGATATGAGACTTATAAAAGGTAGTGTTTACCTGTTTGTCGTGTCGACCTCTTCAGTTGTCGATATAGTCGTTTGGCGCTCAGCTCTCTCTCTCTCTTGGCATGTTTAACCTCTCTTGCTGGCTCCAAATGATCTTCGATTTCTGGAAGTAGACAATGTGTTTTACAGTGTAATTTTTTTTTAAGTTTTCCCGTTCCATATTTAAAATCAATTAATTTTAACGGGTTTTCAGTCAACCCGTGACCACGGTTGGTGAAACCCAGCCGAAACGTCGGGATAGGAAGAAAAAAAAAAAACAAAGGTAACGCGTAAAAACCCGTTAAAATTAATTGATTTTAAATGTGTTTTACATCTTTTGAGGTAATTTTTTTACATTTACATGATTATTTTTTAAAATAAGAAATGGATTCCCTGGCCAGGTTTTAGTAGCTATTATTTTATTTATTCGATACAAATTGTTATATGCGGACAGAGCCGCTGACATATCTTGTTATAATACAATTGTGTTTTGTATATTACAATAATAGAAATACATATATCTACGAATAACAGTACAGAAAATCCACTTATAAAATTTGTAAATTTAAAAGCCTAGCAGGAATGATTATGGGTCAGATATTTTAATACTGATTACATTTGATGATTGAAAGCTGGTTCAAAGATATCTAGGTCCATGTCTAGGCTAGGGTTTTACAAATTAGTACAAGTGTTAGAAAGTGCATGACCGTTTGTTATTAGCTTTTAAATACAATTTTATATAACGTTTAGTTACTCTATAACAATTTTTTTCAGGGTGACATTTGGAAATGTAATAATACCATGGGTCTATATTCGGAATGACTCGTGACGTAATTGCTCGTAATACACCAATACAATCACGCGATTGGACACAGCCGATAAAAGCCACTAATGGTCTTTACATTATTAGAAATGAACCTTCTATCATTTAAGTAATGACACGCTCCCGTTCATTACAATTTTCACGGCCTAAAACATTCTGCCGTCGGTCAACCGAATCGGATATTCGAAACGATGTTATTCTGGACACTTTATTCGCTTAATTCCGTACAATATTCATTTGTTTGACGGTAAATTTGTGTTTGTATTATGATTGTAATGAACGCAGAGCAGGTAGAGCTATTGAAACGTTTAGGAATATTGTTTGAAATTGACGCCCTCTGATGGGGCAAATGGGACTGCATTTGTTTGAATGACTACAACAAATGTTTGGTGATACAATGCGTAAATGAATATTGGATGAAATATATCAATGTCGAAGCTACGGAGTTCAGTGCCGTCCAGTAACCAGCAAAAAAAAAAATATTTTTTTTACAATTTTATTAGTAAATTGTCATTGGAATTGCAGTAAGATTTGACCCGCTTAACCCCTTGAGCACTAACCTGGCGTTTATACCAGCTTTTCATTGTTTTCCTATTGTCTCATTTTTATGGGTAATCGAGATATTAATGATCAATAATATTCACATAATACGAGTATATTTGTTTTGTCTATCGACGGTATTCAACTGTCTTAGTAACTGCTAGATGGCGCTGTTGTCTTTAAAAAAAAATTATATAGCCTAAAATAATAAATCATATTGTCAATATAACTTATATAGAGAAAAGATTAATGCTGTTAATCGGAAAGGCTTTGACAGCTTCACTGAAGCTTTTGGAGCGAGCGCTAACGGTGCTTAGCTAGCGGACCTCGACTTGCTTTGGTAACTAACATGTAAATTCCACTGAATTCGCCCTGAAATGGACCTACGCTGATTAAGGGAAACTAAAGATATCACGGTCCCTTAAAGACCCTGAAGAGAAGGTGTTGGCAAAACACCAAATCTACACAGAACATTCATACTGAAACAACTCATCATCGGTAAAGGTTTCTCTTCCTCACAGTTTCACCTTTCTCTTCCTCAAATATATACTTCATTCCGTTTTGCATTCATTTTTTTTAAACTGTATATTATCCCCGCAAATTATTTAATCGTTTGTAACTAATATCTTTTGTGTTGGTGCATATCTGTGTATATGAATGCATATAAATATGTAGTTATATGGTTAGGTTTACATTTGTGCATATTGGAATTTGTGTTATATTTATATTATTTATTTTTATTTTTATCGGTGACATCTGGTCAGGAGGCACAATCAGAATACCAGCGCTCGACTGAAAAATCCAGGATTTCAGTGCAACAACAATGCTGAGGCTGGACCTATTTATTCCTGCACAACATTCCGTTTATTGTGTGTAGTTTTTAAAATTTAGTGTCATTATATTACGTGTTTCTCTGTGTCTGTACTTAATGCGGGTTTGAGCCCACTTATCCAATTTTAAAATCAGCTTGAAATTTCAGTGAAGGAAAACATCGTGACTAAACCATATCAGGGTGGTAGGGCATTTTCTAATAATGCCCGCCTGAGTAGCTACCATCCTCAAGTTTGAAAACCGTTCGCCAAATACCAATAGGTGTGTTCACGCGGCATCACTTGAGAACCAGTACCTAGTGTGTGTGTACAGCTTAGCGTATTTACCATCCTGGACCACATCGTAACTCCACATAGGGTGAGGTTGCTGTCAAAGCACTGTGCCTATACAATGTTTAAAAAATAACAAAGTATAGCTTTAAAGTATACATAACTAATAATTTTTTTGTTTAATTTAATATAAACTTTATTCTTCTATATTGAAACGCTTGAAAAACAACTTTCGAACGAATGAGCCTGGTACTTTACAAACAACAATTTTATTGTCAGTAAAAGTCAAATATTTTTGCTGAAATCATTTGAAATTCTATGAAAATATTCTACCTTAATAATATTGAATGTTTTTTTTTTTTTTTTCATTGGAATATACTTATAAATTCGTTTACATTTCTTTAATATCTAAAACATTTCAGTTATAACCCAATTATTATTTACTAAAAGTATATTATATTTTCAGTAAAAAGTTATCTATGCAAGTATATTGATACTTTAGACGTTTATATATGCGACGAATAGTTTACTGTCCAAGCAATCTTATCAAGTATTTAATTACTTGTATAACTAGTCTACGATTGAAGTTAATAAAAATCGTTATTATTCAATGTACATTTCTAGTAAGAACTTGTAAATAGAATTGTACAAAGAAGTCCACGACAGAACATATATAACCTCAGACCTTTTTTGGCAATCTATTAGAATATCGCATCATAAGTTAAAAAGACTGCGTAAAAGATGTTTCATTATTTTCACGGTTTATGGCTTTCTAGTCTATGGAAAATATTAGCCACACTGTACTCTATTATATCTGGATTCAAATCAAGAAGATTGTCCATAGAATCCCAACAGCGAGGTTCTTATAATATCTCGTTATCATTAAAGTTCCGTCAAAACGCTATGGTGTACATGAATAATTTAATTTTTATAAATAAACTATCCAAAAAAGATATACCGTTCAAGATTTTTTTAAACAAAACAAAATTCATTGAGTTTGCTATTTAGAAAATTTATTTACTCAGTAATAAAATATTATCGCTTAAATTGTAATAAATTTAATAAACTATATTCATTGTGCTTGAAATCTTATTTAATTAAAGAAAATTAAAATTGAATAATATTTGACAATACACACCCAATGCTACTAACAATTTATATATATACATACTTAAATGTGTTCTCACTCTAACTTCCATGCATATTATTTTTTAATTCCACTTTCTTATTTCTAAGGAAAAGGCAAAGGTACCTAGACCACACAGCCAAGTCATACGTTAGGAAAACTAGATTTCGTATAAAAGCTCTAACAATATGGGTATTTCGATACAACTGTTTCCTGAACAGTTTTTGAGACACCCCGGCATTCCTGATCCATATTATTATTTCCAAATCAGTTCATTTATGTGTAATAAATAAATTACTTTACGTCAAATTCCGCCAAAATAAAAAAAATAATACATGACACGATGATACCACCACAATCTCTTACACCTTGACTGACGTTTTCGTTTGTTATTTTGACACGTTCAGAAACTCGCATCGAAATCTTTAATCTTACATGAATTGGCTAGAATAATATCAATTAAAGGGCATATGCATGTTGGAACTTATTAGTGTATAACACAGAAACTGCTAAATTTAATTACATTTCAATCTCAAATATCCAATTATCTGGTCGAACTAAATAACAGTTCTGATAAAGCAAATGTTCAGTTGCAAACAAGCACATACGGAGCTCGAGGTGAGCCTCCTATGTTAGCGAGTTCACGTAATGGATTGAATTGCGTTTCGTGAATAGCGGTATTGTCGAACCAAATTGGATTGTACTAACGAAACTTGCTAGATTTCAGTCAGAGACTATTCATCTTAGTATAAGTAGAAAAATTACTTAGCCTAAACTGTGATCAAATGGGAGCGGTAACTTTCTTTTTCTTAGTTATCGTCGTATGAATTAAAAACACAATTTTGCCAATGTCACTTGTCCGACATTATGCTAACGCTACTGCAAAACATTGGCGATATTGTGAGAACTTTCGAGGAAGTTTTCGTGGCATATATATAATGATTCCGTCCGCGTGAAATTCCGAGATTACGAAACGACTCGTATAATTATATATTCAAAATATCAACATCAGAATAAACAAACATACATCACAGACAGAAAAAACCATAAATATGTGTTCTATCATTGATTTAATGTCCCCAGTGTTGTTTTTTTTTTTTCAATATGATCAATGTACATACAGTTTTTGTCCCTCTGCGGTTATATTATAAACATAGAAACCAATTAATTCAAAGACCAAGAGTCCGTCGAATTGCCGAGAACCTTAAAGTTGCAAAACAAAAAAACCTTATCAATGATTCATTTTATTTCAGCTTTTCTTCTTACATTATAAATACAAATAGCTATATCGCGCCATTAAAAAAAAATTAAAATGAACACAAAGCCCAAAATATAATTACATAATGTCTCATTTGGTATAAATGAGTGATGTCAAATATTCTATCAAGGGAAATGATTACACGCGAAGGATAATGGCGTAATTAATTTCATTGTAAAAATGTTCTATTCTGTAATATTACACGGATAAAAAGTGTCCGGAAACTCTAGTAGGAATTAGGTTTTTTTTTTAACAAAATCAAAAAGTTTTTGATTCTAATTAACGTTTCCTTTTTTACCGTCATTCGATGGTCACAATTATCATCATTTTCCGACCTACATAATTGTACTTATTTAATCAATCTTGTTAAGTAAGCTAATTAATTTTTATACCTACTGTATACTCGAATATGGTTCAGGATAATAAACGCACTAAGCTTTGATGTACTGGTTCTCAAGAGATGTTGCCGGAACACACCTATTAGTTTCGGGTAACAGTTTTTAAACTTAAGGGTTCACCGAAAGCTCAGGTTTTTGGCGTAAAGTTGGATAGGTGAGTTCGAACATGCGTCCATCGACGCGGAATACGACCGCACTACCAACTATGTCGCTTTAGTCATTTTACGTGATAACATTTGGATATTAGTTTAGTTTAGTAGTTAGTTTTTTTTTAATGTACCTATACATAAAAAATGAATTATAGTCGATTTACTCAGAGTAATAAATGCCACGAGAGTATATATTACCCATTCTCAAGCTCCAGTCGGCCACTCGGTCGTTTATTAGCCGAAATGGCCAACATATATTTCTATTTGTGGGAAGATTCCTCCTGTTCAGTGTGCGTGTGGAATGTCTTTAATGAAAACCTTCGATTTTAAGGTTTAGTTTGAACGCACGGCTGGACACAGATAGTGGTACACGATCTATACAGTTATATTATTTACTTTACTCATTTGAACAGTTTAATATCGGCGTATTTATACAAAGCTGACAAGAAATAAACTTGACTTATAAAGGCAAAGTTAAAACACTTAAAGTTTATCCATTTTAGGCCTTGAAAATATATACTCATGAATACTCATGAATACCGAAATTATCATACGACATTTATGAATATAAATGAGTCAGAGAGAAGAAAAGGTGAACGTTTTTTTTTTAAATTTTGATTTAAAATAGAAAAATATCAAATAAACTAAGACAAGTTGTAATGAAACATTTGAGTGTTACTTTAGTACAATATTCGAATAGCGTTCTAATTTTACATAAGACTACATTTAGTGCATATTCTTAGTCGTGATCGTTTATTTCTTAGTACACTTGTACACCAAAAAGTAGTAATGTAATCAGCCAAAGTCGGGATCGAACTATGTCTGTATATAAAATCTAAGTGAGTACATAGGAGTCGTACCAGTATTACGTATAAATATTTTGTTCATTTTTAACATCCCCTCCCACTTGTTAGTAATAGTAAGCAAATTGATTACATAAGCATTGGCAAATTTTGAAAAAAAACAACGACAATTTATAAGTAATTTTTATTTACGTAATCACTGCCTCGGTGGCGCAATTGTATTACGGTACGACTGTCGTTCTGAGGTCTCGGGTTCGATCCCCAGGTCGGGTCAAGTGATATTGGGTTTTTATACTCAGTATGATCCTGGAATCTAGAATTTGTGCCCGATATGGCGACAGACTCACCCCCTGTCACATCTGGGACGGAACTAAGCTCGGCGAAATGTGGGTGGTGTAGTTGGTTATTTCACCTCTGCCCTAACCCTTCGGGAATAACAGGCGTGAGCTTATGGTTATGTTATTTAATCACCATACAGACCCCGTCCCCCATTGTCGTCAAAAATGTTAAATATGTACTGTTATTCTGACGTTTTTTTTCTAATATTTTTAAAACTTATCATAACTTTGGCTTATATACACGGCACGCGAGAACGTAATCCTAAAATAAAAATATTTTCAAATGTCAACAAAATACTACAAAGTTGATTGAGCAAAGAAACTAGTGTTGGTCTTTGATGGAAACTCGACCATAATTCATAAAAACACTAACAATTTTGTTTACTTTTCATTGTCAATTTCTTAAAGTAAAACCTCAAAAGTCAATATTCTGTCTACACGGTAAATAAATGTCAAGTCTGACATTGACATGTGATTGATAATGCATTGGTAATCGTAAGGGTTAATGATAGATGTGTGTCTGTGTCAAACTAATGATAGTGTGTGAATTGTATTGTTTTATTAATTTACTGTATTTTTTATGCATAATTTAAAAAAATATTAGCATTTTGCGCTCCTTCTTTATATAAACTGTAAGTGTGCAAAGTTTCATACTTCTCCGTCCACCCAATTTTCGTCAAAAGGGGTACAAAGTTTTTGCTTCACGTATTAATATATTGAAGACGATGGTGATGATTATAAAGAGATGCATTATGTTTAATTTATAAAAAATAAAGTAGACACTTGAATTATTTTTAATTTACGCAACACAGACAGTTCAACATACTGCACTCCCGCAATAGGTATCCCCCGTGTTTAAACTGGATAATGTTTATATGGCACACGTGCGCGGCGATATGCGATCGCCTTTAATTTCACTTTTGTGTAATATTATCTCGTAATATATAGGAGCCATTCCGTTTTATTGTGGCGCGTAAAAAGCGATACAAGTCATAGTTTTAGCGGCCTAACCTTTAAATTTCTAGAGAACTTCTATGTTTTTTAGTTTGGAATTGTATTGTTTGTGGTTTTATTTTATTCTGTATACATATACTTTGATATTTCAGATAAGTTTACACATTATTATTTATAGCGATATTTAAATTTCGGCACATTACATTGTTAATTTATGTTAGACGCACAGGGTAGGCTCGTGCCGGCGGAATTCGCAGATAGTTTCGGCGTATGTCTTAGTATTCGTCAGCGTATTTGGAGACGGGTATAATATCAAACGGCTGTCTATTGACGAACATCTCTCGACTATTAATCATTGTACTCTTCGTTTTTTTATATAAATATACAAACATTTCCTTTTCTATTTTTTTCTGTTAGTTTCTATTCCCTTACTTTGAAGTTGGACATTGCCCATTTATAGCACGAGTCGCGAAAGTACGAGGCAGGGGTTTCGTAAATATCAAAAATCATCACAAGGGGAGGGAGCGTGGTGAAGTGAGATATCCCGTATACACAAATAATAAAAAAATCTAGCTTGCCATTGGGACTGCCGACAGAAGTGAAAACTCGAAACTTTGAAAAAATTTATTATTTTTAACATGGAAATTATAGCATGAGTACCTAATAAAAATTGTATCATTTGTTTTTTTGAAATTATAAGCATAACTTAGCATTTAACATATAACATTTTTCTGGGTTTTTACAGCTATTGACGCTCCAAGAAAACAATCATGTACATTCATTTCATAATGAGTTTATTCATAATGAAAACATTCGACAGGCTGCGTAAGTATTAATTTTATTATTTCTCTTTGTATGCCAGCAGTTAAACACCACCTTAACGCGATTCTATAAGTTTTCCCTTACCGAGAATCGCTCAACGTCGCTAAAAGTTTTCACTTCAAAAATAATTTGACACGTGATTTCGAGTTAATCGGGGGGAGGCGAGGACAAATTTACAAAAGAAAACTATCACGTGATTAACGGACATTTCCGGGAATAATAAAAAAAATGTGGAAACCGTTTGTTGTGGACCAAAAAAAAAAATAATAATCTTTATGGTCAAATTTCAAAAAATTCAAATTTCAAATTTTAATAAAAGGTCTCAAACGAGAGCCGTGGGCAAGCGGAACTATTCGCATTGACCGCATTGACACCTGTTCAGTCGATTATAGAATATTGGACTAATTGAAAAACTTTAAGGTGAGTTAAACGTCGTCTGTCCGTTTATAGATATTAATATGATAAAATCAATTAATTTTAACGGGTTTTTACGCGTTACCTTTGGATTTTTTTTTTTTTTTTTTGGAACGCGAAATATGGAACGCGAAAACTTAAAAAATTACATTAATATGATAGTATTGAATAAGTTTTCAGATGATGAACAGTTAGTGTTTTTTTTTTCTTTACATTTTCAACAGTGATTACATTCGAATATCCTCCACCGAGCGAATACTAGTATAAGATACGCGGAGTAACTTCAGTTATCTATCAAAAAAAGTCCGGTCATAATTGGTCAAGTTGTTCCGGAGATTAGCCGGAACAAACAGAAAGGTAAAAAAATTATAAAATTGTGGTTTTAGTATAATTATTGCATATAGAATCTATATTATAGATTTATATGTATTTATTAAAAAAAGCAGTTATTTTGATATTACAAACAGACACTTCAATTTTATTTATTAGTATAGAGTATTAGTAACAAAATGATTACATGAATATATAATAAATATATGATTTCAAAAATAATCATGTAAATCTATATAATGCCCAATTAATGGACATACTTAAGGGTAATAACTCATAATGGAGGATGTTTATTTATTTATATACTAATAATAAAAGTGAAGTATTTTGTCTGTACTTCACATTTTATTTTTAAATTTTGTAACAGATGTGTCTATACCAGACGTAAGTTATCTCGACATTAAACAAATAATTGTCAGTATGTCTGTGTCTATGTCCGGATTTAATTCTAAAACAGCTTTGTTAAAACTTTATACGCATGAAGTCTATATAAAGGAGCTGTTGATAGGCTATATAAATTGGCAAAAAAATTTTTGAAATATCAAAAAAAAATAAATAGAGACGTAAATCTTTTTGGTTTTTGTTAAAAACGGGTTGACCGATTTTGAAGAAATGTCGCGTACATAAAATATATCTTAATTAACGATTATGACTATGAATAATAATGATTATGAATATCATCTTTAGAAACTATTATATTTAAAAATAACAATATTTGAATGAAATTTCGCGTACGAGAAGCATGTTATGTCTTTTGATACGCTATGAAAAACACCACCGGGGAATCTAACATCAACACTCAAGATAAAATACGTAGACGACGTCGCGGGCGCCCCCTAGTATAACTAACTATAAACGTGTAAATAACCTCTGTAGTTAAATATTAAAAGTAAACAGAATTTCTAAAGCACTTTGTTAGATTTATAGGTGAAATTAATTTTCACATTAGCCAGCCCCCAAACGTTTGTTGGAATCCAACGAGGGTATTAACCAAATCCATGGAGGGTTAACAGCGATGCATTAACGCATTTGCATTCGGTAAAGTGCACACTGCAAAATATCTCTACTTATTTATAAATTTCGACTTCATTTACATAACCATTTATTTTAGTTATACAGGGCATAAAGAGCTAATGTTTATTTATCTAGAAATTTTATTCAGAATTCACGACACGATCGAAAAAAAAATACAGTATTGAGATTGGTGGGAATGTATGTAAACTCAAAGATTATATTATAAACTAGCTATGTGCCCGCGGCTGCGCCCGCTTTACATGTATTTCTCACTACTTAATTTTAATTTAATTTTATTATACGAAACCCTAAATATTTTCTAAAAAATTTTGTTTGCTACTAACATTAAGCAAAGATATTTCTCACAAGTTCAAATACCTGCCAGTAAAACTGTGCATTGAATCGGATTTTATTCCAATTTTTATGAGCTCTAATTTTTTTACGCGTAACCCTTAATTATTTTCAAATTTTTAAGTACCATAAGTTACGCGGAATAACTTCAGCTTTCTACAAAAAAAAGTCTCGTCAAAATCCGTCCAGCCGTTTCGCCGCTGATAGCCGGAACAAACAGACAGACAGACAAAAATTTGAATTATTGTATATTTGGTATAGGTATGGTATCGTTTATACATTCGTATTCGTAGGTGTTTATTTAGTAAAAAAAAGATTGACATTACAAGCATTACATTTGTGTTTATTAGTATAAATTAAAAAAATTAAATATAAAAATAATATTTTTGTCGGCATAATTTATTATATTATACTTATAACTTTTTTCACATAATATTAGCTAAATTACTGAAATACCATGGACTCTAAAATCTGACCGGAGGATAATAAATTGTAGTTCATTAAACTAAAAAAAAAGTTTTAATAGCAAAATGAACTAAACTCTTTTTTATGTGTGTACTAAATCTTGAGGGTTTCAGGACAAAACAGTAGTATAAATGACCTGTACTCTTGTAAATTGAACATAACAGACAGGTAAAGAAACTTGAAATTACTTGTATTATTACCGCATAATCAACCGAAATACATATTCATTTTGTGGTAAAACAAAACAAGATGAAATTATTTTTGACCGAGGTAATATATACAGACTTGAACTTCCTTTGTAAACATCATATTTGCGTCTCATGACATTCGTATTCATTTATGACGTGTAATATTTAAATTATAGTTTAATTTTCCGTGTTGATAATAGAAATAATTATAATCGTGGTAGGTTTCGTTCAGTTGGTTTTATTTGCAAAAAAAAAAATCTACCGGACAGGGATCATTAAATACTGGATTGTTTCTAAAATTTTGAAATATTTAATGATTGTAAATTAAATAATTTGTGGGTAAAAATCTTATTTTTAGTATTGTATCAACAGCATTAGCTAGGGTACAAAAAAATTAAAGCATACTCATCTGGTATAGGGGAACCTGTGATCAAGTAGGTAGTTTCCCCTGGGCGACTCCTATCCCTTGCACTGTGGATGGGTAGACCCCTACGATTATCCCCAATGCGGATAACTCGGGCGCATAGTTTTCGGTTATGGAACTGCGTACGCGCTGTTTCCTTCTTAAATATCGTTCTAATAGCCATATCCTCTAAGTTCATACTCATTGTTTTTGTACCCTTATGATACCTTATGATACCTTTTAAGTGACAAAGTGATTAACTAAATTGAAACTAAAAAGATGCGTGTAAACAACAACTTAAAAGCTCTTTAGTCGTAAGTTCCAAGTTAACTAAATTATGGCTTAGTAAACAAGTAAAATAGAATTTGACTAATATTATGAAGTACATTTTTTTATAATAAAAATATATTAACGTAAGTTCCTGGGTCGTGGCGAGAGTTTAGTCTTTAGGGTCATTCAGGAATAATACTATTTTCAATTATTATTAAATATAACCAGTTTTATGAAATTTTATACATAAATGGAATCCGCGCAACGCCTAGCAGGATAACTAGTATTCCATAAATATGTTTGAATAACGGAAATAAAAGTTCACTGCTATGCTATATTTAAACTGTAATGCAGTTTCTATTATCTGGTTCTAAGACGCTATCATTAACCTAAAAGAAATTATCGTTGAATAAGTTATATATCTTTTACACACAAAACAATGTGCACGAACTCGGCGAACTAAGCTAATATTTGACAATAAATTTATTTTATGGAGGGAACAGCGCGTACGCAGTTCCCACTACCAAAAATTACGCGCCCGAGTTATCCGCATTAGGGATAATCGCAAGGGTCAACCCTTCCGCAGTGCAATGGGTGGGCCTCGCCCTGGGGGAACCGCCTATTTGATCACGGTTTCCCCTACGCCAGGTAAGTATGCTTTGATTAACAAACGCCGGGGATCCCTATTTTGCGGGGAGAATCTTGACACCGCGAGATGGAATTTTACAGCTAACGACGTAGCGCCATCTATTGCAACTATATACTAAACTGTACAATGGCTGACACGCGAGCATTCTTATTACCTAATTCAATCTTAAAAAGAACATAAGTTATTTAAATTACATTCAATAAGAGTACATAATGATTTCAATATTTTGTAATTTTAGAAACTATCCAGCATTCAATGTTACCTGTCCGTTAGTTTTATTTCTAAATAAAAACTGTACTAGTGCAAACAAATGAATATTAATAAGTAATATTTTTCTATGAATACAATCTTCACATATTTCTATATGCGCACGCAAAAGCCAACGTAAAATTCTCCTAGATGCTTATACGAATTTAATAGGTGTTAATTCATAATACTGTCCGTAGAATTTCGATATATTCGTTTTTTCCAAATCGCTGGTGATATTTTGACGTTCATAAACGCTTTATCAGGGCTTAAATTGAATAAAGTGTTTTTGAATATGAATTTGGCTTACTACGATATTCACACACTCCTGGACACAACACGCAGGTACATAGGTCCTGTAACGAACCTTTTTTTATGTAATTTAAAAACTGTATTGGTTAGCTAGGATTAAAATGCCGCGGGAATTTTTGCACACAAATACGTTGTCAAGCCTAGGTTCGTGCCATTTTGCCAACCCTTGTGCTAGTTACCTTTTGCAGCTGAGTGCCTTCAGCACTCGCCCACAAATTTCGGTGAAGCTGTAAAGGTCTTTCCGATCAACAGCATTAGCTAAGGTAGAAAAAAACTAAAGCATACTCATCTGGCGTAGGGGAAACCATGATCAAGTAGGCAGTTCTCCTGCTTTTTTACCGAAGTTCATACCACTTTGGTGTGTTTGTGATAGTCACTTTTTTCAACTGATTGTCTTAAGTGGTCTTCACAAAGTTCGACTTTCTGGCCAACAGTATTAATCAGATAAAAAAGCTATAAGTTTTAAAAATATTTTCCTTTTTGCACCCATTACTTGTAATTCAATAGAAACTAGTAAAACCTTTATTTATATGCTAAAAACATAAGTGACATTTATATGTTCCGATTTTTTTTTTAAATCCACGGAGCGGTTTTGAAATAATTTTTTGCTATCCATTATTGTAAAAAGTAAACAGGCTAATTTTTAACTATTAGTTTGCATTAGAAATTTAGTTTAAATATTAATAAACAGACACCGACTACGTTGATAGTGAGGGTAGCCTATAACTTAAGGTAATTAGGAGTAATAAATTATTATTTGATATCATTAATTCAATGATTATAAATCCACTGGATAAGTTTTAATTAATTTTCCAATATTATGAAGTACCTAATTTTTTTATAATAAAAATATATTAACGTAAGTTCCTAAGTCGTTGTGAGAGTTCAGTCTTTACGGTAATTCAGGAAAATACTATTTTCAATCGTTACTAAATATAACTAGTTTTATGAAATTTTATACATAAATGTAATCCGCGCAACACCTAGCAGGATAACTAGTATTCCATAAATAAGTTTAAATAACGGAAATAAAAGTTCACTGCTATGTTATATTTAAACTGTAATGCAGTTTCTATTATCTGATTCTAAGAGGCTAACATTAACCTAAAAGAAATGATCGTTGAATAAGTTATATATCTTTTACACACAATAAACAATGTGTTTGTCTGGCGAACAATGCTAACACTTGATATTAAATTTATTTTTATGGAGGGAACAGCGCGTACGCAGTTCCCACTACCAAAAATTACGCGCCCGAGTTATCCGCATTAGGGATAATCGCAAGGGTCAACCCATCCGCAGTGCAATGGATAGGCCTCGCCCTGGGGGAACCGCCTATTTGATCACGGTTTCCCCTACGCCAGGTAAGTATGCTTTGATTAACAAACGCCAGGGATCCCTATTTTGCGGGGAGAATCTTGACACCGCGAGATGGAATTATACAGCTAACGACGTAGCGCCATCTATTGCAACTATATACTAAACTGTACAATGGCTGATACGCGAGCATTCTTATTACCTAATTCAATCTTAAAAAGAACATAAGTTATTTAAATTACAATCAATAAGAGTACATAAGGATTTCAATATTTTGTAATTTTAGAAACTATCCAGCATTCAATGTTTCCTGTCCGTTAGTTTTTTTTTTCTAAATAAAAACTGTACTAGTACAAACAAATGACTATTACCCAAGTAATATTTTTTCTATGAATACAATCTTCACATATTTCTATGTGCGCACTCAAAAGGCAACGTAAAACTCTCCTAGATGCTTATACGAATTAAATAGGTTAATTCATAATACTGTCCGTAGAATTTGGATATATTCGAAATTCGAAAAACCGGACGCATTTAGCAATACATCATACAGTGGTGACCGACCTGTCTGTCATCAACGATGCAATGCGATTGCCGTACAAATTAAACATCTTATATAAACCAGTTATGCGTGTGAAAGATTTATATTCAGTAGGTAATCATAATAATCTAAAAGAATATTTATCTTTAAATAAGTAATACATAATAGACAATGATTAAAACAGTCCAGTGATTGTTTCTCCTCTGTTTGTTAACCAATTGAGTAGCATTAGGGGCCTTTAAAGCATGACAACATTTTTTTTAAATAACTAGTACTAAATCTCTTACCTCTACCTCTCTAATGATTACGCAAGTATTTGTATGATTTGGAAAAAAAAATTAAGATAAATAGCAAAATATTTCTTATGTAATCAGCCTTTATACACTTCATCCCTCATGTCATAAAAAATAAATAAAGTATTAACCCTTACGAATTAAATCATGATTATTATCCAAATTCTGCCACTAGACGAACAATAGCCATAAATACGTGGTGGTAAATAGCCACTCAAATTAGGCTACAATTAAGACAACATAATCCGAGTTAACAGATAGTGTTAATCCAGTCCTGTATTCTCTAGTAAGTCCCCGAGCGACTCCGTAATTGGCTACTAAACAATAGAACCCACAGAGAAATGCCTTACAAGTAGCAATTACTATAAAGGAATTTGTATAATGTTTACAACATTGCCCATTGTTGGGGCGATACCATCGTGGTTAAGCCTTATTCTTGGTATGTTGATTCTACTTTAATAATGTCTTCGCGATTTTTAACACAATTCCTAATTCTATGACCAGGAAACGTCTTCATATTATTTGCTTTTAAAATGTTTATTTAGTAGGCATAAAGCTGTAGGATTATGGTGCAGTTCGTGGTGTGATCCAATTCTGAGTCATTAGATGCTGGCTCGAGTGCACCTATAAAACTCTAAAATCAGCCTGAACTATCGGCGAAGGAATCCGTAGCATGGAGGTAGGGCATTTGTCTAACAATGACTGTCTGTATAATTACCACCCTCAAGTTTGAAACACTGTCGCAAAATACCAATAAATTTGTTCCGGCAGTATTACTTGATAACCAGTACCTCTAAGCCTAGTGTATTTACCATCTTGTACCATATTGTCACTTAACATCAAGTGAGATTATGGACAAAGCACTAAATCTATAACTATGTAAAAAAACTATCATAATTATTCTGGAGTATCTTCAGTTAATTTCTGCAGATTTAAATATCGCATCATATATGAGATACCATTTCCAAAACGTATTGGACGTAGACGGTGAGAAAATGAATTGTAATTATAATTCAGGATTTCTATTATTTGACAATGAAAAGTTAGCACCGATGTTAAAAGATCGGCGTCGTCTTTTGGTAGGTTGACTTTCAATGCGCGATCACGAAATTTCATTTTCTTTTTATTGGTGCGTGAATATACCGATCGGTACGCATCTCGTTTTGTTGAATAAGTAGAGATATGTAAATTTTTTTAATAATTACATAAATTGATTTATTCTGTCTCGAGTATATAGGTAGACAAATAGATTTTAGAACATATAAATGTAATTTATAATACTAAACGCGAAGGGGTTTTTTTATTTGGGAAAACGCATAATGGAAATTGACCCGCCACGGAGCACAAAAGATAGGTTATAGTGGACTATATCTATTGAAAACGCCAACCTGCTTCCATGGCAACTGATGTCAAGAGTCATACATATCGCTCGCACTATTTATCCATCAAGTCTGACTAGCGCAGCCTCCTACAACTATATTATCTAACGAGGTGTTCTTCTTGGATTCTTCGATAACTTAATGCATATTCGTAAAAATTTAGATAAGCTAGATCTAGTGAATGATCGTCATAATTTTAATACTAGAAGTAAAGACAAGTTGTCCGGAACCACGCTTTAGGCTAAGTAAGTCTAATAAAAGCTTTATAGGTAATAGTATTCGGTTTCACAATAAGATCCCAAGTAACATTACCGATTTACCTGACAATAAGTTCAAGTATTATGTCAAGCAAGTTTTAATCTCAAAAGGTTATTACAGGGTGGATCATTACGTGAACGATAGTGATGTCTGGAATTAACACACATCTCTGTGCGCACCCGCTAACATTAGCTAAGACTATTATTTGTATAGTTTTTTATATGGAAAAAAAAAATTATATATATTATATTTATAAAAAAAAAAAAGAACCAGATCGAGTTTCTTACCTGCGCTCTTCTCGACTGGGTTGTTTTCCGAACCGGTGGCAGTGTTTTAGACGTTCCACAAGCGCCTTCTTAGGGCCTAAATTGAATAAATAAATTTTCATTTTGATTTTGATGATTGTTTTCAAAACGTTTTGCTACTATTATTATTTAATAAGGTTTTATTCCTCGTTGATTATGAAAAAGATTTTCTTCTTTATTTCGCGTTCCAACGAGGTTACATTCTTCAAGACGGTTCACAATTGAATACTTTTTATTCTCCGTATTAAATAGATAAAATTCAAAACTAAGTGAAGCCTCATAAGCGGGTATAAACAAACGCGCATACAAATCATAAATGAATCCCTTCAGAATAAAGCGAACTGCTTTAACTGTCGGTAAGGGTATTTGCTATACGTATCGTAAAATAATTCTTTGAAAACTAAACAACGTGTAAGAACCAAAAGTTATCAACTATTCACGTCACATCACAAATATTTTCTGGGAATAGTTTTTGTTCCTTGTTCTCGTTTTACGGATGGATACACAAGTGCGTCGACCCGGGTTTATCTGCTTGAAATACGTTTAATTATAAACGTTATATTTAGGAAAACAGTGTGTGTTCTGTTTAAAAACGCAATGCGTTTTTTTGAAAACAATACATTAAATTATAACTTAATCACTACCGCCTATCGTTTTCTAATTTCATAATGTAATTTTTTGACGCAACACCCAAACTATTTTAGTTTACATGGAAATATATAATTTGTAAACAATTAACTTTTAATTGTTTAGTTTTTTATTAACTACTACAGTGCCATATATCAAATTCTGTATTATATATTTGACTCCGGTCAGTCAAGTCAGAATTACCGCACCTCAAACTGGCCAACGAACTCAAAATGTTTATTATTATTTCATATATTCTTCACTGCGTATTAGTTTTTCTTTATACGGAACCCTAATTATTTTCCTAATTTTTTTTTTGTACTAAGATAAAGTAAAAACAAATTCTAATAAATTCAAACAATTACCCGTAAAACTGCTGATCCGATTTTATTCAATTTTTTATGAGTTTTAATTTTTTTATACGCAGAACTCTAGTTATTTCCAAAAATCAAAAGTACTGTAAATTACGTGGTGTAACTTCAGCTATCTACCAAAATAGTCCCGTCAAAATCGGTCCAGACGTTCCGGAGATTACCCTGAACAAACAGACAGACAAAAATATTAACATTCGTATTTTATGTATAGGTATCAAATATGTATTTAGTAAAAAAAATATTATTTTGATACAACAAACAGACCCTTCTATTCTATTTATTAGTATATATAGAATAAAGATGATCCAAAGATGACTGTATATCTGTGATTAGAAACTTCTAGAACTCCGATATCCGAAGTATTGTATTAAAAGGAAAACGCTTTATTAATATTTTAGATCTACCGTAATGAACTGTCTAAAGTTGAACACAAATATTTGTTTTTAAATTATAAAATATCTAAATATCACAACAAATAAGTTACAGTTATACACACACCACGATTCCGAAAGTGTGTTTCTAATATATTACTATACCAAATACAGCAACTCTTGGGAGATATTTTATATTTCTATACTTAATTATGTACATACATACATACATATCATCACGCCTTTCTCCCGTGGGGGTAGGCAGAGATTACGTCCTTCCACTTGCTACGATCTTGGCATACCTCTTTCGCTTCCTCTACTTTCATGAGCGCTTTCATACATGCTCGTCGGTTATGGGTACTTTTTACCTGGCCTTTATTTAAGACATGATTGATTTGGTCTAGATACATTCGCCTAGGTCGACCCTTACCGACTTGCCCGTTCACCCTCGCCTTATAAATTAATTTCGTTATTCTTCTCTCATCCATCCTCTCTACATGCCCAAACCAACTAAGCATACCTTTCTCTATTTTGGTCACCACATCCTCTACCACACCACAGCGTTCCCTTATCATACTATTCCTGACTTTGTCAATCGTCTTCACTCCAGCTATACTTCTCAGACTTCTCATTTCCACTGCGTTAATCTTACTTTCATGCTTCTTCTGCCAAACCCAGCATTCACTACCATACCTAAGTGTAGGGACCAGGACTCCTCGATGCACAGCCAAACTCACCTTTTCAGTCACTTTCTGGCTGCACATGAA
The DNA here is from genome assembly GCA_014132275.2 of Samia ricini. Taxonomy (NCBI): domain Eukaryota; kingdom Metazoa; phylum Arthropoda; class Insecta; order Lepidoptera; family Saturniidae; genus Samia; species Samia ricini. The sequence goes on along the minus strand of AP028164.1, from coordinate 3,320,556 downwards.
GTTACGCAGGGCCCCATTCACTCTATTCCCTAACAAAACTCTTCGCTCAATATCATCGTCACACTCAATATCTTAATTATGTATTTACCGGGAATTGTATTATATGGTTTTCTACACACATTTTTATATGTAGCTCAGAATTAAATAAATTCGAGTCGAGAGGTTAGCAAATTTGTAAGAGGCATGCACAATATGGCGGCTGCACTGGAAACAGACTAATTATTTGTTGTTTTTTTTTTTTTTAAACTATAAAAATGCACGCTGTCGTAAAAGTTTCAACTTTAGTGTACAACTCTACACTATTTTAATTATCACTTTTTGGTGAATGTAGCTCTGTTTTACATATATCTTTATATATATTACACTTCTTCATACGTAATGAAGTGAGTAAGTTATTTAATTAGGGAAAGTTTTATAGATAAAATCAAGAAACTGTGTCAGTTTACGTATCATGGTAAAACTTGTGGGAACATTTGTCGTAAAATCGCGCACTTGGGAAAATTATACGAGAAAAGTAATTTAACGAGTAGTTAAAAAAAATTACTTTATTCATAACTTTATAATAGCAATATTCATTTAGCTTTTGATTTGTGAAATAAATTAAGAAATATCTTGTAAATATCTATAGCAAAATGTAATATTTATATTTCGAACATTTAAAGTAACGAAACAATTTTTTAGTCATTTTTATATTCTTATTTGAAATTAAAATAAAATAAACATATTTATTATTTTTTCCATAAGACAATGAAGTCAGAGCTTTTTACGAAAGAACAAAAATTGTTTTTTTTTTTAAGAAACTGGTTCGAATTTTAATTTTCAATTTAATTCAGTTCTAAAATTGGAAAAAAAAAAAAACTATAAAATAATATAATGTAAAGTAATTATTATTTGTATGGTTTATCTTGTATCTAAAAAAAATATCCAACATTATTTGTCATAACATCACATATGTCTTAACACATTTGACTACACTCAATTTTAAATGATGATGCTAAAAAATAGTCATTCGGATAAGCAAATCTAAGAAAGGGAATTGACTCATGACCAAACTGGTCAAGAAGTTGGATATTTTCGACTAACTCAACAGAAAATGGTGAAGGGATCCCCAATACGATGTCGCAATAGTACAGAATAATTAGTAATAATTAATCCGGCTTTTGACTTAGTTTAAGATTTTATTTAACTAAAATAAAAATGTTTTAAACGTGTCTGAATAAAATCAAGTTATTACTAATCCTGTAAAATGTTAAGTGGATAGATTAAAATCCCAAGACTCAAATGCCTAACCTCATCTATATGTCTACAACGGTCCTTAAGTTTACTGGTAGACACAATACGAGTTTAATAATATGAACCAAGGCATTGTTGTTCTATTTTTATATGTTGTCTGTGGTGAATAATTTACTTTACATTAATAACAAAGAGTTAGGTAATTATTTAAAACAACAAAACATAATCGATTTAACTGTACTCTTATAGGAATGACCATACAAGACTCAATTTTAAAGGTAACTGTTGAAAATATGCAAGAATGTCACTTTTACTCGAATATATTCATTCATTCATTCATTTATTCATTCGACATTCATCGCTTTCTTGTCCAATATTGTGAAATCCAGAAAATATTTAAGTATTCTTAATAAACTTGTCTAAAATAACTTTCAAATGAATAGAGTACAATAAATGTTACCTTGACCAGAATAAGTGCTAAGCTATGTTAAGGCGAAACTTCGAAAACTTTGAATACAAAAACAAGAAAGTGACAAAAGATGTATTCAAACTTCTCCGAGGACTTTCTATAAACATTAATGTAGCAAATTCATGTTTTTTTTTTTTTTATTTTATTCAAATATTCTATGCATTCTTCAGCGAGTAAATTGTTTATTTTGCCAAGAAAAATGTGGACTCCAATCCACTGTTGCTATAATGACAAAGACGTTCTAAACCTTATGTAATGTTACTCTCAAAAAGTAGTCCAATTTCTTCTTTAAATCAGTCTGAATGCATTTTAAATACATACAAAATATATAAACAAATATCCTGTCACAACATAATTTATGTGTATGACTAGCCAAGTCCTAGCATATAACTTCGCAAAACCTTGATGATAAAGATTGAAACAGTCGCGTTGCGAAAACAGTCATCAAATTTATAGAATCTGATGGGAGACAAACTGATACTTCTTTGTTCGGCTTGTAAACTTCAAGCACATTCATATTTTAATACGCCGAGTACCCATAAAAATGAGACAATAGGAAAACAGTGGAAAGCTGGCGTAAACGCCAGGTAAGAGCTCGAGGGGTTAAGGGAGTTTTATTTCTTAAGGAAGCAGCAAACAGGTATGTCTTCTATGTATTATTATCAAGCTTTAAAAATCAATCGAAAGCTCTTGACATCAATATTTATAACTTTGAGCTGAAACTTACCCAAAGAGCAATAGAGAGGGCTTTGATTGGAGTTTCACTGCGTAATCGAATCAGAAATGAGGATATCCGCAAAAGATACAAAGTAATTGACATTACCCGAAGAATTGTTCAAGATAGGTGACAATGGGCTGAGCATATTGCTCGTAGAACCGATGCTCGATAGGGCCAACGGTTTCTCGAATAACTGCCGCGAGTCGGAAGATGCAGCGTATTTAGTCCCACACAAAGTGGAGCGCTGTGATCCGCTGGGTGCGGGTGGCGTTTCTTTGTGACGTTTTTTTTACTCAGTTTTTAAATCATAATGTTTACAATTTAAATTAGCGAGTGTATGCATTGTATTGTGTGTATGTATTGAGTGTAGATTTCTTAACAAGATTCGAACTAACTCTCTTAGAATCAATACTTCCATATTTCCCTCGACTAAAACATCTTCATTTATACATAAATAGGCAAAGAGAAAACAATTCAAAACATTTCTCACCTCTGTTTTGCCAACAAATTATCTTTTTTTGAAGTGGAAATATCTTTAGCGGGGTTGAGCGATTCTTGGTAGGGAAAAATCTTTTAGATTTGCGTTACCAATGCTATGATGACAGCCGTCAACATGCTATAGTAATCAGATAGATATAAGACGGCGTTTAAGTGATGCCGCTCCGAGCTAAACAATAAAATGTATAATTAACAAATTTGTCGTATGTTTAAAATACAAAAATGAACATAATTATTTCTCGGAGCAACAATAACTATAAAAACCAATTAACAAGCTATGAAATTAAAACATTACAAAAACAGTTTTTTCCAAGGTTATAGTTTTCGCTTCTGCCGGGATTCCCTATGGTCGCCTAATTATGATTCAAAGTTTTCATTGCATTAATTGTTGTAAAAAATAGAAACAATAAATATAATGTTAAACAACGTAAAACAGAAAAAAAAACACTACAATTTCATACGCACAGTTGACATTTCTTTGACGAGTTTAATAAGATACATTTATAAAAACAGGTGTGAATACATTTCAAAAAGTAAATAAATTATTCATTATGACGAGTTCCAGACAAATCAATGGCGCAATGTCATAGAAACGAAACCATCGTCCAATCGCTTATAGTATCGATCCATATTGAATAAAATATTGTCTGTAAGTCGACCGGAGGTAGTTAGTTACATGCTTACATGAGGTATTTTTAGCTATGAAGACAGCTAGTATTGTTAGTAATTTTTAATATAGCAATATTTGGAAATGGTCGTTCGGTAAAAAAAAACAATGTGTCAAAAAAATGTTAGTAGAATATATGTCTTTAATACCCGCCTGGCTAGTGATACCTAGGCTTAGAAATTTGTCACCAGATACGAGTGTTTTGGCAGCGTCATTTGATAGCTAATTCCTCTAGGCGTATGTACTATGTTACTTTGTTTGATCATGTTATCAATTAAAAGGACTTACTCCATTTATTCCATACAAACTTATACTCCTGTTTCCTCACTGAATAATAGCATTATGTAAATAATTTTATACCGTATAATACATATCTACTACCACCATGCCTGTAAGTTTTATTTTTTCCATAAATTATTACAGAAACGAAGTCTTCGGAAATGAGAAAAAAATGCCCGGTTTTTACTATCATTTTTGGACTTGCGTCAAAGAAATTTGACGAATAATAAAAGCGAGAAAGCTACCCCTAGCTACGGTATCCCTTCGCGTTTTAAAACTCTTTCATTGGGGCACAACGCGATAGTAATAGATTTCTGAAATAATTATTTATCAAATTTGTCGCCGATCGCATATCGTTCTAATATATGGTGTAAATGTGGGGAGACGCAAAACGTGAACATAGCATCTTGGAAAAACTTAAAATAATATTTTTTTTTCCTCACAAATCAGCTCTTTTGTTTCCTTTGTATTGATTAATACTCTCACGCATTTTTTTTCTTATATGAGAAATATACACAATATGTGTAATAATGAGAATTTATAATCCTTAAAAAAAATTCAAGGTAATTTGAAACAACATATTTCTCATATAAAAGACCAAACAATCATAAGTGTATGTTCATTGTAATTCAATATTTGCAAGGTAGTTTTATTTTTGTTACCAGCCGGCACGCGAATACTTAGCCATACCGATCGATGGTTTATTTTCTAATCGTATAATAATTTTCCAAACCCTAAACAGTTCTAATATTACTGGTAACATTTAATGAGACCTTGTATAAACGCCGCATAGAATGTTTATTGTTTTAGCTCTAGGGTTGTCAACTAACGGTCCGTCTGTACTGGACCGTAGTTAAAATATTTTAAAACTCCTCTTATATAGATTTATTCAGTTTCAATAGATTCGCCATAATGTATTTTTGTAAATGGAGATATTTTTACTTCTGTGAGATAATTTCTATACGTGTCAAATATTTTATTCTTTATCTATTATTTTTTTGGCTCCATCGACCCGTTCTCATTTTTTGTCAATTTACACTACTTAAGTATTGTTTTTTCCACTAATAAAACAAAACACTAATAAACAAAAGATTTTTCTTCCATCATTTGTTTTTTTAGGTAAGGTATAAATGAAATGTTATATGCACTTTTCCACTCATAGCTAAAGAACAAATGAAACGCGGACGAAGCAGCAAGCTTACAGCTAGTCTATTATAAAACGAAACCGCTTACGTTTTTGTATGTTTTACATATTTACTATAATCGATTTTTATCATTCTTTTTTAAAACCATACATGTAATTTCTATATACGTTTTGATGTATATTTTGTTACAGTAAGTAAAGTAATATACTATACGTCATAAATTATGAGGATAAAATTGAAATAAGTAAAAAAAAAGTTCAATATTTAGGAAATATAATTGATGATTGGGAATGTAAATGATTATTGTGTAAAAAATTTGTTTTAATACGAGCGAACCTGGTTTCCATAGCTAGTATATTAGATTAATAATTACTCTGTAAACATTTCCGAAAAACAGAGACTCCTTGAAAATATAAATAGTAATAGTTAAATATTTTTTTGTGCAAATTGTATTAAAATAAAATATATATGGATAATACTATCTTATGTATTTGAAATTTAAGGAATATAATTCTAACTTTACAAAATGATTTATTTAATATACCGCTCATAGTCCATCAATAAAACAAATATTTAGAAAGGATTTTTTTTATTTCATATAAATTGCTTTTATATTACGTGTCATGTACACGTTTAAATTAACATTGTCATCAATATTCGTCAATTCAAAACAAAATATTAAAAAACTTTTATTTTAAAAAATAAACACTACAAATACTTACTATTGCCGTCAGATGAACTTCTGGATTCATGTTTAAACAGACGTATCAGATTTACACTCATTTTCAACTTTAAAAAAAAATCGAACTATAATCCAATACTAACGAATAACTTATTTACTTTGGCAACATTCCTTAACTAGTTCGAGTTTAAAAGGAAAACTAAATATTTTATCAGTTAATATGAATAAAACATTTACTTTTTGAATTTCTAAAGTCGCTCAAAACTATTCGTGCTAGATATCGTCACTCGTAGTTATAGGAGTCGCGGCGCTCGCGGCGTGCTGCTACGTCGGACTACGACGTAGCACTGGCGTAGTGAGGACGTGGTGCTCGGTATTTTTACTCCGCACGGTTTCTCTTATTGTATTTAAAACCACGATTGTCCTTTTTTTAACTGGTTAATGTTAATAAATCCAGGACTCTAATTTAAGCTTTAAAATATTCACAAAGGAAAAAATGCACTTTTCGTTTCATATTTCACACAATTAAGTACTGTTTGTTCTCCTGGAATTTTGTTTATAAACCCGTTAATATTTTTGTGACGTGGTTGTAAAGAATATTTCCCGATTATATTTATAGTAATTTATCGTAAACTGTTCCTATTTTAATCTATTTTATATTATTTCTATGGGCCTCTGAGAACTGAAAAGTGATTAAATTTCTAAAATACATGGTTTTTTTTTTCATTTACCGTTAAAGTGATAACAACAAATGTGCATAATATATGTTGAAAAATGTAACCTATATTCTAATAAAAACATTTTGTGGTTTTATGAAACCACAATGCAAGTGAAATTTTTAAAGTAAACAAGTCATTTTTACTTATTTTAGTTACCAAAATATATTTAAATACAGAGGAGCACTTGCACGAATGACTGAGAATAATATATTTAATTACAACAGAAAGGCAAAATGTTATGTTCTTATTAATTATTAAAATAAATTTAATTTATATTTAAATTCATCAGTCATAAAGTTGCAACATCAAAAGATATTTAAGTAAAATATTAACGTTTATTCAAGACTAAAACCTTCCCATAAATACATAAAATACCCCTGGAATATAAAATTAAAAAAATCGGTCGTCAAATTAAAACAAAATAATTGCTCACATACAAACAGACTAAGGAAACATCACTGGTTGCAAATAATCATACTTTGAAAACTAATACGCATATCAATACAATTGCAGTTAAACTTAGATTTATCGATTCGATTGCCAACTTAACGATTCACTGCGAACTTAACGGTAACTTACTTTATAATCTAAGTAACGGCTTCAAACTTAGAGCTTTGATTAATTAAGCTTGTTTCAGTCAACCACAATTTAAACTTAACTGGAGCTGAATCTTGAAGCGAAATACATAATTATCGAATATAGTATAGCATCCCTTTAACCACAATCTCAGCTGATTTTAAGTGACCTATTGTTGTTTGGGGACAGGTTTTGAAACCAGAGGGTAGAAGCTACCCGTGCGGTCATTGTTAAAGACACCCTAACACCATGCTGTGGTTTCCTCATGATATTTTACTTCACCGAAAGCTCAAGCTTTACTATAAAGTTGGATAGGTTAGTTTGAACCTGCGTGCATCAACACGGAATCTGACCGCATTACCAAATGCGCCATCTATTGTAATTACAAAAATGGCGAAAATAATTATATTTTAGTATAAAAAGGACATATAACCAAAATTAGAACAATTCAGTACCTTTTTCTTCAATATTTATCTAGCCATATCCTATTTTATTTTTATAGACGAGCTTTGAGTCATGCATAAATAAAATTGGGAAACTTTATGTTTTTCTTCCAAAAATATTTAATAATTATTATCGTCGAATACCTTGATAACTTTGAGCTCAAAGTTAACCAAAGGGCAACGGAGAGGGCTATGCTTGAAGATTCTCTGCGTGATCGAATCAGAAATGAGGAGGTTCGCAGAAGAACCAAAGTAACCGACATTGCCCGGAGAATTGCCAAATTGAAGTGGCAATGGGCTGGCCACATTGCTCATAGAACCGACACCCGATGGGGCCAAGGGGTTCTCGAATGGCTGCCGCATACTGAAAGGCGCAACGTGGGTAGGCCCCACACAAGGTGTACCGACGACCTGGGTGAAGGTCGCGGGAGTCCGCTGGATGCGGGTGGCGCAAAACCGATCGTCATATCGATCTTTGGGGGAGACCTATGTCCAGCAGTGGACGTCTTTCGGTTGAATGGATGCATGGATAGATGGATCTTGTTAACATGATGATAATGCAATTAAATCATTATAATTATATGGTAACTTTATACTTTTAACAGTATAGTACCATATATGTTGGGATTGTGCTAACTAGCCGCGCACGAGCAGTCTACCAACTGGAAGAAGTAAAAAAATACTTCTGGAACATAATAAAACGCTCTAACATAAAAAAACGCTTCTAAAGTTTCACGTTAACTTAAATTCAAAAGACATTTAAAATTATATTTTTATTCAGTGCATTCATTGACTTCATCATTATATCTGTCTATATTTTAGAAAGAAAGAAAGAAAGAAAATCTTTATTCACAAATGAGATACAAAACACATACTGAAAAAATAGAAAATAGTAATAATAATAATGAAGAAATGATACCAAAAAAAAAATCACATAATAGGGTAACTATGTGTCACCCACCAACAAAAATCTCATTAGATGAAAGGGTCTCCAGCTCAGCATATGCTGAAGTACCAAGAGATACTCAGCGCTGATTTTCAGCTGAAGCCCAGAGCGAATCACGGAACGTCAGTATATAAATAAAAACAAAACTTTGCAAAACTTACAAATTACAATAAAAAAAACTAAATTGTAAAATTTAACTCATATACAAGTACTTAGTCTATATATATATCATTACCACATATGCACATTGTTATATATCTAATGTATAAGGGTATATAAATAAATAAATTAATATTACATACAAGATAAATTTTCGAGGCGTTACAATATTTATAACATATAAATTATAAAAACAAGGGCAAGTATAAATATATTTATATCAATAATTAATTATAAAACATAAAGGATGCTTTTTATTCACAAATGAGATACAAAACACATACTGAAAAAATAGAAAATAGTAATAATAATAATGAAGAAATGATACCAAAAAAAAAATCACATAATAGGGTAACTATGTGTCACCCACCAACAAAAATCTCATTAGATGAAAGGGTCTCCAGCTCAGCATATGCTGAAGTACCAAGAGATACTCAGCGCTGATTTTCAGCTGAAGCCCAGAGCGAATCACGGAACGTCAGTATATAAATAAAAACAAAACTTTGCAAAACTTACAAATTACAATAAAAAAAAACTAAATTGTAAAATTTAACTCATATACAAGTACTTAGTCTATATATATCATTACCACATATGCACATTGTTATAGATCTAATGTATAAGGGTATACAAATAAATAAATTAATATTACATACAAGATAAATTTTCGAGGCGTTACAATATTTATAACATATAAATTATAAAAACAAGGGCAAGTATAAATATATTTATATCAATAATTAATTATAAAACATAAAGGATGCTTTAGTTAGTAGAAGGAAAGTCTTACATAGATTGAGCTGTTAATAAGAATTTTTGAAAATTATTTTTAAATTTATTTTACGATTCATTATTTATTTTGCGTGACTATACCTTGACTACACGCCACGAATCTATCAAAATAAATAAAATTGAAGCGTCTGTTTGTAATATCAAAATGTCATACAATTTTTAAAATATCTATCTGTTTGATCCGGCTAATTTCCGGAACGGTTGGATTGATTTTGACAAGAATTTTTGTCAGATAGCTGAAGTTACAAGGTGTAATATAAGGAACTTTTATTTTTAGAAAATAATTGGGCTTAAATAAGACTCAGTGAAATCCTATTTAATACATAATTTTACTAGCAAGTTTTTGAATTTGTGAGAAATATCTTAGCTTTCTGTTAGTACCAAAACAGTTTAGGTCTAAATAATAGTGACCATCTAAACATAACTTTCCCATGATTATTTACAAACTATATTACGCAGTGAAGAATTGTGCGGAATAGAAAAAACTATACGCGGACGGAGTTGCGGGCACACAGCTAGTTTCTTATAAAATTACACGCAAGTAATAATAACATTGCATAACAGTACAAACTGTGATATTAAGTTTATTTAAATATAGAGATTGAAACTTAAATCTTTTGATTAATTTTGTTTAGTTCGGTGTAACCGATCTTATAACGTATGCCGGCTTAATGTCTCATGTAGTGTGTTCTACGTTATGCTTCATACCAAATTACTTTAAATATATACGAAACTAGTTGTGCCCGAGGCTTCGCTCGTGGATAAAAATTTATATTTCTTATTTGCTATATATTACGTAATTTTGTTTCTAATATTCAATAAGTTAGTAGAAAGCGAGTTTCCTGGTAGTATTTTGTATCACTTTATCCTGATAACTTGTTCGATATATTATTAACAAGCATTGACTTGAAACAAAACTTTCTTTAATTAGCAAAACAAAACCGACTTCAAAATAATACACTAAAAAATTCACTAAACAGTAAACAAATAATAACTTTAGTAATCTACTTCTGCTAACTTCGATATATCCTTTATTTTATTACCATTAATAATTTTGAAATCGGTACCAGCTTACGGATAACAAAGTTCTCTAAATGTACGTCGCTTATTATTGAAGCTTATATGTAATTATGATGAAGTTTAGGAAGTTATTTTCATTTATAAATGAGTACATTGGATAACTATAGCTGGCACCGATTCCAATATTATTAATGTCATTAAATCAAAGGATATTTTTTTTTTATAATGCACAGCACAGTGACTGTACTGGACCTGATGGTAAGTACAGTACAATCTAAAACAGCGGCGACTGACACTGAACAGAATTCAATGCCAGTCACCGCTGTCATGCTGGCCTGCTTAAGTACCTCTTCACGCCTCTTTTGAAGGACCCAATATCATATGAAGGAGGGAACACGCTGAGAGGAAAACGGTTCCATAACTTCACAGTGCGACAAAAGCAAGAGTCAGCAAACTTTTTGCTTCTTGAAGTTATGGGTGTCACCGTGAAACCGTGACACCGAAGTCCCGCCCGCGTGGTTCTGTTATGGAATGGAGAGGAGGGGATCAGGTCAAAGAGCTTTTCAGAACACTCGCCATGATACATATATCGAAGTTAGCAGAAGTAGATTAATAATGTAATTATTTATTTACTTTTTAGTTCATTTTTATAATATATTCCTTTCAAGTAGGTTTTGTTTTTAATTTAAAAAGTGATGTTTTCTACTTTTTAGTTTAAGTATGTGCTTTTAGGTATAGTTTTCAAACCAGTTTTTGATTTTTCTCTAAAAATAATTCTATTTTCTTATTAATACAACAATAAAATAATATTTAACTCCTACTCGTTAAAATGATGCACCTTCCATCATCAGATCAGCAAAATAAGATGGCGACTGCAATACGCAAACACTTGAATAGCTGTGGAAACAACTATATATACTATATAATTCGTCGGTTTATCTTATTTTTCCAGAGATATACTGATCAGGCTTGGACAACATCGGGAGTGTACTTCTTCGATTAAAAAAAATTGTAAATCGGTCCACAATTGACGGAGAAATCGCGTAACAAACATACAAAAAAAATACCGAAAAATTGATAACCTCCTCCTCCTTTTTGAAGTCGGTTAAAAAGAATAGTCTAAATCGGTACAGTGGTTCCAGAGAAATGTACATACAGACAGACAGGTAGACGTTGCTTTTTGCAATATTCAAGAACAGATTTATTCTAAGTGAAACAATTTCATTAAAAATGTGATTTATTCATTCGATTGTAAACATGGAATTTTCAAAAATGATAATTATATAATTAAAACATTGTTAATTTTCCGTTTAAAAATTTAATATTTTGATTTGTGAAGGATATATTTCAGCGAGAGTTACCGCACCGTAAGCCGCGTTACCGTCGATAAAAGCCGTTGGACCGCTGACCGTGCAGATTCATACCGTGGGAAGCCACTTCGCGACTTCGCAGGGTTACCATAGTTCGTTGCTATGTTAATTCAGTCTTGTTTAATACTTCTAACTGTAATAACCTAAATATTGTAAGTTGAATTAAATAGATTCTTTTTTTTATTAAACTGTCGTACCGCCTATCATAACTCGAGCTACTTTAAATTTTTTACAAAATTTTCAAATGAAAATTCGAATTACTTAATTGCATTTCAAGCGATAGAATATTTTAAAAGATAATACACATGAATGTTATATAGGTACACAAAAATCTATTCTCTGTCTAATAAAATATATTATAAAAAATGTCAAAAATTGACGATTATTGAACTTTCTAGTTGTTTTTAATTGAGACATTTAATTTCATGAGAACAAGGTGTCAAACATAAATATGTGTTAAAAATAAAAAATAACATGAATAATAGTTAGAACATATTTCATTCACAGTGGTATTAAGAAATACTTTTAAAATCATTCGTCATTTAAATGACCAATGTTAACGAAGCAATCAACTTTAACAGTAGTATTTTATTGTTTTTAAATATCGTTTTGTTCTGCTCTACGACATTAGCACTAATACGCTTAATAATTTTGTTTTTTTTTTCGAACATAACCGTAATGTTCCAGAACTAATGAAAGCTGCTGCTACAACAATATTCAATATTCAACATAACTTAATCATTCCATATCTAAATAAAGCATTATTATAGAAAATAAATTTCGTTATTATTATTACTGTCGACGCGCGTATCTTGATTGGCGAAAGAAGGCTGAAGGCGGGACGAGGCGTGCCGAGGACGGAGAGGACATCAAGTATTCACGCGACGAATCTCGAGCACTCGCACTGAAAGGCGTTCCGTGACCACCCGTGTTCATAATTTAAATTGGGATAATAATTGAAGTAAACTGTTTTAACATAATAACGGTTTCGACAATTACACTATTAAAAATTAATTAACCCATAACTATATTCTTGGAATAATTAAAAATAATAGTGATTTAAAAGATGGAATAATTAGGTTTATTTTACAGAGGTTTTTCTCTGTTAAAATGGACATCTGTTATCTTCGTTATTCGAAGTATAAATGCAATATGGATTTAGTCGTACTCTATTGTATAATCCTAACAAATTGAGTTTATCGGCTTCTGTGTACAGAGAACTAAATCAACTTAAGTTTTTTTTAATCAGGATTACATTAAAAGTTACAAAACGAGAACAGGAGTTTTTGGTGGCATCATAATCTAACATGTAGTCATAACCGAGGAGTACTTGACTCTCCATTATGTAATATTAATGCCCTTAACATATTTTTAATTATTGTGCTCGAATGAAATTCATTTGAAAAAAATTACATGGATCGTGGATCGTAAAGTGCCGCATAAAGTCCCTGAAAAGTTCTAGCAAGAATAACACATTTTGTTAGGTTTTACGGCGAAGTTCTAAGATTAGAAATATATTAAATTTATGTGGCACACGCAGGCTTGTGAATGTATTTTTTTTCTTTATTTACACACTGCAAACTCTTGGTCCGCACTCGTTTATTATTCTTCAGTGCGTTTTTTTCTACGGATGCCTAATTATTTTCCTAAAAAAATGTAGTAGTAAGGTAAATTAAAAATATTTCTCATAAATTCAAACACTTGCCCGTAAAACTATCCATTGAATCGAATTTGGTTCTAATTTTTATGAGTTTTATTTTTTTACACAGAACCCTAATTATTTTTGAAAATTAAAAATAACGTAAGTTACCCGGGGTAACTTCAGTTACCTACAAAAAAAGTCCCGTCAAAATCGGTCAAACCGTTCCGGAGATTACTCACACAGCAGCAACCAGACACAATTTTTAAAATTTTGTATTCTTTGTATAGATATCGTATATATATATATTCACATCTATTTAGTTAAAAAATTAATTGTTTCTTCTTTATGGCCTTTTTTAGGTTGTAATTCACGATCTCCTCATTTACACGTTATCGTTAATTAAAAACTACATGAATTAAGAGTAATTAAGGTTTTCTTTATGTTGTTATTTATATTGTTTTATCTATATATAGATAGTATATTACATTGGAATCTGAATAACTCGAACTTTTTTAAGTGAAAATTATCAGTAATACGAAAAAATTGCCATTCACTTCCGTTTAACCTACAAATACCACGTATGTCAAATTATGTAGACTTTATGATTTGAAAAAAATGTTACTTCCCAAATATGCATTTAAAAGCAGACTCTTTTAATTGAAATTAGAAAAAAATATTAGTTGTTTACTTCGCAAATATACGTATATAATTTGTTTCAACAAATATGTATCATTTAATTAACGTCGATTTTCATTTAACTATTACTTATCTATAACTCGAAAAATATACGTACAAATTACCATTATTTGACACTTATAATAATACTCTTAAATTCAACATTCAACATTTCACTCATAATTAAGGTAACTTGGCTTATTTTACGACGTACAACATACAAATTCAGACCGGTCTATCGTCTCGAGTATACTTTGTTGACTGCTCCGTTCAATAACTGACATATAAATTACGCTTCTGTACTTTTTAAATACATCGAGAAAAAAATGTAGTAGACATGAAAAGACAATTTCAAACCTAACAAACAGCTTTTAATAATAAGAAATGAGTTTTAAAATAGGAAGAGAAAAGAATGTTAAAACATTGGAAGAAGAACGAGATAGAAAAAGTGGAATACTAAAGTCTCTCTTTTCCTCTCGATCGGTATCCTCAACGCTGAAGATTGTATCTCTGAAACATCAATATTTATTCATTTACTTTCATCTATATTAATGATTAGCTAGATTTAGAAAGAGGTTTTCTGGAGAGTAATTCCAGTTTTACGTAGACTTCCACTAACCACCGTATCACCCGTCGTATACTTTCTAAAGTTATCTTTGAAATAACATAAATTTGATGGTATTTTACTAGTCAAAATTTCGAATACGATTCATATATTTAACACACAAACGTGCCTCAATAACTAAGACTTCACGTCGACGTTAGTTCTACCATCTTGTTTCAGAGTTTCGCATATTTGAATAATAATTCAGTTAATAGTAATATCAAGCTGAGCTGCTTTATAAAAGAGACTAGTTAAAGTCTATTTAGTTTTTTTTTTTTTCATTTACAAATAACTCTTTGCATTGTGTTTCTTTATATTTCTTAAATATCGTATAATTATTTAAGTAAAATATTGAAAGAAAACGGTCTAGTGGAGTGTCTTTTTTGTGTCAACTCTTTCATCTTTTTACCTGTATAACTTTTAATAAATATTATGTAATGTCAATATATATATTAGAATCTAGTTAGAATATATGTCTATGATTAACTGTGTGCCCGCGGCTGCGCTCGCGTTTATTTGTTCTTCATTGCGTTTTGGTTTTCTTATACGGGACCCTAATTATTTTCCTTAATAATTTGCGGTATTTAGATGAAATAAAACTGTCAAACTGTGCGTTGAATCGGAATCTATTCGAAATTTAATGAGTGTTTACGGGAATCCCTAATTATTTTCGAAAAACAAAAGTAGTCTAACTTACGCGGAATAGCTTCAGCTATTTAACAAAAAAGTTCCGTCAAAACCGGTTCAGTCGTTACGGAGATTTCCTGAAACAAACAGACAGACATACAAAAATTGTAAAAATTGTATTTTTGGTATAGGTATCGTATATACATTCATATCAATTTATTCCAAAAAAAAAAAATTGACATTATAAACTGACACTACGGTTTTATTTATTAGTATTGATTTTAAAATATAATCGTGTGAATTTGTACAGTACTTCACGAGTTATAATCTATTTCCTTATCTCTTCTACTATGTAATGCTTAAGTAAGACTATATATTAAACTTTCTCAATTACGTCACGTTAATACGTACAGACGTACGGACTACGTTTTACCCATCTAACAGTTTCAAACTCGTCCAATATTGTACAATCGCCCGAACAGGTGTCGCTGCGGTCATTGCAAATAATTCCGCTCACTCACGATCCTCGTCTGAGACCTTTTATTAAATATACAAATGTCAGCCAGATGGTCGAAATTCGATTGTTATAATTATTCAAAATTCGAGGAGCAAAACTAATTATTACCTGATTTTAACATTAAAGCTTGTCAAAAGTTCTTTTTTTTTAAAGAATAGCACATCAATATTACGCCTCTGTGCCTGATCGTAAGCACAGAACAATCCAAAAACAAAGACGACCATCGAATAATCATCAATCGATCGACAGTCGTTGTTACTATGCCAGATTGTAGAAGTGTCTCTTCACATTGCATTTGAAGGACCCAATGTTGTAGGAAGGAGAGCAGACAGCGGCCGGGAGACTGTTCCACAGTTTTATGATACGGCGGAGGTAAGCTGAATCGATTTTTTTTTGATTCGTCCCGGAATGAGAGATACCATATAACTGTGGTTCCGGAGCTCATCGCGTGTGGTCCTGTTGTGAAAAGGAGAGGATGGAATTCAATTAAACAGCTCCTCAGAGCATTTACTGTGATGGAGACAGGACCCATCCATCCACTCCACCGAAAGACGTCCACTGTAGGTCTCCCCAAAAGATCTCCACAATGACCGGTCTTGCGCCACCCGCATCCAACGGATTCCCGCAACCTTCGCCAAATCATCATCCATGTTGTGGGGGCCTACCAGTGGCATAACGTGAAAAAAAAAAAATCGTTGGTAAAACCAAAGCACTTCAACAGTACTTCAAGAAGATGCGTACTTCAATTGTATATTTTTTTTTTTAACTTTTAAACATAATAACTTGTAATTGGTAACAGTAACGCTGTTAAATATTGCAAAACAAACTATTTACTGTTCCATGTGTTTTTAGCCATGGCAATTAATAAATTATTTCACGTAACCCATGTTCAACTAATGAATAAGAAAATTCTATGGGTTAATAATTACTTTGTGAAGATTCATTTGAACAGTGAGTGTCTCATAATTGGTCTATATTCTGATTACATATTTGAACGTGTCTATTGAATAATGATAACTATTTACCATAACATGGACCGTTTGCCTATTCATTTTCACTGTATCACGCTGGCCGCTGCCAGGATGGGTCCCGGAGTGATACATTATCAAGTAAATTATATTGACCTTGAATTACATAACACTTTAGGGGTCGTCCATAAATTACGTGAGGTGTTTTTTTTTTTTAAATCTCTCTCTCTCTCCAACGTAAGATTAGATGAGATTTGACTCGACCCTTAAACACCTCTCGTAATTTATGGACGCCCCCTTAATTTACTTCAAGCTAAGCGAGAGGTCATGATCTAGTATTTTATAATGCTATTCTCTTATATGTATTTGACGTTCGTATATATCGGTTAATTTTCCGGTCAGTAATATAGAACAATGTGAGAAAGACGTTACTAACAATATAACAAAGACTAATTAATGTTTATACAATTAACTACTTTAACTAACAAATTATTAATTATCCAAACGGCTATTATTAATGATGGACAGACATAGACGGACACGAAATATCGATTTACACGTTTGAACAACAAAACCAATTCTAGTTACCCGTTGGAATGAGCTGTATTGAATCTTTTATGATCCCAGGTATGATCGGCCTCCATTCGAAAGGTTCATAAACGTTATATTATTATTGTTATTACTACTTACGATACGATATAAATGTCCGGCGATGCTGCCAATGTAGCTAGGTATAAAGGGTATTACCATTTTTTTAAACGTTGCTTTAAAACTGCGGTTGCTTCTTCGAAAAATGAATGTTTTTCAAATAGTTCATTAGTTAAAGCTGTAAATTATTATTTTTAATTATTATATATATATATATATATATATATATATATATATATATATATATATATATATATATATTATATACATGTTCTACGCTAATAAAAACAAAATACTCTCATTTTTCTTCATTCATTTGTTTTTTCGGTAGGTATCACTTTTTCACTCACACCTAAAGAACATATGAAACGCGAGTGGAGCCGCGGGCACACATCTAGTATATATATTCGAACGAGTTGGCCTTAAAATTAACATGGACAAGACGAAAGTCATGTCCAATTTCCATGTTGTGCCAATTCCTATAAAAATCGGGGACTTTACGCTCGAAGTTACGCAGTGAAGAATATATGAAAAGCGAGCGCAGTCGCGGGTACATAGTTAATATTATTTAAATCGATCGGCTGTCCCTACATCTACAGCCTAAATACTGAATCATGTAAAAAGGGTCCTAAATTCTCTAATAAAATAAATCACTGTAAATTAAGCAGTAAAACTGCGCATAATTTTTTTATTTACGATCCTAATAAAACTACTAATCGAGAGACTTCTTTCAGCTGTCGCGCCTCGTTTCTACGCGATATTGGTATATTCTTAATAGTTATTAAACCAATATAATGTCTTCTCACAGACATCGTTTCTTTGAAAAAAAAAAAACGTAAAGAGAAACAACCTAAAATCTAAAATTGATACTATAGAAACCTTCAAAGTTACATTTGAATTACAAACCCTTTTTAAATTATTCGTGATTATTTAAGTTGTACTTATAACTAAAGTTATATTTTTTCAAGTTAGTCCTTATGGAAAAAGTCTAATTCTAGAGTATAATCCTGTATTCATCTGAAAACTTTTTTTACATACATACATACATATCATCACGCCTTTCTCCCGTGGAGGTAGGCAGAGATTACGTCCTTCCACTTGCTACGATCTTGATACTCCTCTTTCGCTTCCTTTACTTTCATGAACGCTTTCATACATGCTCGTCGGTTATGAGTACTTTTTACCTGGCCTTTATTTAATACGTGATCGATTTGGTCTAGATACATTCGCCTAGGTCGACCCTTACCGACTTGCCCATTCACCCTCGCCTTATAAATTCGTTAATCTTCTCTCATCCATCCTCTCTACATGCCAAAACGAACTAAGCATACCTTTCTCTATTCTGGTCACCACATCCTTTACCACACCACAGCGTTCCCTTATCATACTATTCCTGACTTTGTCACTCATCTTCACTCAGACTTTTCATTTCCACAGCTTTAATCTTACTTTCTTATACTTTATTAATCTGCTTCTGTTTACTTCAATATAGTTGTTGTTATATATATATTATGAATAATTTTGAAATCGGTGCCAGCTTACGGATAACAAAGTTATGTAAATGTTAGCACCTATCTTATTCAATTTTTATATTCCTGACCTTCCACGTCTCTTGAACGTCAAGATAGGTCTATACGCAGACGATACAGTCATTTCCTGTTCACTCCATCATAGAGGCGAGATCTATCTCGCGTTCAGAAAGCCATTAATACCCTGGGCTCTTGGTACAATAATCGGCTAACAGAGATCAATCCGGGAAAGAACACAGCCATACTATTCAATCTGAACAACTGCAAAAATAAACTTCGACCCCTTAAGTACCTAGGCAATGATATTCCCCGGGCTTCGCGAGGCAAGTAATTAGGGCGTTACTCTAGATAATCGAATGTCTTTTAAATTCATATCACGAATGTTAGAAACCAGGCAGACATCTAAATGTCCCCAACAAGTCATGGTAAGTTTTATATTTAAAATTAGTCAAATAAAATAATACTGCCATAATCGCCACGCTTGGCAGGCGGGTTGGCGATCGCATTAGGTATTTGTGGTACTCAGAGGATGTTGCCCATCCCCTGGTATATCCCTTAGTCGCCTATTACGATACCCACGGGAACGATATGGGGTGGTACTATTCTTAGCCGACACTAGACGGCAAACACACACTTATATTTTATCGAAATTTAATATCCCACATTTTCAAACATTTACTGCATTCACACAAGACAAATAAATTGTGTAACCTCTAAAATTAATTCAATTTATAAATTAATCTTATTTGAAGAAAGTATTATTTTTTATTTACAAAATTACAACTAACCCGCTCTGACAAAAAAATATTCAAATTCAAAAATACTTTATCCAATTAGGCCCTGATTGGGAGTTTATGAACGTACATACACTACCACCGTAACATAACACAAATATCAAAATTAACCTTCAGTTAGTAAGTAAAAAAAAAAAAAAAATTTGTAACGAAGGCGCCAATAAACACATTTTGATAACTTACATAAGCTGTATTCGAGATTTGTGTTACATAAGCAATCCGAAAATAAAGCTTCGTGGTGGTAAGTTAAAAGAGGTATTGTAAATTGGTACGAAAATCATTAAATATATTTTGTTTAGTTTAAAAAACCAAGCCTAAGAATATGGGTTATAATCTTTGTTTAACAAACACGAACTCCCACACGGAGTGCGTCGCGGGCACAGCCAGTCGTAAATTAGAACTTACACGTATAAAACACATAAATCTTTCTGGAATAAATTATGTATGAACTTACGAACTGCTGAAAATCTTGTTTTAAACTCGTCTCATTATAAATTCATCAGTAAACTTACATAGCTTACCGTTTTACATCCGTACATTAATCTCAAATGGATTTTTAAGAATTTGTACGTGGTACTTGATTTATGTGACTGTTCTAAAATACTCTCAACCTAATAACCCCAATACACGTGTCTTATATTTATCGCGTAATGGTCGAAAATTGGTCATCATAATCATTCATGATGGAAAATTTGAGGTAAGAAATGTTTCCAATTTTTTTTACTGATAACACTAACCTTGTCATTCGTCAATAAAAACAAAAGACATCGTGTTTTGGCGGGATCGCAATCTGTCATGTACCATCTATTTGCCTTAATTAATTTAATTATGGCAAATATATAAATTATCATTATATCTTGGTGGCCTTTTATCAGATATAGTTTGGTTATTGTGTGCAAATTAGACTTATTATAGAAGATAACGCGTAATATATGTATATTCTGAGGTATCGACAAAGCTTCATGGAAAGTTCGAGCAGGATTACCGTTTTGCTGGATATTGGTAACACTGATAAAAGTTTGAAAATACATCTTACTTACATAACACTGGCACAAATTGTGTTTACACAAATTGCCATTAACGAAGAAGATGAAGAACAGAAGACATCGGTTAACAAGCAGAAGAGAAAAATACATTTTTTTTACATTTTTATTCCCCTTACATCTCAGACACAATCCGAGTTTTGTTTACTTTTTTTTTGTGGCTTTCCCCTATTTTTTTGTGCCTTAATTGTTTTCATCTTATTTCTATTTTACAATCCTTATTTTATTTCTTATCTCTTGTTCGATTACATTTTGTTTTGTCGGATCTTTATTTATTCATAATTCTTATCTTAGTTTTTTATATACATATTTCTAATTTTCCATTTTAATCTTAAAAATACATTAACCTGTTTTATATTTGTGTACTAGCCATTTTCATAAATGAACATATAACTTAATTTATATTAAATAATTCTAAAAGTTTAGGTATATCTCACTGTTCTGCTTATAAAAAAAAATTATGTTCACCACGATTAAACAGAACATTATAATGTATTATTCAGTAATTTCTATAAATTAATGTTAAAAAAAGTAATTAATTACCGTCTACATTCACAATTATTTTCATCATTTTCAAATGTAATGAAATATATAACCAAACGTTATTAACAAAGTAAGTATTACAAAAAAGTTGTCCGTGATGGACCCTCGTCAGTAGTGGAAAACGTAATCTGCCGTCATGTTTCCCGTCACGGCATACGAGTCGGTTTGACTGCCAAGGCGCAACGACCAGTGTTTCACATCAAAAATTACCCGCGTGTATCGGTTAATTCGTTTTCTAATAATAAGCTAATTATTGCACAGACAGACGGAGATAGATTTCATTTTATATATACTAACAAATAAAATTGAAGTGTCTGTTTGTAATGTCAACTTTTTTTTTACTAAATAGATATGAATGAATACACGATAACTATACAAAAAAGGAAACTTTAAAATTTTTGGGTGTCTGTCTTTCTGCCTGTCTGTCTGTTTATTTGTTTTGGTCAATCTCCTGAACGGCTGGACAGATTTTGACGAGACTTTTTTTGGTAGGTAGCTGAAGTTACTCCGGCTAACTTAGAATACTTCTAATTTTGTAAAATAATTAAAGTTCCGCATAAAAAAAATAAAATTCAGAAAAAATGGAATAAAATCCGATTCAATACACAGTTTTATGGGCAAGTTCTTAAATTTTTGAGAAATATTTTTACTTTATCTTATTAATAAACAAAAATAAGGGTTCCGTATAAAAAAAAAAATGTGGGGAAGAATATATGAAACGCAGGCGCAGCCACGGGTACACAGCTAATAATATATAAAGTGCTATTTGATGTATATTGTGCTAGCGACCCACCTCAGCTGAGCACGGGTATATTCATTACCCTATACCTCTAATAAAAAAAAAATACATCCCTTTTCTCACTGATAATGTGCGCTTTCTACGGGTGATTTTTTAAAAACGGTTAAGTAATTTTTGAGTTTATCCATAACAAACTAAAAATCTATTATATTATAAAGATAATATAATAGTATAGAAGCATATATAAAAAAAAACAAAGTCACATACTAAGTAACATTTATTATTATTTAACATAGTTTCTAAATTCCAAGCAATCAAAAAATGATTTTCATGATGAATCACCAAGGGATAAGTAAAAATCAATTTCATACGAATTTACGTCCGAATTAAAGTTAATTTACATTATAATAATTTGAGGTTATAGTTTATGTTATAGTGGAGTGAACTCTATAGCAAACTTTGAACTGGACATACACTTATTGCATTGATATATAAAAACCATTTTATACCGTTATATATTTTAACCGTTTTACATATCAATGACTTATTGTTATTGTCACTATGAAAGTGTATATGGCCTTGACCACAATCTCACCTGATGTTAAGTGACGATGTGGTTCAAGGTTTTTTTTTTTTATACATGCTCAGTAAAATGACTGTACAGTACCTGATGTTAAGTGCTGTACAGTCCAAAAACATCGGCGACCGTCGCTGGCAGATACCACCGGCGTTCGTCGTCGTTATGGAAAACTCATTAAAGAGGTACTGGTTCTCAAATGATGCTGCTGGGACACACCTATTGGTATTTGGCGACAGGTTTTTTTACTTGAGAGTGGTAGCTACCCAGGCAGGCAGTATTTTAAAACGCTCTACCACCAAGCTATGGTTTCCTCACGATGTTTTCCTTCGTCGAAAGCTCAGGCTGATTTTAGAGTGGAATGGAAGAATTTGAACCCGCAGCCATTATCGCGAAATCACACATATGTAAGCGATGCTTTACAGTTCAAGAGACCTTGAGATATCATATCCATATTTAATGTTTACATAAACCAAACGTACCATTATTTGCCTAGAAAATTGCATGTTGCAAACTTCGTGACATATAAATCGATGCAATCAAAAACTTAAACCGTAGACTTCTATCAAACAGAATTCTATTCGTGGTAATTTTTAAACGCTTATTTGTTTAAGGATACTAACGTAGTTAATTCTTAATTTTTTTTTGTAGTTTTTATTTTATTTGGTAGTATTTTTTTTTCCGTTTGGGAAAACACCAAGGAGAACATCAAGTGGTTTAGGTAGGACTGTACCCAACTTCCCTTCAACCTTAGCCTCCGATGTAATTTTTTTACGAGAATATTTTCTTTGAAGCAGGCGGTTAAGGTCCTCAGTTTCAGTCGGAGCAGAGAAACAAGCTCTGGGGATTACGAGCTAATTGACGGTCATAGAAGAAACATGCTCCATCCTGGCAGCTTGACGGCAGGGTGAGTGCATGTCGAGCCCGCTCTTTCCTCGTCCTGTGTCTGATGATCAAAGAGGAAACAAGTGAAATACCATAATTAGCCATTGTCAACTTTTGATAAAGAATGACAACAAGTCCACCAGCTTGGTGTCATACTTTGCCAAATGTCTACGCTGTTACCCGGGGTACACCCCACGTAAGTTACCTGACTTCGCACTCCTACCTTACCAGTTTTGATCAAAACTTGTTTAGTACAGAATTTTAAAACAGTTATCCGCAACCGATTAAGCTGAATTTAGTTTTCATGACCATTGGAAGATGGAATTTATTCCAAATATTATTATGTGTCAAACACCAAAGACTAGTTTTTATTTACGTCCGTAATATGGGTATCAAATGAGATGATTTGCTGAGAAAAATACTGTATTAAAATGACATCGCTCTATGTACTCGTAAAATTCAATATGGCAGACGAAATTATTAATTGAAACAGCATTTTAAAAACAAACTTTTGTTCAATATTCCAGTTTGA
Source organism: Samia ricini (assembly GCA_014132275.2). Lineage (NCBI taxonomy): Eukaryota > Metazoa > Arthropoda > Insecta > Lepidoptera > Saturniidae > Samia > Samia ricini. The sequence continues at coordinate 3,296,517 of AP028164.1, read as the reverse complement.
TTCTACAGAATAAAAGTTTGTTTCCAATTAATAATTTTAATAACACTTTGAAATGACAGTTTCGATTATTCTCTAGAGTGGATTAATTTTACTGACCGGAATAAAAACATCGAGTTGGCACTGAGCCACGTAACGAGGTGCATTATATACGAAATGACACAATGGATCGCTAGAGTGGTCGCTTTTATCGATTTTAAATTAATAGTTATAAATAATTATATTTGTCAGCTAATAAATATGTTACTGCCTCGGTGGCGCAGTTGTATTACGGTGCGAATGCCGTTCTGAGGTCTCCGGTTCGATCCCCAGGTCGGGTCAAGTGGTATTGGGTTTTTCTACTCAATTTCATCCCGGAGTTTAGAATTTGTGCCCGATATGGCGACAGGCTCGCCCCCTGTCACATCTGGAACGGAACTAAGCTCGGCGAAATGTGGGTGGTGTAGTTCGCTATTTCTTATTTTTTTTATGTTTTTTATAAATATGTTTTTAAAACCAATTAACATGCGATTGCAGCTGAATTAACAAAAACAAACATAAATATATGGTATATATTTTAAGATAAACATTTTTAGAAACGCTGGGGAAATTAATTATGTGTGGATAGTCGATGTCAATAAGCACAAATTTATATTTTCGTATGCTTATATTTCAGTAGTCACAGTAATTAATATTAGATTATTGAATGTGTAAAAGCTATCCATGGAATTTGATCGTAAAATTCATTTGCGACATCGACTTACAGGATCAATATTTATATTTAAATAACGAACCTTTCATCCTTAGTAAACGTTTCGCTGCTAGTAAGTGTGTGTAAGCTTAGCGGAAACCAGATTCAAATAACATTTATTTCATAGTAGCTGCTCTTCGTGGTTTTTTTCCGCGCAGTTCCTGTTCCCGTGGGATTTCGGAATAAACGGACTTTCAATTAATTTTAAAATTACATTCAAATCAATTTACTAATTTTCTGATATACAATATTTTTAACATGATTGAACTGGATACTGATTTTATTTATTTATTACATTATAATCAACAATGTTTTAGTCAAAGTACCTTCTACAAGTAACTCAATGGTGTGCATTTTTAACACCTTTTTTTATTACTATTAAAACACCTTTTTTATTTATTAACTTAATACGTTTGATTCTGACTCCCATCAAAACGTCGTATTGAAATTTGACGTACTTATTAAGGACCGATGACAATTTAATACTTTAAACAATTATTCCCGTTATTCTTACCATGATTTCAGGATTATTTTTAGTATCTGATATCCGAAAACTAAAAAATGCGCTTTTATAGAAAACCCAACTAAAAATTATAAATAAATAACAGTTTTCAAAAAACAAAAAAAAAAACACGTTTTACCCAACTAAAAAATGAAAAATAAATAATAGATAAAAAAAAACTAAAAAAACACGCTTTTATAGAAAATCGAATGAAAAAAAAGGAAAAAAAAAAAAATGTAAATTAGATCGTACATACATAGAGACAAAAAACACCTTACTTTTTATAACATACTATATAACACTCGCGACTTTGTCAGCGCTGTTAAAACTAGTAACACGACCCGACATCGTACAGGCATATACAAATCTCAAATAAGGCTATGTTAATCACACAACAGTAAAAATCTATCATTTTATTCATTTAGGTAAGAAAATGGATATTATTAATTGATTTATTATCGAATTCTAATTAATACAATTAAAATATTTAAAGAAAAATCACCTATATGTTTAAAGTAAACATAAATACATTAGAACAATAATGCGATAATGGCGCAGTGGGTAGCGCGTCTGGATTCCGCGTCAATCGACGCGGGTTCGATACCAACTATCCAACTCTAAAGTCGGCCTAAGCTTTCGGTGAAAGAAAATATCGTGAGGAAACCATATCATGGTGGTAGGGGGCATTTTCTAACAATGCCCGCCTGGGTAGCTACCAACCTCAAGTTTGAAAACCTATCGCCAGTTGTTGTTCGCGCTGGTTCTTTTATGATACAAAATATTAGCTAAATCGTGTGCTGGTAGGGCACTGTTAGGATGGCAAACCGTGAGGTCTTTTTAAAAAAAATCAAAAAGTATTACACGAGCACACACTTTTATTAGAAACCGAACAGATGTACAGACCCGTCAATTGACTTACATAGACTGTCTTAAACTGACTCGTTATTGTATGACAACGCTTTTATATATTCTAAAATTAGGTTGACATTGCATTTTCTATGAACATAATTAGGGCATAACAGCACGAACACACTGCACGGCGACAATGAAGTATGGAGTATGGAAAAATGGGACTCACCACTGTTCTGCTGTTCTCCGTCGTTAGGAGGCCTCCTACTTGTATACTGTGTACTCGATGACACTGTAAAACACTAATTTCCGACAAACGGGCAATTAAAATTATTTTTATTCTAATGTATTGTTCTCGAGATGTTTTTCGATCAAATTCAATCATTCGACTGATTATGCAGTGGTGAGAGGGGAAGGGGGTAAGAAAAAAAGAGAAGGCCCGTAAAAGGAAAAAGGATGGGATTTGTCGCCGTGCATTTCAGCGCCCACCTGCATACACTTTTAGCCTTAACAGATGTGTTCCGGCGGCATCACTTGAGAACCATTACCTAGGTTTAGTGTGTTTACCATCCTTAGACCACTTAACATCAGGTGAGATTGTGGTCAAAGCACTAAGCCTATATCGTGTAAAAAAAAAAGTAAATAATCTTTCGTTTATACACTATGAACGGTACCTTACACTGCCGAACTAAAGTAAGTAGATATTTTCCAAAATTTACGTTCTCAGTTACGTAATAATGTGTTTGCTTAATATAACTTGTTAACTTTAACTTATGCGCCCGCAAGGTAAAATTTAGAAACAAAATGTGCTTCGACGTTATTCCGTAAGTTTCGTTTCTACCGTAATGTTAATTAAGATGTTTTAGATAAGATGGTTTTACATCTATTTTTTCCTTAAATAGACGATTATTGTTATCTATTAATTACTATGTAACTTTTCAGATAGCTTGTGCTAAATTGTGCCATCTTCGTTTGTTTTTCTAAATTTTAGTGTGTCAACGAAATGGTGTTTTAAGTCAAAACGTTTCAGATAGTTTTTGCGACACCACAGAGTTCAATTATTTTCAGTAACAATGCACAATAATCAAATTGTATATCATTGTAGGCTATTTTCTATTTAAATATATGTATGTTTATTTAATTATATGTATGTGATAAATCACATATTTATTTATTTAGTATATATAAATATCGAGTCGACATTATGTTGCTGTGCCGCTACCCTCATCGGGCATAAGTAACGGTACATGAACGCGCGCCGGCGCAAATGCAGCTGCACCCCCCCCGTCCGTCAGTCGAGATCTACACCTTAACGAGGAACGACGTCTTAACGACTGTGCAACGTAGGTCGCTTATTTATATAATTGTACACGTACCTACATCATAAAATGTCAAAGTAATATTTAGGGTCAAATAATATCTATATTTATAAAACAATGTTGGGTTAGTTACACCATTTATAACTCGAGAATGGCTAGACTATTTTTTTTTATATTTAATATGATTAAGACAACGGAAAATTCATGAATAAAAATAATTTTCTCATACATTTAGTATGCAACGAATTTATTGACTCTGAGGCGATACGAAATTCGAAAAATTTAATAAATTCCCAATTAATATTTTTATTACGGTGCGACTGCCGTTCTGAGGTCTCGGGTTCGATCCCCGGGTCGGGTCAAGTGGTATTGGGTTTTTCCACTAAGTATCATCCCGGAGTTTGGAATTTGTGCCCAATATGGCGACAGGCTCGCCCCCTGTCACATCTGGGACGGGACTAAGCTCGGCGAAATGTAGGTGATGTAGTTCGCTATTTCACCTCTGCCTAACCCTTGTGGGATAACAGGCGTGAGCTTATGTTATGTTATGTTTTTAATATTTGGACTGAATAATAGTATAAGAAATAATCGCCTAAAAACAAGCTACTTGTATATTCATGTCAATAAAATACGAAAACAACAACCAACTTATAAAAATAAATAAAATTATACGCAAAATAAGTTAACACGGATAGAGTTAGTAGTACACTTCTATAAAGAAGCGAAGGAAACTGAAACGTTAACCCAAAATGTGAATAGGCACTACGGATTGTACCGACCACACGAGCCTGGGGTTAAACGAACGCATTAGTTCCCCCGACCGGATCACATAACATTGTCATTACTAAGCAATTCTTCATTCACACCGCATCAATTTACAAAGAATGTTTAGTGTTAAATTCATTCATTCAACCGTAAGACATCCACTGCTGGACATAGGTCTCAAGAGGGAGAGATTACCATACCCGCCACGCTTGGCAGGCGGGTTGACGTTCGGTTTATTCCTTAGGCGCCTTTTACGACACCCACGGGTACTATTGTAAGCCGATACCACACATCAATAACTCCTTAATAATTCGGAAAATAAAGCTTAAAAACTAATTGTCAATACTAAAAGGTACAGAAGCCTTCCTAATTGAGTATTAGGGATTGTATAAGTACTGAACTGCTGCCGGAGGAGAACCCTTGGTAAAATTAAGCAACGGGGCGTGGGCACGAGCACGCATTAGGTTTTTGTCTTTTAAGGGAAGATTCGGTTCGCGAGCGTGATTCTGTATTCGGGGTCGCTTAAATAGTTTCGTGGCCGCCATTTCATTCGTGGAGCGTTCGAATTTGGGGGTTTTGTGATGTAAATTTGTTTTTGTTTACTCCTAGTATAAAGGCGTCGGAAACTTGTAGTCAAGACTGTTGTTACAATAAATATTTTTCCTTTTACTTTAGTTACTTTTACCCAGATTTTTATGTTCTAGTTTTACTTTTTTATCCTTTCAATTAATTCTTTTAACATTAGTTGGTTTTCTTTTTGTTGGTTGTTATAAAAGATTAGAAATCTACAAATTGATTTAAATTATTATTATTATTCCTTTACAATAAACTATTTAATTATTAGACTACTGTTACAACTACGCTTTATGAACAATATCAGTGTCGACAGAAATAGTTAATTATGTGCTTGTTAATAGTCTTCTATTTTATCTAAAAATTAATTATATTTATGAGCATAAGTAAAACAAATTATCATGTAATTTTTTGGAATTCCATAATTCATGTTACGTGTTATTGTTTTCAATACAGTAAATTTTTGCAACAACCAAAACTTTATTGCGTTAAATGTCATCAAAATTACACAATACGGAGTCTATTGTTTTCAATACAGTAAATTTTTGCAACAACCAAAACTTTATTGCGTTAAATGTTATCAAAATTACACAATACGTTCTAATAACACAAGGTAATAAATAAAAAAAACACTACAATATAACAGACTAAGCCTCCATCCAAACTGTGTAGTTTAAAGTAATTTTGAACTATTTTTACCAAACATAATCGATCGCTTTAATTCGTTGAAAACATGTACATGTCGGCCTTGTCTTAAAAAAACATATTATTCTAATTTCTGTTATCAACAGTTGTATATTTGTAATATACTACATAGCGATACAATAAAATCATTATTAAAGTAACACTATGTCGAATACTATAGTCAACAATTTAATTCACATAATTTTCAATCGTCAATATCATTACGGCACGGTGTGACAAGAGTCCGTGGATAAACACGCAGCCGGTGCACATTTCACAGGGCATTCTCCTTACGTCTGAATAAAACCGTTTAAATCGTTCGTAAACAAGCATCCAGCACGGAAATGTATAAACATTTGTACTGTAGAGATATCATGATAGCAAACCATGCGATTAACATGGAGCATATAAACGTTGACATTTAGAAAAGATGGCATTTACTTTATTCTGAAATTCATTTCTAAACTCAAGATTTTTTTATTGCAAATGAAAAATGTGATACATGGCAATTGCGTCTGGACTAAATAATGACCATCCGATATAATAGTAACATTACAAAAATATATTCCATGAAAAGTTTCGCCACACAGCGGGCAGCTCGAGTCGCCAGCGCACATTTACTATAGAAGAGATCGCGCACGGCTCGCGTCGCCGCGATGTCGAAACATCGCGCTGGCGTTCCGACCCGTCCGCGGTGTCGTGTAACCATTAGTTACAAATTACAGTTATAAATTTGAACAACAGCTATCAAACTAGACGTAGTCTATATCTTAGAAACTAGGATAGGATTACACAAGAATAATATAACAGTGACACTTTGGTTGGTCCATACAAGTATCATACATTCAGTTACGAGAAAAAATTAAAAACTATCCTTCATACATTCAATTTTTTGCCCCTACCAGCGAAAGAATCTTAGAGCTGGTAGGAGAATGCGTAAATGCATCTCCGCACGTTAAAAAAAAAGGTTAGGCGTTAGGTTCTATAATATGTTTGTAACGCACAATACCGATTTACCTGATAATAGTTTCAAGCACTATGTCAAGCAGGTTTTAATGTCCAAAGGTTATTACAGAGTGGGTCATTACGTGAACAGTAGTGATGTCTGGAAATGAATCTCTTCTGTGTTTCCACTAAAACCGTTTATTATTATGAACTGTATTTTATGCTTGAAAACCTAATCGATTTTTGCTGGCTCGTCTCGACGGGGCTATTTTTCGAACCGATGGTGGTTTTTTAACGTTCATAAGCGCCTTTACAGGGCCCAAAAGAATTTTTGTTTTATTTTCAATTATGATTATTACTTTTAACGTACAGTATGTTATTTGGATCATAAAGGAAAAAAAATGAAGAATATTTTGCATCTGATTTGTTAATCTACGTACAGCTTGTAAATTCCCCGTTTGACTACCGGGCGCTGTCTAACTTAGACTAACATTGTAAATACATACTTATTTTACATTATAGAAAGCTTAACTAAATAAATCTAGACGATTTGTTCACTTATCTATGATTTGTGTCTATCTTTTAACGTGAACCAATTCCAGGAAATATTTTTTTACCTTTTCAGGTAAGAAGCAGTAACCATAAAATCAAGTTGTATGAAAGAACGCGAAGCGAAATCATATGACAAAAGACAGTCACAAATTTAGCACCAATAAAACCACGATGCTGCATTATTTAAAAAAAGAACAAATTTACAAATATATACTAATAATTTATTCACTAAAATATTTTTACAACAACATAAAGTCAAAACCTGTCTCACCTGAACTAAGCTTTTTAGCCTTTGTCTCAGGTGTCAGTGTCTTCCCAATATACATAATTCGTTACTCTAAAATATTATTTTTATAAAATACAGCAATGGTAAATTTAGCGCACTTTTCGTGTGTAATATATGTATGAAGTTTAAGATTCAATAAAAAATAAGATAAAAAATATTGTCTAAATTCTCTCGACAGCTCCATGCAGATTTGCTATAAGAAGGCACAAAAGGTAGGCGATAAAAAACCCGCCCGACCGTTTGAAAGACCCGCGATCGCGATATTCTGTCTCCGAATAAGATTAAGAAATAAAATAGATAGTCCGCTTTATGTTCCGAAAGTGTAAAACGGCTATATATAATCCACGAAGGCAATTCACTGGTGACTTCTTCTCGTACCTATTTTTCGCTTTAAGAATTCGAATACCGCACCGCACGTAATATATCTTTGTAGCCAATAATGAACATTGTATTTTTATGGTAAAAAAGAAACTTCCACAAATAAGTAAGAACGTGTGCGAAATTTATATGTAAAATATTGTATATTAATTTAGGCATCATTTTCTTTGCTTTCATTGTTTCTATATATAATAATAATCATAAACTTAGGACACATGTTAATATATACATTAATAGGTAAATATAGTTTTTCATTTTTGTTAATAGTTACTGATTATAATTAAAACTTAATGCTAGATTTAATGTTATAATTAAGAAAGGTGTTTTTTTTTATTATTTTCAATAGTGATAGTAGTTGTCGATTAATTTTAATTCTAGAATGTGACTGTGAAGCACTAAGTTGTGTTAAGAAGTCGAGTCAACGGGGCTCTGCGTAACTTCATGACCAGCTCGAATGTCTTCGAAACGCAGGTTTGACTGTACATAGGGGTGTGCTAGTCCCTACATATAGGTATGGTAGTAATGCTGAGATTGCATCGGTGGGGCAGTTGTATTACGGTACGACTGCCGTTCTGAGGTCTCGGATTCGATCCCTGAGTCGGGTCAAGTGATATTGGGTTTGTCTACTCAGTATCACTCACCTTTACATTATGTCCTATCACATATTGAAAGTATACCTCAATAAAAGATGTTTTGAAGTTAAAGTTAATAACTCAGTATCCTCATTGTACAATATTTTATCAGGTGTCCCACAAGGTAGTATCTTAGGACCGGTACTATACCTTCTATACACAGCTGACTTACCATCTCAAAATGACACTGTTACCGCAACGTACGCTGATGATACGGCTGTCTTGTCAGTGCATGAGGATCCCTACAAATCCATTTATCGGAAATTGAGGAGTGGCTGAATAAATGGCGAATCAATGTAAACCAAAGTAAATCGGTACATATAACATTTACACTTAGAAGGCAAACTTGTCCACCTATACAGTTGTACAGTAATTATATTCCACAAGCTGAGTATGTCAAATACTTGGGCATGCATCTATACCGTCGCCTAAATTGGCGTAAACATATATGGACTAAAAGAAAGCAACTGGATACTAAGTTGAGAAGTATGTTTTGGTTAATAGGACCAAAATCAAAACTCACATCAGCCTGCAAAGTAACAATATATAAGACCATCCTCAAACCCATTTGGACATATGGAATACAACTATGGGGTACTGCCAACAACAGCAATGTGGAGATACTCGAAAGATTCCAAAGCAAGGCAATCCGTTATATGCTGCACATTCCACACTACATTAAAAACAACTATATTCGCATGGATTGTAATACTAACAGAATAAAACAGGAGATAGCAGAAAACAGCAAAAAATACCAAAACAAACTGTCAAGACACATAAACATACTAGCGTCAAAGCTGGAAGGAGAAGGAAGTGTGTTGCACAGTCGATTAAAAAAATTAAGTGTACCTAACCTTAAACATAGAGCTTAGTAAAATAAACATCCAACCCGTGAAGGCAGACTCATGGGAGTCGCTGGAAGATAATAAATTAAATTAGGATAACAAATAAAATAACAACAGAATGGCTTATTGTACCATATAATAGGAACAGATTGCCAGGTCTCAGTTAAACGACAAAGAAAAAAAAAAAGTATCATCTGGAGTCTGGAATTTGGGGTAAATATGGCGACAGGCTCGCCCCCTGTCACATCTGGGACGAAACTAAGCTCGAGGAAATGTGGGTGGTGGTGTAGTTCACTATTTCACCTCTGCCTAACCCTTCGGGGATAACAGGCGTGAGCTTATGTTATGTTATGTTTAAGTACTGGGTCCGGCGGAAGAAACATGAAAGGAGTTGAGATGAGAACCCTGAGAAATATGGCTGGCGTGAGAATCATAGATAGAGTAAGAAATAGTGTGATTAGGAAATTTTGTCGTGTGGTAGAGAGACAAAGATGGAGAAAAGGATGATTAATTGGTTTAGATACGTGGATAAATGAAAGAGGATTAACAAATTTATAAAGCGAGGGTGACTGTGAAAGCCGGTAAGGGAAGACCGAGGTGAACGTTGGGTGCAAGGATGTAGTCTCTGCCTACCCTTATGGCGTGATGTTATTAGTATGCATTATTAGTGTCATAAAGTTGAAGCGATATTTTTTTCGAGTCACCTAATTAATAAACGTTAGTTTGTTAAAGGAATGGTCCAATTTGAAAACGTTCATTACACTGTACACCGGCAATTTTCTTTTTGTACCATTTTAACAAAAGTCGTGTCGGATTATTGCCTATTTACGTTAAATGTTCGCTAAATCGAGTTTATAGTCCGTTCTGTTCGTACAATGAATATGAATCTTACAGAAGGTTCATTTCTATTTTAGTGCCAATTCCTAATTTCTTTGTTTAACAAAGCTGGAGTGTTACCTTTGTTAGATTCTGGTTTATAAGATGTAATTGAAAACACGCACGGACACCTAAAGCATTTTTTTCCATAGCGACTGTTTCATGTTAAAACAGTGTCATTCAAACGACCACAAACAATGCACATTTACGAACTTTAAAAATGCCACTAAATAACATACGAGATGCCGGACAAAAACTCGAAGTCGCAGACCGTTTGTTAATGTGGACCTTCTGAAAGAAGAAGTGTTTAGTTTGTGCGAAGTCGTTAGTGTTTTCACCCAAAGCATACACCACAATTACGCACAGCAATATAAACTAGCCAGTACCATATAACCATACTTGTACCAAGTTTCTGCTCGCCTAGTTACGTCGGTTACGTCTAAATGTTTTGTATTTAAACTAAAAGTACATTAAGAGAAACGCGACATACAAACCTACCGACATACACGAATGTTAGATTGGTGTAGTGTTACTGAAAATATATATACTAATAATTGAAATTGAAGTGTCTGTTTTGTAATGTCAAAATAACATTGATTGAATGTATTTACGACTCCAAAATTAACGAAGCAGATTAATGAAGTAATTATTTATTGACATTTTGTGGATTTTTATAAATTATTCTGTTGAAGTCGGTTTTTTTTATTAAACGGTTTTTTTCTAATTTTTATTTAAGTATGTACTTTTAGGTATATCCTACTTAATAGCTTTGGAAACAAATATATAAAATACGTGTAAGTGTCTATAATATTCAAATGTTTTTTTCAAGTTCTCCGAGTTGCACTGATCAGATCCTGGTCTGGTGGAAATAGAAGTACCTCGGAAGTGTACTTCTTATATTAAAAAATATATATTTGTAAATCGGTCCACAAATGACAAACAAATCACGTAATAAATATACAAAAAAAAAACATACAGACGAATTGATAACCTCCTCCTTTTTGAAATCGGTTAAAAATAATCTTATTTGAATATAACCTAAGAACGACTTTTTGTTGAAGACGACGCCATCTAGATAAATTCTATGTTAAAATATTAGATCAAAAAATGTAGAAAACCTTCTTTTATTTTTTTGCTTCTAAACAAATTTTCTATTCATATGTATCGTATAACCCGTACGAGGTTTTTGACCTTAAAATGTAGGTATAAAATTCTCTATCGAGTTTTGTATCCCAGAGGTTTCTCAATACACCCTCTGGATACTCGAGACAGCAAAAATTGTTAAGAAAAAAATATATTTTTATACACCTAATAAAATAGACTCTCCCAGAATACACGCTCACCTTTGATTTTCGTACATTTATATTGTCCTGTGAATTGGGCAATTGCCTTTGAAACGAGCGTTGAGAATTTGTTTACAAAATCATTTTGTTTGTTAAAATCTAAATGAGTTTATATTATTTCTCGCTGTAGTAATATTTATTGTCGACGTTGAGAGAAATTTCTAAGTCGTTAATTCGCTTCAGATGATCGTAAACTTAAATGTTTAAGTATTTAGGGTAGCGCGATATCTAAATTGAAATTTTTCGCGTTACCTTGACGTTAGCATGTAAAGATTTCCAAATATTTCTAGAATTAGAGGAAGCGAAGTGTTAAAAAATTGTTAAAAAAAACATCACTTATTAATTATTAATAAGCCATCACTTTACCGTCGATTTAAAATCTTAATAAAAAAAATCTTTATTCAATTTAGGCCCTAAGAAGGCGCTTATGAATGCAAAAGTAGTGTAGTGACCATCGATTCGGAAAACAACCCAATGAATGACTGAACCAAGGAATGACGTCCACTGGTGGACATAGGTCTCACCCCACCTTATGTACACGCTCGGCAAACAGGTAGCGATCGCAGTTAAATGTGTACTTGGTACTTGGCATTCAGAGGATCCCGCTGCCTATCCCCTGATTTATCCTTTAGTTGCCATTTACGATCCCCACACGAAGATATGGAATGGTACTTTCCACCCCTTTACAATAAACGTAATTAGAAGTCAAACTATATGCACACACTGAGTGTCTTTCATATCATATCTATCAAACATCGATCAAATAATGCAAGCTTATGAATTAGAAATTAAAACGACTACTCGTATATGGCACAAGAAGTTGCCGCCAAAACTCATTCATACTATTATATGTTCATTTAATAAGATCCTTAAAATAATTGCTACAAAAACTTATAATCTGCACAAATTTATTGGAGAATATTTTTGTCATGTCTCTGCTAATAGAAATCCACTTAATATACGTAACATGAATAATCTGATATTGATTTTAATCAAAATACAATAATAAAGTAACAAACATAATAATAAATCACTGCTACATTCCGAAGAAACTTTTATAAGTATGTTTTTTTTTTCTTGCCAACGTCAGTTGCAGCGCCAGATATTTTTTAAAGGGCGTACTCGTCGTAGCTTTGGGTCCATAAAGTAGGCGTAAGCTACGTTTCACACTGGTTAACTAAAATCACTACCGCTCTTCACGTGAACTCGACAGACACAAATAAATTTTTATTTTGTTTAACAAAATACCCGAGTTAAAATTTCAGATGATATTGTACTTTGATTCAACCATTTTTTTTAAATAATTTACAACGTTCATATGTTTGTTTACCCTTGGTTTAAACCTCGAAAGCAACTAAACTAATGTACATGATTACATATACGATTGAAAGTAACGACGGTAACCATTCGCCATCGAATAGACCGTTCGCCTGTTTCCTTTCCTTTTACATAATAAATGATTATTTACTAAATCATATTATCCAGACAAATTAGGAAGATCAAAGTAAATTAAGTAAAAACAATTACCACCAACACAATAACTTATAATATTTATGTCAAATATAATATTTAAATATTATATGCGAGCGGAAGTCACAGGTACAGCCAGTTCTGCATAAAATGTAAGCAATTTGAATATTTACATGTTGCACTGATTTTGTTATCATCACGTATAATTTTGCTTGAATAAAAAGCTATGAAAAACTTTTTACAAACTTTCGATCTATTTTTTTTTCCATACAAGATTAATTAAGATTAAGTTTTCAATGTTATCTGTTTGTTTTCCTTCAAATAAATAAATAGTATAGTATTCCTTGTACATTAATTTCTAGTTTCGTGGCCCCAGTTCCATTTACTTTCACGCCCACCGCTCTTGATTAATAGCTTGCACGCGTTACCGCGACATTTCTGCTGCTCGATGGTTTTTTTTTTTACACTCTCTGGTTAATTCCGATTTTTGCCACTGTCACGCCTTTTGACTGTTGCGTAATAAGCCCCATTTAGACAAAATTATTTTTTACTTTTACCACTAAAAACAAGAAATAAAGAACATCCCACTTTTTTCTTGCTTGTTTTATTCTTTCCATTTTTATTTCAAATAACCGTATACATAATATATCAGTAAATAATTAAAATAAAAATATATATAATAATTTTGAACTTTAAAATTATAACTATATATTCGACCTGTGTAATTAGTTAATTTGTTTATGTTACAGTAATAAATTGGAAAAATAAGGATTTTCTAAAAAGGTCGATTTGAAATCACTGTTCTCGTGATCGTACCATTTTTCTTACATTATGTTTCTTTATGATTGCTTGCATTATTTGTATGCCGATAAAATCCATAGCGTGGTTCGTAGTACTGTAGTCCCCTTGTACTAATTCTCCTAGTTACTCGTTACAAAGTTCGCGTGAAGATGTCAATATTCATCAGGTCAACAGCGTTAGTGAACTTCTTTATATTACTGGAGCTAGAAATAATCGACAAATGACTCGAGAAGCATCGTTTTACACTTTAGCATGTCTGTGTTTCTTTGTCACTAACTTTTGGCGTTTTGACAATTTTAATAGAAAAAAGAATTTTTAAGCCAAAATGTTGGGTTGTTCTTAGTTTTTTTTTTTGTTTAGATGTAAAATTATTTATATCTTAATAGGCTTGATTATGTTAATTAAAGATTGTAGGTATTAGTTTTGTTCCCGCACACTCTCCGGGTCCCCGTCAGGCGGCGCCCCAAGACGTGTCTCGTTCCAAGGCTGCTGACGTCGCCGCCAACGCGATACGGTGACACTGCCTATGCATTGAGCATTACACGCACACTTCTGCACATAACACGCAGGTACATAGGGTCTGTAATGAACCTTTTTTATTATTATTTGAGAATAAAAAATGTAGGGATTAGTTAGGATCCAATTCGCGAGAGAGTTTGTATACTCAGGTAACGGCCAAGCCGAGGTTCGTACCATTTTAGTAGCCCTTGTGCTAGTAACCTTTTTGCGGCTGAGAGCCTTCAGCACTCGCCCCCAAAATTCAATGAAGCTGTTAAGGCCCTTCCGGTCAACAGCATTAGCTAGGTTAGAAACAAAAAACAGTGACGAAAAACAGCGTAACCGTATTTATTATTTACTGTAACAATCAGTACCCGTTACTTTCGTATCGTTACGTCACTCGTTATTTTTGATACCGCATCGAGATCGTACTACATACGGTATGAAGTTAACGTCGCGTTGTTCGTACTTTGTAGAAAACTTACTTGTACTTTATATGTACTAGCTATGTAAAGTACATTTTTAATCTCACCGTATTTTTAAACAGACTTTTATTTAGACCTTTTTTTGAAAAACATTTTTAAATTTCAGTCTCAAATCTATACTAATACGAGCATTATCAACAGGAAAGATTTTTATTTTTGTATGCAACGAACAAATAAAAACTACTTGATCGATTTGGATGAAATTTGGTATGGAGATAGTTTGAAATCCAGGGAGTGATATAGGAGTTATTCCAAAAATCCAACGGGAAATGGAATCACGCGGGTAAAACCGCGAAGAGGAGCTACTTTTATAATATACTATAATAGCTGGTGTATAATAGAATTTGAAGAATATATAGCCTATAACCATCTACGATTAATTCCGCGTCGAATGGTTGTGGTTTCACGCTGATCGGTCCAGCAGTTTTCGAGTTTACCTCGGACAAAGAAAACAAACTTTGCTTATATATATATATATATTAAGTTGTTATTGTTTTTTTTTTTTTTTTTTTTTTTTTAGACTTATATCGTTTTCATGCAAATACCCAATTAACGCATCAACTGTACTTGCCGAACTAAAACAGTTGTATTTGTTTTGTATAAAGTATCAACCAAACTAACATCGGCACAAAAATACGAAATATACGAGTAACGAAACCCATTCGTGCGTAGCGTTTCGATACTCGGTACATGACGTACCCGTTACTCGGTAAAAATCATAAAATCAAAAACATCTTTATTCAATTTAGGCACTGAGAAAGCGCTTATGAACGTCTAAAACACTACCACCGGTTCGGAAAACAACCCAGCCGAGAAGAGCCGGCAAGAAACTCGATCTGCTTCTTTTTTTTTTAATAAATATAATACATATCATTTTTTTTTTTCATATAAAAAACTATACAAATCATAGTGTTAATAATGTTAGCGGGTGCGCACAGAGATGTGGGTTAATTCCAGACATCACTATCGTTCACGTAATTATCCACCCTGTAATAACTCTACTCTAATGTACTACATGACGTACCCGTTACTCGGTAACGAATTCAGCATATCCTTCTCAACTTAAAAAGTAACGTTCTGTACCTTATTATTCTTTACGTAAACAATATATACTTAAATAATTGCGTGTATTACACGCGATTAATCTTGTATTACAAATTATTTTATAACTTATTACATTTAAGACAAAACAAGTCGATAAAAAAATACGAAACGTATGAGTTATCTACCGTATATTATCACACGAACTGAACTATGAATTCATATCGTTCACAGAATAACTGATGTATAAAGTCGCGCCCATTCATACAGCGGCGTATACCCCTAGACATTCACTGAATAAAGTAACCCGATCAGTCTTCTCACAATATAGAACGTCAAACACGTTTTATTTCAGACCCTTTCCATACATATTTGATGTAACTCTTTATCTGTACACTAGTGATAAATGTTTACATTCCAAAAAAATATTGTCTATTGCGATTTTATGGGAGACTACCCGATACCCGCTACTTGTGTTGTTTATTGTCTTAACAATATATTTAATGAAGTTATCTTAATTTTTTTTAATACGTATCGAGTGTCCAAGAAGTATTGTTTTGTAACAGCTATCTGTCTGTTTGTCCGTTGGTATACTCGAGCGGCACACACATGGGTAAGTTTTCGTTCATATTTTTGGTAATACACATCGAGATCCTTTTCAGCTGCGTCCCTAAACGTATTCCAATCTCTAACTAGAGAAGCTCTTGTACACACCGCCAATGCGACACAATCAAATCAAAATCCTAATCAAAAAAATCTTAACTCAATTTATAATAACAATAAACGGTTTTAGCGGAATCATAAAGAGGGATGTCACTTCTAGACATCACTGTAGTTCACGTAATGATCCACACTGTAATAACCTTTGGATATTAAAACCTGTAACAAATTCACATGCCCTAACATAACACAAATTACATTGCACGTTACACTTCCGCACAAAAAATAAACCCAAGGCGTTATTTTGAATGTTCTTTTGAAATGTCACATTGAATATTGAACGAAGTAAATAATAATTGTCAACAATAACTTTAATATTCATATGAGCGTTACTATATGAATATAGAGCACTGTTAAACTCATCCGTAAAGGGGTCAAGCAATTAAGATAATATGATAATTTAAGATTAAGTGTTATTGAATATTACGTCAGTTAGTATAATTAGCCTTGTTTGCATTTGATTAATCTTAGTATAGCATTAGCGAAGGAATGGTAGTGGAGAAAATACATATCACGAAAACATAGTCATATTTGGTTTAGTGATAACTATTTCGCGATGAAAGGCGAACGTTCGAGCAAAATGTCGGTCAGTTTTCTAGAACCAGCCACAGAATTTTTCGGCCTCCTAGAATTCAAGTTTCCTGTACATTACATTATCCAATACACTTCACTTCTACACAATATCTAAACCATATCACGTAAAATATCCTTGTAATTACATACATAACACAATGTCAAACTTGAATAAAAATAAAACGTACTATAAAAAAGAATAAGGTCCCGCTAAAAACTGATTAATTCAGTTGTTCGAAAACACCAAACTTTAGTAAAGCTTATAGGATCTTCTATAGTACATGATCTGAGCGAAGGACGTAGAGATAATTGCGGTTGTCGGCCAGAAAGAAAAAAGGTTGTCATCCTGTCCGGACTACAAATGAACTAAGCTTAGGAAGCCTCATTATGTTTGGTAATATTTTATTCGCTAGTATTATTATGTTAATTGTAAAATTAATTATCTATATTTGTTTTGTAAATTTATGTGTAAAAGCAAACATATTTAGAAAAAATACTTATTTGTGGAGAACCATTTTGTATTCTATTTGCAATGTAGGTTATGTTTTTCAATATTCTAAATTTAAAAAACCCTGTTTGCACAGTTTTTTTTTTTGCACGGTATAGGCGCAGAGCTTTGACCACGATCTGATCTGATGTTATTTGGCGATGTGGTCCAGGATGGTAAACACACTAAGCCTATAGGTACTGGTTCTCAAGTGATGCTGCTGGAACACACCTGTTGGTATTTAGCGACAGGTTTTCAAACTTGAGGGTGGTAGCTACCCAGGCGGGTAAAAAAAAACAAAGACTCAATGCACACACATCAAGTCATGTTTCAAATATACTATAACAACCACACAGTCGTAAACGCGAAACACGCATACTAAGAACTTGCTCATACAAACCGATAGCAACATGTCGGAATTGAGTTCCGTGTGAACTCATTTCATTCACTCCATTCGCATTTCATTTTAATTATCATCCACACAATGAAAGCATTAGTGTACCTATTATGTAAAAGTAAAGCAAATTTAGGCTGAAAATAAGCCCTTTCGTTCCGGGTTATTAATTTAATTTTTTTATTGTGATAATATTACGGCTCATCAATGTAAATATTTAAAGAAAGTATTGTCTATTGATATACTAGAAAAATGTCTTCCAAGCAACTTCACCTAAAAAGAATAATGTGTTAACAAATTCCTATAGATGCCACTTTTTTAAATTACTTAACTGCGTTACACCGAAATGATAGGTTTTTTTTTTTTATTTATTTATTTTTTATTTTTTAAATCCCCGCCAATTTTTTCCTCTGGCATGACCAGAGACCTTGTTATTACTGTCCTTTTATTTGTGATCTTTTATTGTTTTTTTTCGTTTTTCATAGCATGTTCTTTTGCTTATGTTTTCTTTTTATAAAACTTTTTATTTCTCTTAAATCTAACAATACAGTCTGTTCGTCTAAATTAATAAAATAAAGTCCAGTCTTATGGTTATAGTAGTCATATCAACAATTTAAACAATTAATCAATTCATAAAATTAAAATAATTAAATCAATTTAAAGTCAAAATTAAAAACTAAATTACAAATAAAATCAATTCATATAGATTCAATTTAAGTTCTAAGTTAAAACTGAATTCAAAATTAAACTCAAAATTTAAAATCATTTAAAATCCAAAAACAAATTCAGGGCAGCAGTATAAACACTAAATGATAGGTTCGCTTCCTATTTTAGGATGGTCGATTATAATCATGCGTCAATTTCGTAGCCGAAGAAGTTAGGATTTTAGAAGTTAGTTAGGTTAGGAAGTTAGTTGTATTATAGTATAAAAGAAAAATAAATTACTGGGTATTATTTCATGTATCATGTATGTATAACTGCCTCGGTAGCGCAGTTGTATTACATACGACTGCCGTTCTGAGGTCTCGGGTTCGATCCCCGGGTCGGGTCAAGTGATATTGGGTTTTTTCTACTCAGTATCATCCCGGAGTTTGGAATTTGTGCCCGATATGGCGACAGGCTCGTCCCCTGTCACATCTGGGACGGAACTAAGCTCGGCGAAATGTGGGTGGTGTAGTTTCGCTACTTCACCTTTGCCTAACCCTTCGGGGAAAACAGGCGTGAGCATATGTATATGTATCATGTATGTAACTAATTGTTTTTTTTTTTTTTCGTTTCGCGTAAGTCGCCATCTCGCGTCGTTCTTTTTAAACTAAATAGTTAAAATCCACGACCATGAGAGTTAACCAATTTTACAATTTATTAGGCTGTCATGATTATAGGAATATTTATCACGAGCGAAATGAATTTGACATTTCATAATCAGCGTGGTAAATAATTTTCATCAGTAATCTGAAAACAACTTACCATACTCGACATGCACTGATTATGTAACTCCAGTGAAGTCAAGTATGGTGAAGGTGGTTAACACTAACTGGAACTGCATATCATCACTCAGCGGCACAAGCATCCATCCTTCATTATTATACTAATTTTCAAAAGGAAGAAGTATGACGACCAGGTAAATTTTTTATGCTTGGGCTTCACCCAGGATTTTTTTCACGCCACGCCACTGTAAGGTATAATAAAATTTTTTTAAAGCATATCAAAATTTACATATTGAAAATGAAATGTGTGGAGTCTGCTTCAAACTTGTACTATTTTGAATTAAAAAATATATTGAGTGGATTATTTCAATGGATAATTATTTATTATAAGATAGTAATATGATTTCAAGACCGTTGTGTCCATGGCTTAAATCACGTTAATGACTCACTTGATCTTTACGTTTGTCAAAATCAGTCAATATGTATTGGGTCGACCAGTAATCATGCGTAGCTAGAAGCAGCAACTTTTCCTCCATTTTCGACTAAATTTACTCTATTCATACAACTAGACAACAATAAAAAAATACACGTGAATCTCACTGTGACCTCGCGACTTATATTTTGCATTTTTTAACTACATCTCCCCCCCCCCCTTCGTGCCTAACGTAATTATAGATAGACACCGATTACTACCGAATAAATTGCGGGCATTGAATTGTCGATATCTTAGTGGTCACCACTATTTTTGTATTGTACTATAACTTCATGCATTCAACCGAAAGACGTTCACTGCTAGACATAGGTCTCTCCCAAAGATCTCCACGACGAGCGGTCTTGCGGTTGTGTCGTTCATAAGGGTGGGAAATGCCATAATCACCACGCTTGGCAGGCGGGTTGGCGATCGCAGTAGGTGTTTGTAGTACTTGGAGGATACTGCTGCCCACCCTGTTTATCCCTTAGTCGCCTTTTACGACATCACGGGAAAATATGGTGGAATTATTATTATTTTTTTTTTATTCCTATTTCAAGTTCCCCTAACTCGAGTCAGGGACTTTGTTATTGCAGTGGGCGATAGTTTATTCATTATTTTTTTTTGTAGTTTTCCGTAAGGTTGAGTTTTCTTTTATCCTTGATTCCTCACTGTCTATCTTTTGTTTCTTTATATTTTTGTTTGTTTTTTTTTTTTTTGCTTTTTATTATAAAATTTTATTCTGGTGTTAAGGTTACTTAATTTTGCTTCCGTTTATTGTCTGACATCTCTTCACAATGCTAGTACATAGATTCAAGAAATCTGTTTTTTCATTATTCTGATTGTTGCTTCCTAAAAAATAGCTTAAAGATTTTATATTTATTACATGTCCTGTTTTCATTTCAAATTCAAACCTTAGTGTATTAAACATCGGGCAATCTACCAAAACATGCATAGATGTTTGATCCGTAGCTCCATCGCAAATGCAAGCTGGGGTATCCTTCCTTTTGTACTTGCACAAGTATGTCGCGAAGGCACCGTGCCCTGTCATTATTTGTGTTGCTTCAGGTTTCAGGAGAAGCTTCCGGATGTTAATATAAGCCTCCCTGGCATTCGGCCAAAATGCTTTGGTGACCTTCGCGACATCCTCGTGCAAGTACCTTTCGTTCCATCTGTCAATCGTGTTTTGCCTAATCCCTTTCTTTACGAAAGAGATTGGACATCTATCATACCTAGCTTTCGTTTTAGCTTTAAGGGCTGCTTCCTTTGCCAACTCATCCGCCCTCTCATTACCCATATGCCCAGCGTGTGCTTTCGTCCAGCAGAGGGTTGTCCTTTTGCCTGCATTGCTGCTTTGGTAGATTTCCCGTCTTATTGCAAAAGCGATAGGATGATAATTCTCTTGATCAATAATTATTTCGAGCGCGGATCTTGAGTCGCTTATAATTTTTATTTCGTCGTATCTGTTAGTCAGTTTCGTTGCCCTGTATATTGCCATCAGTTCTGCTTGAAAGACTGTGCAGAAATATTCCAATTTTATCTTCTCCTTTTTTATTTCCTCTCCATCCTTCCACACTGTCAATGCTGCTCCCACTCTCCCCTGGATTTTACTACCATCCGTATATACTTTTATCTTTCCATTTCCTTCCTGTTCCTCACCTCCGTTACAGTTTTCCATAATTCCATAATTAGTGGTATTATTTATAGCTGACATCATACGGCATAGCCGGCACCATTGAAAAAATAATTATTTAAAGATAGGGCGGGGGAACGCTGTATTAGGGCTAAGCATTAGGTTTCATCTTTGATAACGAAACCCTAAAAAACGTTTGTGATTTATCACGTAGATGCGGGAATAAAAAGGGTTAAGTTTCCACGATAAAGTATCTGCGGTGACAGATGAATCATTCGACCCACATCGTAAGCGCGTTTCAAGAATATAATATTCATAGTCTTTCTCATTTTGATATATTTAACTGTATATATCCATATACTGTTGTATTTTTAAATAATCAATGGAAAATAATTATTTTCGAAAAACAAAAGCAGCTTAAGTTACGCGGAGTAACTTCAGAATTTATTAAAGATTTCAAAGTTTTTGTTTGATGGTTGGGTCAACTTTAGGAATCACTGATTTCAAGCAATTATCTACGCATAAAACGTGATAAGTTTGTTATTTTTTATACTATGAATAGGAGTAACATTGGAGCAACTTAACGTTTGAACACTAAACAGATGAATCTTTCTGGCTACATGAAATTTATTACACTGCTCTCGAATGTGACAAGATAAATATAATATTATTATACTGAAGGGAAAACAATTTGTTCCTTACGAAACGTTAATCTTATTCATACACTAGACATGACCAATGAGTTCAATCGCATTTAAACATATATAATTTTATTTACATATTACCATTTTATGTACATTCTTTTTTTACACAATATACGCTTAGTGCTTTGACCACAATTTCACCTGATGTTAAGTGACGATGTGGTTCAGGATGGTAAACACTAAACCTAGATACTGGTTCTCAAGTGGTGTTGCCGGTGTACGGACCGGACATAGTACAGCGGGTGGCTAATGTTATCAGTCCCTTTTTTTTTCTTTTTTTTTACGAGGGGAAATACATTTACGCACTACCCTTACCTATTGTATTAGTGAGACAGAAGTCCCCCAATACAATAGGTAAGGGGGCACGGAGTGACGAGTTCCGTGCCAGTGTGGGACTCACCCGGGCGTGAAGCGCCCGGAAATACCCACTAAAACCCCCCGGGGCCGTCCGCTGCATTTGGGATGGGGGCGACACGGGGTGGCTTTCGCAAGCACCGCGTCGCCCCCTGCACCGAACCCACCAGGCCTCGTCGGTGCAAATGGCCCGGTAGGGATGGAGGAGAATACTTCCCCTCCACCTCTTAGCCCGCCTCAGAAAGAGGCACAACCATAGGTCGACAGTCCGGGGGAATGTTATCAGTCCCCTAAGTAGGGATGGGAATACATTCCGAAAAAGATCGATTTTTGCATCAATTTGAATCTAAGTTTCATGAAACGATTCACAAAACATCGAGGCCCAAAAGATCGAACTTTCAAACGAACAAAGTATCGGTTATAAGTGTCCTTTTATGATATGATGATCATCTGTAAACAGGTAAAAATAAAACAGTTCATTGTCATTTTTCCTTAGTAGGTTAAGCATTCTTTTTTTTTTTTTTTGTTTAGTTGCTATTCATGCCTTTTAGTGCTGTTATATAAAAAATATTTACAAATAAACAGTCAAATAAAACAAATAGAAAATATATTGACCTCTTGAACATAGATGATTTGTGAATCTAATCAAAAAATCGATCTTATTTAAAAATATTATTCCCCATCTCTACTTTTGCGACTGATGACCTAGGCCGCTCGACATACTATGTCTGCAGTCCGGTTCGTACGTGTATTAACAGCATTAGGGGCCCTCAAACTATCGCGTAAGCAGAATTGTACTTTACTGATATTACAAACTGACAGTAGTATTTTATTTATTAGTATAGATAATCCGTTTAATATGACAAATGTAATGAAAAACCATGTAATTTATCAAATTTGTGATTATTTCACATCACATTGAACGACATAGCCAATAAATTACTACAAATAGTTCTTGCTCCAAGGAGTATTGTAATCCAGAAGAATACAATTGAATCGTTGTCTTGCTCTCTTAACAAAACAAAATTAAATATCAATTGGATTACGTGACAGATTTAGAGCCGGGACAAATGAAAAGTCCCCTCACAATCCATCCGTTCCCGGACGGACGGGATAATTCCTAATTAACGTTGACATCCCTAAAAAACAAGCAGTTTTTCCTATCGTCGCTTGAGAAGTATTCACCGTCGGATTCGAACAATACTGGATAGACTTACCTTCATTAAATTTTTCTGGTAAAACTAAATACTGCATATGATTAATTTATGTAAACATATTTTAATGCATAAAGTATATGGAATAGTGTATCAAAAGACAGCTTTAAAAAGTAGCCGATTATAGGGTGTTGCCTGAAATTGGCAGTATAGAAAAATAATCGATTAAATATGCCTAATTATGAATTACGAAATATCGAAATAGAGATTTTTCGTACTATTGTTTTAAAAATCAAGCAGATCTACTACTAACAGACGAATGCATACTATTAGATATATTATAAAAGGTAACGTTGTTCTGATTTACATTCCCTTTTTTTTATTTCGCAAACTAGCGACCTGATCCGGCTTCCAATGGATATACAGAAATCTATCCATCCAACCATCCATTCAACCGAAAGACGTCCACTCCTAGACATAGGTCTTCCCTAAAAATCTCCACGACCATCAGTCTTGCGCCACCAGCATCCAGCGGATTCCCGCGACCATCACCATGCCGTCGGTCCACCTTGTGATGGACCTACCATCGTTACGTTTAAATATATATTTAAAAATAATATAGCCTATACCACTCACTGATAATATAACTCTCTGTAATAGCGTAAAAATGATTAAAATCGGTTAATTAGTTTTGCATATTCCCTCCCTCCCTTGCATATTCACTAAAACTAAAGTGGCGTTGGGCCGGACATGTCGCAAGAATAAACGATGATCGCTGGTCGAACCGGCTTACTAAATGGTCTGGTCCAGTGGGCACAAGAACGAGAGGAAGACCCAAAGCACGATGGGAAGACGATATTAAAAAATTAATGGGAAAAACATGGATGATGATAGCCAAAAACAGAGATCGTTGGACAAGTTTGGAAGAGGCCTTCACCCTCATATGAGGGGTTCTTGGATTTCAAATGTATTTAAATTATTTATTTGTTAGTATTACTCACACTAAATTATCTTTTTGTTTTTAGAACTATATCATTTATGTAACAAGAAATAAAAGGCTTTTTTATTTTTTATTTTATTTAATTAGTTTTAAAGTTCATCGATTACAAACAAACAAATTTTTACTTATTATAATGTGTTCTTCTTTTTTCATATAGATATAGCTTCTTCTCTTTATATAGAGGTGTTCTCGGCCACATATTAATCTATCAATTAACACATTAAAATATATGACTGAAACAATACAAAAATGTCCATAGTCACCTTCTTTTTATACTATTCTTACAAAACAATTGAAGACTTATAATCATTTAATAATTTAAAAAAATACAATCGAAATCACATTGCACGTTGTCTCACGTGCAAAATGGTTATAGGTTTTCGTGGCTTTCATGTCCTAAATCGAAGATATTACATGCAGTACAATTAGTATATATTACGATGTTATAGTGCAACCTTTTAATCGGAAAACCTGTTTTTTTTTTTTTTTATACCACTACAGGGGCAAACAGGCAACCGATCCACCTGATGGTAGGCGGTCGCCGTAGCCTATGGACGCCTGCAACACCAGAGGTGTTACGTGCGCGTTACCAACTCTTTTATGTCTAAAACCTGTGTTAAAGTTTCTTCTCTGGAAAAAATATAAATGGTCGCGTCCAATCGTTCGCTAATCTATGAATGAAACAGATAAAAACTGACGATAAAACCCAAAGCCATCTTCGTCTCTGAGTTGATAACAGTTGATTCAATTTTACGAGAGTTATTACAACGAATTCTTAGAATACAATCTGATACAGCTTTGTAGATGCAATTTGACGAACCAATTTTTTTTTTACACGGAATAGGATTAGTGCTTTGACCACGATAAGCTTAAAGGTACTGGTTCTCAAGTGATGCTGCAGGAACACATCTATTGGTATTTGGCGACATGTTTTCAAACTTGAGGGTGGTAGCTACACCCAGTCAAGCATCATTAGAAAATGCCCTACCAATGGATACCGCGTCGATTGACGCGGGATCCGGCCACACTACCCGCTGCGCCATCATCGCTTCTACCAATTTAGAGTTAATATTTACTTGCTAAACGATATGTACATCTGTACTTGATTTTATTTAAATCAGTTAAATCGTTTAGGTTTAAGTCCAATCCGCGGTCCGTGCGATTTTAACGTTCTTGTGGTAACTACCACTTTGCCGTCTAAGTGCCTTAAACGCTTGTCGCTTGTCTCTTGTTCAGTGAAACTGTCAAAACCAGTCCAATTAACAGTTTTCAGTCAACTCGAAAAAAAGATCTTAAACTTACGCACGTAAGAAGTTATACTTCTTTCACGTAATTATAGAAAAAACTAAAGCGTTTGACAGCTAACATCAGGGTGTCGTTTTTTCGTGACGGTCGCGCGCATCGTAAAAATTTACTCTTATAATTTTTCCCTAACGCACCAAAAGAAGTATAACTTCAAAAAGTTTTATGTTTTTAATTAACATGTAAAGAAAATAAATTTCCTTAATTATGTATTTATTATATTTTATAATGTAAAGAGTTTAGTTTATATGGTTAAGAAAGTCATTCAAGGCCATTATGATATTTTGATATATGTCAAATATGTTCTAAATTATAATATTATTCATAATTTTATTTTCCGTCTGGATTTGTAAAAAAATAAACTTAAAATGTCGTTTCTTTATTAAAAAGCAACACGTTGTTTATTTTAATTGTCCTTTATTTATCTTATAAACATTTTAATATTTTTCAATATACCTCTGAAATATGCCTAATTTAGTAAACCTACTTAATACAATCCTCAATCACAAACGTTGCTAACTTAAATATTAAAAAAAAACAAATGAAACGAAAACGAATAAACGTAAGCTCCTGCTAAAATCTGTCAGTATAAGAGATTGAATAAAGCTAACTTTGTAATCAGACGAACGCAATCCTGAAAGCTTTGTCTTGTCTCTCATTATCCAGCAGTTACAAAGAGCATCTATTTTTTAACATATTCATTGTTTGTTTTAGGTCGAATGATCTTTAAATATATTTAGTCCATTTAACAACACAATTAAGTAGAAAAGTTTTATTAAAATAATTATTATTAATACCTTAATTATAACTAGTGCTTGCTAGTGCGAAATAATTTGATTACAATAAGGATCGAAAATTTATATTCAAATTTTCTAGCAACATAATACTAAAATTCGTCAAGAACATACTTAAAGAATGACACAAAAGAAAGAAACAAAAAGAATGCAGATAGGTTTTTTTTATGGTTTATTATATAATAAAGACGATATAAATTACACGGAATCAATTAAATATTTTAACAAGGATGTAGAGGCTCTTAGATTGTTCGAGTTACCACATCGTATGTGGCGCGTTAAAAAACCTCTCGCCGTTTTTGCCTTATCAGTGCCGCTATAGGTTGCTAAACAATGGTGAAAAAAGTACTGAGCTGATTTATTTTTGTGTATAATTATCGATAAGTGAGACATCGTTCCCCTATTTTTTGCAACCTTATAACTCAATGACCGCTGAATCTATTTACAATATAATTCTTTATTTCAATTATTAAACGTATTATCTTGTCAGATCTTAGAAAAGTTCTTGTTATTATCTTTTATGGATCATAATCTTGGCCCATATGATGGAGAAAAAGAGACTGCATGCAGCCGAGATGACAATGTTGAGATGGATATGTGTGGGGTAACAAGAATGGACAGGATTAGTAATGAATACAATTTTTTTTTCTCCTGGCATAACCAGGGACCTTGTTATTATTACCTCTAATTTTTGTGCTCTTTTTTGTTTTTTGTGGCTTGTTCTTTTGCCTGTATTTTATTTTTTGTGTCATTTTATTTCATAACTCTAAGACAATTCATTCGACTTATCTAATTTAATAATAAACAGTATACAGTTCCTTATGGTATGGTGTTCGTGTCATTAATTAAAAACATAAAACAATTAAATTAATTTAAAATATACAATCACAACAACAAAACAATTTAAATAATCAAATCAAATCAAATCAAATCAAATCGAATCGAATCGAATCGAATCGAATCGAATCGAATCGAATCGAATCGAATCGAATCGAATCGAATCGAATCGAATCGAATCGAATCGAATCGAATCGAATCGAATCGAATCGAATCGAATCGAATCGAATCGAATCGAATCGAATCGAATCAAATCAAATCAAATCAAATCAATCAAATCAAATCAAATTAAATTAAATTAAACTAAATTATAATTAAACAATGGAATCAGGGCAATAATAAATAATAAGTTAATAATAAGTCCTTGCCTCATTTCCATTTGTATTCCATTCTCTTTCACATTTGTCACCTCCAACCAAAAACATCATGTGCAAAAGTCTGTGTCCGAGACGACGGCCAGTACTGCCCTGATAAGAAGCCAGAGGCAGCCCCATCCTTTCGGACGACCACCGTAATGAATACATTAGAGAAAGTTTGAACGTGGCACCAGTAACAGATACAGAGACAGACAGTAACAGAGAAGGTAAGGAGCAGGCGTCTGTCTTGGTATGGACATGTGATGCGCAGGGAGGAAAAGTATGTTGAAAGAAAGGTATTGAATATGTATGTGGACGGGTATAAGGGTATGTAAAAGTCGATATGTTTAGAAAGAGAGTGAATGTAGGTATGACCTCGAATAGAGATGAATGAAAGAGGAAGACTAATGCGCCGACCCGAAATAAAGTTGGTACAAAGGCAAGGAGATGATGATGGTCATAGAAAAGTTTTTCTTTTTATTTTTACTTGAGTTAGATACATAATTCTGCCAGTGTCATGGGTATGACGATATTTACGAATCTTGTGTTATTTAAGTAATAGTGCTCTCTAGCAAAACGGCGAATTTCTTACTAGAATAATTGGGATCATTTTTGTTGCATCTCACAATAAACGTTTCGTATTTATAAAATACTTCACCTTTTATAAAAGAATCAAACTATATCACTTAAAACACTACCCGAATTACATTACATATAATCACAAATACGCAAGTTTGTACGATGAAAGCCAAAAATTACGTGTTAACTTTTACGACGTTAGCGTGTTTGCCATCCTGGACCAAATCGCCGCTTAAAATCAGGTAAAATTGTGGTCAAAGCACTACCTATACAGTACAGTATTAAAAAAAAAAAATCCTAAGTTTTTGTAGATGAATTTGAAAAAGTTTCTAATCATAATATAATATAATAATAGCTAAAACCAGAAAAAATATTCTTGTTACGTTTTCTTTCATAATATCATGTAAAATCTCAACCAAGACTTTTCCTTTCATTGCTAAAATTTTCAACACAATACATTAATATTCAATTAAGTTTTATTGAAAGAAATGTCAATACAAATTATCAGTATTTTTAATTTTATTAGATTGGCTTATCAAAATTAAGATGATCCCTAACGCAAACACGACGATATCCAATCTACATATTTTTCTTACTTTATTTGACCGAGCTAAATAGAATTGTACGTTGATTTTGAAAATATGAAAACTTAAATGAAATCTCAAATAATAGCGCATTTCTTTAAAATACAATTTTAAAATAAAAAATTTCGTCATCTTAAAAATATAGAGAGATTCGGTACGAAGATTTTATTTTCTTTTTTGTTGCACAATTTACTACTGTTATTGATTACATAATTATTATTATTAGAAAGCGCTCATGAAAGTAGAGGAAGCGAAAGAGGTGTGTCAAGATCGTAGCAAGTGGAAGGACGTAATATCTGCCTACCCCCACGGGAGAAAGGCGTGGTGATATGTATGTGTGTAATAATAATAATAATGACAGCCCTGTATGGTTATAACTTATACTTAGTACAATTGAATAAAATACGAGGTAGCTCTAGGTGGAGTACTGTTTTCAGATCACTCTCGCTAGAGCAATCTCAGTGACGGAGCAAGACCATGAGGCCCCCCTGCCACACCCTCCCGCCGCGACAGCAACTCAATGCACACGCCATATATACGACGCGGGTGGTGCCGCGAACCTTTAGCTAGTATTTGGGCTCTGGCGCGAAACCCCTGGTCTGTGAGGCCCCTGGTCCGCGAGGCCGTGGGCGGTCGACCACATCGTCCACACCTTACGCCGCCTATGAGCATTCTCAATAGAGTAACTGTAACAATCAGTTTCGCTGGATCACTCTCAGTAAATCATTCTCTCTCTCGTTTGATAACTCTCGCTACATTAATTGTTAGCTATTTATCATTAGATCACTCCCGTAGATCACTCTCGTTGACCCACTATACCACTTTATAGATTAGTCTAGTTAAATCGAATATATAAGATAGAATGCAGATAGCATAATTATTGTGAAGTTAGTTTACGTAACGAAAACAAATCTCCCCATGAAATAACAAAGAATTGTGTTTATTCACCTCTGATACATCATGCCTAACTGTAGGCTCATGTTTATTTCGTAATTTTATTTATTAGTTACTTAGTTAGCTGGCTTAGTTTATAATTATTTAATTCTTTAATAAAAATTACGTTTTTTTTAAACCACCAACAAGCCTATTAATTAGACATAACTGAAGAAAGGCTGGACAAAGAAAACCAATGTTATTAGTATTGTTAAATTGTATAAGTTCTAATATTTGGCCACTACTGCGAATTATATGGTCCGGAATGATAAACAAACGAAGCCTAGAGATACTGGCTACTAAATGATAATGCCAAAACATGTTATAGTATGCACCTATAAACAACTATAAGCCTAAGCGATCTACCATGATGAATGTATAACCAAATATACATTCGTGAATAACTCCAATATGACAACTTTACCACACCACTTGGTACCTATATAGAAGCCGGTTAATTACGAAATTTAACCATTTATATTCAAAGCAAGAAAAATTCAAAGCGAGGTAAATCCAAAGAACATGTACTCACTTCTCCTCTATGTTTTTAATATATCGATTACTCATACAAATGAGACAATAGGAAGATAATACGAAAACAATGGAATGCTGGCGTAAACGCCAAGTTACTGCTCAAGGAGTTAACGCGCTCTGTATATTTTTAGTTGACAAATACTTGTTTACTAATGATCCAGCTCCCATCAATGAGGGAGTCAAATATGTCTAAATCTCAACATACGCATTACTTGAACGGTGCTTAATGGTTCCGACACACTGCGGACGGCTTGGGACGCCAGAGCAATATTACTTTGAAGAGGTCGGGTGCTCAGCTCGCGTCGACGCGGTGTCTTCTATAGAAACATCGCTCTGGCCTCTCAACCCGCCCGTTGTGTAGCGAAACCTTTAATGATCGGAGCACGTCTTGACTCATTGCCGTTTCGTTCTCAACTGAAAAAGAACACATGGAACACATTCGTTAGTTTTATGGTTACGCCATAAAGTAAGCGGATCGGGACGCCAGCGCGATGATTCAATAGAAGACATTGCGTCAACGCGAGCTGAGCACTAGCCGAGCGCGACCTCTTCTATAGTAAAACCACGCTGTCGTCCCAGTCCGCCCGCAGTGTGGCGGAACCATTAAATACATTGTAATGAACATAACCGACTGCAAATTATAACAATACAATTGTAAATTCATTGTACCATTATATAAAACTCGATATGTACAAACAATAATGAATTATTATTAACGTATCAATGGCATAAAGGCTTTGTACCGTGTTTTACGGGTAAATAGCAAGCCATTTATTATTATTATTTAACGCAAAACGTATTGTTTTTTTGTGCATTGTAATACATATTACGAACTAACAAAAGAAATTAAACAGAGAATGGCTAAGTGGTTAATTTATGTGCGATAGAATTGGGAGTGAGAAATATGTAAGTAATATCAACAAAAGTCTGAAAAAATATTCTGCTGAAATACTTTGGCCTGTCTAGACATACAATGAGTTCTATATTAGAACAAGTATTTAAAGCTGCAATAATAGACTCCTATTAAATTTAGTTGGACAGGGAGAGAAACACGAGCAGTGAAGGTGAGTGTTGTATGACAGAACGGAGCCTCTTAAACCTATATTTATGTCACAAGTCCCTGGGTCTACATGCCGTTTATCTCCCTACCACACGATAGGCAATGTACCTGCATGGTGAAACTATGGAATGCTAAGTATCCGTCCCTTATTTTTACATATTTTACTAACTTTTAAAAAACCCTCAAGCAAATGAGGTTGCTCCAGGAAGCCTGTGATCGCCCCAGGAGGCTTCTGCGCTTCTGGAAGGAGCTGGGCTGGCTGATCGTGCACGCACAACGGACCGCCGATGTGTCTAGTTGTGGAAACAGAAGCCCACCAACAAGTAACAAGGTATATTCATGTTAAGTCGCGAGCGCCTTGTGTTTTGTTTTCATTGGGAATAGACATCACCTATACGACAGTGTATAAATTGTAGGAACTTTCTGTCACATTTCTACAAATTACAGGTTAAGGTTTAAGAATAACTTTAATTCTCATAAAGAATTACATGATTCACTTACTGAGAAACAAATGTTTATAACTAGGATTATTATTTAAAACGCACAAAGGTACGTAATTAGATTACAAAAACAAATAATAAGAATTACAAAGATGTGGGTAAGTAAATAAGATACATAGACCGTAAGAATTTCGATCCTTGTCCTTGTTCATATTTATGGATGCATGAATTATTTTAACTTTAACTAGATGAGACATTGACGACATAGTCTTGTATCGACAACTTTTTCTTTTTTGTAAAATTTTGGTTTATCATACGTCAATTTTTTTGTTGAGTATTCTGTTTATATGTTTTAGATATATATGTGCTTTAATAGCCATTTCATATGTTAGATTTATTGGTTTTAGTTTATTGGTATATTCTATTGTATCGTGTATTGGATTTATGTGTCATTATATGAACATATAACATATAAATCTTCTATGCGCGTGTATGTGACTAAAATCCTCATAAAAGGCTGGCCCGATTTTAATGAATTCTTTTTGTGTAGATTCCTGAGGATTCGCGAATGATTTAGATTCACATTTTGGTCCAATTTATTATGTTTATTTTGAAACGCGAACGAACTCGCGGACACGGCTAGTAATATTTTCTGAATCAGGCGTAACATTTCTTTTATTTTTGATGCTAATTTGTTGTAAATGTTAACACCTTAAAACTCCAAGTTTCTATTACCGTAGTTAGTTCTAGATGGGGGCGGATCACTAAGTAACTAGTAAGTCTTAAATTAATTTTTCGTCTTTGTTGTTTTGTTTCAAACTTCAAATTCGAATTGATTTCCTTATTTAATATTTTACGTATAAGAATACACGTGTAATATATGTACGTTTGTTTTATATTCATTATTTTTTTTTCCTCATATATTTCTCAGCAGCTGTCTGAAGTGTCTAGTTAAACAAAATTTTAATCAGTCTGTTCTGCACTCGCTGAATTAGATCTATATTAGTCTTTGCTGCAGTACCCCAGATTTCAATGAGGTAGTTTTTTTTTTTTTTATTTCCTCCCTATACACAGCACATTTTTCGATAGTCGATAAGGGGCTTAACCAGTTAATTGTAAATTAGAGATCGCATTTTTCGAGGGAGACAATCTGTTATATTTCATAGTGCTCCTGTAAGTGGAATTAGTTTGAGTTTAATTTTTTCTAGGTGCGGCTTCCAAGTTAGGTTACTGTTTAAGATAAGTCCGAGGTATTTTTTTGTGTTTTCGTTCAGTTGACTGTCTATTTTAAGTTCAAAATTATTATTTCTTTATCAATAAATATCATTTATTATTTATTACACGAATGTAATTCGATAATATCGATTTATTCGTTATGCGTTTCATTATTGCCTATTTATAATCGTATTATGATCATTTAACGCCAACGGATCCAATACTAACTAATTACTTAAAGTAATGTGTTCAAAATGTACTAGGTGGCGTCACTAGAACACTTTCTATAATGTATACAATTGAATAAAATCGTAGTGTCTGTTTGTTATATCAAAATAACCACTTTTATATATAAAAATGTAGCATATATTATCGACATTTCAACGCCCTTTTTTTTTTTTTTTTTTTTGACGGGGGGAAATGCATTTACGCACTACCCTTATCTATTGTACTTAGGGGATCAAAGTCCCCCAGTACACTAGATAAGGGGCACGGAGTGACGAGCTCCGTGCAGTGTGGGACTCACCCGGGCGAGAGTCGCCCGGAAATACCCACTAAAACCCCCCGGGGCCGTCCGCTGCATTTGGGATGGGGGCGACACGGGGTGGCTTTCGCAAGCACCGCGTCGCCCCCTGCAGCGAACCCGCCGGGCCTCGTCGTGCAATGGCCCGGTGGGGATGGGGGAGTGTACACACTACTCAACCCCACCTCTTCGCCCGCCTCCCGAAGGAGGCATGACCAAGACGGTCGGTCAGCCAGGGAGGCAGAAAAGCTGCCCCCCCATAAAAGAGAAAATTGGGACAGTTCAGTGGCGGGCAAAGAGAAAGGGGAAGAAGCCCGCCACTGAGAAGAGAAATTCTGAGTCCCTCTCCTTCACTCATCTTGTCACCAACGACAAGACATAGCGAGGAGAGGGATACTCAGGAAGAGAAAGGGGAGACAGAGAGAAGAAGACACAAAACACAAACACAAAACACAAACACAAAACATACGGACACACGTCCACCAACCGTCAGGGGGTCCCTATAAACGCAGGAACCCCCTGACATAACGGGCCCACCGCCCCCTCGGCCTTTTTCTTCGGCGAGGATGCGCCTCCGGGTCATCCTCCCTAACTCTCTCGTCAGCCTCCTTCTACATCATTACGTTCTCGCAGAAGGAGGCGACGACCCTCCAGACCTCCTCGCTGCCGACCATGGCTCTAACGACGGTCGGCAGCGAGAGGTCCTCCCCCACAACCGCCACCACTTCGCGGCGCGGCACCTCCCACGCGGCGCACTCAGCCACATTTCAACGCCCTAACAAAATGGTAATATTGTTAGAACCGAACAACAAATAAAAAAAAACACTATATAACTACCAAGAATATACGGCACTCATACCTTGACGAGACTTTTATTGGTAGATAGCTGTATTTAAGGGGTGTCAGATAAGCTACATTTATTCTTAGCATTAGAATAATTAAGGTTCCGTGATTGTCAACAAAAGTCGAAGCAATTTACAGTTTTACTGGCAAGCGTTTCAATTTCTACAATAGAACTAACAATAATTTAGGGCTTACACAAAAAACAGTCTCCATTATTTTCGACTAATTATTTTAAAACTGTATTACGCAGAGTGAGTTATTGTGTGGAATAGAAAATATGAAACGCTAGCGGAGCCGCGGGAACAGCTAGTCTGTACTAGTAAACAAAATTGAAGTGTCTGTTTGTAATGTTAGATGAAAAGTAACAAAATTAAATACAACATAGATAATTATAATACTATGTAATTATGAGAATAGAACATAAGTTTCTTTTATTAATTATAACCCTAATTACGAAAAGAACGGAATTTTTTTATACTGGTTTAGTAAAAAATGTAATAACAGAATATAGGTAACAATCCTAGCGTGGGAGCACGGTAATTATTAAATACAGGTCATTCGTAATTAGTGTTTCAAGCGTACCTAGGTACGCGTACCTCCTTTTTATTTATACGAAATATATTTTTTTAAAGGAGAAATTAACATTTATTTGAAGCGAAGATGACGCAGTTGGAAGTGCGTCCAGATACCAATAGGTGTGTTCCGTCAGCATCATTTGAGAACCAGTACATCTAGCCTTAGTGTGTTTATCATCCTGGACCACAACACCATCACTTAGTGAATGATCGTCATAATCTTAATACTAGAAGTAAAGACAAGTTGGCCGTCCCACGCTTTAGGTTAAGTAAGTGTAATAAAAGCTTTATAGGTAATAGTATTCGGTTTTACAATAAGATCCCAAGTAACATTACCGATTTACCTGACAATAAGTTCAAGTATTATGTCAAGCAAGTCCTCATTTCTAAAGGTTGGATCATTACGTGAACGATAGTGATGACTGGAATTAACCCACATCTCTGTGCTTCCACTAACATTATTAAAACTACGATTTGTATAGTTTTTTATATGACAAAAAAATGATATATATTATATTTATGAAAAAAAAAAGAACCAGATCGAGTTTCTCGCCTGCGCTCTTCTCGACTGGGTTGTTTTCCGAACCGGTGGTAGTGTTTTAGACGTTCATAAGCGCCTTCTTAGGGCCTAAATTGAATAAATAAATTTTGATTTGAATTTTGATCTGATTTGAACGTCAAGTGAGATTATGCTCAAAGCATTGAGCCTATACATGGTAAAAAATAACAAAATACTTTTATGGGGTTAAAATAATATAACTTAATCCAGTTCTTATTAAATCAAATTATAACTGTATTTTTATATTGAATTTGTAAAGGTCGCACTTATTCTGTTACATTTTTACTTTTCTTTTCATTTGTTGCAATTTATAAGCATAGATGTAACACATCTTTAAATAAATAGATTATAAGTAATTAATCCTAACTCTAATATCATTATACTTCAAGAGCAAAAGTAATTTAAACAAATAAAAAGGGAAAATTAAAACTATACCAAACATTGACTTGTAGACCTTGTCTCGATTTCTTCGAACGCGCTCCTTCGAGATTTGAAGACTGTCGAACGTTTATAAAGTCACGTAGGCTTTACTGACAGACTAACAAACACTACCTGATCACCTCCATGAATTTATTATCAAGGTGTTCGCTATAAAAGTTTAAAAAGGTCGGCGATCATCATTCCTTCTGCAGTCGATATGAAGGTATTTGTGAATTTTTTAAGGTTGTATAGGCTTAATCCTTTGACCACAATCTCACCTAATGTTAAATGACAATATGTTCCAGGTTAGTAAATACATAAAGCCCTTGGCGACAGGTTTTCAAACTTAATGGTGGTATTATTAGAAAATGCCCTATAACCAAGGTATGGTTTCCTAGCGATTTTTTTCTTCATTGTAAGCTAAGGCTGATTATAGAGTAGGATAGTTACGCTTGAACCCGCGTTCATTGACGCGGAATTCGGCTGTACTATCAACAGGGCAAAAATAGCTTCTATCTTTTAAATTTGTTTAGATACATTTAAATATAATAATGAACGTTTAAAATTCCATCGACTCGACGTTTTAAAAAATCTTTTAAAAAATTTCTGTGTCCTTCTCATACATTTGAAACTTCATCGCAATTTCTTTCTCTAGCCGGTCGTCGTGGAGATCTTTGGGGGAAACCTATGTCCAGCAGTGGACGTCTTTCGGTGGAATGGATGGGATGGATGGACATAGTGTGGGGCTATTCAAGTATTGCTTAATCAAAAATTTTAGATATTTTCGACATCCACCTCCTCGTAAGCAAATATATTAAAACCTAAGCAAATCATTTGCCCACGATTTCAAAA
This sequence comes from Samia ricini, assembly GCA_014132275.2. Lineage (NCBI taxonomy): Eukaryota > Metazoa > Arthropoda > Insecta > Lepidoptera > Saturniidae > Samia > Samia ricini. The sequence goes on along the minus strand of AP028164.1, from coordinate 3,259,625 downwards.
AAAAATCTCTTTCTTTCTATAACCGATAAATATAAGGATAGCAGTAATAGCGTTTTTGTTAATAAAGGATTACAGTACAATTTTTACTATGGCCGAGGTACATATGGACAGTCATTAAATAACTTACAGTATTTAAAAGTATACGCATCGCAACTCACGTATACCACTCACTGTTCCGACGCGACGTGCGGACGAGCGCGCATGCAGTATTATCAAGGTCCAATACAACGAATGCACGCAAATACTAAAACCGTGCGAATTTAAATCGCAACAGCAAAAAATATGCACGAATAAAACTGCGCAAAAAAACCACTTCGGCTTAGTAAATCATCGAAACCTTATTTACAGTAATACCTTATTTTTCATTTGGGGGTAATGCATTTACGCACAACCTCGTGTGGGGGTCACCGCATTGGGGTAATTTCGATCACCGCAAATACCCAATAAAACTACCTTCTACATCACCGACCCTATAGCCAAAGTGGACGATACGGTATCAATCGAGCAAAATCTGCGTCGCTCGCTAGCGGATAGACTAGCAAGCTGAGCCCTTACACGAGATCGAAAACAACACTAGTACAGGCTGCCTCCCAAAAGGTCTCAACGGTGCAATGGATATTGGCTGTTTCTACTCCCTTGACTTAGCAGGGTGATCATTCATCTATTTGCGCTTGAAGACCAATATTCACAGGAGCTATGACGCAAGAATGTACGTAACAAGGACAAACTAAATGTAAATTTTAAAAATAATTATTAACCATTTACTTTCAAAAATATATACAAGTGAACTTTAATCTCAAATAACAATTATTACTAAGTGTATTCTTTAAAAAAAGAACTGCCTACTAGAAACAAAGAAACTTAACACTCACCTACATCCATATATAATCATTAATTTACATACATTAAATAACAGAAACGTGAGAATTACATAATGTAAGTTTTGAAACGCTTTTGAAATTACCGTATGGCACAGCAATGTACGCTTGCTTAGTGGTAGATAATTAACTTCCATCTCAAAGACACAAGACTTTTTTTTCTTTTTTTTTTGTAATGCACAGCACAGTGACTGTACTGGACCTGATGGTAAGTACAGTACAATCCAAAGCAGCGGCGACTGACACTGAACAGAATTCAATGCCAGTCACCGCTGTCATGCTGGCCTGCTTAAGTACCTCTTCACGCCTCTTTTGAAGGACCCAATATCGTATGAAGGAGGGATCACGCTGACAGGAAGACGGTTCCATAACCTCACAGTGCGACAAAAGTAAGAGTCAGCAAACTTTTTGATTCCTGAAGTTATGGGTGGTCACCGTGAAACCGTGACACCGAAGTCCCGTCCGCGTGGTTCTGTTATGGAATGGAGAGGGGGGGATCAGGTCAAAGAGCTCTTCAGAACACTCGCCATGATACAAGCGGTAAAATACGCTTAGAGAAGTTATATCCCTGTGCAATTGAAGCGGTCGACTTTCTTTGATCCTTAATTAGGGACGCTTACAAGAACCGTTTTCAGTGCGATATGTGACAGTGCAAGCACTAATAACACGCAACGCACTACACATCACTACAAACTACAGAGTTACTGTTAGTGACTCTTTATTTATCATTACTTGACGGACAGAATAAACCAACTGAAGTGGACGTAGAGTAATTCAATTCTATGAAAGTGAAGATAGACCGATGACATGAGAGGCCATCAAAAAGCGAAATGTTTGGACGATCTAACGCTCGCTACTGGACACCACTTAAGTAGAGTAGCGTAATACAGAACCCAGTAGAAAATACTAGATGAAGGCTATGCCAGAAAGCAGTCTGAAATACGTGACATTATTTGCAAAGACGGGGGCTATCCGCCTCGTAAACGATATATACGTTACTAGTATATCGAGCCGCCATAGCTGCGCAGGGCCATTCCCTCACCGTATTCTACCGTCTGTACCATAGTGAGTGTTCTGAGGAGCTGTTTAATTCCCTCCTCTTCTTTCCACAATAGGACAACAAGCTGGGATTCGGAACCACAGATACACAGTATCCAGTCACGAACCGAAAAGATCGCATCAGCTTACCTCTGCCGTAGGATAAAACTGTGGAACAGTTTCCACACAGGCCAATATTTTCTCTCCTTCCAACTACATTGGATCCATCAAATCCAATATGAAGAGATATTTATGCTGGCCGACATAGCAGCGACGATCGGCGATCTACTGATCGAGGAGTGTCAATGTTTTTGGATTGTTATGTATTTACCATCGTGTCGTCGTCGTCATTTTACTCTGCTAATATAAAAAAAAAAAAAACTTCAACACTGTCATATACGAAATTTTTCCCCCTATGTTTAAAATAAAGCGCTTATTATTAACGAACAAGATTAGCTATAAACCGTAGAATTTGCATTCAAGCAAAGGTTCGTATCATTTTAACGTCCTTGTTACCACTTTCCGGGTGAGTACCCTAATCGCTATTCACAAAATTCGAGTGAATTTGTCAAGCCCCTTTAGGTTAACAGTGGTAGTCGGTTCGAAAATTATATATATTTGCTTTGTCTTACCATATTCTACTCATAAAACGGTTCTCGGGACAGGCAATCTATGAAGCTGAGCTTAATTTGTCGATTACCCATAAAAATTAGACAATAGGAAAACAATGGAAAGCTGGTGTAAACGCCAGATTTGTGCTCAATCGCCACAAACTTACAAAACTATATATAGCCCGAAAACTTTGTACATAAAAATACTAGAGGGTGTAAACTTCCCCCCTTCGTCAGTTGTACGTTATGGGTTTATTGACCCATGGGGCTTATATTCACCGAAAGAACCCGTACTTAAAAGCAGGCGTATTTGCTACGATCGCAACTGTTTGTTTCCTTAACTATAAAGACCCTTTTACGGGAAAAAAATAACACAATAACATAATAAATATTTTTGGCACTTCGTACAAAATTCTACCTGAACTTCCTGATGTGCCATCTTTGTTTCTGGGAAGGACACGGATTTTAGTTAAAGCTAAAATATAACAATTATATTGTTTTTATAATTCATTATTTCTATATTCTAGTCAAGATTACATTATAAATCTTAATTATCTTTTAATAAGGAAGTCAGTCTTAGATGAAACTTAATACAAAAAAATTGTTAGGTTATTTTTTAAATTGACAAATAATATTGCAAATAGAATAAAATTAAACACCAATTAAAAAAAAAAAAAACATGATTTATTATACCCATATCTTTACAACAATATTTTGCCGAATTACTAAGCGAAACAAAGGTACTTACTTGCCGTTTTTTTTCCTAATCAAACTAAACAAAAACAATAACAACACTTTATGTATGCACTTCTAAACTTTCACTTGAAACGCTTACGTTAAATCTCTCACGTAGACCCAGCTGGCGTACGATACGACGATGCATCCCATTATAAACATTCTGCCAACGCCCTAAAGTCGATTATGACAGTTGCATCCCAAAAATTTGGGCGGCGCATATCGAAGACTCCGATTTGATAGAGGGGATTTTATTTTCAACCAAAATTTGACGGGAGTGCGTGACCCGAGTCACGTGACACAGCTGTGAAACGATGCGTTAAAACTCAAAATAAATATAATATTCTATTTTACTAATACCCAGAAACTTTTTACTAATTTTTATATTTAACTTTTACTCTACACGATTCCCTAAAAAATTACGAAATAATATTTTGTGAAATTATTTAATTGAAACAGAGACTAACATTCGATCGAGTCTTAACAATTGACAATGCCTACCTTGACAATTTAATATCAATCATCCACTGAATCAATTGGATGCTGACCTGGAAACCATAGAACTACCTATCTATGCTACTCCCGCTTCGAATAAATAATATCCTTGGAAGCGAATAACAATTGAACAGCGAAGTAAAAACACAGGAACAGAGTTCATACGTACACTAGTGCTGGGACTCAGACGCCGGTATTGTTTACATATCGATGAATTCTATACACGTGTACAGACAGATAAGAGATCTACCGTAAAACATCGATGTTGTCAAATACAATTGAAGGTATTGCATACGTTATCTTAATAATATCAACGTATGCAATCATTGGTAATATAATAACGAATAAGGGTCCTTGGCGCGATTTTGGTTTGTCATGTAGTCGTCCTTATTTTTAATTCATTATCTTACAGTATTTGACTATATGTTATGTAATTTTGGTGGCATTTTACAAGTGTAGTGAAATGAACTAACGTCTGACTTGACTGCATGGTCTACTACTACCTTCCTCTTTTCCTTAAGAATGAATAAATGGAACCAAAAAAAAAAAACTATTAATATTTATTGACGACATAATAATATTAGTTATACATATCATATGTTCCTTAATAATCGTTAAAACTAGTTCATTTACTAAATGATATGTTTTTACAAACATGAACCATAATTAAACAAAAAGTTTTTTTTATTTTGTAATTTTTGACAAAACTATACAATCATAATTAAGGATATCTATAAAATTCACTTCAGTTTATATAGGACAACATATGTTATTTGTTAAATTATGTTTTTATTTGTTTAATAATATATTAGTAAGTCCTATATATAAGTGCATTAAGATAAATGTAAGAAAATATAAACGCTGTTAGGAGTAATATATCTTATTATTTAATTGTCATTAAATAATGTATGTCATATCTGATGTGAATGTAAATAATAGTTAAGTAATCGGTGATAAAATGTAAAGTTTATCGATGTTTTGTTTGGGGTCAACTCTATAACAGCGAACGTAGGATGCGGCCCGAGAACGATATTGTATGCATTATCGACTTACAAGTGAGCGAGAACGCACTGTTGTTACCTTCAATAAATATATATTTATACAATTATCAAATAGGACATATACAGTTTTTTTTTTTTACTTTTTCTAAAATGTGTTTCGTTGTGTGATTTTTGTTTTTTTTTTTATTAAAACTATTTCGTGAAAGTGTTTTTGAAATGAAAATGTCAAAATCGACTGTTCTCCTTCGTCAATCGCTGTAAGTATTAATAAAATATTAAATATGTATGGTATAATTTATTTTAAAAAATCTTCTAAATTTATACATTAATAATGTTTTTAAATTGATCGATATTTGAAAAAAAAATTCGAGATTGTCTCTAAAAATATTTACTACATTATTGTAATTTATTTTAATTCTTTCAAATTAGGTATTTTTTAAATTCTGTACTCGCATGATTTTCGTAAATATACACAAGTACGTACTATGTTTATTCAAATTTAAAAATGTATAAAGTAATGCCTTGTTTAATGGAATTTATTTTTGCTAGCAAATTGGCTAGATAGAAACATTGTTTTAAAGATTTTCTATGACATGAAATGTTAAATTTCCGGTTTTTCTTGCACTTTCTGATTTTCTCAGACGACCTACTCGTAATATATTTGTAGTTGAAGTACCCTCAGTTATATTTTTTACACTATATAATTTTTTTTAATATGTTAAAAAGAAAAAGGCAAGAGATCTTCTATGAAACATATAACATGAGATCGATTTGCGGTCGGATCTAAGTTGCCGCTAACATTGTTTATTCGGAAACTGCACGTTCTGTCTTACACTATGTATATCTATGAAATATGATATGCATTGTTTTCAAAAACATAATAAGATCATAACATATCTTACTTTTCTTAATATGTTTACCGTCCTGGACCACATCGTCTCTTATCACGTGAAATTGTGGTTAAAGCGCTGATCCTATATCATGTAAAAAATATATGCGGTTATCCATAATACCGCAGAGACATTGAGAGCCGATTGTTTATATTTCCACATCCGTCCGTCCCTTCTTTCTTCCTAACCTACCTGCTTTCTACATCGGTCCGACAGATCTCGGTCAGATCTTTTTAAATATTTTTTTATATCGAATCGGCTCAGTGTTAACCATAGTCTCACTTGATGTTAAGTGACAGCTAGACCTAAAAATCTAAAAGTTAAGCACGTTACAACTAGAGGTACTAGCTCTCAATTAATGATACAAGAACACATCTACTTATACGTGTTTGTCGACAGTTTTTCAAACTTGAGGGTAGTTACTAAATGGCATTAGAAATACAGTTTCATCACAATCGGAATAAACTAACCATTTATTTCGGTAAGAAGATCTCTGTAGAATTTTTGAACTATCTAATCTACATACATTTTTTTTTATTAGTAGTTTTTACGTATCTAAAACAAAGAAGCGCACCATTAAAGTCTGTCTATGATAGAATTTTTTGTATGTATGCACATGCCTCTGACCCTCCACTCATATTCACTATAATATATCTTAATGTGTCGAGTACCCATAAAAATAAGACAATAGGAAAACAATAGAAAGCTGGCGTAAACGCCAGGTAAGTGCTCAAGGGGTTAAATATTCAGTGGTTTAAGTAAAGAATTACATAAGAAAGTACTTGTGCGACACTTTTTTTTTCTTCGATTTAAGTCACTATTGTCCACATGCCTTGTTTTATATGATCATTTGTTTTTTTGTATCCTTACAACTATGCATGCTGTGGTTCCCTGTCCAGGGGATCTTTTTGTCACTTTTCTTTTTTTATTTAGTTTAAGTACATGTAACAAAAATTCACCCAGTTGGGAACCTAATGTCAAACAAACATTTATTTATTTTAACAAAATATACACTAAACTTGATCAGAACTTAAATAGTAGTAACAGACAGAATCAAGAATTTTAAAAATTAGGTTAATTGTTAGAACTTTTATAATAATATATGTAAAAACAAAGACTGGAATAAACTAATTAGTTAAAATATAATTGTTTGGTAGCTTTATAAACTATTGAGATATTTTTTAAACATAGCTTTATTCTTTCAAACATTCTGATAGTGCGATTTTTTTTAATTAATATTTAATTATATTTTAAAAACATTGTATGCCATGAACTGCTTTTAACTGCGACGCGCGTTTTGTGTAACAACCGCGCAGAGACATTGCCTGCTTTAAATCTATGCTAATAAATAAAATTGAAGTCTATGTTTGTAACATCAAAATTATTTTTTTTACTAAATAGATAAGAATGTATGTATGTAGAAGTAGATAACTACACCAAAAATACAATCTTTAATTTTGTTGTCTGTCTGTTTGTATTGAGTAATTTCCGGAACGGCTGAATCGATTTTGACGGGGCTTTTTTTGGTAGACAGCTAAAGTTACTCTGGGTAACTTAGGGTATTTATAATAATCCAAAATAGTAAGCGTTCCGCGTAAAAAAATTAAACTATAAAAATTTGAATGAAATTCGATTTATGCACAGTTTTACGGTCAAGTGATATAATTTATGAAAAATATTTTTACTTTATATTAGTACTATTTTTTTTTTAGGAAAATAATGTGGGTTCCGTATTTGAAAATCAAAACGCAGTGAAGAATATATGTAACGCAGGAGCGGCCGTGGGCACACAACTAGTAGTCGAGTCAACAAGTTCAAAAACGTGATAAATAGAGACAAAGGTCCTAAAAATATGAGCGATAGCTCATTCGATTCGGAATCACCTTTAGAAAAATGTTTTTGAAGGATTTTGGGGTAGGTAAAAAATTGCAATTGTTATTAACAAAATAAGATGAAAAAAAATGACATTTAGTTTTTGTGAATAACTCAAAAATTATTTACATTTAAGCAATTTTGAAAAAAGTTCGTTAAAGAGGAAGAAATTTCCGATAAAAAAGTCTACACTCCCGAAACTCTATCTCCATTATTTATAATTTTAATTTGACGTTGAAATTAGGGCTCCGAGCTGCTGTTACGGCATGCGCGTGTGCTGCCGCTAAAGAGAGTTTATCAAAAGAAATATTTTTTTTTATAACATAAAATTTCATTTTAAAAATTTGAAAAAATTGTAGTAGCTTCTGAACACTTGAATGAATCGAGCCCCTTAGAAAAATAAGTTTTATCACCATTTTTCAAAAAGTTATTCAATTGTTAATTAACAAATTTTTCCCCAAACTCCGTTGGTATAAATAATGGGATAAAAGGTATAAATAATTGGCCTATAAATTTTAAACTTCGTGGAGCCCTTGCGGTATATATATACTTCATAAGATCCTGCGTTAAAAATTCATAAAAATTTATTAATTTGTTAATTATGACTTTTTATAACTATTGCAAAATGAAATATCTAAAAATTGTTGATAATTTTTTTTTTTCAAAAATCTTGAATTTCTTTATTTTTTTAAAACAATTTTATAAACAAATTATGTAAAAAAATCATCACCTATGTTAATCACTGCCATTGTTTAATGTGAAAACAGGCATAGCTAAATATTAATTTAAAAAAATAAAATAAAATAAAATTGCTTAAATGTTAATATTTTTTGAGTTATTAACGAAAAACTAAATATCACTTTTTTTCGTCTTATTTTGTTAATAACAATTGCAATTTTTTACCTGCCCCAAAATCCTTCAAAAACGTTTTTGAACTTGTTGACTAGACTATAGTAAAAAATATAAATAAAGGAGACGGACTTCCGGACTTGGAATTTTTTTATTCGAAATTTCCTCCTATATAATATATAGAATCTTTTTTTAATTCTTATTTTGTTAATAACAATTGCAATTTTTATATGCTTATCAACATTCATGATACATTTTCTAGACGTCATTCCAAATCGAGAGACCTGGTAGTTTTAGGAGCCTTATCAAGAATTAACACGTTTGTGAACTTGTTAACTGGACTCTAATACTTAACCTTACCTTAACCTGACGAACCTATACTATGTACTGAACGCCACGTCGCCCGTATATTTATTTATTTACAATTCAACCAGATAGCGTCATTGTAACGGTGACGCATGGTTCTATTCGTGTTATTATTATAATATTTACAAACTGGAAATACAAAGAACTATTGAAGTGTAATTTAAGTTAACGAACGTGTGAGAGACTGGTGTTATTTTATGTCTATAGTTATAGAAGACCTAACACTTCCAACATTCTGTTTAAATAAAACAAATGAATGTAAATAAATATGTACTGTTTATTTTCTCTTTTATATAAAATACAACTAAAAATGTGGACATTCCCTCCACATGGTTTGGTTGGTCATTATGCACAAATTTATACCACAGACACAGGCTCGCCCCCTGTCACATCTGGGACGGAACTAAGCTCGGCGAAATGTGGGTGGTGTAGTTCGCTATTTCACCTCTGTCTAACCCTTCGGGGATAACAGGCGTGAGCTGTTATGTTATTCCACAGATCTTTTTTTTTTATACGATATACGCTCAGTGATTTGACCACAATCGCACCTGATGTTAGACGATGTAGTCTAACATGGTAAGCACACTAAGCCTAGAGGTAATGGTTCTCAAGTGATGCCGCCGGAACACACCTATAGTATTTGGCGACAGGTTTTCAAACTTGAGGGTGGTTGCTACCCAGGCGGGCATTATTAAAAAAATCCCTACCACCAAGCTATGGTGTCCTTCATGGAAAGCTCAGGCTGATTTTAGAGTTCGTATCCCCCTAGGAAGGCGGTGGACGGCACCGTGGCGTTTTAGTGGGTATTTTTGGCGCTCCATGCCGGGCGAGTTCCACATACCCCCTGCCAACTTAACCGGGGAGAATTTACTCCCCGAATTAATTTCCCACGAAAAAAAAAGCTAATTTTAGAGTAGAATAGATGGGTCAAACCGCATCCATTGACGCGGAATCCGGTCGCACTACCCACTGCGCTGTCATCGCATGATCTGAATAAGAGGATGTCACAAAAACTTCTTGGATATTCTATAGTAAAATAGCCGCCATTTTGCTAAAGCGTCATTTAAAAATATGATATAATTCTATTACGATGTTGTTGGCACAATTGTGTACATTTATAAACAATTATCATTAATTAGTAAGAAAAATAAGAATATTTACAAATTTGTCGAGTTGAAATTAATTCAAATATCACGTAAAACAGGTTAATGGGTGACTTATTATGGGTATGATGCTTCTCACTGTGGTATGATTCATATAAGTTGTACGTGCACTGAACATAATACGCAGAAGGGTTTATTAAACTTGTTTTTTATTATATAACGCGTTTCTTGATACTTTACGGTAGAAACTATCATCATCCTATCTATGATAAAATAGATATTCGTTGAAGCATTTCCAGGGTTTAATTTAATCAAATTTTATTTTAGACTAACACCCATACATTTATTAAATACATTTTCATTTCCAGTTAATGTAATTTATTTCTTATAGTGATTAAACTATTATTAAAACCACTAAACGTTAACATAGATTCATTTTATCACCCTTTTTTTTCTTTTTTTTTGTCGAGGGGAAATTCATTTACGCGCTACCCTTTCCCATTGAATTAGTGAGACCGAAGTCCCTCAATGCAATGGATAAGGGGGTGCGGAGGGACGTCTCCGCACCAGTGTGGGACTCAGCCGGGTGTGAAGCGCCCGGAAATACCCACGAAAACCCCCCCGGAGCCGAAAACCCCCCGGAGCCGCTCATTTTATCACCTAACATATTAAAGTCCATTTCGTGTTTAGTAAAAATATGTAAATAGCAAATGAAAATAGAAAAAATAAAAAAATTAATAGTAATTATACTGAATATAAATTGCAAACATATTTTATATTAAACATTTAGTGTTTTAGCACACATTTTTTTATTTATCTTCACTAAAATACTACACAGGCTCTTAAATTCAGATTCTGAAAGACACGGACAGAAGAACTAATTTTAACATTAAAGTGTTAGCTGGCCAAACAATAATCTATACTAATAAATAAATTGAAGTGTCTAGTAATGTCACATTTTTTAAAATATTATATACATATAAATGTATACATGATACCTGTACCAAAAATACAATTTTTGTCTGCCTTTTTGTCCCGGGTAATATGCGGAACTGCAGGCCCGATTTTGATGGATTTCATAAAATGTCAAATAAATCCAATTCAATGGTCTTTTTTACGGGCAAGTACTTGAAATAAAAGATATATTTTTACTTTAACTTAGTAACAAAAAAAAATGTTACACAAATAATTAGTGTTCCGTATAAAAATATTACAACGCAGTGAAGGATATAAGAAACGCGAGCGTAGCCACGTGCACACAGCTGGTTACAAGATATAATGTATGGGCAATGTGCAATGTGTTTTTAATTAAATGGTAATATTATTCCAATGTCTCCTGACTAAGCTCTAATAGTTTGTTAAATATTTTTTACTAATATCTCATTCTCCTTTTTCAATACTTTTTCTATTAGGAGTAATTAGGAAGAGTTTAATATTAATAATCTTATTCTGTGGAATTTTCCTCAATAACGTTGTTAATAAATTAAAACAAAAAACACTTCATTTATCTAATTTAGCAAGGAACGCAATTGTGGTCGGCCATTTTTGCTATTTTCAACTTTAGAATGATTCTCGTAATTATTGTCATACATAAAACATGTACCTAAATTGATACGATAGTTTTAAAGTTATAAGCAAAATAATGCGAAGACAGTGTTAAAAACATTGCCTTTTATAATACGGAAGGATCATATAATACTACGTCATTACTAAGGCCCAAGCTACAAAATATTATCACTTTCCTTGATGCTAATATTTATTTATATTTCACTGCGCAATATATTATTCAAATCTGCAAAACCAGTTCCGCTTGATCGTATTTTACAATATGTACCTTACCCGTTACATTTTCATGTACAGTCCTACACAAAAATTGAATATGACATCAATACGTAACCGGCATTGTATATAGGATCATCGGTAAATGTTTTGGTCTCGTTTGACGTGGTCCGTTAATTTGAAACCTGTCCTTGAACTTGAATACGTGGGTTGATATAAAAATATCGTGTTAAAATTTATATCATGAATGTCTTCTGTGTCTAGCCAGTGTAATAAAGTTTTGAATTTTAATATAACCTAACTCTATTTTTACTCGAATAATAGATAAGCACAAACGAAAACGAACTTACTTATTCCGTTTGTTATTACAAACAATATTATTTCTAGATTAATTTTGTATATGAACCTAACTACCTAATACATTTACTTGGAAGTCTGTCGTTGTTAAATTATGTAGAAAAAAAAATATCTCTGTTGGGGGGTAAAATAATTTGAGAGATGGTTGCTTTTTCAGCAAATGAATTCTAGTCAAATTAATTTCATATTTGTAATTACCTAGTATTTATCCGAAATTTAAATGTATTACAAAATAAAATCATGAGCAAATAATTTTATTGTTAGGGTAGCCCCTTTCCCCCTCCCCCCACAAGGTGGACCGACGACCTGGCGAAGGTCGTGGGAATCCGCTAGATGCGGGTTCCGCAAGATCGGCCGTCGTGAATATCTTTGGGGGAGATCTATGTCCAGCAGTGCACGTCTTTAGATTAAATGGATGGATGGAAATAGTTTTATATAAATAACTGGGGCAATTGTTTGCGAAATTTTGTACGTAACAATAAAAAAAAAAACTATCAGAATTCATCTCTGTCAGGTAGGTCTGTTATAGGTAATGAAACATAAGAACCGAAAACGTTATCAGTATGAAAGTTTAATGGTATTATATTATTTGAAGCATTCGCATAATAAAATTCACCAATATTGGCGAATGAATTAGTTTATTTACATAAATATGAAAGTGGATGTGAAAATTGCATAGAATTAACAATAAATATATTTCTATGCACATAACGGTTATGATTAAAATCAGTTATTTGGATGTTTTTTTAAATATTGTATACACTCAACAGTGCTTTGAACTGAATCTCATCTGACGTTAAGTGACGTTCTGTGGGCAAGTGATGCTACCGGAACACTCCTATTGGTGATTGGTGGTTTGGCGATAGGTTTTCAAACTTGAGGATGGTAGCTACATATGTGGACATTAGTATAAAATGCCTTATCACCATGCTATAATTTTCACTTGGTGTTTTCCTCCACCGAAACTCAGGCTTATTAATTAGAGAGGTGGGTTCGAACCTGCGTTCATTGACGCGGAATCCGACCGCATTCCTGATTTTAAATGATTCTCACTACCATAGATTCCTAAGCAAATGATATTGTAATTAATCTTGATTCTGTACAGATTGCACAGACCCTGCAGGCGGCAGATAAGCGGGTCATCATCACAACGTACCTCTACATCACCGCAGCGTCACAATGTTGCCGCACCAGCTATTGCGGCATCCGCCCCTTCAGCCAAACCATTCAACGAAATCCCAGGACCCATGGCGCTGCCAATGATGAGACACTCCACCCATGTTCTTCCCAGGATTGGTGAGTTAGTTTTTTCTCAACAGCCTTTTAAATTCTAGCAACAAAATTGTTGTTTTCATTGATAAGACTAATGGTTTCGACACACACCGGGCAGGTTGGAATGCCGGCCCGTTGTTACTGATCGCGTCGACGCGAACCGAGCGCGACCTCTTCTATAGTGATATCCCGCTGACATCCACACCCGCCCGCTGTGTGTTGAAATCATAAAACTCGTCGATAGCGATTAAACGAAAAAAAGGATTAAGGATTATATTCTTTATAATTTATCTAAAAATAAAGAAAATCGTTTGAAAGAGTGTGAAAAATATATTTTGTTATATTTCCCTATATATATTAAAATTAATTATTATTATTTTAATGTAAGTACAAATATACATTTATAGTTTCAAAGCTACATAAAATATGGCAGCTAATAATGAGTGATCCTGTTAAACATACCAATTACCCTTATGTATTTACTTACATAGTAGTATTTATTTACATAGTATTTACTTAAAAACTTACAAAAAAAGATGATTAACAAAAAAAATCTTAGTCATACACATTACCATATCAAGAATAATACAATTAAATATATTGACGCAAATAAAAAATAGAAACAAAATAATAACATGACAATTTACAATCATGCCAGATTGTAAATTGAATTGCCCGAATTTTAAATAAATATCCACTTACGATATTTAAATTTAACTGTAAACGTGTATAAAAGCTCTAAGTAGAATAATACAGAAATAACAACAGACAACGATCGAATACAATTTGTTTTTTATATACTCCAATATAAACAACGTGATCAGTTAATGACTAATCTAAGGAATATTAATGGTACATTATCAATACATTAACGTCGAGACAATATTCATTCAATGCTATAATAACAGAATAACAAACATGATAATAACACGTGCAAAACAATACCAGAAATTTCTTGTATTATATCTGTGAAACGTAGATTTATTACCTTGTGACTTACGTACATACATTCATACTTACTTAAACCTTGTCATATCAGGAGACAGGAAGTGTACTAGATATGAATCTGCACTAATAATAGATCAATAAGGTCAAAGAAGGGTTATAAGCTATATTATATATTTTAACTAATTTTATTTAGGCTACAAAAAATTAGCATGCTTGAAAAAAACAATATACATACATAAAACCAACAAAAAAAAATTACGCTGCTGATTTTAATTGCATCTTTGTAAAAATTTTGTATGATCATTTTCGCTCAAAATTTTGTAAATCTCAATATTTGAAAAAAATAAGTAGGTATGTTTCATCGTTCTCCTGCCTTTTCCCAACTCACTTGGGGTCGGCGCAGTATGTTTTTTCTTCTTCCATACGTCCCTGTCAGCCGTCATCTCTTCATTCACTCCTTTTTCTTTCATATCATTTCTTACACACTTTCCTTGGCCTTCCTCTACTTTTCCATCTTTCCACATTCATATTCATTACTATTTTACCCACATGCGCTTCTTCTCTTCTCATAGCATGCCCACACCACGACAAACGAGAACCTTTCAACTTTTCTACCATTGACGCAACTTTCAAACTCCCTCTAACATATTAATTTCTTATTTTATCCATTCTTGTGACACCACACATCCATCTCAACATTCGCATCTCAGCTACATGCAGTCGCTTCTCATCCATCTTCTTACTAGCTCAGAATTCTGATCCATACAATATGTCAGGTCTTATGATGGACTTATATATCCTCCCCTTCAATTTAAGGTAGGTATGCTTACTGAATAAATAAAAAGTTGAAGTAAATAATGCGATATATGAAGAGTTTTGTGAAAATACAATGACACTTTTATTCGAATTTTGTTGACCGCCGGCCCGTGAACGAGTAACATACAATGATAATAAAACATTGAACTTTCGTCGACAACCAGTAAAATAAATGTAAAACACAAATATCAAAATAAACAAAATACAAAACCTTCTGCTTGTTGCATTATTACAGTGTTCTATGTTTATCAATTAACTAGCGGCCCGTACCGGCTTCGCACGGGTGGACATTTATTTATGAAACATTTTGGCAAAACGTACAGTAAGTGCAGGACAGTAACAATTTTTGTAGATATTGATATGTTATTTAATATTGTGAAACATTTTTTTGTTCCATCATCAATAGTTTTCATAGCGCATGCGATGAAATATATTTTATAGGCATTTTTTTACACCTTGGGTAACATTATTGTAGTTTTAGTAGAGATCCTTGTTTTTTTTCTTGCAATTAAAATAGCCTATATTAACCAGTGGTAAAATAGCCTTCAAATGGTGAAAGAATTTTTAAAATCGGTCCAGTACTTTATGAGCCAATTCGTTACAAACATACTTACATACAAATCTTTCCTCTTTATAATATTAGTGTAGTAGTATAGATAAGTATAGATAATTATTTTCAAAGAAGTATCCACTATTCTTTGACAAAACTTCTCAAAAAGTTTCATACGAATGTGCAAGCAAGTTGATGTCTGTGGATAATTACCACTAAATCTTGCATGCACGTAGGGCGGGTAATTAAACGCAGTGCGTTTTACTGATGTATGTAGTGGGTAACGTGAGTTCTAAATTCTTTACTTCACTCGATTGAATTGCTCGCTAGTAGACACATTGTTTAGTCGTACTCTAAAATCGTAATTGGTCTCAATTATATCGATTACTCACCATTACTTGTTACGACACATCCTTTCGCATTTTCCGCACGATTGGAGTTTTTTATTCAGAGTAGTTCGTTACCTTATGAACAGTATTGTACGTGCATTGAAATATAACTGGAAAATATGAATACAGAAAACCGTTATTTCCCAATAAGGAATTGAAAATCAACCGTTATTCAAATATAAAGTGCTAATCGACCGTCGAATTCGTAAGATTAAAGCTCTCAAATCTATACATATAATAAAAATGTAACGGATCGCTGTCTGTACATGGAAGATATATGAGAAAAAATATTATTAGTACCTTTATAAACGCAAATAGCACCCAAAACAATGATTCTTAAATTTTTTGTCTGTTTGTCTGTGCGTTTGTGCACGCTAATCTCAGAAACGGCTTATCCGATTTAGATGTAGTTTTCACTAGTTCGTAAGATTAAAGCTCTCAAATCTAGCCTATATTTCTTCACACGTATACGGTCTATTGCACCTTCATTAACGCCTACTTTTACAGCACATTCTTGGCTTTTACATTAAGTATTATAGTATACAGAACAAAAATCAGTCTTATAATTAATGTTCGACATTATTTAACACAACTGGAAGATGACTATTAACCCACAGATAGAACGCAAAAAATTCCAACTCATAACAATTATCATTACATAAATCTATTAAAAAATACTATCCGGGGCTTCAGAACAGACTTCAGTACAAATTTCGATATTTAAAAAAAAAAATGTCTGCATGTCTGTTTATTAATTTATTCGCCAATCACGCAAAAACTACTGAACCGAATTCGATGAAAGTTAGTAATGACAATGACTCCAGGTCGAGAACACAGGCGAATTGCAAATTGTTTGAATTCCAAGTGGCTAAAGCCGTGAGCACAGCTAGTATATAAATAATTGTATTTATTATCTGATGCAGTATCACAAATTGAAAAATTTGAACTGTGATAACAAAATTTATTTTCGTCACTTGTTGCTTGATGTAAAAAAAGCCATTTTAACAGATGATATAACGTCTAGTTTAATAAAAAAAAACAACTATGAAAATGCACTAAAAAGTCGATAAATAATTACTTTATTAATCTGCTTCGTTAATTTTGAAATCGGTGCCAGCTTATGGATAACAAAGGGGTGTAAATGTACGTCGCTAATTATATTCAATTTTTTGATTATTTGTTCTTTAAAATCACCCTAGTCCTTTATTTAGTTTACATGTAATAATTACATGTAAGACTGTGATTTAAATACACAAATATTGCGATAAAAATTAGGCAGGTATTTCCATTTGTAAATAAGTACATTGATTAACGCTAGCTTGCACCGACTCCAAAGTTAACGTAGCAGATTAATAATAAGTAATCATTTATTGACTTTTTAGTGCATCTTTATAGTTTATTCTTTTGAATTTAGTTTTGTTTTAATTGAAAAAGTTTTTAAAATGCTTTTTTAGTTTAAGTATGTACTTTTAGGTATAGCTGTGAAGCCTACTTCATAGCTTTAGAAAAACATATTTGAAACACATATAAGCTTCTATACCTTTTTGAAGTCGGTTAAAAATGACATCTAATCAATAACCTTACAGTAATTTGTCAAAAACATTATATATTATGAAACCGTTTACTTTAAATATGTTAACACAGCCAGAACCAAGTTCGAACGCATGCTATTTTTAAACCAACCGAGTAGCGTAATGCATTTCCTAAACGGGTGCATATTGAGATCGTTTTTATTAGCTTTTTTTTTACTTCACCGACCAGTTCTTGCAGAGATTTTTTATAATCTAAAAATAGAAAGCCAACGGAAAGATGGCAGCCCTGAATTCTTTGCAGTTTTATCACTTTAACCTTTATTTAATAACTCGAGCTAAGGATACTAAAGTGTTATATTAGTTAGTATAACATATTAAAAGCCCTTTGAAGAACACATAATAATTTTTTTGAGATTATTGATTTTGAAGAAGATAGTGGAAATGTACACCTTGATAAAAGCTTAGTAACGAGATTTAAAAATACATAAAGGATAAAACGAAATAGAATCAAAATAATAGTACGTCATTAAAGATCTCCATTTTCGTCGATTTATCTAGTAATGCGTTAACAAATAATAATTTCTGTAACGATTTTGTGATTCTTCTAGCTTTGTACATTAATATAGAGTTTGCCTTTGATGAATTATGATTAGTTTTTCTTAATACCATGTTACCTCTAAGTAGCATTTACAGAAATAATGATAAACATGACTGAGTTATAATAAAATCGAAAGCTAATAGAAGTTTAAAAAAAATTACTTCCCTTTTCAACAGGTGGCTTTCATCACTCTGTAGGACTCAATGTACTGGAAGGTCTTCGCGATAAATACGGTGACTTGGTTCGTCTGACCAAAGCGTCGAAACATCGTCCGGTGCTTTATGTCTTCGACCCAGAGATAATGCAAGAGGTAAGTGTTTATCTAAACTTTTCTAATCTATTCTGTTGTATGTTGTAAAAGTAACTTTATAATTAACGTGTTCAAAAGCAAACAATACTACCACAACTAAAAATATAATAACATGTTTTTTGCGTATGAATAAATTTTACAAAACCCGTTATGTTTGTTATTCAAAATTTCAGATCAAATAATACTTTGATACTTTATAATTAATTATAATTCAGAGACGTGCTTTTTTACGAGCTATTCGTTATCGAATGTGGAATGTTGTTTCACAGTTGTTACCTTTTTGAACTGTGAGACAGTCTGTAAAAAAATATGTCGCAGTTTCTCGTTGGTAGGCGTACTCTTTACTTCTTTGACACGTGTGTAGTATGCCAATATAAAACAAGTTTCTATTTTTATTATTATTCTAAACACATGAACTGTTTATAATTTTAATTTGTGTATACGTTTAAATGTAGAAGTTATTTGCAAAATATTACTGTAAAAATCATTAACTTTATTACAAAAGTAAAAAATGTAGTATTTTATTTTAACCCCTTGAGCACTAACCTGGCGTTGACGCCAGCTTTCCATTGTTTTCCTATTGTCTCATTTTTATGGGTAATCGACATATTAATATGGTTGAAGTGGGAATTAAGTAATCTATTTTATCATATCGACGGTCCCTACGTACAAAGCGACATGTCAAAAATGAGACTTGACCGACAGGGTTATCTATCAAGTTTTTCATGAAAACATGACAATATATATATAAAGTGAATAGCACCATAAACTTCAAAAATCGAATAAAACATTGCAGAAAAAATAAATATTAAAATGTAAATAGATAAATTTTTAGAGTGATTTGAATATTCATTACGCTCTCCTGTGAACCTCTGTTTTTTAGACATGACGCTTTGTACGTACGGACCGTCGATACTATATAATACACAGGTATATAGTCTACTCAATTATAAATGTCCATTGTAATACAGTTATTTATAAGCTAACTCAAAAGGAACAAACAAAATGCAGAAACCAGTCGTAATAGGTCACTAGGTTACTCTGAACTAAATTGAAAAAACTTATGTCATTACGTGTTCCTCATATGGATTCAATCGCTCTTATTTGAACATTGATACTTAGTAGCGCCTACAATTTTGTTTCCGTGAATTATTTTTAACATAAAAGCTCAGTTGCTATGAGACCTAATGATTCCTCCGATTCCTAAATTCTTCCTCAAGTTCAGCTCTATGTTATACCGAAAATTAACATGAAAATCAATTAAATACATTTTAAACAGATAAAAATTGCTTAGTTAACACTGTTACTTAAGACTGCTTATTTTTATTGTCCATTAAATTCATATTGAAAATTTACTAAATATCGAATTATTTAATAACACTGGAACGTGCTTCGTTGAGACGGTGTTGGATTTCGACCTAGGACCATGACACGCAGACATAGGGCGGCAACATTTTCTAAACCTGAAAATTTGAAAGCTGAAAAAAACCAGATCTAACCCAAAAACTAAACTAATGTAATTTTTATTACACGGGAACTCAATATAATTTAAAAGTGGCACATCTAACAGGCCTTTTTTTATTGTCGAGGGGAAATGCATTTACGCACTACTATTAGTAAGACCAGAGTCCACCAATGCAATAGGTAAGGGGACACGGAGGGACGAACTCCGTGCCAGTGCGGGACTCACCCGGGCGTGAAGCGCCCGGAAATACCCACTAAAACCCCCCAGGGTCGTCCGCCGCATTTGGGATGGGGCGACACGGGGTGGCTTTCGCAAGCACCGCGTCGCCCCCTGCGGCGAACCCACCGGGCCTCGTCCGTGCAATGGCCCAATGGGGATGGGAGAGGAATACTTCCCCACCCACCTCTTCGCCCACCTCTCGTAAGATGTATGACCTAGATAGGTCAGCCAGCCGGGGGACATCTAACAGGCCTAGGCATAGCAAGCCTAAATCTGCGTTTGCTTTGCGGCAAACACCTGGAGCAGACGAAATGCATTAGAATGTCTTTAACGTTTATTACAATTATAATTATTTGAAAATCTTCCTCAAACGTATAAATATCACGCGGATAAACTAAAATCCAATTTTTTAAAATTTTTATAGCCAAGAATTTCACCTCAATCTAACTTGATATTAAATAATCATTTGCAGCTGCCTTTAGAGTTATACTGATTCAACTCACACAAAGTCAAACGAACCTTATCCATAGATTTCAAACTTATGGATGAGTAATGACAATGTCGCAAGAAACAGAAAACGCCATAGCCTTAGCATTCACTTATAACTTCTAGCCAATAGAGCCAAATCTAATAAGGTAGTTGAAACAAAATCATTAGAAAGTAAACATTGCATTAATAAGCGTCCGTGTAAAGCATATGTTAATTTGTTTTTTTTTTGCATAGTTTTTCGAGGTCAACCGTATTCAGCAAACGGTACTATTAGCTTTCGCGGCAAACAGTCGTCACTCGATACTCTATTTACAAATTCTACTTTTCTAACTGGGTGATTTTCTAACATAGTGAAAGTGTTTAGTCTAGACTGGTAGCGGCCGAGTAGGTACATCTAGTCCCTTGTATTTCGTTATAGTGCACTGTTTTAAACCGGTATATAGGAGTACAAAGATCGAGAAAGATTTATGCGCTATTTATGTCTATGTCCAAGTGGAAACGTGTTAGGAACGTAATTGAAGAAAATGAATAATATATTTGAAAAATAAAAAACCTATTTATCAAAAACATTTTCTCATTATCCTAAGAGAACGTAACTTATTTACAACAAAGATGACATTTTCACAAAAAGTCAATAATTTTGGGTTGGAATATAAAAAAGAATCATCATCGGAAAATCTCAATTTCTATAAAAACGGAGATTAGAAAAAGTGAGAAATTGTTGAAAATCAATAATTATTCAAAACGGTAAATTTGAATTTCAAATTTAATCCATCTTATCGCAAATAAGCGTTATACGTATATACGATTAAATGTTATATTCTTATTTACGTGAGATTATATAGCCTGTAATACCCAAATGGGACATTGACCAACGGACTCATTTCGATTAGCCCATTTATGAATAGCCTGTATAGTGGCGTTCAACTACTAGTAATCATAGCAAAAGCGTCTATCGGTAGATATCCTTCAATCAATAGGAACCTTGTCACTACTTATAACATACTTACCACAAAGTGAACTCTTAGGAATTTATTAAAGCCATACACTACATTGAAATAATATTATGATGCTCTTATCGTTCTGTTCCTAAATTTAACTTTAACTGTACTTTGTTCTGTTCTAAGCCTTCCATTAAAAATGGCAGCATTGAACTATAATTAAAAACTATAAACGAGCCACCAACCCATCTGATCACCGTCGCTCGTCGCTCCTCATTATTGTTCTCTCTTTCACTCTCACACGCAAATTAACAACGCATCTCGCTCATGTGTTTCGTAGTGCTAATGAAATGAAATATAACGAAGTAGCATTTTCTTGATATAGTAATATATGTTTAGCACTCATGCGTGAAAAGAAACGTTCTTTCCTTTCCCTTACAGTAGTAGGTATAGTGTAATTCGTACATCATCAATGAATACAAAAAGAAAGTGTATTAATTATATTCAAGCATTGTAGCTTGTTGTAGTGACGTCCAACCGCGTTAATGGATGGTGCGTAACTAAGTGAATATCGGGCAATTACCTTACTTTTTTACATTACAAAAATACATCGCAGGTTACGCATCTATACTTATAGAAGCATCTAAGCAGTGGTGTAGCTTCTCAAAGGCTAGACACCCTATTCGAAGGCCTGCTTCACACTAAATGGGACCCTCCGATTCTGGCCACTAAGCTAGCCAACTCAAACTTGAGATAACTTCTCCAAATTTTAAGAACCCAAGTCTTATTTTTTAACGTGGGTGTATGCATTTACCCATTTTCCGGATTAGAGCTAGTAGGGGGTATGTAGGACTTGCTCGGCGTGAAGCACCGGGAATACCCACTAAACTTCACGGTGCCGTTTGTTGTGCCATTCACGGGGTGATACGGTATTGATCCATGCTCCGCGTCGCTCCGGCAGCAGGCCTCGTCTCTTATCTCAAACACAATTGGGGGGCAGCCCGACACTAGCTGCCCCCCACCGTCTGTCAGCGACAACTCTCTTCCTCACGGACCTCCATTCTCCAGATTACAATTGTACTACAATAGGAGCCGGAGGGCGAAAGGGCATCACTGACTCATAGAAGAACCGCGCTCTCCTCCCTCCTCACCTCTGGCGCTTTAGTGGCGCCACCACAGACTCTAACTCTCACTCTCTCTCCGATCCCTATTTCTGCAACATAACATGCTCGCAGAAGGAGGCCACCAAGGTTCCAAGTCCAACACAACTATAATTATGGCAATTCAGTTGAAATCAATTCTAACTTGCAGGGAATTCCTCATCTAAATTCTGTTGTTTCTATAGTGTTACTTAATTTACTTATTGAGTACAGCTTACATTATTTTTATTTTTCTATAAACTGTTGCTTGAAAGATAACATCGAGTCTCATGAATAATTTAACATAACAAGATTCGTGTAGACTTCACACAAAAAAACATTTTTTCCTTATATTGCTTGCTCCAGGGCATATGTTTATCTGGCTACGCTACTCCACCTAAAGATATAGTGGAAATAGAATTTTTATTTGCAAGCAATACCGCAAGCACATCTAGTAATGTATGGTAATTACACCTCTAGACCGCGTGATATCAGAGCTTTTTTTTCATCAGTTTATCACATCATTATCGATATATCATTATGATGTGGGTGTAAGATATAAATTTTGATTATATCTTAAACTCTTTAATACTGGTCTTATTACCTGTAATCTTTGTGATATTGTATTTCGATTACAATATGTTTTGTTTATATTTTTTTAGGTTATTTTAAACAATTGTGAATTATGTAATTCACAAATTATTTAACTGGTAAGTTTTGCCTTTTTCAACAATAATGAATTCTTCTTATAATTGTTCAATTATTGATATTTTGTAAAAAGTCAAGCTTAAGAATGTTTTTTTTTTGTTACTTTATAAAAAAATTAGAATAGTTGTATTCACAAAGTTAAACGTTGTACTTTACTTTATGCATTCGATCTGTGTGTTTGTTTTGAAAATGTTAAGTAAAAAAAAAAATATCTGTCAATTTGTTTATTCATATATAATTATTTATTACTCTATTGTTCTTACATCTGTCCTAATATTCTTCGTATTTCATATAGTCATAGGTTTCAATAAGATTAAATAATTTATTAATAAACACCACCTAACAGTTATAGATGACAGAATTATTGTTATCATTATCATATAATAATTTGTTAGGCACGAGCACAGATAGCAGTGTAAATATATATCAGTCGAAAATTTATAAATGGCGATAATGCAATAATAACGTATGTGTAAAATAATTTAGAACGTTTATTTATTTTGTCTATCGTCATAAAAATATTTATAATACTGTGTTTTACTCATTAGTAACTTTAGCGTTAATAGAGGTTATCTATGGTTATTTTCTTGATTTTTTCTATAAATCCTAATTCTACAATTGATAGATAGTTTAAATATGTTTAAAATTAACATTTCGATCATGTATCTCTACGTAAAGATTGACAGTAGGAACATAAATGTTAATTTGAAAAAAAAAAAACAAAAATACAGAGGCGATGAATAGAAACAAAACGAGTTATAACAAAAGGAGTCTTTATTTACTTACGTATTTAACGTTAATAATCGAAGTTACGTATACATCAATATTCTTTAGGACATTTTTTTATAAAAGTTATCGTTGAATACAAAGACAATATAAATACAAGAGCTGTTATCATACATTGACGTATAAAAAGGTTATGTTTATGTATCTATGGTATCGTAAAGTTTATCAAGTTTATTTGGAAGCCGGTGCGTCATTTCGCTCGCAGCGCTGCACCGCGCCGCGCCACGTCGTTCAAATAAAGAAACATTCGGTCGCACGCCGTCGTATCGTGTATTAAACATCGTAGTAGCCAATTCAAACAATGTTTTATACTCTTTATTTACATATTATCGAAGGCGTCATAATAAAAACGCGTGTACGATTTACATTATATTCAACCGTGTAAAATATTCTTCGTTAATTTAAAAAAATGCAACATGTGTATTTAAATTATAGTAACAAGAAATTAAAATTCATCATCTCCCTATTCTTAACCCATTTTCATTTGGGATCGGCGCAACATGTATTTCTCTTCCATTCATCTCTATTTGAAATCATAGTACATTCACTCTTTTTCTAAACATATCATCATTCACTCAGTCCTTCCTTATTTTCTTTGGTCTTTCTATTCCCCTATACCTGGCCACATTCATACGAAATACCTTTATTAAAATATAAACATCTTTAGAAATTAAAATTATAACATAAATATTAAAACAGTTTGAAAGTGAAAATTACACATATTTACGTAATTATGCACATAATTTAAGACTATCTCTTAGCGCTAAGACTATAATGATTAATAGTAATTAAGCTGATATTTCTTAAAAAAAAAAGAAACCGCTCGTAGCTGAATAAACGAAAAACCTCATTCAATATTTTTAGTGTTGTCAAAACTTGTTCTTTTTTTTAGTAATATCACTGTTCAAGTTCCTTGTACAAACATGCGGCTTGTAAGTAACTGTTGTCATGTCATGTAAACAAGAAATATCGCATGGCGACGTCCGATTTGACATAAATTGTCTCTCATTTGTTGTATTTATATAACTGGAGCGTCCATCATTCTGCTTATCAGTACACCAACGTACTGTAAACAAACTGGACAGAGTAAGACGAGGTTAGTTTTATGTATAAATTAATATCGTGCGCATCCTGTAACAGTCTGTAATAGAGATTGGAATGCGTCATAAGAATGTATGTTCATGTTTTTAATGATTATAATAGATGAAGTAAGTACATAGTGAGCCAGTGGGTTATTTAGCGTGAGAAGTGAAGGTCATTCGAAACCAAACCAAAGTGTAGTGTATGTAGATTAACTTACAGGCGGTTTCAATATGCGGCCTCAATCGGTTTTTTTTTTTTACTTTCGGTTTACTAAAAAACAAAATGTCAATCCTTTTTTGAAAAAAAAAAAAAAAAAAATAGCAATAAAATAACTGAAGTGTGTGAAAAATCGAAGATGTGAGTAAATATAACTTATGTTTTATTGAACTAATAATTTTTCAAGCACGGAATTACACTCGGACAGAGTCGCAGGCACAGCTAGTATGATTTTATATTGGTGCATATAATTATCTAACTTGTTGTATTAACTAATAATATTAATCTATGACTTTTTTTACATCTCGAAGAACATTGTGCGACTGCGTGACGCCAGTGCTACGGGGTCGTTCCTAGCACGGTTCCGATACATGTTAAGTTCTACTACATACGTCATCGAAACTACCGTGTAAATTTATTGATTTACTAGCAGCGTGCCCGCGGCTCCGCCGGTCCATTGAGTCGTATTTTGTTCACTGTTTCAAGAGTTTCAATGTTTCTTTTTATACCGAACGTTAATTATTTTCGTAAAATAAAATTAGGCTATATTAAACGGAATAACTTCAGGTATCTGCCAAAAAGGAGGGGGGAGAGGTGGTTACTGCGGTAGCAGTAATCACCCCTCTTCCTCCCGGATGGTAAGGCTTCTTTTAGAGAGGCGGGTGAAGAGGTGGGGGGGGGGATTTCTCCCTCCATCCCCATTGGGCTGATGTAGGACGGGCCCATTGAGCTTGCCGCAGGGGGCGACGCGGAGAATGCTAACAGGATCCCGTATCGTCCTCATCCCAAATGCGGCGGGTGGCTCCGGGGGGTTTTAGTGGGCATTTCCGGGCGCTTCAAGCCCGGGTGAGTCCCACACTGGTACGGAGACGTCCCTCCGTGCCCCCTTACCTATTGCATTGGGGGACTCCAGTCTCACTAATGCAATGTAAGGTAAGGTAAGGATAGTACGTAAATGCATTTCCCCCAGTCAAAAAAAAAAAAAAAAAAAGGTATCTGCCAAAAAAAGTCCAGCCTAAATCGGTGCAGCAGTTCCGAAGATTAGCCGGGGCAAACAAACAGGACAGACAGACAAAAAATGTTTAAAATTATGTTTATGTTATAGGATCTACCGTCTAAACATTCGAATTTAGTAAAAAGTTATTTTTTTTTTTATATATTACAAACAGACACTTTAATTTTATTTATTAGTAGCTATAGATATAAATATTATCACTTTCGTCATAACATTATTACGCCCGTCGATAAATATTCTAGTTGACCTACTACTATAATTATATGTACATTTAAATTACCTCATTTACACAGTCAATTTTTTTTTACTTCACATTTTTGTAATATAAATTGTATCGAATAAGAATAAAGTCAAAATCATATATATTATATAAAAATCAAGGATATTTTTTTTTACCGAGCTAATGCTGTTGACCGGAAGAGCCTTTACAACTTCACCGAACTTTGTGGGCGAGTGCTGAAGGCACTCAGCCGCAAAAAGGTAACTAGCACAAGGGTTCGAAATTCGGCTTGGCCGCTACCTATACATAAAAATTCACCCGGAATTTGATCCTAGCTAAAAAACCCTACATTTTTTATTCTTAAATAATAATAAAAAAAGGTTCCTTACAGGACCTTAGTACCTGCGTGTTATATGCAGTGTTGTGCGTGTAATGCTCAATGCATGGTCAGTGTGACTGTATCGCGCTGGCGGCGACGTCAAGAGCCTCCCCAGTTGGGGAACGAGGCACGTCTTGGGTCGCCGCCTGAGGGGGAGAGTGTGCGGGAGCAAAATTAGCCGCCTGTCTAACAATCAAGGAATGATGATTTACAGTTTAATACGTTTAATCGCATACGACTCTAGTAGCGGCCCAAGATATGCTTCGATCTCCAACTCTTGCATTCTCTTATCTTGTCTGTTGAACGTAACAGACAAAGAGTTAAAGAGAATTGCCTTTTATAATATGCAAATAACAGTTATTGAAGTGTCTGCTTGTAATGTCAAAATAATATTTTTTTTACTAAATACATACGAATGTATATACGGTACCTATAACAAAAATACAATTTTTAAAATTTTTGTCTGTCTGTTTGTTTGTTACGGATAATCTTCGGAATGACTGGACTGATTTTGATGGGATTTTTTTCAGTAGATAGCCGAAGTTACTCCACGTAACTTAGGGTACTTTTAGTTTTCGAAAATAATTAGGGTTCCGCTTTAAAAAATTAAATCTCATAAAAATTTCATTAAATCCGATTCAATGTACAGTTTTTTTACAAGTGTTTGAATTTATTAAAATATTTTTACTTTATCTTAGTACTATAAAAAAATTATGAAAATGATTAGAGTTCCGTATAATAAAATTGAAACGCAGCGAAGAACATATGAAACGCGGGCGCAGCCGTGGCCACAAAGCTCGTATAAAATAAATCCTTCACAATCTATAGACGCGATATTAATAATACTAACAGATAATGCACCGATCTTAAGTTCATGACATACTACTGTTTATAGATAAGGCTATCGTAAAATAATAACCCGCCAAACTAGTACTTATGTAGTCACGATAATATTTATACCGAATATCATTATTGTGTATACGTCGACAGACGTTTGGCGAGTTTGTTGACATTATGTGTGTCTACATTTACACCGTAGTGTAATATATAAATTAAATATTCGTATCAGAGAAATTTATTCGTCTAAATAATTAAAATTAATATTTCTATCTTCGCCGTATATTGTTCTTAAAGCATTCATCTGATTATGAGAGTTATTCTAAGTACGTACGCTTGCAAAGTTTCCTGAAAAAAAGTTCTTTTCGTTGTGTTACAAACTATTATATAGATATTTCATAGTATCAAGTAATTATTTGTTTAATCTCGGCCTATACATTTTTATCAAAGAACCACATACTTTATAAGAAATATACAAACTTCTTTTGGGTTTTGTTCTACAAATATAAAGTTTGGGATCATTAATAGCTAACCATGTATGTATAACATTATTTTAGACTTTTAACATGATTCTCAGAATCGACATCCTAAAATAGAAATATAAACAACTCTAATAAACTGTTAATAATCTCAATAATTAGGAAATAATATTTAACGTAAATAAGATAGATATATCAAACTTCAATTCTATATAGAATGAATCATGAATCGTATATTATCACTTATAACTTAGCTATTTCAGTAAAACGTTTAACAAATATCGGATTATTACGGTTCATAAACATTTTTAAAGTTTTTTTTATCTCATCACGTTTTTAAACACGATGGAAGATTCTAGAATACTGATTCAAATTCTATATGTAAATAAATTATTTTTAGTATAAGTGTACGAGAATATACAAACATAAATATTCCATTTTATTTGTTTCTTACTCTCTCATATCATCAAATAACAAACGAATATAAATTAATCGCACAGTATTCTACGACATTATAAATATAAAAAACCAACTCACATTAATTTTGTGTTGAAATGACATCTCAACCACTATTCCTTACAGTTAAAGAAAACATAAATTTTAATTTATTTTATCGTTAATTTCTTACTGAGCTTTAATTGTACCATATTACAATACGGTGTAATGCACGTCCAGTAAACATCATGCGAGCACGTGTCCTTGTAATAAATAAATTAGTATCAATTTATTACATCAATAAAAATGTAAACATTAAAAAAAAACTTTACGTATGGATTAGGTATTTAGAATGTTACATAACATTATTTTTTAATTACCGCTTATAAATCTTTGACATTGTTTACGTAAATCACGCAGAATCACATGATTCTGTTTATACTGAAGCACCAGATCCGAGAATGCGATGCGAAGAGATGACTCAGTTGGCAGTGGAGTCGGATTTCGAATCACGAAATCTAGGTTCGAACGCACTTATCCAATTATATACTAATTAAGTGTCAGCTTTCTGTGAAGAAAAACATCGCGAGGAAACCATAGCATGGTGGTAGCACGACATTTTCTAATAATATCATCTTTTTTACCACCCTTAAGTTTGAAAACCTGTCACCAAGCACTGGTAGATGCATTCCGGCAACACTTTCAAAGCGATTTGATTAGTAAGTTTATCATTCTGAACTATATCAACACAATTAGTAAGGTGATATTGTGGTCATTCAGCCAACCGATCAGTCTCTCTCCTCCGGAATTCTTGTCCCTACAAGAACCCAAGGAGGAGACGGGCGGGATCTTTTGGCTGGTGGCGCAAAGTGGCTGTCCGCATTGTAAATGATGCAGGTACCACCAATTCCATAGAACCGCTTCAATTACGCAGGGACATAGCCTCTCTAAGCATTTTCTACCGCTTGTGTCATGGCGAGTGTTCTGA
This sequence comes from Samia ricini, assembly GCA_014132275.2. Lineage (NCBI taxonomy): Eukaryota > Metazoa > Arthropoda > Insecta > Lepidoptera > Saturniidae > Samia > Samia ricini. Next base: position 3,229,837 of record AP028164.1, on the reverse strand, counting down.
AGAGCTCTTTGATCTGATCCCCTCCTCTCCATTCCATAACAGAACCACGCGGGCAGGACTTCGGTGTCACGGTTTCACGGTGACACCCATAACTTCAAGAACCAAAAAGTTTGCTGACTCCTACTTTTGTCGCACTGTGAGGTTATGGAACCGTCTTCCTGTCAGCGTGTTCCCTCCTTCATATGATATTGGGTCCTTCAAAAGAGGCGTGAAGAGGTATTTAAGCAGGCCAGCATGACAGCGATGACTGGCAGTGAACTCTGTTCAGTGTCAGTCATCGCTGTTTTGGATTGTACTGTGCTTACCATCAGGTCCAGTGCAGTCACTGTGCTGTCCATTATAAAAAAAAAAAAAAAGTGGGGGGTTACTTTGTACCGAGCTTCCCCTTGGACGGAAGATAGGGGAGTTAACCCCGCATGGCAGGCTATGCCTTTCACACCTTTTAGTCGGGCCTGCTGCTGAGGCGATGGGAAGCATGTTGCTCAATCCTGATTCGCCCCACCCAAGCGGCGGATGGTACTGTGGGTTTAAATGGGTATTTTTGGTGCTTCACGCCGGGCGTGTCCCTCATACCCCCCTGGCATCTCTAATCCGAGAGGTAGCACTGCAGGATTAAGGTTGGCAGAGGGCAAGCGTAAATGCATTTCCCACGTAAAACAGGTGACATTATGGTCAATAAATAGGAGGTATATTAGTGCAAAGGATCAACGCAAGATTCCATAATAATTAAGAATGATTCTATATTGTTCCAGATATACGAAAGTAAAGCAACTGAATCGCCTAAATTCGATCGCTCGCCCCTTTGCCAGCACAGGAAAAACGTAGGCAGCCCTTGTCCGATACACAAGTAAGTCTATCATATAAATTTTGTTTTATTTATAATTTCTTCATTACAGTCGCAGAAAGATACATGTAGATCCTAAAAATAGGAAAAATCTACGAGCAGGTTAGAGTTTTGAATTTTCTGATCCTCATTTTAACTAACACTTCGCCGGTTTGAATGAAGTTTTCACTGTCACATAGATCATGTCTTCTTGGCTTGTATATAAATAGGAGAAATAACGATAATAACAGTTCAAGATATTTTTCATATTTTTAGTTAGTATCTAAAAAGCTCAATAGAAAAAAAAGGAAAAATTCCGTAAATTACTTTTTTTTATAAATAACTGGGATTAAAGTGGTGAATTTGAAAATGCTTTATGAGAAGCTTCTTATGAATTATAAAAGCTACCACCGGTTCGAAAAAAAAACTCACTAATCGAGTAGAACCGGCAAGAAACTCGAATAAACTACCTATTGATCGTAATAAATCTAAAGCGAGCGAACTATAAGGGATAGCTTGTATAATTTACAAGATATAAATTTCCTCCAACGATATAGGTAAATCTATATTAATAATAAAATTGTAAATTTCACGTGTCTGTACATTTCAGATTTTTGGAAAAACAATTTATTGCAAGGGGCTAAAAAATAGGTAATTAAACACATTTCTATCATTTTTAGAAATGTCTGTCTGAATCAGTTAGAAAGTACTAAGTATACTTAGTAAAAGAATTATAAAGCATATTTCAGAGTAACATCAAAACTTTATTTCATTAAAATCGGTCCACTCAATCAAAAGTTATAGTAATTTGAATGACACGCGGCGACTTTAGTATGAAAGAAGAGTTTCTAAGTAAATGCGTTTTATTCTTAATCGAGAACAAAAAATTGATGGATTGATTAAAATTGAACAAAAAGACATAATATAATATTTACGTATAGTATAAAATAATAAATATCTAAACATAGTAAATAAGAAAACAATATTTGATATTCAACTTTCACGCAATCGTCTAGGCATTTTAGGTGTCGTATTAAGTAGTCATTTATTGGAAGTAGTGAACTGAATTTCAATTATAATATCAAATACGGCGCGGAACATATTCTAGCTAAACCTACCCGTATTGAAAAGGAATCTCTCATATTTCTAGCATGTAATGTGAGGCATAGAACTGTCACTGAGTTAACTTGAGAACTGATCCGGCTGTCTATCAGATTTTGACGGATTAGGGAGATGCACCCCGTCTATACGTAGTTTGCATTTCGATGCTATCAATAGTTAAATAGTATAGATTAAGGAGCGGTAAGCAGTGTGCGGACAAGTAAAATCAAATTCGCCCCAGGTGGTTAATAAATGTGACGCAATAATATTTAAAACCAACAAATGTTTTTGTAACAAAGTTCTCACTTCACTTCTTATGAGAATGGCGACATGCGTAATGTACACAATTCTGCCAGTGTCAAGTAGGCAATTAGATTTTGGAACGAATAAAATTCCGGTCAGAAGCTCTGATTTGTTTCTTATAAAAATGGGGCATGTGTGAGGTACATGATTCTGACAGTGTCAAGCGGTTAAATTTAAATGAAGGAGATTGGTCGGTTGCAAATTCTAGTAGTTTCTATTGAAGTTAACTAACCAAATTTTGCGTATAAGCCGAGTTACCTAAAACAAAATGGACAATACAACATTCAGAATAACACCACCACTAACAAGGTTCTCTAACAGAGACCAAACTTTTGTTAAAGTATTAAAAACAAAAATCGTAAAAATACAATCAAATTTTATTATTCCCTCAAAAACATTTACAAAATATAGCTTATAACAAAGGTTCCAAGCTAATGAAAAAATATAAATATCTACCATTAAAAATTTTATATCGCTTTCGTTCACGGTTCTTTCTAATATAACACGAAACTATAATAGTTAGAACCTGTAGAAATGTAGTCATAGTGACTCGATTATATACATCATTTGTAGTGACAGAATAATCTTTAACCCGGATTATATAACATTTTTATAAGTAATTTATAATCAGTATATGTTAAGTGATCCTTACATAATAACATAAGGCAATGTCTTTCTGTCCATTCGTATGTCGAAAATCGCGCATAGAATTCAGTGTTTTTTTTTTATTACAGATATATTTTTCATATTACATTATGTTATATCAGTTAAGAAAAGTTGAAAGAAAATCGTTTCTTGTAATATGGTCATGTTATGAGAAGAGAGAAAGCGCTTGTAGATAGTAATTAATATGAGTGTGGAAGGACGGAAAAGTAGAGGAAACCCAAAGAAAGTATGAGGGGGGTGTATGAGGAATAGCATGAAAAAAAAAAATGAAGAGATGACGGTTGATAGGGACGTATAGAAGAAAGCAACATACCGCACCGACCCCATGTGAATTGAGAACAGGTCATGAGAATGGTTATATCTGGAAATAAACGTAAATAAAAAATCGACAAAATTATGACTATCATCATCGACCTTCCAATATTTTATATGAACCATAGAATATCTTTAGCTGTTACAATGCAGTGAATTGTGAATACTAATTCTTATTCGCGAGCGGAGTCACAGGGTATATCTAGTCAGGTACAAAAGCATAAAGTGCGCGAGCGTTTCACGGCTCGTTGCATGAAAATCATTTGCATCGTTCGTGTTCTCACAAAGAGAGATAAAATGCATTAACTTAATTTTATCAAGTGAATTTACTATTTACGATAAATAATACCATCGTCCGACACAAAAAATTGACACGATAAGTCAAGGCTTACATATGCGTTAGTTAAAAAAGTAATGACGCCATCTTGTAATTCTTTTAATTGAGACATGGTTTGACATTTTAGAGAAAGAAATATTAGTAGGTACGTTTTACTTGTAATTTACATAGTAATTTTGTTTCTAACTTATACTTATATTAGAATCGTGTACTCCCTTTAAACTTTACTGTAAAAGTGAAAATTTTAAAGTAAATTGACTTTTTAATTTCAATTCGGAAATACTTCAGTTATAAACCAAAACAAAAAATATAAATATCGCTATGTGTACGTGCTCAAAAAGTCAAAGACGTACATGACAATTACATTATTTTGAAAAATGATTGGAGCATAAAATATATTTTTTTGTTCACAGTGGTGAATCCAAGGCAATATGGACCGGAATAAAAATGCTTCTGCATGAAGGTTCACTTATCAAGAACTACGATTTAGCTTTCGATGACATAGCAGCAGATGTCACTCGAAGGTGAGATAACATTCTAGGGAGAAAATTAAAAATATTTTACTGATAAAGAAATAAATATAGAAGACTTTTACTAAACGCTTTTACTAAATGCTTAACATTATTTGTTTTTGTTTAATTTGTTTTATGAGATACCCCTATAGGAGTTGTGTTGCATATTATTAGTGTCATGAATGTGTTATGGATTTATTTTAACACTAAATTATCAATTTTCCACACAAACCTCACTTATTTTAAGTAATTATACAGTTAACCTGCAAATTAGTTCAATAATGATAGACGCATTATAAACTTACGTCAATATCCCACAGGAATGAATCCACAAATGTAAATTGTACACATTGGAAATAAAATATTGTTGGTACATATACCTACTTATTTTATTTATGGAACATTTATTAATGTAATATTTAATATATATTTCTTTTATAGGTTAGGTGAGTTACGTCACTCGGTAAATACTTTGAATGAAGAATTAGAGACTGAAATGTATCGTTGGGCTGTCGAAACTATTGGAATGACCGTGTTTGGCATCAGGCTTGGATGTCTCGACGGTGATTTGCAGCCTAAAGTAAAGTTAGTATAGAGATATGATTAAAAAAAAACATAATACCAAATTATTATTTTATTTTTTTCAGTTACAACCGTCGATAAAATATATAGAATATATAATAGATAAGTGCTATCTTCTAAGTAGAAAACATCTCTATGCTTATATTATAATTTGCCAGTCTTTATTTATTTTTTTCATCTGGCAATGAAAGTATCTTATCTATGGGCAATATTTATAACATATGCGTATTAATTATAACATTTTTCATCTACTAATTATATAATTTTGTAAAATTGTTTTCCTTATTAACGTTTATCATTTATGGTGGCTTATAAAGAATTAATAATTAAGGGAGAATGTTTATTATAATGATTTAAAAAAAAACAAATGTTTAGAAATATTCTAAAGGCCTCATGTGTGATGTTTGAATGATAACATTATATCAAAAGATTTAAGCACTTTTTCACCATACAACCATGTATAAAGGAAGAATGGCTACTTATATAAAATTGATTTAATTTTGTTGCTGTCTGTCTGTGTATACCATTTGATTCGATTACTATTTTGATGTTTTTGATTTAACAAAAGAGTATTTATCAATTAAATACAACTTTAAACTCTTTTCTAGAAACCCGCAACAAACCGAAGATTCATCACCGTCAAATCGTACCACGGTAGAAGCGACACCCGGCTGAAAGACTTGTACGCTGTTCAAAAGACATCGCCGATGGTAACTTCTTAGTCCGCAATGAGAATACTCTCAAAACTAACTCGGACACTTTCAACAGTGCTTTGAAGACATATGACAGACATTTTAGGTAAGCGAGCATTAACAATATGTCGGTATATCTACCTATAGATATTACGTATATATAATCCATTTTAGATTCGTTAATTAAAGATACAAATTGAGGAGTTTTGTGTTTACGTGATATAATTTAGGTATTGTATTAAAATAATCACACGGAGCGTTAATTGTGTTATCTCCTAATAATTAGTTAGAAAGAAATCTTTAACAAAGGGCCGCCATTTTGTTTAAAGCGTTGCATGCTAAGTGTTGCTAAAGTCGGACTTTAAAGTTACCGAGTCTATCATAAAAATCGCTTAATGAGATCATAATTTGTTAATGACAGTGTGGCGGATAAAACATCTCTGTAACTAAATGACATTAAGATCGCTATTTTTTGCGTCATGGTGTCATAAAACCCGCATTAAAGCCTAACAATATTTTTGACCTCATATTACCAGAGAATTGAAATCGATAACGTAGTTAACGGATAATAAATAACTTCTTTTTTTTAAATTTAATAATTAAATATATTTTTCAGTTTAACTGAACATTTCCTCTTCAAAGCCCTGGACAGACTTAGTTCTACTGAATTGAAACCGGAACAAATATTACTTGATAAGTTACGACCATTAGAGGATCGGATACTGCCGTTAGCTGCCGACATGCTGCTGGCCGGAGTCGAACCTGTGAGCTTCTATAAATATTTTATCGAAAAATACACATCCGTAATAATTATCATTCGCTAAGATGATTTATTTTTAATGCATGCTAATGTTAAGTCACTTTATAAAACTATGCAATTATTATTACTCTTACCCTTCTCCTTTTACCTTCCCCATCTCCTTTACTTTCCCTTTTTCCTTCCCTGGCCCCGAAATTTTTCCTACACAATCCCTCCTTTTTTTAGATGCATTAATTAATCTCTCCATATATATCCGCACCTTTACTTATTGTATCCAATAGTACTTATAACCTGTTTTCATATTTATCCCTAAACGACCCTAAGCATGTTTTACCAGCTATTTGCTCCACTCGGCCCAAACAGTTTAAAACCTTTACGAATTGGAATCTTTTCCCTACAGTTGACCCAAACGGCCCTGAGCATGTTCTACCAACTGTCGCTCCACGCGGCCCAACAGCAGCGGGTGCACGACGAGGCGAACTGGTCGGTCGCTTCGAGGGACGCCGGGGCCCAAACCCCCGACCTGTCGTACGTGAAGGCGTGCGCCAAGGAGGCAATGAGACTGCATCCCATAACGGGTGGGGTGGTTCGGAGGAGTAGAGATAGCCTCGTCGTTGCCGGCTACGAGATCCCAGCCGGGGTAAGTTTTAACAGTAACTTGAATTTTAACAACATCCATTTTACAATGCGTTTGTATTTTTGTTGTATTTGTGGATTGTGTGTCATTTTTTTTAAACTAAGGGACACCGGTTAAATTGTTGAAAAGAAAAATAAATTAAAAAAAAAGTTAAATTAAGACTTTATGCTTTTAAGGTGGTTTTATTGTTTTACATTTATTTCACAAAATCCTTGAACGTACATTATATTGATAATTTATCAATCCTGTAGATGATTTCACTATCAAATATTTCTTTAAAAAAAAAGGTAATCTTTAATAAAGTGTAATGAACAAAATTAGAAAATCTTGCATATTCAGGGTTGGTCTTCTTGTGTAGATACAAGTTTAAGCTTCGATCTTTACACTAAACTTGGAAAATTGGAAGTTGATTGTTCAAGGCTAAGAAGATTATTAAATTGCTATTTGGCATTTAACTTTCAATTATTTAACCAATAACAAATATGATTTTAACGTATCTTCCTTCGGTCAAAATGATAAAACAATCTATTTGAAGAAATCTCTTAGTAGGTTTTATGAACGTATATTTTAAGCTTTTTGAAGTAAATTTTCATTATAGAGGGTTTTTTTTTTTCATTATAGGTTGATATAGTCCTAGCACATTGCGTGTCGAGTAAAGACGAAAAACAATGGGGTAGGGCGAAGTCCTTCGTACCGGAACGTTGGTGTAACGAGGGTTGGCAACCTCTCTGCGCGCCTCGCGCGCTCACCCCGCGGCCTCTCAGCCGTTTGGCGAGACCTGCCCGGCCTCTGGCATCGCCGGCAAAATGCTGGCAACACTCACCGGGCGAGTGTTAGAGAAATACAGACTGGAATGGCACGGACCTCTCCCGAGGACGGTGAACGTTGGAGTGAATAGGGTCCAACCGCCCTACTATTTCGTATTACAAAATGCGGCTTAGTTATTTTTATACTAGACTGTATATAAGAGGCTCTTCAAATATTATATGAAAGCAAGATTTTGGTCATTTCCCCTTTCCCTTTTGCAGAAATAGTAAACAAACCTCTTTCCTCCATAGTTACGTAAATTCCACAACCTTCATTGACGCTTTTATGTATTACTTGGATGGCCCCTAACGTGTAATGTTCCTAATGATTGAAGTGTTGTTACCTATATTTTAATTAATCGTCAAATATATGTTTATTCGTATGAACTTAGTCAATAATAATACTTTTTTTTCCTTATGTAAAATACAGATGAATTTTGATAATAGCTAGGATTTTTTTATTACTATTAAAAAGCATATAGAAATTAATAACCATTTAAAATGAAGTTAAACAGATAATTTTTACATTCCAATTAATAATGATACATACAATAAAATATTTGACGTACATATTTTAACTATATTAGTTATGGATATAATAATTAAATATATGTAATTCTAAATGTAATAAACTTATATAGATTTTTGTATGGTTTAAATGGTTTTATATACTTTGACAACTTTGGTTACAAAGTTGTATTCTGATAGTTATTATAAAGTATTAAGATATTTTTTTATAAAACGAAGATAACAAGTGTAAGTTTATAATATACATAGTATTTCGAATTTAATCCTCGATATTATATAAATAAAATGGAGAATAAACATTTTAATATGAAAGTTATAATGTTTTATTTCTAAATATCCTTAACGGGTTATTCCTGACAACAATGAAATAATCGTTGGTCGATAAAAAATTAAAGTCGATTAAAAACAAAACTTGTTGTGACTTTGTCAATATTATGATGCTTTAAAGATATTTCGTTTCATCCCACCTTCACAGGCAGTGGCGTAATTATAGGGTGGCAGAGCTGGCAAAATGCCACGGGCTCCGGTCCGAAGGAGCCGCGAACTCCTATTATTTTTAACAAAATTTAGTAGAAATTATAAACACAATTAAAGTTAGACACGACTAAATATTTCAACGCTTTCGGGATCACTTTAAATGATTTATTAAAATCAAATTACAGCGTGAGGGTTTTTACTAGGGCCCCTGGTGTGGAAATATCTAGAAAGTATGATGTTGAAAGGAGCAAACGGAACTTACCTTTATTATTAGCCTTCGATTAAGCTGGTTCAGATTTTATTTTCCACCTCACTTCACTTTATGAATGTTCTATATAATTTGATAATTAATGTGCACTTTTAAACATACGAGAGACAGCGGCTGCGGTTGTGTGTTGGTGTTCCGTTTTTTGAATAGGAAGAGGAAGGGATAATGCATACATAGACTAAATAGAGCGGGGCGTATAGATAATATAGACAAGAAGTAACTTAGAATAAGAAGAAAATATATATGATAATAGATGGCGTTAACAGCCCCATCCAATGAATTTGCTACGGGCCTCAAATGGTATAGTTAAACCACTGTTCATAGGTTAGGGCCCGTACAATTGTTACGTAAGCATAAATGGGTCGTGTTTATGCTTTGTATGTTGATTTAGATGTAGCGTTTTTTGGTGATTACGTAACAATGTTTACACTTTCAATTTTTTAGTTCTTAAAACTATGTCAATGCTTACGTTATCCTGAAGAGTAGGGGAGTAAGAGCATGGTTAGTATTGCCGACAAGGAGTCAAAAACATGCTCAAAGAATGGCTCTTTACATATACTACATTTTTTTTTCAAACTAACTAACGCTCTTGACCTCTAATACCTGATAACTGGCAGAACGTCACCACTAATGCTACGAACCTCAGCTTGGGTAATTACTACTATGCAATACTGCGGAATTCATCGTACCTAAAACCTATACATTAAGTAAGTAACAAGAGGTCCCTTTGAGAATCCGTATACTTTGCTTGACCACATACTTGAATGTCATAAATGATGGTGACTGTTGACAAATGAATCCAACAATAAGCGAAATAATTGTGGAATTATATATTCTGATCAGATGACAGGTGTGTACCGGAAACATCACTTGAGGGGCGGTATCTTTAAACTTGACATGTTTACCATCTTCGACACTACGTGGTCACTTTGTAACGTTGTAACTTCGCGCGCATAACGGGATTCTTTCAGCTCCTCGCGGCAGACGCGTCGGAACGCTATATCGAGACGGTCGCGTTAGTAGTATATAATTAAATTTACCTACTACCTCCTATTTTAATTGTATTGTCTAAATACAAAATTAAAGATCTATATCCCGCTAGGGTGAGTAACCTTTATCTTTTTATTGTGTTCTTTCCTATGTAAATGCTGAGTTGCTTTGCGTAGGAAGTATTACAGTGTGGTTAGGGAGGCACTGAGCTTGTTGAGGGTTGTGTAGCCAGTTATAATGCTTGCCTACGTCTTGGGCTTCCAGGATCACCTACCTGCTACAAACAACTGAACACCGAGGGCGGAAGGAGGACTCTGGCTGTCATCTTAAGACCCCTAGAGGAACACCGAGGGCGGAAGGAAATCTTTTGCAGGCCAGTGTTCTTCCTCATACTACACCGATAGAACTGTAGTGGGCGGAAGAAGACTATTACTACCAGAACCCAGCTAGCCGGGATCCAAGCCGTTACAACTTAATGTCAAGTGAAATTTTGCTCGAACTACTGAGCTATATAAAAATAGTTGTTGAAAAAAAAAACAATTAAATTTGTGAATAATGCAGTCAGTCAATTTCACATGCTAAATTGCTAAAATTCAATTGTACCTAAATCACTAATAAGTCTTTTAGATGTTTTCTACAAAATCGCCCATAAATCTACAAGCGGTAATAGATAAACATTTCCAGGATCACGATCACTATCAAAAGTTAAGCAATCGGGAAGCGAAAAGTTATCTAAAGTTAAAGAAACATGGAGGCGTCCCATTTCTCCGCGAGGATTCCCCGAAGCTTATAGTAAAAAAACTAAACATTCTACGTTCTGCTCTAAAAACCTTTTATTTTTATTTCTCGATCTCGATTGACTGTTATCTTCTTGGTTGCCTTCTATACTAATAAATAAAATTATTAAGAGTCTGTTTGTAATGTCAAAAATATATATTTTTTTACTAAATAGATATTAATGTATTATATACTACGATACCTATACCAAAAATACAATTTTTACATTTTTTGTCTTGTATGTTTGTAACGGGTAATCTTCGGAACGGCTGGAACGATTTTGACGGGACTTTTTTCGTAGATAGCTGAAGTTACTCCGGGTAACTTGAGGGTGCTTTTAATTTTAGAAAAAGAGGGTTCCACGTAAAAAAAAATCTTAGAACTCATAAAATTTGTATTCTATCCACAGATTTATGGGCCAGTGCTATAACTTATGAGTAATGTTTCAATTAACTAAGGAGCACTCAAACGGATTTAATCCCTCCTATGTTCAAAGAAAAAAAAAATGTAGGTAGCGGTTTCATTGATTATTTGACACTTTAGAGAGGTATTGAAATTTCATTAAAATAGATTGAGATTGTTTAATGGAACCGACCGTTAAAGAAGATATAAGGCTACTTTTTATTAAAGTAGCTGCGTACACGCGGCTACGCCCGCGTTTCATATATTCTTCGTTTTAATTTTTTTTACGGCACCATAATTATTTTCCTGAATAGAAGTTAGTGCTAAGTTAAAGTAAAAATATTTCTCACAAATTGAAACACTTGCCGGTAAAACTGTGCAATGAATCGAATTTTATTCAAATTTTTATGAGGTTTATTTTTTTTTAAGCGCAACCCAAACTATTTTCTTACATTAAAAGTAGTACGTTACGCGGAGTAACTACAGCTATCTACCAAAAAAAGTCTCGTCAAAATCCGTCTAGCTGTTTCTGAGATTACCCGGAACAAACAGACACTCAGACAAAAAAAAATTTGTAATTTTGTTATAGGTATCGATATACATTCATGTCTACTTAGTAAAAATATTTAATTTTGACATAACAAACAGAAACTTTAATTTGATTTATTAGTATAGATGTTGTCTATATCTATGGTCCGTCCCTCTTCTTAGTTGTCATCCGCTGTCTGCACAATGCTTTATAAAAGTACTTATAAACCCAATAATATACTGTAAGCTCTGTAATGTGTAATTCAGTAAATAAAATAATATATAAAAATTTGTGTCATACATTTACTAATCCAACAAAGAGATCGGTGGTATAATTTATTTCAGACGAGGAACCAGAGATGGAAGACAAAGTTTAGTATCTAACCTTTATAAAATAGGTAAGGATTAAAGTCTTTACACGCTAATAAATTACGCTTTTAGAAATATTCTTATTCCTCATAGCGTTATTTGATATCATAAAAAGTATGAAGTAGGTAATTATTCATAAATGAAATTCATTGATAAACTTCAAACATCATTATTATGTCAGATCGAGAAAATAGAAGTATTCCTGTTATTTGAAACTCTTTAAAATTAATTGAACCTTTCATACATCTTCGTCAATTCCGAAAACTTACGTATATGTCCTTTGGGTTTATGATCCGTAAGGGCTCGCCTCGGTCTTCCACTTTAACTATAATAATTAACAAGTTTTTTGATATAAAATATATTGCTCAAAAAATTACAACGATTTAAACGTCATCTTCAACCTTACATTATTTATATAAAGGGCAACTTCTATTCATCTGTCTGTACCCGTTAGTTGGCTTATAATTTAAGAACAAATAATTCGATTCGCATGTTTCTTTCATGTATATTCTCAGGCAAGATTTTAGTACATATTTATTTAATCCATAGCTAGTGCTTCATATTATAAAAAGTTATCCTTAAATTTCTGACAATTTATCTTCATTTGTAATATATAGAAATAATTGTATTGCAAAACGAAAAGCTATAGTAAATATGATACAGAATTTGAATAAATTTGTAACATTTATGTATTCTGAATAATTTATATATAAATATTAGGAATATTGTATTTCATCGAAGCACACCGTCCTCGAGATGGAAATGGCAGAAATATAAATGTGGTAGGTATCGAGAAAGCCAATAAATCAAAAAAGTTGGAGGGAAAAATCCTCGAGCCTGACAAGAAGCACTAACGAGCCATTTAAAAATGTCAGATGCAACCGAAATATCCACACTAATGGCTTAATTTGTCTGAAATGAGTTAAGAACTCCTTGAACGTATTGTAAGAAAGAGCGTTACGTCAAAAAAGTTCTACTTATTATTATCCTGCTTTCTTCAATTAATTATAGCTGTGAATTCTGCCAATGTCATATAATTAGAATTATGTCGTCATAATTATCTATTTTTCCTACAGAATTCTAGCGGCATTTTTTCTCGAACTATTCAAGGAATTTTGGTGGCAACTCGAAATTCATGTTCCGTGTTATGTTTTCCAATAAACTTTACTGAACCAATACCGTATAATAAAAAAAAACTAAATATTTAAGTAAAATTATATAATCTTCATTTATGTTATCTGTCGTAACAAAGTAAATGCAAATCAAAAAATAAACATGTAAAATGGTTTTTATTTACATAAAAACGTACTGCGGGGTTTAAAAAAACGAAATAAGTGCGTTTTTTAATCTGAAAACATTATATTATTGTTACTTTAGATATATAGATACTTGAAAAAACTTTGGTATTTAACGATTGCAATCACGTACAAAGCCGGGAACGACATTGAGCACGCAAAAAGCATCGAGTGGGAAGCCCGGGCGGCCATCACAGTGGAATTGCGACCAGATAAAACTTCCTCTCGGTCGGCCTCTGTGAAATTTTATCTGGTAAACACAGGCCATTTTCGTCTGATACCCTTATAGTCAAGGAGCTAACAACTAAATAGAATATATGACATATTATTTACTTCTTAAACTAAAACTATGTCTTCTTTTTAGTTAATGACATACATACATACATAAATATGCTCACGCCTGTATCCCCGAAGGGTTAGGCAGAGGTGAAGTAGCGAACTACAACCCACCCACATTTCGCCGAGCTTAGTTCCGTCCCAGATGTGACAGGGGGCGAGCCTGTCGCCATATCGGGCACAAATTCCAAACTCCGGGATGATACTGAGTAGAAAAAACCCAATATCACTTGACCCGACCCGGGGATCGAACCCGAGACCTCAGAACGGCAGTCGTATGTAATACAACTGCGCTACCGAGGCAGTTAGTTAATGACAATGACATAATTATACGAGTGTCATGTAGATAATGATATTCTTCGAACCTTGTATAATCAATTCTTCATTGCACCTCAAATTAAAAGCTTTGTGCTAATATTTTAAATAAACCTCACCTAAGTAAAATAGCCAAACTATATCACGCAAAAACGCCACTAACATTGCAAAAAATAGGGTCTAATACAACAAATTAATGAATTACAGATAAGAGCCACTACATAACAGATTGAGATTACGCTAAAAACTTAAAAAAATAAAATAATTTACTGCTTTCCTTATTGAAGTGACAAAAAAACTAGCTATAAAGTCAGAATTACATGAAAACTTTTAATGGGGCTTCCATTAGTCACGTGATGTTTTTTAGTTAATTTTAACTTTCTCCCCTCTAGTAATATATGATGTGATGAGAAGAGATACGTATATTTTGTTGGTAAAAGGTGTGTTAACAATTTTCTGAATATTATCTTTAAATACAGTTACCTGTAATCTAATTCAGTTTTGAAAACTCTAGGCAGATAGCATTCAAGAAAAAAATAAATACCTTCACGTACCTTTTCAAAAACACTTCCAATTTCAAAGTGAAATCAATTTTTTTTTAATAGTCGTACAGCAAAGTGACATAAACGTGCCTGATAGTAAGCACAGTACAATCCAAAAAAAAAAACTATGGCGATTGACGGTCGTCACTGTCATGCTGGCCTCGTCCTTGTCATGCAAAGTATTTTGTCTAATATTTTGTCATGCCACTTCCACTACTACCACCTGTAATCTCTCCATCACCCCAAGGCAGTCAACCTAAAAATACCTAAGGTAAGGTATATGTACAAAAAGAATAAGTAAATATAATATCATAAGAGTATATAAAATTTCGCAATAACCCAGCATCAGTTATCCTGTATATAACAACATTGCTAGCTTCCGGCTTGTTTGCCGGGATCGCGTATCTCGATCCGCCCTCGTAAACTCGTAAAACTGGCTTGTATCTTTGCCCGATGTCTTCATTGGGTGTCGGCCGATTTCTTTGACGAGTTACTGGTTTGTTAGTAAATACACAGCGAGGAGTGTACTGATAAAATTCTGTATAGCAAATTCCAATACACATAATATAGTATGTACATTATGTATTCTTTATTCGTTTATTAAAACGTATTAATATGAAGTCATTTTTGTTCCGTTATCATAGTTTTCAAATTTATTCGCGCGTTTAACTGTTTGCGCGCTTTTCGAATATAACCGATACAGTTTCGAAACGCAGGTACATAGGTCCTGTAAGGAACCTTTTTTTTATTTTTTATTATTAAATAAAAAATGTAGGAAATAGCTAGGTTCAAACTCGCGAGAGAGTTTTACACTCAGGTGACGGCCAAGCCGAGGTTCGTACCATTTTGGTAGCCCTTGTGCTAGTCACCTTTTGCGGCTGAGTGCCTTCAGCACTCGCCCTCAAAGTCACGGTGAAGCTGTAAAGGCCCTTCCGGTCAACAGCGTTAGCTAGGTAGGAAAAAAAAAATTGATTTTTTTTATACCGTCTATATATCAGCTGGAAATAAGTCTTACCTTCCACTATAGATACAGACATGAAGATATAAAAGAGTAAATTAAAACAAAACACAATAAGTTTTCTTTCAATCAATATTGGTAAATAAAGTAAATTTTTAAAAACATATTTACCCTTTACCTATAAAACGCTACAGTATTATTTCAATCAAGACGAACCTAAAACAGGACACGTGAATACTTACAAAAAAATCATTCACACAAAGGCAACTCGGAAAGTGTCTACCAATTTATAGTAAAAGAAACGGACCCCCGGATTTATAGGACTCTAGGGACTGACGCTTCGTAACGGCATAAATCGAGGTTACCAACCCCACCAGAGAGTTGAAAAGAATTTTAAACAAAAGATTTTTTAAGTTGAACTTATAAAAACTCAAAATAAAATGGTGACACGTAAGTCATTTTAAAAATAAATACAATATTTGATAATAAAATAAAATCTATCACTACAAAATATTATTGTTCATACTAATTAGACGTTATTATTTATTTTCCTGGCAGCAATTAATTAATCGTATTCTATTTTTAATATCACATGTTTATACTTAATTGTAGTACGTATAATTAATATTAATTAACTTATTTGTGGTTAATTTTTTATGCTTATGTATTTAAACTTCTAGGTATATATATTTTCCTTCTAAAGCAATTTAGAACAACATATAATTGCATATTAAAGCAAAAGTTCCTAGTTTTCAATTTGCCTAGGTTTAGCGATTATGGCGCACTTGATAGTGCGGTCGGATTCTTCATCGATGGACGCAGGTTCGAACCCACACCTATTCAACTCTAATAATGAGCCTAAGCTTCCGGTGAAGGATAATATTGTGAAGAAACCACAGTATAATGATAGGACATTTTCTTATAGTGCCTATCTGGGTCGCCACCACTCTTAGGCCTTAAGTTTAAAAACTTCTTTTTACACGAAATAGGCTCAGTGCTTTGATCACAATTTCACCTGATGTTAAGTGACAATGTGATACAGGATGGTAAACAAACTAAGCCTAGAGGTACAGGTTCTTAAATGATGCTGCCGGAACACACACCCCTATTAGTATCGGGCGGGCATCATTAGAAAATGATCACCATGCTACGGTTTCCTCGCGACCTTTTCCTTCACCGAAAGGTCAGGTCGACTTTTAGAGCGTCCCGGTGGGTTCGCTGCAGGGGGCGACGCGGTGCTTGCGAAACCCACCCCGTGTCGCGCCCCCATCCCAAATGCAGCGGACGGCCCCGGGGGGTTTTAATGCGTATTTCCGGGCGACTCTCGCCCGGGTGAGTCCCACACTGCACGGAGCTCGTCACTCCGTGCCCCTTATCTATTGTATTGGGGGACCTTGATCCCCTAAGTACAATAGATAAGGGTAGTGCGTAAATGCATTTCCCCCCGTCAAAGGTCGACTTTTAGAGTCGGATAGGTGGGGACCGAACCCGCGTCGATTGCGTCATCATTGTTTCAACCTGTCGTCAAATCCTAATAGCAGCAGCATCACGTGACCCAGTACATCTAGACTGTCATTTAACGTCAGGTTAAATTTGTCAATTGTTGTATATATAAGATTCAAAAATCATAACGTTTTATAATTAAGTAAAAATCCATCGAATATCATGTTACTTATTGTCGGTTGGGTATGATTCTCAAATTGGGAACTTCAAGCCAAAAAAATGGGTTCCAATTGCATTTTACCAGTTATATAAAAAGCATTGATTTTGGATAACACTAAAACGGTTTTTTGTTCAAGGGCCACATAGATCAATATGAGGTAGTATCACTGCGGGCCACACTTTTATGGATTGGGTAGTTGATACCATCTATTTAATATTTCAATTGTCATTATTTTTATGAAATGTCAAACGCGAATTTACTAACTATATATAAACTCAGTTTTGAGTCATTGTCTACCAAAATTATAGGCTACGTCGCGGGCCGCACGAATATCATCCGCAGTCTAATGACCACTGCACTAAAAAGTAAAAATTATAAAACAAAATTTACTATTTAAGCCACGATATCCCCAAATGTACACTTTATTTAGCGACCCATCTTGAGTATAACTAGCCATTCAGCACAATTTCCAAATAAAAGTCGCCATGAACTTTAGGAAACTATTATCTAGATCAATTTGTACTCTTTTGTTTTGGACTGTCTTTTAATCCGTGAACTACCTTACTAAGACGCGCATCTTTACTTCCATACAAAAAAGAACATGGAAGGAAACGAAAAAATACCCACGATATTTTTTTCGTATTTCGCATAGATATACCGTCGTTTTCGCTTACAGTAATTATATTAAATACTAGCTGTGGCCGCGGCTTTACCCGCTTGGAATTCAACCAATTTGCTTATATTCTCGGCGTGGATCTAATATATTTCATTACCAACTTTCATCGAATTCGTTTCGGTTTTTGTGTGATTGGCGAACAAATTAATAAACAGCCAGACACAAAAAAATTAAACTATTGAAGTATGTTCTGCAGTCGATTCTGAAGCCCCGCAAAGTATTTTTACCGATTTTGTCACGTTAACCTTTATGATTCATTATGAATGAAATGATTTTACATTTAATAGAAATTTGTAAAGCTTGTTAATTTATTTTAATAAACGAACTAGTAAATGCCACTTATCGTTCTACTAATTAATCGTTGTCGTTCATAAAAGAGGACCAATGAATTTTGTAAGTTGTCTCCTTCCAGCTTTTTTTCACATCGCAAGTTGTTCGAGTTGGTAACGATTACGTAGCCCAAAATTTAACAGATTCGAGAAGTTATCAACCCTGGCTGCCCTAAAATTTTCAGTAGACCTTAGATCGGCACCTAGGTGCTTTGGATAACCGTGCCCCCTTACCTATTGTATTGGGGGACTCCGGTCTCACTAATGCAATAGGTAAGGGTAGTGCGTAAATGCATTTACCCCCATCAAAAAAAAAAAAAAGGTAAGGTGCTTTGGATAAGGGTTCCCTGTTGCGCCTCCCATAGCCCGTGCGTATGTACGGCAATAAGATTGACGGCTAGAAAGGCTGGGGCATTTACCCTATGTATGTCAATTCACAAAACTAAACTTCCCACTACCACTGTAAACTTATTATTAAATGAACTTTCAATGAAAGAATATCTTCAGGAACCCACAGAAGGGGAATTCCCTATTCTGGTTAAGTACCACCGTGGAATTAAAAACCTGGTGCCAAGCACCAATAGGTGTGTTCCGCAGCATCACTTGAGAGCCAGTACTTGTAAGCTTAGTGTTTCCCATCCTGAACCCCATCGTCACTTAACATCAAATGAAATTTTTGATCATAGCACAAAGCTTATACAGTCTAAAAATTGTTTTTTTTTTTCATTAAAAAACTTTTCAAATTTCTTTTTTTTTATATATAAGCCAAATTACAATAAAACACAAAACAATATAAACTTTTTATTCCGGGATTAAATAATAAAAGAAATTTTCATAAAAAATATTCAGATCTAAATAGTTTTAATATTGAATTTTGATTGCACATTATTACATACATCCGGGATACCTGCGATTATATAAACAATATATAAAATCAATTATTTAATAATGTATACTTAAATGAAGCTTATAATACCACATTTAGGACGCAAGGAGAGCTCTCTGTGACACGAATATTGAATTAAGTTTAAAGTTAGTGCATAAGAACCCAAGTGAAAAATTCTCAAGTAAATTGAGATATTGTAGATAATTGAAAATTGGTTGGCAACACTAACACAAATGAACAGGAGTGTAGGCTCAAAAGGGCTTGAACCCAGGGCCGTTAAACAAAGAATTTTAAAGCCCACAACACACGCACGGAACTGACAGTGTGTGTGATGCGGCGGACGACTGAACTGACTGAAATTATCAGTAGTTAGGTACGGACGTCATACTTCCGAAATAAGCACAACGTGAAAAAATATTAATTACTTTTTATGCAAGTAACGGCCCAACAGAAATAGACAACTGTTGCCTTATATAATATGTAAGATTTATTATGTTGGCATTGATGTAGCCGTTACAGCGGTAGTAGTTCGATAATGACGTCTGTACCTAACTGTGCCCACAAAGGTGACTGATAACTTCCTTCGGTCGCCCGTCGGTTTCGGTCGAACCGGAGTTCACGCGTCTGTTACAACTTTTAGGCACGCACTCCCGTGCCTTTTATCTTTCCAACAATAAACATTGATTACTTTACAGATCAATGTCATATGCTAACGACTTGTAATGAAGACACTAATAAAATTATAATATACAAGATCATAACAAAAGTTTGAGATTTATTTACGAATATTTTCTAAAAATACTTTTTAGGATTATTAATTGAACTGCCTAGGTGGCGCAGTTGTATCACGGTGCGACTGCTGTTCTGAGGTCTCGAGTTCGATCCCCGGGTCGGGTCAAGTGGTATTGGATTTTACTACTCAGTATAATCCCGGGGTTTGGGATAACATAAGCTCACGCCTGTTATCCCCGAAGGGTTAGGCAGAGGTGAAATAGCGAACTACACAACCCACATTTCGCCGAGCTTTGTTCCGTCCCAGGTGTGATAGGGGGCGAGCCTGTCGCCATATCGGGCACAAATTCCAGACTCCGGGATGATACTGAGCAGAAAACCCTAATATCACTTGACCCGACCTGGGGATCGAACCCGAGACCTCAGAACGGCAGTCGCACCGTGATACAACTGCGCCACCGATTTGAAATTTGTGCCCGATATGGCGACAGGCTCGCCCCCTGTCACATCTGGGACGGAACTGATCTCGGTGAAATGTGGGTGGTGTAGTTCGCTACTTCACCTCTGCCTAACCCGTCGGGGATAACAGGCGTGAGCTTATGTTATGTTATATTTATAGCATTTTGATATAGTAATATAAGACAATTCTAGGGGTAAAATAATGCATTAATAACATAATTCATTAACTATATTGACATGAAAATAATGTGGTATTATTATTGGTGCATTATGTGAATAAAAAATAACGTCAAATATATTTTCCATCGTACAAAAACATGAAAATGCTTGTTAGGAAATTGGAAAACCTTGTTAGAAAAGTCTGAAGATCTGATAATCATGGTTCACATTATAAAAATTATGGTAGTGTTTTAGACATTCTTAGACGTTTTAGACGTTTAGACTTCTTAGGACCTAAATTGAATAAAGATGTTTTTGATTACGATTTTGAAAATGACCAATGAAAACTATCATGGAGTTACCCATAGTTATACATTACTTCCCAGAAGACCACACGGTAGATGTGTTTAAATATCTATTTGCCTAGATAAAAATAAATTTGGAAGACTATATATTCTTTATCCCTTATAAAGACACCTTAATCGTATACAAACAGCAAACACATTTGTTTAAACTGATATAAATTTGTATCAATTACTGCATAGCCTAAGTTCTCAACGTGGACGATTACGCCATCTCGTGGGCGTTTGATACTTTCAGGGGGATAGTAGAAGGCATTTAGATAACGAAGAGCAGGAGATTAAAAATATAGTTTAAAAAAATGAAGACAGAACATATTCTCAAACTGGGCGGTGATTAAAATAAGGTTGAGAAATTGTGCCTCTTATAGCATAACCCTTTGACAGTTTATCCGTATCACAGAAAACCCTCTAATAACTAATAATATTTAAAATTTAAATGCGGTTATTACCCATACAGAGAGATTGTAAAATATATTATAATATAAAAATAAAATAAAACCGCAATTCATTTATCCAACGTCATCGTCGTCATCATCATTATTATAAAACCGTATTGATATGTACAAGAGGTTACACTAAACTAATCTAATCCACGTAAAATGAAACAAATTTACAAAATTAAAAAAAAAAAAAAAACATAAAAAGAAGTACCGTATTGTCTTTTTACACTCTAAACACACAATACGAGGACATGCTCTAAATTTTAGAACATTCGTTTATCTCTAACAACATCTCACATTTATCATCACTATCAAGTAAATTAAGTAGACCGTTGTTATTATTTCATTAAAAAAAATAATAATTAAATAATGCATAATATGCCATTTAATTAACAAATTAAAAAATATATATATATTAAGTCTACTTTTCAAGGCAGCAGTATCAAAGATATAAAAGTCCACGAAATAAAGCTTTCCGATTTATTGATATTAATTTTGCGTTTATTTAAGGCTCCAATATTTCTCGACTTACCGAATCTTACATTCCATGGGCGTAACCGACAATATAATTTAATTTTACAATATCTACTCTCGCGAATCCTATATATTTTACACTAACTGTACACATTTACACAACGTAAACTTTATCACTCTTTATTACACTTCACTGTTTTTACACTTGGCATTTTTGGTCTATTAACACTCCCTGTACACTATGTGTAATTCTTGCAATGGAATTACACAGACACAATGTGTAATTCTTGCAATGGAATTACACATACACTATGTGGAATTCTTGCAATGGAATTACACATACACTATGTGGAATTCTTGCTATGGAATTACACATACACTATGTGGAATTCTTGCAATGGAATTACACAGACACAATGTGAAACTCTTGCAATGGAATTATGTTTCACTTCTCTATCAATTTTGTTATCACTTCTAAAGTCATGCAAACTTTTCTTTCAACGTTTCCCGGAACTTTATAAAGGCGTATAGTGGCAGTGATTTATATACATCAGCTCGACCAGTTAGAATCGACCGTTCCAGGTGAGACTTTGCTCGGGGTGTGTGAGCGAGACGCGGGTCACTTCTTAAGCCAAACGAGCATTTGTTCGTCCCTGTCGCACTTGTCTCAGTCGAGCGACTGAACTTGTACGACCGATGTGGGCGGCGGTATTGAGATTTCGTACTTGATGAGTCCCGTGCCCCGTCCCGCAGATAACACGAGACCGCCGACTTCTTTGACATCTCCGCTGTAAAAACAAATTTGACGTTTTCATATAAACAAATTTAATAAAATTAATGTTCTCTCTATAACATCAAAATAACCGGTTTTTTGCTGTATTCAACATTAAATATAAGAAACTTATACCAATAACACAATTTTTTTATATTTTCTGTCAGTCTGTGTGTTTACTACTATCTGGCAGAGAAAGTCCAGCCATTCCGGGGATTAGCCGGAATAATGAGACTGACAGACAAAAAATTTAAAATTGTCTTAGGGTATTGGTCCGTATATACATTCATAATTATTTAGTAACAAATTATCATTTTAATATTACATAGAGACTTCAGTTTTATTTGTTTAAATAAAATTCCTTATTAACAGACGTGCAGACCGAACCACGTCGTTCTTTAAGACATTCGCGAGGTCCTATATTGTGTACTAGCTGTGTGCCCGCGTCTGCGCTCGCGTCTCATTTATTCTTCACGGGGTAATATAGTTTTCAAGTTATTTTTAAGTGCGGAACCCAATTTAATCTCCAATAAATTTTACTGCTACAAACATTAAGCAAAGATATTTCTCAAAAATTCAAATATCTGCCGGTAAAACTGTGCACATTGAAACGGGTTTTATTCACAATTTCATGTGTTTAATTTTTTTTTTTACGCGGAAACCAAAATTATTTTCGAAATATAAAAGTAGGCTAAATTACGAGGAGTAATTACAGCTATCTGCCAAAAAAAGTCTCGTTAAAATCGCTCCAGCCGTCCCGGAGATTACCCGGAACAAGCATACACATAAATATTTTAAAAAATTGTTATTTTTCATATCATTTAAAACAGACACTTTTTTTCAAATAAAAAAAAAAAAGTAGCTAGTTCGAGTTTCTTGCCTGCACTCTTCTCCGGTGGTAGTGTTTTGATTTAGAAAAGGGGGGTTATTTGAACGGCCCCACCTACCCAACTCAGTGCAGCTTGATCAATCTTACCTGGCAGTGTTCTGTCTGGTGGCGTTGTGCTTGTGATGGACCAGATGCGTTATCGGCTTATGCTCTCGACCCTGGAAGTGGACGTGGGACCCGACGAGGGCACGTCTCCCGGTCACCGTCCCCACAACTATCTGGTTCCCTATCACTTGACCAGATCTGTTCGTTACCTGTAAACCGCGTCATTACCCCATCAAGATTATAAAGCTATTTGTAGCGATGACGGTGCAGCGGTTAGTGCGGCCGGATTCCGCGTCAATCGACGCGGGTTCGATCCCCACCTATCCGGTATGAGCTTTCGGTGGAGGAAAACATCACGAGGAAACCCATAGCATGGAACCAGGGCGTTTTCTAACAATCCCCGCATGGGTAGCTACCCCCCTCAAGTTTGAAAACCTGTCGCCAAATACCATTAGGTGTGTTCCAGCCGCATCATTTGGGAACCAGTACCTCTAGGCTTTACGTGTTTATCATCCTAGACCAGAAGTCGCTTAACATCAGGTGAAATTGTGGTCATTCAATTCTTTGATCACTGATTAGAAATACTATCAGGTGAAATTGTGGTCATTCAATTCTTTGATCACTGATTAGAAATACTAAGTCAAAACATAGTCGATAAGTGATAGATGTAACTTAATTAATGACTTAATCAGATGGACATTGGAGAATGCCTTTTGACATATCTCCGTTTAACTGTATATCTAATATTGACTAAATAAATATATACATATACGGTGTATTTTTGTATGTTTGTTCAGGATAATCATCGAAACGGCTGGACCTATTTTGATGGGACTTTAATAGATAGCTGAAGTTACGCAGCGTAATTTAGGTTGTTTTATTTTTTGAAAATAATTAGGGTACCGATTAAAAAAAAAGAAAACTAATGAAGTTTGATTTAAGTGAATTTAATCGGATTGTTTCAGACATAGTTTTAATGGCAAATATTTGAATTTGTAACGAAATATCTTTCTGTTAGTAATAAAAAAATGTTTAGGAAAATAATTAGGATTCCGTGAAAGAGAATTAAAACTCTTAGACGTTATGAAGAAATTACGATTCAATGGATAGAGCGACATCAAAACATCATTTTTTTTTATTATGCAGTAAAGATTATATGAGACGCAGAGTTAGGAAATATGTTATATAAAAAAGCTCTCCAAATAATAAATATTCATAACTAATAAATATAACCGAGCAGTTAATTTCACTTAACTGCCAACTTCACCATAGACAATACTATTTAACTCGTTAACTCATCAACACAGAGGACCTAGGATCACAGTTTCTCAAACTCTATCCGGTCAAAGTTTCACTTCTACCGCGTGTGAACTAACACCATTTTTTTAAGGTTTAATTTGATGAGGGGAATTTATAATTTTACACTTTTTGCACTATTTGCCGCGCGGTACCGGTTAAGGATAGTATCACTTCCGTGAGTGTCGTAAAAGGGTGACTAAAGGATATAAACTAGAGACGCTAAGAATAGTAATTTAAAGTGAAAAGAAATAAAAACACAACAAAACGAGGCAAATGTACTGATCCTGAATTTTAATTTTAAACTATATAGGAAGTATTTTCTTAGATGACGAGGAAGAACACCATTCACGCTCGACACGACTTTAATTACAGGAGATAGCAAGAGAGTCAAATACAATTTCTCAGCGCCGGATCGAACCAGTATATCCCAAACGTTGGGGTGGAAGTATACGTGAACGTTAACAGTTTTCTAGTCCAACTACACTAACAAGTCTCAACAAAGGTGAAAGCGCATAGCGTGCATTGGACTAGTCCCTAGATGGAGGTTGTTTCACACATTAACGTTATTACAGTTTGGAGGTGCTTGTTTCAAGTTGATGTTCCGATAGCGGCATCTAAAATACTTGTGACGCCATCTCTTGGCGATCAAGGCACACTCTTATGAATTACTCATGCTGAATATAAGTGGCGACATCTCTTGACGAATGCTGTTATTATTTGTGGCGTTACAACTATTGTTAAGGTCAAATTATTGAATTACATTTAATATCAAATTTTTAATTTTACTATTGACTGAATAAAGAGTAATTTGTTATTGTTAAAGAACTATAATATCTACTGCTCTGTTTTTAATTGTCTAATTGTTTAAATTATTTTAATTGTATTATTTGTTTTAACTGTTGCAATGAACACTATAATTATAAGAAATTGGACATTGTTTTGTATTAATTTTAAGTTAAGTAAATCGTTTAGATTTATGAAAATAAGAGTGATATAAAAAAGAAAATATCAAGCAAGAACATGCTTACAAGGAAAAACAAACAAAAGATCACACAAAAATGAGAAAGTAATAAAAAGGTCCCTGGTTATGCCAGGGGAAAATTTGGCCGGGATACTAAAAAAGAAAAAAAAAGAATAGTAATTTGACCGAATACCGAATATTCGGCTGCCGAATATTTGCCAACTTTTGGCGGGTGACAGCTATAATAAACCCGCATCAATAAAATACGTGTGATGAAAACGCACTAAAACAGCAGACTCTTTCAAGCGGCGGTCAGCAAACGAACAACAATATAAACATAAGCATAAACATAATACATCTTCGATAACTTAATGCATATTCGTAAAAATTTAGACAAACTCGATCTAGTGAATGATCGTCATAATTTTAATATTAGAAGTAAAGACAAGTTGTCCGGAACCACGCTTTAGGCTAAGTAAGTGTAATAAAAGCTTTATAGGTAATAGTATTCGGTTTTACAATAAGATCCCAAGTAACATTACCGATTTACCTGACAATAAGTTCAAGTATTATGTCAAGCAAGTTTTAATCTCAAAAGGTTATTACAGGGTGGATCATTACGTGAACGATAGTGATGTCTGGAATTAACCCACATCTCTGTGCGCACCCGCTAACATTATTAAGACTATTATTTGTATAGTTATTTATATGACAAAAAAAATGATATATATTATATATATTAAAAACAAAGAACCAGATCGAGTTTCTCGCCTGCGCTCTTCTCGATTGTGTTGTTTTCCGAACCGGTGGTAGTGTTTTAGACGTTCATAAGCGCCTTCTTAGGGCCTAAATTGAATAAAGATGTTTTTTTGATTTTTTATTTTAATTTTGATCTATTTATAATCTCCCGGTAACAGTGTATACTGTAAATGGTTATTTTTAACAGCCGGTATAATATACAAGGAAAACCGTAATTGTTTGATATCAACAAAAAAAAGTCAAAAATGTGTTTTTATTCATCGAACTTACCACTGCTAGATTTCAAGTACATATTAATGCTAAGTTATTGGTAAAATAAAAATCTTTGTAATTTTTTTGTTCATGATTTACCATTCGGTATTCGGCCGAATAGTTAACCTTATTCGGCCGTATAATGAATAGTGGAGAGTAATTGCCGAATAGACGAATAGTTACCGGGAATATTCGTGGCATCTGTCACCAACATCCTCTCAGTACCATAAATCAATCCCATCGTTATTGGGATTTATGTACGTCCAGCAGTGGACGTCTTAAGGTTGAATGCACTACCCCCCCCCCTCCCCCCTGTCCAGCCCCACAAACAGCTAAAGAGTACTAACGACTTGTATGTGCGTCGGCTGCT
This sequence comes from Samia ricini, assembly GCA_014132275.2. Taxonomy (NCBI): domain Eukaryota; kingdom Metazoa; phylum Arthropoda; class Insecta; order Lepidoptera; family Saturniidae; genus Samia; species Samia ricini. Next base: position 3,202,994 of record AP028164.1, on the reverse strand, counting down.
GGTGCTCCTGCTCAATCTCGATGCTGTTCTGGTGCTGCACCTGCTGTTGATGCTGCTGCACCTGTTGCTGGACTTGCTGCTGGACCTGTTGCGCGGCCTGCTGGGCGGCTTGCTGGGCGGCCTGCTGCGCTTGTTGCGCCTGCTGGTTCACCGGCTGACCTTGACTCTGTCAATACAATTAACCCATTGAGCACCATCTCGGCGTTTACGCCAGCTCTCCATTGTTTTCCTATTGCCTTTCTATTGTTTCATTTTATGGGTACACTCGACACATTAATTAATACGATGTATTTTTGATTACTTTGTTTTTCTATTGCACACTGTTGCATGTTGACGGCTGACGTCATAGTATTGGTAAAGCGAACCTACAAGTTCTTCCCCCCCCTACTTGAGTATCGCTCGAAGCCGCTAAAGAGGGTCCTATTAAAAAAAAACACCGTCCGAGATTAATACGAAAAAGTACGAGAGAGTAATAATAACCGATCTTGGCGGCAGATCCATATGCTGTCTCTGATGCAGCATCAGGTGATTCTTCTGGAAGAACGCCTTCCCGCACTGGCCGCAGACGTGCGTCCTGAGCGTGCAACTGCCGTCTGGATGCCTAAATTGGGACGCATCAACTAATTATTCTATACAGTCTCATCGAAAAGCATACAGTAAATAATGCTAAACGATGAAAATGAAATCAAAATCGAACCAAAGACGATAAACTTATAAGTATTCCAATCGTTTCGCCATAAAGAAAGAAAGAATGAAAGAAACACTTTGTGAAACACAAAGGACAGGACTTTGTTTTTGTCAGATAGCTAAAGTTATCCCAAGTAACTTAGGATAATTTTGTTTGTTTTATTTTCGAAAACAAATGGGGTTTCGCGTAAAAATGAAACTTCGAACAAAATCCGTTTCAACGCACAGTTGCACTGACAGATGTTTGAATTTGTGAGAAGTGACTTAGCTTGATACATTAAAACTAAAACTTTTACACAGAACCCGGATTATTTTCGAAAAATTAAAGTAGCCTGAGTTACGCGGAGTAATTGTAGCTGTCTACCACAAAAAACTCCCGACAAAATCGGTCCAGCCGTTTCGGAGATCATCCGGAACAAACAGACAGACAGACAAAATTAAAGTTTGTTTTCTTTGTCCGAGGTAAACTCGAAAACTACTGGACCGATCAGCGTGAAACCGGAACCATTCGACGCGGAATTAATCGTAGATGGTTATAGGCCATATATTTTTCAAGTTCTATGAGCCCTTTGCCATGTTTGTTTGTTTATTATTCCTTTGACGCACCATCACCTCAAAACTACTGAACATATCGGGATAGGACTAATTCCTTTCAACGCAGTATTTCTCGTAGACAGGTATTTTTTGTATTCCACCGATCCTCTCTCATTTTTTTTTATTTACTCTTTTGTACATTTTCCACTTCAATTTACGCTTATATAATTTTTTTTCCGCTAATAAAAACAAAATACTCTTACTTTTATTCATTCATTTGTTTTTTTTTTTAATTAGCTATAAATGAAACGTCATATGCACAGAACATATGAAACGCGGGCGGAGCCGCGGGCACCAGCTAGTATATATATATTGAAACGAATTTTATTTATTAGTATAGACAAGTAAATTAATATTTAATATAAATTTCATTAAATAAAAATATTGCTCGAAATCTATGGGTTGAATAAATTATTCGATGATAAATATCGGACCTAAAAAGCATGTCGCTTTACTGTTGAAAAAAAAAAACAGCGTCCATGAAATGTTGCTTTTTTTTATCCATCGTTACTTGATAATAATTATAGATGTTCATAGGCGTGCTTATTCTATACTGATATTATAAAGAGAAAAGATTTCTATTTTTGTATGTAACAATTCATCTTAAAAAACTACTAGACCTATTTGGATGAAATTTGGTATGGAAATAGTTTGAAATCTAAGAAGTGATATCGGATAGTTTTTATTCCGAAAATTCCACGGGAACGGGAACTATGCAGGTAAAACCGCAGAGAGTGGCTAGTTCAACAATAAAATAAATAGTTGGAAAGGGTTTAGCAAATGTTAAGATGATAATAATTTAACAATCTGTAAACAAAACTATATGTACCTTCTCTGGTGGGCCAATAGACCATGTTTCGCCGCAAAACCTTTACCGCATTCACCGCAAAAGTGTATCTTAGGCCGCGGCTGTGACACGTGATGGTTCTAAAACGAAACAATGACATTCATAGTTCGAACTGATATCGACTAGGGAACGTTAAAAATGTAAAATTAAAAACCGACCATTAATTAGGACCGATTGATGCAAAACAAAAACTAAACTCTGATGAAAATCAAGGGATTTAGCAAGCATTATAGTTTTTTTTTTTACGCTAGGAGCTAGTGTTTTACGCTATATTTAAATATACTGAGATTTGTTTTACGCGAGCATCCCCCCCTCTAGCCCCACTAAAAGTTTGAAACGCTTATATTTCAAAACTTTATAAACCTATTGAAATATTTATTGTAGTGTAAATATTACAATTAATTATAATATTCTCGCTTGTCAATAATTTAACTTCAAGTCGGAAGTTAAATTGTTTCCAAATATGACAACAAATGTGGAACATTTTAACCATCAGTTTAGTAGTTAGTTATACTCCGTTCACAGTTAGTTATTTAACCTCTAGCCGTTAAGTTGTCGTTCTGAATATAGTGTTACCATGTTTGATATGTATTATTCGTCATGATTTGATTGATAGAAATTGAAAGAGGTTTTATAAAGTGACAAATTCAATATAAATCGACCGGAAACTACTTTGGTGTGTAGATAAGCTGGACGTACGTCAGTTGTGAGATTCGCTAAAAAACCTAAACTATAGTTAATCTATATATATATAAGCAAAGTTTGTTTCTTTGTCCGAAGTAAACTCGAAAACTACTGGACCGATCAGCATGAAACCACAACCATTCGACGCGGAATTAATCGTAGATGCTTATAGGGTATATATTTTTCAAATTCTATGAGCCCTTTGCCATGTTTTCTCAATTTGTTTGTTTATTATTCCTTTGACGCACCATCACCTCAAAACTACTGAACATATCGGGATAGGATTAATACCTTTCTACGCAGTATTTTTCGTAGACAGGTATTTTTTGGATTCCACCGATCTTCTCTTTTTTTTTCGATTTACTCTTTTGTACTTTTTCCACTTCAATTTACGCTTAAATACATTTTTTCTGCTAATAAAAACAAAATACTCTTACTTTTATTCATTCATTTGTCTTTTAAATTAGCTATAAATGAAACGTCATATGCACAAAACATATGAAACGCGGGCGGAGCCGCGGGCACCAGCTAGTCATCAATAAATACAACATAATTTACAAGTATTTTATTCCTAATCGCATATCAATCAAAATTCTCATTTTTGGATACGTATTTTTTTTTTTTTTGAGTACTTAGTTGTGAGATGTAAAAGCTGCAATTTCTCCTTATTTTCGGAAAAATAATTTTAATATTTATTGCACTGTGAATTGTGATAAAAAATCAAGGCTTTTTTTAAAAGATATTTTATAATAAACCTAGATGACTGTTTCGATATTTATTCCTATAAAATTAATAAAAAATTTAATACACACAGACGACACTATTTCACGTACGAATCATGGAATGGAATTAACAGAACTTTATTTGATCTTTCTCTTTCAGAGAATGTACGTATAGCTAGAGCAATAGTTATATCACTACTTTGAATTCGTTTTGACATGTTTTACGATTTAAATGCACACTTATAAATAGCAAAAATCCAAAAAGATCGACAAAATATTTTGACTACCTAAGTGACAGCTAGTAATGCCAACATAACAAAATGAGACTTCAGAGGTAAAATAACTGTGAACGGACTATAATTATAAGGGGGTGTTGTCAAAATCTGCACAAATACTATATATCTATATTGACGAGTTAATAATTCATACAAAATTACCAAGTAAAAATACATATTAGTTGTAAAGAGGAAAGATTTGTATGTTTGCATGTAACGATTAAACTTAAAAACTACTGGACAGATTTGGACGAAATTTGTTATGGAGATAGTTTGAAATCCAGAGAACGACATAGGATAGTTTTTGTCCTGAAAATCCCACGGAAACGGAAACTGCGCGGGTAAAACCGCGGAGAGCGGCTAGTAATATATAAAAGTGGCGTACTCACAGTTGCAATAACTTGCGTGTGGACTACATTATTAGGATTTGATGATATTATTTTGTATGGGTTGATCTGAAACGAAAGTGTACACATTGCAATTTAATTTTACAAAATCATAACATAATCCCACGCCTGTTATCCCCTATGGGTTAGGCAGAGGTGATGTAGCGAACTACACCACTCACATTCCGCCGAGCTTAGTTCCGTCCCAGATGTGACAGGGGGCGAGCCTGCCGCCATATCGGGCACAAATTCCAAACTCCGGGATTATACTGAGTAGAAAACCCAATACCGCTTGGCCCGACCCGGGGATCGAACCCGAGACCTCAGAACGGCAGTCGCACGGAAATACAACTGCGCCACCGAGACAGTGGCACAAAATCATATGAACATCGCTATCTCAATGCCTCTAATTTTCTCTGGGGCTTTCTACAATCCCCCTAAAAGTCTCAAACGCCAATAAGGGCGCGTTAACGCCCACGTTGAGAACCTACGACCTAGTTAAACCTATAAACAGCGCTAACCGCATCATTTAACGTAAAGGACGTTAAAACTTTTGCAGAATATATCTAACGGATATCTAGGTCTATAACTACTATAGTAATTCTTTTCTATTCAAAGGCCAGAGAGCTCAATATTTTTAAAACTCAATGCTCAATTTTTATGATATCTCAAGAGCTAATTTTCTGTTGTTTTTGTATGGCTATTATAATTCATTTATTTATTCAAGTAACAAACACCCATTACATAATACACTAAAAGGCCTACAGTACCATAACGTATATTTAATAATTAACCGTTATCAACTAAGGAATCGTAAACGTACGTTCAATAAAAAGAAATTTTAAAACAAACATTTGTATGCCAAAATCGTATGTTATAGTTTTTTTTTTTTTTTTTTTTTAATAAATATTAGCCAAGTTAATTTTGTAAGATGACAAAGTATTTGAGGATATGTCAACATAATTTAGGCAATTGTTATAGTTGTAACGGGGAAATAACTAGTTCCTATGAAGTCATTTTTTACAACCTATCTGACTAACCTATATTTAAACTGTTTTGAGTTATCGTCTACCAAAAATAATAAAATATCACGTCCAATGGACGCAGTTTGACAACCATTGTATTAAATTAGTAATAGTACGCGTGTTTTAACTGTGCCGTTCCGAAGTAAGGTCACAGATGGCTTCGTAATATAGGGTTTCATTTGACCATTGTTAAAACAATCTTGTGCATGCGTTTTGCTTCCTCAGTCTTGTCAGCAATAATAAGCAAAGACGGGACAGTTGCTAGTGCATTCGATCGCACTTATACGACTCTAAACTCATTCTGAGTTTTCAGTGAAAGAAAACGCCGTGAGGAAACCATAGCATGGTGCTAGATCTAACAGTTAAGGGGATGTTCGAATATCGCTCGAATCGAATCGAATATTAATATCCGATACGAAATTCGAATCGAGTAATTCGAACAATTCTCGAATTTTCGAAATATATAAATATATATATATTCGAAAGCTCCTGAATAAATCGAATTTATAATTCGTAAGTTCGAATTATTCGTACAACACACCCCTACTAATAATCCCCGCCTGGGTAGCTACCACCCTAAACTTTGAAAACCTGTCATCGAACACCAATAGGTCTATTGAGAGCCAGTGCCTCTAGGCTAAGTGTGTTTTTACCACCCTGGAGCAAATCGTCACATATAATCAAGTGATATTGTCGTCATAGCACTGATCTTGCTTAATGTAAAAAATTATGACAAACGAAACAATATTTCTATACACACTGTATACTGTAAGAGTAGTGAAGTTTGCGGCGTAGTTACAGAATGACCCATCATCCATATGGTCCTTCCCCCCCCCCTTATCCCCCTTCTACATAATTATGTCAATACACCACATTTAACTATTAAATGTTATATAAAAAAAACCTATATAAACCACATTGACATCGAAATTGAATTAATAGATTATTATTTACTTATTTACTTAACAAAGTAATTGCACACGTAAATTTGATGGAAACGATCACTTCCGGCGATTGTCGCTTGTCGATCATTTATTAGTTGTTTTTGAAGTTATACTTCTTTAGGCGCGTTATGAAAAAAATGATGAGAGTGAAATTTGAAGATGCGCGCGCATCTGTGACACAAAATGAACAGTATGAAGTTGTCTGCTTAACCGCTCATTAAGTCTCGTTAGTCGCGCATGTTGGTACGCTCGTCACCATCAACATGTTTCTAGTTTATACATTCACAGCACGTGTTTTAGTTTCATACAAGTGCGAATTATATATGTGCTAATAAATTATATTCAGTAGTGATTTAAATTGAATATTTTCATTGATATCACTTACTATTTGTGAATATTACTGAAAAAAAAATTGTGCTTATATACTTTTTCAAGTGCTCCAATATAATTGATGTTAACTATCCGTATATATTATTTATTGATATAAATTAAAATACTTTTATTTAATATAATTAACACTAAATCATTATTTTATTGTAATTAATTATTTGCATGCAATTAAAAACTATTTTTTAATGATGCCAAAGAAGTATAACTTCTCACGCGCGTACATAAGTACACGCACCCATTTTTTTTCACAACAAACTTAAAGTCATTATTATTATTATTATTTTAATGAAATAACTGACTGTGCGTGTTGTGCTGCGCGGCGGCGGCGGCCACCAGCCCCGGCTGCAGCGCCGCCGTCAGCGCGCACAGGTCCGTCACGCACGTGCGGTCGCCCGCGTGCAACCGCACGTGCAGCGTCAGAGCCTCCTGCACACACACGCACACATACACATCCATACACACACACACAATGTAACATGAGTAACGCGCGTTAACAAAAACCCCTATTCACGTATAACCATACATATACAGACGAAACAACACTCACTTCGCACGTCTCATATATACTTAAATAGCGACGGAACTCGGGAATCTTTTATTAAAAAACTCAAAATTACTTTATAATTTTATAGTTTAGTCAAGTGGTCGTTAGTAAAAAAAATAAAAATGTGAGCCGTCACGGGACGCCTGGCAGATGTGAAACATCGTCATTATTTTGTAAAAGTAATATGCGGAAAAGAACAGATCGTGATAGGAACTAAATACAGTAATACCCCGTTTAGCGCGACCCCCGTTACGCGCGGTTTCACTATAACGCGAATGTCAAATTTCGCGCTCAAATGCGAGGCATTACGCGAAAGAGTGCGTATACACATAATGTAAAGACAATAGATGTATTTTACCGTAAAAAATAAGATTATGTATTGCATAAAGTGTTCTTAGAATTAAAGTGATTGATTAAAATGTTTTGTATTTTTTTGTATTAAATTTTAACTATGTTTAATCATAGACCTCGATATACGCGAATAAAATATTACGATTTTTTATTTTTTTGCATATAACGATGACTATTTATTGAATAGACATTTATTTTCATTCGATACAAAAATTTACGAATTTATTTCATATCGTGACTACTTGATTCGTTTAATCAGTGACTCCGGTAATAGTTATATTCGATGTTGCCTCTGAGGACGGTATTACTGTGACAATGTGTGTGTGGTTTTTTTTTTTTTTTTTGACGGGGGATATGCATTTACGCACTACCCTTACCTATTGTATTAGTGAGACCGAAGTCCCCCAATACAATAGGTAAGGGGGCATTATCAAGATACCTAATAAATACAGCATCTATTGTTGTTCCGTATCTGGTGGAAGGTTCTCTTGGATTGTTATTAATTTGCAATTGAAATTCTTCTTGGAGAAACGTAATTAATGGCGTTGATTCGTCTTTCGCTAAATTTACATTGAAATCCCCAGATAAAATCAATGGTAGTTTGTCTTTATTGGTTTTGAAAGTTATTGAATCTCTGTGACGACTGTACGGAAATAATCTCTCGTGTAAAAATGAAATGATGTCATGACGATGCGTCGCCACACCGTACACACTACTGCATATAGACTGTATATATATATAGCATCATATAGCGTGGTAGCGTCGCCACGGCATGCGTCGCCACGCCAGGAACGCGGTTTTACGTGCGACTATAGATGTTTCACATCAAAAAACATGTTAGTTTCTCAGTCTAAAATGCAAACATTATCTGAACCGGGACAGCCTGGGCGGTTCGTTACTGAGAATTACTAGCATTTTTGAATATAAAGGCGGGGATGGACTGAGAGGATATGCTTGGAGTTACACCGCAGAAGAACTAAAGTGACCGACATTGCCCCCGAAGAACTGCCACAATTAAGTGGCAATGGGTTGGGAGCGTCGTCGGGTGGGGGTGAGTAAAGTTTGGTTTTTAATTTAAAAAGTTTTGTGTAGACCTCGCTCTACAGTCAACACAGGCAGAGTCACGGGCAAAGCTAGTAGTTTGTAATTATTTAGTATAGTTTAAATTATTTAGTATAAACCATAATCTCGATCAAGGATAAGTTATATAAGTTTTGATAAGTAACTACTACTAAGTGAACTTACATTAACACACATATATATTATACCGGAATTTAAAAAAAAATATGAATCATCTCCCTATTTTATAAAAATCAAAAAGTCAAAATAATTTGACATAGATTAAAAATAATAATTTTCTGTAGCACTAGGACAGACCTATTAATGTAATTTTCGAATTAATACAAGAAACACTATAGGAATTCGGCGGGAGAAAAAAAAAACGAAAAGATTTCAAGTGAAGACGCGGAAATTAATTAGTATTGAAGCAGTGCGGTACCTTAGTGTTAAAACATGAACCGCATTCCGGACACACGTAGCCCAGAGTGGCCTTCTCTGCAACGATCTGACCGTCGGCGCCAATCACCTAAAAAAATCAAACAATATTATAAGTAGGGCTTTTGTACCCGTCTGGATTGCAAGCACCGTACACCGTACAAAAAAACCGTACACCGTACAAAAACACCGTACACCGTACAAAAACACCGTACACCGTACAAAAAAACCGTACACCGTACAAGAACACCGTACACCATACAAGAACACCGTACAAAAAAAATACCGTACACTTGTGAAAAATCCGTCACAGGGAACCGTCAAATGTAACATAAGAAAAATTTTCGAGACTTATGACCTCCGGCTCCCCCCTGTCAGTTAACAATAGTAAGCAAAACTATCACCCCTCCTCCCCAGGATTATGTAAACATTAGCATAACTTGAAACAAGGAAACGTAGATTAATAATTTAATTGCCTACGTAATCACCATTCAGACACTCCCGTCCCCCATGTCAGCAAAAATAAGCAGATGCTTACGGAATATTTAAACGGCCCCCATGATTAAGTAAGCATAATTGTTGAAGTTATAGCAAGCCCGGATCTAGGGTGGACGAACCGAGGCATCGGATTAAAAATAAAAAAAATTGCAGAGCGCCTAGCATACGGATGCCTGACACTTTAGATGCTCTACTGTATGTAAAAGTGATGGTAAAGGTTATAAGCGAGTAAATAAACATTAACATCAAAGACTACCTGAACAATTTGCGGTTTGAAGTCGTCCTGTTCAATGATGATTGTTTGCTGTTGTTGTTGCTGTTGCTGCTGCTGTTGTTGTTGTTGTTGTTGCTGTTGTTGTTGTTGAACCTGCCTTTGTTGTTGTTGCGTTTGCTGTCGAAAGGAAAATTCTACTTGTACTTCGTTACCAATTATTTTTATTTGGTTTTTAATGAAGTAATAAGGTTTTATTTAAATTGTTTATATTTTTTTTGTCATCCACACATTTTCCAACAAAGAAATACAAAAAATAATACCTGTGATCTTAATTAAACTATATTTTAAAGGTTGCATTCGTTAAAGTAAGTATTTAAAACTTAACCAATAGGGATTGTTCAAGTATTATGTTGGCAAAATGTTGATCATTTTGACTTGTCTACCAGATAGGGGAGACCTATGTCCAGCCGTGGATGTCTTACCTACCGTAATAGATGGGTTTTTTCCACCGCAATTAATATCTATAAAATGATGTTATATTAATTTATAAAAAAAACTAGCTGGTGCCCGCGGCTCCGCCCGCGTTTCATATGTTCTGTGCATATGACGTTTCATTTATAGCTAATTTAAAAAAAAAAAAAAACAAAGGAATGAAGAAAAGTATGAGTATTTTGTTTTCATTAGCGGAAAAAATGTATATAAGCGTAAATTGAAGTGGAAAATGTACAAAAGAGTAAATCGAAAAAAAAATGAGAGAGGATCGGTGGAATCCAAAAATACCCGTCTAGGAAAAATACTGCGTTGAAAGGTATTAGTCCGATCCCGATATGTTCAGTAGTTTTGAGGTGATGGTGCGTCAAAGGAATAATAAACAAACAAATCGAGAAAACATGGCAAAGGGCTCATAGAACTTGAACAATATATAGCCTATAACCATCTACGATTAATTCCGCGTCGAATGGTTGCGGTTTCACGCTGATCGGTCCAGTAGTTTTCGAGTTTACCTCGGACAAAAAAAAACAAACTTTGCTTATATATATTATAATAATATACATATATTCACCTGAACTATTTGAGGCTTAAAATCGTCCTGCTTTATGACTGTTGTCTGTTGCTGTTGCTGCTGCTGTTGCTGTTGTTGCTGCTGTTGTTGTTGCTGTTGTTGTGATTGCGGCGTTATACAATGCCGTGTTAATTTACAGTGTTGTATTAATTCAGACTTGCATTTGAACGCTTCGCCGCATTCTAAGCACGCGACGACACCTTCGCCCGTGTGGATTCTTAAACGGTACAAGTTATTTTGCATAACCATATAGAGCTCTTGTTAATCATAAACAATATTAAGGGGGACATGCGATCGGAAATGTAGGTATTTCAATAATGCTATCGCTATCGCGTTGCGCCCCAAAGGGAGTATTATAAAGCACGAAAGGGACAACTGCAGCTCTCGGGCTGATTTTACCGTATGCAATATAGACAAAAATATCACTATCGTAGCAACCGATTTCCTCCTTCAAAACTGAAGCGATTTATTTATTTTCTTTCAGTTTTACAATAATAAAGACTTTGGTTATACGCCTCTACGTTTTGCTTTTTTAAAAGATTTTATTCATCAGTTTTGTTTGACGAACGTCTGAAAATAACGGTAAAAATCTAGTTTCTACAATAACTAATTAGCGGCGGTGGATATATATTCTTTGGTACAAAAATATTTACCATAATGCTATTATCCGCGGAGGGAACAGGGGGCTACGTTTGTATGGAATAAATGCCGCTAGGATATTCTCTTAATACCTCTCTTAGAAGTAAATTTAAGATCATTCAAATTTGATAACTAAGCTGAGGTCGTCGAAGTGTTACTTCAGACAAATCTCTAGGCTTTTTTTATAATTTCTCATACATCTCAGTAATACTAAACAACGCTCTTACATCCTCTCACATAATTAAGTAAGCATTGGTATAATTTTGAAGATAAAATAAAACGAAAATTAAATTACTAAATATCACTCAAGTAATCGCCATTCGAATCGTCCCCCGTGTCATTTATAATAACTAGCTGTGTGCCCGCGGCTGCACCCGCGTTCCATATATTTTTCACTGCGTTTTTCTATACGGAACGTTAATTATTTTAAAAATTAAAAAAGAACAAACATTTTTACCAGGAAGCGGCTGAATGTTTATATGAGGAAATATTTTTGTTTTCTCATGACACAATTTTTTTTAGGCAAATAATGTCACCCATTGCTGACATTATATAGCGGCATCAAAACATTATTACCCAATGATTATTTAAAAGCTATATTATGCATTGAAGAGTATACGAAGCGCGGGCACGCGCGCGCGTACACACACAAACACACATGCACGCACGCACACACACACACTCACGCGCACGCTCACACACGCACACACGCTCACACACACTCACACACTCACACACGCACACGCGCGCACACGCAAGCTCGCACGCATACACACACAAAATTAGTAGTAATAAATAGATTACTTCATATGCGCAACTAGGGTCCTCTTCTGCAGGAACTCCTTCCCGCATACGGGGCACGCGTGCGGCACCTTCCCGTGCACGCGGCCGTGGTTCACGAGCTGGAACTTTGCGCGCGAACGCGACGCCGCAGTCGGGGCACACGAACGGGGACAGGGACCCGTGGAACCGGCTGTGCATCACCAGGTGCTCCTGTCACAACAAACCTTCTATTCAACAACCTATTCACCGATACATTTTAAGGGACCGTTTAAAAACCACCATAACAACATTTTCAAATCAACTCATACGCGCAAAATTTGGCTGGTAGAGTTCAATAGACCAGAGGCTGAATTTGCAACCGGCCAATAACCTCCAGTAAACTTCGATAGAACAGACCAGAATTTGCAACCGGCCAATAACCTCCGGTAAACTTCGATAGAACAGACCAGAATTTGCAACCGGCCAATAACCTCCGGTAAACTTCGATAGAACAGACCAGAATTTGCAACCGGCCAATAACCTCCGGTAAACTTCGATAGAACAGACCAGAATTTGCAACCGGCCAATAACCTCCGGTAAACTTCGATAGAACAGACCAGAATTTGCAACCGGCCAATAACCTCCGGTAAACTTCGATAGAACAGACCAGAATTTGCAACCGGCCAATAATCTCCAGTAAACTTCGATAGAACAGACCAGAATTTGCAACCGGCCAATAACCTCCAGTAAACTTTGATAGAACAGACCAGAATTTGCAACCGGCCAATAACCTCCAGTAAACTTTGATAGAACAGACCAGAATTTGCAACCGGCCAATAACCTCCAGTAAACTTTGATAGAACAGACCAGAATTTGCAACCGGCCAATAACCTCCAGTAAACTTTGATAGAACAGACCAGAATTTGCAACCGGCCAATAACCTCCAGTAAACTTTGATAGAACAGACCAGAATTTGCAACCGGCCAATAACCTCCAGTAAACTTTGATAGAACAGACCAGAATTTGCAACCGGCCAATAACCTCCGGTAAACTTCGATAGAACAGACGAGAATTTGCAACTGGCCAATAACCTCCAGTAAATTTCAATAGAACAGACGAGAATTTGCAACTGGCCAATAACCTCCAGTAAATTTCAATAGAACAGACGAGAATTTGCAACTGGCCAATAACCTCCAGTAAATTTCAATAGAACAGACGAGAATTTGCAAACCGGCCATTGAAATTTAACCCCTTTTCAGTAATAGTAAGCGCAAAACTTCAGTGACCCTCTAGGTCAGGGATTCCCAAAGTTGTCGATTTCGATTTATTATTTATTAAATTATTATTTATCTCGGAGCGCCATTTTATACTTGACATACTGTAGTATGTTATAGCATTGGGAACTCTATCCTAATACTTTTTCCCTTATAGATAATCTTCAAAAAACTAAAAGTACCACAACCAACACAACATATTACTAACCTTCTGTGCAAAACTCTCCCCACAATCTGAACAGACGTAGGGTCTCTCCCCAGCGTGGTACTTGCTGTGGGTGACCAGGTGCCTCTTCAATGGGAAACCTCTGCCGCATTCACCGCATACAAAAGGTCTATCTCTACTGTGTACCTGGAACAATATTAATCAAATTCATCTACAATTCTGGTGTTTTTATTTAATATCGAATTTATGCGTTGCATTTGACTGCAATCTCACCTAATGTTTAGTGGCGATGTGGTCCAGGATGGTAAACACACTAAGCCTACAGTTACTAGCTCTCAAGTGCTGCCGCCGGAACACGTCTAATTGGTATTTGGCGACAGGTTTTCAAACTAGTGGGAGGTAGCTACCAGATTGGCATTATTAGAAAATGATCGGTTATCAGTTACAGTTAGATCAGTTTAATTATAATGTTGGATAGGTGGGTTTGAACCTACGTCCATAGACGCGTGGAATCCGACCGCACCAACTGCACCATCATAACTTCAAAATTATCGCTTACTAAAAATTAAAAATAAATACACCAGTGATTTCAAAATCAGTTAAATAATTGTTCCGGACTATAGTGCACTGTAAACTCCAGTATATTGGAGTTTATAAGCCAACTAACTGACAATGGTACGTTGCATATTATGAAATATCGGGACTCCATATTTGTTACATATATATGGTAGAACTCACCCTGGAATGAGTGACGAGGTGGTGTTTCAGCGTAAAAGCCATCTTACACTCGTGACATCTGTAAGGTCTCTCTGCTGAATGCAGCAGTAGATGGGTGTTCAAACAGTGTTTCCTCGCGAAAGCCTTCCCGCAATGCGTACAAACATGCGGCCGCTCACCTGTTTTAATATTCAATGTTTTAATATTAAACTTTCCTCACGTTTCACATCACACTAATGTATGAAAATTAGGGCAAATGGTGACACATCTCGTGGTGTGATTTTTCACTCCAGGATGCTCATTAAATTAAAGGGCATAATATATAATTCCGTCATAAGACCTGTCATGAATCAGAATGATAATTAAGTTAGAAGATGAATGAGAAATGATGGAGCTGAGATGGATGTGTGCTTTCACAAGAATCGATAAGGAGTTTTTGGCAGGATCTCAGTCTGTCATGTAGCAGTTATTTTCTTTAATTCATTACCTTGTGCAATTAAATCTATGTCATGTAAAATTGATGGCGTTATGTGTGATTTAGTTTGTGATTTATTGTGTATATGTTAAGAGTCTATGGAAAGTTCGAGCAGGATGGGCTAATGTTTTCTGAAAGATTAAAAATACATCTTTATCCAAATGACACTGGCACAAATTGTGTGTACACAGATTGTCATTATCTAAAAAGAAGAATAAGGGATAAAAGAGAATGAGTTTGAAAGTTGCGCTAGTAATAGAAAGAGGATCGTTTGTTGTAGTATGGACATTTTTACAACAAACTCAAAAAGATAAATAGTTGTCATACGTCAATCTGAATTGAAAGACAATCAAAAGCACATTCCGAGTTACGACAAGGACGCTCTGGGATTATAAGGGAAAGTGTCAATAAGTAGCTTTTTTTTTTAAGTTAAACATTTTTATTCTAAAGAAACATAATAGTGATACTAATAATGTACATAAAGCAACAAAAAAAAAAAAAACTAAGTAGGTGCCAGGTACCAGTACATCATCATCCCACTCTATTCATCAATATCGTCAAATTTCTCCTATTCATTTGATATCCATAGAAAGAAAAGAAAGAAAGAAAACCTTTACTCACTAATGAGATACAAAATACATAATAAAAAATTACAAAAAATATTAATAAGGAAAAAAATGATCCCAAAAAAACAGCAGTATAACTAACTATATGTCACCCACCAGTGCATCTCATTAGATCAAAGAGTCTCCAGCTCAGCATATGCTGAAGTAGCAAGAGATTCAGCACTGATTTTCATATTAGGGGGATTATAAAAAAACCATGTAATGCACCATCTTTCATGTACAACTAGCTAATACAACTAACTTGAACTAACTAAAATTTGAAGACAAATAAAACAGAGTAAGCTGAATAAAAACCTTTCAAAAATAGATTTCATTAGGGTTCTGATTAAATATATTCTGTCACTGTAAAAAGGAAACATTTATTGAATCTACCTACAGTAGGTACGTACCTGTGTGGACCCTCGCATGTGTTGTTAAGTGGTGTTTGAGTAGGAACGATTTGCCGCACTCCTCGCACGAGTAGGGTCTCTCTTTAACAGCTGGGGGCGCTGCTGTCGTCAACACCGTATTCGTGTTCATCATGTCCGTCTGTGAATACACGGCCTAATGACCGCAACATTGCTCACTGTACCTTTCATCAACTCAACTAAAACGTAAGTAATCGCCATTTAAAGAAGCGAGTGATATAATGACTTTGTCTTCATTTAAAGCAATGGTCCGCAACAGGCGGAACGCGCAAGTTCGAACCTCGGACCGCCAAATATTGCAATGTATTGTATACCAAGCATAAGTTAATATGTAGATGAGGTATACTATACCTTTTTTTTACAAGTACCTACAACTAATATGGTTTGTTTAGTTTCCTATCTAGCCTATGTGTGAATCAGTTATAACTATAACTTGTGTGATTTAAATATTTATAGTTTTTTCTTTCTGGACCTTGTTAAAATTTTCCCACAGTATCAGGACCCCCACCTAAAACTACTTGCTGACCCCTTTAAAGCTTTGTCAAGAAAAAAAACATGTATGAGTTAAATATTTAAATCTTAAATATATGACCAAGTAAATGTTTGTACAATGACAGTAAATGTATATTATGGACCACTGCTTAGAACCAAGCTCCAAATATTTAGTAGTAGCTTAAGAGTTTTCAATTGGATACAGCCTTTTCAGTACATCTACTAATAAACTATGAGTTTTATAAGACCATAAAAATAACAGATCAAGTTCCTTGCAGGATCTTCTCGATGACTGGATTGTATTCCAGACTGATGGTAGTATTTTGACGTTCATAAGCCCTTTATCAAGGCCTAAATTCGATAAAGTATTTTGAATATGTATGAATAAAAAAAAAACATTTTTATGTTATATTTTTAATATTAGCAAAATATGATATAAAAAGGAATCTAGATTAAATATAGCAAGGATTAGGGGATGCCATTAATATTCATTAAGCAAATTTACTAACCTACTAACCTTAGGTGAACTATTTGCGGTCCCCGGTTCCTGCTTTGTGTGTAAAAGGTGATGTTGTTGAACAGTAGTGGTCTGTATCGTTTCCGCTTGGGTTTGCTGAACTGTCGCTTCGGCCAAACTCTTCAATCCACCGTTCAATATCGTGTGATTTAACTGAGAGGCATCTATGACTGGTGTCGCGATACCTTGCGCTTGTAGCGCTCGTCTCATCAGAATCTCGTTGCATTCCTCTTGCGTCAGTTGGATCGGGCCTATGGGTGTCATGAAGGGTTTCGCTGTTAAGTTTGCTGCTATAAACAAAAAAACAATAAAAATAACAGGTAACTGTTATTTCAGAAATAAACACTATATGGATAGTAAAATTGAAATTAGTTCAGTATTTTTAATAGTGTTAATGGACGTTCGGCCTTGGTATGGATCATATAACAGATGACATGGTATGGCGGATGTACTAACTTATTAAGTGTTTTGTGTGTTACTAGTTACAGACATCATTTATGGGGGGCAGGAAGTACGTCCTGTCCCCCGGAATGCTGACCGTAGGGTCATGCCTCCCTTCGGGGGGGCGGGCGAAGAGGTGGGGTGGAGAAGTATTCTCCCCACATCCCCATTGGGCCATTGCACGGACGAGGCCCGGTGGGTTCGCCGCAGGGGGCGACGCGGTGGCATGCAGTGCAATCCCGTATCGCCCCCATCCCAAATGCGGCGGACGGCCCCGGGGGGTTTTAGTGGGTATTTCCGGGCGATTCTCGCCCGGGTGAGTCCCACACTGGCACGGAGTTCGTACCTTCGTGCCCCCTAACCCATTGCATTGGGGGACTTCGGTCTCACTAATGCAATGGGTAAGGGTAGAGCGTAAATGCATTTCCCCCCGTCAAAAAAAAAGTTACAAACATCATACTAATATTACCGAAGTGTAAGAAGTATTTTTGCAAGTAAAGGACTGACTTTTAATACAAATCGAGGTTGCCTTTTATACTATATATAACGACTTTTAAGGTGAAATTAACTTATTTTATATAGCCCTTGCAATTTTTTTTCGCACTTCAATAATAATGGAGACATGACAACCAACAAACGAGACGGAGAGAGTTCAGTTGACCTCCTTACCATATCCGTTGCATGATACAGAGTGCAACATCTGTTTCCCCATTTAGGAGCTGCTAACTGCCCAAGAGCAGAATGGTTATTTAAACCTAGACTTAAAATATCCTATTTATAAGGATAATTTTTATAATTTAATATTAATTTAGACTTAATAAGTAATTAATATTTCACTAAATGTAAATTATGCAGTCATTAAATTGTGTTAATTGTTAAAATAAATACCAGTACCAATTTACTACAGTAGACTAAAAAGTACCAAGTTACTAAAAATATTTTTTTACCACTTAACCAACCAGCACTTAAGTAACCATTTGCATAATTTGGAACAAAGATACATAATAAATAAATATTGATTACATAATTACTATTCAGACATCCCTCCCACATGTTGTCAAAAATAAGCAAAGAGCAAACCCTTTTTTTTTTCGAGGGGAATGCATTTACGCACTAGCCGTCCAGCCAGATCTGATAGGGACCCCCCCTTCCAGATCTGGCTGAAACGCGTCTGAAGATGTGTGACAGTCTCTCGCACGTAAGCACGAGAGGCTGTCACACAGGATTAGTGTGGGACTCGCGGCGAGAAGCGCCGTTGACCACTACCCACTAAACCCCCCGGTACCTCCCCGCCACCTAGTTGGAGCAAACACGGAATCGGACTATGCATGCACGCAAACCCTACCCATTGATGCTGACATAATATTTGGAATGGTCCTAAGTCCAGAATCACAATACACATGGTACATATCTGTGTCAAACAAAAAAAAAGTCAGTAAAATTGGAGCAATAAAAAAATCTACCTAGTCTTTTTGAAAATTAGTACAGTAATAAATTATGGATGTTTGTGCTACTGAGTGAAGCTATTTAGTTGCAATTAATGTGTTAACCACCTTCACCATACTTGACTTTGGCTTTGACTTTTCAAGTAAAAGTGGTATTGAGAAAAGCTGTTTGCATTATTGCTATATTTATTTGGCATGGTAAATACGAAATGCCAAATTCATTCCAATGTAATAAATGTTGCTATAGGTCATTATAACAATCTCATGTCGTCACAATTGTGAAATGGGTTGATTTTCGTAATTGTGGATTTTAATTATTTAGTTTCAACAGAATGATGTGGATAATAAATGGTGACTTATGCAAAACGAAAAATAACAATTAATAATTGTATCATACATAAAATAATATTGATTTCCCCACAATGTTTTCCTTCTCCAAAAAGCACAGGCCGATTTTCAGAGTTGGATAGGTGGATTTGAAACCACGTTAATTGACAAGCATTCCAACCATACTACCAACTAAACCAGTGATGGGCAAAGTACAGCCCGTGGGCCAACTCCGGCTCGCGAAAGTATTTAATCCGGCACGCCGAGGGTCCATCGACGTGGATAGTATATGGCCCGTTATAATTACGTTTTGGCGGTCGAGAAGAAAAAGTAGATTCTACTTAGTAGAATAATAGATGCATAACCTATAGGTGAAGCTAAACTAGCTGCGTAGTACATGTGATGCGTAATATTGTTCTGAATGATGATGATGATTAACCCTTTCAGGACCATAAGATATCGGAGAGTAAATATTACTATTCAATTGTTTATTTTTTTTTAACGTAGAGTATATATGAAAATGCGTAAATACATTCCTCCACTTAAAAAGAGGTGTAAACGTTAGAAACTATAGCTTATTTAGAATTTTGTGGAGAAATTTTAAAGTCAAATAATATTATAATTAAATATACAGTCACCAATATTCCACTGGGGAAAAATGTTTCCCTTGGTCCTGAAAGGGTTAAAATCTTTAACACAAAATGCATTTTTTATATAATTCTGGCCCTCCTCTAGAATTTCTTAAACTTTGTGGCCCGCCACTAAAAAAGTTTGCCCACCACTGAACTAAACCATCAACACTTTAACTTTACTACTTGAACTAAACCCAAGAGATTACTTATCAATATGTGACTTACTGTGTATAGTGGCAGTCTGATTTTGCTGTGAAACCCTGTTCAGTGTGTGTGTTGGTGCTTCATTCAACACAAACATGGCTCGTCTTGTAGTACCTGGAGCGCCCGTTGTGACAACCCTAGTAACTTGCGCACCCGAATTCGACACGGCAACAGCCACCGTTCCAACTTTCTCTTGGACCTGTGGTGTCTTATGGGACATGACTGTCAATGTTGTCTCCGGAGATACCTGAAATTTTTTTTACACCATATATGGTTCTGTTCTCCATTGAACAATCATATATGTTAGATAACACTAACAACATTGTGGCTAAACAACAAAATAACTTATTTAAATGACTCAATGTAAGTTTAACTTAAAAAGGCAGATATTTATCATAAATAAGCAATACTTTTCCTCTAGTACCTTAATATTATGATTGGCAGATTTTAATATTGTAATTTTTCCCATGATACTAGTGGAAGACTTCTTCTTGGTTGATGTTACTAGTATATTACTACATAATAAGAGATTTGTTTTGAGTAATGTTAGAAATTTGGTGTTTTTTTTTTCTTTTCTTAAGTATAGGGTAGGTATGACATGACACTTAAAAATGATATATTGATAATTTTGAGACTGATAATATAATCATATGATGTTTGGAACTTTGAAATTAAATTAATGTGTGAAAATTTATATATATAAGAAATGATTATTAAATTTTATATAACTTATTTTTTTATCAAAATGTTTAATACATCTAGAAAGTATACTTTAAAAAATGTTATATTTACAAAATAATAACGATTTTTTTCTCATATAATAATTAAACTTTATAAATTAAATCTTATAATTATAATTCAATTATATATTTGATAATTAAACCCCTTAATAATAAATAAAAATTAACAACTTATGTATTCAAAGTTACTTAAAATAAAGTAAAATAATAAAAAAAAAAAATAATTGAAAAACTTACAACAAGTCAACAATAGAATTGTCTATTGAAGATTTATTTTTAAAACTTTTTTCAGGTTAAATGTAAAAATAAAACCGGATGAATTAGTAATAATGTTAGTAAAAAAAGATTGCAGAAATTTTATTATCATTATCAGCCAACTACAACTGATAATGGTGAACCAACTAACTGTTAGCGATGCACCTCCTCCATACCACTACTCCTTTATTTGTGCTATGCATACTTTATTTTTCTTATCAGATTTATGACAATGAAGTTCGGAGGTACTGAGGTGTTACAGAAATAATAAAAATAATATACCGTATTTCCTAATGTGTAACTCAAGCTGCTCGGAGTCTCCACTTCGCATTTCGTGAGGTCTGCTGAACTTGTGAAACCCCACGAGTATCCGAAACCCGTGACATTATTCGGCGTAGGCATACACATTTTCACATAGAACAATTCATTAAATCCACTAACAAGATAATAAACTAACTAACACAAATTCACTATTTGATAGTAAACAGTCCTCATGACAGCTATATCATTGTGAACCATGTATGTACGTAGCCACAACTACACATGCAAAACGCACCCATGGACATAATCGCCGAAAACATGCACTATTTCACGGGTATCATAGTTTTTGACAGTGGAAATTATGTATTATATATAAATTACAAAGATGATTCTTCATAAATTGATATAATCATCTCAATATAAAAGGCGGCACAGCACAACGACGCTACGATGAGTACTGACACGCACATTATTCACATTAAAAAAAACACATTCACGTATTTTGAACATTGAAATTATACTTCTTATTGTACTCTTAGTACCAGATACCATTGTAAGTAAAAGAAAAGTCGTATAAAGTTCACGATTTTACGAAAACAATAATTTTATTACACACAAAAAAACGAACGCCATTTTATTGCTTATGGTCATTTAAACTTTTTAATTTATAATTCATTCATTACTAGATTGACAATAACTAAAAAAGTCATAAAACTTTGAACTTTTCAAAATAATAAATTAAATTTTGAGGTTTGTTTTCATTTATCAAAAATAGGAAAAATACATCTTGAACGATTGGAATATCAACAAATTAACGCATCATAGTGTTTTTTAATTAATTAATCCTCATATTATACTGAAACCTGAGAAAGATAAATCTGGTTTTGTCTATGCCTATGCTTTTTATTTGTGCATATTATATTTTAATTTAATTTATAGTAAAGTCTTGCTTGAATGCCTACATTATTAGAATAATAGTCTATAGAAATAGTTCCCAACCAATTATAATCGTTAAATTAGGAATATATTTTGTTTATGTTAAACCTGAACACTAAACTTATTTGATTTTTTTTTCGAATACATTTTGCTCACAAAGTTTGGTGGTATCCTGAGTATTTGTTATCTGGTACTCTGTCATGATATACTTTTTGTCTATAATACACATTAACTTGGATTATGTAATATTATCTTATGTAATTTTGGTAGTATTTTGTTTTTTTTTTTTTTTTTTTTGCATAAAGTAAACACTAGTGAAGTTTGTTGAATCTAGCGATGTAGAGCATGATGTCTGAGATACCACAAGACCTTTTGAAACATTCTGACAAAGAGCCAACACTTTGTTAGAAGTTGTTTGAGAAACTTTAGGAAACTTTAGGTTGTTGTTTAGGAAACAGAGATAAATAATAAAATAAGTTCCTAACAGCAGTGCATGGTGTAGTGCTATTACTTTCGAAATGAATAAATGAAAAAAATCTATGAATTTCAAATTAAGACACGGAGTGCTTGGCAGGATTATGATTTGTCATGTAGTCATTCTTATTTTTAATTCATTATCTTACAATATTTGACTATATATCATGTAATTTTGGTAGCATTTTGCGTGATATAGTTTAGTTACAATGCACAAGTGTAATGAAGTGAAAATAATTATACAAAACGTGAATTTTAAAAGGTCTCAATCATTCCCGTTGTGGTCATAACAGAGAGCCACCATTTTCTTATCGCCATTCATTTATTGATGGTGTTCCTGAAGTCTGACTTGGCTGTATGGTCTACTGGTATCTTTGCCTTTTCCTTAAAAATATTTAAATAAGAAGTTGCGATTCTTTGCAAAACACATAAATTTTTTTAATAGTTTATAATTAAATCTTATGAATCGATTCACATCAAAATTGAGATCTAAAGATCGTTCTCTAGAAAATCGATCTTTACTCAACTGTTTTTTTTTTCAATGCGTAACTAGTATTCTACTATTGGTCGAACTAAACTATAACCACCATCAATAAAAAAAACATTTGTCAAATGTGAAATGTCACTTGTCTGCTGTGCTTGTCTGGTCATTTTAGATTTGCACACAATTTATTTGTACCTTAATATTCCTTATTTTTGACAATAAAATATATTTTATCATCTTTACAAAGTATTTCGATATCACGTCGTCTGCCCGAAAATTATAACGGGCCAATCATGAATCCGATATCAATGGATAGAGATGAGCCATCATCTTTGTTGTCGTTTTCCACTAACCACTCTTTGGAACAATTTGTTTTGTTAGCAAAAGGTGCTAAAGGATCGGCATGCGCTGAACTTATCAAACAAGTTTTAGAGGCACCAGGAGTACATGTCTTCGGTGAACTATTAGAAATGCCCAACATAAAAGAGGTTAGAAAACATTTTTTCTCTACTTAAAAAGTTCATAAACATTATTTTACCTTAAATTTATGGTTAAGTATTTTGTTTTATTTCGGTTAATATTGAATATGTTAAACGTAATATGCTCAGAGCTTTGACGATAGTCTCACCTGATATTAAGTGATGATGTTGCTCATAATGGTAAACATACTTAAGTCTCTACTCTAAACATACTGACTCTCAAGTGATGCTGCTGGAATACACCTATAGATGCTTGACAGCAGATTTTCAAATTAAGGTACCACAGTAGCTAGCCAGGCAAGTATTAGAAAACTCTATGCTATGGTTTTATTGCTACATTTGCCTACTTTGCCAAGTTCATTCTCTTTATAGAATAGGATAAGTAGATTCAAAGCTATGTTGTAAATGAATACATCAATCAACATGGAATCCAGCTGCTACACTAACACTGAACCACCCCATTACCTCAAATATGCTCATTATTTATGTTATGAAATTAAACTAAATTTAAATGTATTAGGAAAATTATTTTATTACTATTTAATACAATAAATCAAATCTCTAATTTATTTATTTACTTATAAACTCATACTGGTAATTTATCTGATCTTAATTAAAGATTGAACTCTTACCTTATACTGTTTATTTACATTCATTCCAATTTTGTGTAGGTTTGATCAATTGGATTTACAAAACCATTGAAATATCTAAATGCCCAGTGCTATCTTTCCCCACCTCTTGTCAACATTCACTTCACTTACCATCATCTCGTCAGACCAAATGTTATGTCTGCATCATCAAACTACTCACAATATCTTGTACTTTTAAATCTGTTTGGTGTTAAAATCTTCAAAACATGATTTGTAGTCTGTATATTTAAAATTTGAAATATAAGTGATACAATTGAGTTATTTATGTATGAGGTATTAAAATCATTTACAATGACAACTGACCATATCAAGTGGCATACCTTGATTTTTTCCACATAGAGTCATTGTTATAATTTTGAACTGTAGTAGTCCTTGTTTTAGGTCTTTATCTTGTAGTATATGATGACTCTGCCACATGACATGATGACACATTTACATGTGGTGCTGTATTTGGTGCTGGGCTGACATATTATATGTATTAAAAACAATGTCACTGATCATTAATTCTAAAATCTTTTTGTAAAGAACTGCCACTTTATTAAAGCACTGAACATACTAAAATAATACAAAGTTTTTCAGGACCATAACAAGCAACATAGTATAGATAGATTCTAAATTACAGTTCACATAAATAATTTTTTATTTTAAATATTACAGCTTGAAACTGGCATCTACGCTACACACCTAAAGACTCTCACCCTATTTGCATATGGTACATACAAAGATTATTTAGAAAACAAGTCTGAATACTTAGAGCTAACACCAGCCCAGTGCAAGAAGCTCCAACATTTAACAATTGCCACACTTGCAACACAAGAGAAATGCATCCCCTACAGTGTACTTCTAGAAGAATTAGACATTAAGAATGTTAGAGATTTAGAAGATCTTATAATTGAAGCTATCTATGCAGGTAAGATTAACATTTATATAAATAAAAAGCTGTGTGCCTACAACTCTGCTCGAACATACTAACAGATAGAAGTTGCATTTTATATACTGTAAGGACATGAAGTGTTTTTTTTTTCCTATGCTAACTCTTAATACATATTATTTAACTAATTTATTATACATATAATGTAAGAAGGATAAAAGTCTGCCATTTTGGATGCTTAATGCAAAAATTACTAATTACTTATTGAAATAGAAATATCATGTATTCATTTAATATATTATTAAGATAATTAACAATGCAGATGAAGTCACAGATATCAGCTAGTGATCTAATAAGTTATGTTTTATTGTATGCTTTGGTGTTTTTTCTTACTACCATAGTTTTACCTGTAATAATAAATTGGAATAAATTGAAACAAGTCTCTGAAAAAAGTGCTTTAAAATTACATTTTAAGATAATCTGCGGCTCAATTGTAAATTTGAAGGAAAAGCCTTAACTTTTTCTCATTTTTTTTGTGCCATCATAGATTCATTTCGTTAATTTTCGACGTTACAGATATAATCCACGGGAAACTGGACCAACAGTGCAAACGTGTCGAAGTCGATGTGGCTCTAGGACGAGACGCTCGTCTCGAAGACGCATCAGCCATTGCAGATGTTTTGGCGGATTGGTGCAACTCTTGTGAAGCCGTCCTCAACTCAGTCGACCGGCACATACAGAGGGCCAATCATCACAAACAAAGATCCCTTCGGCATCAACAGGGTATAGAACAAGAGGTAGGTTGACTTATCTAAATTGAAGTGTTGAGTTATTCTAGGCTGGTGAAAACCTTATGCCCCCTTACCTATTGCATTGGAGGACTTCGGTCTCACTAATGCAATAGGTAAGGGTAGTGCGTAAATGCATTTCCCCGCGTCAAAAAAAAAAAGGTGAAAACGTTATAGATTCGCGTTACCTACAAAGCTATTGATTTCAGTATGTCAAGTATAAGACGGTGTTTAAGCTACATAATAAAATATACATACATACATATGCTCACGCCTGTTTTCCCCGAAGGGTTAGGCAGAGGTGAAGTAGCGAACTACACCACCCAGATTTCGCTGAGCTTAGTTCCGTCCCAGATGTGACAGGGAGCGAGCCTGTCGCCATATCGGGCACAAATTCCAAACTCCGGGATGATACTGAGTTGAAAAAACCCAATATCACTTGACCCGACCCGGGGATCGAACCCGAGACCTCAGAACGGCAGTCGTATGTAATACAACTGCGCTACCGAGGCAGTTATATATATATATACATAACCTATCATATACTTTTATTATGAATAAACTATATGAAAATACTAGCAGTGTTCCTGCAGCTCCGTCCACGTTTTCATATATTCCCCACTGCGTACCTTAAAAAACAAAGGAATAAAGAAAAATAAGAGTCTTTTGTTTTTTATTAGTGAAACAAAATGTACGTGAGAGTAAATCGAAATTTCAATTAAACTATGAAATTCAAACAATAAAAAATCAGTTTTTCAAAGTTTCGAGTTTTCAATTGTGTCCTCAGTCCTCATTGCTGCCTAAGTTTTTCGTTTCTAACGAAAGGCCAAGATATATTGATCGTGCAGCCCAGTCTGTAGGCACACTTTTATACAATGTTCTAACAAAATGGTGGTTCTTTGTTAGAAGTTTCCTGGAGTTTTTGTGACATATCAGAATTTATGTCCATATTATTTTCAATTTAGTACACTTGTGCACAATAACCAAAATGCCAAATACAAACACAAAATGATATAAGTTCAAATACACTGCACGTTAATGAATTACAGACAAGGACTTGCTATTCTATAGACGAAAATGCCGTCTAAACCTCCCGTTTATAGACAGTACAATGCGGATTTGTTGTTGATAATTGATTACTGTTATCAATGTGCTTTATCACCGTTACCGACATTGCCCGAAGAATTGGTTAAATTAAGGGGCAGTGGGCTGGGCAACTGGTTCTCGAATGGTCACAAGGTGGACCGAGAACCTGGTGAATGTCGCGGGAGTCCGTTGGATGCGGGTGCCGCAAGACCGGTCGTCGTGTAGATCTTTGAGGGAGACCTATGTCCAGCAGTGGACGTCTTTCGGTTGAATGGATGAATGTGATGTTTCTTTTACTTTTAATTTGTCCCACTGCAGTTTTGGCTTTCCACTTTTTACACTCTTTTCTCCTGACCTGAGCAAAGCCATGTGAGTAACACGTGTAGTGACGCGCTCAGGTACTAAGTAACTTCCTCTTGCTTCCATCATACTTCTGCGTCTTGAAAATTATTATAGTAATGCATGATGGATGTTTTTGCTGATTAGTTAAGTTATCTAGGTGCATTTAGCGTTAACCACCTTCACCGTACTTGACTTTGGCACTTGAAAAGTGACTTTGAAAACAGCCGGTTTGGATTTCGTTTAAAGTTCGAGAATTATTGCTATATTTACTTGGCACGTTCAGCACGAAATGCCAAAATCAAAATTTATTTATTCAATTTAGGCCCTAAGAAGGCGCTTATGAACGTCTAAAACACTACCACCGGTTCGGAAAACAACACAATCGAGAAGAGCGCAGGCGAGAAACTCGATCTGGTTCTTTTTTTTTATAAATATAATATATATCATTTTTTTTGTCATATAAAAAAACTACAAATAATAATCTTAATAATGTTATCGGGTGCGCACAGAGATGTGGGTTAATTTCAGACATCACTATCGTTCACGTAATGCTCCGCCCTGTAATAACCTTTTCAGATTAAAACTTACTTGACATAATACTTGAACTCATTGTCAGGTAAATCGGTAATGTTACTTGGGATTTTATTGTAAAACCGAACACTATTACCTATAAAGCTTTTATTACACTTACTTAACCTAAAGCGTGGTTCCGGACAAGTTGTCTTTACTTCTAATATTAAAATTATGACGATCATTCACTAGATCTAGCTTGTCTAAATTTTTACGAATATGCATTAAGTTATCGAAGATGTACTAAGATACCAAGATTTACCAAATTATATTTCGCACGTAATAAATATACCAATAGGCAATTATGATAATGTAATAAATCGTGGAATGGGTTAATGTTCGTGATCGTAGATTTCATTACAACAGTACGACGCGATATAACAAATGGCGACATGCGCGAAACGAAAAATAACCATTAATTGTATAACATCGGGAAAAAAAGAAAAAAAAAAATTATAACAGCGAATACACTAAGACACAATTTACAAACAGTAATATAGTAAAGTAGTATTTTAGTAAAATTTTACATAAAAAAAATGCTTGAGTGTCGCTAGGAAGCCGAACAGAACTCAGCATAAGCTATCTGCCCCCATTACATATGACCCCAGCGTAGTTTTTCAGTTGTGACCAATTGGGTTTTTTTGCGATATAGTTTCAAATATAGGGAAAATTAATATTAATCTATACTAATAAATAAGTTCTCTCTCATAAATAACTGCCTCGGTGGCGCAGTGGTATTACGGTACGACTAACATTCTGAGGTCTCGGGTTCGATCCCCGAGTCGGGTCAAGTGTGGTATAGGGTTTTTCAACTCAGTATCATCCCGGAGTTTGGAATTTGTGCCCGATATGGCGACAGGCTCGCTCCCTGTCACATCTGGGACGGAACTAACCCCGGCTAAATGTGGGTGGTGTAGTTCGCTACATCACCTCTGCCTAACCCTTCGGGGATAACAGGCGTGAGCTTATGTTATGTTAATAAATAAAATTGAAGTGGCTGTTTGAAATGTCAAATTTTTTTTTTTTTTTTACTAAATATATACGATACGTATACCAAAAATACAATTTTTACAATTGTTGTCTGTCTCTCTGTTTGTTCCGGGAAATCTCCGGAACGGCTTGACGGATTTTGATGGGCCTTTTTGGTAGATAGCTGAAGTTACTCCCAGTAACTTTGGGTACTTTTAATTTTGGAAAATAATTAGGGTTAGGCGTAATAGAATGAAAAATAAAAAAATTAACTTTCGGTTGAATGGCTGGATAATAACAGTAATGGAATAACTTTGTTTCAGATATTGTACATAAAGAAAACTCTGAAGTCGCAAGAGGTGAACGATGAATCGACGTCTGGTGGCACAGAGGCTCATATAGCACCAAAGAAAAATTCAGGCAAAGGAAAGGCCTCACGAAATGTCTCAAAACTTTGGCAAAAGAATTAATTGTATACCTTTCCATGTAATACCTAATATGTAATATTAAAATTTGTGATACTGTTAAATAAATAATTCATAAATATTGTATCCATTTTTATCCTTATCCCATATAAAAGCGTCTCTTTATCTGTCGGTTAGTCCACTTGCAAAAAAAGACAAGCAATTTACATAGTTTTTGTTTGAAATCATAGGTTAACCAACCTATGCTAAATAAATAGTTATAAGCAACACCGGCTAAGGGAATGTTTTAATAAGCAATCTCAATCTATTTTTACCTATTGAAATCGGATCAATGTCAGAAAAAACGATTTATTTTCCGTTTGATCTTAATTTAAAACTTAATGTTGAGGCCGACCGTAAGGCATATAACAGAAATTAGTAGTAACTAAATAATTCAGAATCCATACTTATAACAATATGTATGAGGAACTACCAGGATCGCGACTTTAAAAATATCATCAACATGTAGAAAAGTTTATAAAATAATTAGCTTTAACTGCAGGTCAATTCATTTAGAAATTCATATTAATTATTTACTGTTACATAATACAGTTAGTTAGTTATTATATAAAGTTAGTCGTAAAATTTCTAATGTACGTACATATATATCTAAAGCCTAAATGTAGAAACGATTCAAAAGTTTTTATTTTGTTCATAAGCTTCATTGCTATTATAAATTATCAGGCGTTAATCTTACATTTATAAACTCACAATGGAAACTTGAAGCATTTTTAATTAATGTATAGTTCGGTTAATATTTTTGATAAAATTAACTATTTGTATAAAATAAACAGTTCCACCTGTAATTCGAATACGATATTACTAGTGAATTTTTTAAAATATAAGTAACTTCTACAAACCGATAGATGGAACATCATAAGTGTGAGTAGCACATACTGAGGGCCGATCTAGGCTAGCGACTGAGAAAGCGAATCTTTCGGAGTCGACAACGAGTTCTCCCGACGCGACCGTCGTATGTCGGAGACTGTTTTGTTGACGCACAAGCGCAACGAATACAGTGCGCAGGCAGTGCAACGATTATCACGTTCGCAGGCCACATAATAGTGATGTAAATAACACATAAAACGCTAAATATTTGTAAACAATGACTACTTGACGTAAACACGCACCTAATATATTAGTAATAAAGAGTAAACGAACTAAAAATATAGTGTCGTGGACGTTTTATTAATAAAAAACCTTAGCAACGGATCAGTGACAAAATTACGACTAAAGTGACTATCGTGTTTTGCACAATGATTCCGTGACAGTTTATATAAACAATTATTATTATTTTACTTTATTTATTTATGTGTTATTTTTCTTCGTTTCGTAAAGACACTGTAATTAAACGGAGTGCCAGGTTTCGAAGGCCTTCGTGTATTGGATGAACAGAAAGGCAAGTACTAGTTGCCCTTTGTTAGGTCGTTTTAGTTTTCATTAAATACAAGAAATATCTGCAAGGAAAGTTCGTGATCATGATATATTCTATTCTATTGAAAACATATCAGTAATGTAATGTAGAACACTTAAGGCAATCGATTATAAATAAAACTGTAAATAGGTACCAACGCAAGCTAGTAATATACGCATCGTACCTATTATTGTCGGATTGTAGTACCATGTCGGTGAACCGTACCAATCAATAATCGTATGCGTGTATTAGAAAAATATTTTTTTAAAGAGGCTCGCATTAATTGTATCTGTCTGGTTCTTTGTTGTTCAGTCTGCATGTCAGCTGTTAGGTGTGCGGAGTGCGGGGCGTGGGGAAAGGGATCAACTGGTCGGACGGCTCTAGGGTTGCCGCCTGCGGAATGATGTACAATGAAAGGCTCGGGCGTTTGCTAGAAATAATACAGTTTATTTGTTTTAAACAATAAAGGACTTGCTGAATTTATTGAATTCTTTATCTATACTTGAAATGTAAAAATAACATTTTTTATTAAATGCATATTAATGTATAAACGGTACCTATGCCTAAAACACAATTTTTAACGTTGTTGCCTGTTTGTTTGTTTCACATCATCTCCGGAACGGCGGAACCGGTTTTAGTGGGACTTTTTTTTGTTAGATAGCTGAAACAACTCCGTGTAACTTAACGACTACCAACTTTAATTATTCGAAAATATTGAAAATAAAACTAAAAAGTAAAACTCATGAAATTGTGAATAAAATCTGATTGAGTGGTCAATTTTACGGGCAAATGCTTGAACATAAGGGAAAGATTTTTAATTTATCTTAGTACCACAAATATTTTGAAAAATAATTAGGGTTACGTATAAAAAATATTGAAACACAGTGAAGAACATATGAAACGCGGGCGCAGCCGCGAACACACAACTAGTATAATTATGAATATATCTAGGTACTCTACCATATAGTTCGATTTAAACCTCTTTAAATACAATCTATTTATTTTCATATACTAATCTATCAGTTACAAACATAATTTAATATTAAAATTTATCTTTTTAATCTGTTCCATAAGAGTTACACAGCCTTTCCTTTTTCTCTCTATACAAAGTGACTGTGATTATATTATTAGACACTTAGGTATGTAGTGCTAGTGACTCGAAAATACAACTCCCATGTATTGTCAAGGTAACATTATATCGATATTCACTATCTCTTTTACAATTTTTTAATTTTTTTAAGCATTATTAAACGTAAGACGTCCTCTTTATCAATGTTATTTATTAAAAAAATTGCGCAAAATTTATTTTAAAATTAAATATGATTTATTCATTTTAATAATTATACGAGTTGCTCTCACCAAAAAAACATTATTACAACGCCATCTACTGAATTATACAAGAAACCATGAACTAACCTAAACACCTGTTCCAATTTTATATTTGATCCAAATTACGAGCTATATTTTCAAATACTATTTCGATCTATAGTATAAAATAATTGATGCATTTTTGTATAGCTGATAATTAAGTTTTGTGTATAAATATTAGTTATTCGCTTAACAAAAATGTTATACCGCCATCTAACGAATTATAAAGAAACATGAACTTAATATTCCAATCAAGGCCATAATATTTTTTATCACATAATTTTGATCGAATAAATATTTGGATTCGTTCCGTCATTGTACTTGGAATATTGTCGATATCGAATACTCAAGGATTAGGTATTGCAGTTTCGTAACTGATTCTTACCTCAAGATTAAGTGTGTTTACAATCCTGGACTACATCGTCACTTAACATCAGGTGAAATTGTGGTCGAAACACTGAGCCTATACCGTGTAAAAAAATGCAGGTGTTACCTCGAGGAAAGATTTAGTTCTTTTTCCTCTAGCAACTAAGCAATAGATAATAATAATGTAATTGGTGGTAGGGAATTTGCTAATTCCCTGGAGAGTTACTATCCTTCAGTTTAAAAACTTGCACCTAAAAATGTGGTTTGGCACCACCTCTTGAGTGCTTGAGCCAGTACCTCTTAGCGTGTTTATGATTGTGGGCCACATTAGAATTTTAGGCTGCACTTTGGTTTGTCATTTAGTAGTGCTTTTTTGAAATTACCTA
Source organism: Samia ricini (assembly GCA_014132275.2). Classification (NCBI taxonomy): domain Eukaryota; kingdom Metazoa; phylum Arthropoda; class Insecta; order Lepidoptera; family Saturniidae; genus Samia; species Samia ricini. Next base: position 3,170,249 of record AP028164.1, on the reverse strand, counting down.
ATTATTTAAGTGGGGAGGCTACGAAGCACCGCCCACAAAGAGGAAGCTGCGAATATATGAAAACACTGAATAAAGTATTATTTCTAATTCTCTCGCACGCTAAATCTTGGAGGTGGATGTTTTAGTCTCTTTTCAATGTCCCATTTTCATTTCATCTCATTTCAATTTACAAGGGGGCTAAAAAAGGTTTCACTTTAAAAAAACCATTACCGTTACTTTTATAATAAACCCAAGCGCAGACATTGGAACGCCTAGTTAATATATTCCTTTCGAACATCGTCGATACATAATTATTTCATCTGTTTTTTTCTCGTTACTAAGAATAATTGTAACTTTGAAGAAGGCGGAGCAGTTGCCAATCGAGTAGGCGTGTGGTATGGATTATATCATTTCAAGGCTGACGTATTACCAACTAACTGTTCATAATAAACACGCATAAGTTCAAGACATTTGTACAAGATACCAGTTCATTAGGACATGCATTAAAGCGTAATTTCTCGTGATGGCACTGGCTAATGCTCTCATCGAGCCCCTCTAAATAAATAAAATTCGAACAATATAACATTAGTTATTATATAAAAATTATGGAGGGTAAACGTAAACAGAACCGTCTCATTTGAGGTTAAATTCGAAAACCCACCAAAATAAAATATGAATATAGCAGTTCTTGACGGACTGATGTATGCGGCTTTTGAAGATTTTTTAAAGATACGATTCCCTTATTTTATAAGAATTTAAATATTACAAAAAATAATGAGACGTTAAAATATGATAAGCAAAGAAGTGATTATGTATCGTTGCTTCTTATATCGAAAAATGCGCCCTAACGAAGTGGAGGTTATTTCGTCCTTATTTTAGCGTATTTAAATTTTTTTTTTTTTCCTTTTGCTAGTGTAGCGCTACCCTTTTTTAATATATTTTAACAGACGCATTTTCATACAAAGATACAGTTCTTCTTACTCTCTACCCTTCACACTAAGAACTAAATAAAATGTATTTTATTTGTATTATTATACAAAATTACAATTAGAACTAAATGAAAACCTGGCTTCGCTCGGGTGAAAAGTGACTCATAATACACAATCTTTTACAAAATGTAGGTAGATAGGAACTGTGACTTCACTGATACGTGTGAATCGGCACTGATACGTGTGAATCGGCCTTAACAAACTCAAGATGGCATCCGATTTACCAATATGGCGACTGCCATATGCAACACTAGAATTTAACAAAATACTCGAAAACCCGAATTTTGCGGATACATGTTGTTGACTCGAAATCATTACACATCAGTGATATATTTACTGTCTTAACGGAACCGTTGTTAACAGAGAAATTACATAGATAACTTGTATTTTTAATCTTAGAACTCAAGAGATTTTTTGTTTAATTTAAATGTACATGGATACTCAGATTAAAATACCATGTTTTAACAATGTAATTATTACTCATTATATATATAACAACTCTATATTATATTATTATTGCGTTTTGAAGAGTTACCTGCAGAGGCGCAGACGGCTTACTACAAAGATTATCGCCGAAGCCTCTAAGCTAGCTGACGGAACCCGAATAAGCCTCGGCACATCTATCCGGCTTCAATAACAACACTATAGAAGAGTTTATTTAAAAGTAAAACTGATCATCGTCTCATTTATTTCATATAAGTCTGTTTGTTTGTTACTCTTTCACACCTTAACAACTCAACCGGATATATAAGGTATATTTCTTCTGCGTATTCACTGTACTCACCTCCCTCCTACCTTGTGGCTCGTTCATGCTCGACCACCTCCCTAAGCCAGCCTCGGTCCTACGTACATAGCTTTCGGTTGACGGCTGGAGAAGGTGGGGCAGCTGATATCAAGAGAATACAAAGAAAGTGACTCGATCCAAAAGTCGAACCTGTCGCCGTGTCTACGCGGATCGTGTTAGACTAATGCTGTGTTGCCTCCTAGGAAAGCGGCCGATGGTACCATGAGGTTTCAGTGAGGGTATTCTCGCTTAACGCCAGGCGACTCTAATCCGAGGGATGTTACTGCTGGATTAGAGTAGCCAGGGGGGATGCGTAAAAATGCATTTCCTATCGTAAAAAAAATATACTAGCCAAGCGTTACAAACATGCAATGGATTTATCAGGTTGTTTTCTTTGATAAAAAGCTCAGGCTTTTGATGTTTGGTGCAGGTAGATTCGCACCTACATCCATCGACATGACTGCGACTGAATCATCTCGCTCATCTGCCTTCCTACCTTATGTTTACTAATATGACATAAGTTGACCGGACGCTTCCCGCCTGACAACACGGCTTATGAATAATATTACATCAACTTACTGTAACATGAGTAATCAGGTTATGAATACAAGTGAACGCCTTCTGTATCCTATTACAGACTGTATTATTTAATATACTAGCTGTGTCAGCCGGTTTCGTTCATATGATAAAATAATTTTTGTTGTTTAAATTAATTTAATTTTGACAGGGATAGGCCGTTCAAGTATTATTTATATCTGAGCGCCAGTCAGCCATTAAACACTTTTAAATAACAAACGTTATGCGTCACAATCCGTGAATTAGTGGGAATTGTGAATGAAAGATTCAACAAAACAAACGAGCTTCGGATCTTGGTAATATTCCAAACTGTTTCTTGGCACTAGGAAATAATGTTCTAGAATACACACATGTATAAACTATTCGTGAAAACGAAATGTATAAAGTTTAACCAAAAATGTATTGTGCAGTGAAAGACCAAAGCAAGTTTAAAATATATATATATATACACAAGTATTGCCATATTAATATTGACAATAAATATAGGGTCTATCTTGGATATAGAATGTGTAGAAGGTATGTGTATTATTTCTTTTAAGAAAAGACGAAAAAGTTTTTAAGAGATTTAAAATAGATTTGGTAAGAATTTTTGTACGTCCTATTGAAGAGGACTATTATAATATTATCAGTTCTCGCTTCTTTAGGGACCAATATAAGATAACATATCAGATTAAACATATACTTGAAGAAAGATTGATTTCTGTGAGCTATTTACGTTAAGGAAACCAATAAATGTAATCATTTCTATTCCGTATATTCGGTATCAATCAGGAGATAAACTTGAATAAAAGATTGTTAACGTAATTTGAGGGGTTATTGTGCTGAAACGATTCCATTTTAGAAGTAAAATTAATGTTACTATTCACAAAATGAACAAGAAATGGGAACCCTCATACTGCGTAATGATGTCACGGCCCTTCTTAAATTATTTTTGGCCAGTTTATCGTAGATTGCATGTTATCGAGAAAGATGTAAAGAAAACCCATCGCCTCGTCGTTTACCCATCTCGCCTCCGGTCGTTCTTCACGCTGTTTGCCCTCTCTCGGATACTACTCTGTCAGGGATATAGTCCATCTGTCATCACCCCATCTATTCAAGTGCCTGTTTTTTTTTGCTTTTGTTTTTATCCGGATATCACCAAACGTACTCTAACTCTGTGTAATTGGACGTCGATCAGCAATACAGTGTTAATCCTCAAAAACATCATCATCAAAAAAACATTATGGTATCAAACTGAAGATCACATAAAAAACCAACAATTTACAAAATAGTGTTGTATGACACAATGTAATGCTTCTATTTAAAAATATATTAAATCATATTATGTTTCCAATCAAAAACATTTCGTAATAGCATGTTACATACCTTTAAATATTTTATATTTCATTCTATTCATCAATGTTTTTAATAAAATGATACGTCGATACGTCACTATCCTGGCATTTATGCTAGCTTTCCATTCTTTTCCTATTGTCTGCCTGTTGTCTCGTTTTTATGGGTAATCGATCGACATATTAATGACAATTCTCAAAATGGTGGCTGCGTAGGTCCATCGTTCAAACTTTGTCGATTGCCTACTAGTGTTCAATTTACATTCTGACGTAGTTTCAAATTAAATCCTAAATCGTACCGACAACACAATAAGTTTCCCTGTAAGCTCTACATAATGGATATTGAAACCACTTCGTAAATTACAATGCGCGCCCGCAAATGCTTCACCTCCGCAATAAATGTTTTGCGGTTTCCGGTAGAGAGTTGAGTGAGCGCGCGACCGCATCGTACACTGCTTTCTGCCCTCCCTACATCAGGATTGGAAGCACGCGCCGCGTCTCAGATTACAACCACCTCTATTGTTACCTTTTATTACTAGAAGACTGGTGCAACGAACTCTGCCACTCTTTCTGTATTCACATCAGTCCTTTGATTGAAATAAATAGTATTGAAAAGAATACTTACTATTCATATATTATATCATCTTATTTAGACCTTAATGGCGTGATAACTTGGTTGATACTTTAGAGGAATCATGATTAAAACATGTAGTACCTAACACCAGTATACTTCATGCATTCTTAAGCTTTCGTCATTTCGCAATTTCAATTTATGCGGGGAAGTTCTTAATATAAGGTACAAGAGTAGTCGCGATACAGTGACACCGCATGTACTATTAGGTTCTATAAGGATCTTCTATTTTTAGTTAATGTTGGCTTAGCTAACTAATTAGCTAATTAGCTTAGCTAGAGCTAATTCCGCGGAATTTCAAACTCAGATAGCAGCTCAAGCTGAGGTTCGTACTATCATGGTGAAGCTCTCCAGGACCTTCAGTTCAAAAGCGTTTAGACGGTTAAAAAATGTTAAGTTAAAAGCGCAAAATGTCTTTGCCCCTTGTTATTTTGACTAAAACAAAGTTACATCTAAACACTTTATTCATTCCCATTTTTACATCGTAGAAGATTGAGTAATTTAACTAGAATCTGGATTTTAAGTGATGATGTCGTCCAGGATACTAAACACACTATGGATAGTGGTACTGGCCGTCAAGTGATGCTGCAAGAACCACCCAATAGGTTTTCAAACAAAATACCCCCCTTATACGTGCATGACTAAAAAGTAGATGTGCCTTCATATGTGTTAATGATATATATAGACTAAGTATATATGAGTTAAATTTTACAATTTAGTTTTTTTATTGTAATTTGTATTTATTGCAAAGTTTTTTTTTACGTTCCGTGACTCGCTCTGGGCTTTAGCTGAAAATCAGCGCTGAGTATCTCTTGGTACTTCAGCATATGCTGAGCTGGAGACCCTTTCATCTAATGAGATTTTGGTTGGTGGGTGACACATAGTTACCCTATTATGTGATATTTTTTTTTGGTATCATTTCTTCATTGATATTATTTTTCTTTTTTTTTCAGTATGTGTTTTGTATCTCAATTGTGAATAAAGATTTTCTTTCTTCTTTCTTTCTTTCTTTCACTTGCGTGATTTTCACACCACCCATCCCGTTCCAAAGTATCATATATCATTAGTTATCACTGTATCAAGTTTCGTAAAAATTGGTTCAGTGCTTTCAGATTGATACGCATACACAGGGAAAGATATAGACAGACTGACAATAATTCTAAATAAAATATTTTTGGCTTCTATATCGATAACAAAGTCCACTCCGATTATAATTCTCAAAATTTTTTTAAGTAATGTACAGATTTGGCCTAGTTACTGGTTTATTATATGTATGCTTTTCAAATTTAATCGCATTAAAAATAAGCTAATTCGCACATTATTAATCATAAAATTAGCGCCAACAAAGTTCAGAGTTAAACGAGCGTCAACAAAGCAAGAGTTGGACATCTCAACATAAAGTAAATAAGAAAATTCTAAAGTTCCCAGAGCATGCACTCAGCCGTGCATCGTTTCCTTCCTACGTAAATTAAACTTTATAATTAAAACTTGAGAGGAACTTATGCCTTCACTGTTTATCAAACAAAAAACCTTTATATTTGCTTACATATCTGAATCCTTCATAATAGTATTTGGAACATTTTTATTATAGGCGTGTTAGGTAAATTGTGAAGAATTAATCTGATTCTGATCTGAGAATTAAGTGATCTGTTTTGATCGATCAGCTTAATAGACCCGTATCGTTTAAGTCTGACTACGGGTTTACTGCCATATAAAGGCTTATATATATATAGACAGAGTGGAACAAGTGAAAGAGTTTGTGTACTTGGGATCAAAGGTTACGAGAGATGGAAAGTGTGACGATGATATTGAGCGAAGAGTTTTGTTAGGGAATAGAGTGAATGGGGCCCCGCGTAACTTCATGTGCAGCCAAAAAGTGACTGAAAAGGCGCGTTTGGCTGTGCATCGAGGAGTCTTGGTCCCTGCACTTAGGTATGGTAGTGAATGCTGGGTTTGGCAGAAGAAGCATGAAAGTAAGATTAACGCAGTGGAAATGAGAAGTCTGAGAAGTATAGCTGGAGTGAAGACGATTGACAAAGTCAGGAATATTATGATAAGGGAACGCTGTGGTGTGGTAGAGGATGTGGTGACCAAAATAGAGAAAGGTATGCTTAGTTGGTTTGGGCATGTAGAGAGGATGGATGAGAGAAGATTAACGAAATTAATTTATAAGGCGAGGGTGAATGGGCAAGTCGGTAAGGGTCGACCTAGGCGAATGTATCTAGACCAAATCAATCATGTCTTAAATAAAGGCCAGGTAAAAAGTACCCATAACCGACGAGCATGTATGAAAGCGCTCATGAAAGTAGAGGAAGCGAAAGAGGTATGCCAAGATCGTAGCAAGTGGAAGGACGTAATCTCTGCCTACCCCCACGGGAGAAAGGCGTGATGATATGTATGTATGTATGTATATATATATATATATCTGATCACCCACAGAAAAAACAGAATTGTTACAACACAGTAGATGTAAATATAACAATTGCTAAAGAAATGTGAAAGAAAATTAATCCTAGTTATAAAGGCTGTGAGTTGCATTCCCTTGTTCAATACAGCATCTGGTTTAGTCATCCAAGATTAAAACGTGAAATTTACGGATTATTTAAATAGCACTGATAGATTTGATGAACCGAAAGGTAGGGTATAGTCAAATGCCTTTAACATTTGCTTACCAGATAACATCTTTACTATATTTACATCGTACCTATGTAAGTGTGAAGTACTTGAGACCTGAGTCACTGAACTCACGCCTCCACTTCGTAAAGTTATTTTTTTTTGTTGTTGTTGTTCAAGTAGTTTGAATTTCGCTTCGAAATACTAAACCGAAGGAAAGTTTTATTATACCCAGTCGTGAAAGTTTAGAACTCGACAGATGTTAATTGATACTTGAGACATTTTTTTATTATAATATATATTCCACCGTTTTATCAAAATTACGATAAACCTAAAGAGAATATTGTTGCTAAAATATAGTTCTATCAACATAAAGATGATAAAAATAAAACTTCAAATTTACATAAACCTTAAAATATTTCAAATAAAAATAAAAACATGTTCTGATATTACAAAGACACAAAGAATTTACAAATAGAAATGTATAGCGAACTTGTTAGTAATCTAATTTTAATCCTAAAATCACGCAGACACAAAGAGCGCACTGCACACTTTTGTGAATATAATGGCTACGGGCCTTAAAACTAAAAGTCTAAAACTGAATTGTTTTGCATTGCATGCTGAAAATAGAAGAATAAGTTATCATCATTTAGATGTAGATCTATCTATCGATAAAGAAGAAAGACTCGGTATTAAAAGATAAATACCTATTGATGTCTTGAAAGGTCAATCCCTCGGTTGTAGACTTATAGTTCGTTTATTTCTCAGAATCAGGTGTCAATGTTCTCGATAAATACGTGACTTGCTTTGCTATTCGCCTATTACAGTGGGTTATATTTAATTAAAATTATAAATATGATCAAATTATTTGGACTTTTGTAAATGCAACTTTGAAAGCTTCTATAAACGGTAAACTAATTACGTATGAAGGTGTAACATTGTGACCATTACCGTGACTCAAAGGTATAACTCTGTCTGCAATTATATATCCAAAAAGGGTCTTACCACTACAAATGATTACCAGCTTTTATGTAGCTTACCAAAAATAATGCCAACAAAAATCCTTTGCCGTGTCGATAATTTATTATTAATAATGACAAATGATCATGCCCTTTACAATTTAATTGATTAGAAAATAATTATCGTAGTGTCTGTTTAGTTTATTTTTTTTATCGTTTATATACCTCGATAGATTATCTGCAATCGGCCTTCGCCATCAAGTGGCTAGTCAATATTGTATCATGTAAATAAAACGTAGTTTTAAATTATTGTTCTTTGTCGACAGGCTTCGTGGTGATATTTGTTGATCGATTTGAAAAAGCCGGCTGTAGTTTCATAAAAAAAAATTTGTGTTCATTCTCCTTATTCTAAAGTTGTAATGTACATTAGCCATTTTTTTAAATTCCATTTTACAAACTTAAACTTCTGGATAACCCTTATATAAGGTATTTTTTAAATAAATGTTATTTGACTAAGTAAATAACAGATGTCAATTTAGTCATGAAAATTTAAGTAAAAATCGCAATGATTTTACAAACCTTATTAGTAATCATGGCGTTATTAAATTTATTATTTGTCAACTTTTATTCTTCGGAGAAAAAAACCTTCGGTAGAAAACTACTTTTCAGGACTATGCTGCAATAAAGAAAAGAAGATTGATCCACTTGTCACTAATAATAAAAATATTCAAGATGATATATATATTGAGAAATCAGCTAAAAAACTAAGATAATCTCAAGAGAAATGAAGAGAGAATCGAATTAAGATATTTACCAAACTTTGCAATAAGTACCAGTCAACATATAATAACTTGTTTAAGCATCTTTAACTGTAATCTTTAAGCGTGGAAACTGTTGCCCTAAAAACTCTAGAATTCGAACCGCTGCATAGTGACGTCACCAGCGCAAATCTAGGCCAGATTTAAGGTCAGATCTGCAACAAATTGCAACGGGTTAGGGTCGATTTAACCCAAATTTGTATGTAAATTTAGCAAGCCTTCGCGATTGAACTAAATATTTCCCAATTACTTAGTTATTTGTATCTTTTAAATTTTCAATGGCTTAATTGAATCATTGTAAAAGGGCATGTTTTTGGTAAATTTTCAGTTACAAAACCACCCAATATAGTGAATTATATACTAAATCCTAGTTAATGAATGCATTTATGATTAAAAAAAAGAGTCATGTTAATCAATTGTTTTCGCGATACAAGCAAAGTAATGGCCAGTCACATAAACGTTGTATTTTATAATGAGCACAATACATACGAACATCTATACTACTAACCTTGAGTGCGTAGATATAAAATATTAAGATCTCATTGGTCGCCTTGCTCGAGTAACTTTAATATCAATCGTTTGATGGGTAAATTATTTTAACGAACTTCTCTCACTACACCTCTTTACGTTCACGATGTTTATAAGTATTTGTAGGGATTATTACGTATATATCGTGCTCTTTAAAACACTTATTCTGAATTAGACGTGATAACATTAATTATGTTAACATAATTGTGTGCATGAGAAACGGTGTTCCAACGTTCGTGTTAATTTGGCATCGTAATGTCAAGGCGACAACTGTACAAGCATATAGGTACGACAAAGAATCTCACGTTCATAATTAAACATGTCCAGTTATTTTTGATTAACAGAAACACAACGGTTGTTCCGTAATGGTGTGATTAGAGAAATTTTACTATACTCGTGGTAATTCTCTTGGGATTTGGAACCAGACTTTCTAGAAATATTAAATTCTTACTAATCTAGAGTCTCTCATTATCTTTTATGTATTGTGAAAGATTATTATTATTATTCGAGAAAGGGACTATGCAAGCTAATACAGTCTTGTTTCACTGCGACCTAGATAGATCTATTGTGATCGCCCCCATATTTCTAAAGCTCACTGCCTAGACCTACAGTAACCTGGATATACTGTAGGATCTTTGTGGCAGAGACGGTCTGTACCTCCTCCGGGAACAACGAATGTTTACCCAGAACTCGGTTGCGTATGGGTATTAGTGGGTCACATTCACACAAGATGTGCTTTGGTGTTTCATCTGCAATATCACAGAATCTGCACTCTCTTGTGTTCTGGGCACCCATGTTGTGCATATGCTTGCACAAACAACAGTGCCCAGATAGCGCTCTCACTAATACCCGCAGCTGATTCCCACTGAGCATCAAGGCTTTCTCAGCTTGTGAAAGATTATCTATGGAAGGGAATTCTCGAGAATTTTGTTGTCAAGTCTCGTATGTTCCGGTGTTTAACTAAAGGATTAATCGAATAGATTTATTTTAATATTTGATGTAAATGACATCACACTCGATAAATTACTTATTTTATAATTTTATTCATAACTATTGGGTTAACTTCTATAAATTAGAACATTTTAATTTGACTGTGAAATGAGAAGATCCGATAACCTATGTTACCCATTTATAATCTAGCTGGATATAGATAAGATTAGATTATTTAAAATCGTTAAAGTATTTTTTAAATATATCCTTAACAAACACAAACACAATTTTATCTCTCTATGGATAAATGAGTAGTTTTTATGTTATAATGAACTAGCTGTGCATGCGAATCTGCTCATGCGAATTACATTTTTTTAATAAACATGAAATTACGTATTGGTTGATTTAAATAAAAAAGTAAGATTTAGAATCGTTCTATTTTTTTAATTTATTTTAACTTATCTTAGCAAATATATACTAAAACCTGATCAAAGAATATATCTATGATTATGTATACAAATTAACAGAGAAACGTTATCTTTTAAATATGTAAAAATAAAGATCACAATAATTAACCAAACTCCTTATACAAAACAAATATGGCGACGCGGGTCGTTGTGTTGCATTCCTGGCAAGCAGCACGGGTTTTAAGCTTGGGATTCGCGGCTTCTGAGGATCGTGTTCGCGAATATAAACAGGCTATAGTTCTATTACACATAATATTATGTAATGACAAAGACCGAGAAAGGTATGTTTAATTGGCTTGGACACGTGGGGAGGACGAATGAAAGAAGAAGGACGAAGCAAATTTACAGTACGAGGAAAACTGTGCACGTCGGTAAGGGTCGTCCTAGGCGAACGAATCTCGACCAAATCGATGACTTTCTAAAGAAAGGCTAGGTCAAAAGTACCGATATCCTGCCCCCGGGATATCCTGCCCCCGGTTAATCCTGCCCCCAGGATATCCTGCCCCAAGGATATCCTGCCCCCGGAAGGATATCCTGCCCCCGGAATGTTGACCGATGGGTCATGCCTCCCTTCGGGGGGGTGGGTTAAGAGGTGGGGTTGAGAAATATTCTCCCGCATCCCCATTGGGCCATGGCACGACGAGGCCCGGTGGGTTCGCTGCAGGGGGCGACGCGGCGACATGCCTGGCAACCCCGTATCGCCCCCATCCCAAATGCAGAGGACGGCCCCGGGGGGTTTCAGTGGGTATTTCCGGGCGCTTAGCGCCCGGGCGAGTCCCACACTGGCGCGGAGCTCGTCACTCCGTGCCCGCTTACCTATTGTATTGGGGGACTTCGGTCTCACTAATGTAAGGGTAGTGCGTAAATGCATTTCCCCCCGTCAAATAAAAAAAAAGGCCAAAAGTACCAGTAACAGAAGAGCGTGTATGGAAGTGCTCATGAAAATAGGAGAAGCGATAAACGTGTGTCTGCATCGGAACAGATGGAAGGCTGTAGTCTGTACCTACCCTAATAGGAGAAAGGCATTATGTATGTTTATATATGTATCAAGGTACACGATTCAGAAATTACATTACCTTAGTCGAAATTTTCAGTGTCAGTAATAACTCTATATAATTATATTATTAGGCTAATATAAAATAGTTCAAGACATTTTTCCACATTGTTTATTAACCAATTGTCTTTCTTTTACATATAATTCTGCGATGATTTTTTTTAATTATACCTTAACAATGATATAATTTTATTGTTGACAACTAATATTTTTACATAATTAGTATACTTAGCAAGAAACATTTTAATACACAGTTTTCTGCGTTACAGATTTTAACCTTGTTATTTTTTATACTATTCGCGAGGACGATTAAAATCTACATTTGAACAGCGTCGGATGGTACAGTCCAGGGGTCGGGTCAACCGTTTGCCGGGGTTAATCGTCCGTGTGTTGCCTGTACCTGCAGATAACGTTGTTTGATACCGCTTTGGAATTTCCACGGTAATAAAATCATATCGGATCAGAACGTCAATCGAAATGACAAGTATTCATTTTTTTTTTCGTTCTTTTTTGTCGACCTTTTGAAAATCGGTTAGATTATATGAGTTCCGTTCCAAAGAACGGATCGAGTATCTCTAGCTGATAATTACAGAACCAACATTTGAAGATCGTTTCTAGGGCAGTTACCCGTGCGCAATGCCGATCGGATTTATTGCTGTAAAAGAATCAGTCTTATTATTATAATATAGCCTGTATTATGTTATAAGAGACGGATTGATAAACTTTGATCGAAAGTAAATGGCTATCTGAATGCGCTCTCGCTACGAACACTACACTATCGAGTAATCTACTCCAGTTGTTCGAAGACTTGATCTGAACAATAATTTACGCGTTTTACTTTTCGTCGGCGTTCCTTGATTCTTTTGCTAGATCTGATTCGAATTGTTCTCTCTAGTAATCTATTGTTATATTGTATACTAGCTGTATTACCACGGCTGCACCCGCGTTTCATATGTTTTTCACTGTTTTTGTTTACGGCATCCTAATTGTTTACCTAAAAAAATTTAGTACTAAGATAACGTAATGATTTTATTCAAATGAGTTATGAGTTTTTTTTTTACGCGGAACCCCAATTATTTTCGAAAATAAACAGTACTCTAAGTTATCCGGAGTAAATTCAGTTATCTACCAAAAAAAGTCTCGTCAAAATTGGTCTAGCTGTTCTGGAGATTTACCGTTTCAAACAGACGACAGGCAAAAATTATAAAAAATTGTATTTTTTGTATAGGTATCGTATATACATACATATCTATTTAGTTAAAAAAAATATTGATATTGACATTACAAACAGACACTTCAATTTTATTTATTAGTATGGAGTATACTGATTTAAGTTCCAAGTCCATTAATTCTAAGACGGTTTAATACAATGGCTATGCTATTAGAAATGCTTTTGAAGCGATTATGGCGTAGCGAGTAGTGCAGCCAGATTCCGCGTCAATCGACGCCCACCGATCCCCACCTATCCGAATCTAAAATCGGCCTGAGCTTCTGGTGAAGGATAACATCGTGAGGAAACCATAGCATGGTGGTAGGGCATTTTCTAATTATGCCCACCTGGGTAGCTACCGCCCTGAAGTTTGAAAATCTGTCGCCAAATACCAATAGGTGTGTTCCGGCAGCATCACTTGAGAACCAGTACCTCTAGGCTTAGTGTGCTTACCATCCTGGACCACATCATCACTTAACTTCAGGTAAGATTCTGGTCAAAGCACAAAAGAACAAAAAAAAAAAGAAATTACCTAACTAACCTAATTTACATAAATATACTTCATTTGTAAAGTCAATAAATAGATATTTGTCTCCGTAAAGAGCTACTGTTATTCCTACATGATTTTATCATCTAGACAGTTATTACACTAAGTTTTGTGGCGGTAGCTTGTCATCAGCCAATTTCCATAAACGTTTCACTGCAACGACTTAAGCTTCTCCCAATGCTCCCCAATATAATCTATTCTCAGCTTTGTGCATCCAATCAAATCAAAGCGGATCCAATTGGTTTATCGGACTATCAATCTTTACTCCTTCGACAATCAAATTTTGCAAGATTATTACAAAGAACATAACATGACTCAATATAAACACGCACGTTAAACTTTTACATTAATCGTAATATTTTCTTTAGTCTGTAATATTGAATTAAACAAACAATGTTGTGAAATAAAAGAACAATGGTCACAATGCAAAAACAGCAGGTGTAATATTATTATAAGCGGTTACGAAAGAATCATGCGACGTTCGCTCGACCTTAGGCGCGAGGTGTCTGCAATATGTTTCCTCTTATGCTGTTCACTTTAAAACTATATCTGCTTTGAAGTCGAGCTGTTAAATAGCTTCATTTTCAAACGGCACTAAATATTTATTTAATCGAAGTGTTAAAATAACATTATCAGATTTCGTTATTATCGATTATTTTAAGTTTCAAATTTTTTTAGGCAGTGGCAATTTTCGTAAAGCGATACGGAAGGTTGAGCATATTTTTTTAATAATGGAGATTTATTTATTATTCCTTTAAAAATATATTTGTAGCAGAATCAAATATATATTCTATATCTAATCTAATATCATCAACTTTCTCATTTTCAATCTTAATTTATCCAATTTATCTCAGACTAAGAAATAAACATGATATGAGATAGTTAAAGTGGACCTTAATAAAAAATGAGTCAACTATTTGCATAAACTTTAGTCACTATAAAAAGGCAACGAACATTATGATCGATACCACAGAATTGGCGCTGGCAATCAACGTGCTTTTAGTTGTCAATTGGCTTTAATTTGTGAATAAATAGGATGGAATAATCAGTGTAACAGCTAGTATGTACTATATCATCTGCATGTTTAGTATAGGTATATTTGTTAATTTAACTCACGCAAAATAATATATAACCATCTTTACAGTTTTTTATTCCATTTGGGTTGTCTAAAATTTTGTCAATTTTAAATAATTTAATTGAAAGTTTAAATTATTATATCTAATTTAAACATTGTCTTTAATTATACCTTTGCATTTTTACGTTTTATTTAAAGCTTCAAATTGAAGCTAAAAAAGGTGTCTCGTTGGCAATTGCAGTTGTTCGTACAGACGGTTAACTAATAACTGAGATTCAACCTGCGATATCAGTTTAAAAAGAGTCATGCAAACTCTTACGAATAATTTTGTTTTTCTTTAAAAGGTATACAAAATTTAAAAGTTATACAAGTAAAACTATGGCTGGCGTGCATCATCTAAGCTTATATTTGACAAAAGTCAAATCCGTAGTTAAATCTACAGTTAGGCAAAAACGTGTTGCACCATCCGAGTTTAGCTTAAATTACGTCATAATTTAACTGTAACCATAAACCACGAAATTTGGGCGTTTAAAATTTAAACCAAGTTTATTTCGATTGTCATGTCATCTGCCAACGATATTTAAGAGATCCTATTATTTATATTGTACAAAAATATGTCTCTATTGTAAGATATTTCGTGGGAATTGTCTTCTAGCGATGTTTTCTCTTTTTGTTTCAAGCTAATACCATTATTTTTTTTACATAAAATGTAAAATGTTTTTATGTATATCAATAAGTGTTTGAAGACTTAATATTTCAGATTTTGTAAAGCTACTAATTTTATCCCTAAAACATAAACACGAATGAATAAGTAATAATACTCGGCAACAATAATAATTAAAATATCTTTCATTAGGATATATATTACAGTAATAAATGTAAGACATATACTATCTTTTTTAATTCTTGATAAACTTACTTGGTTTTTACAGTTAATAGAATTTGATCCATAACGAAATATATCCAAAATTTTCGTTTAAGTCCAAACTGACAACAGTAACAACACGTTTGTTTTCTATTTGTCAATATTGTTTTTGACATTTTTAACGATGTTACCATACATAAAATATTCTCCTTAATATTTATTAGGAGATTGATGTATCTTTCAACTGACAACCCTTTTAACTTTAAACCTTACTAAAAGTTGGGTTGTGCACTCGAAACTTTGCTACTGCTATGGTTAAAGATGTAGTAAAGATTGAGTTTAAATTTAAACTTTACTATAACTGGACATTTCGTGCACTCCACCCTATGTTTTTTTGTTAATAGATGTATATTTTAATTTGACCCCAATTTATATGCCACTAAACTTATGTTGCAAAATTGAGACTTTTCCATAAAAACGAACGTAGATGAAACTGATAATATTAAATATTTGTAAGTTTTCTATAATGGTAAATTTTTAAGAGTTAAATTTCCTATCGATGTAGTGGTCACTGTCCATGAAAGTTATTAAGGCTGCTAGTAAAAGCAAAGGTTATGATAACGAAAGAAGTTTACCAAATCATAGAGAAGTAGAGTTCTATTCTATCAACACGCAGGTACATGGGTTCTGGATGCGACTGTTTTTATTCTTTTTTTACAAACCATAGGGCTTAGCTAAGGCAATTTGTTTTATCTAGCCAGGGGGCCCTACTTCCCTCTCCTCTTGTCTTCTTGTCGAAAGACAAGAGTACAGAGAACACAGGGATGGAGGGTTGTTTAATTAACGGGTTGAGAACGGGGGAGGAGGGTCAGCTGGTACCAGGCTATCCCCCTTTGGACAGAAGACAAAAGTAATGGCCTGGTCTTTGAGACTGCTACTGGGGCGATGCGGAGTGTGTTAGACTAATACCGTGCCACTCTCCTGAAAGGCAAGGCGACGGATGGTATCGTTGGTTTAATGGGTGTTCCCGGCGCTTCACGCCGGGCAAGTCTCACATACTCCCCTGGAGTAAAATCTCCCGGATTAGACCTGGAAGCGGATTGCGTAAATGCATAAAAATAAGGGAAATGTTTTTACGCTGGTAGCACTGCAAGCCAGGATTAGTACTTTGTGTTTGTATTTATTTAGACTTTTGCACACACTTGAGTTATATATAACTTTCTACAACTACGACCGTAGACCCACCAATTTTTATAGGAGTTGGTACAACATGGGCATTAGACATGGTTTTCGTCTTGTCCATGTTCATTTTAAGGCCAACTTGTTTGGAGGCTCTACTGAGGTCATCGAGCATCGTACTTAGGTCTTCTGCAGTCTCAGCCATGACTACTATCATATATCATCAGCAAAGTAGAGGTGTGTTATGTACTCGCCGTTTATGTTAATGCCAAGTCCTTTACAATTCGAAAAATTGCTAAACCTAAGTGGCAGTGGGCTGGGCACATTGCTCGCAGAACTGATACCCGATGGGACCAATGGGTTCTCGAATTGCTACCACGCACCGGAAGTCGTAACGTGGTTAGGCCCCCCACAACGTGGACCGCAGGCCTGATGAAGGTCGCGGGAATGCGCTGGATACGGGTGGCGCAAGACCGGTCGTCGTTGAGATCTTTAGGGGAGACCTATAGCCAGTAGTGGACGTCTTTCCGTTGAATACAGAAGCAATACAGTAAATCTTAAGGTGTTGATGAGATTAAGAAAGATAGGCGCAACGATATAACTAAATTATCTGTAACAATTGAACGTCTCGGTTTGGCTACCTTCTTCTTAAAGCTCTCGCATACAGGTCAACAACATTTAGCTAATGCGAAAATAAAAGAGAATGTGAGCATTATAAACAATAGTTGGAATACATTTACTAGTGACTAAAGATGCTTGTCATTTGTATGAATTGCCACGTGTTACGAGTTGGTCTTGTCTGTGCCCACGCGCCAGTTAAATCACGCTTTTACGAGCGGCACGGTGTGGTTATGAGTACTCTGTTGCAACAGGAAGTTAATAGATTACATGCCCTACTTACATAGTAATTAGATAATTTTACCTCTCCAGTATAATGCACTATCCGTTTCTGATATATTTGACCCCATTCTATTATTATATTTAATATTCCTACGTCTAGGTTCTCGTATACGAGTTCCCATTCCTTGGTTTCAGTAATGTCTTAATGAATAAAGACTGATGGTATTTTGTTGTCGATTGATCTCGACATTATCCTAATATTTCGGATACAATTTAAACCCCTGGTTTTAAATACACTAGGTAAACTATATCTATACTAATAAATTAAATTAAAGCGTTATTTTTGTTTTTTTTTTAAAACCTAGCTAATGCTATTGACCGGAAGCGCCTTAACAGCTTCACCGTAACTTTGTGGGCGAGTTCTGAAGGCACTCGCCGCAAAAGCATTGAAGAGTAGACTGTCGCAACATGTATGTATAATGGTAGACAACACAACCATTGCGCGATGTAGAATCGTTCAAAGAAAATCAATTTTTGTTCTCGTTAGTATATAAAATTGAAGTGTAAATTTTTTTGTACTAAATACATGTATATACGATACTTATACCCAAAATGAAATTTTTAAAATTTTTGCCTGTCTGTTTTTAATGGCGAATCTCCGGAACGGCTGAACCGATTTGGAAGGGACTCCTTTTGTTAGATAGCTGAAGTTACTCCGCGTAACTTAGGCTACTTTATTTTTCGAAAATAATTAGGGTTCTGGGTAAAAACTCATAAAATGTGTAACAGTTTTACTGGCAGGTATTTGAATTTGAAAGAAATATCTTTGCCTAATGTTAGTAACAAACAGTTTTTTGAAAAATTGTTAGTGTTCCGTATAAAGAAAATTAAAAACTATATTACGCAGTGAAAAATACATGAAACGCGAGTGCAGCCGCGGGCACACAGATAGTGTACAATAAAGTTAATGCTCTGCAAATGGCTATCTAAAGCACCATAAGTTCAGAAAAGGATCGCGATACCAGCTATTACCAAATAATTCTTGGTAATAGAACGTCTGTCGTGCAGAATCACAGATATGTTAAATATGACATGTGATTTTGATACTCTATTATTATTTGTCTTTACTCTTTTATACATTATAATTACATTAATATCATCCATTATACATTTGTGTATATTCTATGAATTACACCACACCACAGCCAAATTCAAAAGGTAGCTGGATACACAGTCAATTTTATCACGAAACGCATGGACTTCAGAATTCTCGATCCGCTTTGAAATGTAATTTATATTGTGTTAAGGGTTTTTATTTCCAGGTAGGTATTAAAATATTATGGCCGATAACTACGCGTCTGGGTTTGTTTGGAAAAAAAAAAAACATACACACACCCTATCATCCGGTGTTTCGGTTTCAATTGAAAACTAAAAATGGCACCTTAATTCGGGAAGTTTCGTAACGTTGTAACTAGTTTAAGAGGACATAAGTTTGTACACGTTCCCCGGTCGGTACCGTGGTTGTGCAACTCGGGAAATGTACTGAAACCGTACACGACGGATGTCCCCTACCATCGGTTTTCAAACTGTGAAAAATGTTTTGTTACCTTGTTTTTTTTTTGTTATAATATATCACACGTTTCTCAAAAATCAACATCTTTGAGTTGATACATCTCCACATACCATCACACCTACGAAATTTTGAACAAATCCTAAATGAATTGTCAGTTATTTTAAAAATGACCAACTGATACTTAAATTAATTAATTTATTAAAACACAAAATGTTATATAATGGTCTTGTACGTTACAAGGTGTAAGTACAGCAATATTAACTATTGTCTAGTAAAACACATAGAGACTGTAGTTTGTAGAAAATACAAACAGATACAACTCCTACTTCTTGTATAAATAGATGATCGAAGAAACGTTGTGGGTTTCAGCCGACGTAAAACTGTAGTTAACATAGTATTTAAAGATCATAGTAGGGGTGAAATTTCGTAACAAGCCCGCCTCGATCTAAATTAGACGCATCTCTAAACCGTAAGATTAAGTTCGGTCATTCCAGTGTTGCACGTGAAATTAATTACTAAGGGCCAATTTTTTGATCCGTAGTCAACTCGAGAAATGGTCAGATTTGTAACAAATGGTTAAAATAATGCCCTGAAGCGTTTTTTGAAATATAGTTAAGCTAACCATTTGTCAAAAATGTGACTATTTGTTACAAAATTTAACCATTCAACTCAGTCGGGTTAGCAAGATGGCGGATGGTTAACTCTAGTGCGAACAGCTGTTTCATTGCTTTTGTGTAACATTTGAAGTAGATAATTTGAAGTTTCATTATGTAATATTAATTTATATAAAATAATTTGTTAAATAATTACAACGTATTAATAAATTGCTATATATTATCTTTTTCGTAATATATTTGTTTATGAATTTTGTTTTTCATAAGAATTCAGTATTCCATTATGTATAGTATATCAAGTTCGTACAAATATTTATTTGGCTTGTAAAATATATTAAATCCAAGAATTAAATTACAAAATCAAAGAATATTTTAGACAAGACGAAATAAAAAAAAAAGGTAATATCATTACAAAACTATCACAAAAAATAATAATGGATACAGATGTTCGAGAGTAGCTCGACCCTTTGTTTTTTGTAATGTTTGTTCGACAACTCGAATTATGGACCCCGACACATTTTACTCGGAATGATCATACAAAAAAAATTACCGGAATCAAAAGTATTCTATTATACAGTTCATTTTACTGGCAACATAAATAACTATTGCTAAATTTAACCATAGTAGATTTTGTCATCAAAAAACGCATTGTGATTATAACCATTGGTTTGTGTAATAGTAATAGTAAAATTGACAAATGGATATAGTAACTTTGACTACGGATCAAAAAATTGGCTCTAAGAGTTAATAATCGTAATATATATGTTATGTACGTTCGATAATAACGGGTTTTATCGAGTTGAATTGTTTTAAAGAAAGTATATAAGTCAGTTTTCATGTAGACATGTAAAAACAAGTTTTTTGCACACAAAATTTTCAGTAATTTTCTTTCACCGACTAAAAAATGTGGGACTTATATTTATCAAACTAGCTGTGTACTCACGGTTCATATATTTTCTCTGTATTTTTTTTATACGGATCCTTAATTTTTGTTTAGTATTAATATAAAGTAAAAATATTTCTCATATAAATTCAAGCACTTGCCCGTAAACCTGTGCATCGAATTGAGTTTTTTATGATTTTTAATTTTTTTATGTGGAACCTTAATTATTTTCAAAAATTAAAAGTACCGCAAGTTACCCGGAGTAACTTTAGTTATCTACCAAAAAAAGTCCCATCAAAATCCGTCCAGCCGTTCCGGAGATTATCCGGAACAAACAGACAGACATACAAAAATATTAAAAATTACACGATTGGTGTAAATATCGTGTAGGTATATTCATATCTATGCATTTAGTAAAAAAAATAAAATTCTGTCTGTTTGTAATGTAATTATTTTTGTTATCTACTAAATAGATATGAATGTATTTACGAAATTTATACCCAAAATACAATTCTTGAAAATTTTTCTGTCTGTCTGTTTGTTTATTCCGGCTAATCTCCGTAACGGCTGGACGAATTTTGACGAGACTTTTTTTGATAGATAGCTGAAGCTACTCCGCGTAACTTAGGGTACTTTTAATTTTCGAAAATAATTAGGGTTCCGTATTTAAAAAATTGCAGTGAAGAATGTATAAACGCAGGTTCAACCGCGGGCATACAGCTAGTAAGTAATTAAATAGAAAGGGGAGAAAGTGGAATTTTAACTAATATAATCTTTTTCAGTGTTACAAGCGTAGAATATATTTGGATGTAACAGAATATTATTTATTTATTATACAGGGTCTCCATCCATCTACGCCGTAATTATTATTAAATAGCATTCAGCACAGCTCTTACATAAGATTGTTATGTTCGTTTTAGTATAAATAAACAGAATAAAAACTTGTTTTAAAAGAATTTTAGCAAAGTTTTAGCGTATATTTGGCATAATAAATGGAACATGTTATGAAAGTAATATTAAATTAAATCTACAAAAAATGACTGTCAGCTCGCTTACTTTTAAACTGTTTTTACCTTTTTTTCTTTTTTATTTTTTTTGACGAGGGCAATGCATTTACACACTACCCTTACCTATTGCATTAGTGAGACCGAAGTCCCCCAATGCAATGGGTAAGGGGGTGCAGAGGGACGTCTCCGCACCAGTGTGGGACTCACCCGGGCGTGAAGCACCCGGAAATACCCACCAAAGCCCCCGGGGCCGTCCGCCGCATTTGGGATGGGGGCTATACGGGATGGCTTTCGCAAGCACCGCAACCTTGCTAACTGTTTTTACCTAATGTATTGAAATGGATAATTAACGTCAAGAATTGAAATTTTTGGTCCAGAAGAAACGAGCTAAGCTAAAGGCAAAATGTTTGAAATTTAATTTAATTTTTATAAAATAAAAATGAAATTATTTAAAATAGCCTAAATCTTATAAAAACATTTACCTACATAAATGTGATATTTTAAATCCTCGGTTATAACACAACCGAATAAATGTCAAGATATTTCTGTAACTGGCCAAGGTTACGGTTAGTCACGATAATATCTTAATATGCACAAAAACCTGGAATAACTCACGGAAGTGACTGCTACATAAATGGATTCGTTAGAATTGTACATACAAACTAAATAAATACGTACTATATCTTTAATATTGTGAAGGGGTAGAATTTTGACAATTACACGTCGGAGGAAATACTACTCCGATTCTGATGTTGCTTTCACCAATAAGTAAATACTTTATGGGGCCAACGGGTTTTCGAATGGCTACCGTGTACCGGAATACACAGCGCGGGCAGACCCCTCACAAGGGGACCGACGACCCGGTGAAGGTCACGGGAATCCGCTGAATGCGAGTGGCGCAAAACCGGTCTTAGTGTTCTTTGAAGGAGACCTATGTCCAGCAGTGGATGTCTATCGATTGAAAGGATGAATGGATTATTCCCGAATGCTATAGAGTATAGATCATATCTCCTATCCACAATATGAAACTTGATAACAACAAATTTGACACTTGGTTTATAGATTAATGTCTAAGTAGTGAGAAGAGATTCTTAGCTTATCAAATGAAACTAAACATTTCTGTATTTATACAGTTATACATGAGACAGATGAGAAAATCTTAAGTGAAGTGAAATGGCTGATCGTTAATTATTGAATGCGTTAATGTGAAGGATTATAAACGAGTTAAAGCGGATTCAGCTGTTTTTTTACCTCTTATATGAAGTAATTTCCAGTGGAACTTCATTTCCTTCGTACATACAAGTCAACGTAACTCCATCTGTCTCCATCTAACATAAGTTAGTAGTCTTATAACCGGTGCCGACTTTAACCTTAGAATCGAAAAAATGCAAAAGAAATATTTATTTACTTCTTTGAAAAATGTACTATTATAGTTGTTACATTTTTTTAATAATCCGTTTCTAGGAAAACAAAAAAGCTTTTTCGGAAACGCCAAAAAAATATCTTGCTCACTCTTCGAATTTTGCTGAGCCTAAAATTTTGCAATTTACAACTTAGTGAATTTAAGACAAGAACAGCTACAGGAGAAACAAGATCCCGCCAAAAAATTTTGTAGAATAGGTTCTGAGATTATCAGTGAAAATTAAGTCGATAAAAAATTATCATTAGCATATTGTTTTGGAAAAATATATTTTAAGCATTTATAAGATGTATAGAATGACATTTTTAATATAAATTATACAAATATACGAGTGGAGCCACGAAGTAAACTTAAGGCCTTTCAATGAGAAGCTGTAAGATCACAAAATCAGTCATAAATGGTTTTTCTATTTAACAAACTCCTATTTAGTTGTGATGTGTAAAACAAAATTGTAACGTCGATAATCTGTTCCCTGTTAATCTTGAATATCCTGGTAATCTTAAGATATGTTAATAAGTTTTTGTTGGTATGAAAAATGTATAATTCAAGGCGGGTCGAACGCTGGCGTTGACAGCGACGCGACGCTGTTTTCGACTTTTTCCGTGCGTTTACATGGATACATATTCTTAAAGTTTTTAGTTGTTGATAAAGATTGCTAAAAAAATCAGTAATTAATATCAATACCTAAAGATATCTTCACAAGTGTTCAGTGAACAATTCAAATAATCAAAATCAAAATATGAAAATATTTTTTTTTTTATTCAACTTAGGCCCTAAAAAGACACTTACGAAAGTCAAAAACACTACCATCAGTTCGGAAAACAACCCAGTCGAGAAAAGTCGGCAAGAATCTCGATCTGATTCTTTTTTTTTATAAATATAATATATATATCATTTTTTTTTTCATATAAAAACTATACAAATCATAGTCATAACCAATCTCAGCGGAAGCACAGAGATGTAGGTTAATTCCAGACATCACTATCGTTCACGTAATGATCCAACCTTTAGAAATGAGGACTTGCTTGACATAATACTTGAACTTATTGTCTGGTAAAACGGTAATGTTATTTGGGATCTCATTGTAAGCCCGAATACTAAACCTATAAGGCTTTTATTAGATTTACTTAGCCTAAAGCGTGGGACGGCCAACTTGTCTTTATTTCTAATATTAACATAATGGCGATCATTCACTAGATCAAGCTTGTCTAAATTTTTACAAATACATTAAGTTATCGAAGATGTATTGGGAGAGTAAAGTTAAGATACCATATTCTTGAAACTTGTTCTTTCCTGTTTATTTATCTTTTAAATGTAATCTAATGTAGGTTCTATACGTGTAGATTAGATATCAATTGTCAAGAATCATTTGCTTACGTTACATTGCTGATAATTTTAATTGTACTAGCTTATTGGGCCTTATTAAACGTTTATATAGTAATGATTTTCAATAGTAAAAAGATCTTTTTCAAGGCTTAGCCAAATTACCGCGAAAATAAAGAATTATTATAGATGAAAATGTATAGTCGTTAATCTGACCGGTTAGAAAATTACCTATGGATGTTCGTTCTAGATAAAGTGCTAAAGATAAATTTACGATTCTTCATAACTTTCCGCAAATGAATAATACACAAAAACCTGTCCAAGGAATACATGGACATTAAAAAAAAGCTCGTGTAGAACGTACACGTGTCAGAAATGAAACTTCTATGGCAATCGGTAAGATAAATTATTAATAAAAATATCGGAGACCGAAATAAAAATATGTATGTCTCTTTCTAAAATATAATCATACGCACGCATCCTCAAGAAGGAATATATCGCGAAGAGAAGACAACAATAATTCTACAGAGAATGAGTACAGCGTGCTTATTACTATGTCTGTTTCTCTCTCATGACGTACTTTTATCCGTTTTTAGTATTCAAAGTCGTGACGTAAACTTTAATTATTACTCTCATCGTGCTCAAAGAAGTTTCTTAATACTAAGTTATATTACAACTTAATAAAGCTTTTAATTTAAAAGAAATTCTAAATAGAAACTAATATTTTGAAACCAAGTCGTCAATAAATAATTTTTCAAGGCTTGCGTAAGCTAAATCTTAAGAAATGATGCAAAATGACGTACCTATTACAGAATCGTAGTTCTTCAAAAGTTCTAGTGAAAACTTATGATGCCATACCACTATTTCCTACGGTTGATTCTCAATAACAACACAAAAGAGAGAACGACGAATGCGATGAATTCACAGGAAGAAACTAGTTCATTCTAAAATTAGTCTCTTTAGTCTATAAATTAAATATTCTTGATGGAGTACATACATATTGTATTGTAATTCACTTTTCAGCTAAGGAATAGGAAATAACAAAGGACGTCTTAGTGCAAACTGATACACTACTCACTAATTGGAAACATGACACTTTACCGTAAACTCTGTTTAGAGTCCAATTAACCGGTTAGAATTACAGAAGCCGTTCGACTTACGCTTCAGATCGTTTTAAATGTTTAAAAGTCTCTTTCAGCATGCAAAGTTATAGCGTTTTGTGTTGATAGCAGTTTAAAATTCAACAAAAAACGTTAGTACAAAAGTACACGATCTTCCTTATTCCTAAATAAAATTGGCATAATTACTTTTCTCTATTCTTCTTCTTTGTATTCGCCTCTTTTCGGAATCGATTCTCTTAACCATAAGGGGTCAACATCGTTATTGGTCCGGACGAATTGGCTTATATCCTTCTGGACTTTTGTCATGCAAGTTGTAAGCGGACTGCCTTAGACTCTTTCCTGTAGCAAGGAGAGGAACTTTCTCACTATGTTATCAATGAGTCTTCGCGTTACATATCCGTACCATCTAAGCCTGGGTAATGCGTCTAAATAATAGGCATCATTTATGTGATATCAACTACATGTATTCCTTACACATTCGATCGATTCGAGGTGAAAAAGAAAAAAAAATATGAAACACACAATATATAACAGTGAAGTACAAACAGAAAGACAATATATATAAGTAACACTAAAATTAAACAAACATGTAACAATTTCTACACTGAAACCCTAAGAGGATATGCTAGCGGCATTTATTCCATACAAACATAGTCCCCTGTTTCCTTCCTGATTATTATGGTAAATTATGGTAAATATTTTATACCAAATTATATATATCCCCCACCGCCATCCGAACCTTCATGTTCAGACGTACGTCAAACAAATTTGATTGATTAAATTAAAAAAAGGCATAGCCAAAGTCTTTCCTATTCAATAACAGAAAAAAATAAAATAAAAATCGGTTCAGTTTTGGAGACGGAAACAGGGTATTACGAAGTGATGTTTTTCGATATATATTTTGGTTTTTGAGTTTGAGCTGAAAGTTTTGGGGGTTTTGTATTTGAAATGGGCAACGGACGGAGCGTAGACTTCATCAGACGGGATCTCTCAAACTTGATATATAGATTCAATGTGCTTCTGACTATGCGGTGATCACTATTAGTTTTTACAGAACTGATCATAGAGACATCATTGAATATTTGCTTCTTTGTCGACATGATGAAGTCTATCTCATTCTTGGTCACAGCGACGGAACTCATCCAGGTCCACTATCTATGTTCCCGCTTTATGAAGAAAGAGTTCCTCCTTCTCCATAAAACTGGCCAGCCAGTGGCCACAGCCGAGCTGCAGTTGTCCCTTTCGTTTTATAACTCTTTCTTTGTGGGGCAATGGGATAGCCATAGATTTCTGAAATACCTACTGTTCAAATCTGTTGCCGACCTCATGTCCTCTTAAAGTATTTTGGTATTCTGATTGGAAATAGGTGCACGTGTAATTTCGAATAACAGAAGACTGAATTCTAGAACTATAAATTAACTCGGATTCTGAATTCTTCTTAACGGATCAATAGTAGTGCAATCAAAGCAAGACTTAACTAACAATGATGAAATATAATATTGGTCACTTGGCCATCCTCTATATGTATATAAATGTATGCGTATTAATGTTGATGGCAATGTGCCAAGTAATTACGTCTTAAATTATAGATAATTTATAATAATCTTAACAAAATGTCAACATTTGTTCTAGTGTACTATCGTACGTACAGTAATACAGTACAATAATATTGTTTTATATTATAGCTTCTCAAATACTGTTTATTTCACGATAAGTCTATTTATATTATACTAGCAACTCTTCCCGGCTTTGCACCGGTACCTATACAAAAGTCTATAAGTTTTAAGAAGTAAGTTAGTAATTCATTTAAAACTTTTGTAAATTGTTTGTTTTTAATAGATTTTTCAATTCGAGGTATACGATTTTGGGAGGCCTATGACCTACGACAATCTTCCCCCCTCGGATTGTCATTGCGGCGAATTGATGCGCTTTGCTCGGCTTAGTGCTCCTAATGGACGCTAAGATTTAGGGATATGAAATATTGAGCGATACTGAAGCGAGAATGGCGTAGTGGATAGTGGATAGACGCGGGTTCAAATCCTCCTATCTTACTCTAAAACCAGCCTGAGCTTTCAGTGAAGGAAAACATCCTAAGGAAACCATATCATGGTGGTAGAGCATTTCCTAATAATGCCCGCCTGGGTAGCTACCACCTTCAAGTTTGAAAACCTGTCGCCAAATACCAATAGGTGTGTTCCGGCAGCATCACTTGAGAACTAGTACCTTTGGGCTTAGTGTGTTTACCATCCTGGGCTTCATCTTCACTTAACATCAGGTGAGGTGAGATTGTGGTCAAAGTACTGAGCATATATATAACTCTGCAAGTAGACCGTATATCATTTTAATAAATAATTATGAATTTTTAACAATCATCATTCTCCTGCCTGCCTTTTCCCAACTCACTTGGGGTCGGCGCAGTATGTTTTCTTCTTCCATACGTCCCTATCAGCCGTCATCTCTTCATTCACTCCTTTTTCTTTCATATCATTTCTTACACACCCCATCCACACTTTCTTTGGCCTTCCTCTACTTTTCCATCCTTCCACATTCATATTCATTACTATTTTACCCACATGCGCTTCCTCTCTTCTCGTAACATGTCCATACCACGACAAACGAGAACCTTTCAACTTTTCTACCAATGACGCAACTTTCAAACTTCCTCTAATATATTCAATATATCTAACTTGTAACATAAATTTAGAAATATTTCAAACTGAGCAGTATGTTTACCGTACATAATATGTTCGAGATATATAACTCTACTTATGAAAATCAAAATCAATTTACGTGCAACTGCATGCAGACTTTGTTAATTCTACGGAATTCGTATTATTGTTTCGCTCATCATCTCGAATGCTCTCGACTTCCCGAGGCATCCACCGTTTATTTATAGCGGTTGTGACGCAAATTGCGAAGTTTCAAGATACATGTACCATAAACGTGTACTCGATATGTACGTGCAACATTGCATCTTCTGGTATTGTTTCTTTTCTTCCTTTTTTCTTTAAATTATATCGCTCAGTTGTTTTTTTTTTTCCCTATCATTTCATCCTCATATCATATAGTTTTCAACATGAAAAGGAGAAAGAAACGAATTAGTTACAAATAGACTTAGAAAGAAGACCAAACAGACCAGACGGTATAGCATTGGTGCCATGGAGGATGGGCAGAGTTCTGGTATGGTATGCCACTTGCGTGGATACTTTCACTCCTTCTCATCTTCCGGCTCTTAATGTGAAAGCCGAAAATGCAACCCCTTTTGGCCGAAGCTTCAAAGCAAAATGTAATTTATTTATGTTTGAGTTTACACACGCCCTGTTCAAAGTACCTTGCAGAGTGTTTGCTTGAGTCCACGCAGAATCCCAAGGCTGGTTATAACTATACCCAGAAAATAAACATTGCCATACAACGTGGTAATGCTTCTTTGGATACTATGCCAATTGCCTCCGATTTTGGTTTTAAAGGCTGATTTTGTCATGATTATTCTTATTATCTTTAAATTAATTTATGTAGTTATTATAATATTTACAAGAGCATTCAATAAGGTATTCAGTGAAAAAGATACACTTAGAAAATAAATGTTTCTTAAATGCAAAATATGTACAAGAATTTTTTTAATAAACAGTGTAGATAGGTATAAACTATACATCTCGCGGTGAATGCATAGTCCGATCCCGTGTTTGCTCCAACTAGGTGGCGGGAGGTACCGGGGGGTTTAGTGGGTAGTGGTCAACGGCGCTTCTCGCCGCGAGTCCCACACTAATCCTGTGTGACAGCCTCTCGTGCTTTCGTGCGAGAGACTGTCACACATTTTCAGACGTGTTTCAACCAGATCTGGAAGGGGGGGTCCCTATCAGATCTGGCTGGACAACGAGTGCGTAAATGAATTCCCCTCGAAAAAAAAAAAAAAAAAAAAAAGGTATAAACTATACATAGGTTAATTTACTGGCGGTACGTAGAAAGCGTAGTTTAATTAATCAAATAGACACGGCAATTTGAACGTAACCCATACGTAGAATGACAGAATAAATTGTTGCGCACATACGCTGCGCAGGGTTCTTTGTCCTACAACTAAATATGGTTAGTTAGTCATCATCATGTCCGAAGAATAACTGTTGGCTTTGACTCAGTCGTAATTACGTTTCATTGTTCCGAGATAGCTTAGTGTAGTGTTGACAGAAGCGTCGACCTTTCGTGTCATTTCCTCGTGGAATTCGTATGCGATACGCATCTCGATATGTCAAAAGTCATCTTTTTTCATTATGATTGTTTGGTTTTGATAATTCTATAGTATTGGTATCTGATTTCATTACTTTAGAGATTTAGTTCAAAATGCGTTGTGCATTTACATTTGATTTGCAACATCTATGGTTTAAACCAAGGGTATCCAAATTACGGCCCGTGGGCAAACAGAAACCCGCGAGGACTATTAATTCGGTCCGCAATAGCGTAATGTGCTTGATATCTGGCCTAGCCTTTAATTTGTTTTGTTATCTGGAATAAAAAAGTAACCATATCAGCGGGTTCATAAATAAATGCCCCATTCGTCGGCCATTCCTCGAAATGGAAGTATACTCGAAATTCAATACTTACTCAAATTTTAAAAAACCATAATGGTATTATAATTAAATGATAGTCCATCCATTCAACCGAAAGACGACCACTGCTGGCCATAGGTCTCCCCAAAGATCTCCACGATGAACGGTCTTGCGCCACCCGCATCCAGAGGATTCCCGCGACCTTCACCAGGTAATCGGTCCACCTTGTGACGTGCCTAAGCACGCTACGTCTTCCCGTGCGTGGTAGTCATTCGAGAAACCGTTAGCCCCACCGGGCATCGGTTCTGCAAGCAATGTGCCCGGCCCACTGCCAAATGATAGTATAATATCATAATTAAACAAGCTAGATGTTGGCCTTAGACGAAGCATCAGTCTTAGGCTAAAATTTTTTGGATAGCCCTGATATAAACAACTTTTTTCTAATAGTAATTCTTAATTGATCTCACTAAAATAAATTTTACAACATACATCAATATCTAGATTAAGTGTTTACTATTAGATTTCTTCCAGATGTTATTTCTGTGCTTGGTGACAAATAAATGTTTTTGCTGCTTATTTCCGTAATCATTTTACCATTCCAATCCGCGATATGAACTTTCTTGACATTGTCAAATTTGTCTTGTAAATCACTGGCAGTAGCAGAGATTCTGATGTGATAAATTTTCTAGATTAGTTTTGTAACTGTAATATAACTCTCGTTAACTATACGAACGAAGTACACTTCCTGCGTCAATCTTTTTAAATTAACCGCTTCAATCCGAAATGATCTGGTGCTCAATAGAGACAGTTGACACCACGCGACGGCGTCGGTCCACCCTTTTAATGAACTATGATTTACTGTATTCAACGTCATTCGCACAGATTACTAGCAATCATAGGGCTGTCATAAGATCTCTAACAAGTATTATTACCGTACATGTTAAATTCTGCATGCGATATTATGAAGCTTCCAAATGTACTTAAATGTATTTTTAAACGTACTATTTTTTTTTTACAAATTACTTTTTTTACTTTTTTTTTTTTTGACGGGGGAAATGCATTTACGCACTACCCTTACCTATTGTATTAGTGAGACCGAAGTCCCCCAATACAATAGGTAAGGGAGCACGAAATGACGAGCTCCGTGCCAGTGTGGGAATCACCCGGGCGTGAAGCGCCCGGAAATACCCACTAAAACCACCCGGGGCCGTCCGCTGCATTTGGGATGGGGGCGATACGGGGTGGCTTTCGCAAGCACCGCGTCTCCCCCTGCAGCGAACCCACCAGGCCGCGTCAGTGCAATGGCCCGGTAGGGATGAAGGAGAATAATTCCCCTCCACCACTTAGCCCGCCTCTTGAGGAGAGGCATGACCCTAAGGTCAGACATCCAGTACCTAAGATACATTTAAATACCCTAGTTAAATACATTAAGAGAATTTTTATCTTAATAAATATCCTACATTCTAAGTATACACTCCTAATTGGATATTTGATAAATTAGTTTCGTTTATACACACACATACTATTAATTACTGTTTAAAAATATTATACGGATCTTATTTTTTTCTAAGAGTATCTGATACTTCAACATTTGACCTTTACGCTTATGTCAGATTTGAAATAATTTTGAGGTTTCTATATATCTTAATTATATTCACTGAGTAAATTATAAACGTCTGAGCATCTGTTTACGAAGTCTTTGTGTATTAACCTATAAATGATTAGTCAAGGCTCTATTCGATTTAATAACAAAGCCCATACAACACGTTATTGTATATAAAATTAATCCAATTAGGTCCTTACAGTGTAACAAAGTTATATGCGTGAAAATGAGTCTTACATATTTCACTCTTCACGTTCAAAGTAGGGCGCGGTAATTTTTATTTAACTGTTGTTTGGTCGGTTTGCGTTCCAGTTTTACAGGATTTGTTTTATTCTCATGTTTATATTGTAACGGTTTTAGAACTGATATATATTGTAAATTCAAAACGCGTTTGCAACACAGCGTATAAATAAATCTCGTAATATGTATATTTCTACTATTTCAAATCGAACATTCGCTTTACATGTTCGTCGATGTTATATGATATGTTATGTAAAAGAAGGTTGTTATATTAATATGATCAGCCTATATAAAAGTACTGTTTTAATTAAACATAGGTTATAATTATGCAGAATGTAGACATAAAAAGCTATGGGTTGGAATGTTCGTGGAGTTTTTTTTAACTTATATATAATAAATATTGTAATAAAATATAAAGTTTATCAGATGAAAGTATCGTTCTAAGTAGGTATATACAGTTCTTTGCGATATAAAGTTTCATAAAACTTTATGCTCTTCAAATTATTATAATTTGAATGTAATCAGAAAACCTTTATACCTATTAATATTTCCTATTAAATTCCATAGAACATTTTTAGGACTATGAACTATAAAAAACTACTCTTAATATATATAAAGAAAAAAAAAAAACAGACTTTATTACGTTTCTGCAATTCAGTTTTTAGACTTATAAACCTTTTAATACCCATTAAAACAATTTACACAGAATCTAAAAATGAATAAATATTTATCTAGAAGCGTCTGTTACATCAACTAGCTGTGTGCCCGCGACCCCGCCCGCGTTTCATATTATGAGTGAAAAAACAAATGAATGAAGAAAAATGACAGTCGTTTGTTTTTATTAGCGGAAAAAATGTATACATAAGAAGAGTAAATCTACGAAAAATTCTGCTTCGAATGTTAGTAGTCCCTCCCACCCCAGATATGTTCAGTAGTTTTGAGGTGATGGTGCCTCAAAGGACAGCCACTTTCCTTTTATATATGTATATAGATTAATACGTCATGCGCGTAACGAACACGTGAGATGTCAGATCAGTAGCAATTTATACCTGTCACTGTTAATATAGAATGATGCGGTAAACACGATCATAGCGGAGATTTGTAACATGATCCGGCTGGCTCCGCCGCTACCGGGAGGAATAAGGCGCGGCGACGACCCAGCCCGAGGGGTCAACGAAGTTCGCCCAGCTAACTAGGTCGCAGGTTACTGCTTCGTATACAATAAGTACCAAAATAAACTGCTTTCAATTATACCGTGCAACGGATCGGGAGTTGCAATCACGGTTAATATCATTTAATGTCGACACGATTGTGCGTTTGACGCGATTCGTGAAGATGTCTGTCTATTCGTATGAATTTTCATGTTATATTCTATAATTTATTTATAGTATAATCAATTGATTTATTTGATAAATGAACGATTTATATCGTTACTTTCAATTGAAATTCACATATGTCATTGTAGAGCATTTTTGTCAAATTAGTCAAACTAAATAAATATATGTAAATATGTTATATAGTAATAGAGCACTATTCTGTTGGTTTTTTAAAACATGTCTATGTATTTTTAATTAATAAAAAATCGTTGCAACAGTGGTCGTGATTTCGACGCTTGCGGACCTGTGTACGCCAGTCACTTTGATGCTGGTCATAATTAATTTTCGTACCGTTTGGTCTCACATATTACTTTATATGACTTATCATTGTTTCATATTCTTTTATCTAAGAATATCTTAACACTTACTTTAGTAACAAGTTTCCCTTACATAATACAGTGGAAAATATGTAACTAAATTACCAGGAGAGCATTAATTAATCGTAACTATTCCGATATATGTCGCGTCGTCAGAGATACATGTGCCATAGGCCACCGGGTCAAGCGTCAGGCGCGTGGCCTGCTTGCTATCCTAATATAGGTCACAGCATCCATCCTTCTGCAAAACAAAAATACAACGAAAAATTATTAAAATTTAATATTATTTAATATAACATTAAATCATAACAAATTTAATAAATACATTGCATTTATTACATACTTGCTGTACCCGCGGCTTCAGCCACTTGGAATTCAAACAATTCGCATTCTGTGTTCTCCCCCTAGATGCAATATATGTAATTACTCTTAATTATACCAACATTACTCTTATTAATCTTAGCGAATTCGGTTAAGTAGTTTTTTTGCGTGATTGACAAACAAAATATGTTCTGTAGTCGATTTTGAA
Source organism: Samia ricini (assembly GCA_014132275.2). NCBI lineage: Eukaryota > Metazoa > Arthropoda > Insecta > Lepidoptera > Saturniidae > Samia > Samia ricini. The sequence goes on along the minus strand of AP028164.1, from coordinate 3,136,327 downwards.
GCCACGATTTTTGTTCTTAAATATCTTCAATGTACAGATCTCCTTTCGTTAGCCTTTTATTATACTGTAGATTATGTAATATGCAAAAATGATATTCCAAATCCAAATATGAAAATTACTGTTCAATATATCGTTCAAAATGTAATGTAATTTGAATACAAATAAACATTGAGAATGAAAGACAAGAAATGAAAGCGACGAATTTTTTTCATACATCTAAAATTCGAAGTGAAACGTGAATGTTTGTGACAAAGATGAACTGTTGTTTATACTCGTATTTTTTACTTTGACAGTTGATTTGTTTCCGAGAAATTTTCAAATGGAATAAATATTGTTAAAAATAGGTACTGCGTTTTAATTCTCAACTAGCTGTGTGCCCGCGGCTGCGCCAGCGTTTCATATATTCTCCACTGCGTGTTAATTTTTTTAAAACAGAACCCTTATTATTTTCCTAAAAAAAGATAATGTAAAAATATTTCTAATAAATTATAGCACTTGCCCGTAAGACTGTGCATTGATTCAGGAATCTAATCAAATTTTTATGAGTTTTATTTTACGCGGAATCCTAATTATCTTCGAAAATTAAAAGTATCCTAAGTTACACGGAGTAACTTCAGCTATCTACCAAAAAATAGATGGAAATTCGATCTACCCATTCTGATGATTACCCATTACAAACAAACAAAAAAATTTAAAATTGTATTTTTGGTATAGGCTTCGTAAATCCATTCATATCTATTTAATAAAAAAATAATTTCGACATTACAAACAGACACTTCAATTTCATTTATTAGTACAGATATATTTCGTTAGTACTAGGATCATATGAATCGATAGAGTCTATATTTAATAATGTGTTCCTATAAACGGGATGCATATGATAGAGGCCGTGGGGTCAAGCGTCGAGCGCGCCTTCCGACCCTATATAGGTCAAAGGCTTTCATAGCTCGCCTTTCTTCGGCGAAACGTAAACATCACTTTTTCACTTTTTTGTATTCATTTTTTTTTATAAAATTGGCCTTCGATCATTCAGGACGCTGAATGTTTTTATCTAGCTAATTTATTATTTTTCTATATATTTTGCTACCTACATTCTAACTAAATATTGAACTGTAATTAAAACACATATCAGTTTATTTGAAAAATCCTAGAGTGGGACTGTTGGTAACCATAATTTATTAGCATTTAGAAGAGTTCGAGATGTGGCGTTGGCCTGTGGATTCTGCATTTCGCACTAAAGTCTCTATATTAAAAGAGACAGTACCTTTTTTTTTATGACGGGGGGAAATACATTTACGCACTACCCTTACCTATTGCATTAGTGAGACCGGAGTCCCCCAATGCAATAGGTAAGGGGGCACGGAGGGACGAGCTCCGTGCCAGTGTGGGACTCACCCGGGCGTGAAGCGCCCGGAAATACCCACTAAAACCCCCCGGGGCCGTCCGCCGCATTTGGGATGGGGGCGACACGGGGTGGCTTTCGCAAGCAACGCGTCGCCCCCTGCGGCGAACCCACCAGGCCTCGTCCGTGCAATGGCCCGGTTAGGGATGGAGGAGAATACTTCCTCTCCACCTCTTAGCCCGCCTCTCGAAGAAGAGGCACGACCGTCTGGTCGTCAGTCCGGAAGGAAAAGAGACAGCACCCAGAATGTCAACAATCTGTGTGTCCCGAGTACTGCAATATATTGGTCATATCGTTAGAGCAGGCTGAATTAATTTAGTAAACGAGGTGTTTGACAGGAAAGGTTGAAGTAAAGGGGCCAAGGGGAATATTCATAAAACAGTGGTCGGATCAAGTCTCAACCACAAGATCGAGATCAATGGAGATATCTTTGTCATAGCTGCTTGCGGAGTCAGGATCCTCAGCTCTGAGGGTGTCCACATAAAGAGGAAAATATATGTTTAGTAATAGATTTATTGTTAACCCCTTGGGTACTAACCTGGCGTTTACGCCAGCTTCCGTTATTTTCCTACTGTCTCATTTTTATGGGTAATCGTCATATTAATAGTATTTCAAGGTACATAATATTAGTCAAATAACTCGGAAGTATATACATAGGTCATACAAGAGCTGAGCGATAATGTAGTAAACGTGCGCGCAAATCTGTCAGTACGTTCAACTCTTCGAAGATTTATGCTCTTTTGCATCGCTGGCTTGCACCGTAGCGTTGTACTGTCGATACATTGTATGTAATGCATTTCTTTATCGCTCACCAGAGTTCGTTTTGATCGCTCTACTGTGATTTATTTTATAAGTACTTCAAGTATTGGATTACATATGTTTAAAAATTTGTATGACTTTTATATAAAAACCATACTTTATCATTTTAGGTTATGGAGGTTATGGAACCGTCTTTCTGTCAGCGTGTTCCCTCCTTCATATGATATTGGGTCCTTCAAAAGAGGCGTGACGAGGTACTTAAGCAGGCCAGCATGACAGCGGTGACTGCCAGTGAACTCTGTTCAGTGTCAGTCATCGCTGTTTTGGATTGTACTGTGCTTACCATCAGGTCCAGTGCAGTCACTGTGCTGTCCATTATAAAAAAAAAAAAAAAATATTTTAAACATTCCAGTCAGAAACTTGATTCTTCTAATTTATTTCATCACATTTAATGTTTTTATTATTATTATTATTATTAATAAAATTATCAAATCTTGTATATTTATTTCCCTTAATTGCCGAAGTGATATTTCTTTGGAAAAACTAATTGGAAGTACGTCAAGTTACATGTACGGAAGTGACGTAACATATATGAAATGTATAAATTAAAAAGATAATTATAAAATCAAAGATGTTCTTCTATAACCAAGTTAAAGGTTACACAAAAATCTTTTTTATAATAATAATAATGTCTTTCTGTACCTACCAAATCTTGACCATCGATCCACAAACGAGGGTCGAGTGATTATCTTCGTGAAGTTGTAATAACTCGAAAGTCCATTGTTCGTTTTATGTCTAAAAATAAAATTCTTTTACAAATAAAAGCGGCATAATTATTATAATTTCCAATTCTATTCGCATATACCTAATTAGCCCCTTGAGCACTAACCTGGCGTTTACGCCAGCTTTCCATTGTTTTCCTATTGTCTAATTTTTATGGGTAATCGACATATTAAAGTAAAACTCAATTCAGACTCGATTTAGTCAAATTATATTTTGATATCCTGTATATTCATTTCATTATTGTCTGTCTGTAAAAAAATGTTCGACTATTTAAATTTAAAGCTAGTCTTTATTAATTTACAATATTATACTAACTTCGATTGCGGCTCCGTCTTTGACTGAAACTTTTATTCTAAATGAACCTGTGGGACTTACCGCTTCACTTCACAATAATTACGATATTATATTTACTTTCTCGAATCAGTGCAAAATCCAAACCGGGACTCATAGCAAAAGATTGATCTGTAATAGAGAAGTTTTACCTGTAATATCTTTTGGGAATATTTACTTATATTTGTTGAGTGTTCAACATAATTGTGATAACTCTATTATAGGTAGGTATTTAAATTTCTAACATGGTGTCAGAGTCGCGCAGTTACGTTTGCATTCAGCCTCGGAGCGAAGGGCGGCCGGTTCGTCGAACCCAGCGCTCCGCCGCCGCCTTCAATTTATTGCTCTTGAAGTTTTCATCTCAAATTGTACCTTTTTTATTTAGTCTGTCTCGGATTTGCCTAAATTTATTAGTTTTTTCAAAGATTTCACCATTACATTAATATTAACGTTAAGGTTATTAGGCTGCTTGTTGTGTAAGTACTAATTATGTCCTGTTTATATTCATATAAAAAAGAATTAAGAAGAATAAAAAATAGACTTTAAATGTCCATCCACCCATTCAACCGAAAGACGTCCACTGCTGGACATGGATCTCCACAACGGCCGGTCTTGCGTCACCTGCATCCAGCGGAATTTCGCGACCTTCACCAGGTCGTCGGTCCATCTTATGGGGGCCTACCCACTCTGCGTCTATTTTAAATTAGTATATAGTGCATAAGTGTATTCTATAATTATTTCTAAAATTAAAGCTATCCTATCGTTTAAGTAGGACTAAATCGTATAGTCGTTTCATAGTTTATTGCGTACAAACACTATGACATTGGATTTTTATTACTAGACTTTTTAGACTAGGTGTTAATCGCAACTTATAATAAATAAGTAATTGTGAGAGCATCTCTGCTGTGTTATAGTATTTTATTATTCAACGATTTAGGTTAAATTATTGGAAATAACGTGGTCGGGATTTTTGCCAGCTCTATTAGCTACATTCCTCATATCTTTTCTATATGCAATATAATAAAAAAATATATATATATGCAATGTAACAAAATGTATAATAAAACTTGGACGAAAACTACATCTATAATTTAAAAGAAGAACCAAGTAAATCAGTTTGGAGCTTCTTGATTTTATTTTCTAACTAGCTAACGCTGTTGACCGGAAAGGCCTTTACAGCTTCACCGTGACTTTGGGGGCGAGTGCTGAAGGCACTCAGCCGCAAAAAGATAACTAGCGCAAGGTTACCGTAGTGGTACAAACCTCGGTTTGGCCGTTACCTGAGTGTAAAAAGTTCTGCGGAATTATGGACCTAGCTAAGTCCCACATTTTTTATTTAATCGGGTTTCCGACCCGGGTTAAGGTCTCATAAGGGGTCATTCATTAATTACGTAAGGGCCCCCAGTGAGAGGGGGTTTAAGAAAATCTATACGTGCTATTATCTTGGGGTTGGGATTGGATATAGCTTGAAAGCGGTTGCATGTAGTTGCGTATCCCCTGCGTCACGATATAGGCGGCGAAAGGTACACTGTGGGGTTTTAGTGAGTAAGAGTCTCACATAACCTTACTGTTCCCCCGGGCAGTAGGGTACCCATGAGGGTTTCCCCACGATAAAAAAAAACGAGGATATAGCGTTGAATGATGAGTCATAAGTGACAAACAGAGCGAGATTTCTTATTATGATATGGAAAAAAGGAAATAAGGTAAGGAATTAACCTTATTAAATTATCGCTTTGTTTTCCAATGACGTTCATTGCGTCATTACACGCACGAGATGTTTTAAGCGTGTGATAAAGATTGCGATTAGAACACGTGTATGTTTTTTCATAATTTTAACTTTATCAAAAGCGTCATAACGTTTGACATTTATTCTATTAGAAATTTACTAAGGGACATCGTAAAGTCACTCGTGCGTATTGCGTCTAAGAGTGTAAATTTCGCTGAGGTGTGACATTTACGTAAAAACAAGTTATATATATATATATATACATATACACACACACATAATATATACATAATTGCTGATCTGAGAGTCACGAACATAATGTCCTAAGATATGTTCCATTGGTCTAGACCAAAGTTTCTCAAACTTATTTTGCTCGCTGCCTACTTTGCGAATATGTTTTTTTTTTCTAGAATTCACCATCTCAATTTTCTACCTATTTTATCTGCTCACATTCCCTCTGCGCTATTATCAAGGCCTCTAATTTTCTCTGGCGTTTCTACTGCGATAAAGGGGTGTGGGCGAAGTTGAGAACTTAGGATTTAGACATTTGTAAAGGATAAGAGGCAAATAATTTAAAAACTTATATAATGAATTTTGAAGTGATGATGTCTCTACATTGATAATATGTTGGGATTCCGCGTCTATGGACCTAGGTTCGAACCCAATTATCCAATTCTATCAATGAGTCTCTCTCTCTATCCAATTCTTTCGGGTGGAGGAAAATATTGTAGGGAAAACATAGCATGGTGGTAAACAATTTTTTAATAATGACCGCCTAAATCTAGGTACCGCCTTCAAATTCTCAAAACCTGACGGCGAGGACAAATAGCTGTGTTCTGCTAGCATCACCTGAGATCCAGTGCTTCTATGCTTAGTATGTTTACCATTGTGGATTACATAGTCAATTAACATCAGGTGAAATAGTGGACAAGCGCGAAGCAAAAATAAAAAAGTATAAAAAAAAATACAAGACAATTGTATGTATAAACGCCATAGTGGATACCAAAGGACCTACACGAATCAATTATTTATTACATAATTTGGCTATTATGACTATTTGACTAAAGATGGTATAGATTTTACCTATATTAAGGTATGGTATGTGACTATACTATAGTAAGAGTTTTGATGATTCTATCTATACTTACTAATAAATAAAATTGGAGTGTCTTTTTGTAATTCCAGTTACCTCTTTGAAGTCGGGCGCTGCAGCTACATCAGCGGAGGATCTCAAGCGGCGCAAATATGCTACCCTTGGTGAGAGTTACATATTTGTCTCGTTTGGGGTCGAAACTCTGGGGTCGTGGGGTCCGAGTGCTCATAGCCTTTTTAAGGATCTCGCGGGTCATCTAGTCGACACGTCTCGCGACCAGAGACCAATATTTAGCACAGCAAATTAGCATTGCCATCCAACGTCGCAATATGGCCAGCCTCCTGGGAACCTTCCCGTCTGGCGGCGAGCTGGACGGCATTCATTTTTTATAGTTTTTTGTTATTTTTTTTTTATTTTAATTATAAATTTATGTACTTTTTGATTTGAATACAATACTATTTTACTAAATAGATATGAATGTATATAGACGATAAAAAAAATACAATTTTTAAAATTTTGATTGTTTTTTTTTTTTCCGATAAATACAAAAGAGGAAAAAAGGGGAAAAAAATAAAAATAAATAATGAATATTATTTACAAAATACCTGATCAAATATATCCACGATTTAAAGAAAAGAATCATGTGAATCGGTTCAGTGGTTCTTGATTTATAAACCAACTCTAAAGGACAGAAAGACAGATAAACGTAGCCTTTTATATAGTGTAATAAGGATAATCAAAAGACGATTCTTTACATTTCAGTTTAAAACTATGTAGATATGTAGAGGATGTGTTTTTTGTATTAATACAGGCATTCTAATACAATGACTAGTGTCGTTCACCTTGTAGCGCTTGTGATGTGTCTACCTACGTTTAATATTACGATATAAGATTATTATCCGGTTAGAAATAATTGTACCATTAGCTACCTATAAAAATTTCTTAAACATTATTTTATAATTGTGAGAAATTACGTATATAGATTATATAATTCCATTCTGTGACGTTTATACGTCGCTGTATTATCCGCTCGTCACTGGCCAAACGTTTTCAATCAATGAATGGAATTTTTATATCAATACTAGGTGTGCCCGCGACTCTGCTCGCGTATAATATCGCTACCCTTAAAAAGAAATAATAACTGCAATTTTAATTATACAATAGTGTAATTAAATTATTGCCGGACAATATCTTGGTGATAATATTTAATTTTACGTCACTTTTGTCTTAATAATTTGATCAAACAATGTAATCTACGATTTAAAACAAATATTGTGTAAATCGTTTCAATCGTTATCCAGTTATAGGCCAACTAACGGATAGACAGACAGGTAGATGTTGCCTTTTCGTCCGTAGGGGTCACAAATCCCTTTAAAATTGTACACGTTCAAGTTAAAATATGTAAACAATGATACATAGATACATATTCCAAATAATTCTTAAAAATGGGTGAAACTTGATAATATAATATTATAGAAGGCTGAAACTGACAAACGTTATCATGTCTGTGTAAATGAGATAGTTTTCCATCCATTCATTCACCCGAAAGACGTCCACTGTTGGACATAGGTCTCCCTCAAAAATCTTCACGACGACCGGTCTTGCGCCAGCTGCATCCCGAGGATTGCCGCGACCTTCACCAGGTCGTCGGTCCACCTTGTTGGAAGCCATCCACGTTACGTCTTCACATTACGAGCAATGTGCTCAGCCCACTGCTACTTAAGATTAGCAATTCTTCGGTCAATGTCGGTTACTTTGGTTCTTCTGCAGATCCCCTCATTCCTGATTCAATCACGCAGTGAAACTCCAAGCCCTTTCCATTGCCCTTTGAGCAATTTTGAGATTTTTATAAGGCCTATTGTAAACGACCACTTCTTAGTACCGTATGACATCACTGGCAACACACACTGGTCAAATACTTTCGGCTTGAGACACTGCGGTATTTCAGACGAGAAGATTCTACGTAGCTTCCCTGTACCTTCCTTTCCGCAGGAATACCTATTCATAACAATTTTCGAGGCGATCGCTTGAACGATGTAGAAGTTGAGTTGATTGTTACAACGCCTTTTGGTGGTAAATTATAACTAAACTAAAAGGATTTTTAAATTATAATATAGAGAAACATACCCATACCATGTGACCCGTTAAAGGGGGGTCATCAAAATACTACGCTCAGTGACAGTAGCAGGGGGGGTGGCTTAGATTTTTTGTTATATAGTCGATTTCGCCGAGAGAAATTTCGCACTTTTTCGACCTATCTTTGAATATGGCGCACAGTATTTAGCGCTGCTTAAGCTCACAGTTGGCCACATGAGATCTTGTGTGTTATAGGAGTAAGCGTTGAGTGGTTAGATTTCGAAGCCGTCGATGTAGAGGGAGTGACCAAGTCTGAAGAAACTCCTGATACTACTGCCCCCGTGAGCAATTATGTATCCGAGTGGATTGATTCTGGGAACGTATTCATTGAATACGTGTGAGACGGATATTAATGAAATTAAACAGAAAACCATTGTTGTTTTCGTAAATTAAGTTACGGTAGCATTGCTTCCATACACGTTGAATATATTTTTACATAAGTTTTTCTTTTTAATATTTAATTTACTAGTAATTATAAGCATGCATGCAGTCTTATGCAATAAACACCGTATAAATAAAGACGAATATGAGTTAAATTATTTTCATTTGCTTAGTGAAAGTTACTTCGGGTACCGTAAGGAACTTTTAATTTTCGAAAATAATTAGGGTACTGCATTTAAATTGAGTTATGAGAAATATTTTTAATTTAACTTAGTACTAAAAAAAATAAGGTTCCATTTCAACAAATTTAGTATATAAAAGAGAAGAGTATATAAAACGCGGGGCGAAGCCGCGGGCACGCAGCTAATATCAAATAAAATACCATTAAAGATCACAATAAAATCATAAAATATAAAGATAAAATGAAATGAAAACATTACAATTAATCAAGCATCCAACAAAAACTTATCTGTGGTAATTTAAATTTGGCCATTTTGTTTTATGTGTTTCGTTAACGTCAATTGAATTAAATGTTATCTGATTTTCTATACATTAAATATAATTGAACTGTTTCTTTCACGTTAACAAAACTTGAAAACGTGTTTTTAAACGTTTTAGCTTGTTGCGAGTTATTCTTCGAGTCAATTGAATCGATTTTATTTTCATTTGTAAATAGGCGGACATTTCAAAGAGTATTATGATATTTGAATGACTACTTTTAAGTAATCAAAGATCTAGCGGGGTTTTCATTTAAAATACATTGTTTAATCAGAGTAACACTTTTTAAACTTTCTCATTCTGTATTCATATTTTAATAATATTATCGAGGCCAGAATTCGCAATTACTTGCTTAATTAATTTTTAATAAGACCGCGTTTTAGACCAGATAATATTAATAAAATATAATTATTCTGTGGTCCACGTATTTGTTTTATAAAAAAAAAAATTGTTCGTATTTTATTTATTAGTAAAAATAGGTGCGGTTGTAATAAACGTAAAAGCCCTTAATTTTATAAATTGGTGCAGTGTATATACAATTAGTCGTCACTCAGAAGCAATAACTTGAAACATTCAATTAAGGTTGCACATCGAATTCGAAGCCCGTCGAGGGAATCAAGTTATATTTAAAGAGGTCGATAAAAGCTCCTGTATTTACAGGCAAACACTGTTACGCTGTGAAAACCTAACAATTTCTAAATCTACTATCGTTATGATTTTGGCCATGTGATCGTCGACCTTACGAGTTTTTGAATATTTTTATTTTAGAAAAAAAAAATAACACCCCGCCGTGATAAAGAGAAATGGTATTATATTCACTTGCGAAGCATTACTTAATTTGAAGACGTTCCAATTCAAACAACATTCTTAACAAAAATTATTCGAGTCATCATCTTCCGTCTTCATTATCCCAGGGCTACATTACCTCTGAATTTGGTGCTTTTAATTTTGGCTTGATTGCTCACCTACCTTTCGTACCTACCAATATGTTCTCATGTGTTTTTTTTTTTTATTACAAAATATTCACTTCAAAGGATTAACTTGATTTTTTAATAATTTCATAATGTTTATTGTTACAGGTAAAAGTTTTCTAGTTTATTATGCAAACAATCAGATGTGTGGTAAGTCCTAATGATTCAGATTTCAATATAAGACGTGTATCTGATGTAATAGGTGTTTCAGTAGAGGCTCTTGAATAGAAATAAATAAATCACACAAGTCTGTGCAGAAAACAGTGATATCAGAGAATCTTACTTGTTCATTTCCGCTGTTCGTTACCTCTCGAGTGTCTATTATTTTATTCAAGTAATAGTCGACTGTTTGTCAGTTTAGCTCGTTATTCTCTACGCATTTCTTTGTTGTTAAACGCCTGCCTGTCACCGTAGACTTACTGGTACTTTGCCATTATGAAGAATTATATGGGTTTCCTTTGTTACCTTATATAGTCCTTTCGTAGTGCGTCTCGTGTTTACCACTATAGTCTGAGTTAACTACAGGCAGTCACGATAATCATTTTAGGAGGAGAATTATAGAGATATATTCTAAAGTTAACTTTCCTTTATCCGTTCTGTCTAATATTTGACTTATAAGTCAAGAAATGCTTAAACCAATTTGCAAATATTTGTTTTTATTATTTTCAAACTATCAACCTTTTTTTTTTGAGCAGATTTTTGAAATTCTTTTCTTATTTTAAATAACTAGCTTCGCTTTTGTTCCATTCGTTCATATAAATTTCATCAACCAATTCAGATATGAAATATTTTAAGGAATACAGAAAATGACATGTACTTCTTATCAATGAACTGTGTGATAAAAGCCATATTAAAACGAACGAAAGCGCTGGCAAAAGCTAGTACTTTATAATGGTTAATAATAAACTATATAACACGGGCTATGTCTGGAGCGTGTTCTTTGTTGTCTACGATAAAGTCGAGCTGGTTGAGACTCGTCGCGACGCCTTTTTAAACCTTTTAATAAGATCCATACTCGTTTTTAGGCGAGACCGTTTGTCTGGCATCGATGTGAATCGTTCGTTACACGAACCTTGGTTGTGAGAACCTCTTACACAAGAGGCTACGTACTTAAAGAAATATCACAAATGAAAACCTGAACAAAAAAAAGAAAAAGTTACATAGGAAACGGACTGATTGAATAATACTAGAAGATGTTTTTTTTTTAATTCCTTCCTTTTTTATATTCGAGATTTAACTGATGTTAAGTATAGTACAGTCCAAGAACTGTTGACAGTCGGAATCATCATGCCGGCCTATATATACTTCGCGTGTAGCCTCTAGGTATATGCTTTTGCTAATATCGGACACACGAAACGTGGCGGGATGTTCATCATGTGCATAGTGGTCGCGACCTGCAAAACAAGGCAGGCAATAAAGATTATTTTAGGGGGGAGAGAGGTGATTGTGGCTTTAGGGTGATAATCACCTCTCTTCCTCCGGGTGGTGGTTTACTTCTCTATGAGAGGTGGGCGAAGAGGTGGGTGGGGAGAGTGCCTGTGGGTCAGGCAGCGATATTCACCCCCCGATCCCCATTAGGCTTAAGTATGGACGAGGCCCAGTGGGCCTTGCCGCAGGGGGCGACGCGGTGCAATGCTGTGCAATCCCGTATCGCCCCTAATATAAATGCGGCGGGCGGCTCCAGGGGGTTTTAGTGGGTATTTCCGGGTGCTTCACGCCCGGGTGAGTCCCACACTGGTGCGGAGACGTCCCTCCGCACCCCCTTACCCATTGCATTGGGGGACCTCGGTCTCACTAATGCAATGGGTAAGGGTAGTGCGTGAATGCATTTCCCCCCGACAAAAAAAAAAAAAAAAAGGCAATAAAGATTATATATTGAAACGATTATAGCTCAGTAGTAGTGTGATCAGACATTGCATCTACTGACGTATTTGACTATGAATTTTATGCTACAATGAGACTAAGCTTACGGCAAGGAAAACATCGTTATTTTGGATCGCTTTTTGCAAAGAAATAGCTTAGTTGTAGGGCATTTTATAATACCACCCTGGTTTGGCATTGAAAACTAATCGCTAAGCACTTACAGGTATATTCTGAAAGCATCACTTGAGAAAACACATTGACACATAACATAAGATGAGTCTTTTTTAATCTTGAGAAAAGGCTTTATCGCTTTGCTGCGATGTTGCTCCGTAGACACATCACAAATATTCAGAGCAACATATATAAATGATATTAATAATAATCCATGGAAAATCACAGTGCGGTTATGGCTGTATATTCTTATATTAGATTCTTTTTTGTGATCACTTATCAAAATACTTGTACGAGATTGTTGTTAAACACTAAGACTTACAAAGTTTTATTAAATGATACACTTGAAAATAATTTTGTTACGTACTAAAATTTGTTTTTTTTTTTTAATTTTCGCGTTCCATATTTAAATTCAATTAATCTTAACGGGTTTTCACGCGTTACCTTTGCTTTTTTCTATCCCGACTTTTCGGCTGGGTTTCACCAACCTAAAATTAAACCAATTAAAACAACCTACTAAAATTTGCCTTCATAGTGTGATTACATAGAAATATAGATTACATATATACATACAGTTGGTACATAATTACAAGTATATTACTCGACAAAACAATAGGTATTCAATTTCTCGACACTTATATGTACCTAACTACATACCCTTTCAAGTATATATTGACTAATTGTAATAAATAGCTTATCTATTGAATTATCTAGTGAGAAATGTACATACAAATGGTCTAAAATCAATTAACATTGTTTATTGATCTTATCGTTTTCTATAATCACGTCTAGTAGTAAATAAACGCTTTAAATTTACAAAGTCTAGACAATGTCACTAACTATTTAAAATTCATACTCTCAATTGAGTTCTAAACTTTAACGTCGGAACGTAAACTGTTAACTTAGGTGCTCCCTCTGTGTGGTTCTACTTGCTATACACATTGTATCTATTTGTTTTTATACGCTGATATTATTGTTGTTAAGTGCACGTGTACCGAATAATTTCTTTGTTGTCTGCAGTCTGGCGCAGTGTACGCCACTTCCGACGCTTTTTAATAAACTGTCTACGTGCGAGAAGCTCTGCCATTACATTAACACAGAACTTATTTATTCGTATGTATTAATGATTAGTTATTGATCGCGAAGAAATACTTGAAAGTAATAAAAATAAGTAATAAATAACATGCAATGTAAGATAAAGCCAATATCATATAATATCATTTGACACGACCCGGGAATCGAACCCGAGACCTCAGAACGACAGTCGTACCGTAATACAACTGCGCTGCCGAGGCAAAAATATAACTAAGTTAAAACTTTTTTTTTAGTGGCCAAGATTTTATGGAATATAACTGTTAATTAAATATAGCTTATTAATTTTAAATAGGAATAATATTGGTGAATTTATATAAAAAGAAATATTAAAATTCAATAACAATGTAAAAATAAATATATAGCATACCTTTGTAGTTCTGTTTGGTTTAACCCTTCAATTTTAAAAGCGCAAGGCACTACGATTGACAAAGTTAATAAATAATCATAGAATTCATTAAAACAATAGAAATCAATATTAAAAAGGTTAAATTGGTCACCAGTAAATATACGTTATTGTTCAACTACAAATAATCTATGTAGGTATATAAAAATCGCTGGTGAACCTTGGATGAGCCGTTCGGCATACGTTCGAGAAGGTTCCAAATATTCAAATGTGCTAACAATATTTTCGCCACACATCCGGCGGCGCCTTAAGATATTATCCGCCTACATCCGGTAGGACCGTCTCTCACCTGCCACATGTCACATTGCATGGAATGGCTATATAAGGCTCTGTAGAGTCAACACAGGGACACTGCAAACACACTCTTGCACATAACACGCAGGTACATAGGTCCTGTAAGGAACCTTTTTTTTAAATGTAAATAAAGATAAAAAATTAGCTAGGATAAAAATTCCGCGGGAGTTTTCATACTCAGGTAGTGGCCAAGCCGAGGTTCGAACCCTTGAGCTAGCTACCTTATGTGGCTGAGTGCCTTCAGCACTCGCCCTCAAAGTTCGGTGAAGCTGTAAAGGCCCTTCCGGTCAACAGCATTAGCTAGGTTAAAAAAAAATAAGGGACAATTGAGTTCTATCTGCTCAAGTGAATGTTCCTGATATAATAAAGTGGTGACGTGGAAATAATACACTGTGAGAGTGTTTAATAAATATAGCGAGAGTATTTTAACAAATGACTCAAAATATACAACTAAATGAATTTAATAGCTAAAAATATTGTTCCATGTTTAGAGGGTATATCAGTATAAAAATTACTCCATTCTGAAGATAGATTTGATAATAGAGTTATACATAGTTATATGAGGAACTGTGCATTAAATTTCTGAGACACTTAGATTTATTAAGTTCACTTCATCCCGTTCGCTGCAATGCTTATTTTTAGAAAACAATGGAAGTCTTTGTTTTTGTGTCAAGCGCACGCCAGCAACTTGTACTAGAAGTTCCGCGATTCTCTGCAGGCACTGGCGGTTTTGGTGTATGTACTCGAATATTTGATGGTTTTTTTTTTTAAATAAACCCCCTTCGTGTATGTTGGTTTAAATTTTCCATTCTTTTTTTTTTCATTTATCATGCATGCAAAAGTGCTATTTTATAAAACGATTTCATCATCAACGGCCGGATTTAAAATGCCTTTTCCTCTAAAGCGTAAAATCATTCAGAAAAACCCGATACATTTTTGGTTTGATCTGAATCTTAATATTTAAGATTCGATATTATAACTCGCCGCAAATCAACTGACGTGCCGCGTCGTTAACTATCGGATTTGATTAACCGTAAATATTTAGATTTGCAAATGTTACTGTTACGGTAGACACGAATTCTAATGAGATAATATTATTTGTATAGAATAATTATATTTGTATATTCTTCTGTATGTTTTGGTTACAATTTGATTGATTTGATTTGCGTAGTTTTAATAATGTCAAATTATTGGGTTCAATATCTTTACATCCTGCCCTCGGATGTTTGACCAGTGGGTCATGCCTTGGGGGGGGGGGGGGGGCGAAGAGGTGGGGGGACATTCTCCTCCCCCATCCCTATTGGGCCATTGCACGGACGAGGCCCGGTGGGTTCGCCGCAGGGGGCGACGCGGTGGCATGCAGTGCAATCCCGTATCGCCCCCATCCCAAATGCGGCGGACGGCCCCGGGGGTTTTAGTGGGTATTTCCGGGCGATTCTCGCCCGGGTGAGTCCCACACTGGCACGGAGTTCGTCCCTCCGTGCCCCCTTACTCATTGCATTGGGGGACTTCGGTCTCACTAATACAATGGATAAGGGTAGTGCGTAAATGCATTTACGCCCGACAAAAAAAAATGAATATATGTATATATATATATATATATATATATATATATATTGCCAAAGTAGTTTCTATGAAATATTGCAAACTATCAGTTCTATTATAAATGCTGCATATTCGTGCAATGTGTCGTATTTCCTTTTGATATTACTGCATCAATTTTGAAATCGTAACCAAATTGTGTTTTAAGGAAGTAAGTGGAGTTAAATTTTGTATTCTCTTTCAAGATAACATTTAATATTAAAGTACTGCGTAAAACGTTACCGGCAGTTTAAAATATTGATATTACTAAAATTGTTTTTCAAGTAAACTCGTTTGGGAACGTGTTTATGTTTTTTTTAAATGGTAAGATCAACGACCTATGCTAAAGTGCATGTTGTCGGTATCACGGTAATAATGCATCTGTTAGTTACAATTGAGATCTCGTGGGTGTGAGTGGCTGGGCGACTACCGGCTGGTGGGGTCGAGCGACCTATGCACATCACCAGGGCCCCATATTCTTTTGTTTTCGATTGTAATTTTTGCTTCCAACTCACTTAACGTCAATAAAGTAGATGATTGATGGCCTGTATTTATATATGTATATACAGTGACTGCGCTCACTGTTCTTTTTGAATAAACACGTCAGTGCGTAATCAACTAGCTGCCGTTTCACTCGTACCTCATATATAACAGCAATGAACACAGAAAAAAGTAAAAGGAATATGATGAGAACAGATAAAACGTTTTAGTTAATTGTTAACTAGGCTATTGAATAAATCTAACCCTAAACATAATTTCAAAGAAATAAATTTTTTAAATTTTTATAAAGGCTAACAGTGTCCTAACTTCCTTATCACTTTTAATTACAATCTAGTAATTGATAGTGCAAATACCTGTTATAGGAAGGACTATAAAAGACAAAACAATAAAAAATAGTAATTGCGCATTAATCCATCGTTCGAGTCATGAGTAATAGTCGCGAGTTCATACAGAATATCTTCATGAAATATCACTGTCAATATTTCAAGAATATTCCAATTTTTTTTTTTCGTATAAAATCTTACTCAGTACTGTATTATGAACGTAACATTAAAATATTATCAGAATCGGTCAAGCCACACTGAATTGATGCTTTTGATAATGATCAGTATTTTTTTTTTCTATTTATCAATCTTATAAATAATAAGCCTGCCTAGGTGGCGCAGTTGTATTACCGTACGACTATCGTTCTGAGGTCTCGGGTTCGATCGATATTGAGTTTTTCTACTCAGTATCATCCCGTAGTCTGGAATTTGTACCCGATATGGCGACAGGCTTGCCCCCTGCCACATCTGGGACGGAACTAAGCTCGGTGAAATGTGGGTGGTGTAGTTCGCTATTTCACCTCTGCCTAACCCTTAGGGGATAACAGGCGTGAGCTTATGTTATGTTATAAATAGTATAGGTATTTCATTTTTGAAATAATTTTTAATTATATTTTTAATCGAGGGCCACGTTATATTGAATAGTAAAAACACATATTGAGTAATTTCAGATGGATAGTCATCTTTTTCTACTTTTAATCGAACGCTTTAGCAAAATGGGGGTCTTATTTGCTATTATGTGTCCCAGGAATTTTCAGGCACCCCAGAATTCATTTTTCATGCTATCTCTTTATAATTTATAAATTATTAACAATGAAAATATTAATGAAAATATAAATTAATAAACTTAAGTAAAAAAATACGTATTGATATAGAAAAATAAAACCTCTTTTTGTACTTGACATAGAAGCAAGAGAAAGATGGCATAGTTTATATAAATTTTTTATCACACAATCTCAGATACTATTAATTTAATAATAAACTTTTCTAATTAATTTAGAAAAAACATTCTCTCAACCTTCCTAACGGAATCATCACCCGAATAAAAAAAATATGATTATTTTTATTAGAACTCTGCAAAATTGATTCTCAACATGGGCGATAACGCACGTTTATAAAAGTAAAAGATCTAGAGACAATTAGGGAGCATTGAGATTGAGCAGAGGGGGCCTGGGTAGATTAAAAAATAATTAAAATAAAGGAATCTAAAAAAAAACATATTCTCAAAGTGGTTCTTAGAGGCAAGTCTAAATATACACTTGCCAATCCTGTACGCGACGCGATCCAATCGAGTCAAGCACAAAATCACTACAACCCCGTAATAATAAAACTAGAAAAAAGATTATAAAAAACGATAAAGTTAATATCAGCAGAGGTCGATTGCCCTTAAAATTACTCTCAAAATGTTTGTCTCTCAAAAGAGAGCCTTATCAAATAATAAAACCTTTAAATGTGGCAGGGGGGGAGGCTAAAAGCCTTAGTTGTTAACGGCCCCGTCATCTGAAACGATACCAGAGGCAAAGGCGCGAGGTCGATGCCGCCGAGATCATTGTAACTTATCACAAGGATTTATATGAATCATTCAATTTATATATTACGTTCCGCGAAATGAGTTTTCTTTGTGCCTTTTTTTACATATACCTACCTACTGTCGGTACAATACTTCGATGTGATTTATTCGTAAATAGTATGTGGTTGGTCTAATAATTTCGCAATAATTTAATTTCAAAATGGCGATTCGTACTCGCGGACGAATTATTACAGTATTGTTTTTGATGGCTTATGTATATATATATATACGTCATATATGTCGTATATTTCATTAGTTATTATTGAATTACTAATGCAAATAAATTCTATCAAAATTCGAAGAATTAAAAAACAAAACGTTCTCTTTAAAAAAAAACTTGTTTGAAGTTCGCGGCGTACTGCCGAATGTCACGCTACGCGCCAAAATAATTAAATTTTTAAGAAAATACTATTATGGCTTTTGGTATTTTATTCTCGCCTCTTGATATTGTTTACGTTATTAATGTATGTTAGAAGTAAAGAATCGTGTATCAGTTATCTGAAAGTTTAACAGAAGATTCCTCATGGATTCACGCTATCATGTTTATAAACATAAAGAAGCTTACAAGGCCCTTTTGATCAAAAGCTTATAGTCAGTTTGGATTTTTTTTAATATGTCCTTTGTTTGTTTGCACGTTTTTTTTGTCATAAACAGCTAGTTATAACTTGCTAATCCAAACTAATCTAAAGCACTATCTTCAGTGTGAATATATTATCATAGATGTTTTATTTTTACATAATTATTCGAGCGAATTTCGTAACGCATCAACATGAGTCAAAATGAGCTATTAGCTGAATTAAATTTAGTTTTTTTTTTTTTTCAATTCGCGAAGAAACTATTAGAGTCTGAGAGACGAACAAAAAAAATATCTTAGAAATCTGTTAATCCGTTCGCAATAATACCGTCAATCATCAAAAATACCGTTCCATATAATGTTTGAAAAAAATAATTTAATCCATATATTTTTGCCGTTGTTTTAATAGTTATTCTACTGTTCGGAATGGAGATGAGGTCCAACAAATCTCAAAACAAAAAATTCCATAACTAATCCGACTTTGTGACATGTGCATATATACGAATAAATAAAATAGAAGTGTCTGCTTGCAATATCAAAGTCACAAGGTGGACGACGACCTCGTGAAGGTAGCTGGAGTCCCCTGGATGCGGGTGATGCAAGAACGGTCCTTATGGAGATCTCTGAGGGAGACCTATGTCCAGCAGTGAACGTCTTTCAGTTAAATGGATGGATGAAACTCAATGGATAAAAAATTCAAACTGTTATTCACGAGCGGAGTCAAACACAGCGAGTATAAATATTTTTTGGTTTTTGTACACTATATAGGATCATTGCTTTGACCAAAATCTCACCTGATGCTAAGTGACGATGTGATCCAGGATAGTAAACACACTAAGCCTAGATACTGGTTCTCAAGTGATGCTGCCGGAACACACCCATTGGTATTTGGCGACAGGTTTTCAAACTTGAGGTTGGCTACCCAGGGCCCGCCATATTAGAAAATGCCCTACCACTATGCGCTATGGCTTCCTAATGATGTTTTCCTACACCGAAAGCTCAGGCCGATTTTAGAGTTGGATAGGTGGGATCGAACCCGCGTCGATTGACGCTGAATTCGGCGGCATCATCGCTTCAAAACACATACATATTTCTTCTTCTTCTTAGTTAATGGCAATCTGTGTGTACACACAATTTGTGCCAATGTCATGTGGGTAAGATTTTCAATCTTGTATCAGCGTTACCAAGCTCCGACAGGACGGTGGCCCATCCTGCTCGAACTTTCCATGGAGCTTTGTCGGCACCTCAGAATGTATGCTACGCGTTGTCTTCTATAATAAACTTAACTTGAACACAATAACTAAACTATTTCACACAAAACGCCACCAAGATTACATGATATAGAGTCAAGTACACAAGTTTAATGAATTAAAGAAAACAATTGCTACATGTCAGACTGAGATCCCGCCAAAAAAAACCCATCAATAGTGTTACGTACATATTTATTTGTTACATTTGTAAATATAGAGCGAGCGTTTCTGCGTATGACTTGTAGTATTCGGGTTTCGTTACAGTATATCTGTGTCAGGGCGAGATTATAACTGTGGCGTTGCACGCATTTAATAACTATCTACTAATGTTATAAAGATATCAAGGTCAATTCAGCGGTCCGTTTACTTAATTTTACTGATTATTCGTAATCCTTTTAATCTTTTATTTTTTAGCGTTTTTAACATAATCCGAATATGATTTTTTTAGAGCGTCGTTATCCATCGAAGAAATGTAATTAAATTTTTATTTGCCAGGAGTACTGTTATAAATT
Organism: Samia ricini; assembly: GCA_014132275.2. Lineage (NCBI taxonomy): Eukaryota > Metazoa > Arthropoda > Insecta > Lepidoptera > Saturniidae > Samia > Samia ricini. The sequence continues at coordinate 3,116,111 of AP028164.1, read as the reverse complement.
CTTAGTTTCGTTTTTTTTTCTAAATTTTATTATTATTCATAGTAATAATAATGTATTTAATAATAATATTTCTTTGATATTAAATATATTTTACAATAAAAACATCAGTATGTAATGGACCTGTACAAAAAGATATTTCGTGTCCCGGGATCCAGTGCCTTCAATAGAATTATACAACTCATTTAGTAATGGTATTACTATCATATTTATTTCCTTCTTTGAGAACAAAATCCCCGATAAAAAATTTCGTTGATTTATTGTAATAAAATAAGCAAGCCATGAGAAAGTCTTATAACGTATTTTGGGAACGATCAATAAATACGTCACGGAATAAGAAAAACATGGATAGGGGATTTATCTTTCATCGAAGTATATCTCTAATTTACTATCGATGGACTTAACGTTGTTGATGCTGATTTATTTGTAACTAGCTGTGTGCCTGCGACTGCGCCCTCATTTGATATGTTTGTGACTGCATTTTAATTTTTTAATATATTAATTAATAAAGTGAAACTATTTCTCACAAATTCAAGCATTTGCCAGTGAAACTGTACGTTAAAAACAGATTCTATTCAAATTTCATGATTTTTTCATTTTTTTATGCGGTATCCTAATTATTTTCGAAAACAAAAGTACCATAAGTTACGTAGAGTAACTTCAACTATCTACCAAAAAAGTCTCGTCAAAACCGGTCCAGCTGTTCCGGAGATTACCCGGAACAAACAGACAGACAGACCAAAACTTTAAAAATTATATTTTTGGTATAGGTATCACACACTGAGCAAATCTTTAAATACAGCCGACCTATTTTCGTTTTTTTTTTTGTTATTATCCATATAATATTGTGAAGGTCATAAAGTAATATTTCTTATTATTTTGCATTAGAATTTTACAAAATAATAAAAACTAAATAGACGCTAACAACGCGGGTGCAGTCTTTATATATATATAGATAGGAACATTATATAATAACAGTCTAACCTGGAGTTAACTGACGATAGTTCATGAAATGTTTACACGTTAATCTTAGAGAAATTGACTTTCAAGTGATCTTGCCAGAACAAATTTGTACTCCTTAGGTGTTTGAAGACTTATTCTCAATTCGAGATATTTGTTAGTTAAGCGAGCTACTTAACTAAACACTTATCTTTATTGTTACATTCAAATATACGACGATTGACGGAATATAATATATAAACTGCCTCGGTGGCGCAGTTGTATTACGGTGCGACTGCCGTTCTGAGGGCTCGGGTTCGATCCCCGGGTCGGGTCAAATGGTATTGGATTTTTCTACTCAATATCATCCCGGAGTTTGGAATTTGTGCCCGATATGGGGACAGGCTCGCCCCCTGTCACATCTGGGACGCGACTAACCCCGGCTAAATGTGGGAGGTGTAGTTCGCTATTTCACCTCTGCCTAATCCTTCGGGGAAAACAGGCGTGAGCTTATGTTATGTTATATATATATAGTTTGACACTTACAGCTGCTATCCACAATAACTTCGTCGAATAAGACAGTATGTAATCGTTGCGCTAATGGGTCATTTAAAAACATTAATATATTCCCGTGTTGTAGTTTTTTCTGAGCCTGGTGGTATGTTATGCTACCTTTTTAATACGATTTCCTTAGCGGCGGGTTCGTTCGCCGATTGATCGCGTCGGCGCCGACCGGCCTTGGGCCGTTGACTTCGCTTTGTCTTGCACCGATCGAATGCAGTGCCATCCGTCTGCAAGGGACTACTAACAATGTACGAATATCACGGTTAATTGGATACGGCATTATTTCCACTAGTCATACCAGCGGCTCCTTTACTATACTATCCAGTATATCTGTTGTTACACATTATATTAATATGTCTATTAAATATACAATATCTTGCTTTTTTATGGACGTAGAATCTATCTCTTTTTCAAGTAATGTCTCAATAATTTAATTATTTTCTCTTATTAACTTTAAAGGTTAACTTTGATTATTCTATTTGTTATTTCATATCTGGATTTTTTTTCGTATGAAATATTACTAAATATTTTTTTTCTAACCTAGCTAATGCTGTTGACCAGAAGGGCCTTTACAGCTTCACCGTAACTTTGAGGGTGAGTGCCGAAGGCACTCGCCGCAAAAGGTGACTAGGACAAGGGCACCAAAGCGTTACAAACCTCGGCTTGGCCGTTACCTATGTAACTGAATCTTTTCATTACATCAGGACTTTTTTAATGTGTCCAGTACCCATAAAAATGAAACAATAGGAAAACAATGGAAAGCTGGCGTAAACGCCGGGAAGGTGCTCAAGGGGTTAATCATCAAAATACTTAATACATTTTATTATTGTTTATTTTGCGAATTTGACACACCTAGCCTGTAATTTTAACAAAGTTTAATAGAACACTAGATATATATAACATTTGTGCTTGTATGAACATTTATTACCTAGTCATAATTATTTTATGTGATATTTTATGATGTAACATTGTTTCAAATCGCTTCTAATATTATGTAGAAACTATAGAGACAAATTTAAAGTCATAAATTTCACAGACGTTTATATGTATTTTTTTATTACGAATCATGAAAACTATTACACATTTTATGGGTTCACCTGACTCGTCCGTAGATATAGAGAATTTAACATTCGCGTCACATTCGCTTTTCACTTTGCATATCTCACGCCAGTAAGGTTAACGTGATGGTGTGTTCGCTAAGGTAGACGAAGGGAGAGGGTATCCAACTTTTCTCGCATTTATTAGTTAGTTTTGTGGATTTCATAGTTCTGTGATGACTTATTTTAATACTTGGAACAGGATTTAAGATTGTCTTCAATTTTAAACAGGATCGCCAAATGCCAACTAAAAATAAATATGTAAATATATAGATAAATCTATAAAATAATTAAATAGAAATGTCTATTTTTAACATGAAAATAACAACTTTTTACTAAATACGTATGAATGTATATAACCGTACTTATACAATAAACACATTTTTTTTTAATTTGTTGGACATCTGGACCGATTTTGACGGCACTATTTGTGCCAGGTAGCTGAAGTTGCACGATGTAACGCTAATCACAAAATCCGATTTAATGCATTATTTTACTGGTAAATATCTGAATTTGTGAGAAATATCTTTGCTCTTTGTTAGTACTAAAATGTATTTAGAAATTAATTAGGGTTCCGTGTAACAAAAACATGCAATTGTGAGAAAAAAGATCAGATACCATTTACTCGCAAGTGTTTGAATTTTTGAGAAATTACTGTGCTTTCTATTAGTAACAAAAGTAATTTGGGGCCTGTACAAAAAGTAGGGTCAATTATTTTGCATTGATTATTTAAAAACGAAATAAAGCAGTGAATAATAGTTGTGCGGAATAGAAATATATACGCGAGCGGAGCCACGGGCACGGACCTAGTAATATATTATAATAAGTAAAGGGGTTACGATATATTTTCATAATTATAAAACACAAACTACATTTGAGGCATTATACTTTGACTCTTTTGTTCCAATAAAAATACTTTTTGTTATCGAAAAGAAATCTTCAAGCTTCTTTCAAGACTCCTTTGTGTAAGGACGAATCAGGTTGGGCTGACATGAGCCAACAAAATTCACATACAAACAAATATAAATTAATACTTTTAAAGTTATTTAAAAATAGAAATAGCCACTAACGGAAACCGTTTAATTGCAAAAAAAAAAAGAGTTAAGATTGGCTCTTCACAATAAATTAGTAATACGCAACATTTATGTTTTACAATGGCTCAAGATATGTTAAAATTTAAGTGAAGTTTATTTTTGTTACAACATCAAAGGATTTTTTTTTAAAAATATTTAAAAATAATTCCGTAAAACAAGCCACCCAGTGTGTTGCGTCGCCTCGGCCCGTTATATTAAGCAAAAGAAGTGAATTTGGTGAATTATAAATATCTCTTGGCTCTTTAACAAGGATACTAAGTATGGATCATAGTAAATACAATTAGATTCTCAGAAGAAACATATTATGCCTAAAACATTGTGCATTTAACTATTACCCGTGCTCGACGAGTTTTTTTTTTAGTAATTGTATTCGTTTTATTATAAACTATCTGTTCCTGTGGCGCCGCTAGTATGTAATGTTTTCTATTTTGCGTAAATATTAACTGCATAATCGTTCGTCCATGAATCAGGTGACATTTTAGCAAATTTCTTAAAAATCTTACTTCACCTTCATATGTATTGATTAAAAAGGTATTATTTGATATTACAAACAGACACTTAATATAATTTCTAGGAAACATTATTATATTTAGTACATAAAATAAATTTATAGGATAAATGTAATAAAGTTATTATTATTATTAATTTCTTTATATATAGATATGTAACACAACGAAACGCGCATCGTAAAGCTATTTCCGTTTCACGTCAGTACATTAAAAAATGTAAACTAAATAATGTCCCCGAGTAATAATAAATTAATTAGTCTTTTCGTTTTTGGTAGAGAGTGTGTGAAATTTCCTGTTTATAGTTTTGGCAAAACTGATTTTATTTCTATGACTCTGCTCGTTTGTACTCATTGACCGGATGTAATGGCGCGCATTTTGAATTTTTGTACGCTACGACAATACGTGACTCATTGCATTCGGAAAATTGCGCTCGACTGTCCATTGTTTGGACGTGAAATTCGTTGAATCGAGTTATTTATTTTTTTGTCTCAAATTAATAATGGCGGTTACGCGAGTGGATTGTAAATGGTGATTCAGGGGTAGATATCCTTAAATGTGGCCTATGTTAGAACTTATTTGTAACACCATCGAAATAAGGCAAGGGAAAATATTTTGAGATAACACAGACGTCGTTCGAGAAACGTCGATGCGACATTTTTTTCTTTTAATACAAGGTGGACAACCAATATTTCCTGCCCACCATTACGTATGGTCCCTAGATATGGACACTCACACTTTAGGCTGTGCACAAAATATAAATGGCACAGAGAACCATGGAGCGTGTCATGTTCGGTATTAGATTACAAGATCGAGTGACAAATATTGCGTCGCTCTAAGGTCCGCAACGTTGGTAAGATAATCACGAAAATCGCGGGTCAAATCTGGATGAGGCTTAGGTCAGCTCACCAGTGGGCGATGATCAGCTGATGACATTGAATGGGGAATATACGTATAAATTATATTATGTGTTTTTAAAGTTATGTATGCAATTGGAATAATCTAAAAATATAATATAAGACCTTTGACACTAATGAATCATGGTGATTTTTTCTAATTTCCCATAGATAATATATAAATGAAATATATTAACAGTGACTCTCATTTTTTTTATCGTGGGAAATGCATTTATGCATACGGCAGACTACTCCTGGATTAGAGGTGCCAGGGGGTTATGTGGGACTACCCCGACGTGAAGCGCCGGGAAAACCCACGGTACCATCCGCCGCTATATTGGAGAGCCACGCGGGATTAATCTGGCACATTCCGCGTCTCCCCAGCTGTGGGCCCAAAAATCGGTCCACAACTTTTGAACAGTGACACTCCTAATAGTATGTCGAAAGGGTATTTTATATTTTATTCATTTATGTGTTAGACTATTGAAAAGAGAAAATTAATTCCTTAAATGCTACTTACTTAGCATATTATGTTGTGTACATTAACCAACTCCTACGCAATGAATATATTCATAGAATTAGCTGTTAGGTTTATTAAAAGGTGTGACCAAGTAGGTAATAGAATAAAGACTAAGCGATTCCAATAAATTTAATTTATCTAAGAGTAAAAAATCATAATCTACATACTCAATGGTTTAAGTTAATCCTATTGCAAGAGAATGTACTTGTCGCCGTTTCATTTTTTTTAACATAATTTACTATAATCATCTTAACTTGTTCCATATAATTATATAAGGTAAAATAATATTTGACCAGAGAATACAAATATGGTTTTAAATCGAATCTATATGACTATAAATAGTACGGTTATATCATATACGGACAGACAGACAGAGAGATTGCCTTTTATAACATGCAAGAATAAGGATAACAATAAATATAACACACTGAATTTCTAATAAATACAACTTTCATATGTATTTTTGTTTTTCCCCAAACAGCAATGATATTAATAGAATAAAAAGAGAAAAAAAATTAAATTGATACACTACTCTTCCGAATCTAGTTCAAAATTACTACTAACAAGTAGCAGAGTTTAAAAATATCCAGACTAGATTTCTTAGGAAACCTCGATATCGTTTTCCTTGTTGTGTTAATGTGAGTTATAAAATTACACTGAAAATACATTTTAATGACGTCAGATGTTAGTTAAAACTCACCCGCATCGCTAAAACTGTCGGTTGTTGAAACCACATATCATCTATGTGAACTTAGTTATTTGAAACTAGGTTGCGGGTAAATGTTGTTTCGAAATGTGATTATACGGCTAAACTCGGCATATGACGCAATAGATTAAACCATTAACCAAAAATCACCTTCCAATTTTCGCTATGGTGCCTTGTGCTTCTAGTCTGATACAAGGACACTCCATGTAAACTCCAAACACCCAATATACTGCATATTTTCACGTGCAGAACTCACGAAAAGTGCATAGGATCTGTTAGATTCCGCAGGATCACATCCAGGAAACAGTCCAATCCGAGAATCGTATGCCCATTATAATGACCTCGCTTGGATGACATTTTAGGATCGAAAACAAAGCCACTCTTCGTACAGTGATGGCAATGATACTAGAAATGACATTAAATAAAAATATCAGAAGAACAGAGATTAAACCTGGGAATTGAGTGATTCAAATATTAGCTTCTGATGGTATTGGAAGGAGCATTGACCCTGAGAATTGAATCCTACAACGAGCCTGGGTTTTAGGTGTAGGAAAAGATCCCTGGTGGGTTCGCCGCCCGGTGGGTTCGCAGTCCCGGTGGGTTCGCCGCAGGGGGCGACGCGGTGACTGCGAAAGCCACCCCGTGTCGCCCCTATCCCATATGCGGCGGACGGCCCCGGGGGGTTTTAGTGGGTATTTCCGGGCGCTTCACGCCCGGGCGAGTCCCACACTGGTGCGGAGTTCGTCCCTCCGTGCCCCCTTACCCATTGCATTGGGGGACTTCGGTCTCAAAAAAAAAGAAAAGAATCGTGACGAAATCATAGCCCATGATGGTGATAGGGTATTTGCAATACTCGTCGGACTGTCTTCCGACTTTAGCGAATAAATATCGAATATTTTTTTATCTAAGCGAATTTTTTCTATATTAAACTATTTCGACTTTCATAAAAGTATTTATATGGATGACAGGCAAGTTTAAAGCATAAATCCTTCTTCCATGGTGGTGACTCATTACAATATGTAACTGGTCATTTGGAACCGATAACCTGTGTTCTATAATGTCCTTGCAATAAAAAAATTGCACGTTTGCATAAGTAAACAGATAATAACAAGCTCTAATAATATTGAATGAAATATTGTTCTGGTCTTTCTTTGGTAATAACCGTTACATCTGTGCCCGATATAAATGTATTACCGTGTTTAAACACTCGACCCGTCCTATATTTCACGAATGATATTTACTGTTGAACAGCAGTTTTACTCTTCATCAACAACGAGTTTGTTGGTGAAATTTTTAGCACTGGAGAGTGTTTTTAAAAGCAACGTCGCTCGCTCTGCCCATTAGCAGGCTTACAACTCGAGAAACATTCAGCAGGTTTCTTTGATTCTTTTTTTAAAATAACATTTCTATTCTCCGGCCAAGATTTAGTGTATATTAGCTGTGTGCCTGCGGCTGCGCCCGCGTTTTATATATTCTTCATTGCGTTTTAATTTTTTTATACGGAACCCTAATGATTTATTTAAATTTGTTTGGTACTTAGATATATTAAAATATTCCCCTCAAATTCAACCACTTACCCGTAATACTGACCATTGCACACAAAACTCTAATTATTTTCGAAAAAAATAGTACCCCAAGTTACGCTGAGTAATTTCAGCTATCTAACAAATAACAGAGATTACTCGGAAAAAACAGTATCGTATATATATTAATATGTATTAAGTAAAAAATCGTTACTTCGATGTTACAAACAGACACTACAATTTTATTTATTACTATAGACCTTGTCACATCCGACGCATTTTATAATGATGCCTGCCTGGGTAGCTACCACCCTCAAGTTTGAAAACCTGTCTCCAAATACCAATAGGTGTGTTCCGGCAGCATCACTTGAGAACCAGTACCTTTAGGCTTAGTGTGTTTACTATTCTGGACGACATCGTCACTTAACATAAGATGAGATTGTGGTCAAGCACTGACCCTATTCAGAGTAAAAAAAAGTAAAGGTGCAGATTGTTTAGCTTAGTATTATTACTCAGCAATTAGACTCGGCAGCGCTTAGAGCGCAATCTAATTTTGTGATGCAGAAGCCTGTGTTGAAAACATGGAGGAAGTAAAATAAAACATTATCATATCAACTGAAGGACGTCCACTACTGCCATACTTCGCCAAGGAACTCCATAACGCCCAGACATTTGTTACCGAGATCTAGGGATTTTCCACGATCTCCACCAGGTCGTAGGCCCACTTTGTTGGGGGTATGACGCAATCCCTATCGCCGCTACTATTTTTTTCTTGCATTTAAATCTTGTCCTTGGTGGTTATGTACTGGACGACGCAACGTGAGTTAACCTTGTGAATGTCGCGGCAATATGCTGGATGCGGGTGCCGCAAGACCAGTCGCTGTTGAAATCTTTGGGAAGGCCTATATCTTGCAGTCTTTCGGCTGAAATGATGACATAAAAATGAAGACTATTAAAATTTACAATACGAGTAAAATTTTAGTAAATTGTTATAGAATTAGATACAATAAAAACTATGTTATTATTCAGCTAATGTCATTCAGTCAATATAACAAACTCGCGGTCAACTTATAACACATCACAATCTAAAACTATTATTCATATACGAAATAGCATGTAAACACGATCCTTATAAAATAGTATAGTGCTAAAATATATATATAAAAAAAACGTTTTGATCGCATAAACAAACAAACTCGCAAGCGAAACAACACCGAATATAGATAGAAAACGGATATTTTTGTATCAGTAATATGTCTGCTAAAAATGTCCATACGCTTGGTTGTGTTAATTATTATGTGACTGGCTAAATTTATCCGCGACTTTTAACTTTAGTACAATATATTTGTTATAAATGGATACACTTTACTGTTATCTACGTATTATTCTATTGCCTACTTGCTGTGCCTGTGGCTCCGCCTGGGTGAATTATAATATTATGCCCAGTTCTTTTTTTACTATGGATGATTTTTCTTTCCAAATATTATTTTACAGTGCCTTTTTAAACACAACATTTTTTTCCATTTAAACTTTGACACTAAAAAGGATGCTGTAAAAGAGTGATATATGTAATTATGATGATATTTTATATGGTTCAAGATTTAACCATACAGACAGACAGCCGTTGCCTTTTATATAATCTAAGGATAAGAGTGTAAGGAAGGAACATGATAATGGTCATATTTATGAGGTTTATTTTCTCTTATTCAAATTAATTTTCATATACATACATAATCTATGTATATAAAATAACATCTGTTATTTTATTTAACTCGGTCCATGTAAATCGTTTCAGTGGTTTTTGAGTTAGAAGTCAACTAACGGAAAGGCAGATCAAATAAATCATCAAATCAAACAAATAGCGAATACAGCAAATCCATTCAACCGAAAGACGTCCACTGCTGGACATATGTAGGTCTCTCGCAAAAGGTGAGGGGATTGGCATAATCGCCAGACGGGTTGACGATCGCAGTAGATATTTGAGGTACTCATAGGATGCTGCTGCCTATCCCCTGGTGTATTCCTCAGTCATCTTTCACGACACCCACGGGTAGATATGGGCTGGTTCTAATCTTTATCACACAGCACAGAATAGTATGTACAGACATATTTGTACGGTAAATATTACACCCATATACAGAGTGAAATCGATAAGATAACACATACCTAACTACTGGTAATTGCACGGTGCACGTCGTGTCAAGGACCAAATATACCTGATATGCCTACCGGCCTTGGGTCAAGGCGCCTAGATTGATCTGGTTAATTTCTTCCGATTTAGACCTGAAGGTCCCATCGCTTACGTTCCTCTGTCCGACTTAATGGCAGATTATGCAGTTGGTCATGATTTTTATAGAAAACTAGCTGTGCCCGCGACTTCGCTCGCGTGGAATTGAGATAATTAAATATAATTATAACGGGAGAATACTCCCGTCCCGATTTTTTTCCAACTATCAAAATGTACCCTATCGCAGACTCTGAAGTCATAGATAGATTTTTTTCTTAAATATCTTCAATGTACAGATTTCATCCCGTTAGCCTTTTATTATAAGTATAGATTATATATGTCCTTGGAATGTTTCAGAACAGTTCAAATGATTAAAAAATAAATCCAGCGCCATCTATGAGTAATAGTTAAAAAGACATATATAATTTGATTACGTATTCACCATTCATAACACTTCGTCCCCATTTCATCAAAAATAAACATAACATGAACCGTCCAATTATAGTTAGAACTAGCTGTGTGCCCGCGGCTGCACCCGCTTTTCATATATTTCATAAATATATCATTACTTACTGCATTTTAATCTTTTAATACGGAACTCTTTTTTTTGTTGTTGTAAAAAGATAAAGTAAAAATTTAAATTAAAAGCACCCTGAGTTACCCGGAGTAACTTCTGTTATCTACCAAAAAAGTCCCGTCAAAATCCGTCTAGCCGTTCCGGAAATTACCCGGAACAAACAGACAGACAAAAAATTTTAAAATTTTATTTTTGGTATAGGTGTCGTGTCGTATACACATTAATACATAATATGTAAAAAAAATTGACATTACTCAACATTTTATTTATTAGTAAGCTTAGATAGAATCATCAAAACTTACTTTAGTATAGTCACCTACCATACCATAGATAAAATTTATACCATCATTCGGCTAGAATTGACATTAAAAACAGACACTCCAATTTTATTTATGAGTATAGATTTTAAAAAATGTAGATTCTTTTTAAATATTCTCGTGTAACTCGTGTGCTTTATTAAGCTTGGAATTCAGTCAGCCACATTTTATTATGAGAAAGAATCTCGCACAATAAAGAGAACGTACAAGCATTGTGTAAGCAGAATTTTAAACATTTTTTACTTCCCCCTCCGCCTTAAGAGCTTTGGCAAATCTCCTTCATATGGTAACGTAAGTAATGGCATACGTTTTACAAAATCGGTTTATGTAAAATTAAAAAGTACACATTACTTACGAAATCCTCATTCAGACCACCATGTTATCAGAAATAAGGTGTTAAGGAGTATAAGATTAGTGTGTTTATCATTCTGTACCACATCGTCATATAACATCTGGTTATATAGTGGTCAAAGCGCGTAAAAACTAACCAAATTTTGCTTACATAATACTTGAGTGGTCTCCAGTCGCAAACAGACGTACTGTTAGGCGGGTTCTTTTAAAAAAAAACTTCACAAAAAAAAAATCCATCTATCCATTCAACCGAAAGACGGCCACTGCTGGACATAGATCTCCACAACGACCGGTTTTGCACTACCCGCATCTAGCGGATTCCCGCGACCTTCACCAGGTCGTCAGTGCACCTTGTGGGGAACTTACCCACGCTAAGCCTTCCGGTGCGTGATAGCCATTCGAGAACCTGTTTGTCCCATCGGAGATCGGTTCTGCGAGCAATGTGTCCAGCCCACTGCCACTTATGTTTAGCAATTCTTAGAGCAATATCAGTGGTTCCTCTGCGGACCTCATTCCTGATTCGATCGCGCAGTGAAACTCCAAGCATAGCCCTCTCCATTGCCCTTTGAGCAAGTTTGAGCTTTTGTTTAAATTTTAAAATTTTGTTTAATTTACACAACATTTATTAAAAGGTCACAATGACTAATGATATATTTGTGCGACTTCCTGGTTTTTATAGGCAGGTAAATTCGTCTGAACTAATGTTGAGAATTAACTAATTGAAATAGAACAAAAAATACTTATAGACATGGGAAAACAAAAGTGCATTTAGGCTCTTTAATGTGTGTGAGGATTTGGTTAAGCGGAGGCAGGTAATAATACGTGTAATATAGGGATGTAATAGTCCGTACTAACTAGGAAGTTTCACTAATTTTATTTTTTGTTCAAATATTTCGGTTAGGAACATACTTTGGCTATACCAAAGTTTTGTATACCTGTAACTAAGAACAAATTCTAAGAAATCTTTTCTTCAAAGCTTCGGGCTAAATTGCCCTTTTTATGAAGCTGTCTCGCTCATTATTCAGTTGTGTTCTCCCATTCAAACATTTCCAGGAACGCGAATCAATCAAATGTCAAATTACTTTTAGCATCTCCGGGCAATCGTAAAAAAAGTTATTTGTCTCGTCGTAACACGGAAAAGCTGAGCCTGCGTCTCTGTTTGTATTTGATAATTTCTTATCCATTATCAATTATTACCATACATCTTGATAGATACTATTCTAATATGTAAGTATTTTTTACAAATGTAATAATAATATTTAATAATCTCGGCCGTATTCGGTACTGCCGCTGCAACTGGTTTCATATTATCGAGGACTTTGTTGGTGAGCCCTCAGGCGGCTGGATATTACCTATTTTTGCGGTGAATGTGCAAGTCAGCCTTGAGCTTATTCCGTTTTGTGTCTAATTCTGCTCTACATCACTTCTCAAACTAATGCATTTTATTGTTCACAGTAAACTTTCACTGTGAACAAGCTGCCAAAGTCTCCCATCGTAAAGTTTCAATAACAAAATGCTTCATGTGATGCTTAAACACCTCCTTATATTGCAAAAAGCTTGCCGCCTTATTTCAGCTTGCCATCCTGCACTTTAGAATTTTAAAGATGCGCTTCGCCACTCTTTTAATAGACTTTCGGGTGACATGGCCACTCCACTGCAGCTGCCTCCTCTTCTTCTTCTTCTTAGCTAATGGCAATTTGTGTTCAAACAATTAGTGCCAATGTCATGTAGGTAAGATGTATTTTCAATCTTGTAGCAACGTTACTAAGCTCCAGCAAAACTGTGGCTCATCCTTCTAGAACTTTACATGAAGGTTTGGTCGGCACCTCAGAATAATTGCTACGCGTTATTTTCCATAATAAACTTGACTTGTATACAATAACCAATCTATATCACACAAAATGCCACCAAAATTACATGATATGGAGTAAAATATACAAATTTAATTAATTAAAGATATCAACCGCTATATGACAGACTGAGATCCCGCCAAAAACTCCAGCTGCCTCCTCATTAAATTAGATTAAAAAACCAAAAGTTACCTATTTATGTTACATTTTTATATGATCATAGAGAAAACTTCTGTCTTTTCTTATGTATAGTGTTACATTTCGCTGACTCTCCGTTACTTGGCTTATAAGTCAATAACTACTGAACAGTGGCGGGTTAAGACTATAATTTGATGTGGGCAATATATACAACGCGGGCACTCAGCTACTAATATATATTTTTGGGCTCTGGCGAGAGGCCCCTCTGGCGCGGGGCCCCTAGGTCCGCGAGGCCGTAGGCGGTCGCCCACGCCCAACGCCGCCTCTGCTACTGAAATCATACCTACATACCTATTCTATGTATGGGTTGCCTATCTATGGATAGTCTAGTCTATTCTATGGATATTTCATAGTATTAATGACAAAACAAAGCAAGTTAGTGTAATATGGTATTAATTTTTTTTTTTTCATGAGTAATAGAATTTCTCGAGCGGAACCAAGTAAAAAAACAGGTTGTATTAAATAAAACTAAGCTGGTATAGGGGCTGCCGACAGGAGATAAATGTCGAAACTTGAGAAAAATATTTGCTTAATGTTTAAATTATAGTATGAGTAATAAAAAAAATTATAATTTGTTAATTAAAAATATGTACATATTAATATAATCTAACATATAACTGATTATATATGTCTGGTTTTTACATACATTTATTTACATTATATTCATAATCAAAACATACGATAATCTGCGTAAGTACAAATTTAATTGTTTATCTCTGAGCGCCAGCCCTTAAACGCCATATTTGTTCTCGACATACTGTAGTATATAACGCGAATCTATAATTTTTTCTCCTTCAGATAATTGCACAAGGCCGCTAAAGAAGTTATCATTTCAAAAAAATTATAATTCCATTATCTAAATTCTCATTTACTTTCATTAAATATCGATTTTGGGATTATTGTGAATTGAATTCCTCAGGTCGGGTCGATGTACGAAGATAAGGTCACACACACAAACACAATCTTTTATTTCAGTCGTTCGTGAAATTTGACTTTGAATTTTTACGATCTATTTTTATAATTTCTTCAAAACGTATATTATAATCAAAACTACAAAAGAATATTTTGTCTCGTGATTTGTCCTCGACGCCCTTGAGTCAGTTAATGTCAAAATTGACATATATGTTTTACGTAATATATAATTTTACTTATGAAAGTATGTAAATATATGTATATACTACATTAATAGATCTTTGGTGTTTACTTATTATTTTAATTTTGTAGAAATTGTATGTATTCTTTGTGTCGTTTTACATTCATACCACCTTGGCATACAATACATACAAGGCCTTGAATAGAGGAAAGTTAGTGTCAAATGTTAGAGCTTTGAATGCAGATGCAGGATGAATGTATAAATGTTTTTCGATAGGTTTTAAACACGACGATAAAGTATATATTTAATGTAACGTAAATATCAGTATACAGACAGAAAAAGTATTCAGAATAATAGAAAAAAATCTTCAAATAAGTTTCGCCCATCCAGTTATTTAAAAATAATAACAAATCGTTACCATAAATCTTAACTTTTATATTAAACCCGCCATGACCTCTTTTATAACAGCAAAAGATCTTGTATTATTTGGGTGTTTTACTTAGCTAAGCACTAAGCGGCAAGAACACCTCGAGCTGAAGTGACCAGTCGTCGGGTGGAGTTCAGTGCGCCACGGACAGAAACGGTCGAACAAAGCTGGCATTGTCGAGCAGGACGGCACGTTGGATGCTTGCTATTGTCGGTCTTCCACGTAATCCCAGCATCCTAAGGATTCCATCGAGATTGGCTGGGATTAGTCCGTTGACAGATATATTATTATTATATCACTTTTATAAAAATTACAAGTAATAATTTAGATTTCTTTAAAAGACACAATAACTTTTTAAATTATGTTAGCGAAGTCATTCGCAGTGACAGCCATATTTAAAATACTAACAATGTATTTTTAAACTAATTGAATCTTAATAATTAGAATTGACTTTTTTTAGTATTTTGACTCATTTTTTTTATTGTTTCATCAAAAAATGAACTTTAAGAATTAAATACTGATCAGAAATAAGGAACTTATAAGCGTTTTAAGTTTTGTCCTAGAGAGATAGCGTAATATGCTATGACGTCACACTTTACGTGCATTGTACAAATTCTATACTGACATACTGGTAAAGCCATAGTATGGAGCATCCCCACCAATAACTTTTAACGTTTTTTTCTCAGAATTTTATTAGCTGTATGAAATTATTCTTGATGTAGCTATTTTATTTAAATATATATTTATTATATTTAATTACATTATTCACTCAGTTCTATATATAAAAACATTCGTCAACCATAATAAATTAATAATTAGTCAAATAACTTATTTATCGCGCGTGATTGGAAATAGGTTTTTTTTTATGCACCATCACCTCAAAACTACTGAACATATTAGGATGGGACTACTATCATTCGACGCGGAGTTTTTGGATTCCATCGACGATTATTTTATTTTTTTCGATTTACTCTTATGTACATTTTTTCCACAAATAAAAACAAAAGACTCTCATTTTAGTTATTCATTTGTTTTTTTTTTTTTTTCAGATTAGGTAAGTGTCTGTTAAAATTAAAACGCAGTGAAGAACATTTAAAACACGGGCGCCGCCGCGGGTACAGAGCTATTTTAGATATAAATACTAAAAACGAAAATTCATTTGAACGCGGTGGTAGTCGAAATTAAATATTCTGCGGAACCGTCCGCGTGTCATTGACACTTATAATGATGTGAAATAACAATGTATATTATTAGTTTAGGCGCTGCCCCCGCGATCCGCATAATGAACTAAATTTTTAAACACGCATTCGAGATTCAGGTTCATGGCTATTTTTTTTATTTTTGTTGTTTGAAAAAAACATTTAGTACAAGAATTGTCGTTACGATCTTGCACGATCATTGGGTTTTATCAGTTTAATTATTCCAATAAAATTTCCATCTGAAATTAGTTGTAAAATAAAGAATCTAATGAAATTAAAATAAGAATCGATTTTCAAACGTATACATGCCCGAGATAAATTAAAAGAAATATTTAACTAACACTTTTAAGGTTTTGAACAAAACTAACCCGTAACAAAATCGAAAATAAAAAGCGGGGCTTCAGAATCAATTACAGAACACATTACGATAGTTAAAAAAAAATTTGCCTGTTTGTCTGTTTATTAATTTGTTCGCCAATCATGCAAAAACTATTGAACCGATTTCGATGAAATTTGGTATGGTAGTAGTTTATACTCTATAGTAACATCTAGGATACATATGTATATACTACACACATATGTATTATTTATATACTTAGTGTATGAATATCGTTATCTAAATTCATGAAAAAAAACATAAAGTGTATACATAATAACATTATGGAGGATTACAGTAAAACGAATAGAAGTGTAATAATTTTAAAGCCCTGACCTCCCATTGCACTTGGAAGACTGGGTAGGAGATGGTCTGGTCAGGACGGGGTGACCTCCTCCGCGGGGTCTGGGCCGGGCATGATAGAGATATGAATATATTAGTAAAAGTAGCTCGTATATCTGCTGTCTATTAGAATATAATTGTCTGAATTCCACACGAAGACGCAAGCGCAGCTAGCATATAATAATAATAATTTGTAAATATGTTACCGGTAAGTGCAGGAATCAGTTATTCTATAGATTAGCTAGGTAATGTGCAGATAAACTGGAGTTATCCCTTGAAAATGCAGAACTATAAATGTCCTAGCCTATATTTCTTATACATATTTGATTTGTTGCTCCATCCAATAAATGAGATTAAGACGTTCGTCCTTGCGCTCTTATCATCGCTGCCATCGCGATATAGTGTGATTTCGCATGCACTGACATCCCACACATTATTAGTAAAGAATATTCCGCAGTAGAAAATATTTCAACACTAGTAACAAGCAACCCAAGCCGAGATTCATACCATTTCGGTGCCTTATGTTAATTACTACTCTTCGGCTGAACGGCTTAGGTCAACAGAATTTAGTCAGTTCGATAAAAACCCAATAAATTAGCTCGGTAATGTGTATGTAGTACATTAACGGCTTTCGAACTTTAACAGTAACATAGTAAGCTATTAATAATAAATATATTTACGTTTTAATATTTTCAATATTAATTGTTATCGTAATTTACAATCGACTATCGAAGAGTTCTTTCTAGACCACGATAATATTATGTTTCATAGTTCACGATAAGGAACTCATCGACGATGACAATAACCAGCTGGTGGCTTTGTTTTGATGCATGTAAATGAGTACATGTTTTATTTTTGTTTCGAAATATTTCGCAATAGTTATGCCCGCAACTTTCATTGTATATAACCAATGATATTATATAGAAAAAAGTATATAATTGTATATAACAATTTCTGTTGTTCCACATTGAATGGCATAATTCTATGGTTTAGGTAAATTATTACAAGGAATGCTTGAAAGTATTTTTTGTTTTAGTATCCACTGTTATCATTGTAACTTTTTATATGTGACAAAATATTTACTAAAACCTAGTTAGATAATGGTTTTCAAGTAGTACGCTAATTTACTACTAGTAAATAGTTACTATTCCACACAAATGTGTTCGTTTACAACCTTTAAAAAGAACATGTAAACGACTTAACACGTCAATCTATTAAATTCGTCAGTTTAAATTAGAAAAGTTATTACTACAGATTATTAGACTCATGCTAACAACTATCTGGATGGTTAGAAATTTACTCTCAATTTGAGCACGTACATGCAAACTATTAATGTGCCTACTCAAATGTTTACATGTTCATTCAGACGGTTTTGTGAGCGTGCGGCGTCGTTGCGCCTGCGCTGAACGGTTCGCGTCGCGACCGAGCCCTCTTTGTTTGTTGACAAGCCAACTGAATTCAACAATGAACGAAACGAAGTTGCTCTGCTGTTCGCAGTTTGCGTGTAAACGTCGTACGTGAGAGACGTGTTTTACGCTTCTATACACTTTGCTTTGTTTAGAGCTATCGTGTTATCGCATTGGCTAAATTTAGTGCAAGTAGTTGTTGTTTTGGAGAATACTAATACGTTTTTCTTACTTTATTTCGTATCGACGCAATAGTAGTATAATCTTGTGTGTGTTTAAAAAGTGTTGTTGTTTTCTTCCGATATACGTTCCTACGACTTTGGCTGAATATATTTTCGCATCTCAAAATAACACGTTCGCCGCTGTGCCAGAAGGTAACGTTTTTGGTTTTTATTATTGTTATATCTGTTTATGTAATTATGATCGGAAAATACGTATCAAGCGAACGTATACTCGGTGAAGTGAAATTAGTTTATACAGTCACTGTGTTATCAATAGGGAGAGTGAAAGCATTTTATCTAGCCATCATTGATTGCATTAATATGTTTTGTACTTTGAATATAATTATTGCATATTCCATTTATATTTATCGCTTAATAAATATCTTTTAAGTGGTAGAACACTTAGTAAACGTGGTGAATCTCGTTGTCGTGTTTTGGAATCTGCCACTGATCTTTTCTTCAGTTTATTTAACACTACCTGTGTGCCCGTGGCTGCACCCGCTTTTCATGTCTTCTTTACTGCGTTTTAATTTTTTTTTTACACGGAACCATAATTATTTTTGAAAATCAAAAGTACCCTAAGTTACGCGTAGTAACTTCAGCTATCTACCAAAAAAGTGTCTTTAAAATCAGTCCAGCTGTACCGGAGATTACACTAAACAAACAGACAAAAATGTAAAAAAATTGTATTTTTCGTATAAGTTATGTTATTTTGACATTACAAACAGACACTTCAATTTCATCTATTAGTATAGATTAGAGTTTAGTACTTTTCTTGAAAAAATGACTACCACAACCTCACGTGGTGATAATTGAAGTTGTGTTCAAAAATGTGTAAACACACCTACTTATTTGTACTTAGAGCCAGTTTTTGACTTGAGAGTGGTAGTTGGCGGCAAAGCGGGCATTAAAAATTTTCTAGGACTACGTAATCTCGCAATCTTTTGTACCTAGTATGCTAGCACATTTTTTTTACCCATTTTTAATAACGTGTCACTTGTTTGCTTTACTAATTAAATAGACTATCTTCTAAAATAGCTCTAAAACCTAATACTAATACCATTCTTTTCACGTCTTAAAATCCGAGCAAAAATAACTGTAACTTGACTAAATAATGGCATTCTTAATTGGGACGGTTGGAAAGTTGGTCGCATCATTGTTAATTATATTTCGAAACACTTGAGTCTCTTCTCTAATGACACACACAGAGTGTTTACATTTTATGTGAAAGACAAACAGTGTTACTCTACAAAAAGCTTTCGTCATACCTAGATACAGTTATAATTCGGCCTGTTGATGCCGCAAAAGGCACATAGCGGTATATCTCATGGCCTCATAAAGTCTCCGCACATAACGGTATATGCAATCTAAGTTAGTTACTTTATATTGCACATAGTCGATAGATAACCCATGAGTTCTTAGTGACATTATGATTCAATTCCCGCAATTATTAAATAGATGACTGAACAAAATGTGGCCGAACAACAGTTATGTTTTACAAACATTTGCGCCGATGTTAATTTTATGAGTAAAGTTGTTATAAATAAAGTCGATTTATCCTCTGACCTTAAAGCCGGACAATGTCGCTTGAAGCTTATGAGTAATGTTTTTACCATATATATTTATTGCTGTATCTCTACCTTTACTTCTTTGAAGAATTAATTTACTTACATCTTATAATTATCATAATAAAATCTTACAGCATTATTGTACTCGTAGTTCATCTGTTTAGATAACCTGGCATAGGTTGAGATCAAGTTATCTTGTTAGTAAAATTTTATATATGTGGAGAAAAGACGCGAAAGCTAACTCAACAGGCGTCGTGTCCAATAATTTATTATGGAGTTGTCCAGATTTTTTAGCGGAAAACTTTTTCAGGTAAATAACGAACAAACCAAAAAAATCATTAGGTACAAATTGTGCGTTGTTGTCGTTTATAAAAGAGTTTTAACCATAAAATAACACTTCCAGTTATGTCTCATTTGCCGAGCGACTTTCTTTCCGTAAAAACTTTATTCCGGACTAAGTGCTTACATATTTACAAATGAATATAACAACGAATGGCAATTAATTATTATTAATATTTAACATTTGCACTACATTTAAATCGATTTGAAATTCCTGTACTTAATTAGATCTGCAAAAGCAGAAGAAAAATCTTCGATTTATTGTAGTTTTTAAAAATATAAATCTGTAGAAATCTCTCGAGTCCAAATACTAAATACATATTGCAATATAAACAACACTACGGAAACTGTTTTAATAAATTTTGTTTTTAATTTTAAACTCGCAAATGTTCGGATCAGTGTAATTTCAATATTGATATGTTAAATATAATAATAATGTTCGAATTTTTGTGTTGTTGTTTCTATAGTTACATTCTTCGGAGTTGAAACCACATTTATAATCTCCGTTACATCATTTCATATTTGCATCATTTTAAATTCAAGGTCTGTTTTCGATAAAGAAATCCATTTATCATCGATATTATATTATTTACAACGATCTCTCTTACAATCTTAGAAATCAGTATTTCTTCTCGAGTTTAACTTTATTTATTTCGACTCTTTTCACATTCGACACTTATTTATTCACGAAATTATAGAAAGTACGAAATTAGTGTAAGTTAAAAAAATCGGAAAAATTAAGGAAAAGAAAACTAGAATATCATCTATTATCGTATGTGTAATTCAAGCACTCGCGATTTCACATCATATATGTAGCTAAGTTACAATTAAGTGAGCGTAGCGTATTAATAAAACTAGCTTTGCAGAAAAATTTGCAGCTTATCTTCTCCCTCTGGATGAAATCTATTTCATAACCAAATTCTATCGAAATTCAATCAGTGGTTAAAGTGTTATATTTATTTTATAGCCAGAAGTACTCAAATATATGGATACACTTTTCGTGCTGTTTACTTTAAAAATATCGGACCTTCATGCAAGGGTTCATCAACCATTTTACCTCTTTAAATTTCCAAAAATTCATCCTCGGGTGTATGCTTTCATCATAAAAGGCATCCATTGCCAAAATTTGTAGTCCCAGCTGTTTAAGTTCTGCGTTGATGTATGAGTCAGAACAAACAATTTTATATTTAAATGTAACAAATAAAATAACCTTAATAAATATATAAAATTCAAAGAAATTGATCGACTATTCAGATGAAATTCGGATTGCTGAAATACCAAAAACATGTTTTTTTTTTTAATTAGTTGATTTTTAATCTTTAGTATAATATGAAACATTAAAAATTATAAAAAAATGAGAGATTATTCTCTCTTTTTAATGACATCTTTAAACTCGAGTTTACAATTTTATTAAGAGCACTCGCTGCAAAAGGAGATATTTTCTACCTGCGAAACATCCTTTTTAACGTTTTAAAAATCTTCCGAATTTAGTGTACTTAAGTTCCATTACATAAATATATTTTAAAGTACAAAATACCACAGGTAGAAAGAATTCTAAAGAATTTCATTTTAAACGACTATTATTAATGAAGTTGTTATTTCTACGAATCACGTGAATGGATACTAGAAATTTATAAATTTAGAAAAGTTCTATGCATGTTAATTAAATGAAAGTAGTTACCTCTAAAACGATTTTAAGTAACATGTAGTAATTAAATGTAATATAATTTATTTATTAATTCTCGGATATTACTTAGCATAGAGATAGTACAAATATATATTAGTCATACGATTATAAATAAATCAATTTAAAATTACTTACTCGATGTGTTTGTGACTGGTAAATTGAATTGTATGATTATATCAAGCAATATAAGTTTCCATTTTTATAATAATTTACCAATCAGTAATTTAATGATTTTGGAAGTTTTCATACAATCTGTACAGGATATTTTTGAAGTATCTAAACATGTAATAATAGTAATATGCCGATTGTTACAGTTTAGATTTCATATATCGAATTAAAATGTAATGTAAATGCAAATAATTTTAAAATTATTACTATGTGTGACCAGCATCAGCTGTCCGGCGGTCAAGGTAATATAACATCGGTTTAAAAAACATGGCGACCGAAGACGCCACCAAGGCCGATGAGTTACGTTTGTATAATCTTGAGGAATTTTATTGAAAATTATTTTGTCGACTTAATTATACCCATTACTTCTATATATTTACTGAAATATAAAACCTAAATAGAGAATGGGGTAAGTAGTTCTTAACTTATAAACCTAAATAACATACAAACAAATACATAGAAAGGTAAGCGTTAATAATAAGGATATAGATAAATTAACTGGTTAAATGAGATGGCTTTGTGTGTTTTCAGACAAACAAAACTTAACCATATTTATGTAAATGTAAAAGAACTTTCGAAATTTGGCAACTCTGTCACACTTGGACGGAATGTAACTAACTTAACACATAATTTTTAAAAAAATCAATTAATGATTATAAAAACGTGAAAATCTTTATCAAATTTCAATACCTTTAAATCCAGTGATGTTTAACTCTGTAGGAATTTTATCTCGTTCTCGTTTGTTGACCTCCAAGTCGGGCGTTATTCCTTTATGTACTCTGTGTTTGTTCACAGATAAAAATAATCTAGTGAAAGTAGTATAAATATCCGAACGTTTATCGATATGTATGTAGGTAACTGTCCCATATTTATGTGTTGTCTCTTTTATAATCTGTTGTATTTCATTTATGGTTAATACATTCATTAGGAGTTTTTGGCGGGATCTCAGTCTGACATGTAGCAATTGTTTTCTTTAATTCATTAAACTTGTGTACTTGTGACTCTATATCATGTAATCTTGGTGGCGTTTTGTGTGAAATAGTTTAGTTATTGTGTTCAAGTTAAGTTTATTATAGAAGACAACGCGTAGCATACATTCTGAGGTGCCGACAAAGCTCCATGGAAAGTTTGAGCAGGATAGGCCACCGTTCTGTTGGAGCTTGGTAACGCTGATACAAGATTGAAAATCTTACCCACATGACATTGGCACAAATTGTGTGTACACACAGATTGCCATTAACTAAGAAGAAGAAGAAGAATACATTCATTCGTTTTACATGTGTCGCGAGGTGACCGGAATAAATTCTGATTCTTTTTTTTTCGATGTTATTCTTTTACCTTTGAGACTTTACATTATATATGCTACCTACTTAATTCAGACTGATTTTAAATAAGGATAACTAAATTACTGAGAGTAAAAAAAAAACATCGTCTTTTGACCATATTTTACTTTTGGGTTTAAATTACTCGGTAATAAACTGTATGAAGTATGATAGTACGTTAGGATACGTAAGCTATTTACGTGCACACCAAAGGGCAGAGCAGTGACACTATCGGAATGGACATTTCTAGTGATCAATGTAACCGAAAGTGGTTAGAAGCAATTAATAAAATTACACGTATGAGCGTGTGCAGACAGACATCTGAGTTTGCGTTCATATTCTTCTGTTCATTATACAATGTGCTGTATTACCATTTCGCTTAATATTATTTGATGACGTTGCCGAAATTACACAGTTCAAGCCTAGAGATAGAGTGTAACTCAGTACAGCTGGATTAAAAATTACAGTGATCACATATTTTCAATATATGGATAGGTTTAATAAACATGGTACAATGATATCATATATAACTTTCCTTTATCAGTAATTAGAACACGTGTCTACGCAGTGGTCGAAAATATTCAAATTCTACAATAGAAACAAGAAATTAAATACTGTATGATATTATAAAATATTTAATGATCCTTTGAACATTGCAGCTGGAGTCAATGTATGCGTAAAATCGAAAATCGACAACAATGATTCAAGTCAACCGCAGAACTTCCACATTGGACACTTTATTTATTGGCTTCGATCCAACGGACACGTGATTTGATTCTTTATAGCACCTTTAAATCTTCACTCGTTTAATTAAAGCTACAGGTTGGTTTCCTGACGACGAATGATTTGTTTCGACAGCTGAGTGCGCGGTGAATTGAGAACGATCGCAATTCCTGTAAATTTTAATTTATTGTGTTTGCTCCACAGTCATTCTGTAAATACATATAAATATATATGTACCATAGTTATAGACGCTATCCCATCTATATGTATTATTTAATAGACTATCCATTTAATTATTTTTAAAACCTACTTTTCGTCTATGTAGCTTCAGATTGGTTTCCTGACGACGAATGATTTGTTTCGACAGTTGAGTACGCGGTGGATTGAGAACGATCCCAATTCCTGTAATTTTTTTGTTTGTTCCATAGTCATTTTGTAAATATAAATATGTGTGCAATATAGTTGTTTAATGCTTAACCAGGATAAGGGTTACATGAAAAAGAAAAGGTATAACTGACTCACGGCCAACACCTGGATCTCACACTCGCACTGTACCGCTGGATGGTTTTCTGACGGTTTTCTTGAATATTTTTATTTCTTTCACGGAGCACTCGCGAGTTTCGGGTTTTGTTGTTAACGGCACACACTACTGTTTTTATTGGCTAGCGAGCGCCCCGGTAGCGCGCGTTGCTATTGGTGCATTATGGCCGCGAGATTTAAATGGGTAAAGGAAGGGATGAAAGGAAAGGTTAAGCTTGTCCATATCCCCCCACATGAAATCAATAGGATTTCATAAGATAGATAAAGATTCCGGCTAATTAATTATGCGGATTCATGCACCATTGATAAAAATAACGGTTAGATTAATAAAGATATAGAATAGATATATGTATAAAGAATAAATATAGAAGAATACTAATAATAGATAAATTAAGATAAATTAAAGATTATGTTAAGTTAGACGAGATAGAGATGCGTGATTAATTATTTTCCTCTGTTGGAAGAGGACAGACTTTTACCACTGGCCTTACAAGTAGACCCTTGGAAGTTCTAATAGTCACAACGCGAATAATATTGTCCTTGCCAGGATGCAACTTTACCACACGGCCTAATCGCCATTCGTTAGCAGGTAAGTTGGGTTCGAAGATAGTAACAAGATCGTTCAATTTTGGCTGTCGATTTCCAGCTTTATGCCACTTTACTCTTTGTTGTAAAGTGTGTAGATAATCTCTTTGCCAAGTTCTCCAGAAGTTGTGAGTTAATCTCTGGACAAGCTGCCAACGAGTTCTTAGAGAAACGTTTTCTTCCTGCATTGGTTCAGGTAAAGAGACCAGCGGTCGACCTATTAAAAAATGACCGGCTGTGAGAGCATCAACTTCACGAGGATCGGACGAGAGCTCCACTAATGGTCTGGAGTTCAACATCGCTTCTACTTTTGTAAGAACAGTGTATAATTCTTCGTAGGTAAGAACTTGAGATCCTACTATTCGCTTGAGATGATATTTAGTAGATTTAATGCCACTTTCGAAAATGCCTCCGAAGTGAGGTCCGGATGCTGGGTTTATTTTCCAAGTTATGTTGCGAGATAAGAGTTGATTGGAAATAGCATCGCTTTCTTTACTGAGCAATTCTGACACTTCCGAAAGATAGCGTTTAGCACCCACAAAGTTTGTACCTCCATCAGTGATGATTACTTCGCAAAGACCTCTTCTGGATACGAAACGGTCTAAAGCCGCGATAAAGGCTTCCGTTGTTAGCTCGGTAACGAGTTCAAGATGCACGGCTTTAATCGCATGGCAAACTATAAGACACAGATACGCCTTATAAGTTCGTGCGTTTCGTCGCCTACTCTCTTTAACCATGAAAGGACCTCCAAAGTCAATTCCAACCGTTTGAAAATGTTGGCCGGGCTTTAAGCGTGATAGCGGAAGGTCCCCCATGATAGGTTGTAAAGGGACGGGTTTAACTTTGAAACACGTAACGCATTTAGATAATCGTGATCTGATGAGATTTCGTACACCACGTATCCAAAATCGACGTTGTATCAGCGAATGTAAAAGGCGAGGTCCGCAATGAAGGTAAGTTTTATGAAAGTGATCGATTAAAAGGTGACTTAGGCGAGATACTTTTGGTAAGAGGTACGGATGTTTGAAGCTTTCAGAAAATTCTGTTTGTTTAAGACGTCCCCCCACACGTAGAACTCCGCAAGAGTCCAGAAATGGAGAGAGTTTTGAGATATGTCTAGGTAATAATTTGTTAGATTTGATCATAGAAAACACCTCATTGAAATGTTCACGTTGAACATGTTTTACTAAAACGTTCATTGATTGATCAAGTTCTTTTGACGTTAAGAACGAAGATAAATTTCGATCCGATCGCTGTGATTTAAGATTATTGGAGAAACGATAAATCCAGGCGACTACTCTCTGTAGATGTGAAAAGTTTGAGGTACGTTCCAGTACAGCGTTGAGCACGTTCGGTTCTGGTTTCTCAACATTTACGTGGCACAAGTATGATTGTGATTTCAATTCTGGAACGATATCATGTGTTTCAACTGGTAGTGTCGGCCAATCGGTTTGTTTACTGGCTAGCCATACTGGACCTGACCACCACTTATTGCAAGTAACTAGTTGAGCACATGAAATACCACGACTACAGAGGTCGGCTGGGTTATCTTGAGTAGACACGTGACGCCACACAAACGAAAGTGTAGTATCAGTAATTTGAACTACCCGGTGTGCTACAAAGGTTTTTAATTTATATGGTTCAGTATTTATCCATGCTAAAACGGTTGAACTATCCGTGAATAAAATAGTCTGAGATATATTCAGGGTTTTGCTAAGTAGTGTGTGAATACGACGAACTACTTTTGAGAGAACCGCACCGCACAGTTCTAAACGATTTACCGTTAAAACCTTTAACGGCGCTACCTTGGACTTAGCTATCAGAAGATGTACTTGAACCTTGTTAGCGATACAAGAACGAAGGTAAACAGAACATCCATAAGCTTTTGTGGAACCATCGCAGAATCCAATCAACTGAATGTCTGAAGCTTTGGAGGTTACAACATGGCGAAGGATTTGAATAAGTTCTAAATGATTTAGGTCAAGGATGAAATCTCGCCAGTTGTCAGAGATATCGCTCGGCACAGGTTCGTCCCAAGATAGCTTGTGTCGCCATAAATCTTGAAGGAGCAGCTTCGCTTTTAGTATGACTGGAGTTAGCCATCCTAAGGGGTCAAATATTCGCGCCACGTTGGATAGAATAGAGCGTTTTGTAAACTCTGTATCCACGATCGGTAAATATGAGTATACCCTGGGATCGTATTGGACTCCTAAGATTTTAAGAGCAGATATGTTGTGTTTTTCGGAAAATGGTTTTAGAGATTGACAATGCTCTACCGGTAGAGTTTCTAGGAAACATTTGGAATTACTGCTCCATTTCCGTAGTTCTAATTGAGCATAAGACAAAAGTTTTACAAGTTGGTCTTTTAACTCGATTGCTTCTTGTATTGAAGGCGCTCCGGTCGTAATGTCATCCATGAAAGTTTCATAGCGAAGTGCCTCAGCAGCACGTGGATATTCAGTGCCGTGATCAGCAACGAGTTGATGAAGTGTACGTATGGCGAGATAAGGTGAACTGCTAACACCATATGTAACTGTCGCGAGTTCATATTCTTGAACTGGATCATTAGAAGATTCCCGCCATAATATGTGCTGATAGGACCGGTCTTCTGGTCTGATTAAGATTTGCCGGTACATTTTTGATATGTCGCACGTAAATACCACAGCGTGTAATCGAAAGTTAGTTATAATATCTATTATGTCAGCTTGAAGTTTAGGATAGGTCCGGTAAACACCATGTCATTTAAAGATTGACCATTAGTAGTTTTGCAACTTGCATCAAAAACCACGCGCAGCTTAGTTGTTGTGCTTCCAGGGTTGATGACGCAATGATGCGGGATAAGATAACGATTGGTAGGTTGGGAAGTAGTTGGAGATATACGATACATGTGATTTAAGTTCTCGTAATCGCGCATGAAGTCTATATAATCAGCTTTGAGATGACCTTGTTTGCTTAATTTTTTCTCGAGGTTCAGTAACCGAGATAAAGAGCGAGTGTATGAATCACCTAGAGTGGAATCACAGTCTTTTAGGAGAATTGGGACTACGTACCGACCGTTACTATCACGATACGTAAGATCCGTGTATAAACGCTCACAAATCTTATCGTCGGGATCGCGAATAGGTACGCGCGGAGGCTCTTCAACTTCCCAGAATTGCTTTACCTGCTCTTCGAGTGTACAGGTGGAGGCTAATAATGAAGCTGTAGTAGGTGGAGGGCCGAAACTGTCTAATGTTCCAGTAAGTATCCAACCAAATATGCTATGCAAGGCAACAGGTAAACCAGGCCCAAGTTGAATACGTTGCCCATCATAAACCTCGTGAAAGAGTTCCGCTCCGATTAATAAATCGATTTCTCCTGGGCTGTCGAAGTTGTTATCTCCTAAAGTTAAATGTTTACAACGATCACGAACTGTTGAAGGTAGTTTAGTGCAAGGCATCTGGGTTGTGATATGATCTAACACAATAGGTTTTATTGTGAATCGCGGATGATCACTATTGAGGGGTCGCAATACGCATTCTGTTTCACCCCTGACTTGAAACACAGTATTTTGACCTAGTCCGGCTACAGTAAGATTGCATCGACGGAGCTTTAAGCCAAGTATCCGTGCGCAGGCAGTAGTGATAAAACAATCCTGTGCACCGCTATCTATGAGTGCACGAACTGTATGTTCGGTGGCGGTGGCGGCGTTGTACACACGCACTTGACACGTGCCTAGCAGTACGATGCCGCGACTGCTTCCCACGTGCACGCTGGTGCTGGCTTGAGTGAGAATATCAGCGTTCTGTGCTTTCTCAGAATGCAGTAAGGTATGATGACGCGCTCCGCATTTTAGACAACACACTTTTGATTTGCATTGATTTGTTACGTGATTGCTCCTAAGACAGTTCATGCAAAGATTTTTACTGTCGATAAGGGACAATCTAGCATGATAATTTAATGCTTCGAAGGTAGGACACTTATAAATTAAGTGTGCTTCGCCACAAGGTATACAATTAAAAGATGTTTGTGGGCTGGATTTCGAAAGGTAAGTTGAGCGTTTGAATCCGCTGCTGGGTCGCCGATTTGATGGCGCAGAAGTTTTCCCATTACAAGGTCGGGTAGGATTAAGATTTGATGAAGGTAATTTGCTGGTTTCTAAGATCTTTACATAATCTTGAAGAAACTAATAAATCCGTGACGGTAGGTATTTCGGAAACGTTTTGAGATTCAAAACGTTTACGTGTGCCCTCGTCGAGTGCCCGCGATGCTAAATAAAATAAAATAAATTCACCTAAATTGTCAATATTCATTGCCTTTAGCGCTTGATACGATTCATAAAAAATGTTTGTCAACGTTTGTAAGTTGTTGAAGTTACATACTTTCAATACTGGATAACTTAAGATTTTATCTACATATGTTATTGCCAAAATGCGTTTATTTTGATATCGTTCAATTAAAGTATCGAAAACTATCCCATAATTATCTGAAGTTATCGGAACCCCTTTTACGAGAGTTAAGGCAGGTCCTGACAAACAACTTATAAGATAATGGAATTTTTCTATTTTAGATATAGACTTATTTTCATGAACTAGAGAACTAAACGTATCATAAAAGGTTTGCCAATTTTCGATTTGGCTATTAAATTTTGGTAACTCCAATATTGGTAACTGCACTCTTCCTGATCCTGAAAAGCCTGTTTCAGATCGTACAAGATTTTCCGACCCGGCGACGTTGACGCTCTCACAATGGGCCGAGTTCAGTGACAACTGATCGGCGGCGCTAATTACAGAGTAGTATAGATCGTCAAACGCGCTAATCGCTGATTGATCAATATCTACATCAGGATTTATTTGTAATTGCAACAATTGTATTTTTTCGGTAATTTCCATGAACTCATCACGAATTGAATGTAAACGAGTATATCTGGATTTAAACGCAGACACCTTTGATCGATCTTGAATCATTTCTTTAGATAAATCGAAAAGGATTTGCATAGCCCGAAAAACATATTCGCGTTGAGATATGAAAATTTTAAGTTTATTTTCCATAACTGTAGATTACGTAATATAGGTGGGTAAGGTAAAATAAACAAAGCTAAATAATATGTAACGAATTAAAATTTAAAAATATTTTAAGTAGGTAAGATTAGAAAATTATTATAAGTAAAAATATAAAGAAGATATTTGTTTACAAATGTACCTACTTGATAAGTTTGTTATATATATTGTTTATTTGTTATTAATGTTATTAGTTTGATATAGGTGATAGATATTATTAGATTAAGATGTTATATTTGTCAGAAAAAAAAAAAAAGATAAATAGATATGTGTATATACAAAGTGTGAGATAGCTAATTTAGATGGCGTATGAAACCGTATAGTTAATTACCGTTATAATTTCATATAAGTAACTTATTTGTTTGAGTTAATTTTGATGTTATTTTATGTTTAGCGTTATTATTGATATAACTCTAAATGAAATCAAAATAACAGAGTACTGTAATAGTTTTTCAAAGATAAAACCATAGGAATTCGCGCTCGAAATGGACCACTTTTTTATGTTTAATGCTTAACCAGGATAAGGGTTACATGAAAAAGAAAAGGTATAACTACTGACTCACGGCCAACACCTGGATCTCACACTCGCACTGTACCGCTGGATGGTTTTCTGACGGTTTTCTTGAATATTTTTATTTCTTTCACGGAGCACTCGCGAGTTTCGGGTTTTGTTGTTAACGGCACACACTACTGTTTTTATTGGCTAGCGAGCGCCCCGGTAGCGCGCGTTGCTATTGGTGCATTATGGCCGCGAGATTTAAATGGGTAAAGGAAGGGATGAAAGGAAAGGTTAAGCTTGTCCAATAGTAATAGAATCTACCCACCCACATTTATGTATTATTTTTTCTATTGCTGCTTTAGAATTTCAATCTCGTCTTGAAATCTATTATGCTCAAATATTATAAAAGTGACATTATGATCAAATAAAAAATTACCGATGCCATAAAAATAACAATAAACTATACTAATATTAATGTAGCCCACAAAACGGTTTATATCTGATATAAAAACAATAACATGTCTCTCAATCCACCTAAGTCAGGATATAAGCCCGTAAAATAAACTATCGGACAGATCCCGCTGGCTATCATTGAATCGTGACTCGCGAACCGCATTGATCGACTGTAATGCATGTTGCGAAGCCATTGGCAACTTAAGTGCCGTCGTACATCGATTTGTATTCGGATACGGCTTGTGTAAACTAGATGGATAACTAATCCTATTCCACTGTCCCCTACCATTTTGAAACGTAATGGCACCACTACCTGTAGTAATATCATCTGGATATATTGTAATTCGTAAAATGCTTTATTTTATGTTCATTTTGTAATTTTTAAAGCCATTGAATCAACTACTTTCTTATAATTTTAATACTTATTGAAGTGATATGAAAATATGAAAATTAGGCTATGTGATAAATGGTTTAATTTATTATATTTAAATATGAAAGAATCCTTACAAGTAAACCATTTTACTCTTTTATTAACACGATATGCGAGCGACATTTATTCCATACAAACATTGTCCCCTGTTTCCTCCCTGGATAATAGCATTATGGTAAATATCTTGAAACCAAAAAATATATATCCCCCGCCACCATGCCCATACGTTTTGATTTTTTCTATAAATCAGTTATTCTAGAAACTAGGAATCGATGAAAATGAAAAAAAAACGCTCGATTTTTATTGTCATTTTCAGACGTTCGTCAAACAATTTAGATGAATAAAAACAAAAAAAAAAGCAAAACGTACAGGCATAGCCAAAGTATTTCTTATTCTATAACTGAAAAAAAATATATAAAAATCGGTTTAGTCTTGAAGGAGGAAACAGGGTAATACGAACTGATATTTTGCACAGGTAAAATCAGCCAGAGCTGCATTTGTCCCTTTCGTGTTTTATAACTATTTCTTTGGGACGCAACTCGATAGCAATATATTTCTTAAATACCTACTTTTTAAATTTGTCGCCGACCTCATATCATATATATTGCAGATCATATATATTGCAATAACATCAGTATTTGATTTTTTTTTCTCTACAAGTGAATTATTAGTACTACCTGCCTAGCATAAATCAATGGGTCTTCTTCATCGCTGTCAGGATTTGACCCGTTAAAGAGATTTTTGGAATTATTTATTTGTTATATTAGTAGAGTATGCAAGTATCTGTTGAAACAAATTTAGGTGAATTATTTATTACCTATATATCTCTCAATCATCTCATTATTAGTGTTCCTCAGGGTTCTATGTTAGACTCTATTACTGATGTATCGTTTTAAGAAGCATCACCTTATGAACAAAATGAAATCATTTTTATTAATTTTAGATGTTCTTTGTAGACAACTATGTAATATATACAATCCTGTAATACGTCATCACTCCGTTATGTATATGACAATCGTAAAACTTGGTAATAATAATAAATAACACATTACCGAGTCTTTTAGTTATGAGATTAATATTATTAACATATCTTGAAGGCGTATAACCCACAACAATGTTTACATCCGTAAAATAAAAGATACTACAAATAATAAAACATCTTTAACACGCTTACTTGAACTTTAATGTGTTTGGAAGTTTGCTTTAACTTATAATAATAATTAAACTTTTATTGGAACCAAATCAGTTTTACAGAAAACAAAAGTACAGGATATTGGCTGCATTTGTATAACTGTGTCGCAGCCAATATCGTCCACCACCACATACTTAACAAAGAGGGCTGCGTTCCACAGGATTAAAAAGAGAAAAAACTAAACTAACAGTAAAATAGCTATTTTTTGAAAAGCCGTGTGCGAAAAATTAGGCAGTAATATACTAACAACGTATGTATGCGTGTGTGTGCGGTTAAAAATAAAAGAGTCGAAAAAGGAATCGTTTCTAATTTTTACATACGTTATTTCATTGAAGCTTCGACCTACGCTCATACGGTGGACGGACAACAACACGTTACCATTTTGCTATGGAATTATATAGATGCATCAGTTCATATAAATATGTGTTTATCAGCTACGCATCACCGCGTTGCGTCGTATCGACATTCGACTGTGTTTCGAAAGAGCAACAAAGCCGTTATTAAAGTGAAATTCGCTTACATTACTTTCGTGGTCGTGGGTCGGTCGTAGAACCGGTTTCAGTCACTCGATAGCGCTATTTTCGCCCAACATTAATTAGACTTCCTATTACTGGTTAATGTTTAATGTGTATATACAATTACATTAATTTTTGTTTCTTATTTTCTACTAGCTCTACCCGCGTTTTCGCTTGTATATGAAATATTCAATCTTGACAATTATTTACTGCATCTTTTGAATGTTTAATATTTCAGGCAAAGTATTTATAGGAAAACGTGCTTCACGGTTATCCGCTGTTACTTTGTCTGACTTTTAAAACTTTAATAACTAACTATTTAAATTAACGAACTACTTAAATAACTTTAACAATCCGTTTGTACAACAATAAATTACTTACATATATTTTTTACATATACAATATATGTTGAAACCAGCAGACTTTGTCCTGATAGTGTATATAAAATATTTTCCGTACATGAATGTCTGTTTATAGGTATTGACATGGCAGATCGGTTAAGGTTGTTCAAGAAAAATTACATTGTTACATTAGTAAAATGTTCAACATTTTCTACCTCTCGTCCTCCGCCCCCTCTATCGTCAGCAAAGCTCTTAGATCTCTTTCAAAGTTGTTATTTTTTTTTTTTGCGAGATAATTTCTCATACTAGATCTCTCTTGTTATTTGTTTTTGAAGAATTACTACTTTTGTCAAGTATAGGTTACCAATGCTATGCAAGTGTAACTATTTATTTTATCCTTTTTTTTAATGTGTTGAAACCAAATTAATATTTAGTCTATAAAAGAGGAAGACATTAATAATTTAACAGCTTGCTTACTTACAAACGGCTCCAGTTTGTTGGCAGTTATTCAAATTAATTTATTGAAGAAAATATTTACACATGCAGAGTTTTCGAGAGACCCTTTGTCTGAGAACGTGCTTGGTCTGTCTTATTGCGTTCTATGTTAATAGCAAAACGTGATGTTTCAAACAATATTTTGCTAAACACATTGTTTGCATAATTATTTACTTTCACATTAAAAGATTATCATGGATAATAATTACTGATCTGTGTATGTTTACTCACGGATTTGCAATATTATTTGAGATTCTAAGTAGATACACTTGTGATTTGCGCAGTAGTTACCTTTTCGAAATATACCAATGTAACGTCAAGTGTTTAATTTATTTGTTTTAGCTAATTTCTGAAATTGGTACATACATACATACATATCATCACGCCTTTCTCCCGTGGGGATAGGCAGAGATTACGTCCTTCCACTTGCTACGATCATGACACACCTCTTTCGCTTACTCTACTTTCATGAGCGCTTTCATACATGCTCGTCGGTTATGAGTACTTTTTACCTGGCCTTTATTTAACACGTGATTGATTTGGTCTAGATACTTTCGCCTAGGTCGACCCTTACCGACTTGCCCATTCACCCTCGCCTTATAAATTAATTTCGTTAATCTTCTCTCATCCATCCTCTCTACATGCCCAAACCGACTAAGCATACCTTTCTCTATTTTGGTCACCACCAATTCTGAAATTGGTTCTTGCACTAATTTTTTTATGTACGACGAAGATGGTAACCAGTGATGAAGCGATGATGGCGTAGTTGTAGTGCGGTTGGATTTCGCGTCAATGTACGCGGGTTCAAACCCACATATTTAACTGATTCACTCTTTTTTGATTATCTGTATTACCGTGGGAAAATCGAGCAGCAGGGAGGTATGTACATTCGAAGCGTTAATAACAGGAAACTCCTCTAGAATTGCCCTGTCTATGACTATTTAGGCACCAAGATGTAAGCCGTACGTTGGTTGGCGATTTGAAAAATTGTAACCAATTTTTTTTTTATTTACGGAAATATTTTAACAAGTACATACATAATTACAACGATATGGTAGGGAGGGACATATGAAGACTAAATACGACGATAAACGTGGTCGGTATTGATCACACTGAGTAAGTTCGCCGGAGACCAGACGCCGCGCCGTACTTCAAACAATGTTATTACACGTTATCCCGCGACTCCACCTACCACCGTCTAGACGTGCGTGCATCTAATTTAAAATGTAAACTTTAGTAATAGAATCCATTATTTGTAGCATTTTCTTTAAATTGGACGCATCATAACGCAAAGCGGTACAGTATGATACAACTTTTTTGTTTTTCTAACCTAGCTAAATGCTATTGAAATGCATTTATAATTTCACAGAACTTTGTGGGAGATCGCTGAAGGCATCAAAGTGATACGAACCTCGGTTTGCCCGTTACCTGGGGGTTAAAAATTTCCACGGAATTTTAATCTTAGCTAATCCGTACATTTTAATATAATGTATAATAAAAAGGTTCCTTACAGGGCCTATGTACCTGCGTGTTTTGTACAGGAGTGGCCTCAAACTAACGGGTTTTATTTCGTACAAATTTTATACTAACCACCTGTTTTGTGGTAAAGGGATACAGCATCTCCACACGATCTTTCAAACGCTTATATCTCTGAATTTTATAAACCTAATTTACTTTTTTTTTTCAATATAAATATTCTATATTATTTTATTAATTTAATCTGTTGTGTTCAATGAATTAAACTCTATTCAAAAATCAAAATAAAAAAATCTTTATTCAATTTAGGCCGTATGAAGGCGCTTATGAACGTCTAAAAACTACCACCGGTTTGGAAAACAACCCAGTCGAGAAGAGCCGGCAAGAAACTCGATCTGGTTCTTTTTTTATATAAATATAATATATATCATTTTTTTTTTTCATATAAAAAACTATACAAATCATAGTCTTAGCTAATGTTAGCGGGTGCGCACAGAGATGTGGGTTAATTCCAGACATCACTATCGTTCACGTAATGATCTACCCTGTAATAATTACCTATTAAGATTAAGACTTGCTTGAAATAATACTTAAACTTATTGTCAGGTAAATAGGTAATTCAAGTACTCCATTCAGAGATAAATACAATTAAAAATTATGTAAAAATTAGAAAATACATTTTGTGTCACTGAGGGATGAAAAAGAGAACTGTTAATTAAAAAGTTAAACATTATAATAAATTTACCTCTCCTCTTGCATCTACAACAGAATTAATTCTAAAAGCGCAGTAAAATACTATCATAGCTCGTTGTCTCGTCGCGTCGGCGGATTTACACCGGCCTTCTGTATATTTTGCTCCGTGTAATAGAATCGAATTATTTTATTTTATGTGTTAAGATGTCTGGGTGAGCGGTTCTCAAATTTTAAGTAAACCTTTGCAAGTCGAGTTTTTTAAATAAAGTAGTCTTTAAAATATTGTTGACAACAGTTTATTCAGGAGTACAGTATTACACTGATGTTTAAAAAAAAATCGAACTAGCCAACGCCGTTACCAGAAGGGTCTTTATAGCTTCATGGTGATTTAGGGGCGAGTGCTGAGTATCACTTTGGTAACCCTTGAGCTAGTCACCTTATTGCGGCTGAGTGCCTTCAGCACTCGCCCCCAAAGTTCGGTGAAGCTGTAAAGGCTCTTCCGGTCAACAGCATTAGCTAGGTCAAAAAAAAAAAAAAAGGCGAGTGCTGTAGTAAACTGCTGATTTCATTCAGATTATAAATGGAGTTGTACGAAGTGTATGTTAATAGTGTACCTACACAATAGAACAGCTATACAGTAGAAACGCTAAAGTATTTATATTTTTTACACAGAATAGGCTCAGTGCTTTGACCACAATCTCACCTGATTTTAAGTAACGATGTGGTCCAGGATGGTAAACACATTAAGCCGCATCAGTAAACGCATTAGAGGTAGTGGATCTCAAGTGATGCTGCCGGAACACACCTATTGGTATTTGGCGACAGGTTTTCAAACTTGAGGATGGTAGCAACCCAGGCGGGCATCATTGGAAAACGCCCTACCACCATGCTATGGTTTCCTCACGATGTTTTCCTTCATAGAAAGCTCAGGGCGATTTTAGAGTTGGATAGGTGGGAATCGAACCCGCGTCGATTGACGCGGAATCCGGACGCACTACCCACTGCGCCATCGTCGCTTCGAAATATTCAAAATCAAAATCAAAATTTATTTATTCAATTTCAATTAAGGCCCTAAGAAGGCGCTTATGAACGTCTAAAACATACCACCGGTTCGGAAAACAACCCAGTCGAGAAGAGCGCAGGCGAGAAACTCGATCTGGTTCTTTTTTTTTTTTTCATAAATATAATATATATCATTTTTTTGTCATATAAAAAACTATACAAATCGTTGTTTTAATAATGTTAGTGGAAGCAC
Source organism: Samia ricini (assembly GCA_014132275.2). NCBI lineage: Eukaryota > Metazoa > Arthropoda > Insecta > Lepidoptera > Saturniidae > Samia > Samia ricini. Next base: position 3,078,365 of record AP028164.1, on the reverse strand, counting down.
AGAGATGTGGGTTCTTATGAAGATTCTTACCCTTACATTATAGAAAAGGCAACGTCTCTCTGTCTGTTGTTGGCTTATAACTCGAGAACGATTTACATGTTTTTCTTTAAACGTAGATATAGTCAGGCCAGGTTTTGGTATATATTTGGTCACATTAGGTAGTATATAAGTAAAGTTATGAGGATAATAGTGAATTAAGTCGATACAAAATTATCCGCCATTGTATTACTTGCAAATAAAACAACGAATGCTTAAGAGATTTAGGACATAATAATAATAATCCTCATTTAACAAACGGAGAATCCTGCACGGACGGAGTCGCAGGCACAGCTACTATAGTCATACGAACAAGCGGCTGATATTACAAAATTATACTAAATTAAATTAAAAAATTACTTCGATGTTACTTTGTTGATCATCATTAAAATCATTTTGGTATTATTTTTATTAATTTCATAAAGCTTTTCGTTTTGTGAAAGTTTTCATTCTTGAAATTACATTTAGTGTTCCAAATTGAAAAAAAAAACAACGTAGGTATTTATCGTACAATGAGGTTTTATCTTATGTAATAAGACTTTAGTGTAAAAACGTTAAAAAGGTTGAACATCTCAGGTTTTAACCCATTGTATCCTGTCTAGACTGCTAGCCGAGAAAAATATTCAATTCTATACTACTATAGCGCCCTTGGTTTTTTTTTCTAAGCATTTATAAACTAAATCGAAAATAGATAATTAACTGAATGTTACTATTTTTATCTTTGATTTTATTTAATACGTTTATTATTCATTTTAATAAATGATTTTATTTAGCCGTAATTGAAAATTTAAATATTTTTTATAAATCTTGCTCCAGAATCAACTTTAGCAAAAGAATTAACACTACAGACATCTGTCAAAATTCAAATACCGCATCCTTGTCTAGGCAATATTGTTAGAAAGGGACAAACTATAGATATTTATCGTTTAGAGTGTTTGTTATTTGTAAGCGTATATTTTATTACACACTGAATTAAATGTAACTTAATCAGGTTTTAGTAACATCACTAAATTGCCTGTAAAGTGTTTCACTAAATAAAATTTCATTCAAACTTATTCAAAGATATAATATTGGTCATTCCACCTCAAATCGACTAATAGTTGGAATATACCGCTTTTGATTCGGACAAATTTTGGTCAGAAGTTTTCCTTTTATCATATAATCAAGTTCAACCAAAGGAAAAAAAAATTTTTTTCTTCAAAAGTTATGCAAAATTTTAAAATCTTTATTTTACAAGTTTTTCAATCTTATATTTTAAAACTATTATAGATACAGAAATGAACTACCGTTCATTTTAAAGAGGAAACTGGGAAAGGAAAGTTTGAGTTTATACCATATATAAACTATTACATATACACATGTATTTACTTAGTATTCTGAATTGAATTTGTAAAATGCTATCGGATTCGTTTTGTATTTTATTCCTGATTTACATTTGTTTTTATTTTTCTGCACCTTATTCACCGTCACTGCTTGCCAAGGTGAGTTAAGAATGACATTTTAATCAATTACTTAATGACTTTTTATAAATATCATTGCGCATTTTGTGCAGTGTATGACTAATCATTTGCCTTTATTGCTTGCTAAATTACCGACCTATATAGATATAGGTTTGTGCAATCCGATTATTCTTATCATTCGTTATCTCTCAAAAGATAATCAATTTTCGAGAACAATTTTCATGTCATAACTGCGTTGTTCAAAATGTTTTTTTTTAATATTATACAATAATAAATACGGCTTAATGATTTGGCGGTGAGATTAAAGGTAACCAAAAAATCAAATGATCGTAAATAATTTTTTTAGTCTTAAATAATATTAAATTTATTTACAAGTCTACCAATCTCGTACCACCTTAATTTCAAGAAAATGTAAACAATAACAAAAAATAAATGAACTTAAATAATTTATCAAAAACAAAGAAAATTATTAATAAAATTTACTGAAAGCAAAGAATGCTCGTGTCAGTCAACGAAATAAACCCAAATGTAGATAATATGTAGAATCCGGCTAAATGCAAAAAGTGTAATTTCAGTATGTTAATAAAGCCTTGTCTTTATATTTTAATTTGATAGCATCGGAATACTTCTTTCTTTTATGTATAGACAATTAATAAAATAACATTGTGTAAAATATTTACGCTTTTAAGTATAGGTATTTTAAATATGTGCCCGATATGGCGACAGGCTCGCCCCCTGTCACATCTGGGACGGAACTAAGCTCGGCGAAATGTGGGTGGTGTAGTTCCGCTACATCACCTCTGCCTAACCCTTCGGGGATAACAGGCGTGAGCTTATGTTTATGTTATGTTTATTTTTTTAAATATATTGTACAATGAACGTTAACCTTTTTTCTTCACATTATATATAATATACTATTATATATAATTTTTTTTAAAGTGTATTATCTCTTCTACTTCTAACATATGTGATAAAGAATTTATCTTTAGTCTCATGCCAATAAAATAAAAACTAATTTCCTAAAGTTTTTCAAAAAAGAAAAACAAACTGAATTAATACCAAAAATAAAAGTTTACTAAAATCTCAATAGTAACATTAATCTATATCTATACTAATACATAAAAGTGAAGTGTCTGTTTGTAATGTCAAAATATTTTTTTTTTTTACTATATAAATATGAATATGTATACGATACCTATACCAAAAATACAATTTTTATCTGTGGTTGTCTATAAATGGTTGGACTGATTTGGACGGGACTTTTCTTGGTAGATAACTGAGGTTACTCCGGGTAACTTACTTTAAGTTTTCATTTATGAAAATAATCGGGGTTTCGCGTAAAAAAGTGACACTCATAAATTTGAATGAAATCCGATTCAATGCACAGTTTTACGGGCAAGTGCTATAATTTATGAGAAATATTTTTACTTTATCTTAGTAAGTACTAAATTTTTTTAAAGTAAAACGCAGTGAAGATTATGTGAAACGAGGACGCAGCCGCGAGCAGACAGCTAGCTAAAAAATAAAACGTTTTCTTCACAAGTTCGCTAATCCTAGGATTAATTTTCTCAAAGTTACTCAACCAAGCGCCATATTGAATGCGCAACGATGTACCGTGACCGCGAAATTTGAAATCATTTGCAAACCATACCTTTGCCTTACCTTTTTTTTCTTTTCTTTTTGTTTAGTAACTATTGACGAGCTCTAGTGTTAATAAAAAAGCTCCATAAGAATACGGAAACATTCTAAAAAATATGGAAAATTTTCATCAAAAATTATGGTCTGATTTCGATGACTAGGCGAAATTGGTTATGAAGATCAAACATTCGTATTTCCATAGATTTTTTTATTCTAGGTATATTTAAAGGTGTAGTGTAGTTACTATGTGACCACGTCACTCTTATTGGTAACCATACAGAATATATGTTACGTACCTAATATAATATCACCTCCTCTTTATATGTGTTATAAGGACTGTTATATAGTCTGTACCTCATTCTGGCTTCATGTAAGATAAAATATTTGTTATTAATTGTATTTCAAATAGATATTAGAAATATTCTATTGTTGCATTTGGACTATATTAACGTAACTCGTAATATTTCAAAGCGATTACTTCTCAAGTAGTAGAAAACACAATTTCATAATATGATTATACTACTATAGTTGTGTGCCCGCGGCTGCGCCCACGTTTCTTATGCTCTTCACTACGTTTTATTTTTTTTATACGGAACCCTAATTATTTTCGATAATTAAATGTACCCTAAATTACCCGGAGTAACTTCAGCCATCTACCAAAAAAAGTCCCGTCAAAACCCGTCCAGCCGTTCCGAAGATTACCCGGAACAGACAGACAGACAAAAAAATTTAAAAATTGTTTTTTTTTCGGTATTGGTATCGTATATATATTCATATCTATTTAGTCAAAACAAAATAATTTTGAAATTACAAACAGACACTCCAATGTTATTTATTAGTATAGATTGCCATAATGGATTATTTTTTTCGCCTGTTTTACTGGAAAAATAACATCACATAGTATCAATTTTCTTTTAGTGTTGAGGATTTATTTACTGAAAAATAAAACACTGAGAAATAGTTAATAATAATAAAACATGATTGCGAGAGTGCTAGTTTTTTATTTACTTGTCAAATTTTAAAGTAAGATCTACTTTACCACATTTAATTTTCTTATTATTGTTTTTTTATTAAACTTATTCTACAAGTTAATTAGATCATCTTGAGAAAACCTAAATTACTTAGAGGATATGCGGCCGGAAAAGTAGGTATTTTAGAAATCTATTGCTATCGGGTTGCGCCCTAAAGAAATAATTATAAAACACTAACGGGACAACTGCAGCGCGGGCTGATTTTACCGTATGCAAAATAGACGAAATATCAGTTCGTGGTAACCTTGTTTCCTCCTCCAAAACTAAACCGATTTGTCAATTTCTTTCTGCTATAGAATAATAAATATTTTGGCTATGCCTGAACGTTTTGCTTTTTTTTTTTAAATTATATCCATCAAATTTGTTTGAACATATTTTTCATTTTTAAAGGCTCCTAGTTTCTACGATAGCTTATATATGGAAAAAACTAAAACGTACGGGCATGGCGGTTGTGGATATATATTATTTGGTTTAAAATATTTACCATAATGCTATTATCTAGGAAGGAAACGTTTGTATGGAACAAATGCCACTAGCATATCCTCTTATGAATCATTTTAAGTATGAAAATTAGCTTGATCTGTCAAGACACATTGTTCACGACACATTGTCATTTAGTAAAACTTTTGATTCACGTGTATTGCGGAAAATGATTTGATCTTAGGGTGAATAACCGGCTGTTGGGGGATACGTGAGTTTGTGGAAACATGACGACTGTAGTGTGCGCCATGAACGATTATAGGTTACGAATCCATTCTTATCGGTTAAGAGCATCTTAATGACGAATCAGAAGTTACGGTTTCGGGGTAATTTTATTGAGGTCGTGATTTCTTTTACGCAATAGGTACTAAGTTTACTAATTTCTTTTTGGGTAAGAATCTGTACTTAAATTGACATGACATTCGCTTGGTGTTTCGTTTCGTGGTTATTTTATTACGGCCGTCCGATACAAGTATTTAAGCTCAACTTTGTTTTATTTTTCTAACTTTTACAACAAACAGTGTTCTTAACAAATGGTGGAATTTTATTAAAACTTTTCAAGTAGTTTTTTTTTACATGTTTCGTGTGTTGATTCTTAATTTTATAGCCATTCAACAAAAGTACATAAAGTAAGTTTAAATAATACAATTTTCAGTTTTACTTCTTGTATGTTTAAAAAAATATACGGTCGTCGTTTATTCCCTACTATTTCCCCTGTTTTCTCCCTCGATAATGATATTATAATAAATATCTTATACTATATAATATACATACACCACGTCATGATTTTTCCTGTACATTAATTATAGTAGAACTTAGGCAGCGTCAAAAATGAGAATATGTCCTGATTTTTGCAGTCGTTTTTAGACGCCTGTCGAACAAATTTGACGAATAAAGACAACAAATGTTTAGCCAATCTCTCTCTAATTTTATAACTAACTGGAAGAAAACTTATTAAAATCGGTCTCGGTTTTGGAGGAGGAAACTCTTTCATTGTGATGTTGTTATTTCAATTCCATTCTAATAAATGTGTTTTATTATGAAGCGACGATGGCGCAATGGGTAGTGCGGCCGGATTCCGCGTCAATGGACACGAGTTCGAGCCCACCTATACAACTCTAAAATCAACCTGCGCTTTCGGTTAAGGAAAACATCGTGTGGAAACCATAGCATGGTGGTAGGGCGTTTTCTAATGATGCCAGCCTGGGTAGCTACCACCCTCACATTTGAAAACCTGTCGGCAAATACCAGTAGTTGTGTTCCGGCACCATCACTTCAGAACCAGTATTTCTAGGCTTAGTGTGTATACCGTCCTGGACCACATAGTCACTTAACAACAGGTGAGATTGCGGTCAAAGCACTGAGCCTGTACCGAGTGAAAAAAAATCATTAAATATTTCTTTTATTATTATTTAAACTCCTTTCGTTGAGACGTGATATTATGTTCTTCAGAGATCTATGCTTGTCTCATGAAACTCGTCTATTCGACATAATTAGCAGACACTGTAAATTAACCCCTCGAGCACTAGCCTGGCGTTTACGCCAGCTTTCCATTGTTTTCCTATTGTCTCATTTTTATGGGTAATCGACACATTAAGCAATAAATATTACGTTAGTCTTCATTACCAACAATAACACAGTTCTTCTCTGGACAAAATTCTAAAGTCAAAGCGAACGAAATCGCGGGCAGCAAGAAGCTCGTTTGTGGGATATAAATATATTTCAGTATAAATGTTAGATGTTTAAAAAAAATTGTTTATCAACTAAATTATATCTCTAAATCGTTTATACGAATTTGCACAAGTAATTTATTTATTTACCAGTGAGAAATATAGGAATCAATGGCCGGTAATCGGAGTCGCCGTGAATCGAGACCAACGCTCCGATAGGATTCATTCACCCCTATCCGTAGCTTACCTTGATGATACGGCATGTTGCCTTTGCGACGTTATCACTTATTAATTAATTACTTTTATTAACACATCGATAAAGAAGAGAGTGTGTATTTATGTACGTACGTACGTGAGAAGTTAATATTTCTTTGTCGTTAATATAAAATAATAATAATATTTTTATACATTTTAATCTTTTTAAAAAAGGATACTTTTGTTCGAGCAACTAAATTAAATGCTATGAACATACATAAGTTTAAATAAATAACATAAACGGATGATGCATAAAATGTGTTTGTATTGTAATCATTTCAAGAATATATTATTATTAATCTGACTTCATGGTAAATTGACGTGCGCAACTTTTAGTTTTAAGTCATAAGTTTTAACTAACTTACTTAATTGAATTTGTAATGTGAAAAAATATTCATCAATGTTTTTGTCGAACCGACCACTTTGATCTCAAATATCTGGAACGTTTGGTTGGGAATTCCAAATTTAATTTTTCTTTCCTTCGAATTTAGTTTTCGTTTATTTATGTTTTGAATTTAGTGATGCGTTTATTTTTGAACCATTTTGTTTTTCTTTGACATCGTTCTTGTTTACAAAATGGATAACTGAAAATGTCGCTTTATTGAATACCAGTTCCGCTAATTGCATATGTAAGGGCCTAATGTAACTTCAACAATAACACAAAATATAATTATGAAAACAAAGAAATAGGATCTCCCATGGTTCATCATACCTTTGAGTCAGCTACGGAAAACGAAGTCACCTTACACTATCAGTATTCTAAGATAAAAAGAGCTACGTCTACAAAAACTTGTGAGAAAGTGGATGTCATAAGTGTCAGCATTCTGAGAACTGAGTTTGTGATTCAATCATAAGAATCTTATCTTGTATTATAATGGCGGAGAGATAATAAAACGTATATCTATCATAAAAGGAAACGTCTCTATATATGTCTGTCCGTTAGTTAGTTTATAACTCAAGAACCAATTAAACGATTTATGTACATGATTATTTCTTTAAAATCGTATATAATCGATAATGCAGTGTTTATGGGGTCTATCTGACTAACTCTGTTGACCAGAAGAGCCTTAACAGTTTCACCGAACTTTTGAGTCTAGCGCTCAAGCCGCTCAGCCTAGGAATGGTAGCCAGCACAAGGGCACCAAAATAGTACGAACCTCAGCTTGACATACCCATGATAAAAATGCCACGGAATTTTCCCTAGCTAACCAAACGTTTAGTAAACCTGTAAAGTAAAAAGGTTAAGTAAAAACCTTACAGAACTTATGTATGCATGTAGTGTACCGGAGGGGCCCGGAGTGTGTGCGGGGATGCAACTGCCGGACGGAGACGCGGAGTGTGTGCGGGGAGAGTGTTTACGTTATTTTGCACGGTTTCATAGGACTAAGCAAGTAGCTTTAGTTGTGAATGGCGATCACAATAGATCTTCTTCACTATGATGCAATTGTACAGAATTAATACACCACTTCCATATACTTATGAATATAATATCTTTTGAAATAGGTTATAATAATAGTCCATTTAATGTGAGGCGATTTTTATACCTTAATAAATTAACCCACGATAAATTCATATTTGATAAATAATTAGAAATGCATCAAATAGAACAAAGTTTTACAAACTCGTGAATAAATTTTACACACCGACGCGTCGGAGAAACTTTGAGACTCCTAAATTATGTTATTTACGTGATAGTTAGTACAATTAGTTTTAAAATTTCATTATTTTAGTTTTTCACATTCAGTTTTAAATGACTGTAGCTTAACCTCGCAGCTTAGAAATTGTTTTCTTCACAATAAATTCATTCATTGTATTTTTCTGTTCATTTTTTCCAACTAAATTACTATTATCCCTATAATTATTGTTTATAATGTAACAAAATATACACTGATATTTTCCCAAAGCGTGTATCTTTGTTTTTTTTTTTTGTTTTAATATTTTCACTATTTCCCTACTTATAAGCAAACTGACGGATAGACAGGCAGTCATTTCCTAATATAATGGTAATATAACTGAATGTGGAATTATGCAGTTAAATGACTCTTAGTGGGGAAATTCTGCATAAGATACCTACGATAGTAGCCGGAAAGAAGAAGGTGACTTATGTCAGATTTATACTGAGTAAAACGCCTCGGTGTTCTTTGGTTTACCTTTTTGGCCAAGGAGTAGGAACTGCATTTTCATTACCACTATTACCCGGCATGTGCCTAAGACCTAAGACGTTGGGTCATGCAGCTAAATTAGGTGCCTCTCTTATCCAACAGTAACTTGATTTTACTATCAAATGCTATTATGATTTACTATAAAAGTACTTTTATTATTATATTAAAGAAAAAAATCCCCTTCAGATTTTTTTAAAATCGCAACAACCATAATAATTATTACGGGGTTTACTTTTCCATTTGCAGCGAACTGTGTGGTGATAAGGGTGCTGATTGATGTCTTGTACATTTTTCATGGCACGGGAGGTGGGAGGTCTGAATGTTGATTACGTAAGCATTATTGACGTATTAATTATGGGTTTTGCATTTTCAAAATTAAGCTAATGCTTTACGTAATTACTTATGCAATTCGTACTATGATTTAAAAGTAAATATTTGAGTTAAAATAGAACTCATTCCACTTGATTAGATCGTAAAGAAAGTAATAAATAGTAAATAAATGTATATGTAAATGTAAATGTAAGTAACTCAGTAACATTATATTTGTTATTTTATTTCTCGAGTTGTCCAACTATACAATGCGTTTGAAATAAGAATGTGCATGGACCTGCGCCATATTGTGACGCCATAGCTAATGAAAAAAATATATAGGTGTGTAAGGTTCATTAAAACAGCGCATATTAATAGTCTCAATAATTAGGCAAATAAATAACTAAAAAAAAAAAAGAAAAACTATTTCAATATTTTTGTCGCTTTCCATACTTTTATAGAGCTTTGACAGATCAAGGTCATAGACGCGCACATTCTTATTTGAAACGCATTATACAAATGTGTTGTTAGTCTTTCCACAGGTATTTTTTTACAAAATAACCTCCACGCGGCTTGTATGTTTGTATAAATTTTAATTAAGGCCAGAAAACCAGTTGAACAACCATTACAATTCTCACAACAAATAATGTTATATGTCTTAATACATGAGTTTTTTTTAAAGACATCACAGAATTGTAAACATACTGTAGAATATAATTCAATCATTGTTTTTCAAGATAATATTGAAAAATTATGATATCATTATCTGGGGATTTTTAATGATTATTGAACTAATATTCTCTCAAAATGACGTTGGGGGTTATTTTATAAAGGATTTAATTTGTTTTATAGGTTTACAGACGTTTACATGAAAAAGATTTTTTTTTTAATTAATATCAGCTAGCGGCATTGTTTGTCATTTTAACAATGACTATTGTAACTTCCGTTGTAATTTAGTAACACATAATACCGAGATTTGATGTCTACCATCGTACGACTCGCCATCGGCAGGGAGTTTACCCTCACATTTTGGAGCCAAAATGGCCCCGGGCAGTGCGGTTCCAGAGCAGTTTCCTCCCGCGAACTATTCGGACGTGGAATGAGCTCCCAGCGGCCGTGTTCCGAGGAATACAGTATGGGATTCTTCAAAAGAGGCGTGAGAAAGTTTTTTAAAGAGTTGACAACGCGAACGTGATACGTCTGGAGTAGCAGGCGTTCTTAGGCTACGATGACCGCTTACCATTAGATGGATCGTACACACCACAAACTTTTATATTTTATCTATGGTAACATTAACAAATTAATAATACATTACATATGTTATATTAATCGTACGGTAACTACCCGGAAGGTTATTCAAGACGTTGTTAAGTTAGAACAGGTTTGACTACTTCGCGGGCAGTCGACGAGCCCCCACGTAGCATACTAATTACTCTGTCTATATATTCTTACTTAGCTATATTGTGGCATATATAAAATCTATGAATTTAAATCGCCTTAATAAAATTATCAATTAAAAACTATACTACTGCAGTGGAACCTCGATAACTTATAGACCAGAAAAGATTGTTTGAGAATGATATGTTCATAAAAAGTGTGAACGCTATGATGTAGAGTGTAAGAATAAAACATGTAATTAAAGAATAATGTAAGGAAAAGAAGACGATGATGAAAGTCTAGATAAATAAATTTAAAAAAAATGAAAATTGACGCTCTAAAAGTAATTCAGTGCAACGTGCCGTAGGTCAGGCATGCGGGTGCAGTACAGTCATTTTGTATGCGACAACAATCGAGTCTCTGGCCGCGTCGTGACCTTGACCTCTACTACCAATAGTAACTCCAAGCGAATATATATATAGACATACAAAAAAAAAAACACTGGTAATAACTATTTTCTACATCTATTTATAAATACTAAATAGGCTAAAATAAAACAGTTTGACACATTTATTACCTCATTGTACCTCAAACGATTGTCTTTATAGATTTTTTTGGTTAAGTAGTTCTTAGTGAGCATTCCTATCCCATTTTCATTTGGGGTCGGCGCAACATGTCTTTCACTCCCATTCCTCTCTATTTGTAGTCATCTCCGCTTTCATTCCCTTCCTAAACATATCATCTTTCAGACAATGCATCCATCTTTTCTTTGGTCTTCCACTTCCCATATATCCGTCCCCATTCATATTCAATGCCTTTGTCACAACATCCTCTTCCTTCCTCCAGGACTAGGACCAGGACATCAGGATACCAGGACAGACGACTGCTCTTTAACTTCTCTGTTACTGGCGCGACTTTCAAACTTTAACGAGCTTTAGCATTAACAATTAATAACAAAAAACTTTGGAAACAATTTTTTTTAGTTATAAACGAATTCGAAAATGTCGATAGGACTTGAACGGTATTTTCAATAATAACATAATGTAATTGCTAACTTTGTATCGTACAATGATTACAATAATATTGTATTTAATACTACGTTTTAAATCAACCAACTGGAATAAGTAAACTGTAATTCGGAACCACGTGCTACGGATATAATTAATTCAATGGGAAATAACACAATGCACTAAATAGGTGCAATTATAATGGCAATATAAAAAAAAAAATCATATTGTATACGCTAAGCACTTTGATCTCAATTTCACCTGATGTTAAGTGATGATGTGGGATGGTAGACACGCTAAACCTACCTCTCAAGTGATGCTAGCGGAATAAAACTATAGAGTTTCAAACTTAAGAGTGGTAGCAGACCCAGACAGACATTGAATAACAGATTAAAAAATGCACTACCTTTGGTTACCTCAACGAAAGCTCAGGCTGATGATAGAGTTGGATAGGTGAGTTCTGAGCCATTATCGCTTCAAACAGAACTATCTGATCCGTTCTGTCGTATGGCAGTGGGCATGTGTTGGAAAGAAATAACGCAACAAACCCCCTTTCGATGTACGAAGATTTTAGCTTTCGTAATTAGAACATTTATACTCGGCTGGAGGTCGGCTGTCACCTCCCTTCAAGGTTAATAATATCGACCAATCCCTTTACAACCTCACTAATGTCTCTCGATGTATGCTCGATAACAAAACTCGTTCTTTGTTCATCGATTTCGATTCATTCTTTTTTGTTTAAAAATAATTTTGTAGAGAACCACGAAGGTTTGTTTACTCTAGATGAAGAAATAATGTAAGAAAATAAAAACAATCTATATATATATATATACCCTCTTTTGTTATTATACGAATTTTATGATATAAACAAGTCAATACAAACAGTTAAATGGAGTGGCATTAAATGAAGTTTACTACGGATTACCTAATGTAACAATATATATATATATATATATATATACTATCACTAAAATACCAGAACTATATACACTAAAAAATAATAATGAAAATCGATTTAGTGTTTTACTAATTTAAATTTGTAATATTTTTTAAATATTATTAGATCTAATTTTACTAGAACTCACTGTTATTTACTTTATATTACTGTTCAAATATTTCATTACAGAGCATCTACTAAATTATCGAATACTAATCTAATAGATTGTCGAGAATTCTATTAAATATACAAACTCCATGTGCACGTCTTGCGTGTCAGCAAAATTCCGTTTAGCTGATCAACGTTTACGCTCGATTAGGATTAAATCGAGTGAGAGATGATTTTAATCGGTACGAGTCCTTTCATGTCAGGAGACGGCTTCTGTCGGCGACTGCAACTGACTTTATTAAAACTTCATAACAGTTGGGTCAATAACCTGTCTTAGTTGTTAGTTTGTTCATTAGACCCTATGTCCTTCGTCACTTTTGTTTGTGTACCATTTTGTAAGTATTAATATAATTAAATTTATAATCTCATCACAAAGTTGAGTCGTCAACATTTTTCGTTAACGAAGCTAAAAGGTTTATTATCGTAGTTCGTCGACTATTTCGATAAATAGTTGCATTATTGCATTCATTAGTGTATCACTTATGATACAAAATACCTATGTGCTTCGAACAGTGGTACAAACGCCTTCACAAGCAAACTATTTCTTCACATATACGTTACTTTAACAAATATAATAAATTACCCTAACAGCTTTTTAAAATGTTTATTTACTTTCTGTCGCACGTGACGTTTACCTTTTTTTTTTGACGGGGGAAATGCATTTACGCACTACCCTTACCCATTGCATTAGTTAGACCGAAGTCCCCCAATGCAATGGGTAAGGGGGTGCGGAGGGACGTCTCCGTGCCAGTGTAGGACTCGCCCGGGCGTGAAGCAAAATCAAAATCAAAATCAAAATTTATTTATTCAATTTAGGCCCTAAGAAGGCGCTTATGAACGTCTAAAACACTACCACCGGTTCGGAAAACAACCCAGTCGAGAAGAGCCGGCAAGAAACTCGATCTGGTTCTTTTTTTTTTTCATAAATATAATATATATAATTTTTTTATGTCATAAAAAACTATACAAATCGTAGTTTTTAGTGGAAGCACAGAGATGTGGGTTATTTCCAGACATCACTATCGTTCACGTAATGATCCACCCTGTAATAACCTTTTGAGATTAAAACTTGCTTGACATAATACTTGAACTTATTGTCAGGTAAATCGGTAATTTTACTTGGGATCTTATTGTAAAACCGAATACTATTACCTATAAAGCTTTTATTACACTTACTTAACCTAAAGCGTGGGACGGCCAACTTGTCTTTACTTCTAGTATTAAAATTATGACGATCATTCACTAGATCTAGCCCCGGAAATACCCACTAAAACCCCCCGGGGCCGTCCGCCGCATTTGGGATGGGGGCGACACGGGGTGGCTTTCGCAGTCACCGCGTCGCACGTGACGTTTACCTACCTATTTATAAAACTGTAAGTATCAATTAAAAAACTTTCACTCCATACTTTAACAATCTTAGTACTGTCTGAATAGAGATGACTCTTTTTTGGACGCGGCATTATGGCAACGAACGATAAACGACCGAATAAAGATTTGCATTGTACTGTTATATTTCTGCGTCGACGTCGTACCTTATAAAATGTAATATAAGTTATATTTTATCTTAAAACGTCTGAAATAAATTAATTAATTTATTTTTTGTGTTTGATTGTACCATAGGTAGGTTAGGTTCACATTCAAAGTGATTATAATATCATTACCAGTGATCGATAATCGGATACACCATATTTCGCTTTTTCAACCGAAAACGTAACAGATGAGCCGAAGCCGAAAATGTGTAGGTAATATTATCTATCTGTCCGTTAGTTATCTTGTAACTCGAAAATCACAAAATCGATTTACATTAATCTTTTTGGCAAACATCGCGTGACATATGCAAAAAGGGAGTATTTGAGTCGTTACCCAACTGGAGAGGCTCTTGACGCCGATACCAGCGCGATACAGGGACTCTGAACATGCATTAAGCTGTACACGGCCAACACTGCACACACACTCCTGCGCATACACGCAAGGACATAGGTCCTGTAAGGAACCTTTTTAAAGTTATTAAATAAAAACTATAGAGCTTATCTTGGTTCCAAATTCCACTGAATTTTATACACTCAGGGTAACGGCCAAGCCAAGATTCGCAGCACTTTTGTAACCCACCAAGCCTCTCCAGCTCTCACCCACTAAACCACGGTGAAGCTGTAAAGGCCCTTCCGGTCAACAGCATAAGCTAGTTAGAAAAAAAAGAGTATTTGAAAATATTTTAATTCATTTTTTTAACTTTAAATTTAGAGCGATGAATAATAAAACAATTTTTTTGCGTCCTTTTGCCGTAAAACCTTATTAAGCTGATTATACTGTCATTCTATATGCTAAGGCGGTCGCATCCAAAGTTCAGTGAGAAACTATTAAGGAGCCTCAGGTCGACAGCATTTAATCAGTACAAACAAAAAACCCATTGAATATTTTGCTAAATTAATGCATTAAGTAAAAACATAATATATTGATTTACGCTATCAATGACTTCATTTAATTTCACTTACACATACCCCAAAGTTATTTTTTCATTGTAAACCTTATTAGTTATCACTGAGAAAAAAAGAACTGACGAAAATAAAAACAATTAGAGTGATATTAATTGCACTCGCGAAATGTCAATGAACGTGCCGCGAGTGTAAACATTTATACAGATTACACGTTCTCGCGACCGTCTGCGATGTTGTTTTAGATAGATGACCTTCAGGTTTTTCGTACTAGACAAGGTGTGTACGGCGGATACGCTCGTATTTTATTTGTATACCGTATTGGCTCAGCACTTTAACTAGAATCTCACGCGGTGGCTCTTGCAGCGGCCGCCAGCGAGATACAGTGACACTGCACGCACTCTTCTTACAATTCATAGGGATTAGCTAAGACAAATTCCACGGAATCTTTCTCTCTGGTAACGGGCAAGCCGAGGTTCGTACCACTTTCATACCCTTGCGTTTGTTACAACTTTCGGCTGAGTGCCTTCTGCGCTCGTGAAGCTATTAAGGCCCATCCGGTCAACAGCATTAGTCAGATAAAAAAATCACGTTATTATAAAAAAATGTGTGCAATTAATACGTAATAGAATACGTAAAACCTTAAAAAAAAATGTGTAACTACCCTGGGTTCGAACCTCCGATTTTTCAGTCGTACCGTCTATGAGACGCTTGGATTAGACTACCGGGATAACCACGCTCTCAAAAGTTTGATGACCAAATCCGATCTCCATCAGAAACGTACTGTCGCTTTTTCGTTTCTTCGACTTTCAAATCACAACGATGCTAAAGAAGTTATCACTTCAATAACGTCATTTGATAAAAACTAATCATCTATATTTAATTAAATAATTCTCGAGTAACCCGAAGGATAATGGAAAGGCCTATGTTTGAAGTTTCACTGCTTGATCGAGTAAGCAACGAGATCTACAGAAGAACCAAGGTATTAGGTAACCAACATTGTCCAAAGAATTGCCAAACTTAATTGGATACATTACTCGTAGAAATGATGCCCGATGGAGCCAACGGGTTCTTGAATGGCTGCCGTGTACCGGAAAACGCATCGTGACTAGGCCGACCTGGTGATGGTTGCCGGAATTCGCTGGATGCGGGTGGCGCAAGACCGGTTGCTGTGGATATCTTTGTAGCAAGACCTATGTCCAGCAGTGGACGTCTGTTGGTTGAATGGATGTATGGAATTTTTTTAAGTAGCTATGGGTAAGCCTACGAAAGGTGCTGCACGCCTTAAACAAAATAGATCACAAGAAACTCTTAAAAAAAGCCGTACACAAACTAAATTACATCGTCCACATAAACAAAAATGTTCATAAAATGAAAACAATTGGGCCAAACTATGTTACATTTTTATGGTACCAAATGGCAACTATTCTGCATCAAACTAAAGAAGAATCACGTAAATCGGATCATAAACCTCAGCGTAATCGGTGTGTATACATAAAAAAAAAACCAATCGAATTGAGAACCTCCTCCTTTTTGAAGTCGGTTAAATACAGTTTATACATCAATCAAACACTGCTAAACTTAAAAAAAGCATTTTTTCCACTTTGCCAAAAATGAGTTGAAGTGCAGATAGCCGCTATTGAATCTATACGACTTATGTATCAGTTATTGTCTTTTTATCCACATTAACTTGCGTATTTGAACTGTAATTTTGGTGGCGTTTTATATGATATAGTTTTATTATTGTGCACTATAGATGAAGTGTACTAGAAATAATGATGCGAAACTTGTATTCTAAGGTGTCATGAAAAGCCCATGGAGAGTTCTAGAAAGATGAGGCACCCGTTTTGCTGGAGCTTAGAAACGTTGAAACAAGATTGAAAACATAACTTATCATAAGACGCTGGCAAAATTCTATGATATGTAAATCTCAGATTGCCATTAACCAAGAAGAAGCTATTACGTATAATTTACAGTGATGCTTTGTTTTTCGACGTTCATTTCTTTGTAATATATAATTACTTACTTATAACTTTTACTTTACTACGAATTCCTGTGATTATACTTATATTTGGAATTGAAATATGTTTTAATGGAGTATCAAATAAATAATAGCTGTGTCGGCTGATACCGTCTACCATACGTCGTTCTTGAAATTTATGTCACTAGCAACTCTTCCGCGATTTAGAGCTGTCAGAGGTAGGAAAGGAAGCTCAAGTATAGGAGTTTAAATATTAGTGGCTTATTCTAAATTCGCAAACAGTGAAGCTAGCAGTTATTAGTGGTAAGTGACCTTTAAATTTAATTTAATTAATTAAAGTTAATTCTATTTAAAAATGTAGTCCTATATAGTAAAAGATAATTCTAACAAAAAAAAACAATAGACTACCTAAGTATATATTGTTTAAGTTAATATTTCCAATACTCGTAACTTTCGACAACGATATTTGATTAATGTATATTTATTTATTTTCTAATATTTCAAGTGTTGCTACTGTTTCGAGTAAAAAAACTAGACAGCCATGAGGACTGCCGACAGAAGTGAAAACACGAAAGTTAGAAAAACTGTTTTTTAATGTTTAAATTGTCATAATTTGTTAATTGAAATTATAAAGCTTTTTCTTTTTTTGACGAGGGGAATGCATTTACGCACTTCCCTTATCCGACCGAAGTCCCCCAATGCAATAGGTAAGGGGGCGCGGAGGGACGTCTCCGCGACAGTGTGGGACTCGCCCGGACGGGCAGCGTCCGGAAATACCCACTAAACCCCCCGGGGTCGTCCGCCGCATTTGGGATGGGGGCGATACGAGATGGCTTTCGCAAACACCGCGTCGCCCCCTGCGGCAGACCCATCAGGGCTACGTCCATACTTAGCCCGTTAGGGATGAGTGGGAGAATCCCCCACCCACCTCTTCGCCCGCCTCTCCGAGGAATGGCATGACCCAGCGGTCAACAGTCCAGGGGCAGGGGATTATACCCCTGAAATTATGAAGTTAACATATAACATTAGTCTGGTTTTTTACATTTATTGACGCTCCGAGCAATAATTATGTTCATTTTCATATAGTTCATATTATTTATCTCTGAGCACGCCATCTTAGACTTTACAACTATAGCATTGGTAACGCGAATCTATAATTTTTCCTCTATCAAGAATAGCTTAACGCCGCTAAATAATTTGCACTTCAAATAACAGTTATCCTGATATTTAATTTGTAATCTGGTAACCCTAACATTGTCATAGATTATAAACAAGAACAAGTAAAACATAGCAATTTACCACCTATCGACCCGACCGTGCGTGGCAAATCTTTAAATGTCAGTTAATGTCGGTTTCGTTCCTAATGATCAAGTAGAAAACTATAATATTGTCGAGGAAGTTTCTACGTAGACTTTGCGTTCACTTTCAAACAAATAGGTTACAAGTTACACAATCCTTTCAAAACAAATATACCTTTAACATAAACAACGATTAGGTTGAATTTTAATTGACACACAAACCTCGCCCAGCTGGTTTATACTATAGATTATGTAAATGGGCATACACAGCTGTGAGCCGTGCACGATTCGACGAATGTTACATTCCTAACTGTGATTAGTTATGAGTTTTATCGTTAACGGAATAAGGTTGTTTGTCGCTAGTGTCGAGTTAATGCGCAGCATGTTATCTGGTTGCATAAGAGCAAGGGCTATTGTATCTTTATCAGCTGTTATGACTTGGTTATCTGACGCAATTGCGCCGCGGAACGGTGATCTGTTGTTTGTATTTTATAATGTTAAAGTAGGTTTAAATAACCTGGATATAGTAATAATAACAGACTTGAATTTGTATTTGTCCTGCATGAATTCCTTTTCCATATACGAATTTTAATCGAATACGCAACCTCTTTAGTATGTAATATATACGTGATACGTGAATGAAAAAAAAAAATGGTTTACACCACTGGTTTTTGAATTTATATATAGAACAAAAACTATGCTATTAATTAGAATGGTTTGCTTGTAATGCGCGTAGCAAAACGTAATTTTTCGAATTCCGTGGGCAGTAATTCTAAACCCCGTTGAATTACACTACGATTTCCCGCGTATGTTTGTCTGTCTATCAGTCCGTGTGTCGAGGTTCTTTTTCTCCAAAGCAGTGCAAGATATAAATTAATAATATTATGTATAAAATTAATATCGAATACTGTCCACGTCTCAAGCCGAAAAAAATACAATATTGGTAGGTCGCGAAGACCCGCAATGTTAAAACTAATGAAAATCTTTTGGCAATAATAAATTTCAAACCCAATGTATTATTATACGTTATATTGACTAATAATTTTATATAAATAAAATATTTTCATTCAAATACATTACGTATCCAAACAAAATAGTACGGAACTCTTGAGACGCAAGTTTTATTTACTTCATTTATTTTCACAGACACGGTTTTTTTTTTAATATTAATACATATACATACATATACATATGCTCACGCCTGTTATCCCCGAAGGGTTAGGCAGAGGTGAAGTAGCGAACTAAACCACCCACATTTCGCCGAGCTTAGTTCCGTCCCAGATGTGACAGGGGGCGAGCCTGTCGCCATATCGGGCACAAATTCCAAACTCCGGGATGATACTGAGCAGAAAAACCCAATATCACTTTACCCGACCCGGGGATCGAACCCGAGACCTCAGAACGGCAGTCGTATGTAATACAACTGCGCTACCGAGGCAATATTAATATAGCGATGATTAAAGTAAACGAAACGGTCTTATAACATAGAGCGCACCTTTTCTGTAGCTTTTGTTTTTTACTCTATGTCCATTCTTTAAACACGAAATATACATTTTTTACAGAGCATGGATAGAATACATACGAAGAAGGTTACTTATATTTACTGGTTGCGTAGAGAATATTTTAAAGAATATACTCCTTCGTGTCTGTCACTGTTAAACTTTCTGAGTTCATTGACACCTCAATGTCATAAGTCATAGTAAATTTGGTCAAATATTTGATCAATTTGGTTTGAATAACACCTCAATAAATAATGCATTTTTATTAAATAATGAAAGTTTATAAATTCTTAGAATTTCGTACATAATTTATTTCGATATAGAAAACACAAAAGTGGACGATCGGCGAGGATTCGAAACGAGGTTGATCTCTGAAGACGGTAAACGCGATGAAGCCATTTTGGATGAAGTCAGAACGGTTCATATGATGTTTCTTATGTGTACGATTATCAATTTGAGAACAATCTTTCGCCTAATAAATGTCCTGTATCAATACTTAACCTGTTATTAGATAATTTCATCACGAAATAGTTAGCTTGTGGCTCCGTTTACCTATCATAATTTATCACGACCATGATATTAAAAAGTTCTTTAGATTCAAATTTGTGTTGGTTTTTCTAATCTTTAGTAATTTAACAAAATGCGGCTCTTAGTGAGAACTTTCCAAGGGAGTTTTTGTGACATATCAGAAATCGCGCTTAGTCTTATTACTAACCAGTACAGTTGTCCACAAAAACTCAGATTATATCGACGTAAAATGGCACCAAAAACTATATAAGATCAAACACATAAGTTAATGAACTACAGACAACTACTACTTCGTGACAAACCGTACATATTGCATCTAAAATACTATATCCTATGTTTTTAGGTTAAGTATTGAATAAGAATTGTTCAATTTATAGTTATTTTTATCAAATTCAAAAACTCTTTAGTCATTTTAGACCCTGCTAAGGCGCTTATGAATGTCAAACACTACCACCGGTCCGGAAAACAATCCAGTCATCAATAAGAACCGGCAAGAAACACGATCTGGTTTTTTCCTGCGTGTTTTTTTGGAATTTTACAGTCTATAGTTATTATTAAAAGATGCACAGAGGAAACTGTCACTTCCAGACGTCAACATCGTTCAAATAATGATCCGCCCTATAATAACCTTCGCAAAATAAAACTTGGTTGACAATTGCTTGCTTGATCAATTAAACATACTGATTTAAATATTTATTTTCTAATAAGGAGATATGATTAAGTAATAAATGTATATATGATATTACATGCTAACGTATTCACATATCTAGTCAGTTATAAAAACAATAATATTTATATAAACTCATATATAATTACTTTTACAATTTATTTGTCTCTTAATCTATTAATTAGTCGTAAATAATTATATACATTCTCTGTTTATTTATATAGATAAGAAAATTTATAACGTTTAACTTGTTACAGGTAAACAAATGAGCATCTATTCGGAGCTGATAACGAAAGTAATAGGTAGGATTATTTTGTAATAAAGTTTATGACACGGAAATTTCTTTTTTCGAACGGAAACATTTGCGGCCATAATATCAAACATGCTTATATTTTGATTTTAAAATGACTGTTTAAAACTTCTTCATATTATTTGTATTTTGAGTAAGTAACAATGTGCGAAGGATGGACGAATACTAAATATTAACGCGATCTAAGGTAATTAACAAAGACAATTATCGATGTTTATTATTATAGACGCCATCTTCATTTCTGTAATTCAATACGCAACAATCGTAAAGGATGTGTATATATTGTCTAGTCTAGTCAAGATTACATCCATACAAATACATAAAATTCAAGTGTGTGTTTGTAATATAAAAAAAATAACAGCTTAATTAATTATAAAAGGATACCCAGGGGAGAGGGGTTAAGAACATCTATAATTGAAATTTCTTTGATTTCTGTTAGTACAAAAATAATTTAGATCCTTTATAAAAAATAGTGTTCATACTTTTTCAATTATTGTTAAAAAAAACTATATTACAGTGAATAATTGTGTGCGCGATAGAAAAAGGGCAGAGCCTCGGGAACAGTTGATCTATAATTTATTCAAAGAATAAACTGATTTTTTCGAATTGTTAGAAAACAAACGCTGAAATTGCCTTTACGTATATAAGGATGTATTTATTCTGTAATAATTTCCGTTAGTATAAGGTTATTTATACCTATATACTGGTAGAATTTCCTTGTGATAATTAATTGAAATTTATTATGCGGGCACATTCGTTTTTGTAAATTCATAGATATATAAGTTTACCTGTATACTTATATTTTTTAAAGCTATGTGATTATAAATCACCATTCTCATGGCCTGTTCTCAACTTACTTGGGGTCGGCGCAATATATTTTCCATACTTCCATTCATTCCTAATTTTATCCATTCTTGTGACACCACACATCCATCTCAACATTCGCATCTCAGCAACATGCAAGCGTTTCTCATCCATCTTCTTACTAGCCCAGCATTCTGATCCATATAATGTAACAATTATATAAAATTACATTATTTAATTATACAATATTTAGGTTTACATGCTTCTCTGTATATTTCATCGTCGTACAGGTCGTACCTTAATATCACAAACTTTTTACATTAGTTGGAAATTGTAAGGTTAGAAATAGTTTTACGCATCGTCTTGGCTTGTTATCATTTACTATGTATTTTGTCTATTACCTAAGCCTTTTGAAATGTATGTGGGATTCACTCAGAGAAAACGAATAATTTAATGAAATATCTATTTATTTTCAGAGAAGCCTTTTGACAATCATTCTTACAATCGTCGTGTCGCCATCTTATTCCATATCTCTAGTACATTCGGTCCCCTTCGTAATTATTACGTTCCGTTTCCCACATATCATAAACTAATTATTTTAATAGAAATAAAAATTTATATTACGATGTCTTTGGCCTTTATGCCAAAGATTCAACGTATTTTACTAATAAATAAGAACAATCGTTGGCACTTAAAAATAACCTCACATATTTCAAGAAGTAATTTCATACAGCAAAAAAAACTGCATCTCTTCCATATGTATTAAATGAAATTCCTTGAACCTAATAATAAGTCTTGTTGCAAGTGTATCTCCGCTGGATTGTCTATTTCCAGACCGTTTATTATTAGACTGTGGCAGTTCGGACCAACTGAATCATCATAGATAGTTTTATTTTCGTTTATTCTAAATTAATGCTATTATCTATTTACGGCTTTATTGTTTTTGTACGCGCGTAAATTTAAATATCAAAGTTTAGACAACTTAATATGAGTTTCACTCGTATATAGCAACGCTGTAGAGATATTGTTAATGTATAAAAATAAAATACCAATTACTTTGGTTGTACCGTAGTTTTTTTTTTTGTAAAATTAAAATTTCTACCGCAATTGGGTAAGAGGTCATTCAAGTATTACGTAAGCAAAACTTTAAACTTTTGGCTCTCCCCTTTCACCTTTTCAACAATAATATGTAAGCAAAGCTTACACCCTCCCGCCCCCAATGATAAAGTAAGCATGGGCATAATTATGTAAAAAAAGTAAACATTGATAACGTAAACACCATACCTCTGTCCCCTATTACATCGAAAATAAGCAGAGCGTTATCCACGCCCCCATTAAAGCTTTTTATACTTGACTTGACTTACTTGACCGCTCCCAAGGGTTCGATCAGGTTAAAGACGTCCTAAAGAATTAACTTAAAGCTACTTGTAGCCGTGAAAGCGAAAGAAACTATCTATCTAATATCTATATAAATGTAATTGAATGTATGTACATTGTTCTTTAAGCGCTTCTAAACTAATCAGCTGATAGTGATGAAACTTTTTATTGGGTGCGTTGTTCTGCGTTCGTTCGAGAATGTTCCGGGTATAAAATTTTTTGTTCGTAATATTGCATCATATAAATAAGTAAATATATATAAATTATGTAAACTTTATATGAGACTAGCTATGTAACCCGCGGCTGCGCCTGCGTTTCGTATATTCTTCACTGCGTTTTAATTCTTTTTATACGGAACCCTAATTATTTACGAAAATTAAAAGTATCCTAATTTACCCGAAGTAACTTCAACTATTTACTAAAAAAAAGTCCCGTCAAAATCGGTACAGCCGTTCCGGAGATTACCCATTACAAACAGACAGGCATACAGACGGACAAAAATTTCAAAAATCGTATTTTTGGTATAGGTGTCGTATAGAATGTTAGTAAGAAAAAATAATATATGAAAGCGGAAGTCGCTTTAAAAACTTTACCTTCTGATGCAAGTGAAGTCAGTGTAAGATGACAGTTAATATAATCTATCTAATAATAAATATTATGCGAACATTTATCTTATCTAAAAAAAATGGCGTGGGTAAGGAAATGTTTTTTTTTACGTTGTTATCTCAAAAAAAGATATAGTATAAATGATTGTTTGTTATTGATATGTTGATTACCCATAAAAAAAGAAACAATAGGAAAACAATGGAAAGTTGGCGTAAACGCCAGGTTAGTGTTCAAGAGGTTAAAACATTTTTACACACACCTTAGCACTATAAATATACATACATACATAAGCTCACGCCTGTTATCCACGAAGGGTTAGGCAGAGGTGAAATAGCGAACTACAACACCACCCACATTTCGCCGGGCTTAGTTCCGTCCCAGATGTGACAGGGGGCGAGCCTGTCACCATATCGGGCACAAATTCCACACTCCGGGATCATACTGAGCAGAAAAACCCAATATCAATTGACCCGACCCGGGGATCGAACCCGAGACCTCAGAACGACAGTCGTATATAATAAAACTGCGCCACCGACTATAAATATGTATAAGATTGACATTTTATAATATGATACATTGTTTTTTTTTTTTTAAACCGGAATGGAGTCGAACGTCTATTTGCGCAGAATAAGTGGACCCTTATTGCAGGTATGTCAAACTCAAAATCTTTGGTGGGGCCAAATTTAAAAACATTTAAAAAATTGTATTATATAAATTCATTTTATATTGAAACTTCAAATTATCTACTTCAAATGTTACACAAAAGCAATGAAACAGCTGTTCGCACTAGAGTTAACCATCCGCCATCTTGCTAACCCGACTAGGCGGAATGGTTATATTTTTTTCCAAATAGTCACATTTTGAACATTTGGTTAAGTTAACTATGTTTAAAAAAACGCATCAGCGCATTATTTTAACCATTTAGTACAAATCTAATCATTTCTCGAGTTGACTATGAATTAAAAAATCGGCCCTAAGTGGATCGTAGCGCCTTTTAAAAGGCTCCTTACCTAGATCGAAAAACAGGACATGGCAGAACTCTTTTATTTACTTATAAAAAGCAAAAAAAATTTTTTTTTTTTAATCTTGCATAACTTGTCTTTAACTATGTTAGCTATTTGGTAGGTTATATTTATATGTGCAAATCAATTTTCTACTTATTTCAATAGTAACGTCGTAGTAGGTGGCGCCCTCGTCTCCATTGCACTGGGGAGGCCGTCGAGGGGCTGGTCTTGGTTGACCGGGACTGGTCCCTAAGCGGATTAGGGGCTTGGCCTTCGGGCTGGGCCGTCCGTCCGGGGGGTATGTCGCGGTGCATGCTTGCGATCCCGTGTTTCTCCCCCTCGTGTGGCGGTAGAGACGGTCACTCATAGGGGTTTAGTGGGTAGTCGCTAGGGCCTCCTTCCCTAGTGTTAGTCTCACACACCCTCACCGCCCCCGCATGGGAGGACGGTGCCTAAATGCATTTCCCTGTGTATAAAAAAAGGTGGCGCCTCGTCTAGAGTACAAAGCGTTACAAAATGTAATCAGTGGAGACGGAGTACGGTATCCTGACTGTTTAAACTCTTTGAGTAGGAATTATCCTGCGTGCAGCGTCTACAGAATCTCAAAAACACATGTCGCATAGACCTGGGGAGCTTTAGATAATTGGAATTGTTTCAATTAGGAGTTTCCAACCTAACATAATTTCACGAACCCTCAAGGCATCTGACGATTTTATATAAAAAGATTTTTCTTTGAATGAGTGCAAGAGTCATGCGCCTCTTGTATTACTAACAACACTTGGATGTGCAGTTATTGAAACTGTTAAGAGTAATACATTACATGCTAAAGGTTCTCTGACCGCATCAGGAGGAATTAGATATGGCCACAGTTAGATGTGCAGAGGGCCGCATGCGGTACGCGGGTCTCGAGTTTGACATGCTAGCATTTGTGGATGAAAAGTTCGCTGCTTCGAGCTGGAATAGGACAAATTTTTGTGTTATGAAAACATCAGCTGACCACCTGTGAAATGGAAGGTCTTACACCCCGCTGCCAGAAACTGCATGTATTAACATAACACTCAGTACCTACAATGTACAACGAACTTGTACACTACACGCAAAGTACATAGATTGATTTATTTCTGTTGACATGGGGGAGTGAGCGGACCCTAATCCTCATAATTTCAAACGTTTCATTCACTTTGAACGAAAGAAGCATTATGAAAACTATTGACAGTTCTGTTCATGTTTGCGTATGTACATCATATCCGCGGTATTCACTTGGATATATTTTTAAAAATCGGTTTAGTTAATCCAACTAATTTTAATTCAGTTTAATTAAAATGAGAATTCTACAAACTATATAACTTTTAAGTTTTGCGGACCGAGTTTGAAAACAGACTGACAATGAATATGAAACTATAGGAGAGGTATCTAAAAATAAAAAAAATGTTGGAGACTAAATGATGAGGTGAAGTTTCGGATGATATAGGTAATAGTATTCGGTTGTACAATAAGATCCCAAGTAACATTACCGATTTACCTGACAATGAGTTCAAGTATTATGTCGAGCAAGTCTTAATCTCAAAAGGTTATTACAGGAAGGATCATTACGTGAACGATAGTGATGTCTGGAATTAACCCACATCTCTGTGCTTCCGCTAACATTAGCTAAGACTATGATTTGTATAGTTTTTTTTTGTATGAAAAAAAAATGATATATATTACATTTATAAAAAAAGAACCAGACCGAGTTTCTAGCCGGCTCTTTTCGACTGGGTTGTTTTCCGAACCAGTGGTGGTGCTTTAGACGTTCATACGCGCCTTCTTAGGGTTAATTGAATAAAGATTTTTTTGATTTGGATTTTTGACTATGTCATACATCTCAAGAGTATAAAAGTATGCGCTTGGATGTTATTTAGCTACATCCGCCTGGAGCATATTGACAGCCATTTCCACATGCAAAAAAGGTGTGTCTATAAGCAAATTAATGTATACAATGCAAAATAGAATTATATTTATCCATTAATAAACAAAATATTCTTTATAAAGATATAAACATATCAAGATTTCAAATCGAACCAACGTGAAACGCATAAAGTAACTTTTTATAGTTGCAGATATCCGTGTAGATGTGAAGCGGAGATTGATATTATAATTTCAAAGTCAATGCCACATACTATTTACATAATATAATAAACAAAGAACGTCACGTATTAGACGATTACGCTATTAAAATCATAATATGCGTGACTATATTTATAAATGGTAATGTCAGTTGGCTTATAAATCGAGAACTACTAACCTTAAATATACATGATTGTTTCGGAACGAAACGTCTTTCGAAGTGAACTTGGCTCAGCACGAAGTTCACACTACTAAGAAATCGGTTATTACGCGCAAACTGTTCAAATTTGTACAAGTTACAATAAATTATATATTACACCATAGTTTTCTATTTTTTACGTCCACTAATAAGTAGCGACACACCCGCAAACCGCCGCTACAATGATTATTTTTTTTAATTATAGATTAACTTGTTAGATTTTAGTGAGTATTTCTTACATTATGTGATATATATAGAAAAGGTTATGAAGAAAATAGTGAATAAAGTGTTATAAAAATAACCATTACCGTTTTCCTTACAGATTATTGAACTAAATTTTTAGATATTTTAGAGCCAAACACCCAAAGCATATTTTAATGTGATTGAAAGTAGTGTCAGTGTAGAGTGACTTAAGAAGCTAATGCAAGATCTATAGTTAAGACAGACAAGTCCTTGGGCACTCGTGTGAGGCGTCGAATTATAAGTTCTATACCAGCTCGCAGTAGCGAAACTATAGGTTTTTTTTTATACACTGAATAGGCTTATTGTTTTGACCACAATCTCACTTGATGTTAAGTGACGATGTGGTCCAGGAAGGTAAATACACTAAGCCTAGAGGGTGGCAGAGTTGACAAAATGCCACGAGCCCCGGTCCGATGGTGTCCAGCCCGCGAAGCAGCGGTATCCCCAGATTTTTAACAAAATTTAGTAAATACAATTAAAGTTAGACACGACTAAATATTCCGAACGCTTTGGTGATTACTTTATTGGTTCATTAAAATTAAGTTACAACGTAACCATTTTTACTGGGCCCCATCCTACGAATTTGTCATGGGCCTCAGATGGTAGTTACACCACAGCAAGCACGTTTGTTTGGTTTTTGAGACAGCGCCTCCAACTTAATAGTGAATCAAAATCAAAAAATCTTTATTCAATTTAGGCCTTAAAAAGGCACTTATGAGCATCAAAAACACTACCACCGGTTCGGAAAACAACCCAGTCGAGAAGAGCTGGCAAGAAGCTCGATCTGGTTTTTTTTAAATATTTTATAAATATATATCATTTTTTTTAATATACAAACTGTACAGTCATAACCAATGTTAGCGGAAGTACAAAGATGTGGATTAATACCAGATATAACTATCGTTCACGTAATGATCCACCCTGTAATAACCTTTTGAAATTAGGACTTGCTTGACATAATACTTGAACTTATTGTCAAGTAAATTGGGATCTTATTGTAAAACCGAATACTATTACCTATAAAGCTTTTATTACACTTACTTAACCTAAAGCGTGGGACGGCCAACTTGTCTTTACTTCTAATATTAAAATTATGACTATCATTCACTAGATTGTGTTCTGCTATAACTTTACATAACCGATTAACGTCTTTGGCGTGATCTTCTCGGTTGAAAAAAGCTTTACACTATCCGCAAACCACAAATATAGGAGTACATACTTATCGTTTAAATGTTAAGAATACTTTTAAAGAGTAATAACTGTTTAGGCGTGTGCAACTGCTGGCATAATTTGAGTTTGAATAAACAGTTACCATGTGAGGTGATTTAATTATAGGTAATCCTTAACCCAGATTAAAAAAAAGAACGTAAATACTACCAATGACAGGGACAGTAATACGACCACGTTAAGACCTAGTAATAAAATCATTGATGGGGGATAGGCTAAAGATATGAAATTTGAAACTTGGAACAAAGGAAGGAGACGGGCCTTCACAGAATCTGTGAAGTATATTACCTGTGATGTGCAAGTATGCTATGGGGAGTTTTTGGCGGGATCTCAGTCTGACATGTAGCAATTGTTTTCTTTAATTCATTAAACTTGTGTACTTGACTCTATATCATGTAATCTTGGTGGCGTTTTGTGTGAAATAGTTTAGTTATTGTGTTCAAGTTAAGTTTATTATAGAAGACAACGCGTAGCATACATTCTGAGGTGCCGACAAAGCTCCATGGAAAGTTTGAGCAGGATAGGCCACCGTTCTGTTGGAGCTTGGTAACGCTGATACAAGATTGAAAATCTTACCTACATGACATTGGCACAAATTGTGTGTATACACAGATTACCATTAACTAAGAAGAAGAAGAAGAAGTATGCTATGTATGTATTACTAATGTAACATTAAAAAAGTTAAATTTATTGAGAATATAAAATCTTTAATTGGATCTTATCTCGTTATTAGACTCTGTAGGGTCTTATTCGAGGTGATAGTTCACAGAGGCGCATCAATACAAGGTCTTTCATATCATACAGGGTTACCACGATTAGTGTCATTAATAAACATATTGACGTTTTTAAAACTAGGTTATCATTGCTTCTCTCTAATCTATGAATTTATGTTAACGGCTGCATTCCGAATACATATCTCGTTTGTTATGATCTAAATACGTTTGACACAGTTCCATTAATAATTTAATTGCCCCTTATTAACCTAGACGTAGAGATATTATTTTTAATCTTTATTCGATAAGCTTAGCGTGTCTAGACTTAGCACCGTTATCGGGTAACACGGGCTGTTTACACGTATATAGGTGTTTTGGAGGATCTTCGATTGTTCTTGTTTGTAATTTCTTACCTTGCAGTATTTGGCTCTATATTAATAATAATATTATTGACGGCAATATTGTTTGGTTATTGTCATCATCATCATCTCCCTACCCTTTTCCCATTTTTATTTGGGGTCGGCGCAACATGTCTTCCTCTTCCATTCCTCTCTATTTGTTGTCATCTCCGCATTCACTCCTTTCCTAAGCATATCATCTTTCACACAGTCCATCCATCTTGTCTTTGGTCTTCCCCTTCCCATGTAACCGTCCACATTCATATCCAATACCTTTCTTACAACATCCTCTTTCTCCCTGCGCATCACATGTCCATACCAGGACAAACGACCGCCTCTTAACTTGTCTGTTATTGGCGCCACTTTCAAACTTCCTGTAATATACTCATTCCTAATCCTGTCCATTCTTGTTACCCCACACATCCATCTCAACATTCGCATCTCAGCTGCATGTAATCTTCTTTCGTCCGTCACCTTTATGGGGTAACATTCTGATCCATACAAGACGACAGGTCGTATTAATAATGTTCGTGTAAATTTCCCCTTTAATTTAAAGGAGATTTGCGGATCACACGTACGTTTGGTTATTGTACACAAATATAATATTTTAGAAGCGTATCTTCGTCTTTTAATTATTTTAATATCTCCCAAAAAAAAGCAATACAGTCATTAAAAAGGATACAATCATTACCATTTTCATCATCTTTAAATACTGTAGATATGTTAAGATACTCGTTAACTTCCCCGCAACAAAAAGAATTTATTTTATATATTTTTAGCCCCTCACTTAACTGCTTAACTCTTGTTTTGTAGTTCGTCCTTTTGCTTACCATTCGTATGTTTGTAGTCTACGTAAACTCATTGTTGTTAGCCAAACTTGAGGTAACATTTTTTATCGTAGTAAAGAATTTACAGGAAGGATTACTTCTGATAAAAGAAAAAAAAACAAGAAAGTGGAAGTATGTTGTGTATCTGAGTTTTTTGAATTTTTTATTTGTGTACGTCCTCAAAAGTCAGTTCCGAATATATTGTTTTCCAATTAACACCCAAAATCCGCAACTATTTGCTTCGTAACCTTCGCAACCTTCCTATAAATATGAATTTCCTTGAATAGGAATTGATTTTATAGAAATTTTAAACAGAACTCCTGGTCAATATTGGATTTCCCATAAGCTTAGCATCTTATTCGGCACAATTTATCCATTTGCGATATTGCGGCACTAATTCTCTCATTACTTATTCCGTGAATTATATACAAAACAAAGTATAGGTATGTACAAACACATGAATGACCTCAAAACCCCTGATGCCAGAAACGCAGAACTGTTATCAATTTCCCAGAAAAGTTAAAATAACTGATATTTTTATTATTTCCATTGTAATTTAGCCATTTTCCCACATTCGATATTTAAGAATCCGTTATTTAGTAACATCGTTACTGGGTCTATTGTGTATTCTGCTCGAATGTAGTTCTTAGCCTACTTTTTTTTTTCTCAGCTAATTTGAAGTATTTAATATATCCTCATTAAATTCTCTTTCTTATGTCTGAAAATCTGCCTCTTTATATTCCTTAGTTGCATATGTAAAATTACGCCTGGGACATACGAGTATTTTAGCATTATTTAAACTCTTGAATTGTGGTGTATCATGTATGTTTATTCAAAGTTCATGAAAGAAAATCGATCCTTCGAATATTTCTTTATTTAAGCATTGAAGGTAATTCTGCAAATTTTAATACTTTTCTTTATATAATTAATAATTAATAATTAATTTTTCTTTTTTTTTTTAAACTGCATTTGTGAGCCATATTCTCTTTTCTTTTTAATAGCACTAATAAATTACTACACACAACTTTCAGTATTACGTTCGGGTCGTTCACATTGAATAATATTTTTTAAAAAATAATATCCGTTTGTATCATCAAGAATGCTTCAACTCTGTCCGAGCGACTCTGTAATTGAAGTGTGCTATATGAATATTCAACTATTTAGACATCTGCTATACGGTACTATATACTATCGACATGAACCGACTAGGGATGAGATATTTTTGTAAATTGTTGTATCGATATATTTTCTATGGATTTCCCTAAACATAAGAAACAGTTTTTAAGGTATCTAATGTTGTTGACCGGACGAGCCTTGACAACGTCACCGAGCTCTGGGTAACCGAAATATGTAGTTGACACAAGGGCAACAAAGTGGTGAAAAATACAGCAACCTGAGTGAAAAATACAGCGGAATTTGCCCTAACCTACAAAATCCTACGATTTGTAAAAAAGAAAAAAAAAGGTCCTTTACAGAATCCAAGTGTGTGCTGTGCAGGAGTGCGTGTGTAGTGTTATGTAATGCATATTGAGACGTGGTCTTAAGTTATAAGTTGAGAATTTAGAATAACAATATAGCAGCCCTGGTAACTATTGCGAATTATACGTCGATATAGTGTTTCCGATATTCGCGTGTCGTACACTACCGCGACTTGTCCCCACGGCCAGCCGTTTACTTTCATTAACAAAACTTATATAAAGTACCAGACATAAATGGAATGCAACTGTTTTTGATGCCTGGGGCAAAGAGGAACCGGGCCGGTAACGCGTCGTAACGCGATATGAACAGTTCTAATGTTCTAGTTCGTATTAAACATGTCAGACAGACCCGTCGCTCTCGACAGTCGCGTTTGCTTTACATCGCAACCGAACGCTGGCGGGAATACAACAAGGATTGCGAAGCGGGGGGGGGCGAGGCTTGAGTGAACCGCACATACGTTGTGCAACTAGGGTTGCCACCCGTACTTTATTATAAAATATTTCGGGTACTTTTTACTTTATAACAATTAAGTACACGAAAATACTTTATTTATCTGGGGTTAATTTTACATATAATATACATAAAAAATTGATGTTTGATGAGTTAGCGGAATCGATTATGTTATCGATTATTGCCAATTAGGTTCGATAATTGAAGGTTTTTTTTATTTTCTTGAAATAAAACGCCATGTGTGAACAAGATAGTTCTCTCTTTTGCAAAGTTATTGACGGTAATTGAATTGTTAATTATTAATAATAATATAATGACACATTATTTTTAAGTTATTTTAAGCTTAGAAAACAGTCAAACCATATCACAAAATTTACTGATTCTTGATTGCAATTTATTTCCATTTTTGAAGCCACGTGTTGAATTTATTTTAATAAAGTACTAAATTGTCTAGAAGGCAATTTCGTAACAATATTAGATATTTATGAGATTATGAGTAATCTCAAAAACGGATTAGCAAAAATAAAAAACAAACTCTTTTCTTCGTCTATGAAATAGGTAAAAAAATTATACTGTTCTCTTCACTTGAACCGACGAGCCAGCTGATGGTAGTCTTGTTTTTGAATAAGTTCATTTCATTTTAACTCGTATCTGCCATGTTAGAAATAGTTTTAGAGGTCCTGTGATGAATAGCAAAAGGTGAAAAGAAAGAAACAAAGCTAATTTCTGTCGATCAATTCATCTTCTTGCTTAAATCTTGCTTGCATTAGAGATCCGAATCAATAGTTTTTGCCCGGCGGTAAAAACTCATTTCGTGCCCGATATGACGACAGGCTCGCCCTCTGTCACAACTGGGACGGAACTAAGCTCGGCGAAATGTGGGTGGTGTAGTTCGCTATTTCACCTCTGCCTAACCCTTCGGGGATAACAGGCGTAAACTTATGTTATGTAAAAACTCCAATGCCCTTCCAATACCACCATTAACACAGCATCACGTCATTGCGAGCTAATCCAAGTTTTGGCACAGTCTGTGAAGCCTGACCGACCTTTGACCACTATTCGCACATTCTTGCCCATTCCTTTTTTGTATTAAAATTTTAAAATATATCGAATTTCTTCATTATATTTACTTATTTTACCAGAAAGAAGAACAAATGAAAAATAGCTGGAAACAACACATTATTAATTT
The DNA here is from genome assembly GCA_014132275.2 of Samia ricini. Lineage (NCBI taxonomy): Eukaryota > Metazoa > Arthropoda > Insecta > Lepidoptera > Saturniidae > Samia > Samia ricini. The sequence continues at coordinate 3,044,498 of AP028164.1, read as the reverse complement.
GTTTCTTTTTTTGAAATATAGGTTACATCAAATGTCATCAAAACCAACCAGATACATGGTATAGTAAAAACCAAAGAGATTTTATTAGAAGTTTATATATACTACATGCGAAAAGACTATTTCCCCGAGCATCAGGGTATGTCAGTATTTTCACAAAATTTGCACAATGGTGATATTTCTTCTTTATCATTAAAAATACTAGCTTAGAGGTCTCCAACAAATACGAAATGCTGCTACCAATTTTTAGCGAGCTCGGTGTGATTAAACCAGGGAGGTTGTATAGGTTTTGAGCTATAATTTTATTTGTTTGGTGAAGCTGTTTGTCACTTAATAATTCAAACTATTAAACTATATCAAATTTGACAGAAGATGTACATATTATCAAAGAATTGTACTGTATACAGAATACGTTTTATAGATCTAAATAGCTCAATCGAATGATATTAACATTTCATTCACACCACATACCATAGCTAGTAAATGAATGTACTTTAGTTTTAATGATATTCAGTCTAAATTTAATATATATTATAATTGGCCAAGTTTCATAAAGAAAGATTAAGGAAATAAAGTCAATTAAATAATCAGTAGGTACTTAATTCATTGTAAAAGAGATGAAAAAATTGTAATTAGTTTTAATTAACATTATAATTTTCGAGTTAATAATATGGCCATGATTGGAAACTTATGCAGTCTTAGCGACATCTGGTTTTAATTTTATTTATAAGACGAATAAACGTAAAATACGTTAGTTCAAATTGATAAATAGAATTTTCATTTTCCACGGCTTATTTTATCCTTAAACAGTGGGAACTGCGGTTCTAGTTTTCATCAGACTCAATTGTTTTGAAATAAATCTAAAATGAAATCATGAATGCAAACAAACAAACAAGAAAGTTAATTTCAATTTCTGAATAACGGTTTCGTATTAAGGTAAACAAGTGAACGTTGACTAATACAGACGTACGTTCAGCATTTCCCAAACTATAGTCTACTGACGATGCGCGCCGGGGGATTTAAAAAAAAAACATAGAAGTAATTGCACTTATAGAGGGCTATAGTGTATAAGTAAGCAAAAAATAGTAAGCAATGTCCTTACTCCTCACCAAAACCCCAGAGCATAAAAAAACAACGGAGATTGATAAGTACATACTGCTTACGTTAATTACCCGTCAGTCACCCCGTCTCCGAGTCAGTAAAAAAAAACATAACGTACGTAATTTTTAGCCAGTCTCTAGGATGATAGTTTTAGCTATACTGCATATCTAATTAGGTCACTTTCGTAAATATAAAAGCCAGATTATGTTATATATGTTATAAATATTGTAACGCCTCGAAAATTTATCTTTTACGTCATATTAATTTATTTATTTATATACCCTTATACATTAGATATATAATAATGTGCATATGTGGTAATGATATATATAGACTAAGTACTTGTATATGAGTTAAATTTTACAATTTAGTTTTTTTTATTGTAATTTGTAAGTTTTGCAAAATTTTGTTTTTTTTATATACTGACGTTCCGTGATTCGCTCTGGGCTTCAGCTGAAAATCAGCGCTGAGTATCTCTTGGTACTTCAGCATATGCTGAGCTGGAGACCCTTTCATCTAATGAGATTTTGGTTGGTGGGTGACACATAGTTACCCTATTATGTGATTTTTTATTTGGTATCATTTCTTCATTATTATTATTACTATTTTCTATTTTTTCAGTATGTGTTTTGTATCTCATTTGTGAATAAAGATTTTCTTTCTTTCTTAGATTAAAACAATATATCTATTCGTGATGTACAATGAATTGCCCTGTCGTGCTGAACGGTTATTACGCTGACCGCGGTTGATGTGCTCTGAAGCTAGCTACGGGTCCGTCCAGTGCGGCGTCGTAACACAGTAGCCAGTACCTATTGTATCAAGGCGTAGAAGCGTACGTCAAATAATTTACTGCGATATTTCCATTCAAAATCAAAATCAAAATTTATTTATTCAATTTAGGCCCTAAGAAGGCGCTTATGAACGTCTAAAAACACTACCACCGGTTCGGAAAACAACCCAGTCGAGAAGAGCGGGCAAGAAACTCGATCTGGTTCTTTTTTTTCATAAATATAATATAAGGTGCATCGGGGGAATACCGACAGAAATTTTGAAGACATGACGGGAATTGTACATTTTGATAAATTACTAGGAATAGGACTTAACTGTAAATGATATTATTTCAACTGTGTTTATTTGAGTATATGCCATTGTTATTTATGTTAACATATCCCGGTTAACGTGCTTAGTTTTTTTTAATTACGGGTTTTTTAATCTTGACTGTTATTTTTCTTAGACAGGGGATATTGCGAAATATCCTGAGGTAATTCCGGTTGCATTCAAAAGTGTGTTTTTTTACGATTTGAGTCTAAGGCTTATATTTAATTTTCACTCGAAATTTTCTCTAACCCAAGTTACTTTAAAAATATTGGTTAGAACATAGCAATTCACATTTTTATGATATATTGCTTCGGAATAACCCACAAAGAAAATGTGGTTTCTCAAAATTTGCAAATGTACACGCAATGTTTTTAGTTTATATGATAAAAGAGAAAAAGAAAAAGTAAATCAAATTGACACTGATTCAGAATTCTTGATTATATTCCTATAAATGACATTAATTACGTTAAAAAAAGTTTTATAAATCACAGAAATCAAGTCTACATTTTTTTCCGAAATTACAAGTGTTCAATTTTGCAATAATTGCAGATAATTAATTTTACAAACAGTTTTACAAAAAAAATAACAAATCACCAATCAATGTTTAAAAAAATCATTTTGTCTGGTTGGTTTCCCTAGCTCCTAACCTATCCTAAGCCCTTTTTTTTTCTTTTTTTTTGACGGGGGGAAATGCATTTACGCACTACCCTTATCTATTGTATTTGAAGGATCAGAGTCCCCCAAAAAACCTATCCTAAGCCCTAACCCCACTAGGAAAAGTAATAATCAAAACACCTTATTTCACGAAATTATTGAAATATTTATTGAAATATAAAATTTATATTTCACGGGAAACTTCATTGTTTCCTAAAATAATTTAACCCATGACATACATAACTAATACAAAAATAATTATTTCTATTTGTATTATATATGTTTATTTTTAATGAAGTACACATATATCAGGAAGTGAAAGTACTCACTCTATGAACAACTGTTACTATAGGACAAACTCGAAAGGTCGAAAAAAATACAGCTGTTCTATAAATTTACTCGACTTATGTGAACATAAATCATCGCGTATAAAATCCGGGCAAGTTAAATCGGCAATACATTGTAATTGAAACTATATAAACTTTGAATATCTATTATATTATTAATCGAAAAAATTAGTATTAAGTATTTTCGTATTATTAACATTACTAACAAATAAATTTTTTGTCATCATAGTTTGACGATCACTGACTTTTTACTACAAATATGTTTCTTCTATTGGAATTCCCCCCAAGGCGTAATTCTAGATAACTAATAAAAACGTTGTTAGGACGTATTGAACAGATTAACACTTAAACAAAAACGATTATCTATGTTAAAAATAATTTATTTTTCATTTCGCTTAGCAGGCTGCTGAGAAAAAGTAGTTGGGGTTAATCCGAATCGCAAAAATGTCGCGAAAAATCACTCTTTTCAGAAATATTGACACTATTTATGACTAGCCAACAATAGCGACTAACGTCAACTAAAGGGACGACGGGCGAATAAAATAGCGTCTATTCATATGTTGCACATATATAAATGTTGCTGTGTTTGGTAGAAATTATTGTAAATCGGAATATACCCATTTTCGTAATTACCCCCCCGATGCACCTTATATCATTTTTTTTTGTCATATAAAAACTATACAAATCGTAGTTTTTAGTGGAAGCACAGAGATGTGGGTTAATTCCAGACATCACTATCGTTCACGTAATGATCCACCCTGTAATAACCTTTTGAGATTAAAACTTGCTTGACATAATACTTGAACTTATTGTCAGGTAAAACGGTAATGTTACTTGGGATCTTATTGTAAAACCGAATACTATTACCTATAAAGCTTTTATTACACTTACTTAACCTAAAGCGTGGGACGGCCAACTTGTCTTTACTTCTAGAATTAAAATTATGACGATCATTCACTAGATCTAGCTTGTCTAAATTTTTACGAATATGCATTAAGTTATCGAAGATGTATTGGGAGGGCAAAGTTAAGATATCATATTCTTGAAACTTGTTCTTTAGAGATTCGCGAGGTCCCATATTATATATTGCTCGATTAATCATTTATTGATTAAGGTACCCGCCGACCCACCTCGACTATTGTGAGAGAATTTCAACACGAAACTCCAGGTCAGCAGCAGCGATGCATTGTTCTCAGAGGTATTGCTGTAACATACGGTTACACTACTGCACAATACCATATTGTTTCTATTATAAGTAAGCTTGGCCAACGACATCCCGCCTTGTTATAATGCAGTTGTTCGAGGTCGGCACGCCGCTGCTGACTTTTAATTAATTAATCGATTTATGCAAAACATAACATACGCTTTATTACGAGAATATTAATTTTATTTGTATGAGAAACAAAAGGTCGCTGGTTTTGGTTCGTTGTTGCAATACCACGAAAAGTTTTTTTGGAAGTGAAAACTGCTTTAGCGGCCTTGAGCGATTTTTGGTAGGAGATAAATTTATAGGTTCGCAATACCAATGTTGTAACGCCAACCGCGTCAGCATGCTACAGTATGTCAAGTATAAAAAGGCGCTCAGAGATAAATAATAAAATTTATACTTACGCAGCATATCCGTATATCTTGATTATGAATAAACTATTTTAAAAATACTTTAATACTCGAATCGCCATAACCAGATAGATTATGAAATTTAAACATAAATAGTTTTTCCAAAGCTTTCACTTCTGTCGGTAGTCCCCGTGGGTGCCTAGTTTTTTTTTTTTTTTTAATCCGGAACCTACTCGAACGTGTACGTAGAACATCTCACTAAAGTTTCATCACAATCGGTTAGACGGTTTAGGAGCACATAGAGAAGAAACATATTTAAAATCCCTGTTGCGCGAACGAGGTATGTGAAGAACACATATTTATTTCGTTCGTGCGATATGTATAATAAGATGTTTACTAAAATTGATATATTTGCATGCCCCATCAGTTCTTTTAAAAAAAAGCTGAAAATAGTTTTAAATTTATAGTGTTTTTTGCCATAATATTTTTTATAGCTTGTAATGATGGAGGTATTAGTGTTGTTATATTTACTTTCATTAATTATAATTTTAGTGGAAACTTGACTGGTTTATGTATTATTGTTATGTAATTTCATATGTGTATATTATTAACTGTGTGTTTCCCAAATAAATAAATAAATAAATATATAGAAACATACTTACAACTTTATTTATATGGTTAATCAATCGTGGCTTCGATAGTATATGACAATCTCTTAACATTACTTATTGCATTATATCTCTTAAACATTAAATGGTTTCAGAATTAATTTTAATCATATAACTGTGTTAATAATGTTCGTGTCAAATATAAAATACACTAAACATGCAACAGTTGAAATACAGTATGATCTCGGAAACAGGTCAACTGGATTAAACCCTAAAATGGCTGATATTCAAGCTTACCGCGTAATCTGCGATCCCGGTTACAGTAGATCCGACTTATGTACAGACGGACGAAGTTGCACGAGTTATTCTAGTTAAAAGACTTTATTTGAACCGAGGTTTGTGGGATTTACTTGGCACTGAGTTGGTTTCTACATTATTTATTTAAGACAAATTCACGGGTTAAAAGTATTGTGGTCTCTAAAGTGTATGTCGACTGATTATGTTTAACTAACTGATCAGGCGAACTTACCACCTTAGAATCAATAAAACCATCCATCCAAATCCGAATGATTTTTTTAGAATTATTAGGTTATTCTGAGCGGTAATCAATACAACAAATCGAACTTTAAAAAAATCGGTCTAGCCGTTCTTGATTTATAAATAGTGCAACTAGCCAGACTTTGTTTTTATTGTATCGAATATTAACTATAAATAAGGCTGACCACTAAGGGAACGTTCCCATACTACGTAACCTATTTTTAAGATATTTCGACCCCTCCCTCCTGTCGGTTTTTTTTTTTTTTTTTCGAACCTAGCTAACTCTGTTGACCGGAAGGGCCTTTACAGCTTCACCGTGACTTTGGGGGCGAGTGCTGAAGGCACTCAGCCGCAAAAAGGTGACTAGCACAAGGGCTACCAAAATGGTACGAACTTCGGCTTGGTCGTTACCTGAGTGTAAAAACTCACTCGCGAATTGAATCCTATTTAAACCCTACATTTTTTATTTAGCATAAAAAAAAGGTTCCTTACAGGACCTATGTACCTGCGTGTTCTGTGTGTATACAGTGTTGTGCGTGTAACGCTCAATACATGAGCAGTGTCACTGTATCGCGCTGGCGACGACGTCAAGAGCCTCCCCAGTTGGGGAACGAGGCACGTCTTGTGTCGCCGCCTGAGGGGGATTCAGTGAATGTGCGGGAGCAAAGTTAGCCGCCTGTCCCCGATGGCGAGAACAGCGGTTACGCGGGCATGGGCGCTGGCACGCATACTTAGTCGTTTGAAAGGGAAAGATCCCCTATTTTCGCACGTGATATTATCATCGGAATCGGTAAAAAAACGTTACGCGGTCTCCGAAACGGTTTCGGGTCAGAGGAAACCTCCCGTCGGCGACCACTCGTAGTATATGCCAAGAAACCACAACCCCCCCCCTCCCACCCCAAAGATTTTACGTAGGTTTGAAACGTATAAATTTCACATATTCATAATAATTCGCAATAAATTCATTTCGCAGGCACAAAATGAAACCAATGAAAATAATTTGACTCATATCCGTCTTTATTAATACAGTGTTTGTTGCATAAGACTGCATGCATGTTTATAAATAATTACTAGGAATTTATATATTATGAAGAAAAAACTTATGTAAAAACATATTCAATACAATACACATACATAACAATATAATGCTACCGTCACTTAATTTACGAGAACAACAACGGCTTTCTGTTTAATTACATTAATATCCGTCTAACACGTCTTCAATGAATATGTTCCCAGCAGCAATCCACTCCGATACATAATTAATCACGGGGCAGTAGTATCAGGTGTTTCTTCAGACTTGGTAATTTCCTCTACATCGACGGCCTCGACGTCTAACCACTCAACGCGTAAGCGTTATGTTATAGGAGTAATCCTATAACAGACAAGATCTCATGTGGCCAGCTGTGAGCTTAAGAAGTAGTAACCACTGCGCGCCATATTCAAAGACACGTCGAAAAAGTGCGAAATTTCTCTCGGCGAAATCGATTACACGTAACAAAAATCTAAGCTCCCCCCCCCCCCTGCTCCTATGACTGAGCGTAGTATTTTGAAGACCCCCTTCCCCCCTATAAACGGGTCACGTAATTTGGGTACGTTCTCTAACAACTGGACTGGCGTAGGCCTTTGTTAATTTTAAAAGTCTATACTAATGTTATAACATTATTATTACAGTACTTTATTCTTAACACAGCAATTCGTTATTGGATTGATCGTTAGTTACTTTTAAACTATAGTTATCAGTCTTTTTTTTACCTAGCTTAATGCTGTTGTCCGGAAGGGCCTTAACAGCTTCACTGAACTTTGGGGACGAGTGCTGAAGGCACTCAGCCGCAAAAAGGTGACTAGCACAAGGGCTACCAAAGTGGTACGAACCTCGGCTTGGCCGTCACCTTTTTTTTTTTCTTGTCGGGGGAAATGCATTTACGCACTACCCTTACCCATTGCATTAGTGAGACCGTAGTCCCCCAATGCAATGGGTAAGGAGGTACGGGGGGACGTCTCCGCATCAGTGTGGGACTCACCCGGGCGTGAAGCGCCCGGAAATACCCACTAAAACCCCCCGGAGCCGCCCGCCGCATTTATAGTAGGGGCGATACGGGATTGCACAGCATTGCACCGCGTCGTCCCTTGCGGCAAGGCCCACTGGGCCTCGTCCATACTTAAGCCCAATGGGGATGGGGGGGAGAATACCGCTGCCTGACCCACAGGCTCTCTCCCCAGCCACCTCTTCGCCCACCTCTCATAGAGAAGTAAAAACCACCCGGAGGAAGAGAGGTGATTATCACCCTAAAGCCACAATCACCTCTCTCCCCCCCAAGCTTGGCTGTCACCTGAGTTTTCAAAACTCTCTCGCGAGTGTTAACAGTCGTCATCTCAAACGTAGTTTTTTAATTGGTTCTTCAACTGCGCAGAAGCAGTTACAAAGTCAATATAATATTATATTTTCACTGTACAATGTTCGTGACCGGTAAGTAGATAATTTACAAACATAACAATAAACTACTGCTACAAGCTACGCGTTTAACTTGAAACTACGCACCACAACTAGTTTTCAGATAATATTTATTGTTATTATCTCGTTTGTGTTTATCGTTCTCGTTGCTTTGTGACGTCACACGATTGTGACGTAGGATTTGTTTTGATATATGTATACTGATAAAGGATTGTTTGTATATTAAAATATATATTTTTTATATTTCTCTTTCTTATCCGGTTTTGGATCACTCTGTATCCTAACAAAATATAACTCGAAAACCGATTTACATTATTATTTTTAAAATCGTAGATATATTCTCTATAACTTTTTAGCCCCCCTTTTCCTCACTCCTAGTGATACATGGTGAGATTCAAACTAACCTTCCCGCGCTTACTCCAAATTACTTGTATTTTTTTGATACAAAGTATCTTAACTCCCTTTTGTAATATTTTGTGATTTTTTTTCTGAACCCTTGGTAACCTCGAGTGAATAATGAACGATCCCCAAACAAGACTTTCAGAACAATAATTTTCTTACATTATACCTGACTATGAAATCCTCAGATAACAAATAATACGTAAATCGTAATTATACTTTAGGCTGCTGGTCTAAGCAAATATACCGCCGTTATCGCTTAGGGTTTAGTGATATGCTATTTAATATGATTTACGCTTTTTAACTGGTGAATTCCTTGTATCCTCCACCCAGCGCGATATACTAGCAACATCAGAGTATCCTTAAAACTACACGGTCTATAAGGAAAATTCCGCGGAGTTGAGTTTGACGTCTCAGGTAGCAAGCCCAAGCTGAGGTCCGCACCTTGGTACCCTTGCGCTAGCTATTTACCACTTCTTCAGTTGATCGCATTAAGCGTTTACACTAAAATGTGGTGAAATCAAGGCAGTCAACAGTTTTTAGTTAGTTTGAGAAAGAAACATCTTTCTGTTTGACTGTCCATTTATAATTTAGGAAACAGTGAACAGATTTCATGCTATATTGTTAATTGTTTTCGGTCATTCATTGAAAGAAACACGTGAGAGGCAAACAAGATCACGTAAATATTATTACGCACGGATGATTTGTCACTTTCAACATCGGTCGGCAAACTTGGAATCCTGTAAACAAAACGAAGTTGAGAAAAAATCTATAAAAATGTAGAGGATTTTATGACTTCTGTAGACATGACAAAGTATTACAGTAAGAATTTGTAGGGTTTTTCTTTGTTGACGTTTGTTTCCCAAAAATTATTCAAAATAGTTTTCTCGAGACACGTAACAACTCTATGATTTATAGCCTTAATTATGAATTCGCACGTCGTTAGATCAAAATCACGGTCAATGTTAACCAGGATCTATCGTTTCACATTACAAGGTCGAGAAATCGACCGAGCACACGTACGTACACTGATCGCATCAAAAAATCTCAACGAAATGATAACTGTCATCTCAATTAAGTTGAAACCGACTGTGGAACCCGCAACTTTGTTTATTGTGAAATTTACTCTTGATCGTCCATAGGAGGGGATGTATTGGCAGTCTGGATTAAAACTTACATATTTTTTATGGGGATCAATACTATATTCATCATCATCATTCTCCTGCCTTTTCCCAACTCACTTGGGGTCGGCGCAATATGTTTTCTTCTTCCATACGTCCCTATCAGCCGTCATCTTTTTTCATTCACTCCTTTTTCTTTCATATCATTTCTTACACACTCCATCCACACTTTCTTTGGCCTTCCTCTATTTTTCCATCCTTCCACATTCATATTCATTACTATTTTACCCACATGCGCTTCCTCTCTTCTCATAACATGTCCGTACCACGACAAACGAGAACCTTTCAACTTTTCTACCATTGACGCAACTTTCAAACTCCCTCTAATATATTAATTCCTTATTTTATCCATTCTTGTAACACCACACATCCATCTCAACATTCGCATCTCAGCTACATGCAGTCGCTTCTCATCCATCCCCTTACTAGCCCAGCATTCTGATCCATACAATATGAGAGGTCTTATGGCGGACTTATATATCCTCCCCTTCAATTTCTATATTCAAATGTGTTTAGTTATTTTCAACAAGATGCACACTCGAATGCGAAATATTTACAATTTTAATCTGATACACATAAATATGTTGTATTGAAATAAGACGGTTTTGATCATAGCGCATCATCGATCGTTTAATCAAAACAGAAGATAAGTTATCTATCATCACATTAGAAAAGGATTAAGCTAGAGCCCGGGACCTTCAAGAAATGTTAGTTACCAAAGGGCCTAAGTTCTTAGGGCCAAAGGGCATATTTATTTTTACTATATGGCTAATTTCACCCTGCGTGTCATATATCTTATTTGTCCCCTAGTTCAATATACAAGTCAATACCATGCGTTGGTGATAAATCCTACGGGTTCTTTACTCTATGGTCAATATGTGAATTGATTATAGCACCTCGACCTTGCTGCTCGAGAGATTTTCGCTTTACAGGAGCTTCTTCGGGCCAGGCTATTGCGTCAGTTGATTTATTTTACGTCCCTCCTAACGTTGCGTTACAGCGGTCTATATCCGCCGCTCGAATGACTGTAGTTTACGATGTGTACCATTATTTAGATCGAATATCGGTGTTCTGTTTTATTTATATTTTAATTTGCAGTATTCGAAACAATAATGGCAGTAATGAGGTCTGAACTTTCAGTGAAGGGAAACATCGTGAGGTTACCATTACATGTTAGTAGGACGTTCCCTAATGACCGCATGTCAAGATATCACTATCATATTTGAAAGTCTATCGGCAAGCACAGTTCTGGCAGAATCATTTGAAAGGCAATGCCTCTATTTAACATCTTAGGCCATATCGTTAGTTAACATCAGGACTAGGTGACATGTTGGTAAAAAAAAAACGCTATCTTATAGCATGAAAAAAAATTATACGTTAGAATTTAACCGAAATTGGACCTGATGTTAATCGGAAAATGGGCTCAACATAATAAGCTTAGAAATGAAACTAGGCTGTTAGCAGTTTGAAAGCACAAACGAGTAATGATTTTTTTTTAAACCGAAAGTTCAGAGTCTTTGTATGATTCGACAAGTCTACATCAATCGACGCGTTATCAGAGAGCAGGATCTAAACATAGCACATTAATTATAATTGTTTCATCGTTTTTTTTTTTTCATGATCCATGCTACAATTATGTAAGAAATCCTGTCGCATCTAGTGACTCATTGATTCGACTCTGTAGAATAATTTTACTCTGAACTATTTTCATGCTTTGTATTTGCGGTGGCGAATCAAAATTCTTATGACTTTATTTATACTGTTTAGGCTTTGAGTATAATTAAGAGACGATACGGTCCAGGATGATAAATATACTACGCCTGGCTACGGGCTAACAAGTGATGCTGACGGAACAAACCTACTGGTGCTTGACAACAGTTTTTAAACATTGAGGGTGGTAGCTATCCAGATGTATATTATTAGATAAAGCTATGTCACGATGTTTTTCTTCGCCGAAAGCTCAGGCTCATTATAGAGTTGTATATTATTTGGTTTAGAAGCTGCATTCATCGACGCGAACTATCAACTGAGTCATCATCACTTCACATGATAATAGAGTTTCTTTCAATATCTCATCCACTGCTAGACATATGTCTCCCCCTAAGATCGGTCTCGTGCTCCCGCGACCTTTACCAGTGTGTAGGTCATCATTGTTAGTACCTGCTATAAGAATAATATGTTTTGTCAACAGAGGGTGGCGGGTGCAAAGTGGGAACGCGCGGCGCGAGGTGAAAGCGCGCGCGGCAGGTGACCGGCACTCTTCGCGGCTCATGTGGGCGGCAGGAGCTTGCTGCTCGCGCCAGGCAGGTCTGTACATATACAACGTCATATTATCTGGGTTAGGGATCGTGCAAATACGTAACCACTAATGCGGGATGGACGGGGAAGGGGTTTGAATGGTGATTACGTTAGCAATATTTACTTATTAATTGTCCCTTTTTTCTTTCAAAATTACTTAAGACCGAAATTTTGTTTACGTAATACATGTAAGGACATGCATGATTTCATTAATATCTTCGCCGTCAAGCGGGTTAATAAAAATCCGTCTTGGTAATTTGATTCCAATGTACGTACGCGTAAAGAAACCAGTGTAATTTTTTCAATCCTGTATGAAATAATTCCGAAAATGATTTCTTCGTAGCAGACTGATGGTTCTCGTAAAATCTGTTTATTAGACAAAATATACGTTCAGATATATTAACGTATTAAATACCTATTATGCGACTCACGGATCACTTGCTGCGAGATGCCAATCCGTTGATAATAATAAACTTATTTATTTCCCATTTGACGGGTGTATTTATAGGAACGCGTGGGAACATTTGTGATTGATTACAGCATGTGATCGAATACGGATACTACTGCTATTTTGTACATTTTATTGGCTTTCCGCAGTCCGTAGTATTACCGCTATGTTTGGCTAAAGTCTCGGTTTTTATGTTTTTACAATTTTTTGACATCAGTCAAACCGTTAGCGCAGACATATTCTCTGGCATGTCGCAATAATTGTTATTATTATATCTTAAGCAATAACTTCCTTATCATCGGAATATGATTATGAATCATGGGTAATTTGTAATAAACTGAAACTAAGTGCAATATATTTTGTGGTTGATTTTAATACCGTCCCATGAGTGCGGATTGCTAACGCCCCACGTGCACTATATTTGTAAGAATCCACAAATCTTGACTGTTCTGTTTCTTTCCTTTAAACTACTTCTTCTTCTTAAACTCCTCCTTCCATTCTTTTTTGTTCTCAGTCAATCAGTGTCAAGCAGTATTTAATTTTCGCGAAATTCTAGATTTTGAATCAAAGTCAATACCCTCACTGTAATTGTTTTTGGCTTTTGACCTAATTAAGTATAAGTCATATGATGTGGGTCTATGAGTGAAAACACCTGTTTATATATTTATTGGAGTTTCCCATCACACAAGTCGTAACTTCCTGGCATTAAATTAACGGAAGAAAGTGCTCGTAAAAAGGAAGCTCTAAATCATAATGATTTCGAAGAGTTCTGGTAATGGTAATAGTGCACTTGGGGCGTCCCCGTCAGCTGTATAGAGAGAGATACAGTAGATAGGGGAATAGCTGACGGCGGTATATGTTGGTAGCTAGCAGGCACTCATGCGTGACGGGGTGACTAACCGTGGCGGGGTGGTAGGCGAGGGCGGTGGCGGCGCCCCGGCCGTCAAGACCCCCGTGAAGACCTTCCAGGCGTACCTGCCGCCGGCGCATCGAACATACAGCTGCATACACTGCCGCGCGCACCTGGCCAGTCACGACGAGCTTATATCTAAGGTTAGCGATGGTTGCAAACCAATTCTATTTCTACCATAAAAAGCTTTTAAAATCAGCTTCCGACGATCTAGCAAATAAGATGCTCAATTACAAAAGCATGATGATTATTCATTGACAAAACCAAGTTAAACAAATTTGCGCCCTAATTGAAAATCTTCATTATTAATAACATTTTCATTGAGGGTTAAAACAAAGATCGACGTTCTTATTCTTTGACAACAACCACGTTTCATTTACAATCAGTAAGTAGCGTATTGAATTTGGTCAAGGAACCTTTCTAACCGTACATGGTGAAGCCTAAGTGGAGGGTAAAGGATTATGGATAACGTTTTGCGAATTTTGGCTTACACACGTCGAGACCCCTGGTAGTCCGTGGACTCCATATCATTGATACTGCAGTAGCTACGCCCCTGTTTAAAATACTTTGATATATACAGTTTCTAAACTACAGCAAAATAGGTGGCTCGTCTTGCTAGAACTTTCCAAAGGCTAAATCTTTTCATGATTCAGATTGTGAATGATCGCCATAATTTTAATATTAGAAGTAAAGACAAGTTGGCCGTCCCACGCTTTAGGTTAAGTAAGTGTAATAAAAGCTTCATAGGTAATTGTATTCGGTTTCCGAACCGGTGGTAGTGTTTTAGACGTTCATAAGCGCCTTCTTAGGGCCTAAATTGAATAAATAAATTTTTGATTTTGATTTCATGGTACCGCTTCATTATTTGCAATACACTTCACCAGAATTACACAAAATAGGGTAAAATACGCAAGTTATTGGATTGAAGAAAATAACTGCTGAGATCTGAGATTCCGCAGAAATAACCGCGTCAGTCTTTACCCTTGACTTCAAACAAAGGACTGCTTATTTGGAATTAAGCCACTGCTCCTGTCGCTTGCTCACTGTTTGTGTCATGTTGTATGCGTTGTCATGGAAAATTACATTTAGAATACATTATATCGAAACAAGTTAGCAAGGTTTACATTCGAGTTAATAATAACGTTCTTTCTTAAATTGACGTGTATGTATGGAGTAGAGTCCGGTATAACATAATACTGTTATTTCATCTCATAAACGTATACAACTGTATTACTTCTAATCCATTTATTTTTATTCTCTTTCTAACCTTTAAAGTGCTCTGTACCTCATTACTTGTGCGTATAAAAATATTTATGTTCTGTTTCACCTCAAGCAGAATTTTTAAATCGACCATCTTTCTGGAACAGTTTGTCTAGGCTCTTTAGTATTGTACCGCATTTACGACCAAACGTGTTATGCGTTTTTAATTCTGTATAAATACATGAATTATTAATTAATTTAATTTGTTTTTGTTGTTCCTTTAACATACACCATGATTATAACGTTTCTAGAAACATACAATTTTACAGTTTTCAGTAACAGAAATATATTTTCCTTCTGTGCCTTATATGTATTTATATCTTTCACTCCATCATAGGCAGTAAATACCCTTGCAATTTCATCTTAGAAATATGACTTTACCGATAAATATCCTCCTGGAAATAACTATGGGACAATTCCCATAGTTACATTTATATAGAATTATAGAAAAAACTTATGCTTTTTATGATCGTTATGTTCTTGTCAGGAACTGTTTTTATCCCTACGCCATTTGTAGGTACTAACTATATATACACTTAGCTGAGAAATTGGAGAAGAGCTCTCCCGAAAAAAGGCTTTCACTTTCAGCTACAGGGGCGCAGCTTATTCATGATTTTAAACATGTAGATAATTCTGTTATTTTCCACTAGTCATTGCGAGAAGCTTTCTAGAATATCTGATTTCCTTACAATATTCATAAGAATTTATATCGCTGTAAAATTTACGTTCAACCTTGTATACTAAAAATTGCCTTATTAATTTTCAGTCGTTCCAAGGCAGTCAGGGGCGCGCATATCTCTTCAATTCAGTGTAAGTGATATTTTCAATATTATATAGACCTTCAATAAAGCGCATATAAAAATCAACTTGACAAGCATTTTAAAAAACTGCAGTTTTGGGAGACTTGACAAGAAACTCACTACCGTTAATATTATGGGTTTTTCCGTTAATATTTTAACACCATGGCACTTCCATTAGAGAAGCAACTAATGCTATATTTGAAGGCAATTGAACTATTAACTATATTCGAGAACATGAAGACTAGGTAGTAAATTAAGTGACAATGATACTCGCAAATCGATAAAGAGAAATTTTATTGTAGTTCAGCTAGTTACGACTAAACTTTTGACGAAATAAAAAAACAATGTCTAGTGTTCTGGCTTCACTTTAGAAACTTATTGTTGCACCATCTCAGGCCACAACGTCACTTAACATCTGGTGAGATTAAACGTTACAAAAAATGTAAATCGTTTTTTTTTTTTCAATGAAGCCATTCGGACCCACTACCAGTTCAAATATCGTCACTTGGAAAGTCTGCATTTGTTTAGCATTTTAAATGCCTAAATGACCAGCCTATCTAATGCTCCACAACATATTCTAAATAATACCCTTCGTCTATCCATCCAGCCATCTATTCAAGCGAAAGACGTTCACTTGTATACATTGGTCTCCTCAAAGATCTCCACAACTACAGGTCTTGCGCGACTCGCATCCAGCGGATTCCCGCGACCTTCATCAGGTAGTTGGTCCACCATGTACGGGGTCTATCAAAACCTAGCCATCGTATGTCACATTAACTGTAGACGTGTTAAATTTCGAACTAAATCCGCTTAAGTTTCCCATTTTAAAATACGTCTTCTATAATTTGATTATCCCAATTTTGATCGAACACTTAATTAACTATTACACAAAATGTATCGTTTATTATAATTAATTCCAGTGTGAACGTGGGATGCGGTCCGGCGGAAGAGAGAGTCCTACTAACAGGGTTGCACGCCGTCGCAGACATATACTGCGAGTGCTGCAAAACAATGTTAGGCTGGAAATACGTAAGTTCCTATATAAATTATCTCCAAATGTGTGTTAAAAAAATATCGCCTACTGAACGCCCCACAAAATGCGACAAATATTATATAAATCGCATCAGTGTCCGTTGGTCGTCAAAGTTTTAGGTCTTCTCTGTTGTAACTTATTGTCCAAATATTTAAAAAGATATAAAAAGCAAATAAAGTTGTAATCGTGTATGTAAGACTAATTATTAATTCAATTGGTTTTACGACTGACTAGGTTTCCCTGTTTTTCTTTCTCACGATTGATTACTAATTAAATGTAACATACGCTCAGGCCTGTTATACTTAAAGGGTTATGCAAAGGTGAAATAGCGAACTCCACCACCCACATTTCGACGAACTTAGTTCCGTCCCAGACGTGACAGAGGGCGAGACTGTCTCCATATCGGGCACAATTCCAGACTCCGGGATGGTACTGAGTAGAAAAACCCAATATCACTTGACCCGACCCTGGAATCGTGCCCGAGACCTCAGAACGACAGTCGTACTGTAATGCAACTGCTGTAATGCTAATTTCGCACAATTCGATGGGACATCTGACTTAGCGCTCCTATCATTGGCTTTAACTATTTCTTACTAAGATATTTCGGATTTAGTTATCCCAACGCGTTAGGCAAAAGATATTATAGCGCCTTTATTCGTCTACGGCCCTATCAGCCTATGTTTTTCATGAGCCAGGTTCAGTAGTATATTAAGCCAGTACGAAATTTGTATTTTAAGCAAATTTTAAAAATATAAAAATGGACTTGAAAGCGCTTTGGTAAATTTCTTTTGAATCCATTGTAGGTAAAATTGACAATAAAACATCTACACTGACGACCCTATCAAGCCGGTCCTGCCAAACACCCAATTACGTAACGAACACTAATAGTTAACAAAGAACCTGAAAACTGTAAACTCTATTTAAATATATGCTTTAAAAGAATAATAATACCAATGTTTACGATTATATTTACAGTTTGTATACTTTAACGAACTCTGATAACGAGTTACGCTGATAACCTACTAATGAGGTGACCTTCAGCGGGTGTGATATAACATGAGTCTTATCAAATTAGGAAGACTTTTAAATAAATTTTATGTTTTTAATTAATAAATAGTTCATTCGCGGCCAAAATGTGGTTGGAATACAATATATTTATTACCTCCTTTACTGATATAAAAATTATTGTATTAGAAATAAAGTAGAAAAAAAAGCAAAATTACAAACGAGATTCAACGTTATTTACATATATCGGAATGTCATGATCGACACACTAATATAATTATGCTGTGTAATTACTCTTCTTATGAGTGAATATAATTATTCCCATGGATAAAGAAGTGTAAATGGCACTGATTAATCTATATTACTCTGTTAGTATACAGTTAATTTTCCCTTCATGATATATCCCATAAACCGTATGGAAAAGCAAACTAAACTAATCCTTGAGGTTTTACTTAAATCCTGTGTAAAAGATACATCATCATTATTAAAGTTCCCCTAAAGTTTTCCACAATGACCTGTCTTACGCTACACGCGCATCCAACCGTTTCCCGTGACCATCATGAAGTCGTCGGTTCACCACGTTGGGTGGCCTACCCAAGCTGTCCAACACCATAAAACATGGAGACCAAAAGGTCATACAAGCAATAATTGCCCAAACCCAAACTATGAGGTAACTATGCGGACACGGACCTAGTTCTGCTCGGCTTGTTACGACCTTTAATTAAAAAAAAAATCAAGTAATAATTATGTATTTAATTAATTAATAATAACAAAATAAGTGCCTACAAAATAATTTAACATATAGATATAAAAAATTTAATAGAAGTAGATTTAAGCTCACATATGCGAAAGAAGATTACTAACTGCATAGCTGCTTGAATTGCTATTATAGGCAATTTTTTCCGACGCAAGTCGATTTAAATCTCCAATATAAAAAAGGTGCGGACCCAGAGTCTGCAGATAGTTTAATTTCAATAATAAAAAAAAAAAGCTGTCCAACAAACTGTTGACCCCATCGGGCAATCGGTTCTACGAACAATGTGCCCAGCCCACTTCCACTTTAGTTTAGCCATTCTTCGGACAATATCGGTTATTTTGGTTTATTTTTTTTTACACACTAGCTTAGCGCTTTGAACACAATATCACCTGATGTAAAGTGAGGATGTGGTCCAGGATGGTAAACACACTAAGCCTAGATACTGGTTCTCAAGTGCTGCTGCCGGAACACACCTATTGGTATTTGGCGACAGCTTCTTGAACTTGAGGGTTGTAGCTACCCAGGCGGGCATTGTTACAAAATGCCCTAACACCATGCTACGGTTTCGCCACGATGTTTTCCTTCACCGTAAGCTCAGACTGATTTTAGAGTTGGAAAGGAGGATTTGTACCCGCGTCCATTAATGCGGAATCCGGTCGCACTATCCACTGCGCCATCTCTGTAGATTCTCATTCCTGATTCGGTCACACAGTGAAACTCCGAACATTCATCATTGATAACACAAAATAGTCCAAGACTTTTATCTTGAGACACTGCGGTATTTCGGACGAGAAGATTCTGCGTTTCTTGTAGTTTTATACAAAATTATTTCGAAATTGGGCAGTGACGTCTAATTTTGACCCTGTACCCCGAATCCCTACCGGTAGCGGCCCAGAATGTATTCCCATCCCCCAACTAGTGAATCTTTAGTGCACCCTTTTAATTTTTTTAAGCCTAAATGGCTTACGTAAGGTACAGATAGGGTTAGTTTAGCTAGTAAGAATTTCGTAACAATCCTAGCCGAGGTTCGTACCGGTGATGCCCATATGTAACTTACTATTTTCCGAACAGGCGCACAAAACGCTCGCCACAAAACTCGAGTCAAGCTATCAATGCTTCAAAATTTGTGTATGTAAATTGATTTACCATTTTTTTGTTTTTTTTTTCCAGGAACACGCGTTCGAATCGAGTCAGAAATACAAAGAGGGCAAGTTCATAATAGAGCTAGCTCATATGGTCAAGGAGAACGGTTGGGACTAGGAGGCGGTCGTTGCGCGCCAAACGGTACGCGAGTGATGAAACGAAATGGCGGTGTTGGACTTTACAAGCCCCGGACGTATAAGTGCTGTTGTGATATTAAACGGTGGGAGCAATGCTGGCGCGTCAATTACCCCTCTCCCCCCGCTACCCCCTATCTTCTAACAAATACACACCATGAGTGTTCCTTTACGGCCATAAACTCAGCTATAGGGCCTTAGGCCGATGTTGAACTCAACTGGTTATAAATAAAGAGCGAATTGGGTACTTAGGGCCGGTGTGAATCGAAATGCTTTCCAATTAACAATCAATAACCGACTTTAAGGTAATTTAAATAAGAATGACTTTTAAATTAATACATACTCTGTAATGTTTTTTAAACAAACTAAGTTTTTAGCGTGCGTTGCATGTTTTGTTTAAAAATACTGTTTCGTTTCCCTTATTTAGAGGCTAATGAAGTTGATAATTATTATTCTTTGTTTTTTTTTTTTGTGTGTTATTTGCCAACTGGTTTGCGTTTCGTTTCTGCGCCAGTCCTAAATTCGCGTATACTTATGAAGTATTGAACATTTTTAAAGTTCGAGTTACGAATTCGAAGTATTTTGTGTAAAATAGAAATGTTAATCGTGATTTCTTTAATAAATCGATGAGTTAAATGTAACATTAAAATATATTACTTTCACCTAAGTAATTGTTATTTGATAAATCACTCGTGTTTGCCGCGAAAACTTTGCTATGTTGGAAAGTTAATTATTCACATTTCAAACCATTTTTCGACATAAACGATGCATTTATAAACTGTGAGAGTTTGGAACTATTTCAAACGTTGTTTTTTTGTTGGGAGTTTTTGTGGGAATTTTATTCTGTCATGCCATATTTATTCTTTATCCATAAATTACTATATTATGTAATTTTTGGTGAAATATCAATTGATACAGTTTCGTTATTGCGCACATGTATTCTATAAATGATAATACGAAACATAAAATAAGAAGTTTTTCCCTCAAAAACGCCATGAACTATTCTAACACAGAGCGTACATTTTGTGCAACGAAATAACAAAATAAATAACTCGTATACATGACCGTAATAAATTATTTCCGCTAGTCTTTTTTGGATCTCGTGCAATCAAACTCTCTTTGTTTATAAAAGTATATTTTACGTTAGAAAAATTTCGGCAAAATATGATAATATTTCGAACATTGATCATTTCTCTCATGAAGCACGACATAGATATATACTCTCATCGATATTTCCAGTCATATTTCTAATTGACAAAACCGTTGCGCGTTTTATATACAGACCAGAGACATCGCCTTATGTGCTCGACTAAGTTTTTTGTAAATGTTTTTTTTTAGCGCTTCGGCTCCTTAATTAAAGCACCGTCAGTCAACGTGTAATTTTATTAAATGTTATAATTATTTAAGTAATCGATCTCAACAGGCCCGAGTTTACGGGCCATGGGCTTAAAGATCCGAAAATCGAATCAATTAAAACCGTCGACGATTACAAATGTTGCCAGTTGCCGTAGTAGGTACATGGAAATTATTTGTAAATTCTTCTAAATTTTTCATAAAGTTGTAAAACAAACCGAAATTATAAAATATAATTTTACGTTTATTGTATTCTTATTAATGTTTTTGAATTTAATTTAATCGTTTAAATTAGCAAATTATAAAGTTTTCGTTTTACAGTTTTCGGTCAAAAAAGTTTCCGAGTTTTATACACGTCTGTCGGCAACACTGGTAAAAATCGATGGTTTCAATTGACAGCTTCAAGGATCCATTTAGAGTTAAATTGATTTTTGAACGTTTTAGGTTAAGCGCCGCCGCATTCACTTACGTAAATAGGGGCAGCGGCAACAGTACATATAGTAAATCGATTTTAGTTTATACAATATGTACACATTTATATATCGTGTAGTGATGTGTAACGCATTAAGAGAACACTAATACTTTCTCTTGTCCCCTTTAACCTGTGATAAGTATGTTAGTATAGATTTGAATTTCTTCAACGATGTCTATCGAGAAATTGCTCAGTTTCCGATAAATATATATATTATATATGTTCCTAATTATTATTTCAGCTGTATACTTCGCTTAATTCACAATATTCGATAGCGATCGCTTACTTTAAATGTGAAGTAAGTATATTTTTTTTATTTGCGCCTGACTAGTGATGTGTTTTTAGTTTATAATTTTAGTGTAATCGACTATTCCACGTTTATCGGTATCAAGATACAGCTGATAAGAAAAAATATGGAATGGACTTCTTATTTCTACGATTAGGTAATTATTGTTTGTAGTTCGTACGAAATGATGAGAATGAGGTGATAATTTTATATCGAAGAGTGATAAAAGTTAGAGGGGGTTTTATTATACATTTATTATTTCCATTAAACTGTAAAACGAAATTTTAGTAAGTATTTTTTTTTTTTTTGTGATATCATTTATTTAGGAAATATGGTATTAATTTTGTATAAATAGAAATCGGTATTTGAGAGGTATATAATTGTGTATACGGATTTCCTTGCGACGAATATACGCGTGATTTTAATACGTTTCAGCTTTAGCTATATATAAATATGGAAAGATGGTGTTTTTTTTTTCTTCTTCTTTGTTGTATAGTCATTGACGAGTTTTCTTTCATGATATCGACAGCAAAAAAAAAACGGTTAATATTTTTTTACCTCAAATTTGCTTTGACTAGATTTCATGATGACTCTTATCATATCGCATACTGAACATTAAAAAAAACTTATCATTTTTTTTAAGCAATGTAATTACTTTCGTTTTACTATAAATTAAAGGTCATTCGTTTATAACATTACTAATTTTAATTCATGAAAATTTGACGTCCGTATACAATATATATATATTTAATGATATTCAAATATTTATCGTATGGTGTATGTACGTAATTCTACTTTAGCATAAACCGAATGCATATAAAAAAAGTTCATAAACTGCCAATATTATATATAAATGGTAGCAAATAAAAAAGTAATTTCGAACCGCTTGATATGTAAAATGAAGGTGCTCCGACATAACAGCCAGCGAACTAAATAAAAATATTATATAATATATAAAGACTAATAAAATAAAAATTGGGTAAATTCAGGCTTCAGGGTAAATTTAATTATTTTTATGTCTCTCTGTGCGTAAAATTTTACACACGCATATAAATTTTTTGTGTGTGTGTGTGTTCCGTATAAAGGAAAATTACGTGATTATGTCTCGGAGTTATTTCGTAAACTGTTCTGTGGGAGATGATCGCCTTTATTATCAATATAGATATGTTTTTCAGTGCGTCTGTAAACCGACTCGACTTTTAACGCTTTGCAATTATGTATTAGTCTATGTCGTAACAAGTCAGTCGGTATTTATAAGGCGTTTTGATCGTAATATTTATTTTATTGTTTGTAAAATTAAAGACGTATTTGTGATGAAACGAATTTCATTTTGGGACTTCAATGCTTCTGGAATTTTAACTTAAAATTTGGTAAGAACTATTCAATCTATTTTGACACAATATTTCAGTCATCTGTGAGATCGTAGCAAATTTCTCTGTTCACTCAAATACAGATTACAGTGCTATATAGGAATTACTTTGCGGGGTTAGTTTTGATACAATTAATTTCATCGTAGAAATATTTGGAGAAAAAAAATTTTTTTTTTTTTTTTCAATTATATATTTTTTTCTGTATTTACAAATGCGTCTTTATATCACACACATTAAATATTATTAATCGGCAAAGAATAAAAATAAGTGCGCCAATGCTAGTTATCACTTTGCTTTTATGTAATCTATTATTAGCGATAGGTTACAGATGCACAATGTTCAAATTATTATTTTTTTTTTTGTAAGAGAGGCTGTTACGATTTAGATAACCACATATAGAAAACAGTAAATATTTTAAATGTATGAATAATATCGCATGAATTTGTAAGGGAAGGGTAAGGAGAGAGCCAAATTTTCAGTGTTTCATTTTAGACACGTTATAATCATGGATAACGGGTATCAAATGCAAATATAAATTGTGCCTCTCCTTCTTTGTCTCGCCTCCATAAAAATTCTGCATACGTTTAAATCAACAATGCAAATTTTATTGAGTTGAGTACAGTACTTTAAAAAATTTTAATTTGATCTTTTCAAAATCAGTTAGTGACGATACTACAAAAAATTAAAATATATATTATTATATCTTGAATAGTGAGAGGAAATTAAATTAAATGAAGCTGGATGATTCCGTGGGGCGTAAAGTATTTTTCTACTCGATCGTATAGGGGTGATGCTATTTGATATTTTTGGACCATTGTTAAGATAGTTACGAACAGTATTCCCGGTGTGAATATGAACGGTTTATATCGTTGTCAACGTTTTAGACAAGAAACAAACGCTTGTTCTATCTCTTTCCAATGCACTCATTCATTGCACACGTGTTATTTCTAAGAGATGATAATATCATGATACAAATCTGTCAGTCATTTACAATAAATACGGTTTAGTGAATAGGCGTTATTAATAAAGGTAGTTTTTTTTTAAATACGAGATATTATTATAATGAAGCTTTAAATGTTATATGTTTAAAATAATAAATCCGACTATGGATCGCCATTATTAAATATCGGATTTCACTTTCGATTGCTCAAGTGTCGGAAATCTGACAACTTTTGTTATCTATATCTTTATTCCGTCGAAAACAAACGATATCAAATGAATCTTTTAAAGACATCTCTTAGAAATACAAAGATGGCGGCGAGCGATTATATTTTTGTCGGCATCGATGGATACTGCCCTTCGATATATTTGTGATAATCCGTAGCGAAGTATTTTATATAAGACCAATAATTTGTTGTAGGGTAGATTTTTCACTTACGCAAGTGTAATTAGTGACGTAGCATATATCGAGTTATAAAAGTGAGAGTGAGCGGGGAACTGTATATAAATATAACCTATAATACGTTACTAAAAAGAGGCGTTGGGATATTTTAGGTGTAAGATTATTGAGGTGGTTAGAAAAAGAGCTATTAGAAGCAAGTAATGTTCTGCTTTTAAAATAACCCACTTAACTATAATGGTCGTCAATAAAAATATAACTGTCTCGTCCCACAAACATAGATCTTGTTAATGTTCACTTGACCGATTTATGAACGTATATGCGTGCATTTTAATATACAACCTATGTATGTATATTGTATATTTTTAAGATATCCCGGTCGCGTATCAGAAAGCCGCTTAATATTTTTGTATTTCCTTAGAGTATGTAATAATAATAATATAATTAAAAAAAATACATGATAAAATTTCGTGGTGTCTTCTAATCAATTGTGTACGCGTTATGCTATTACATAAGTATTTCGTAAACATTTGGTCGAAATAATAAGTGCGTAATAAAACACTTTTTTTTTGTAATAAAAGTTATTTTATTTCCTTTCCTATTTTTATCTCATAAGGAACTGAAGTTCAAATGTGAACACAACATTCGTACAATATCATAGGATGGATAAAACTATTACAGTGGGAAAGAGATAAAAATAATGAGAACGTAGTTTTTTGAGTGTAGAAATATTATTTTATTATAACCCACATCTCTGTGCTTCCACTAAAAACTACGATTTGTATAGTTTTTTATGACATAAAAAAATTATATATATTATATTTATGAAAAAAAAAAAAAAGAACCAGATCGAGTTTCTCGCCTGCGCTCTTCTCGACTGGGTTGTTTTCCGAACCGGTGGTAGTGTTTTAGACGTTCATAAGCGCCTTCTTAGGGCCTAAATTGAATAAATAAATTTTGATTTTGATATGTTTTTTTTTTCGAACCTAGCTAATGCTGTTGTCCGGAAGGGCCTTAACAGCTTCACCGAACTTTGGGAGCTAGTGCTGAAGGCACTCGGCCGCAAATTCTCTTTGTGCTATACTATACTTGTTCTCGATGAAGCGTGCACCAACTATAGTGTGTAGATAAACCAATATTTTCATCTCTTTCTCGCTTTCTCATATCTGTTTCATAAATAAACTAGAGCTCGCGAAGTTGGACGAAGTGAATACGATACTTGGCACTTGCTTCGCCTCGTCTCAGGTGGCTTTCAAATGCTGTCGATTTTTGCACTCGTAAGTTTCATGAAGTTCTACACGAACCGTCTGATTACACTACTCGACTCACTTTGGTTTACATTTACAAAATACGCGCTTAGTTATAAAACGCGAGAGAGTACATTGCAATGACAGCTATCACTTTAACCTTACCTATTGTACTAACGAACAGGCGTCGGCGAATAAGCTCCTCGCGAGGTTATACGACTATGTAGTTACATACTTCGGTCAACTTCTAGAAGTTTGCGGACAGCATAATGTACTATAAGGTACTAATTATGAAATAATGCATACCAATTTTTTTTTACTACTATTATATTTATATGGCAATTTAATAAATGTGTTGGTTATGAAAGTAACGAAACACAGGAGTTACACCTGCAACAAACTTCGGGTCGATTTACCCCTTGAGCACTAACCTGACGTTTAAGCCAGGCTTCCATTGTTTTCCTATTGTCTCATTTTGAGTCTATAATGAGTCGGAGCTTTTGGTGAAGGAAAACTTTGTGATAAAATATTAAAATGGTGGGTGCATTTTTTAAGACCCACGTTACAGCTACCGCCAACTTTAGTAATAAAAAATATATCGCCATGCACTGCATTCAGCAGCATCATTTGAGAGTCCAGTGTGAAATGTCACACATGAAAATGCTTAGCTAGGTACCGTAACTTGGTCCTATTTTGCACCAAAAATGGCTCCAACAGTTACATTTATTTATTTTACTTTTTAAATATTGCCTAAATTATTTGTGTGATGTATTGTATGTACAATACAACTATTGCAGTTTAACTTAACAAGTAATCATTATTGTATTAAGGAAACCTCATTTACATTTACACATCAATGACGTCAATTATATAAGTGCTTCAGTGTTGCAACAGTTAATAAGTTTCATTAAAAAAATTCCACACATATTTTAAAAGGTATTAGATATAATTGTGAACCGGTATAGGGTAAAAATAGGACCAAAGCAAAGATGGACGTACTGTGTGAAAGTTTATATATGCTTAGAAAGAGAGTGACTGAATCATATCTACATATGATCTTAAATAGAGATGAATGGAAGAGGAAAACCTGTTGCGCCGACCCCAAATAAAAATGGGTTAAAGGAAGGAGGGAGTCGATGATTTTAAAATGCAATATTTCTATTTTCTCTGTACAATTTTAATATAATAAATGAATTTGTCTTTTATTACTATTGGAATATTCTTACATAACAACATTATGTAGGTCAAACTCCTAGCTCAATAGACATTAATTTTTCTTTCCACTCTACGTACTATCATGCGTACGTTTCGTGCGTGATTGTATTATATTACAGGTAATTCAGTCCCTTTCAAACAATGCCTTGATTACTAATCAGTCCAAAAAAAACAATGTAAAAGGTATTTTTTTATAATCTGTTGTCCTTTAGAACTTTCATAGACAAATCACAAGAACGTTTATAGTGTTTAATATTAGGAATACGATTACCCACTTAAAATATATCACACAGGAAATTTATTCTTCCTTAACCAATAAAACACGTTACATATAATTGCCATCTTTATTTGTCTTGTAAAAATAACGCTTACTGAAATTTTCATATCAACAGTTATTAATAAAAACCTCTAAATAAATGTAAATAAATTTATTTTCAAGAGGTAATGGTTTTGTTTTGTTTTTTGAGGTTGGCAAATTAAGACGTCATAAAAAACTTATTATACATTACCTATATTTTAAAATGTAGAACAACAAATCTATTCCCATTTTAATAGAAACAAAAAACTAAAAATATACGTGCACATATATGTATGTATTTGCAATTTAACAAGTACCTACGGTTGATGGATGCAATAAGCTGCTAGCAGGGGATAAAAAAAACCCCGGAACGACGGACGATGCGGCAACACTCATCGTTTAAAAGGACGTGCGGGCGGCGTTTATTCCATACAAAATAAATATTTTTATACTATATATTATATATCCATCACCGCCATGTTCGTACGTTTTGATTTTTCCCATAAATAAATTATTTATTTTATTACATTCATAGACACACATATTAACGGATAAACCAAACTATATTACATTGCTACATATACAAAATTTCTAGTTTAAACTAGCTAATAATATTTTTGTAATTTCTTTGAGTTACGTCAGATTATCACCGTAAATATAACTTTGAGACAGAAGATTCACTCTGCGTATGCGCATAGGAATTGGAGCATTAACTAGTCAGTAAGTGCGCGCTCGCGGCTCGGACAGCAGCGTAGGTTTGCGTCGCTTCATAATATATCCGTTGGGTACGCACATATTCAGAGCGACAAAAATATCAGGTTGATGTATTGTCCCTCGCAATGCTTTAATTACATACATAATTAATACGACGTCTCTTTACATTCAACCGATAATAGCCGACCATACCATACCATTATAGAAACGTAAGAGCCTTCGAAAAGAGAAATTACCCGATTTTTGTCGTAACTTTCAGACGTCCGTCAAACAAATTTTACGAATAAAAACACAAAAAAAGCAAAGCGTACAGAGACAGGCAAAGAATTTATATCATTAAAAGAGAAATTAAAATTGGAGGAGGAAACGGGAATACGATGTGACGATTAACAGTTATGTTACAGAGCGGATCATTACGTGAACGATAGTGATGTCTGGAATTAACCCACATCTCTGTGCGCACCCGCTAACATTAGCTAAGACTATTATTTGTATAATTTTTTTTATATGACAAAAAAAAATGATATATATTATATTTATTTTTAAAAAAGAACCAGATCGAGTTTCTTGCCTACGCTCTTCTCTACTGGGTTGTTTTCCGAACCGGTGGTAGAGTTTTAGACGTTCATAAGCGTCTTCTTAGGGCCTAAATTGAATAAAGTTTTTTTTTAATTTTGATTTGATTTTGTTAACGGATTAACCTATTCTTCAAATTTATCGCCGACCTAATATCCTCTTGGCTCAATTATTAAAACGGTCAGTGTTTAAATGTTCGCAAACGAGCGGTTATGCCATTTCAGGCCAACCGATTAATTATGTTTTTCAGTGCAGATCAATCAACGTTTTATGGTCTACTCTTAAATGAGGCAGTAAATATTAACCAATAAACATCCCGATCACACGTGTTCGATCAACTTTTTAATAATCGACTTAATATCTGTTTGACACTCGAACGACAAGTCATTTCATATTCAACCGGCAATTGTTCTGTTTTTATTGGATCACTACGGAATCTTCAGACGAGACGTTATCAGATATTATAAAACTGATTCCCCCCCCCCTTGGTCCGGATCCTTCAAATCATTAGTACCGTCCGTTTTAAGTTTCGCATCGATTTCGTAAAACAGCTGAGCTGCCTCTTTCACTTCGCTCGATGGTAGCATCGGCAGTTTTTGAAAGAACATCTATACAAATAAAAATACCGTGTAACGGCATCTGCCCACGATGAACACGGAAACTAACCAATCGATCATAATGCAATTTTGTGCACACCGTGTATGAATTGTTCCAACTTAAAATATACGATGGTTTATGGCTATATCTGTAATGACCTCGATGTTTATCTATTACACATCAAATGGCACGAAATAAAAACCAAAAAGAATGGTCCTTGCAATGGTGTAACTATACCGTCTGAAGCCCGTGGCAAATTCATTGGATGAGGCTCTCAATAAAAATCGTAAAGTAATCACGAAAGCGTTTAAATCTTTAATTGTATTAATAATTTTTAATTAATTTTGTTACAAATATTAGAATAGATTCGAATCCGAATCCGTTCCGAACCGTTCTTCTCTTCTCTTCTCGATCGAGTTGTTTTCCCAACCGGTGGTAGTTTTTTGACGCGCCTTTTCAGGGCCCAAATTGAATAAATCTTTTTTTTATTTTGAATCGGAGCCCGTGGCATTTTGCCAGCTTTACCACCCTATAGTTACGTACGCAACTACGACGCAAGTTCAGTGACCTGTACCAACTTACCAGTATACGAAACACTTATGCCACAACGGGCACTTTTGTAGGTTACTAAATTGTGAGTAGAATTCAATTAAAATGAGTTAATAAGATGATGAAAAAGGAACTTAAATTAATTTTACCTCAGGTAAATCTTCTTAACATCTACTGTAAACTAGTTTTGAAGTTTCTAAAATTCTTACCACGTCCTAAAAGCACCCAAAAGTTTAAGAGAATTAAAAAATAAATTTGAAAACACTTCTCTTTTTCAATTAGACCTACTCAAACTATCTGGTACTTGTTGTCAAAAAACGTTTGGCAACCCTGACTATAGTCTATACATTAATCTCTGGTCTATATTATTACATTTTGGGTATGTTGTACGTGTCAGCTTTAGTTAACATGCTTTAGCATCTCTAGTAAGTCTGTGTAGTTAACCGACCTATACGCATAAATAGAGGCGCCTGTAGACCTTATGCGCCCTCTAGAGGGCACGCGGTCAAAATGAAATACAGTAATATTTTCAAACGACAATTCGGATGCAATATTTAATGTCGGGAAGCAATGTTAACTTTTACCGCGCCCTGTGTCGGCCGTAACACGGGCGTAGTGTCTTTGAAAGACTTGACGCCCCGAGTGACGCATCTATGTATGTGTCGCGAGCAGCACTCGACGCACCCTAAACCCTGCGTCCGTATACGCTGCACACCTTGCACTATAGGTAAAGACGCCTCTGCGCATAAATCAGCTATAATTTTATTATAAAAAAAATGTATGGATAAGACATAATTTTCTTATTATTTGTCCATAAATAACTAAAAATAGTGTCTTTAGACAAGGAACACTGAATATATATTTACAAAACGAAATCTATTGTAAAAAGAGAAAACTTTACCTATCTCGAACGTAATAAAGAAAAAAACACACAAGGCATTTCGTAATACACAATATTCTAGCAACATTTTTAACTATATGGCAACTCTATACAAAAAAGTATTTGTAAGTATATCAACGTGATCTAGTTGCTATATAAATTTATTTTAATTTCAAAATTATATATGTAAAATCACTTTTTATTAAGACTATTATATAAACACCGCGTCACCTTGAACCCCTTGCAAATTGTCGGTTTTTAGCGAGATTAGAAATATTATTTTTATATCGATAACCCATTTTTAGAGATCTTATGATACAGAATAACAGTTGTCACTATGCATCAAGTTTTATATTATTTTCCCGTTTAAAGCCGATACCGTTATACTTGATTTTTGTTAACTACTATTTCTAACTGTTTTTACTGGTAACACAAAAGCTCTCAATGGCAACTAAACATACGATATTCGGCTAAAAAAACTTTAATCAGTACTTTCCAGAACTAGTGACATTAATGTCAAATTTGACAGCTATCATTCTGATCAAGCTATTTTATATGTAGGTCGGCAACTTAGCTAATGGGTTTATTCAAATTCTACCTATCGACTATTCGACCTAAAAACAGGTAAAAAAAAATGTATCACTGTCAAGGATAATTGAATCGTCCAAAATAAACGCTGTCACATCCAATTCAGGTTTAGTATATTTTATTGTTTAGTTTAAATTGAAGTTAATTTCGAAACGAAGTTCCGTTTCCGATAAGCTGAAATTACTCAGACACGCTTTCTCAGGTAGCGTTTAACAAACGAGGTTTTTTTTGGCTTTCATATAGATTGAAAATTAAGTCGTAGATATTAAAAATGTATATTTTTTTTTCATCAAAAAAATAGGTATATTTTAGGCGAGTGATTTGTTCGATATTAATAGAAATAAAACGCTTACAAGTTCTTTATTCACAAACAGATGTAGTTAAAAAAAATATCAATAGAAATTCATATCGTGTGTTTGTTGATAACATTTTTTTTTTAAATAGTCAATGGAACATCTGTTAAATTCGTTTACGTGACAGCTGTCATTTTCTGCTGTTGGGAGTAATTTAACTGGGAACCCTACTGGCATCTTTTCAGGAAATCCGCAAAGTCTTCAGATGAGACGTTATCAGGCACAATTAACTCATCCTCCTGGTGTCCACCGGCCGGATCCTCCTCATCGTCAGTATCGTTCCTGTTAAGTTTCGAATCGGTTCTGAAGACAAGCTTTGCGGCCTGTTTCACTTCGCTCGATGACAGCATCGGTAGTTTCTTGAAGAACATCTAAACCCGAATAAAATCAATCGTATCACGATGTTTTTTTTTTCGCGATAAACTCCTAAACTAATCACACAATCAAAATGAAATTAAACGCAATCTTAAAAGATATGGTGGTTTTTACCTGGAATTAAAATAAAACATAACCTAAAATAATAACAAAATAACAGTGGGTGTCAGTTTTTTTTTTGTAACACAGTATAGGATCAGTGCTCTGACTACAATCTCCCCTGAAGTTAAGTGACGATGTGGTGTAAGTTGTGGTAAACACACTATGTCTACAGGTACAGTAATACCCCGCTTTACGCGAGGGCTACGTTCCGAAGCGACGCGGTGCTTGCGAAAGCCACCCCGTGTCGCCCCCATCCCAAATGCGTCGGACGGCCCCGGGGGGTTTTAGAGGATATTTCCGGGCGCTACGCGCCCGGGCGAGTCCCGCACTGGTGCGGAGAAATCCCTCCGCACCCCCTTACCCATTGCATTGGGGGACTTCGGTCTCACTAATGCAATGGGTAAGGGTAGTTCGTAAATGCATTTCCCCCCGACAAAAAAAACTGAAATTCGCGTATATCGAGGTTTATGATTAAACATAGTCAAAATTTAATACAAAAAAATACAAATAATTTTAATCAATCACTTTAATTCTAAGAACACTTTATGCAATACATACTCTTAGTTTTTACGGAAAAAAATACATCTATTGTCTTTACATTATGTTTATACGCACTCTTTCGCGTAATGCGAGGCATTTGAGCGCGGAATTTCAAATCCGCGTTATAGTGAAACCGCGCGTAACGGGGTCGCGCTAAGCGGGGTATTACTGTACTGGTTCTCAAGTGATGCATTATTTATACCTCAACGCCCTGGGCAATATAAAATAAAATGCCGCCTCTGGGCCAATAAAACCGGCGGCCAATTATCGCATTTTGCATAAAAATGGATAAAGCTCGATATGCCATTCTTAACCTTTTCAGGACCATAAGATATCGGAGAGTAAATATTACTATTCAATTGTTTATTTTTTTAAACGTAGAGTATATATGAAAATGCGTAAATACATTCCTCCACTTAAAAAGAGGTGTAAATGTTAGAAACTATAGCTTATTTAGAATTTTGTGGGGAAATTTTAAAGTCAAATAATATTATAATTAAATATACAGTCACCAATATTCCACTGGGGAAAAATGTTTCCCTTGGTCGTGAAAGGGTTAAATAAATAAAATGGCGCGTTTATTGTTTACGTTTTTAAATCAAAACTCAGAATAAATATTCATATGTAATCGACTTTATATTGGACATTTAAAAATAAGAAATAATGCGTCTTCGATCGTTGTAATTTGCAAGTTTTACATTAACTTCTTCACTTCATACTTTACGTCATATTGAACTTCAGGTGAGAATTAAGAGGACATGTGGCGGTAACAGATTTGAAATGTAGGTATTTCAAAAACCTATTGCACCCAACAAAAAAAAAGTTATCAGACAACTGCAGCTCGTGCTGATTTTACCCATGCAAAATAAACGAAAACATCACCAAGTATTGTACCCTGTTTTCCCCTCCAAAACTGAACCGATTTTTAATTTCAGTCACTTTGGCTATGTCTCTAAGTTTTGCTTTTTTATATTATATTTAGTAAAAGAAATTGATGAACGTCTGTCAAGGTTTTCTAACTTGAGGGTGGTAGCTACACACGCGGACTTGCCCTTTTTTTTTTTTTGTCGGGGGGAAATGCATTTACGCACTACCCTTACCCGCGGACATGCCCTACCACCGTGCTATGGTTCCTCAACTGAAAACTCGAACGATTTCAGAGTTGGATAAGTGGGTTCGAACCCGCGTCCATTGACGCGGAATCCGACCTTACTATCCACTGCACCATCATCGCTTCAAGGACAACAACATAACAAAGATGAAAGGGCTATATGTAAACATTAAAAAAAAATCACAGCACCTTTCGTGTCATAATCACCAAGCCGTGTTCGTCCTTCATGTGCGTCTTCAACAACGACATACGCGTGAAACTGAAAAATCCATCACGTAACAAAATAAAAACACATCGCTCGAAAGCAGAACAAATGGGAGAAACGAACCGTATGAAATAAAAAAAACCGAATTATTAAAAAAAAAAAAAATTGAAGTCAAAAACCGTCTTAGATACCCCAAGTAACATTTAGATAATTGGTGTTTAGGGCATCCGTTAATTACGTAAGACGTTAATGGGGAAAGGGGTTGAGAGGAATCTCAGCAATCTCATCTAGCGGAGAGAGGGGATCTCGGTAAATCTCACGGGAATACAGTAGAACCTCGATAAGTTAAAGTCCGAGGGGAACACAAAATATTTTAAGTTATAGAGGTTTTAAGTTATCAAGGGTCTATGTTAGGAATAGGTTAAATTTATTGTTTAAAAAAAAATTAAAAGTGAAAAAACCGTCTTAGTTACCCCAAGAAACATTTAGATAATTGGTGTAAAGGGCATTCGTTAATTACGTAAGACGTTAATGGGGAAAGGGGTTGAGAGGAATCTCAGCAATCTCATCTAGGGGAGAGAGGGGATCTCGGTAAATCTCACGGGAATACAGTAGAACCTCGATAAGTTAAAGTCCGAGGGGAACACAAAATATTTTAAGTTATAGAGGTTTTAAGTTATCAAGGGTCTATGTTAGGGATAGGTTATAATATTTAGAGAGATGGGCGAAGAGGTGGGGGGGGGGGGATCTTCTCCTCCCCAACCTCTTTGGGCGGTTTTGGACGTGGCCCATTGGGCTTACCGCAGGGGGCGACGCGGAGAATGCCCTGCCTATCCCGTATCGTCCCCATCCCAAATGCGGTGGGCGGCTCCGGGGGGTTTTAGTGGGTATTTTCGGGCGCGGAGATATCCCTCCGCACCCCCTTACCCATTGCATTGGGGGACTCTGGTCTCACTAATGCAATGGGTAAGGGTAGTGTGTAAATGCATTTCCCCCCGTCAAAAAAAAAAAAGGGATAGGTTATAATATAGAGGTAAGTATGTATGTATGTACCCTTGTTCCTATTTTTAATCGAATGCGTCAGAAGGATTGGCTCAATAAAATACAGACATTTAAATAATCATATTTAATTATTCAGATTGCACGTTGCAGGTTTAGTCTACTTAAAAAAGTCTGTGATTTTGTTTTGTTTAAAACAATTAACACTTTCTAAATCGATTTGATTTTCAATGACAAATAGAGAGGAGAATACATTATCTTTTATGTTGTTACATTGCTCTATAAATGATCGTAGAGTTGTTTAAAGCTCTTTTTGCTTCGTCGATTGATACGCTTGTAGATGGCGTTTGTGGCTCGTTTATGTCATAAGAGGTTGTGGAAACATTTCTTTAAGAGTTACTGAGGGCCAATACAGAGATTACTTATTTAAGTTAAAGAGGTTGCGTATTTTAAGTTAGGGCTCTGATGGGAAGCAGGGGGCGACGCGGTGCTTGCGGAAGCCACCCCGTGTCGCCCCCAT
Organism: Samia ricini; assembly: GCA_014132275.2. Lineage (NCBI taxonomy): Eukaryota > Metazoa > Arthropoda > Insecta > Lepidoptera > Saturniidae > Samia > Samia ricini. Next base: position 3,009,087 of record AP028164.1, on the reverse strand, counting down.
CCCAAATGCAGCGGACGGCCCCGGGGGGTTTTAGTGGGTATTGCCGGGCGCTTCACGCCCGGGCGAGTCCCACACTGGCACGGAGTTCGTCCCTCCGTGCCCCCTTACCCATTGTATTGGGGGACTTCGGTCTCACTAATACAATGGGTAAGGGTAGAGCGTAAATGCATTTCCCCCCGGCAAAAAAAAAAGGGGGCTCTGATGGGAAGGGAACATATTATTTTTTGAAGTTATAGAGGTTTTTAAGTTACCGAGGTTTGAGTTATCGAGGTTCTACTGTATTTACTTCTCAAATAACTATGATAAAATGCGAGCGTCACAAACCAACGCAGTAGCGCTATGACCGTTTAGATTAGAATCGGTTTTAGTGACTTGATCGGACCGATGTTGAAGGAGAATGTGATTTTATTGAAAACGGATATATTGGTCCCAGTAGGTATTAGAAAAATTGCTTAAACACCTCACGTAATTAATGGACCCCCACCCCCTAATGTTTTTTTTTAATTATTTAAATTAAACTATCTACAGACTCTGGGTCCGCACCTTTTTTTTATATAGGAGATTTAAATCGACTTGCGTCGGAAAAAATTGCCTATAATAGCAATTCAAGCAGCTATGCAGTTAGTAATCTTCTTTCGCATATGTGAGCTTAAATCTACTTCTATTAAATGTTTTATATCTATATGTTACATTATTTTGTAGACACTTATTTTGTTATTATTAATTGATTAATTACATAATTATTACTTGAAAAATTTTTTTTTTTGTTAAAAGTCCCTAATGTTAAAAGTCATTAGTTCCAGGTATCCCCCCTCCATACACTGTCCTCACACGGAGACACCGTCGCGAACTCAGTCGCATCCCATCTAAATCAAAAAGCTATAAATTAAACAGCGGAACAATTTTTAATGAATTTCCAATCCGGTTACCGTTCTTCCACGACGCCAGATGAGAGAGATCGCGTACCACTTGATAACCTAGGAATTTATTAAAACCAAACATAATAAACAACTATATGCCAATGGTTATGCACAAATGCGTACCGTTTGGGGCATATCTCGCATGCGCACGGCGGCGGTAGGTTCCTATGCACCCTGTCCACGTGCAGCTTCAGCGCCGCTCTCTGAGCGTAACGGCGCCCGCACTCGTCGCAACCGAACTTACGCTGTGCTGAACACCAAAAAAAAAAAAAAACACACGCATTCAATCTAGACTTTCCGATATTTGAGAAATGTAAACAACTCGAAATACAACGAAAATCCTAATGAGAAACACATTTTCAACCTCAATACTGTAATCATTCCCAAAATATTGTAACAGATTATATACGTTTAACATTTATCATACTCTCATCTATATTCACCACTTAATCACGCTATCATCTATGTTCACCGCTTAATCATGATGGTATCTATATTCACCTCTCAACAATGCTATAATCTATGTTCACCGCTTAATCATGATGGTATCTATATTCACCTCTCAATGACGCTATCATCTATGTTCACCGCTTAACCATGATGGTATCTATATTCACCTCTTAATCACGCTATCATCTATGTTCACCACTTAACCATGATGGTATCTATATTCACCTCTTAATCACGCTATCATCTATGTTCACCACTTAACCATGATGGTATCTATATTCACCTCTTAATCACGCTATCATCTATGTTCACCACTTAACCATGATGGTATCTATATTCACCTCTTAATCACGCTATCATCTATGTTCACCACTTAACCATGATGGTATCTATATTCACCTCTTAATCACGCTATCATCTATGTTCACCGCTTAACCATGATAGTATCTATATTAACCTCTTAATCACGCTATCATCTATACTCACCGCTTAATCATGATGGTATCTATATTCACCTCTTAATCACGCTATCATCTATGTTCACCTCTTAATCATAATGGTATCTATATTAACCTCTAAATCACGCATCATCTATGTTCACCACTTAACCATGATGGTATCTATATTCACCTCTTAATCACGCTATCATCTATGTTCACCGCTTAATCATAATGGTATCTATATTAACCTCTAAATCACGCATCATCTATGTTCACCACTTAACCATGATGGTATCTATATTCACCTCTTAATCACGCTATCATCTATGTTCACCGCTTAATCATAATGGTATCTATATTAACCTCTAAATCACGCATCATCTATGTTCACCACTTAACCATGATGGTATCTATATTCACCTCTTAATCACGCTATCATCTATGTTCACCACTTAACCATGATGGTATCTATATTCACCTCGTAATCACGATTTCATTTATATACGCCACTTAATCTTGCTTTCTTCATATTCATATCTATCTGTTAACCTTGAGTAAGAACTATTAAAACCGAAAATGGATTACACGAAACTAAACATAATAATAATATATATTTTTTGAACGATGCCGATTATCAGCAGGTCAACAACCACCTATCAATTGTATTTTGACAGCTACATTCGAATACCAACTCTGTTTAACATGTTCAAAAAGATTATTACTTCACAACAGGTGAGACAAGTTTTAAGCGGAAATTCATTAAATCAATAAATAACACGATTTACTATGCAATTCATCAAAGAACAAAAATTTCACAAAATTAACAAATATTCACATTTTCTCTATATTAGCAAATACATGTTAACATTGGTATTAAAACCAAACGAGAAGATTTAAATTTTATTATTATAACGTAAACCCGGTGCTTAGGCTAGTTTAAAATATGAAAATTCTTACGTCGGTGCGTATCCATGTGCGCGACGAGAGCCGCCTTCACTTTGAACGCGCGTCCGCAGTGATCGCAAACGTACTCTACGTTAGAATGCTTCTTAAGATGTCGCTGGAAACCATTAAAATGTCATTATAATAATAACTTACAATTGTATTCGTTGCAATAACTTACAATTGTATTCATTGTAATAACTTACAATTGTTGTCAGCTAATACACACATCCATTCACATTTTAATAAAGAGAACTTAGTAATAATTTGAAATAAATGTTAGTTGAAGTGTCATAATTAGAATATCGAGTGGAATTGAATATCGAGTGGAATTGAATATCGAGTGGAATTGAATATCGAGTGGAATTGAATATCGAGGGGAATTGAATTGATTTGCAATTAGATAATTAAATTCATGTTTTGTTCTGCTGTTTTTACTTGTGAAAAATTTATCTCCAAATGCAAGTATACTACAAAAACTATATGGATAAAAATTAAATATATTTTCATTGTATGTTTGCCTGATAATAAATTGAGAACTAATATAATTACCAATAAACCACAATTGGATGTATAGGCAGCGGGGCAAACGTGACACTGGTATGGCCTTTCACCTTTGTGCAAGTGTTCGTGCGAGATCAAGTTCGATTTTGTGATAAACGACGCCGAACATAACGTGCAATCGTACTTGAGCCTGCAAATTACACGATCGGCTTTTGAATTAAAAGCTCTACGCTAGGGATGCTCCCTTGTATTACATGAGTAAAACTTTGTTCATTTTTGTCCCGACTCCCCAATTTACTTTATCTCAGTACTATTTTTTTATTAGGGTTCCATATAAACAATTAAAACGCAATGAAGAATATATGAAACGCGGGCGCAGCCGCGGGCACACAGCTAGTATATATTAAACTTAAAGTAGTGAGTGAGAAAGCAAAGAGCATGCGCATTATTATTTGGGTCATACATAATACTCTAACTGCGCAGCCATTTGTAACATACTTCAAAGAGGCTAAGTTAAAATGCGCGTACATAAATCTATCTATCTATATATATATATATAAGCAAAGTTTGTTTTCTTGTCCGAGGTAAACTCGAAAACTACTGGACCGATCAGCGTGAAACCACAACCATTCGACGCGGAATTAATCGTAGATGGTTATAGGCTATATATTTTTCAAATTCTATGAGCCCTTTGCCATGTTTTCTCAATTTGTTTGTTCATTATTCCTTTGATGCACCATCACCTCAAAACTACTGAACATATCGGGATAGGACTAATACCTTTCAACGCAGTATTTTTCCTAGAAAGGTATTTTTTTGGATTCCACCGATCCTCTCTCATTTTTTTTCGATTTACTTTTTTGTACATTTTCCACTTCAATTTACGCTTATATACATTTGTTCCGCTAATAAAAACAAAATACTCTTAATTTTATTCATTCATTTGTTTTTTTTTAATTAGCTATAAATGGAACGTCATATGCACAGAACATATAAAACGCGGGCGGAGCCGCGAGCACTAGCTAGTATACCATATAACTATAGATTAGGGCTACTCACATCGCGTTTGCGTCCCGGCGCGGTCCCGATGCGCCCAAAGTGTTTGGAAACCTAACAAGTCATTTTTTTTTTATTTATTTATTATTTAAATGCATACATCCAAAAACAGTTGCCTGCGTGTAACAAAAGGCGTAGTGTTTAAATGATTTTTAGCTTTATCACAGTTTGCTTCTTAAAAGATTAACAGTTGATGATAAATGATAAGAGATATGTTGAAGACAGTATTTGTTTGCAACACACAACACAACACACACACACACACACAATACAGAAACATTAAATAATATTACTATTAATGATCGTCATAATGTTAATATTAGAAGTAAAGACAAGTTGTCCGGAACCACGCTTTAGGTTAAGTAAGTGTAATAAAAGCTTTATAGGTAATAGTATTCGGTTTTACAATAAGATCCCAAGTAACATTACAGATTTACCTGACGATAAGTTCAAGTATTATGTCAGGCGAGTCTTAATCTCAAAAGGTTATTACAGGGTGGAGCATTACGTGAACGATAGTGATGTCTGGAATTAACCCACATCTCTGTGCGCACCCGATAACATTAGCTAAGATTATGATTTGTATAGTTTTTTATATGACAAAAAAAAATGATATATATTATATTTATAAAAAAAAAAAAAAAGAACCAGATCGAGTTTCTCGCCTGCGCTCTTCTCGACTGGGTTGTTTTCCGAACCGGTGGTTGTGTTTTAGACGTTCTTAAGCGCCTTCTTAGGGGGCATAAATTGAATAAATAAATTTGGATTTTTGAAACTATACACAAAAGACAAAATATAGTGTGGGAACAAATAAGCTCAGACTTAGCATTATTGCTGGACTGAAACCATAATATTTATTCATAATATACATTCCAATATCTTTATATATATATATATATCTTCTGTACGTGTGTATGTGAGCAAACTCCTCATAAACGGCTGAACAGATTTTAATGATTTTTTTTCTGTCTATTCCTGAGCATTCGAGAATGGTCTAGAGCTTTAGATTCACAATTTGGTCCGATTTATTTCTTATATATGAAACGCGAACGAAGTCGCGGGCACAGCTAGTGTATATTTATAAACCTAACCATATGTCTACATACTTATAAGCATACAGATATATATTACATCCACGTACATTCATACATATAATATTAGTATAGCGGAGGTAATAAACACATCAGACGAGAAGGAAGAAAAAACTGCGAGGAAGAGAAACCAAGATTTGGATTGAAAAATCGGGATATGTAAAAAAAACGCGGGGGATAACAAATAAATTGAACTTGAGATCAATGAGTCATTTCAAACTAACTGTATATCTGATTTTGTAATAAAAACATTTTATAACATAACATAATATAAGCTCACGCCTGTTATCCCCGAAGGGTTAGGCAGAGGTGGTGTAGCGAACTACACCACTCACATTCCGCCGAGCTCAGTTCCGTCCCAAATGTGACAGCGGGCGAGTCTGTCGTCATATCGGGCACAAATTTCAATACCACTTGACCCGACCCGGGGATCGATCCCGAGACCTCAGAGAACGGCAGTCGCACCGTAATACAACTGCGCTACCGAGGCAGTTAAAACACATTTTAAAACGTGGCTCTAAAAGTTTGCACCGTTTTAACCGCACGTTTTAAATGTGAGAATGAAGTTTATGAGAAGTAAATGTAAAGAAAAATGATAAAAATCTATCCGGTATATATTCTACCATTATATTTATATATATATATATATTTGTGAATTTGATATCGGCTTACATCCTGTGCGCAGCTGGTGCACTTCTCCTCAGATGGAGGTAAGGTCTGCTCCGTGCTTTGCTTCCTATAGAGATAGCCCTAGCCTGCAGCACTATCCTTGCGTCCGGAGCTTTGCAACGCTTCTCATGCTTGTATAGATTTGTCGCACTGAAAACAAAATTCAAACTTAAATATTCCATACAAGCATAGTCCCCTGTTCCCTCCTTGGATAATAGTATTTTGGTAAATATTGTTATTCCAAATAATATATATATCCACCACCGCCATGTCCTTACATTTTTTTCCAAAAATTAGTTATTGTACAAACTAGAAGTTTTTGAAAATGAAAAAATACTGGATTTCACAGTAATTTTCATACGTTCATCAAACAAATTTGATCGATGAAATTAAAAAAAAAAAGCAAAACGCACATGCATAGCCAAAGTCTTTATTATTCTAAAATGGAATGGTTTTGCTTTGGAGGAAGAAATAGGGTACTACGAAGTATACGCTAAAATTTTAGCATACTGTAAAATCAGCCCAAGCTGCAGTTGTCCCTTTCGTGTTTTATAATTCTTTCTTTGGGGCGCAACGCGATAGCAACAGGTTTTTCAAATATCTACTTTTCCGACCGTATGTCCTCTTAAATTCTATTAATACATACGTCTGAAATACCACAGTATCTCACGACTTCGTACAGTACATCAAAAGTCTTCGTACAGTGTGTTATGCCAGTGTTGACTTACGGCACTGGGACGTGCTCGCGTTCAATGGGCTTAATTATAAATAAGGAGATCACAGAAGAACTAAAGTAACCAGCACTGTCCAAGAATTGCCAAACTGAAGTGGTAATAGGCTCACACTATTACCACATTGCTCGTAGAACCGATGCCCGATGGGGCCAACAGGTTTTCGAATGGTTATCGCGTATCCGAAGACGCAATGTGGGTAGGCCCCCCACATGGTGGACCAATGATCTAGTAAAGGTCGAAAGAATCCGTTGGAGATCTTTGGGAGAGACCTATGTCCAACAGTATACATCTTTTGCAAGACATATGAACCCGACTGGATTGCGACTACAGCACACTTATGAGAAATTCATCATATCTCAGTTAAATAATTGCATGTCATCTGATGATAAATAAAGAGATAAGATGAGAAACTCTTCATTATTTCTGGTCTATATACCAGTGCATACACAGGTCTATCCTAGATTGTGACACTAGAAATGTAGCTAGATAACTGAATGCTCTGGTGCAAAATATTTTTAGTGGAAATGTATTCATGAATCCAATTCTTGAATCTTCTTATGTTCACAAATTAAAACCATGTTTTGTTTCTTAAATTTTTTTTATACAAATTATTTATTCGCACCAGCAAGACACATATCCTATGGCAAGATTTAAAGTGTTTTTTTTTTTTCTTTCAAGCAACTGCTTATAAATAAATAAAATAATGTAAGCTGGTAAAAAAAAAAAAAAATTAAAATCTGAATGACAACTCATTATATTTATATCTTAAAAGTGAGAAAAATTGAATGCGAATGTTGAGATGGATGTGTGGGGGAACAAGAATGGACAGGATTAGGAATGAATATATTAGAGGAAGTTTGAAAGTGGCGCCAATAACAGACAAGTTAAGAGGTGGTCGTTTATCCTGGTATGGACATGTGATACGCGGGGAGGGAGAGGATTGTAAGAAAGGTATTGGATATGAATGTGGACGGTTGTATGGAAAGGGTAAGACCAAAGAAAAGATGGATGGACTGTGTGAAAGATGATATGCTTAGGAAAGGAGTGAATGCGGAGATGACAACAAATAGAGAGGAATGGAAGAGGAAGACATGTTGCGCCGACCCCAAATAAAAATGGGAAAAGGGTAGGGAGATGATGATGATGATGAAAAATGAGAAAAATTATTGCAAGTTTGCCAAGTTTGACGGATTTTCACTATTTGGATGGAGGTCCGGACCCAGTCGAGTATGACAGCCCCACCACCTAGGAATTGTTTAACAAGAAAATAGTTACCTTCTGAAATCAACTCCACAGGCATAACACATGAGGTATCTAGGGCCATGCTTCCACAGATAGTGTCTACCTGCAGCGGCAACAGACTCACTTGTAGAACCACATTTCGTACATCTGAAACCGTATGAAAAACGAATTTAACCACATTTTTTATTTTATACGGACTAACTAAAAACATCACATTACTGAAATCTTACACACTTCATTTTACTTCATTTCAAGATACGTAAAGCACTACCCCTTGAAGCTAATTCAGTTGCTTTGATTTATGTCTTATGGTTTCACCACACAGTGGGTGGGCTGTGATGCTAGCACGTTTTTTACCATAGAAGAGGTCACACACAGCTTGCACTGTGCTAGCAACGCAATGTATTCTATAGAGATATCACACTGGAGCCCCGATCCGCCCGATGTGTGACAAAACCATGAGGGAAAGACCCTTTTCGCGCATTATCAGCAGGCTAGGAAACACCCTGTGCACTTTAACTTTTTTTTATAATTATGTTTTTATTCAAGTTTTAGTTCTACTATAGCAACTAAATGAGACAGTAATAGTCAATAGGAAATATTAGGAAATATCTAAAAATGGGAGAGCATATTTGATGTAACAAATACTGTTTTATTTATGCCCAACATACCTTAAGTATGAGGACTGCCCATACGTATTGAGTACTGTACTGATTGTGAATTTAGATTTGGGTTTTCTGTATTTGTGACATCACTTTGAATGTTGTCAATAAACATATAGACTTGTTAAATATTACTCATTTATAACTATATAAATTGTAATTCAGGTACCTATCCTGAACATGATGACATTTATTATGCAATTAATATGAAAAAAATAACTAGATTTTAAACAATAATACTGCTGCAACAAAAAATAAAGAACTGTAGTTTAACAATATTTTATGTATGTTTATGTAAACTTATAGAAATGTTTCCACAACCAGTGACGAAAAAAAAGAATGATAAAAGACTAACTGGTATGTAAGAACATAAACATAATAAGCACATTGAAGATTAAATCAAAGTTAAAGAACTTGAAGTCTGGTAATAGAGCCTCCAGAGGTAACCTAAATAACTTCATATTTTTGTTTTACCAACTTATTCAAAATACTTACTCAAAACCATCATCAACCTGGACGTAATGTAATGGTTATTGGGAAGTGAAGGTGGTTTCACATTCCTCATGATCAGACATAAAGTGTCCACTAACAGCTTCCTGTCTTTCTTCAACTCTGGGTATTGATCTTTCAAATCTGCAACAAAGGAATTCTGCTCTTCAGGCTTTAGCATCGCTCTACGTATTTTCCCCGGTAACTGTTCCTTTTCACTTTCTATTGGCAATATATATTCTTCTTTCACAAAAGTAGATTCTTCTAGTAAGTTTATATCAGGTTTTTCCTGTGAATACCAGGCAAGTATTTAAAACAATGTCAAACATCACAAATATCCAGCATCAAAATGATTAATACCTCAGGTAATTCTTCTTCTTCAAGATACTCATATTTGTATTCATTACGTTCAGATTCATGTTCTAGATCAATAAACTGCCCGTGCTTCCCTGCAGTTTCAATCATAACTTCTATGGCTAACTTAGACTCTGTCTCATCTAATGGTTCCTGTTTAGTAATTATTGGGTTTGGAAATGTACCGGCTTCGCCATTCTCGTTTTCAACAATAACCAAAAACAAATCGTCATCCTCCATACTCACAACCTATAATATACAATTAAACCTTAAAGTAAATAACATTGCTCTTTAACTTGTATACAATAAAATGAATGTTTTTCAAATAAATATTTATGACCACAGAACAGATTAAATTTGACATCCCCGCCAAGAAAATTGGCACTGTGTATTCTTTTTCACAGCACAGTGCAAAGATCTTTAAAGTAAAAAGACAAGACTAAACGAAACATTAGATAACCAATACGTAATAAGTAGTTTGTCAAAAACAGACTTACTAAAGAGGAAAAGTTTATAATATGTAATTACAAAATTATTACAAACATAAAATATTGAACAAGTACTTCAATTATTAATTTTTTGGCTTCGATTTTTTCCATTCCAGGGAAAAGGCAAAGGTATCTTGACCAGGCAGCCAATTCAGACGTGAGCAATAGCACACGACGCCCAGAAAATGGCAGCCATTGAATTTCTTTCGATATGAAAATATGAAATGACAGAGCAGAGATAATAAAAATGACAGACTGAGATACGACCATTTCCTGCATAATTTAGTACGACCATGAATCTAAGTTTTTTAAGCTGAACTTTAATTTTTCTAATCTCCACAACAACAACATGGCAGACCTTTGCCATACACATAGAAGGCATGTTACTGTTTTAATCAATACGAAATTATTCCCTGAGGTGGTCAAATAAACCAAGTTGATATTTAGCAATATTATCAGATTACATTCAAAGCAATAAAAGGTAATATAATTATGTAACAAATAAAAGTATGTTGTTATTTTTAACCTCCTCAAAAAGACCTAAAACAAAGACTCGTTAAATTTGTGGAATTAGATTTGAGCCTGGTTATTTATGTAAATAAAAGTTCTTGTTCAATTAAGTAAAGTATTATTCCCTTATTACAGTTTATACAGATTATTAATAACAAACTTTGGGATCCACTTAAAACATATCAAATATCATATCATACGTGCGTCTTCTTAGACATCTATAACCGAACTAAAATCTAATTCTTATAGTCCGAGAGCCAGGTGAAGATTTGTTTAATTATTTCTTCTCGAGAGATAATTGGTGATACGCATCAGACAATAGTATCATGACGCCTTATGAGCGTCAGCTGCGGCACGGCGGGGGGGGGATGAGCAGTTGTAACCTTCCACACTCGAAGAAAAAAAAAAAATACATTCACTCATTTCCTCTCGGCTAAAAATTTATCAAATTATAGCTAACCCAATATCTCAACAAAATAAAAAAATCAGCTGGCTATAACATAGTGTATTGTACGTCAGCTTATGTCTCGATCATGGAAAAAAAATCTTCACTTTCAGTGATATCCTCTCAAATAAAAATTTACTTGATGATAGCTTATATATAGCTATTGATAAATATATACGTCAGCTGGCTGTATCTCGGTGGAAAAATCGTCAGCTGATAATTTGAAGGTCGTAACGTAGAAGTTAGCCAGAAGCATTTACTGACTATTTAAATGCATCAGCTGACTAGGTTTCCCTCGACTTACTGCTAGCTAATTTTTTTATTTATCACAGAACATATTTAAAATCAGCTCACAAATTTTCATGTGGGAGGAGCGACGTCGCGCGTTGTGTGAACTGTCAACGATGAACGAATTCAGGCGACCCACAGTCGAATATAGTCAAAGCGTGTAAACAGTTCGTCTGCTATCGTTTTTTGTTTCTTCTTGTGTTCACACGAACGAAATTCGACATTGTTTGCAACCATCGTGATAAAAAATGTTTGTTTGTACATGAAACTTTTTTGTCACTTCGTGAAACTTCCAATACATATCAAAATATTAATGTATTACAAAAAATTACAAAATTTCTTGAAAAGCAGTTTCAAGTAATCTATACTAATAAATAAAATTGAAGTGTTTTTTTCTAATGTCAATTTTTTTTTCATAAAAAATATGAATGTATGTACGATACCTTTACACATTTTTTATTTTTATCTATCTGTCTGTACAAACAAGTAATGGGTAATCTTCGGAAAGGCTTGACCGATTTTGATGGGACTTTATTTTAGTAGATAGCTGAAGTTACTCCGGGTTACTTATGGTACTTTTAATTATCGAAAATAATTAGAGTTCATCGTAAAAAATAAGTCATAAAAATTGAAAAAAAAAACAGATTCAATGCACACTTTTACGGTGCTATAATTTATGATTTTTTTTTTAATTTATCTTAGTACTAAATTTTTTTAGGAAGATAATTTGGGTTCCATATAAAAAATGTGAGCCGTCACGGGACGCCTGGCAGATGTGAAACATCGACATTATTTTGTAAAAGTAATATGCAGAAAAGAACGGATTGTGATAGGAACTAAATATGTCATAATGATAAAATAAAATATTACGATTTTTTTCCAGATAACGATGACTATTTATCGAATAAACATTTATTTTCATTCAATACAAAAATTTATGAATTTATTTCAAATCGTGACTACTTAATTCGTTTAATCAGTGACTTCGGTAATAGTTATATTCGATACTTGGTACTATTAGATTAATAAAATCTTACATAACATTAATGTTGTCAGTGTAAACAGTAATGGATGTCTTATGTTTAACTGATCTTGGTGATGTCCAGTTTCAATAATAATATTTTGTGACAAATAATAGTAAGAAGGACTGGAACAATCGACTGTTAAACAACAACTGTTTTGTCAAAGATATTTAAATTAGTCGAAAATTAGACTGTTTCGTAAACTAGTTTACCGTCGGTGGTAAATGGTCTCGTTTCGTCGACGTAAAAAAAAATGTAAACGACCCAACTCTAAAGGCTATCATTTTGTTATCGCCATTCATTTATTGATAGTGTTCCTAACGTCTGACTTGGCTGCATGATCTGCTAGTACTTTTGCCTTTTCCTTAAAAAGGAATAAATGAAACCAAACAAATTGTTTCACGTTTTGACAGGGCGGGATGTGTAATATTTGGTGTAAATTCATAAATTGATAAGTAAATTCTGGATATATCAATTATTATCAAATATCGACTAAACATAAAACCCTGTGGATTGAGCCTGTAGAAATAAGTAATGTATAAAGGACAATGTGTGAAATGGATTCATCCACTACCAATAGTTCTTATATAGCATTTATTTCAAATAATACTAAAGCTCAAGTTCTTGAATCAACGTTACACAAAAGTTTGGATTATTTCAAAGGTAATAAACGTGTTTTAATTTCTTTTATGGCTAAGACTTTTGTAATTTTTGTAATTTACGGTTACAGATGAAAGTAAATTAGAATTTACACTTTTTATCTAAAAAAAATGTCACATGAATTAATGTTGTTTATGAAGTTTGTCACAATCATAAACAAATTATAAATAATGAATATCTATATAAAAATAATGTTAGGTTATAAAAAAAAAACAAGGAAAAGTAAGACACTTTTTTCTTTCTGCATCTTAAAGTATCATTATTGTAAAGTTTATAATTAGAGTAGTAGAAGAAATATTCGTCCAGTTCCTACCTGAGGATTTATCTACATGGTCAATTCTGAAGCTTAATCTTATATCAACACTAGCAAAATGTTGTCTGTCTTGTTAGAACATTCAATGGAGTTTTCATGGCTGTTCAGCATAAAATGTTTGTGTCATTATTTCCAATATATATGTGTAATACAACCAACCTACATGACAAATTAAGATCCCCCCAAAAACTATGATTATAATTATTGAACTTGAATTTCTTTCAGACTTACTGTTAGATTATCACGAGTTGTATACTGAATCTGAAAATTATAAATATAAATTTGTAACACAGAAAGAGTTATGTGAAAGGTAAGTCTGTTTTAAGAATTAATTTAAGAATTATATATTAGATTTGTACAAACTATACTTAAAAAAAATAAAATTTACTATTTTTCAGAAGCGATTGTAGTAGTTCTGAAACATTAAAAAATATAATTGAATCAAAAAATAAGATTATACAAGCACTTGGTGAGTATTTTATTAATTGGATAAACTTATTAAACTAAGATTTTTCATTGAGTAATGTTTAAATTTTTTTTCCTTACTATAAAATTCAAACTTCATAATTAGCTAGTTCTCTCTTAGTTTTAATAAACAAAAGTTATTTCAGTAATTATTATAAGTTATTTGTTTTTCATTAGAAATATTAAAATTTCTTTTATTTTTAAAAGTAATAACTTTATCTATATTATTTTGTAGTTATCTGTATCTTGTTTTCTCTTTTTGTTATTATCTTAATTTCTACACAGCACAGAATAAATAAATTTCTATTACCAGATGGTAAATGATTTTAAAAGTATCAACAAATTTTACAATTTTCAATGGATTAATATATGTTCACAGTTAAAAATTCTTGGTATTTTTTTTTACAACAATGTAAGTTTTTGTCTTTTATGTCATTTATTAACTATCTATTTATATTTATTTTTTTAATATCAAATCACATGGTATGCTTTATGATGTGTATTTCCTTTCCCATTACAAAAAGCAACATCTCTCTAAATAACTGTCCACTAAGCCCAATTTACTTTGGTCATGGATATTAATAAATAATAACACAAATAGTGCAGGTCTGGGGAGTAACTAATTCCAGCATTCACCTGAAAAACTGACCATTGAATCATATATTTTTCCAAACTTTTTGTGTTTTAAATTTTGTACGGAACCTAAATTATTTTTGAAAAATTACGCCTAAAGTACGCTCAGTAACTTTACCTATCTACCATAGAAAGTCCCGTCAAAATCAGTCTAGCTGTACTAGAGATTAGCCGGAACAAACAAACTGACAGACAGACAAAAATTTAATAAATTGAATTTTTGCTGTTATATTGCATATACATTTATATTAATTTTGTAAAAAATGTTATTTTGATATTACAAACTGACACTTCAATTTGATTTATTAGTGTAGATTTTCTACATCATTATTATGGAGTAGATTGAGGAAGAATAAGTATTATCCCCCAAATAAATAATCAAATATGTGAATATAAACAGATAGATCAAAGTTTTAGTATTTATCTCTGAGTCAAAGAGCAACTCTTGATGTTAGTCCTTAGGGGGTATTCTTATATTACGTCAGCATCAATGTCTTATATTACGTCAGCATCAATGAGGGGGTGGGGTGAGGGATTTTATGCTTTGCTTATTTTTGATGACATGGGGAAGAAATGTTCTGAACAGTGATTACGTAAGCAATATTTGCTTGCTAATCTTAGATTTTTGTTGATTCTTACGTACTAATGAGGAGGGAGGGCGTAAGGGCTTACTTTTGCTGACGAATATTTTGCTTACGTAATATTTAAGCTGTCCCTTTATTTCTAAAAAACTAGTTATTAAAGGTTGCAGCTCACTTGTAGACTTACTACAAAAAAAAAATGAATCTCGTTGCAAGTTAAGTTAACAAGGTTATATGTAACTAAACACTTTTTTTCATTGATTGATTCAACCGAAAGACATCCACTGCTGGACATAAGTCTGCTGGACATAAGACATAAGATAAAAGTGGGGAATCGCTATAATCGTCACGGTTAGCAGGCGGGCTGGCGATCTCAGAGGATGCTGCCACCCATTCCTTGGTTTATCCCTTAGTCGCCTTTTACGACACCCACGGGAAGACAAGGGGCTGGTACTGTTCTTAGCGCGCACCACACGGCACCTAAACACTTAATCAGTGTAAATCTGGCTCTAGCATTCTCTAGAATCACGAAACCAGTTTATTTGAATACATGAGATATAGGTGTAGTAAAAAATTTCTAACCTTGATTACTAATACCATTATTTAATATTTAAATTTCTAGCATCTATATTGACTAGATTGAATGAAACAAAAAACTTCACTCTAATAGATGAAGCGTTTAGAATCATTTGCGGAGATCCGACACCTTTTGAAGAGAATGTCAAGAATATCACAATTAAGAATGATACTGAAGAGGCTAAAAAAATTATAGGAAATGACATATCATTGAAAGAAGAGGATGTATCATTAAATGAAATTGAGGGTACTCCGACCGGTCGTAAAAGTCCTATAATACAATCGAAAAAGTTAAAAATCAGCACAACACTATCAGGGAAATCAACAGATTATAGAGATAAAATCAAATGTCCTGACAATTGGTAAGATATCTAAATTCTATCTATAATAATTTATTTATTTATTTATTTCTAGGAAACCCAACAGCATACATAATTATATAGAATAACACACATTGTTTAGTAATTAAAGCCAAGACAGGGTGCCACCATTACTTCATAGTGGTATATAATTATAATACATATTAATACAAGTTAAAGAAAAAGGGCACTATTGTCTGACGCTAATAAATACTAAAGTAATAGGTTCCTTTTAATTTTCGTAGTTTTTCTTTGGCATATCATTTTCACTCAGTCCGGTGAAGCTGTCAAGGTTTTTTCGGTCAAAACAAATCAAAATTTATATATTCAATTTAGGCCCTAAGAAGGCGCTTATGACGTCTAAAACACTACCACCGGTTCGGAAAACAACCCAGTCGAGAAGAGCCGACAAGAAACTCGATCTGGTTCTTTTTTTTATAAATATAATATATATCATTTTTTTTTGTCATATAAAAAACTATACAAATCGTAGTTTTAATAATGTTAGTGGAAGCACAGAGATGTGGGTTAATTCCAGACATCACTATCATTCACGTAATGATCCACCCTGTTTATTACACCTTTTGAGATTAAATCTTGCTTGACATAATACTTGAACTTATTCAACACTATTAGTCACTTAAAATAAAAATAAAAAATAACATCAGTTTCATTAATTTTATTGATCATTAAACAGAATAAATCTTAATATGAAGATTAACATTATCATTGCTGTAAATCCCATTTGAGGGTCTCCCGTTGGAAAGAGGGTAGGAAATTATAAATGCAAGATGGAGTTATTAAAACCCAGATCTGTAAAACATACCTCTTACTAATAAAGTCAAATAAAGGTTGTTACGATTAAAATAGTTTTTATTAGGTGGCAGTAATACAGGACTGAATAGTCCTGATTGAAGTTTGCGCAAAAATTATGTCTATTGTTCATATTATAATAATGTAATAAATAGTTTCAAAGGTTATTTCTTAAACGGTTGTATTACGGTGCGACTACCGTTCTGGGGTCTCGGGTTCGATCCCCGGGTCGGGTCGTGGTATTGGGTTTTTCTAATCAGTATCATCCCGGAGTTTGGAATTTGTGCCCGATATGGCGACAGGCTATCGTCCCCTGTCACATCTGGGACGGAACTAAGCTCGCCGGAATGTGGGTGGTGTAGTTCGCTATTTCACCTCTGCCTAACCCATAGGGGACAACAGGCGTGAGCTTATGTTATGTTTATAAAATGTTTTATCTCAACACACTTACGACAAGTAGAGTGGGTATGTCAATTTATTTTACCTTAATTAAAGTAGATTGCTTATTATCTAGGGATGGTAAGTCGATTCCCATAAGACGTATATCGAAACAACTATCTCTTTGAGTAAAGGTGCCCTTTGAGTATTATGTAACCACCAATATGGGGAGGTCTATGTTATGCTTATTTTTGATGACATGGTGGTCGGAGAGGGGTCTGAATGGTTATTACCTAAGCAATGTTTGCCTAATTATCTTTCGTTTCTGTTGATTTTTTTCTTTAAAATTATATGAAGCTTACGTCATCAATAAAGGGGGTAAGAGTCAAACATATCTAAAACTGACGAGGGGATTCCCCTAAAATGTAAACTAGCGTATTTTTGGGTAATAGTGATCAAAATCTGCCCGTATACATTACTATATTCCATGATAATTATTATCAAGTACAAACCCATTCAAAGGTCAACACCAGAGAAGAAAAACATTAAACTACTGTATCCAATATCGAAACATTCCAAATCTGGGGGCAGATTAAGACAGTCTCGACTGAACCTGGTGAAACTAAAACAGACCAATGTGGTCGATCTCACTTGTTCCCCCGAACTGTCTGCTGGAATAGATCGTTCTAGAAGTGGCACTCGAGAAATTAAGGTATCTTGGGATAAAATAAAAATTTTAAAACACACAATAATTTAAGTACAAAGTGTAAAATAATACAGACCCTTCATCATAGTACAGTAATACCCCGCTTTACGCGAGTGATACGTTCCGAAGAAAATCGCGTTAACTGATATTCGCGTATATCGAGGTTTATGATTAAACATAGTCAAAATTTAATACAAAAAAATACAAATCATTTTAATCAATCACTTTAATTCTAAGAACACTTTATGGCAATACATACTCTTATTTTTTACGGAAAAATACATCTATTGTCTTTACATTATGTTTATACGCACTCTTTCGCGTAATGCGAGGCATTTGAGCGCGAAATTTGACATTCGCGTTATAGTGAAACCGCGCGTAACGGGGTCGCGCTAAGCGGGGTACTACTGTACATATATTATAGTCGTACATTGAAATCTTAAAAGTCAGTGTTGAACAGATGTACTGAATCGTATTAATTCTACTATACTATATACGTATTTACAAAAAATTATAATATCATACTTTATTCGATGCAAATTCATAGTAAACAAATGACAAAAGAATCCATTTTTTTATACAAGGATAAAACAATTCCATATCTCCGATTATGGCAATTTGTGTTCAAACAATTTGGGCCAATGTCATGTAGATAAGATTTATGTTCAATCTTGTATCAGCGTTACCAAGCTCCAGCAAAACTGTGGCTCGTCCTGCTAGAACTTCCCATGGAGCTTTGTCGACACCTCAGAATAAATGTTACGCGTTATCTTCTATAATAAACTTAACTTGTACACAATAACCAAGATATATCACACAAAACGCCACTAAGATTACATGATATAGAGTCAAATTCACAAATTTAATTGATTAAAGGAAACAATGACAGACTGAGATCCCGCCAAAAACTCCATAAAACAATTCAGTACATTTATTAGTAAAAGCTTTAACAGACGCGCAGACCGGACCGCGCACACGGTACGGAGGACGAGCAAAATTACTAGTCGTCTTGTATGCACAGTTAGGTACGGACGTCATTATAAAAGCGTGAAAAAATTGATATTGCTGTAACGGTAACAATAAGGCCGCTGTAAAAATCATGCTATAAATGGCAACATCCTATTTGTCTGTATGTGCCGTTACTTGCATAAATAGCAAATTCTATTTTAATCGCGCTTTGATAATGACGTCATTATCAGCCTGTGCCTACAAGGCTAACTAGAAACACATTAATGTACAAAAAAACAAAATGTACAAGGTGACTGATAACTTCGGTCGTACGCTGTACCATGTACGCTGTCTGGTCCGCGCGTCTGTTATAGCTTCTAGTTCTTCTTAGTTAATGGCAATCTGTGAGTTACATGCAATATTCTACCGCTGTCATATAGCTAATATTATATTCTTTATCTTGTATGAATGCTAAGCTCTAAGCTTCAGCAAAATCGTGTCTCTTCTTGCAAGAACAAACAAACTATAAGACGATTGACAAAGTCAGGAATAGTATTATAAGGGAACGCTGTGGTGTGGTAGAGGATGTGGTGACCAAAATAGAGAAAGGTATGCTTAGTTGGTTCGGGCATGTGGAGAGGATGGATGAGAGAAGATTAACGAAATTAATTTATAAGGCGAGGGTGAATGGGCAAGTCGGTAAGGGTCGACCTAGGCGAACGTATCTAGACCAAATCGATCACGTGTTAAATAAAGGCTGCGGTAAAAAGTACTCATAACCGACGAGCATGTATGAAAGCGCTCATGAAAGTAGAGGAAGCGAAAGAGGTATGCCAAGATCGTAGCAAGTGGAAGGACGTAATCTCTGCCTACCCCCCACGGGAGACAGGCGTGATGATATGTATGTATGATGCAAAACGGGTAAATTTCATAATATAAGGTCAAATAAGCAAGTTAATAAATTAAAGACAGACTGAAACTCTAAGCTGATTACATACATGTATGTAGTTGTATTTTATTTTTTTCCAGCCATTAGTTAAAAAAGAGTCTTTGGAAAATGATACCATTCTTCCTTCACCGACAAGTGATTCCGTGAATTTTATGTAAGTGCTATTTAAGTTATATAAAAATCACTCTCAATTAATAACTTCATATTATTAAATAATATAACATAAGTTAAGTATTATAAAGATAAAAATGTTTTAGCTATTCGAATAAATAATGGTTTATTTATATATATATTAATGGTTACATAAATAAATTGATAAACATTATTCATACAATTAGTATATGAAGTGAATTAGGTTATAAATTTAATTTCTTTTTTTTACATAACTATTCCTAACAAATAAAAAAAAAATATTTGTAATAAATCTTTGCTCAATTTTCTACTTAAATTATAACATACTCAAAAAGTGTTCATCCCTTGTGTCATTAATTTAACTTTCAGATTAAAAGCAAACATTATACACAGTAGTCCTGTTAAAGTTGCGAAAAATTCATTAACATTGAGAAATAAAAAGGAAAATGTTAATAAATTAAATTCAATTGGCAACACTGAAATGGAACAGAGATTAAACTCAACGGTTATGGAAGATTCGATAAATATATTAAACCGTTTACCGAAACGGTACGTTGTCTTTTGTAGGCTTTGTTTTGTTCTCTACAGTTTGTGAATGCAGTAAATGAATCCGGTTCAGTAATAATGTGCTCTGATAGTAACATGAAGGATATAGGTTTGAACCCACCTATCTATACTAATGAATAAAATAAAATGTGTCTCTATTTAATATCAAAATAATTTTCTTTTTACTGGCATACCTATACCACAAATATAATTTTTTTTTAAATTTTTGTCTGTCTGTTTCCCGGGTAATCTTTGGAACGGCGTAACCGATTTTGACGGGACTTTTTGTTAGATAGCTGAAGTTACTCCGGGTAATTTAGGGTACTTTTGTTTTTCAAAAATACTTAGGGTTCCGCGTAAAAAAATCAGAAAATCGTGAACATAATACGAATCATGGACAGCACCATCAAAACATTATTTTCCAATGATTATTTCAAAACTGTACTACGCTGAGAGGAATATACGAAACGCGCTAAGCTAATCTATTATAAACCAGCTTGAGTTGAGTAACTGCGTCTGGATGTCTATCACTCTCGAGATTTGGAAAACTCATTTCTTCTTCGGGCAGTATAACTTGGGAAACAGTACCTTTAGGCTTAGTGTGTTTCCATATTCGGATACATATGTCTATTGAAATTTTGATCTATAAAAATGCACCATAACATTGTTACATATGAATGCATAGGCATAAATTAAAAATAAATAAAAAAAAAAAAACAAAAAGCTGAAAACTAGGAGTTCTATACAATAATTTGGCTTGTAAAAAAAATAACAAAACATTTTGAAATTAAAAACAAAACCGACTTCAAAAGAATAGCACCATAAAAATGCACTAATAAGTAATTAAATAATTATCTTATTAGTTTACTTCTGCTAACTTCGGTATATCCTTTGGTTTAATACCATTTAACCATAGTATTAAAACAAAGTATATATGAAAGTTAGCAGAAGTAGACTAATGACGTAATTATTTATTTACTTTCTAGTGCATTTGTATGGTGTATTCCTTGGAAGTCGGTTTTGTTATTAACTAAAAAAGTTTTGTTTTCTACTTTTTAGTTTATGCATGTACTTTTAGCCTTTTAGGTATAGTTTTGAAGCCAGTTTTTGAATTTTCTCTAAAATGTTATTTTCATATGAATTTGTTCTTATTCCTCATTTTATTCACTGTTAGTGCATATAAATAAAGTACAAAAACAAAAAAAATATGCTATTCCTACGCATTAATATGTTGCACCTTCCATCATCAGATCAGCAAAATAAAATGGTGACTGCCATACAAACACAAATGAATAGCTGTGGAAGCAAATATATATATATATATATATATATATATATATATACAAATGTATGAATATTCTAAAGAATTTGATAGTTTCTCTTGATATCTCTGAGATCTCTACTGATCAGATCCAGACTCGGTGACAATGGTAACAACTAGATAGTGTACACATTTAATTTTAAAAAATTACAAATCGGTCCACAATTGACGGAGACATCCAGTAACAAACATACAAAAAAACGTACAGACGAATTGATAACCTCCTCCTTTTTGAAGACGGTTAAAATATAACTTCAATTATTTATATTATAATAGACTAGCTGGTGCCCGCGGCTCCGCCCGCGTTTCGTACATTCTGTGCATATGACGTTTCATTTATAGCCAATTAAAAAAAAAAAAAAAAAACAAATGAATGAATAAAAGTAAGAGTATTTTGTTTTTATTAGCGGAAAAAAAGGAATATAAGCGTAAATTGAAGTGGAAAATTTACAAAAGAGTAAAACTATATAGCCTATAACCATCTACGATTAATTTAGCGTCGAATGGTTGTGGTTTCACGCTGATCGGTCCAGTAGTTTTCGAGTGTACCTCGGACAAAGAAACAAACTTTGCTTATATATATATATATATATATATAAGATGATTATGCTATATTATTGTTATGTGTCTTATCGTCTTTCATTGTAAAACTGTCTAGGATAAATGTTTATATTTGATTTTGATCCTTCCTATGTACAATTCCCCTAACTAATGAATTATTAGGTATCAAAAGTAACGGGTCGTTATAGTAACGAATACATTCCGTATGCACCCACTATTTTTCGTTACTTTTACATATCTACTAATGATGCACCAGTGCATCTATAAAGTTGTGTTATTGATAAGTTATTACTGGCGTAAATACGAGTCCTTTAAGCTCGATTTTGTTTCTATTTTTCTAGTCTTCAAACAGTGCTCTTTGGCCTTTTGTTAAAACTATCCAAGGAGGTTTTATTCCCACTTAATTTATGCATAACAACCAAATTGTATTATCTAAGATGGCACCGAAATTACTGAAATAATATGCAAGTTGATTAACCCCTTGAGCACTTACCTGGCGTTTACGCCAGCTTACCATTGTTTTCCTATTGTCTTATTTTTATGGGTACTCAACACATTAGTAAAAAAGAAAAAGTGCTACATGTTAGATTAAGATCCCGCTAAAAAGTTGCGGGTACTTTGAAAAAAATAATACTACCATATTCCAGATTTGCCGGTGTCGTTGATGACGTAATAAGAATAGACCCAATCGATGATGATGAGACGCATTGTGAGATCAACTCGAGTATGTCAATTTTGGAGGAACAACTCAACGCGCAGGGGAATGTGCTTCCAGCGAAATTGTACAGGTCAAAAGACTTGTCTTTGACTATATATATATATATATATATATATGCATGATAACTTACCGGGATTTTTTTTTAACGAGGGGAATGCATATGCGCACTACCCTTACCCATTGCATTAGTGAGACCGGAGTCCCCCAATAAAATGGGTAAGGGGGTGCGGAGGGACGTCTACGCGCCAGTGTGGGACTCGCCCGGACGTGAAACGTCCGGAAATACCCACTAACCCCCCCCGGAGCCGTCCGCTGCGTTTGGGATGGGGGCGATACGGGATTGCGGTCGCATGCGCCAAGCCTAGTCCGTGCAATGGCCCAATGGGGAAGGGGGGGACAATCCCCTCCCCCCACCTTTTAGCCCACCACTCGGAGAGAGGCATGACCGATGGCCACTAGTCCGAGGGGCAGGATATACTTCCTGCACCCCTGGACCGACGACCTGTTGAAGGTCGTAATAATCCGCTGGAGATCTTTGGGGGGGGGGGGGGGGAGGCTATGTCCAACAGTGGTACAGTGATCGTCTTTCGGTTGAATGGGTGGATGGAATCTATTGTCCCCCAAGCAAAGTGCAGTACCAACCAAAGTATCGGTACTTACAATAATAGAATTCGACAGAAATGATGTTAGCGTTATTGGAGAAGCTTAACCGTTCCTTTTATCCCTTCCTTGACTTATTTAAATCTCGCGGCCATAATGCACCAATAGCAACGCGTGCTGCCCGGGCGCTCGCTAGCCAATAGGAAGAGTAGTGTGTGTCGTTAACAAAAAAAACCGAAACTCGCGAGTGCTCCGTGAAAGAAAACAAAATATTCAAGAAAATACGTCAGAAAACCACCGAGCGGTACAGTGCGAGTGTGGGATCCAGGTGTTGGCCGCGAGTCAATTACAGTAATACCCCGCTTTACGCGAGGGATACGTTCCGAAAAAAATCGCGTTAACTGAAATTCGCGTAT
The DNA here is from genome assembly GCA_014132275.2 of Samia ricini. Classification (NCBI taxonomy): domain Eukaryota; kingdom Metazoa; phylum Arthropoda; class Insecta; order Lepidoptera; family Saturniidae; genus Samia; species Samia ricini. The sequence continues at coordinate 2,985,106 of AP028164.1, read as the reverse complement.
ATCGAGGTCTATGATTAAACAGTCAAAATTTAATACAAAAAAATACAAATCATTTTAATCAATCACTTTAATTCTAAAAACACTTTATGCGATACGCACTCTTATTTTTTACGGAAAAATACATCTATTGTCTTTACATTATGTTTATACGCACTCTTTCGCGTAATGCGAGGCATTTGAGCACGAAATTTGTTATTCGCGTTATAGTGAAATCGCTCGTAACGGGGTCGCGCTAAGCGAGGTATTACTGTATACCTGTTCTTTTTCTCATAACCCTTATCCTGTTAAGCATTAAACAGTTATGAAGTGACCTAGGATCGTGTTTTATTGCTGTTTCCAGTCCTACGAAGCGACCTCTAGCGGAGAACATAAACATCACGAACACGCCGCCGAAGAATCGAGAAGAACCATCACAAAATCACCCACCGAAAACCAAAATGGCCGTTGGCAACGTCAAGAGGTACATTTTTGTTTCTAATTGCCTTAACTTCCATCAGAAGTTTTTGAGGTGAAAACTTAATTCAGCGATTTTCGTTCGATAGGGGAGAAACTTATACGATTCGCGTCACCTACAATGCTATGACGTCAGCCGTCAACATGCAATTATAAGATGGGGTTTAAGTGAGTTTTGTGTTGCCACACCTAAAATATTTTTCCGTAAACATTAAAATAACATATTTCCAATGTTCGACTTTTCACTTCTATTTGGAGTTCCCATGATTCCTTTTTTTTTTTAATTAACTTTAAGGCCAACAAATGTATTAAAGGTCACATAATTGGGAAATAATGTTAAATAAATAAATATTTTCCAGACATCTTTTTTATAGTAATTGCTCTATCGAAATGTTTTATTTACGAATACGTACTAAGAAAATGAAAAAAAAACCATGTGTTCGCACCAAAGCCGACATTGGATGACGTCATAGAGTTGGTAACGACAAACTAGAAGTTTTTTAATTAAAATTAAGTTAAGCTGTTTTATGTATAAAAAAGTTATACTTCTTTGACGTATTAATAAGAAAAAAAAAGTGTGCGTCCCGGGACGGCAGACAGAAGTGATAACTTAAACTAATCTAAGTTGAACTATTTAACATTGAAACTGTTTAACTTCAGAAAAGCTTAGGTTATTACCTAAATTTTCTATATCTATTTCTATATGAGCAAAGTTTGTTTTTTTTTGTCCGAGGTAAACTCGAAAACTACTGGACCGATCAGCGTGAAACCGCAACCATTCGACGCGGAATTAATCGTAGATGGTTATAGGCTATATATTTTTTTCGAATTCTATGAGCCCTTCGCCATGTTTTCTCAATTTGTTTGTTTATTATTTCTTTGACGCACCATCACCTCAAAACTACTGAACATATCGGGACAGGACTAATACCTTTCAACGCAGTATTTCTCGTAGGCAGGTATTTTTTGGATTCCACCGATCCTCTCTCATTTTTTTTTCGACTTACTCTTTTGTACATCTTCCACTTCAATTTACGCTTATATACATTTTTTCCGCTAATAAAAACAAAATACTCTTTATTAATTCATTTGGTTTTTATTCAATTAGCCATACGTCATATGCACAGAACATATGAAACGCGGGCGGAGCCGCGGGCACCAGCTAGTTTATTAATAAAATCTTTTATTGATTATAAAATATAATGTATTCTTAGTTATAATTCTTTAATATACATTAGAATTTTGTGTGTGTACATTATTAGTATGATTATTTAATCAACCGTATATGTCTATCGCACTCTAAACACTGAGTAGAGCGAGAGAGGAGGAGTCTGCCTACCGTATGCGTGAGAGAGAGGGAAGCCAGACAGACTGGCGACGTAACGCGTTACGTTACGAAGCGGTTAACTTCGAAAACTAAAACGTTGACAGCTAACTTCAGGGTGTCGTTCTGTCGTGACGGTTGCGCGCGTATCGTAAAAAATTACTTGCATCAATTTCCCCCTAACGCGCCGAAAGATGGATAACTTAAAAAAACATTTTAGACGTATACCGGAATTAGCTGAACCTATGCACAAGGAACCGGCAGCGAGGAAGAAGCAAGAGAAGAGAGCTCTGCCAGGCTGGTGCTGTGACGAATGTGAACATGTTAGTCTAGATTTTAAATTATTCCTAGGATAACTGTGTTAACAACAGGTATTCGTACGGCCCGCGATGTTGCAAACATTTCCGGTAGACAATAGCTCAAAATTGAGTTGGTAAAAATTACGTCATTGGTTGTTATTGCCACATAATATCTATAGGAAATTCGTGTCGCTCACGAAAATGTGTCAATTAATAGGTGGTATCAACTACCATGGTATCCATAAAAGTTGGGCCTGCAGTGGGACCTCACACTGACCTATGCGGCCCTTGAACCGAAAAGTGTGACGAGCACTGGGTCTAGTGACATACATACATATGCTCACGCCTGTTATCCCCTATGGGTTAGGCAGAGGTGAAGTAGCGAACTACACCACCCGCATTCCGCCGAGCTTAGTTCCGTCCCAGATGTGACAGCGGGCGAGAGCCTGTCGCCATATCGGGCACAAATTCCAAACTCCGGGATGATACTGAGTAGAAAAACCCAATACCACTTGACCCGACCCGGGGATCGAACCCGAGACCTCAGAACGGCAGTCGTGTGTAATACAACTGCGCTACCGAGACAGTGACAATGCAGGATAAGGCCAGTGCTGGTGTTTTAGTAGGGATCTCAGTCTGTCATTTAGCGGTTGTTTTCTTTAATTCATTATATTTGTGTATTTGAATAATTTTGGTGACGTTTCGTGTGATATGGATATGGTTTGGTTATTGTGTACAAGTTAAGTTTATTATGAAAAATAACGCGTAGCATTTATTCTGAGATGCCAAAAAAGTTCCATGGAAAGTTCTAGTAGAATGAGTCACAGTTTTGCTAGAACGTGGTAACACTGATACATGATTGAAAATACATCTTACCTACATGACATTGGCACTAATTGTTTGAACACAAATTGCCATTATCTAAGAAGAAGAAGGCCAGTGTTACCAACTCTAATAAATTTTCTGTGAAAAAAAACATAGCATGGTGGTAGAGGATTTTCTAATAGCTACCACAATCAAGTTTGAAAAACTATCTCTAAAAGCACATAAGTTGTGTTCCGGCAGCATCACTTGTGAACCAGTAACTCTAGGCTTAGCGTCTTTACCATTCTGAACCACATTGACACTTAACATCAGATGAAATTGTGGTCAAAGCACTGAGCCTATGAGAAAATTGTACTGAACTCTGCCCACTTATATATTAGTAAAATCTAATTACACTACATATAAGTAGATATTGTATTACATATAGTTGTATTACATACGACTGCCGTTCTGAGGTCTCGGGTTCGATCCCCGGGTCGGGTCAAGTGATATTGGGTTTTTTCTACTCAGTATCATCCCGGAGTTTGGAATTTGTGCCCGATATGACGACAGGCTCGCCTCCTGTCACATCTGGAACAGAACTAAGCTCGGCGAAATGTGGGTGGTGTAGTTCGCTACTTCACCTCTGCCTAACCCTTCGGGGAAAACAGGCGTGAGCATATGTATGTATGTATGTATAAGTAGATAATAAAAATTTCGCGTCACGGTGTTTATCATCGATAAACTACTTAACGGATTTTAATCCCTTGAACACTTACCTGGCGTTTACGCCAGCTTCCCATTGTTTTCCTATTGTCTTATTTTTACGGGTACTCGACACATTAATGAAATTTTAACCGATTTGATCCAACTCAAAAGATAAAACAGTTTTTATCCCGAGTGATGTCGTCAATTTTTCAATTTTTTTTAAATTAAAAATTTAATGTTTTATAGGATAAAGTGTGAGATAAGTGATAGAAATAATGTAACTCGTTAATTCATGGACAAATTTAGGTGAACACTAAAAATTTTTTTTTATAAAGGTTCTGTGTACGGATAATAATTTTTTTTATTAATTTTGAAAATAACATGATTCTAATAATTTCATCCAATTTTACCAAATTAATTGTGAACATAATAGAGATTAAAAATATTGTGTTTTTAGTTTTTTTAATATCTCGCTTTTTACTTCTCCTTATCAAGCGTTTATTTAAATTTGTCTAACCGGGTTATTTTTTTATAAATATGATTAGAACAATTCGAATAAAATAATTTCAGTTTTTCGGTGAACTGTACAAAGATAATATTGATATGATGGTTAAGAAGATCGAAGAATGTTCTAGGCACCGCGGCCGACAGAACCCGATAAGGCCGAAGACACCACCGAACTTCTGGAACCCGAGGTGGTCAGTCCCCGATGATACGGAAGAACTTAACCGTATGAACAATGCTATTTGACACGATCGATTGTTCCATTCGGATTACTTAAAATTGCCTCCAATTTTAGAGGCTTATTTCCGGGGGAAATGCAGATACCATAAAGCACCACACCAAATAATTATGTTTTTAAATGTCTGTACTCAAAAGGTTTTAGTTAAAATATATATAATTAAGGTTTAATTTGTTGAAATGTAAAGTTTACAAATTCTTCTGACGGGTTGTCAATTAATCACGGTTTTTTTTTTTAATTTGCGAAACCTTTTCACCCAATCACATATATTTTTATTAATATAAAGTATAATAAAGAGTTTCAAAATATTATATATAACCCGTTGAGCACTAACCTGGCGTTTACGCCAGCTTTCCATTGTTTACATGTACATAACCTAATTTAATTCTGGAAATCGTCAGTAGGTAGTCAAGATCGCGCGCCTCTTTTCCTTTTACACAGAGCCGTTTCGACAAAAAATAAAATACACGTGTTAAATCTCATACTACGCCTCTCTTCCCCTTGTGTGTTTTCTAAACCCCCCCTTTCAAGTTTCACGTGATTAATAGAGAACTCCTAATTTAGTAAACGTATGTTTTTCCAGGCCTCCTATAAGTGTGTTTTTTCATGCATTCCAATAGATCTTGATCAAAGGAGATCAGCTGTTTTTATGTTGGTTAATACATCTTCTATCTTCTCCACTACTTTTCCTCTATCATATAACGAATCCAATTAAGTTTATACATTATTAAAATCATATCCTTTGTTTTTATTTTTATTCTGTGTATCTCAGTATAGTACACGCATTTTAACTTTGCCGCTCTGAAGTTTGCTACAAATGGTTGCGCAGTAGACTATTTTGTATGACCAAAATAATATTAAGCATGCGCTTTGCTTTCTCACTCCCTACTTTACATTTGATGTGTTCACATCTCCCTCGCTGTACTTCTTACGATAGCTTTTATTCATCTTAATATTTATATAATAGTTATCTCATTCATTACCTACATTTTTCAAGCATAGATAGGATCCACATTCTCGTGTTACCACGAGAATATTCTAGTTGGTTTCGATACAACTTCCAATTCTTTATGATTAATTTTGTACTATCACCTTCTATGCGGCTATTTTACAAAGAATATAAAAAAACCTGTTTAGAGAAATTTTATATATAACATTGAACTCTGCATTTGACGTGTAATTTAGAAATGCAAATAAAGACATACATGTGTATTTAAAGTAATAAACCAAACGACACGGTCATTCACCTATGAAGTCATCGATCCTATTCGGTCATAAGGTTGCCGATAAGAAAATGTTAAATAATACTCATATTATATAAGTAGAATTTTAGATATTTTTGACTCCCCCCCCCCCTTTGTAGTAAGCAAAACTCTCCCCATGGTGACATAATCATTGATATAATTTTTACAAAATATGCTCAAGTAATTATAAGCAAATAAGTATTGCTCATGTAATCACCATTCGATCCTCTTGACGTATGTCGTCAAAAATAAACCAAATACAGACAGACCCCTTTGGTGAATACTAGTGTTAATTCTTGAATGGGCCCTTAAGTACTATTACTTTAGGTCTAATTTATATGGGTTATGTGGCTTCTATTATTTAAAAAAAAAAGTAATTACGATAGTTTATAAGGCAGTTTTATGTAAATATTAAAGAATAAAATGCAAATAATTAATTTTGCTATGATTAAGCCACTGTGATATTATATTTACATAATTGTAATGTTCATGAATACATAGTTCTCTGGACCTAAAAATATAATTTTCAAAATGTTAATTTAAACGGAAAAAATTCAATATGCTATACCAATAAAAACTTTTTCTATTTAATTTGTTTTTTATTTAATTAATTTATCCTTTTTTAAATTTGATGTTATTCTTATTTTATAAAGGTTTTAAACAGAGGAAAATGAAAATTGTGCTTTGTACAGTTTTATTATAAGCATTCACCTACAACCATAAAAGGTTTATAATGCAGTCAACGTGACACCAATGTAAACTACACCTGTAAATGGATAATTAGGGTCACTCAATCAATGCCCTTAGTTTATATTATTGTCATTAAGTATCTATGGTGTGTAATATTATAATGCGTAAAAATAACTTGGATGCCCTTAAGTTGTTTTGCCTTGCTAGCTACCACCCTCAAGGTCGAAAATGCGTGTGTTCCGGACACATCGTTTGAAAGCAACTTCCTCTAGGTTTAGTTTTTTACCGTATGTGCAAACTAGATCAAATAATTTATTTATGCATGCTTTTCTAAAATTCTAATAAAATGTAATAACTGTTAGTCTGTCCTTTAGTTGGCTTATAACTCAAAAACTACAGTACCAATTTACATTACCCTTTATTAAATTATATTTAAGATTTATATTTTACTTTATATTAGATTTAATAGTAGTTAGAGTTATCATTATAATAGAAAACAAAATCGACACAATAATGACTTTTTTCTTGACCTGAGCTATTAAACAAGGGCTTTGACATCTTCACCAGACCGTAAGGCGAGCGCTTAACGAACTCTGCCTAAAAATGGTGGCAAGCACAAAGGCACTAAAATAGTATGAACTTCGGCTTGAGCTGCCGTGTTAAAAGTTTCTCGGAATTTGTCCTAGCAATTAGTAAACCTGTAAAGAAAAAAGGTCCCTTACAAAACCCATGTACCTTTTTTTTTTTTGACGGGGGGAAATGCATTTACGCACTACCCTTACCTATTGCATTAGTGAAAACCCATGTACCTAAAGTATAGTGTGCAAGTCTGTGTGTGCTGTGTGCAGTATGACGCGTGTGATACGTATACGGTGTTAACGAATCGAGCTGACGGCGGCTACAAGTCTTTCCTCAGATGGGGATCGAAGCACGTCTATTGCAACTGCCGGAGGGGGATCCGGAGTGTGTGCGGGAGCAACGTTATCCGCCCATCCCCAGCGACATCACTATTATTGCATTTCATATAATTGACATAAAAGCCAACGTCTGTGTCTGTCCTTTAGTTAGCTTATAACTTTAGAAATCCTATCACGTCAGGTTTATTTTAGGCATTATTAACAAATATAAATAAAGGTACTAGAACACTAATTGATGTCTAGAGTTGGGTTTCCAATTCAAGATTTTGCAATCAAAGTCGAAAGAGAACTAGAAAATGCACTGCTATTTACTTTTTGTAACCATAAATAATTCCATTTGGATGCTTAGCAATTACCACCACAGAAAATCATGCACCTTGGGCGGCTAACAGACACCTCAATTTAACCAATTAAATTTATTCATGATTACTTGACAGTAAGATCACAGCTTACATGTACGTGTATTACAATAGATTTATTATTAGACTGTTTAAAAATTATATACTAGGATCACTGTAATAGGTCAAACGGGCTTATCTATAAATTACATCATTTTATTTATGGACATTTTTAAATTTCTTTATTGGGTAACTATCAACTTTCAGCCTGTAAAACGAAAAGTTAATTTTGGTTTTATCCATTACTATGGTACAATCTGTAAGTCATCAGTACCAGATAAATTGAATATATAATTTGCTGGACCAAGCTGTAAATAAAACAGATTATAACTAAAGTTTTGTACAGACTTAATAGTTTACCTTTGTAACTAATTATTAAAATATACACAAAGTAGGTTAAGGTGACACTTGATGAGTAAATTATTTTATAATGCACTTGGTTGTAATTTGTATAAACTAAATTCATATGCAGTGTGATTCAGATCAGTGTTACCTTTGCCAACAGCTAAAATAGCATGACTTGCCAAAATAATGTGTGGGAGGTTCATGTAAGGAAAACAAAACATTTTTGGAGAACACCTTTTATTTTTCTGAATAAAACAGATTATAATTTTTCACTAGCTTATTGTATAAAAAGAAAAGTTAAAAAAAAAGAAGTTAAGGCATAATTAGTAAATCTGTAATTAGAAAATGCTATGTTATATCCACCACTGCAGACATTTTGGTGTCACTTATTTCTCCACTTTCAAAAAAACAACTTTTATTTTATTGTATTAGTCAGAGTTACAAATTAGTTTTTACCAACAACATCCTGTTACAAATAATGTATTTTTGAATTCTTTCTAAAAATAGAGTCATTTTTAAAAAATTTAACTGAAAATTTATGATTGCTTTGATTTACATACTTTAATTCTATAACAAATTTATATGGGCCTATGAGAGCTTCTTAGCTTTATGGTAGAGAGTGTCAACAACTTTGCTCATGTGATGAATAGTCTCCAAGACTGTTTCATAAGTCTTTTCCAAAGGCGACTCGTCAAATACAATCAAGACTCCTTCACCTTGATCTAAAATCCCATTTAGTTTTTTATCTAGAATCATCTGGGATAATTTCTTTTCTACTTGTACTACTGGTAGACGGATGGAACGGGCAACATGGTCTACTTGGACCCTCATGTATGGTTCAACAATACGACATAAGTTCTGTTCTAACATTGTATCATATAATGCACCCCAGGTGAGCTCTTACAACTGCATCCTCTTCTAGTTCTCGCTTATACGTTTTCAAAGCAGCTTGAAAATCTGCTAAGGATCTTTTATGGGATGCAGTGGCAACAGCCCTCATAGCTTCTAATTCCTTACCAGCATATTTAAGTGCAGCTTTACTACCACAAACAATAGCCACCTCTTCTGATTGATTTAACATGATCTTCGACAATAACATGTATTTCAATGCAGTAAGAGCTTTTGGACTATCAGCACCATCATAACCCTCGAACGCTTCGTAAAAATATGAATATGCCGTTTTGAAGTCACGTTCATCTGCTGCATGTAGAATACCTGACTGCAGATCTAAAGCTGCCTGCATCTTAGGCGGACAATAAATCGCGTTTGCAGTTGTCCTGGCAGAGATGTCAAAGAAGCACGAGCTTTAGGCAAATTGCTCAAAGCATGATAGGTTTTACTCTCTAGAAGCAGTACTTCAACTAGTAAGTTCTTGTCATCTAGTTTCTTCAGTTCTTTAAGTAGTGCTGTAGCGAGGTCTAGGGCTTCTGTGTACATACCTGTATCGAAATATAGTGCTATGAGTCGTGCTTCCAGTGATTGTCGAAGGAACGTGCGCCGTTCTTCTTTTGCCCATTCTATACATTCCTTGCATAATTGTACTTCTATACCAATACCGGCTTCCAAATCTAGGAAGAAATCGACAAGGGAACGGACTAATTTCGCTGCCTTAGCTTTACTGATTAGGCTTAGAAAAGGTCTGGTAGCTTTAATCAGTTCTGCGAGTTCCTTAGCTTTTCCCTCCTTCTTGTATTTCTCACCGAGATTTAGGATACCTTGCTCTTTAGCCCTTATGTTTTCTTCGTCATCTTCTGGAATGTCACCAGTGCTAACCATTTTGTCGGTCATGCGGACGTCTTCGTCTCTATTCGATGACGATGATACGCGTGATCTCTCGAATAACATCGCTCCAGCCATGTTGTGTTTATTTATATGACTACACTATAAGCGTATTAGATAAACTGTAATAACGTACTACAGAGAAAAACACTTTTTCTTTGTAATTTTGTTGTAATTCGCAAAGTCATCGACGATCCTTTCAGAAACAAATCGTAGACGCGGACTAGGTTGCCAGCACAATAATCATTGAAAATTCTGTAATTCATTTTTCAATCTAGGCAAAAAATTATTGAAAGTAATTTAAATTTAAATTAAATGCAAGTAAACCTATGAAATATGCAATGCGTTTAATAATGATTTTATGGTTAAGAAGTTGACTGTACATAAAAAAAAAACTTTTTTAAATGGAATAGGTAGCAATAAACTAAAAATAGATATTTGTACTTTATTCCAGCTGCATTAAAAATATAAATTTGGATCGATTTGAATATTTCTTGACATCGACAAATTTTACTGACATAAGCATTTTATTTACAATCCTAAAGCAACACATTCATAATTTTATTAACATTATAAGAATACCATATAATGGCAAATGGGAGAGATGTGGAAAAACAGCACTGTTATTTGATATATCAAAGGAAATAAAACAATTTTACGAAACACCTGTAATATTTGTGACTAAAAAAGATTACTCCGATGTATTATTCAACGCAATGTGCTCTATTCGTTCTGCTTTACAAAGTGAATCAAAAAACCAAATAATTGATGAAATTGTTGATTTTCATTTACAATGGCTTCACGCTGTAAACGAAATAGATAACTTTAAAAAGCGTATTCCTGACATAATACGAGAAGAAATGTATCAAGTAATTAGTTACACAATTGATGCTATGTCTCATCGTTTGAAATATTATCAACGATATGTAGAAAATCATAAACCAGGACTATCTAATGAACACCAAGCAAATATTGTTGCTGAATTAGAGTTAGTAGAGGATATGCATAAAGATGTTACATGTGTTCTTTTAGAAAATCTAAAATGCTTTCGAAGTTTTACTGATGACATTGAGTTTCAAATAAAGGTAAACGATTGTGTGGAAGAACTTCTTCATTGGTTAGACAAAATAAATGACAGCATTGCTATACAACTGAGTAAGTATCTCAACGTTAATGTACCACATTTATCTAGAGATTTAACTAAAACATTGCAACAAATTGTTGATGATCTCCAAACTTCACGAACTTCATCAGCTCAAAAAATGCTAGATGAACTGAAAGAAAAAGGAAAAGAATTAGGCACAATGATACGTTGTACTGCAAGTCACAGTCTCGAAATAAAGAAAGTTGTCGAAAAAATAAACGTATTGGATGATCGTATAAAAAGGCTAGAAACTGAACCTACATCCGCGGCTGTAATGGCTTTAACCCATAAAAAAGAATATCTTGAAAAAAGACTCGATTCTCTTGAAAACCTAAAAACTAATTTAAAAAGTTTACATCACATGACTGAAGTAGAATTGGAAGGATTCACTGACAAAGAACTTTGTGCTTGTGATGATTTTTATCGCTTTCGAATATTTAATCATTCCCTTCCGCTAGAGGAACGTGAACGATTAGTGACGGAGTTGTGTTATTTATGGGATTTAGCTATTTTTGGAGAAAGAACTCGTAAATCCATAATTTCTATACTGAGTGCTGCCGAAATTAAGGAAGAATATACTGACGAACTAGGAACATTTTACATTGATGAACATAGTAGGAAAATATATAAACTTCCAGACGATGACACCTTATATCAACCTAATGAAAACAACGAACTGGTACCTCTATCTGATGATAATGAACACATTTATTTTTTATGATGAATGTGGTCGTTATTTCGTTGATGTCAAAACAAGACAGAGAGTATATAAAGCTCACCGTACTGCTAGCGAGTACATGATGGATTCCTCAGGCATATTGTTAAAAGTTAAAGAAGAACGAGATGGTATTACGTACTATTATGATAATTATGGCCGTTATTATATAAATGATGATGGTAAACATATTTATAAAGAAGTGGACTCCATAAGCGAATATGAAAGTGATGGTTTGGGTAATTTGGTGCGTATTCGCAGTCATTTGGACATATTTGAACCATGCTCAGGTGATGTTTGTGTGACTGATGATTTTAAATATCTTAAACAATCGGTTGGTCCCGCTTTACGTGAATGCATAGCTGAGGTCATTATTCACCAGCCTCCGGATCCAATAAAATATCTATCATTACGTCTCATTAAATATCGAGAAAATATGGAAATTAAAGAAAGAAGAGTAAGAGAAGAAGAAGAGTTAAAAGTCGAAAGAGAAATAATACTCGCTGAAGAACGAGCAGCAGCAGAAAGAGCTGCTCTAGAAGCAGCTCGGTTTATGCACGATGGTAGTGAAGCTAGTTACGATTCAAATTTGATTAATTATGATTCATTGTATCCTGATAACCCTGTTTTTTTCCGGTACAAATGTTAATTAATTTTCATTTCAATTTTTTCATGTTTTTTGTCAAGAAGACTTTTAGGTTCTATAATTATTTTCTTAATAAAATATACTCTTTCTTATTCAAATTTTATAATTTGACTACTAGTATTACGGTGCTCTAATTAGTTTATTTTTCGAAAGACGGAAGTATTATTTTATCATCATATCAAACTCCACAAAAGACGTACGCCGCAGGACCTACTTGAAGCTACTCCACAGCGACTGGCCTTGCGTCACACGTATCCAACGGATTTCTGTGACCTTCACCAGGTCCACCTTGTTGGACCCTATCCAAGCTGCGTCTTTTAGTATGTGGTCGCCATTCGAGGGTTCGCTGGGCTCATCGGGTATCGGATCTACAAGCAATGTGCCTCGCCTGTTGCTACTTAAATGTAGTAATTCTTCGAGTAATGTACAGACATTACTTTTATTCCTGATTCGGTAATGCAATGAAACTCCTAAGATGTAATCCTTCGTTCTTCACTTTCAGTGAATTTTGGTAGAGGTGATGATCTCACGACTCTTACGACTTTCTGTGTGACCTATAAGTGACTACGACTGCCCTCTTGTGAATAACTTTAACGAACTACTACTACCTATTCCTATTCCTACTCTTCTATATATTTAGAATATTTTACAAGTGGTATTGATTAACATCTCTTCCATTCAGGTTTATATCCGAATTTCGTCAAAATCTATTTGCTAGGATGTGGAGCGTGAGTCGCAGGAAGGTGCATCGCTTCCCACGCTTTTGAAAAGTTGTAATTCTTGGTTCGGTACCTAAGTTGTTTTTTTTCTTCGAGCATCCACGTCGAATGCAGCTGCGTCATCACGTGCCTGCCTTTATTGTCGGGATCCGAAACTATTTCTATTATGCAACTGTTTGTTTGCAACTCCATTGTTTCTAAACTGTTCTTTTCAAAATGATGTGCCCTTCCGTTTAAATGGTCGCGGTCTCTTTGTTTCTATGGGAATGTCAACACGTATCTGATACGGTGTTTTCGTCTTCCGAGATGATTTGTTCCATATGTGTATGTATAATAATACGGTAGAGCAATATGTGATTCGCTTTTGTGCTATTGTGTTATGTGATTTAATATAAAAAGTTGTACAAGTAATCTAACTAGTTAAAGAATGTTAAAGAATATTCATTCACATATGAGGACACGTTAGAACTCTCTTCATAATATGTGAGTGAAGTAAGCGAAATGAGTATGGTGGGACAACGGGTAGGACGTTTCAAATTCAAAATACCAGAGATTACAATTTATACATGTTGACTAGCCTTAGTTGGAATTTAGAGCTTTAACATCTGGCGTATGCCAGTCAGATTGATACATCATATCTTTAAAAGCAAATTTTGAGCGTTAGTGCACTCGAATTTTGAATCGTTTATTTTAATTAATTGAATTGTTTTAATTAATTAATAATTAATTACTCACCATTATTTTCTTACTGCAAAATATAAGTAGGTAGTGTATATAATATTTATTCCATAAAAACCTAAAATTACTATTTACTACTTGTCTGTGATTTCTATTGCTATTTTACTAATCGGTGAAATTTGGTATGTTATGTAGGTAGGTAACCTTTTTTTTTACCTCTATTCTAACATAATTTCATGTAGCAATACTTTCATGATGTTATCTGTGCATTCTGTTTGACAGCTGTTTGTCGGCCATTTCTATATTTTACAAAGTTATCATTGAAGTCGATGTTCATTCTGTCACATTCTGTTGAATTTAGCTTTTCAGACAGCCGTGTATTGGATTTATTGAATTATTTGATTATAACTCGTTTCTATTCAATTTTGTTCAGGGATGAATAATAAACGATGACCGTTTATTTCTTGGCGAGTTTAAATAAAATGAGGTGAACTCTGTAAAAACAATTTCCAGTGCTTACGTACTTCCAACAGTGATTAATCTTTTGGTGCAAGGTTCTATAATATTTTATGTAAATTAGCATGGCTAGGTGTAGACTGACATATCGTGAATCAAGTGTTGTCATCACGTGCCGAAGCGTACGCATAGGGTCGCTGTGAAGGCTTGAATATTTAATTTGCATACAAACTATTTTGTTGTGTATAATAATTCGAATGGCATTTTGATTCGGTAAGTGTTAGTGATCAGTCGAAATGAGTCCGAAGCCACCGCCGCCTCCTGGTCCGCCTCCGCCCCCAGGTCCACCACCGCCACCCCTGTTCGGTGGTGGCAAGAAGAATACGTCTGCTGATAACAGAGGTGCTTTGTTGAGCTCGATACGACAGGGAACAAATTTGAAAAAAAAAACTGTTACAGTGGACAAAAGTGGACCATATATACCTGGAAAAGTGTCGAACGTAACTAGTGCTCCAACTAATAGTACTGGAAGAAGTGCAGCGCCTTTGCAAAATGGTGGTGGAGGCCCAGTGGGAATGGGTGGTCTATTTGCTGGTGGCATGCCTAAATTAAGACCCACTGGGAAGTTGGCAGGTAAAAAGTTACTTTACATATTAAAATTTATCAACAATAAAATACAATGTTTACATTACAAACCAAATATCACATGTATTTAGAAAGGCAAATTACTGCAGGTAATAAAGTAAATGCTGCATAGAGCACAGGTAGAAAATAAAAAAAACATTAAAAAAATACTCTGTATAGAAAAACCATAAGTGTCTGTCCATGAAAAAGTAAGAAGTATGTAGAATGCACTAGAATTATAATGATTCAAGTCTGTATTTGAAGTGCTAGTAAATTTATCGTATGACTTAAAAAACCAGTAGATTAGTTTGGTTTTTTATTTACAAGGTACACAGTATAGGCTCAGTGCTTTGACTACAATTGATGATGTGGTCCAGGATTAAACATTAAATTAGAATTAAATATTTCTAGCATAATATTGAAATATGTATTTCATAAATCTATTGACAAAAATGTATATTACATATGTATATTGTGAATATGAGTGGAAGTATACCTCGAGTCATCTACAACTAAAAAGTAGACACCATAGGATAGTGAGTAGAACCATGCATTAATAGTGTAATGAATGTGGCGAAAACAACAATAGTTATAAAATACAGGTGAAAATATTTCTACTTACTCCTGTATGGATGTAGCACGATGATAAAGAAAGTAAATGAATACACAATTCAAGTTAAGTAAATATTTTATTTTCTCTAATGAAGTTCTATTGTACATTACATAATTTTTTAATTATCTTAGCGAAGGTTAAACCATATATGATAGGTATTATTTTAAAACAAATATAAGATATATTTATATTTATATGGATTAAATTTTAAAATGCCTTTAATTTGTTGATCAAGGCAATAGAATATAAACAGATCAAAATATTTACTGATGTAAATTCAAATGTTAAACTCATTAGTTTGGTATGAGCGTACTGTATTACTATTTTTGCATTAAGTAATTAATTTTATACTATATATTCATTGCCATCTAAAATGTTACATCATACTAATTCGTTTGGCGTGGCTTCCTTAGGGGCAATACCATAATTAACTTTTAATATTATTAATAAATTTCATTTCGCATCACTTATTTGTTAGTTTATTTTTCAATTATAATTCATGTTATTGGTGGTAATAATTAAAAATAATAAAGTAAAACTACCATAATCTATTTATAAAATTTACTTAATTATGTGTTTGTCAAACTTTTAAAGAAATGTTTATAAGTAAAAAAAGATTTTTATCCATCTTACAAAACACTTGGTTTTGATTAGGTTAGCCAGTATAACTAAGTAGCACCCTCATATTGGAAGCCTATCGCCTGACTTTCATTTACTGTGTTTTACAGCATCAGTTTCTTTTTTGGGCTAACATGTGATTATTTACAAAATAATCAAATACTAGATTATTTACAAAATTAAACTATATCTAATAAGAGCATATGCTGGTACAATAAGTATAGAACAAAAGGTTTTTATTACAACAAGAGTAGGCTTACATTTGAAATAAAATAATAGATTATTTTTGTTCATGTTTATGGGATTTATCAAAACAACCTGATTTCATATCAGACACATGATAAAATTAGTTCCATTGGACATAATTACACTCTCTTTATGATTACATATTATGATATTATATAATTATCTAAGATATAAATGATAGTTTTATAATGGATATATTGAGCCCAACAAAGGTCTTTGTTTGATTACATTTAATCTCATTATTTTTTTTTACAATCTATGTAAGAAATTAGGTTGTTCTAGTAAATTTCTAATACTATTTTATTATAACCAGTAATTGTCTAACAATCACAATCAGATAACTGAAAATTTGAGGAAAAACAACATTTGTTTTAATTTATTTGATAACACAGTAAAATTGTTGTTGGTTAGATACAAAAACAGAGGAAAAACTGAACTGAAAAAAAGTGTACTGAACTGTTTTCTCTTTTACTATATTTTCTAGATACTTACTTAATTAATTAAACTTCAAAAATTAATATTTAAAGGATAAATAAAAATTTGAAGCCCTATTCAACTCTATAATGAGCCTAACGAAAGGATAACGTGGTTTTAGGACATTTTCTAATAAAGTCAGCCTCAGTAGTCTAAAACCTGTATGTTTGAAAACCTCTAGGCTTAGCGTGATCACCATCTTTTCACTTAACAAAAGATGAGATTGTGGTCAAAGCGCTGAACCTTTACGAGGTAAAAAAGACACTATGTCACGTATGACAAATATGAGAAATTGTGTTTTATTGAGCTTGAATCTATAGTTTAGATAATCATTTAGGTAATCATCTGTTATCCAAAATATAATCAGGTCCAACTCCTAATGGTCAAGTGAGGGCAGACGCGCCGCGGTTTCCGCTCGCGCAGCCGCAGCAGCCACCGCAGAGGTCCTCGCCGGAGAAAACCTAAGCCTGTTGTGACAGGCAACCATGGTGCTAATGTGAGCGCGTTATCTGCTGCGTTATCAGGCGCTCTAGCGGCACGGGAACAGTCTAAGGAGACGAGAGAACCGACCGCGCCACCCATAGTCAGGAGACAAATGAGCGACTTAAAGACACGTGGACCACCGCCGCAGCCTCCCGTTCAGAAACCATTTATGCCTTTGGTGAGTTTCTTTAAAAAAAAAATTTAAACAGTTATTAATTTAATTAACGGAAATTACCTGTTCTAAAGTTTGGTAATACTTAAGTTTACTGAAATGTAAATCCTGTACTACTACTACAATACATATTTTGTTATGTGTTGAAAAATAAAGTAGATACTTAGTGGTCGCCCATTAATCACGTGTTGTTTTGTTTTTTTTTACAAATTTGTGATTTTCCCTCCTGGTGACATATGTTGAAGCTTAAGATAAACCTAACCCTTTTTTGTGGTATAAAGTATCATAAGACATTTTTTTTAAACTACCTATAAATGCAAGTATAACTTTATTTTATTCTGGAAAACTTTGGAAATCATTACCTGGATATATATGGTGAACACTGCACAATGCAAAAAACCCCTCCCCGTGCGACGTTTCGTGATTTTCTCCAAACCAAGGGGGGACTTTAGGACACTCATGTAATTATTGTAGAATCCCTTATAGAAATCCGATGAATTTAATGTAATAAATGGTGTGTGTATTATAAAATAAATCAGATTATAATAGGATGTTGCGGAAGTGACGGCCCACATAATACTGTGTTGTGACTTCACGTTTAGTTAGCGATTATTAAAATTGTTTTTGTTTTAATGTCATATAAAGTAATGTAAAATTTGATAGCATGGAAATTATGGCTCAGTGGTATTTAGGTTGCGAATGTCGCGTTGATTGAAGTCGGATTTTATTCTTATCCTTCAATAGTACTTAGTTTTCTTTGCAAGAAAGAATCATCATGAAATATTAATACGGCATTTTAATGCTCATCTGAGGTTACCTTCCACTTTCAAGTTTGTAAATCGTCATACCCTTGCCGTACTGTAAACCTGTGGAACAGTCTTCCGGCCGATGTATTCCCTCCTTCCTAAACATCACGTCCTTCCAACGTAACGTGAAGAGATATCTGTGCAGGCCGGTATCACAGGGACGACTGTCGCCACTGTTTTTAGGATTGCATTGTGCTTACCATCAGGTACAACGCTGTCGCTTTGCCGAGCTATCATAAAAAGCGTTTTAGCGTGTTTATAATTTAGGTCATAACGTTACATAATATGAGGTGAAATTGTAGTCAAAGGTTAAACTTAGAATACATCAATAAAGGTTTGCGATATTTTTTTTCCAACGGACTAAATGCAGTTGAAGGGTGAATGGACTGTGAAAGTAGTAGATAGTGCAAGGGCACCAAAGTGATACGGACCTTGGCTCAGGCTGGTTGGTATCTGAGGTGTGAATGAATACTGCGGAATTTATCCTACGTTGAACCTACGATGATCCCTCGGTGAACCTATGTACCCACGTGTAGTGTGCAGTGTATTTATAACTCGGAAGCTAGCTAGATATAAAGAACTGAAAGACGTTTTAGCAATTAGTTTTTATTGCGGCCAGATGTTTTTCTCGATTAGGTCAAGATTGTTGTATGATGTGAATCTATGTCCTTCAAAATTGTGTCCCAAATTACGGCTTAACTGAGATGTCGTTTAAAGCATGCTTTGGCAATTAACAGACGGTACTAAAAAGATGCAAATCCAAATATAATTTTTATCCACGCGTCGCTACAAATATATCCTTTGCTTGGGTATATTAGGCACGTTTTAAATTAAATTTAACATGCGTGTGGGGCGTGAGGCGTGGGACATAAACCGACTAATTTTGGTAACGTGTTTGTTTAGTTTTGAAGTTGTTTTTCCCAGCACGTGCGTGTGCTGCACCGAGTTTGTTCTGTGTCTATCATTAGTTTGATTATGTTGTTCGGGGAAAACGTTTCAGGGCTTTCACGTGGTTGATTTTTTATATAATAACTAGCTGTGTGCCCGCGACTGCGCCCTCGTTTCATATATTCTTCATTGCGTTCTAGTTTTTTTTATACGGTACCCTAATTATTTTCCTACATTTTTTTTTTGGTACTAAGATAAAGTAAAAATATTTCTCATAAATTCAAGCAATTGTCCGTAAAACTGACAATTGAATCGGCTTTTATTCACAGTTTTTTTTATGACTTTTTTTTACGCGGACCCTAATTACTTCCGAAAATCAAAAGTACCCTAAGTTACCTGGAGTAACTTTAGCTGTTTCCCAAAAAAATGTCCCGTTAAAATTGGACAGGTGTTCTGGAGATTAGCCGGAACAAACAAACAGATTAACAGACAACAATTTTAAAAATTGTATTTATTAGTATAGATATCGTTAGGCACGCTCGTAGCCAAAGACTTCAAAGGGCGCGAGGGGAAGGGCGGCATAATATATAGTATATAAAATATATAGTATTTCATTTTTAAAAATTATCTTTAATACCTACCTACCTATTTTTGACTTTATTGTTTAAATGTTTCAAGCGGGAAAATTTAATTTGTTACGTCCGGGCGAGTCCCACACTGGCACGGAGTTCGTCCCTCCGTGCCCTTTTACCTATTGCATTGGGGGACTTCGGTCTCACTAATGCAATAGGTAAGGGTAGTGCGTAAATGCATTTCCCCCCGTCAAAAAAAAGAGTTAATAATTTATCTATCTAAAGTTTTTGTAAATTGTCCATTTTCAAGAAATTTGTCGATTCGACTGATTATCGTATAGTTTAAGATACCTTTGGATTTCCTACTAGCATAGTTAAATCTATACATATTATAAAATAATGACGCTTTCTCCGTCTGTCTGTTCAACCGCTAACTCCTACCTAAACCATGCACCGATTTTTTCATGTGGTTTATATATATTTTTTTGTAAGTAGATTATTAATTATTTTGTAACCGAGTCGCCACAAAAATATATTGTATACTATGTTGGCTAAACTGTAAGGGATACGTCGTAATGGAATGGAATTAACGAAGGAATTATTTTTCTTTAAAGATCCTACAGAAAACTTCATGATGACATAATATATCTAGTCCTACGATTGGTTCCCAATAACGCGGGATACTGTGAACTCGAATGTTCAATGGATGAATTCGCGAGCATATTGTGCTAGTATAAAATTAATAAAGTGGTCAGAATTTCATTTTATTTGTAACTGAATCTTATCAAATTGGATATTTTAAAAGTAAATATTTAAAAAATACTCAAATCATGCGTAAACAACTTCGTACTTACACCCCTTAAACGTAGGTTTATAAATATATAGATAAAAAAACAAAATGTATATTCAAAAACTATAAAATCATTTTATTAAACATGAAACAAAACCGGATTCAAAGAATATAAGTACCTACTGTAAAAAAAATGGACCAATAGTAAAACATAATTACTTTATTAATTTATTTCTATTTACTACGATATATTATCCTTTGTTTCAATACAATTAATGGTCTATGGAGAAATGTCAAATTGAGAACCTTCATCTTTTTGAAGGCAGTTAGAAAGATAACATCTCTCTGTTTTGTTGATAGTTAGGATGTATAACTCGACAACCACTGAACCTATTTATATGATTCAGTATAGATAATTTGTTATATTAGCTTTTATATGGCAGAAAATATGGATGATATTAGTGAGTGAAGTTGACACAAAAGTAACAACCAATCGTAATCCTTATAAAAAATTATAGAAAGCTTTGTAATTATAATAACATTCCTATAGATGTCTATAACAGTCGTTTATCGTACAAAAAAAAAAAACAGTTTACGAAAACGAAAATTATATACAGTATTTTATTTATACTGTGTAATAAAGAAAAACGGACGCATATTTCAAATGGCGCAAGGAAAATAAATATAATCTTGGGTACGTAGTGGTTTCTCGAATTACCCATAACAAAAATGTCGTATGTACTTGGAAATTATTTGTTTTTTTCCTTATTCAGGATATCCCATTTGGTTTCGTAGTAAGTGTTGTTTTGTTCTGATAATATTATGGTTTGTTTTTTTTTTTTCAAAATAAAGACGTCACTATGGAGGCAAATTAAAATCCGGTAAATGAGGATATAAAAGGGTTTAATGTCTTCCATAAATATACAATATTGTGTGCATATTATATTAAATTTATTTTTATTTTTCGCATTTATAAATTATAGAAAATTGACAGTTATTCACTAAATATACAATGCGGATTAAAAAAACACGATAACAATTTACAATGAAGTCAACTAAAACACATAATAAATACAGTTAGACGTATATAAGGTTAGAATTTTTTTATCTGAGTCCATCCTTCGCAAGTATTTACCGATTTAATTGAAAACTTAGTTTTTTTTTCAAACGGTTTTTTTAAGTAACTGTAACTTTTTTTTTGACGAGGGGAATCCAGCCTGTAATTAGCCTAAAAGTAGGATTATAAAACTAATTAAATAAACATAAAAAAGGGTTCTATAGTTTCTTAAAAAAACCGCGCAGTTTTAAACATATTCGGAGAAAGAAAAAAAAACTTACATACCTTTATTCAAAGAAAAAAAAAACGTCCAAGCACAAAAAAGGAATGACACCAAAAGGATATTCAGATAAAAATACACGTAAACAGGGAGCGTGGTGAAATGTTGCATTTGTTTATTTACGTACCGATTTATTATTTAAAAGGTACGTATTTAAATTCTGTTTTTTATTCGCTTTAGTAGTCTTAAGTTTCTACAAAGATGTTGGTAATATTGTTTTGAAAGTTTCTTGATGACTTTTCTCTGGTGACTAGGCTGTTTTCCGAACCGTTGTGGTAGTGTTTTGACGGTCATAAGCGCCTTCTCAGTAGGTTATGTATTAAATAAATTATTTTTTATTTCTATTATAAAATGATAGTTAAGTCCGACAGACGTAGGTACAATCCAAATTCCAACAATTTATAAATTACGTTCAACTTCTCCTTTCGTAACAGTCGTATTCTCACTGTTACGAATATGACAAAAAATAGCCAAATCGGTCGAGTCGTTTATCGTCGTTTAGTCGTTTAAGTGGTGCTTTAATAAACACACAACATTTACTAGATTGTCTCTACTTAGTTATTTATCGCTCGATCTGTTTTCATTTCGCCGGGTTTAATTATCGAATCTTAGAAGTTAAGATTAAGATCAAATCAAATATATATTGGTTTTTTTAACTGATCATTGACGCTGATGCAATTACTTTAGAACAAAAAAAGATTGAAATTTCGTAAATCAGTTGGTATAACAGATTGTAAGTGGCCATAAGAAAATATGGAGTTCTAAAATGTTTGGATCTTTGGATACGACCAAAGTCTCACGACATTATAAAGACAATTGTTATCTCGGATACTAATTGTTGAATAATTAATAGAAACAGGTTATTATGTAGGTAGATAGACAGATAATTGTCTATCAAAACAATGTTCTTCAGTTATGAATATGTTAATTGCAAAGAATAGCGTGAATCCGTTTGTCTTTACGTGATCTTGATTGAAATAACTTGGTTCCCTAACGCTTTTTATAGATAGAACAGAGAGAACCACGCGGGCAGGACTTCGGTGTCACGGTTTCACGGTGGCACCCATAACTACAAAAACCAAAAAGTTTGCTGACTCTTACTTTTGTCGCACTGTGAGGTTATGGAACCGTCTTTCTGTCAGCGTGTTCCCTCCTTCATATGATATTGGGTCCTCCAAAAGAGGCGTGAAGAGGTGTTTAAGCAGGCCAGCATGACAGCGGTGACTGGTAGTGAATTCTGTTCAGTGTCAGTCACCGCTGTTTTGGATTGTACTGTACTTACCATCAGGTCCAGTGCAGTCACTGTGCTGTGCATTATAAAAAAAAAAGAAATAATATAAACGGTTTTGATGCTTTTTAACGGCGATTTTTTTTTGTTTATACTGAATGAGACCTTTTTGTTTATTTGCTAATGTTTTAATTTACCTCTCTCTCTCTCACACTGAACAAAGAATCGTCTGAACTAAATTCGTCAAGCAAAATGTTATGATTCATTTTAAAGTTATATAGAATAATGTTATCGTTTATCGCTACGTTATCGAATATTGCGTTTTGGAGAAATCAATATTATATTACTCGTTGTTAATAAACCTATATTGGTTGCGGTTTAAAATTTATTATTTTTTTTTTTATTAATAATATGTCAACTGAGAATATAAATTTCATTAAAGTAATGGACGAATTTCTTGAACATAAATGGAACAGGCAACGGGTGAGTCGTATCGAGATATAC
This sequence comes from Samia ricini, assembly GCA_014132275.2. Taxonomy (NCBI): domain Eukaryota; kingdom Metazoa; phylum Arthropoda; class Insecta; order Lepidoptera; family Saturniidae; genus Samia; species Samia ricini. The sequence continues at coordinate 2,961,690 of AP028164.1, read as the reverse complement.
CGGATAAATGTAATTTTATATTTGCTAGTGTTAGTATTTCTTTGATGGCTCCTTTATCATTATTCTTATCTTTTAAATCGTGTGAATTATGTTGCCGGTTTTAAACGTGCCATGTTTTGATGGCGCTAGTGTTGTTGAGTATTTTTTTCGATTACAGGAACTATCTTATCGGTTTTATCGATTTCAAACTTTTAATTATTTACATGAGTTCCCTTTTCAAATAAATTCTCACAAAATGGCTGTATAAATCAAATACTACCACTGTACTTTATTTAAAAATAAAAAATTGTCTTAAAAAAAATATTTACAATGAGGAATTGTTTCTTTCGTGTCGTTTATTTTTTCATCGTTGGCGAAGTCTTTAACCCCATTAGTCCAAACGAGACCAGACAATCCAATTATCTTGACATATGGGTTCACACCGAAATGGCATATTGTGTCGTCAAGTTAAATTAATTAATTAAGAACCGTCTGTGTGTTGATATTTATTTTATCATACACTCTATAGCTTAACACAACTATTTAATTACCGAGATCTCCATTGTTATTTTTTAAACAATTTTATAGAATAGCAAAGAAGAATGTAGCCTACATCTAAATTATACAAAATAAAGTAGCTTTTGATGATGTCGCAGTTGGTAGTGCGTTCGGATCCCGCGTCAATACGTGGAACCCGCGTGAACGATAGTGATGTCTGGAATTAACCCACATCTTTGTGCTTCCGCTAACATTATTAAGACTATGATTTGTATAGTTTTTTTATATATGGCAAAAAAAAAAAATTTATATGTATTATATTTATTAAAAAAAAAAGAACCAGATCGAGTTTCTTGCCGGCTCTTCTCGGCTGGGTTGTTTTCCGAACCGTTTTCCGACGTTCATAAGCGTCTTCTTAGGGCCTAAATTGAATACCTATTGTATTGGGGGACTTCGGTCTCACTAATACAATAGGTAAGGGTAGTGCGTAAATGCATTTCCCCCCGTCAAAAAAAAAAAAAAAAAAGCGCCTAAATTGAGTAAAGATGTTTTTGGTTTTTTATTTTGAATAGACGCGGTTTAAAACCTACCTAGCCAACTCTAAAATCAGCCTGAGCTTCTGAGCCTGAGCATTGTGTTAGTGCATTTTCTAATAACGCCCGCCTTGGCAGCTACCACCATCAAGTTTGAAAACATATCACCAAATACCGATAGGTGTGTCCCGTCAGCTAAACCTCTAGGTTTAGTGTGTTTACACTTGAGCCAGAGTACTGAGCCTAATACAGTGTAATAAAAGACTATTTAATCAATTTCAGTTGAAAATTTTAAGTTTATTGTTCTATTTTTCAAGACCAATATAATGATTCGCTCTTGAGCCATCGCTGAATTCCTTGAAAAACTTTGGGTAACGCTGATTTAACCAACTAAATCGACAGACAAAAAGATTATGTAATACATAAGGAAGGGTGGTTAAGAGGATACCCTAATGGCATTTACTCATAGAAACGTAGTCCCCTGTTTCCTCCCTGCATAATAGCATTATAGTAAATATTTGTATACCAAATAATATATATCCACCACCGCCCGTACATTTTTTTCCATAAATTAGTTATTGTAGAAACTAAGAGCCTTTGAAAATGAAAAAAGTGCTCGATTTTTACCATAATTTTCAAACGTTCTCCAAACAAATTTGATGAATAAAATTAAAAAAAAAAAAGAAGCAAAACGTAGAGGCATAGCCAAAGTCTTTATTATTGTAAAACTGGAAATAAATTAAAGATCGGCACTGTTATGGAGGAGAAAACAGGGTACTACGAAGTGATGTTTTCGTCTATATTGCATACGGTAAAATCAGTCCGAGAGCTGCAGTTGTCCCTTTCGTGTTTTATAATTCTTTCTTTGAGGTGCATCGCGATTACAATAGATTTCTATATATATATATATACCTACTTTTCCGACTGCATGTCCTCTTAATACTCGTAAATTAAATGAGTTTCAAACGTAATTTGTGTTTGGTACATAGTCTACTACATAGTCGCAGAGTATTTACTTATGTACGGTTTATCTCGTATATCTGTTAGCATTTAATAGTTATCATGTTATCTCATTTTATCTATGACATTGAAACAAGCCTCTGAATGAGTCTCAATAGCAACTATGTCTACTCGGCATACACGTGGTGTGAAATAATTCATTTTATATTTGTTCCTAAACAAAAGTGAAGTTACCGATTTTTTTTTTTATTCTAGTGGTTGTTTGTGGTCAAATTTTGACTATAATATTAAAAATTTGAGAAATTGTTTTTAGTAACTGGGCACATTTTTTTAGTTTTACAATAGGCTAATATAACAAAAACTTAATTTAAATTGACTCTTTTTGGCAATGGCAGACACAGCTTTTAATAATTATAATAATACAATTTCAAAAACTAAACAAAGAAAAAAATAATACAAAAGATACTGAATTTTATGAAGGTATTTTTGAAACACACCCCACTGCCCACTTCGGCAGCGGTTTAGGATGTTCTAGGATCAACTGGGGCTTCTCTACCCGCCGCCAGCGTCATACAATGACATTTTTATGCAGAAGGATAACACGCATTACACTGCACCCCTCACTCCTCACTGTTGAGTGCGGGGCAGAATTTACGTCTTCGACCAGTTGCCCAGGCCAAGGTCTGTGTACCACTTTTGTACCCTTGCGTAAGCTACCACTCTCCTGTGAGCTTAGTGCTTAAGTCCTGAAAAGTTCAGTGAAGCTGTCAAGGCTCTTCTAATGTTGACCGGAATTTCATGGTTTTGCCACATAGCGGGCGGGTCGGGAGGCCAGCGTCATGTTTTTATAGAAGACATTTCGTCGATTCGAGCTGAGCGCGTGCCGTGCGCGACTTCTATAGTAAAAGCACGCTGGAGTCCCGTCCCGCCCGCTTAGTGGCGATACCGTTAGTCAATTCAACAAAAAAAGTACTTATCTTTACCTATTATTTCATTATCTATATAAAAGGCAATGTCTATCTGTCTCTCTGTCCGTTAGTATACGCGAGCGGAGTCGCGGGAAGACAGTTTGTTTAGTTATGGATTCTATAGTTAAAGTCAAAATACGCGACGGCGTATTAGATATTTTTACTGAAAATGTTTCGCTTTATGCAAAAAATTCGGCGAATAGAAACTCTGGTGTAGCGATATACCAGACCGACGCGGCGGTGCGGCGTGTACGGACGATTTCGCATCCTAAGGGGACATTAATAAGTGAAAAATTTGCTGCGAACTCGTCAGACTACATCCGTATTGGAACGAAATAATGCGGCATCGCCATAAACAGTGGTCGGCCGGGTCGAGTCGACGGACGCGCGAGCATTGAATTTTATATTGATCGTTATATCACTACTGAGCAATAAGGATCTTTATCAACGGATTATTTTTGATTGATTGTCGTCTCATCAACAAAATAGTCCATAAGTAAGGTTGATCACTGGAATGAAACTGAAAATCTGATCCTCGAGAATGAACGAAAGCGCACGATACCATTCCTTGGTAACCGCAAGGTCCATATAGAACTCCCCAGGGTCCATGTTTGCGAAAACGGATAAGCTGTAAACGGGGTTCGACAATAGTAAATCCTACCGATGTCAAACCAAGAACAATTTCATCAGAGAAAAAGACAATTGTATTTATTGAATCTGTAAAAAATAAATATTCAACTAATAGGAGGACCCCCTATAAATATACTACAATAAAAATTAGTAAGAGGTCTGCTAAGAGGTCGAGGAGGCAAAAAAGTTTGGGGACCATACTAACATTCGTTTTGCGGTAAAGGCAATCCCCTCTCAAACACCATCAAACATTTTAAACGCATGTATCCCAGAATTTTACTAGTCGAATTAAATGTTGTTTACATTTTTTACATGTTTATGTCACTTTTGTTTCTTTATAATGAATAAGATGCGTTTTATATTTTATTACATTATTCGCTTAGTCTTTTATTATAAATAATCCCGCTTGGTCGTTTACCTTTACGTCAAATTAATTGTAGATGACAGGTTTACTGTATGGTTGTTTGTATTTCTACTAACCTTTTATTTATAAATCACATTGTTTTTAACTTGCATAATAACTGATTACTGTGTTGGTAAATAATTAAATAATATTTATTTCACAGAAACAATATTACTCACTGTTTGTTGAGTCATTCTCCGTGTTTACGAATGTCAATTGATTGTGAATCATTATTATCTTATGTGTGTTTATTATAGAATATAAATAAGTTGTTGTAAATAAAAAAAATCTCTGATGTCGAGGATAATTTGACGAAGGAAAACATCGTGAGGAAACTATAGTATTATGGGATTGTCTAATGCCCACCTGGGTAGCTACCGTCATCGAGTTTGAAAACCTGTCCCGAACGTGTGTCTTGGCTGCACCACCCTCTAGGTTAAGTGTGTTCCTGGACCACATCGTCACTAACATCAGTTGAGATTGTTCTCAAAGCACTGATCCTATACAGTATAAAAATAGCTTCTATATGTATGTTATATCTTCAATTCTGCCACAATTTCAAGTGCGTAGAATATTTAAATCATTTCGTTAGAACTTTCTAGGGTGTTTTTATGGTACCTCGGAATTCACCTTCCATGATATCATTTGTAATGGCACTTCATTTAAATACAAAAAGTAATAAAATCTTATCACGTACAATGCCATCAAAATTACGTACGGCCTTATGCAATTATGAATCGAAAGTTAATGAGGAAAAAAAGAACTACTGCACGGTATAGTGAGATCCCGCCAAAAACTCAACAAAAATGTGTTGTTTCATACCGATGACGTACATAATTAATATTTTTTTTTATTGTGCCTGTATATGAGTCGAGGAACGGGTTACAGTTATGCTATGCTATATATAAGCAAAATTTTGGTCTTTTTTGACCCACCACAAAGCTCTTCCTCCCCCCATTATATAACCTAAGTATCAAGGCATAATTTTAAACAAAAAACGAAGATTAATGAGTAAATGTTGTTTACGTAATCACTATTCAGACACCCCCCGTCCTCCGTGTCAGCAAAAATAAGCAAAGCATAACCCTCCCCCATGAATGCTTACGTAATATTTATACGGCCCTAAGCCACAATCGCTTTGTATCGCTAATATAAGAAATATAAAAGTACTACGGCGTGTTAAGAGAACATGCGGTCGGCAACAGATTTAAAAAACAGGTATTTCAGAAATCTATTGCTATCGCGTTGCGCCCCAAAGAAAGAGTTATAAAACGCGAAAGGGACAACTGCAGCTCGGGTTGATTTTACCGTATGCATTATAGACGAAAACATCACTTTGTAGTCGTACCTTGTTTCCTCCTCCAAAACTGAACCGATTTTTAATTTTCTTACAGTTTCAGAATAAGAATGACTCTACATTTTGCTTTTTAAAATTCTATTTATCAAATTTGTTTGACGAACGTCTCAAAATGATGGTAAAAATGGAGCATTTTTTTCATTTTAAAGTGTCTACAATAACTAATTTATGGAAAATATCAGAACGTACAGGCATGGCGGTGATGGATATATATTATTTGGTATAAAAATATTTATCCAGGGAGAAAACAGGGGACTACGTTTGTATGGAGTAAATGCCGCTAGCACGTCCTCTTAATATCATGTTATCTGCATTGTAGCGGTTAGAACGGTAGCCGCAAAACTGAACAGTTAACAACGTTAGTTACTATAATAGCCTTTGCAGTTATTTTTATATTACATAATATAAACTCTATGTTTATATATAAACACGTAACTGTCTGTTCGGATATATATATAAGTCTTCTGGGACCGATTTGGTTCGTATTTTCAAACATCTAATGCGGCGGGTCAGACGGACTGTTGGCGTGGCGACGCTATACGATAGTATGAAACGCGTCGCCATGCGCAAGTGACATTTTGTATTGAATTAAGTGTAAATGCTTAAATCACATAAACTATGATTTTTTTCTTTAAAAAATCTGAATATTTAATTTTTGATTATGCCATATTTGTTTCCTTTGATAAACTATACGCAACTACGCATTATCCGTACAAAATAATTTCGTTGGTTATTCACATCTGCCAGGCGAACCGCGATGGTTCAGTTTTTTTTAAGATATAGAAAAAATTTTGTATTGTAAAAAATTAATAGACGCTATGTGGGTCGTAGTGTACAGTCTGCCTAACCCGGCGATCTCAACTACTTCATCCCTACCACGAAAAAGTATAGTCACAAGTCTCTTTGGGGATACCATTATTTTTTAAGTGAAACTTACGCGAGTTGAGAGTAAAATTTCAAGTTCGCAACAGGCTTAGGCGTCACGATTTTAAATGTTATAATAAACATATATCAAAATAATCACACTATGTTTTTTGACTGTTGAATTATTCGATATTCCTCTTTACAAACTTTTGTTAAAAAAAAAAACAAAATATAAGTGCTATGTGTGTTCTTTTTGATTCTATGTTTGTTCTTGACTGTATTTTCAGAAAGTGGGCATACGTATTTTATATTTCTCTCACGGTCTTTGTTATACTTAAATACTATATTTCTTACATGTTTAAATTGTAGATTTCCAAATAAGTTTCACTTCTGACACGTATAGGTACATCCTACTTTCTTGTCATACCTTCCTTTTTTTAATGTGATCCAAGCATCGTTGGGAAGGTCGTCTAGTATAAACATCAAGTATACATTCCGAGGCATCTCGTATGTCGTGTTTATAAGTCGCATTTCAATGTGTTGTCTTTACGACCTGCGGTATACACATTGGGAAAGTGTTATATAATTCGTATACGACTTTGTCGTAGCTGCAACGGACCGCCGCTGCCGGTTCGCGCCTTGCTTTCTTGTGACGTCGTTTCGAAATGAAAGTCTTAAAAAAACATATATATATATGTATTATATACCGAAGCATGTTAATCGTACGTTGTCGATAATGAGTTAGTTTAGTAGGAGTTACTCGTCTGCTTTATGTGTTTTGCATGTTATTTACTAGATGTTTTACGTGACTCAGAGACGTAAAGAAACAAATCGGGGAGCATAGGTCTGGTTAGCTAACATCCGTAGGCCCTTGATTTTATAATTTTTCCGTCACATTATATTTTATACTAGCTATTCCCGCGCCTCCGCTCGCGTATGATATTTTCCTCACAAATATTTACTGCATAATTTAGTTTGTTAATAAGTTCGATACGAGATGACCTTATATATTTTTTTTGGATAGGTTTTTAACTATTGTACTATTTCTCACAAATACAAACAGTTACCAATAAAACTGCATTGAATCCGATTTTATTCACATATCCATGAGGTTTAATTTTTTTTTACGCCGAACCTTATTGTATTATTTTTCTAAAATAAAAGTAGCGTAGCCTATGTTACCCCATATAACTTCAGCTATCTGCCAGAAAAAGTCGCGTCAAAATCGTTCTAGCCGTTTCGAAGATTTTTCGGAACAGACAGACAAATTGATTTTTTTTGTTTGTATAAGTTCCTTCATGTGTATTTAGTAAGAAACTGTTATTTTGATTTACAAGCAGACCGATTTTATTGACTTGTATAGATGAAAATCATGACACTCGTCTTAATAAGGGAGTCAAGGGGTTAAATTAATTTTAATTACCTACTATTTACTTTTTCGTTGTTGTTACGAATTAGCAATTTGTTTATGGATAAATAATTATTATAATAATATAAATTAATATTGGATGCTATGGAATATTGTAATTTCATTAATATACTCGTAAATCTGTACCAGTGTTAACAGCCTTTCGTATTACGAACGAAGTTGTATCATGATTCACGTCATTAGCACATAAAGGTCTGAGCCGAGGCCTTTGAGTTTCCCTTCTAAGCCTTGTGGTCGCCAAGTCCGCTTACTCATCAATGTCTGAGTCAATGATGTGGACATTCGCGCTTAATCATCGGAGACTAAAAGTATGTTATATTTACAAAATGATAAAGGATTCAGTCAAGGTGCGGTCCCACTTTAAGCGGAATATAGCCCTCTATTTTAGACTTTAGATGATGTTTTTTGGAGAAGTGGTCTTAGCTACACTTGCGAATCATTTAACTACTTTATAGAAAATTGCAAAGACTCTTGATAAGGATTCGATGCGAGGTGATAAGACTTCTCTGTTTAAATGGGTCTATACACTTTCAAAAAACCCGACGTACAATGACATGCAGAGGCGCCATCCGGTCCACGACCAATAAGTGTAAATTCAGGTCTGCTCAGAGACTTCAGCCGTGGTATACGTGGGCCGGCTTGACTATTTGAAACAATTTTGCTGAGGTCGAATAAGACAATAATTATTATTACTTTATAAAAATAATGAAAAGACAAAACAATCTTACCCTAATATCTACAATTTAACAATTAATGTTACGATTATAACTTCCGGAAATGAACACAGTTATGTGGAGTTTTCAATATTTCGCCTGTGACCATAGATTTATTATCATTTTGGATACATTTATTAATTTAACCTATGCTAGTAAATAAAATTGTATATTATATAGTAACTTGAGATCAAAGGTTACGAGAGATGGAAAGTGTGACGATGATATTGAGCGAAGAGTTTTGTTAGGGAATAGAGTGAATGGGGCCCTGCGTAACTTCATGTGCAGCCAGAAAGTGACTGAAAAGGCGCGTTTGTCTGTGCATCGAGGAGTCCTGGTCCCTACACTTAGGTATGGTAGTGAATGCTGGGTTTGGCAGAAGAAGCATGAAAGTAAGATTAACGCAGTGGAAATGAGAAGTCTGAGAAGTATAGCTGGAGTGAAGACGATTGACAAAGTCTGGAATAGTGTGATAAGGGAACGCTGTGGTGTGGTAGAGGATGTGGTGACCAAAATAGAGAAAGGTATGCTTAGTTGGTTTGGGCATGTAGAGAGGATGGATGAGAGAAGATTAACGAAATTAATTTATAAGGCGAGGGTGAATGGGCAAATCGGTAAGGGTCGACCTAGGCGAATGTATCTAGACCAAATCAATCATGTCTTAAATAAAGGCCAGGTAAAAAGTACCCATAACCGACGAGCATGTATGAAAGCGCTCATGAAAGTAGAGGAAGCGAAAGAGGTATGCCAAGATCGTAGCAAGTGGAAGGACGTAATCTCTGCCTACCCCCACGGGAGAAAGGCGTGATGATATGTATGTATGTATGTATGTAGTAAATAAAATTGAAGTGTCTGTAATGTCAAAATTAACATTTCTTTTATTAAATAGATATGAATGTATTTTAAATTTTTTGTTTTTCTGTCTGTTTGTTCCGGGTAATCTGATCTTTTATATACAGGTATGCGTCATTAAAAATGGAATCAAATTTTAATTTTCGAAATTTGATGATAGCCGTCTAATACTCTAATATGACTACCGTTCGTCGGGACATGTTTTTTATTACCCATACCTACAAAATCTTGCAATTATTTGAGTGTAGCGTCATGATACCATTCTCTGATAAGATTTTCAACCATATGAGGTTAATTTTATTCCCATTTTTTTTTTTGCGATGTATAATCATTTACTTTCACATAAATAATGCGCAGTTCCACCAACGATCTTTGTAATTATAATAATCTCAATAAAATGAATCTACGAAATTAGAAATAAATACAAAAAAACAATAAACATACTGTGTCTAATAATTTGGCCACAACTATATAGGTAAATATAATATGATTAGTTTTGGTTGAAAATCTACAAAAAATTGTGCTTGTTAACAATTAAACAAAGATGTTGAAATCAGAGTATCATGAACAAATTTTAAATGCCTTAATTTTATTCAATATACATGCACAGAAATGTCTGTCTGTCAGTCAAATGCGACTGAAAATTCGAGACTGGAAAAACTGTTTTTAAAACGTTAATTTTCAAAATTTGTTAAGTGATATTATTAACTTAGCCTAACATTTATCTGGTTTTTACATCTATTGGGGCTCCGAGAAATAATTTTGTCCATTTTCATATATTCATCCATAATCAAAATATACGATAGGAGGCGTAAGAATAAATTTTATTATTTATCTCTGAGCGCCAGCACTTACTCATACTTGACATACTGTGGCATGTTGATTGATAATGCGCGCACAAAAATCGATAGATCAATAATAGTGGTAAGAAATTATAGAATCAACTAAAAAGTCTGTAGCCACGTATTCCAAGTAATAATGTTTTTGATTGCTTTTCGTTTTCATAATTTCCGCTCTATCCTGGTGTCTTTACAGCACGGAATATAAGCAGTGGTACGATACTGTTACCTTTTCCTTACAGAGTTCATCAGACTCGGTCCTGACGACCGGTTCGATATCGGATCGTATAAATAACTTGCAGCATCAGAGTTCGGAACAGCCTCTGCCAGCGAATATCGCATCCACGTTACATCGTAACAAGAGCTCTTTGCACGCCAGTACACACTCCTCGTTGGGTTCGTATTAGTTATCTATGTATTGTGAATTACTTGACTTGACAAATTTGAAATTTTGGCATTATATGCCTTTTATGATGCAAGCTGATGGTAAGAAAGTATTTTTGAAAATTTCACCACCTAAGGCTGTAAAATAAGGAATGAACTATTGTATGAAATTTCATTACTTTTGAACTAACAAGCACGAAATTTAATATACATACTTCTGGTTACAAATAAATGTACGTGTATATAAATGAATGCGGGTGGCGCGAGACCGGTCGTCGTGGAGATCTATGTCCAGCAGTGGACGTCTTTCGGTTGAATGGACGTATTGATGGAACCGAATGTTTACATAATCATGGGGGAAAAGAGATAAGAACTTTGTTGACAAGCTGGTGGAAGGTCTAAATGACCAAAATTTTTCTTAACCCCTTGAGCACTAACCTGGCGTTTACGCCAGCTTTCCATTGTTTTCCTGTTGTCTCATTTTTATGGGTAATCGATATATTAAGTAACATTAGAACGGCCCCAAAGCAGTTTCTAGATTGTGTTTTAATTTAAACGTATTGTATAGGAGGTAGTATGACGTCACTGAACGCGGCAGTACCGGCGAGTTCGCCTGCGGGCGCTTCCCTGTCCACGTCAGACTTACCGGAGCGAGTGCGAGTGAGTCACGGGAAACCCCACCTGGCGCCGAAGCCGCCGACTGTGTCCCCCGCCCCCACGTCACCGGACTCGCGCCCCTCGCCGCCCCCCAAGAAGCTCATCATGAACGGGAAGGTCGCATCGAGGACGCAGAGCATGAGAGTACCGAGGTTACTATAATTAATCCACACATTCTTGTAACAGGAACCACATTCTGCACGTTGAAGTTCGGGGGAAATTGCTAGTGTTGCCAATTCGTTATATTCGCCAACGCATAGTAGAATATTACAGTGAGCCGAAAACATAATTATGATGCTATATAGCGTTGTCATTTCTCATTGCCAAGAGTAACATATAAACCGCAGTTTCTCAAACTTATTTTACTTACCGCCCCCTTTGAGAATATGTTTTTGGCTAGAGTCCGTCATCTTAATTTTGTTTGTTTTTTATAGACAATATGTTTTAATCTGGTCCCAATACACGAGCGGACCGGATCGCGGGCATCGTATAGTAGGCGTTAAGAGGTGTCAGCAGTGACCCCAGCTCTAAATTCACAATTTTACATCGATAAATGTACTAAACTTGTAAACTCCATATTTCCCATTGTAATGAAAAAAATAAAAAAATAATTCAAGAATTAATTCATATATCTACTATATAAAAATAAGTCGGGTTTTCCTTCCTGACGCTATAACTCCGGAACGCACGAACCGATTTCCACGGTTTTGCATTCGTTGGAAAGGTCTCGGGCTCTGTGAGGTTTATAGCAATAGAAAATTCAGAAAAAATTTCAACGGAAAAGCGGGAAAATCATTTTTCACATACAGCACCATCTCTGATACATAGCGTGTACTACAAACTAATATTTTAAGTAGATGGCGCCGGTGCGTGATACATACATTGTTTGACAGCTACTCATTATTCCCCGCTCAGTTAATTTCATGTGAGACAATCCAGTATTGTGAAATTGTGAAAAAAAAGTAAAAAAAAATAAGTTATTCGTTTCCTAACATTTCAGTTGGAAACCATCAAATCATAATAATTATAATTTTAATTTTAATTATAATATAAGTACAATAAATTTGCTTTCAATTACTTTGTCTGTTTAAGTACATTATAGATACGGTCATAAGTAATTAATCGCAAATGGAAGACTAGAAAAGGGTGAAATAAGGGTGATTTTTTTTTTTGAGAGTAATTTATGTACCAAATACAGCGATATAAGGAAAGACGCATATTAAGACTCTTAGTTCAAAGGTATATATATTTCGTTTATAGATCCCCGCCGGTATCGCCCTCGTCCCCCCACTCTGGGAACGCTCGTCCGTTCAACTTACCGGTAGCGCCCCTAAATCCCCCCATCGGTACTAAGAACCCCGCTTCACATTTTGGTAAGTGTGATATTTTTTTTTTATATCTAAACTCGGCAAAATGACTAACCTTAATCTAATTTGATACTAATAAATAAAAAAAAAAATTATAAACACAATTGAACGGATAGCGCCATCAAAACATTATTTTCCAGTGATTATTTAAAAACTATGTTACACAGCGAGGGATGTACGAACCGCGGCCGGAGCCAGGGCACACAGCTAGTATTAAATAAAATACTACCGTCCAAGTAAAAATCTAAGTTAAGGCTAGATCTAAATGTATACTTGCTAATACCGGATAAGTGACGCACATTAACCCCACTATAGTCACTATGACTAGCTTATTCACAAGTGTACGGTTGTCGCGATTCGGTCGGGACTAAATTCTCTGAACACAAAAACCATCTCTGGTTGTGTCATGAAAGGATTTCTTATCAATTGGAACTTGTGTCAAAAGTCGAAATATTTTGTAGTTTTAAAATGATTCGTAATCAAATTTAAACTTCATTGTTATTAAAAAAAAAAATTGAAATAAAAAAAGTAAACATTGACGAATCAAAACTGCGATTTAATAAATATTTTCAGGAACGCTACGAGCGCCCCGCGGACTGCGCCCCCCGGGAGTGTGTCCGCCCCCTCCGCCGGGAGCACCGCCCCCGCCGCCCCCTGCTCGTAACGCCTCCCTCACGGCGCAGCCCCCGCCCCCTCCGCCGCCACATTACAACAAATTCAACGTGAGAATCATTTTATTACGTTTCAGTTTTACATATAAATGATTTGTTTGTTCCTTCTTAACTCTTAAACAGTTATATAGATTTAAATTTAAGTACAAAAATGCCAAAAATAGCATAAAAGTACATTGTGTCAAGGAAATTAATATAGGCCCAGGTATATAGCTCTAAATAGCTCTGGCGAGTTATATAATAAATGAGCTGTAGAATTTACGTTCGGTTTTCTCTTCGCCATGTCTGTTCAATAGAAACGATTTAAAAAAAAAAAAAAACGTTTTGCTAAGTATTAAATATCAATACAAAGTGACCAAATTAAAATTTATATCATAACTAGCGGGTGCGTTTTATATTTTCTTCACTGCCTTTTTAATTTTTTTTTATACGGAACCCTAATTATTTCCCTAAAATTCTTTTACTACTAAGATAAAGTAAATATATTTCTTATAAATTCAACCAGTTTATGAGGTTTTTTTTACACAGAACTCTTAATTATTTAGTGTAACTTTGAGCGCTCCAATTAGGTCCATTGTAAGCGAGCACGTCTCAGTTAAGTGTTATATATATAAGCCAAGTTTGTTTTTTTGTCCGAGGTAAACTCGAAAACTACTGGACCGATCAGCGTGAAACCGCAACCATTCGACGCGGAATTAATAGTAGATGGTTATAGGCTATATATTTTTCAAATTCTATGAGCCCTTTGCCATGTTTTCTCGATTTGTTTGTTTATTATTCCTTTGACGCACCATCACCTCAAAACTACTGAACATATCGGGATAGGACTAATACCTTTCAACGCAGTGTTTTTTCGTAGACAGTTATTCTTTGGATTCCACCGATCCTCTCTCATTTTTTTTTCGATTTACTCTTTTGTACATTTTCCACTTCAATTTACGCTAATAAAAACAAAATACTCTTACTTTTATTCATTCGTTTGTTTTTTTTTTAAATTAGCTATAAATGGAACGTCATATGCATAGAACCTATGAAACGCGGGCGGAGCCGCGGGCACCGGTTAGTATGTAATAATGAGATTTTTATCTCCTAACAGAACGCCATGAACGGAGATGACAGCGGAGGTCCAGCGCCGCAGCCTCCGGTCCGCGGGTCGTCGATGCGAAGCGCGGAGCTGGAGGCTCGGTTCGCGGACCTGTTCCGTTCCCCGGTGACGTTTCCGAACCCGGACCCGTTCCTGCGAGTCGCCAAGGGCTACAACAGCGCCACCACGCCTGGTAAGTGGCACTGACCGCAACCGCGCACTCTATAACATTGCTGACCGGTACGTCTATCGTAACTCTTTTATATCCATTGACTGTCCCGTATAGATGTACGATTCTATAACGTTATTCAAATGCAGCGTTGTAACACTACTACTCGCTACGATACTTTTCTGTAGCTGCGTCAAAGTGCCTTAGTAGAATTTAGTAGTTTTATATCATGTTCGAACAAACAGCAGCGAAGCTATAACTCACGTTAACGTGTCGAGTTACCCATAAAAGTAAGACAATAGGAAAACAATGGAAAGCTGGCGTAAACGCCAGGTAAGTACTCGAGAGGTTAGAGATTCATACTGACAAGAAACACAAATGCTGTGTGTTCCTGTATTCAATGAAAATTGTTAAAAGGCTTTTTTTTCTCCAGTTATGACCGTTGTTAAATGAATGTTTTCATGAAGCAGGAAATTGTACGAAATTTTTTCATATATTCCTCCAATCCTCGCAAATTTTACTCGACTTTCCGGGGAGTTTTTGTGACAGCCCAGAATAAATGTTCCTTTTTGACTGAGTTATTTAACCACTATTAAAATATCTCAGGGTTATTAAAGAAGTCGTCTAACTTTGTTTTAAATCAAAGAGTATTCTCGAACAATCGAGAAAGTTCTAATAGCTTTTGTTGAGGTGTACTTTTAGTGTTACCATTACAATTTAATCTTTGTTAAGTCTAGTTTTCGAACAAATGAGTGGCATGAAGGTCTGATCCTTCCGGATCCTTTTTATTTATATCCTAATCGATTGATACGAAGCCATTTTAACTCTTTTGGGATGCTCTTAAATTTATCTCATTCATCTTTACTCGAGGTCCGGAATCGAATAGCTTCATTTTCACAATTTCTGACGCGATTTCTTTTGTAATTAATTTACCCACTTTGGTAACAGTAAGTTTCAGTGGTCTTTTGGTTTTTTTTGTTTTTTTTTTTAATAACGACTGCTGGATTCTAGAAATATCGATAAAGTAAACCGTTAAAATATTAGCTCGGCTTAATTAACTGCCGGCCAGCAATGCGTTGAAACTATGACTTTTGTGTAAAACTTTAGAGAGAGTTTATGTCGACTTCTAGGAAAAAAATAGAGTTATTTATTTGATCGTATAGTCTATGGTACAGAGAATATTGTTTGAGTTAATTTGTTAATAATATAAAAAAATATATATAATAAGGTTTTACTCTTAGTGTAACTTTGGGCAAATATAAAACGACTCAATTGGGTTTCTCTGTAAGACGAAAGAAACAACATTTAAAGCGCTTTATTTTCAATTCTATTTTCTTTCACAACTCACTCTTATATCTATTTTAAATATGTCATTTAAATGTCATCTTTACTGATGACAAGGCATAGACAAAAATAAAGAAAAACATAGATAATAATAGAAACTCGATTAAAATGGTTTTCTTTACATATATTTTAACACTTTTACATTTACAAACGATGAAAGTATCGGGGTTGTTTCATGAATGTTAGTTGTTTTAAAATAATTGATCCGTTGAAGTTTGGGATTTGACGGGAAATATGTACTTTAATAATGTTATTATAAATGTTGATTTTTTTTTTTTTTTTGATAAATTTTAACTTAGTACTTACAGTTTCGCACAATGTTCTATTTTAAGCATAAAATATATTGTAGAATTAAGTGTTATAGAGGTACAAGTAAATGGCATAATAATATAGTTCGTTTTAAGTTACTTCTTTTTTTTAGACCAAATTATATCGTTTCCCTTAGAAGGGAATAAGTATAGTAGGGGAGTAAGTTTAGAGTATTATTAATTGTTTTGTTTAGTTTTCCAAATTAAGAATTTCAATTATTATCGTGCATGATGCATTGCATGTGACTCGTCGGTACCATTATTTTATTTAAAGAGAGACTGAATTCTTTTAAATGTTAGTATAAAACTTTCTTGTGTTGATTTCGATTTTTAATTGATTTATATTCGCTCAAGAAACAATATAACAGTATAGTTTGCTAATATTACATTTTGTTTAAAGTAAAAGACAGTGAAATAAATAATTAGCTACACACTAAAGAAATAATTTGACTAAAAACATTTTGGGATATGAAATGCTTCATTATTTTATTTTTTTTATCCCATTTCTATATATAATACTATTTCATAACGATTTTTAAATTACTATACAGTGACATTTTCTTTATATTGAATATGTCGATTACCCATAAAAATGAGACAATAGGAAGTCAATGGAAAGCTGGCGTAAACGCCAGGTTAGCGCTCAAGGGTTCAAAGAACAGAAATAAAAAAATCGAGTCAACTCATGAAAGTTTACTAATTTTTTTTGCATTTTTTTCTTCTGTTGGATTAAATTTATGAAATATGTCGACAAGTAGAGCTGTTTGATCGTTGTCGATAATTTCAGATAGATTTAACCTGAAATTGACTTATTTACGTGTTGAATTATAATTACGCTCAGTCTTTAGTAATTTCATTCCGCTATTTTTTATTTAATTTTCTGCACTGTTTTATGATTATTTTGCTATAATCAAATCTCTATTCAGTTTCTTATTATTTCTGTAAACTTGTCATTTAATGTTAAATTTTTTCATGTTATGTGTTATAATACAATGAACCGTTACATTTTCATACACGATCCATTTTACTAACAATTATTACTGTTTTTTTTAATTTCCTTGCAAAATGGCCGATAAGGTTTTTATTCGGGAAAATTATAATTTACGTTCCATATAATGTTATAATGATGGGTTATTCTTTGGACTACTAACCTGGTGGTTTATATTTTTCTTAACAAATCAATTATCTTGATTAAACGTCTTGACTAATATCAAAATTGATAGAAATGTTTAAGAATGATAGAGTAGATAAGTGTAGTGATGTCTAATGTGTCGATAAACCGACTCATTTTATCGATTTATATTGCATTAACTTTCAAAATCTAGAAACTTCCAATAGCTTCTATTGCATGTGTCTGGTTATAACTTATTGTTAAATATTTGTTAGGTATAGAATAAAAAAGTGCAAGATATTTTTATATTATTTTTATTTCTAATGTTAGTTAGTAATGTTCTGTATATTATATAATATATATTATGTCGAGTCATTAATTTATAATTAATCATAGAGTATTTAGAATTAGTTAGACAGTGGATAATTTTTGTTTGCATATAATCTTATCTATGGAGGATGGATAAGAAGTTTTTGGGGACATCTTGCTCTGTCATTAGTGGTTTTTATTTGTTACATGAAATTGGTGACGTTTCACGTAACATGACTTGGTTATCGTGCACAAGTGAAGTGCTTTAAAAATAAAAAATTCTTAGGTGCCACAAAAACTTCCTGTATAGTTCTAGCAATATGGCCACGGTTTCGCTAGAGCGTTGATATAAGATTGATACGCCTGACTTGGATGCATGGTCTAGGTGCCTTCAACTTTTCCTTAGAAAGAAAAAATTGAAATAATATCTATGAGAGTGATGTCGTGTTTGTTATTGTTTATATAGTGAGAGGTGCCATTTACAGCAGAACCGTACATTATTGTACACGTATCGCTTGAATTCACTTAAGTTGTCTACTTATATAGGTGTCTTATCACTAAATGCCTTAACTGTTGTAAAAATATGCTTCGACGAATCAGAATTTTGCTAAATTTCACTAGCATTTATTTAAACCAATTAAAAAAAGATTTAAAAGAATTTCCATAAAAGTCTAAATTCAAATTTTATCTCGAGTTTAAACATTGTAAGGTTATTTCATTGAATGATCCAGCTTTTTTCTCAATATTAACAGTTATATTTTTTTTTTACTGGTCATTTAATAATAACCTAAAAATGTGACATCATGTTTTTTTATTATTTGGACGACTAGTGGTTTGATACTAAACTTTACGAATTGTTTTAATACGCTATTGGGAAGGTAAAATATGTCCTTCGTATGGCTTATTATTATATGATCAGTGGTATACGGAATCAGTATGCTTGCTTTTGAATGTGTAATATGAGAAAATCGTTGAATTTTCGCGGTTAAGTAATTTAGTGACACGTCTTGTAAGCTTTTTTTTTTTATTGAAAAGCGAACCCGCATTGTGATAGTGATATGCTTATAATTATTTATATTATTATTTTTTAATAATAAAATTGTAATGATAAAAATGATTGTCTTGTATTTCATTGTCTCCTAACCTCTAATGGCTTCATTGTGTACGTTTCTGTCTTTAATGTAATATGAATTGGAAACACATTGTCGAAAATTTAAATATATAAAAGTATTCACTAGTACGAGTGATAAAGTTATTTAAATAATTAATTACCGTAAGGATTTAAGTGCTTTGCTTTATTTTTTTTTTTAATAAGATTATAAGGGTTATACGCACTCTTAATGGCTACATAACCTCAAAACGTTTATGGGTTGCCACGTTATACGTAATATTACCATCGTGGAATATTATGTATAGCTTGAATCGTGAAATTATCGTTGGGTGTTACTGTGACGGTAAATCACATAAGCTGCATGGAACGGACGGGTAAGTGTAATGATTTATATATAAGCATGTATGACAAAAAGTGCATGAACGAACCATTTTGCATGACCATATTAACGCATGTGCATCGTATCAACACTACATAGCATGAAAAAAAACTCCTAAACACCAATAAGTTACTTTAAAACGACTAAACATGATGAAACCTTACTAAAGATGAATAAGATATAATATAGATTCACCTGTTTTTATGAATGTAAACTCCCACGTGGACTGTATCTAATAACTAATATTCTGTAAATACACTTGAGTGTTTCTAGTTTATAATATGTTGTTATTTGACATCTTTGTCTCGGTAACTAAATTGAAATGTTTCTATGAGGCAATGGTGAGTGAAGTTACTTAATAGAGTTATTTTGATGGATTTTTCCTATGTGGTTGTAGGGGGTAAGGCGCAGGCTCCGCCTCCGCCGTTACGCGTGCCGCTTGAGGGCTGGTCGGGGACTTCGAGCGCGTGCTAGCGAGACCGGGGGGCCACCGCCCCCGCCGCCAGCCCCGTCCCCGTTACCACGATGCGGTCGGCAAGCACCGCCCACCTGGTCCCCGAGGCGCACCCCGCACACGCCCTGCTGTCGGTCGCGCACGCTCTCCTCACCCCCGCCAATGCAATCGCCGCCCCCCCCGACACACGAAGTGACGTCACGATCCTGCCAATAGAGGAGGTGTCGCTACCGGCGCCCGATGTGACCGATTTCCGTGACGTCGTCGACGCTATCAACCGCCTTTGCGACACCATGAAAAACTCTTACGAGACGTCCGCTTCAGAAGTCTGGGTGGACTCCGAGCTCCTCGAGCCTGAGGAAGTTACAGTGCTGACGGTTGAAACCCAACAGGCCGAGACCTGGAGCGAACTGTCCGTGACGTCAGACGAACAGCAGCAGCCGAGCGGCTTCTGCGATCCGATCAGCGAATACTACACCGCGTCCTCGGAAGTGTCGCTGTTATCAGACATGGAACTTCCTGACAAGTGTCAGAACGAGCCTGTCGAAATGTCTTTACTGTCAGATACCGAGCTACTTGACAAGTGTAAGAAAGAGCTGGTAGAAACGTCATTACTGCCTGACAGGTGTCAGGACAAGGTGGACGAAACGTTACTATCAGACATCAAGATACCTGACAGGTGTCAGAATGAGCCAGTTGAAACCTCGTTACTGTCAGATATCACGCTGCATGACAAAAATCAGAACGAGCCGGTCGAAACGGAAGGGAAGGGATGCGTGATGGCGGGTCACGTGGCCGCAATGAGGGAACGATTCGAAAGTATGACCCGGGCCAATACTCCGTGTCCTGACCTCGTAAGGTCCTCAAGCCCAACGTTGGACGTGTTCCGGATCACTCCGTCCCCAGACAGTTTGGGGTGAAAGGGACTTAACGTAATATATTCACGCACGTTCATAATTAGTCTAGGGCGGGGGTTGTGATTATAGTAGTTACAAGAATATTTCATATAACGAAATCACTGGTTGTTTAGTTTTATTATCTATTAAGGTATTATAACATACGCCATTAGTTTACAGTGAAAATTTGGTTTATATACTAGTCGAGTGACCATTATATTATTCGAATCGCGGACAAAAAGCTCAAAGATTTTGTAGATTTTTTTTACTAAAACTGAACGATTGTAATAACAATATAGTTATAACTTTAGAACAATTAGCGTATATTAAACATAGGACTTATAAATTAACCTGTATACATTGGTAATATGTATATATCCAGAGTGGGAGCTATTAAGAAATAGTTGTCGTATTATATAGTATTAGAATGTTGCCATAAATAGTCGTTAGTAGAAATTAAATGTTGTATTTTTCTTTCTTAATATAATAGGGTGGTTAAAACTGTTTCTTTTTTGTCTGTTATGTACTAAAATGTTTTAAATCATATCGTTGAATTTAACGTTTCGACAGTGATACTAGATAAATACAATACTTTTATAACGTTTTTAAGCTTGTTACATGTATTTTAGGGTTTGGTGATTATTAATAATATCTTGTAATAAAACTAAAATAGTTAATTTTAATTGTATGTGGTGTTTGGATTCTTGTAGGTGTGACCACAACACATTTAAATTATTCATATCAATGTTTGCAATGTTGCAAACTTTTAACGAAATCTGAAAATACGGTTGAAATATATCTCTAATAATAGGGGGATTTTTCGGCGGGATCTTAGTCTGTCATTGTGCACGATGATGTGTTGTGCTCAAATCTATTGGGCATGATAACGCAGAAAGTGAATTCTGAGATAATAAACGCTCTGGAATAGTTTAAGCAAAGAAGCCGCCATTTTAATATTGTGAAATTCCATGGCAGAATTGCGAATAATTTAAAACTGCATTAACAAGAGTTGAGAGCATCAATTAAATCCAAAATAGATATTTCATTAGTCTTATTATATATTGGCAAAGTCGTAAGATTGTGTAGGGTTTTCATATTTAGCGGTTGGCAATACTACATTGTGGATGTTTATGGAACGATGAGGAAATGGCGTAAATCTGTGCGACTTCGTGTTGGTAACGTACGAGACCATTTATTATGATATAATTTATTGTAATTTAAATATACAGCTTATTGATATAGTTGATGTTTTATTTTGGAGGGATGAGAGATCTTACAACTATTAATTGTGGATTTAGTTTGTCGATTTGATTGAAGTCCTAAAAAAATGTGAAAATATTTTTTCCAAATGCAGAAAAAATGGGATAATGGAATGTCTATCAAATAAGCAGTTTTACTTGAATTTTGTAATTATACTTCTACGGAAAAGCAACTCGCTCTCCGAGTCCCATTTAAATATCTGTGTATATAAAAACCATATGTGATTAACTCACCTATGCTGAAAATATTACTTGATTAGTTACTTATATTTTGTACAGGCGCATTTTTTTTGTGACACATAATTATTAAACACCTTACAAGTTGTATATTTTATAAACAAACACATTGTCTATGTTTTCAGACAGCTTGTATATAGAGCCAACACTTTGTCTTTCTAGAATATTGTAGACTTACTGGTTGCGTTAACGTTATGACCCATTCATTATGGCTAAATATTTATTACTCATAATTCTTATGCATTGAGAAGGGCATGTAACCTTTGATCTGTCTAGTTATTTTGAAGACTTCACGTGCAGGTGCAGCAATCTTGTGGTAGAATTGCAATCTGGTGTATCTAAATTCGTTCTCAAATATGCAATTAAATGATAAAAGATCGTAAAAAAACTTGAACGCTCGAGATGCTCACTTTAGTATTGCCAAGAAGTGGACAAATACAAAACTAGTGTGATTATATTATTCGGCATCCATAACATAAAAAAATAACATAAGCTCACGCCTGTTATCCCCGAAGGGTTAGGCAGAGGTGATGTAGCGAACTGCACCACTCGCATTGCGCCGAGCTTAGTTCCGTCCCAGATGTGACAGGGGGCGAGCCTGCCGCCATATCGGGCACAAATTCCAAACTCCGTGATGATACTGAGTAGAAAAACCCAATACCACTTGACCCGATCCGGGGATCGAACCCGAGACCTCAGAACGGCAGTCGCACCGTAATACAACTGCGCATCCGACGACTTATAAACATCGAATAGACTTTTATTTGAGAAAATATTAAAAAACTTTTATTTATTTTACAAAGCTGAATAAGGATCGCGAAAGTTAAAAGATTACGTCCTCTGCCGAGAAAAACCATAAGTAATAGAACGTAAACAGGTATTATTTATCTCTGGTAAACAGTTTTGCCTTAGCAGTATTTTTGACTTCATCAAAAGTATCTTGTTGCATCCGAGGCTATTCAAATATGCCATGTAAAAATAATACGCAAGTGAAATTTTATCGTTTACCTCAAAGTACATTGAATACTGCGTGTATAACCTTAAAGCGTCAGAAATGGATAAACGCTGTAAAAACTACGTGTAAGGAAAGTATTTTAATTTAAAAGATTTATTAATTATTAGTGTAGGAATTAATCTACTTAACACTCTATTCATATAGCTTTAATTGTCGACGAGATCCCATTCCTGACTATGACTAGTTTTTGAACTAGTTGATTCATAAGAAATTACTTGGGAACAACACCAAAAATATGTTTTCATTTTCCAGACACACCTGTTTTACATGAAAACCAGATATAAATAATAAAATATGAACACCGATAAATGTGCAACTAGAAAAAAAAACGTAATTGTTTAATGTGATTTTTTTAAAATCATATTTAAAATAATAATAGAAACATATAGTACTAGTTTGAACTAACTTGTGAGGTTATGATCACCGCAGAATTGATATTTCTTTTCTCTACGACACTGACGTTTAAATTTCTTGTAGTTTTTTTTTTTACTTTTACAATTATTCTGACCCTGAACTTTACTATTTGTGATTGCAGTATGTAATATTTTTGTTTTAAAATGCATATTTTTAATTGTTTACTTCATTTTAATGCAAAAATTTAACAACAGAACGTGTAGTTTCTGCAGAAGTGCTACTTCTATAGTTCGCGCACTGTCTCTATGCCCATAACGAGACATACGCACATTTTAATTATCTAGTTTAAATAAGGATGAACTTTGAATGAATGGACTAGGTTAAATCAACGTTCAGCATATAATTTGTCCTACAACGGTTTACTATTCTTTTATCGACCCGCTGAATACATATATTTTATAAACATACGTTGTAATATCGACAGTTACTGTATATTGCTTCGCTCAGTCATTTATCGTCCATTAGGAGCCAGACGTCTAAATAAAAGTAACTCGACTATTAAAACAAAGTAATGTTATAGTTTAAAGCAAGGCACCTCAACCCTATGCTCACGGGCCATAATGTGGTCCGCTTACAATTTATAAATGGCCCAAGGCCAAGCAAGTATATTCCCATCAAATTGAAAGTCTAGCGTACGCGGTCACTAACAGAAGACGACTATGAAAAACTCTACTTAGATTTTAGTTATGTAAAAAATAAATACCGCATAATCAGTAACTGAAAAACATATTCGTGACCTATTGTTACTATCAACGCCGAATTTAACTCCTGACATAGACAACAAAACCTGTCTGAAATCACGTTGATTATAGCTATCGGTTACATACCATAGTTTTTATGTCAATTTTATTTAAAATAGGTACATAAACATAAAACTTTGATTATTAATTTGGCCTAAGGGAATTAAAAAAATCGATATTTTTAGTAAACTATCGACATCTTGATTGATTAGTAACGTCACGAAAAAAGCAACATGGCGTCTAAAGCGGTTATTTATTAATTAAAATACTTTTAGGCCAAAAATAAAAACCCTAAAGCCTTATTATCATCGAAGGGTCGAAATAAGGCACAGTACCCTATGATAGTTAACAACAGTAAGTTAGTGGCCCGGTAATTTTTTTTAATCTTCCGTTTTGGAACGACTGATAAAAACGTTAAACCAACCTTGGTATTATAAAGTCTTAAAAATAAAGATGCCGATGAATTTGTAATTATCTTTATTAAGCTTACCCTTTGCAGTTGTCCCCAAATAAATGTAAAAACTTGCTGGTACTTACGTTATTTGGCTTATTTTAGCCTTGAAAGCCTGAAAAGTACGACTAATTGATAATAAAATTATGCGAGTAAGTACTTGAATAAATTTCAAATTCTAAGAATAATAACTGCAGGTAACGCAAATGTGTAGTAATCTTTGTGTAAAATTCACCATCGACTAGGGGCCCATTTTTTGATCCGTAGTCAAAGTTACTATAACCATTTGTCAATTTTACTATTACTATTACACAAACCAATGGTTAAAATCACAATGCGTTTTTTTATGACAAAATCTACATGGTTAAATTTAGCAATAGTTATTAAAGCAATATAGCCAGTAAAATGAACTGTATAATAGAATACTTTTGATTCCGGTTTCTTTTTGTATGATCATTCCGAGTAAAATGTGTCAGGGTCCATAATTCGAGTTGTCGAACAAACATTACAAAAAACAAAGGGTCGAGCTACTCTCGAACATCTGTGTCCATTATTATTTCTTGTGATAGTTTTGTAATGATATTAGCTTTTTTTTATTTCATCTAGTCTAAAATATTATTTGATTTTATAATTTAATTCTTAAATTTAATATATTTTACAAGTCAAATAAATATTTGTACGAACTTGATATACTATATATATAATGGAATACTCAATTCTTATGTAAAACAAAACTCATAAACAAAAATATTACGAAAAAGATAATGAATAGCAATACGTTGTAATTATTTAACAAATTATATTATATAAATTAATGTTATATAATGAAACTTCAAATGTTACACAAAAGCAATGAAACAGCTGTTCGCACTAGAGTTAACCATCCGCCATCTTGCTAACCCGACTGAGCTGAATGGTTAATTTTTTTAACAAATAGTCACATTTTTGACAAATGGTTAGCTAACTGTTTCAAGAAACGCATCAGGGCATTATTTTAACCATTTGTTAGAAATCTGACTATTTCTCGAGTTGACTACGGATCAAAAAATCGGTCCTTAAATAGTTGCATATTTTATGATGAATTCAACTAGTTAATTAATCAGTCGACGGAAGACAATTAACTGTCTGGTTTTGGTAACAATAAATGTCGAGGTCTCATCCCTAGTATCTGAAAAAATCTAGAACTTTCTACTTTGATCATTACAGTTTTTTTTCAGCAGCATTACGTGAGCTATAAGCCTCTTTCTGACAGCGGAGAGAATGCAAAATAAAAGGGTGCCGAGGTGCGGCAAATAAAAAACAGATAAATTCAACGTCCAGAGCATTTATTGAGTAAAATAGTCAAAATTCTACAAGAATAGGCAAACGTCACAACTTCACGTGGAAATGCTTAATAAAAATCAATCAAGGCAGGAATTAATATTACACGTCGTCCATTGATACCTTACACACACACACATCGCTTAACACCAGATACATATAGTTCATTGTACGTTAGACTACGGTGCACGGAGACGAGAGCGAGGACAGGGGGCCGCCAATCCAACAACAGAGACGTTGTGACGGGGCTCCCGCGTCGCCTGCAGTACTGCGCCCCGCAGGGAACTGTCGGCCCAACCGCGTCGCCCGCGGCGACACCCGCCCAGTCACCTGTCCCGCTTCCCCCCCCCACCTAGTGCCCGCGTGCCCCCGCGCTCAACCGGGACGTACCGTAAGTCTCCTACCTTCGCGGGGACGGTGGCTATCGGAAGCGCGGCTGCATCACCGGCAGCCCCGGCATACCGCCCGGGAACATCGCGGCGCCCATCTGCATCATCCCGCCCGGCAGTAGCATACCTGCACACAGAGAGGGGGTCAGAGCGGCGTAGCGGGGGGCGCGCTCGTGTCGCTATAGGGGGCGGCGGCGGCGGGCCGCGAGGGGGCTTAGTGCGCGCGGGCAGCAACAGGGGACCGCGCGGGTCCAACACACGGCTTAGCCGTTGTGACTGCTCAACAATCGCCTGTCACCGGGGCCCCGGCGGCGGCGACCGCGGCCCGAGTGCGTGCATGCGGCGCGCCGCGAGACCGCCCCTGCATGCATGCACCGGGCCCGCGTTGTGGCGACGCGACATTATTCAATCAAAGGTGCAATTATAAGCGAAGGAACACAGGTACGTACGTTGTATAGAATATAAATATATAATAATTTCACATGAAAAAAATAATCACACTTTTCCAAAATAAAAAAAAAAGAAAAATGACTCGGCTCGATGCCGTCCGTCCGTCCGTCCGGTCGCCATGCACACCACGGCTCGACTGCGAGAGATCGGTTACTGGTCGGTTCGTATAATCCAAATTCAGCCAACGACTATTTATGAAATTTTAATATCTTTCGTTTCATGCACATTGGTAAAGCGACAAAACTACTTGTACGTAAATATAATATAATATTAGTGTACCCACCCGTAAACCGACAAAAAAAAAAAAAAAACGTCACATTATATATAATATAAATATATATATATATGTATGTAAATATGACCACTACGAGAAAATCGAGACAATAATATATATATATAAGAGCTACTACATTAAAGCAAATCCATTAAGGAATGTGAATAAAATTACCGCTCATTTTCGTATCCGTTCCTCCCGATAGTGCGGATGGCACATCAAAATCACATTTAAACACCGTTGTTGATTCACATGTATGGGAGAGAGGGAGATAGATAGAGACTGCGATGCGTATGATAGAGCGAGATGGAAGATATGTTTCGAGTCGAATTTACTTTCGAGTTAGTATAGTAACGTTGTTAGGGCCGTGTCAGTAGTACCGGGCAGGCTGTTAGTGCGACGTTATACTAAACATTTGTATGTATGGGGGGGGGGGGGGGGGGGCGACACCCGCCGGGCATAATGTTACACCTCCACATGTTAACATGACACGTACGTGTTCGATTCTTATATAGATTTATATATATAATGTAGTGAGTATTAAAGCGACAGACACCCACCGAGTGTACGCGGAGTGAATTCCCTCGGGTCTCCTCTCCGACATTAGCGGTACTAAGTCGATAGAACGAACGCCCCGACGCGCTCTTAAATCACATAACCAAGTTACTTCTTTTCACTTAATATGACAAGGATGAGAGTTGCGATTCTGCCATTGTCAAAAAAAACTTTCCCAGGAGTTTTTGTGGCATCTCCATGATAAACGTTTTGCGTTATTATTTCCAATACACTTCACCAGTGCACGATGACCGAAAACTATATCGCGTAAGATTACATAATACAGGGTGTCTCAAATACGATAGTTAATCAATTGAAAACAATTTAAATGTCACGTGACAGACTGAGGTCCAGACATAAATTCACCAAATTATCAAAAGTAAACAAACAAAACTATTTATCCTTGATAGACTGTTTTATATATTTATATCACTTGCATTGATTGATTGTATGAGAGAGAGAGAGAGAGAGAGAGAGAGAGAGAGAAAGAGAGACACGTCTCGTCGTCGTCCTCGTCGTGGAAAATAGAAAAATAAAAAAAAAATTATACAAAAGCAAAACAAAAAAACTCACATTTTTTTTTATTCATAATGTGACCGACACGACACATTCACTCCATTATCCACGCTAGAAAGTCGCAAAAACTTTCATTATACCTAGCCTATACATAGACATTAACTAACATACTAATACAGAAAAAAAAAAATTGACTATCCTTAAAACTTTATTAAATGCATAAAAAAAATATTATTTTTTTTTTTTTCATAAAAAGATACAATATGATATTCCTTACAACATCTATTTAGACAGATAGATGATTCTAGAAACAGTTTCAATTGAAAGAACAGAGACGACAAAAAAAAAAAAAAAAACAACCAGTCTTTTATTTTAAACTAACATTCGAAAATTAAAGTTGCCTTAAAATTACTACAATTATAATAAATAAACACGTATACACGTAATGTTTATTCAACAATAATTCTATTTTTTTTTTTGTCTTTGATACAATTTTTTTTTGCTACCCTTACAATATATTATAATCCGTTTAAACGATTGTGAGGAATAACAAGACATATAGGAATAGACGATAATATTAACGTGACTATCAAAAGGAGTACATATCGGATAATTGCCTGAAAGGACTTTAAAAATTAAAAAAAAAAACATGGTTATATTAGAACTAAACAACAGTGTACATGTAATTAATTAAATATTACAAAACGTCTGATGCGATATTAATTCATGTTTTTGTATATCTGTAAACTTCACAGATACTCTCCTGTGATATTTACATATTCTGTGGACCACTCGGATATGGATATGTTTGCAAATTGTATATACATATATATAATATAAATAATATTACAATCACATTTTATATTAAAACCAAAAAAAAATCATTGGTTGTTCCAATTTTATTTAATTTATCAAAAAGGCAACCAAAATAATTTTTATGCCTACGGCACACAGTGGATGGGACGGGACGTCGGCGCGTCACCGTCCCGCCGCCTTTATGGCGAAACCTTTAATCCTTCAAAGATGTATAATAGTAATTGGAAATCATTAAGGTCGTCTGATAAAAACGGTAAAAATAACTACTTTGTGGGTAATGATACAATTTGCAAACAAGTGTATATAGATGGGGAGGGGGGGGGTGTTTGTGTGCGTGTGGGGGTGTATACGCGGTGGTTCAGTTGTAATGCGTGTTGGTGTACTGACCGGGCTGCAGCGGACGCATCAGGTTGAACTGCGGCATGACGGGCAGCATGCCCACCATTGGCGGCATCGAGACGGGCATGGGCATGCGCATCGTGCCGGGCAGCATGCCCATCATCGGCTGCATCACGGGGCGACGCATCGCCGCCGACATCTGCGCCGCCGCCTGCTGTTGCTGCTGGTGGTGGTGGTGCTGCTGCTGGCGCGCCGCCGCCGCCACCGCCGCAGACATGTGCGCCGCCACCTGATTACACATATTTATGGTACACACCTGACTCACCCCGTGTATCTCTGGTATTGGACTTAACATCATGTTATGGTAAAATTATAAGCACACAGAAACGGGACTTTTTAAAGTGCAACGTCTTAAATGAAGGCCGCAGTGATAAGTACCCATAAAAATGAAATAATGGAAAGCTGGCGTAAACGCCGGGAAGGTGCTCGAGGGGTTAAACGGTAAGCATGTATAAAAGAAAACCGAAGATAGAGGAAGCGAAAGACAGGTGTCAAGAATGATGGCAAAGTGGATAGTGCGGCCGGATTCCCCATCAATGGAAGCGGGTTCAAACCCACCTGTCCAACTATAAAATCAGCCTGAGCTTTCGATGAAGGAAAATATTGTCAGGACCCATAGCATGGTGATAGCGCATGGCTATCTACCAACCCTCAAGTTCGAAAACTTGTGTTACAGCAGCATCACTTTTAAAATCAGTACCTAGGTTTAGTGTGTTTACTTCACTTAACATCAGGTGAGATTTTGACCAAAGCACCAAACGTGGTGTGGAAATATCTAGAAGGATGATGTTAAAAGGAGCATACGGAATTGACCTTTTTTAGTAACCTTCGATTAAGCCGGTTCAGAGTTTACTTTCCACCTCACTTCGCTTTATGAATGTTCTATATTCTTGTAATTTAGTAACTTTTAATCGGATAATTGATGTGCACTTTGTGATAAGTGATGTGTACTCTTACCCTGATGTGTACTTTTATTCTTACCCTGATGTGCACTTTTACTCTTACCCTGATGTGCACTTTTACTCTTACCCTGATGTGCACTTTTACCCTTACCCTGATGTGCACTTTTACTCTTACCCTGATGTGCACTTTTACTCTTACCCTAATGTGCACTTTTACCATTTGCACTCCGTTGTCGCCGTATTTGCGACATTAAAAAAGCTAAAAGTAAATCCGCTGTCGCCGTAGCGGCGACATGCTTGTTTTCCTGACTCGGCGCCCTTAACAGTTAGGTAAGCAAAATAGTCTGTGCTTATCTTATAGTGTTCATGATACGTTTATTATGCTTACATTGTAATAAGAGTAAAAAGTGCTCTATTTAAGTTTATTTCGTTACATTCATAACGTTATAAAACCCTTCGCGTAGTGAAGATGGAAGGCGAAAATTTTGACGATAGTTGTGAAATAAGTGACGTGAAAGATGAACTCGATTTTGCGTTGCTTTCCGACGATTCAAGTAGAATAAATTAGACGATCATTTAGAGACGGATAGTGACGTAATAGTAGTTAGAAAAACAAAAGAAGAATTGCAATAATTGAATCTGATTTAGAGGACGAAGAGGTACAATAAAAATCAATTACAAGGGCATACCTAAACCAATAGACAGGAAAAAGGACAAAGACGCGAAACTTCGGAATACTGTGACACTTGTCCCGGTAAACCGCGAATGCATATGGGCAATTGTTTCGAAAATATCACACTTTAAGAAAATTTAAATCCTAAAATTTATGTTTTTCTTTTATAAGTTAGAATATGTTTGGGTTTATAAAATAGCTAAGAAATAAAAGTGTTGTTTTATTGAGACAACTCTATTTTTCTTCTACATCTAATATAGTGCTGGAGTTGCTGGTAGCCTCTATGCATTACTAGGCTGGAGTGCAAAGGGTTAAATATAATTACGAGAAACAGCGGCTGCGTGTTGCCGTTCCGTTTTTTAATAGGAAGGGATAATGCATACATAGACTAAATAGAACGGGGGCGTATAGACAATATAGAATAAGAAGAAAATACATATGATAATAGATGGCGTTAACAAAGCGTATCGAAAAAATCTGTCTATCCCCATAGGAGGTGGTGATATATGTTTGCATTAATATAGTAAGATGATTCACAAAAAGCACCGTTACCTCGGCGTGGCTCGTGCTCGGTGTGATGATCGTCTGCGCCGGCGCCTGTATGGTGGGATGCGCGTCCGGCTTCGGTTTGGGCCGGTACTTGGGATTCCGCGCCCGGATCTCCTCCAACGACACGTCCTCGGGGGGGTGCACTATCTTGGAGCCGGCGCCGGTCGCCGTCACCAGCGGGCATGTGTTCGCTGCCGGCGGCTTCACCTCGCCGTTCTCCTTGGGGTCGGCCCCGCCCGCCTGCGTCGACGTCGTCGGCGGAGCGCTTATCGTCGCATTGCTGGTGCATATTACAAAATCACCGTATGCCGATCATTTCAAACACTGGGTCACTCCGAGTGGTTAGATGTATCATAATTTTAGTAATTTCTCAGGTTTAGAACGACTTATCGGGGACAGGGGTTTATCGGGGGCAGGGAGTTATCGGGGGGCAGGGAGTATACCCTTTTTTTTTTTTTTCGAGGGGAATGCATTTACGCTCTTGCTGTCCAGCCAGACCCTTAGCCAGGGACGTACCCTTTCAGGTTTGGCTGAAGCGACTGATGATGTGTGACAGTCTCTCGCACGTAAGTACAAGGGGCTGTCACACAGGATTAGTGTAGGACTCGCGGCGAGAAGCGCCGTTGACCACTACCCCCTAAACCCCCCGGTACCTCCCGCCACCGTGTTGGAGCAACACGGGATCGCTATGCATGCACCGCGAAAGGGAGTATACCCTGCCCCTCGGACTGAGACCTTTGGTCATACTTCTCTTCGAGAAGTGGGTGAAGAGGTGGGTGGGGGATTTCCCCCCCATCCCCATTGGGCCATTGCACGGACGAGGCCCGGTGGGTCTGCCGCAGGGGGCGACGCGGTGCTTGCGAAAGCCACCCCGTGTCGCCCCCATCCCATATGCGGCAGACGGCCCTGGGGGGTTTAGTGGGTATTTCCGGACGCTTCACGTCCGGGCGAGTCCCACACTGGCACGGAGACGTGCCTCCGCGCCCCCTTACCCATTGCATTGGGGAACTTCGGTCTCACTAATGCAATAGGTAAGGGTAGTGCGTAAATGCATTCCCTCGTCAAAAAAAAAAGAAAGGTGTTTTGTTTTATTGCTATTGATAACCTTTAGTACTGTTAATATATAAAAAAAAATTGGAAACAGTTTTTTTGCAATAAATCATGATTATAATCTAATTTCGACCATCGGAAGAATACTATTTACGAATAAAAAATAAAATAAAACAAGTAGAAAGAAAGATTGATCTCTTAGGCCTTCATGTTTTGTGAATTAAGTCAGAAAATGGATCTATTTGAAAAAATCTCACACCCATCCCTACTTAGGCAACTAAAGACCTCGGCCGTCTGCCATACAACATCCGCGGTCCGGTCCGTACGTGTGTTAACAGCTTAAGGCTACCATGCTTCTATAATAATTCATTAATTTTAACGGATTTTTTTAACGTTAATTAAATTTAGCTTCTTTCTATAGAAACCTTCCTGATAAAATAAAATTTAAAATTGAATTACTTCTTATAAAAGGCGATGAATAATACTTTTTTTTTTATTATAGACAAATCGTCTATCATAGATTTTACTTTATATATTGTAACATAAAGCATAATTCTCATATAGAGAGAATAATGTAAATTGATAAAGAAAATGATCAAAAGCATTTGCTATACTTTATTTTAAGCAAACAGAGTCGCGGTCAGGGCTTGTGTAGTGTTAGAAAATTTATGATATATTAATTGTCAATTGTTATTAATATGTAACAATTTTCTGGCACGGTTTCCTACGTCTTTCAATGGGAAAATATTTATAAACACAGACACACTGCGCACTGCGCGCTGCGCGTCCGGCGCCGGTAGGAATGCGCTTACCTATATGCTGGGAAGGTGGGTTTGCTCGGGGTCGAGGTCGGCACACTCGCCGCTGGGAACAGCGGCCTCATTCCGGGCAT
Source organism: Samia ricini (assembly GCA_014132275.2). Taxonomy (NCBI): domain Eukaryota; kingdom Metazoa; phylum Arthropoda; class Insecta; order Lepidoptera; family Saturniidae; genus Samia; species Samia ricini. Next base: position 2,928,520 of record AP028164.1, on the reverse strand, counting down.
CATCATCCTGGAAATAATGCCACATCATTACAACTCATCATTATCTATCTAGTTTTGACAATAATTTAACATTTAATCTAGTTAAAAGTACGTACGATTGCTGCTACAAGGGAATTATGTTTTTTAACCCCTTGAGCACTAACCTGGCGTTTACGCCAGCTTTCCATTATTTTCCTATTGTCTTATTTTTATGGGTACTCAACACATTAAGTAAAATTTGTATACCTAATTATCTTGATCTCTCTCTCTCTATGTTTTAAATCATAATAAATTCGTTTCTCAAAGGGTGAAACAGTGTGTAAACAATATTAAGTTCTTTATAATAAAAAAATTATTTGAAATATACAATTATATTACTTTTTTTTTTGTATTTTGAGACAATCATCAAAAATCCATAATGAGAATCAAACCTACAACCTCTAAGTGTCATAGTAGAACTCATTATTGCTGTATAAATTGCAACTTAGATGGATTTGTGAAATCTTTGCAATAATCTAAGTAAAAAATAAACAACTAATACATATAATCTACACTAATATTATAATGAGGAAAGATTTGTATTTTTGTACATAATGCATAAACATAAAAACTGCTGGACCAATTTGGATGAAATTTGGTATGAAGTTAGTTTGAAATCCAGGGAGTTTCTATTCCGAAAATCCCACGGGAACAGGAACTACGTGAGTAAAATCGCGGAGAAAAGCTAGTTATATATATGCACATAATCAGGGAATATTTGGAAATTGATGTTCTAAAGTTTTAAGTTCTCACCTAGGTGCCTGCATAAATGGAGGCATCATATGGTTCATGGGCATATGCCCTGGATACATCCCGGGAGGCACCGGCCCCATGGGTGTGGGTAAGATACCTTGTGTTACTGTTGAAGGTCCAGCACCTAACTGTAAAAAAAGTTATAATGTTACCTTTTTTGTTACTTTAGATAAGGGTTGGTGTACCTTAGTATAAAAGTCAAAGAAACAACACCGTTTTGTTTACTTTTACATGATTAACCAACCCCTTGAACACTAACCTGGCGTTTATGCCAGCTTTCCATTGTTTTCTTATTGTCTCATTTTTATGGCTAATCGACATATTAACAGAGTACAAGTTCCAAATTTAATGAGTACTCGGTATTGTGACTTCATGTAAATGAAATGAATTTTTTCCAACATTCAATTTGTATATTGATCATTAGTTTTCATATGATGCTTGTAGGAACACAGAAAATATATGGCTGTCAACTTTTATCACTTAAATTTGAACCCAGGGATATCAATGTAAAAAAAAAAGAAAAAGTAAACCACCTAATTTAATGGAATAAGTATTGTTTGAAATAATATATTGTATAAAAAAATTAATAGAAAGTACTCTTTTCAAATAATTATAATAACATCAAAATTATGATTTTTATATTTGCATTAATGAAATATAATTATGACAGAAAAATTGTTCAAAGCATTAATTAATTACAAAATATATGTTTCTCAAATACTTACTAGTGCTGGGGTTGCTTTTTTCTTTGCGGCTGGCTCATCGTCTTCACTGTCAGAACCTTTACCTCCACCTATATAAATGATTTTTAATAATAATAAAAAAAAAACAATCATACAGACATTATTAACGACTAACCTATTTAACATACAGCCAAACTGAACTCATATAACGTTCTGTACACAGGTGCTAGTGTCCCAAGCGTTTACAATAAAACAAAAAATGTACATACATTATCCAAAGTGAAGATTTGAACGCAATATCAACAGAATATCATTTTTATACCTGATTTTTGCTTTTCATGTTCCTTTATATCCTCAGGTGGTATACCTTCCATACCATATATTTCTATTTCTATATTTGACCTATTTGGTAATGAATTTGGTACTTTGTCTACGGCTTCTTTATGAACCTGTAAAGATAAAATATAACAACTGTTTACCCATAATAATTACGATATTTATTTCATTATTAAACCTATAATTAAGAGATAGTATGATACTCTGTAATAAATTAGTAAGGTAAAATAGATCTTACCAAATTGAATATAGGAATGAACATTATGTCTAATATTATTATAGGAACTGAATTGAGGTAAGTCGCGCCAAAATAGCTAGAAAACGAGTTTAAAAAAACACGCGACCGCTCTGATCGTGGGCGGGTGGGGCGTTTGCCAAGTCTGTGGCACTGACGTACGTACCTGCATGCAGTGTATTGACAAACCCGGGCCAGTGTACAGCTTTTTATGACATATGTGACACTTGAAATGTTTCGCCTTCTGATGTTGGATGAGTATTTTCTCGTCATCAAATTCTCTATTACAATACCTGGATTATTGCTAAGGAAAATGTTCAATATGTAAATGTAAATATTTTTCGTATTTGACCCAGTTATGAAGGTGAATGAAATTTCGTAATTTATTGCAAAGGATACCAGCACCAGGGTTTAGATGCCTTCTTCTTCTTTCTGCCCATTTTTAGAAAAAACACTAAATTAATACACTTAACTATAAATACACAAAAGTACTGCCTAAAAACGATTTATCACAGTTGGGTCTAAATAATATTCTCTATTCTTATAACGCGTAAAAGCCACGCCAATCACAAAGAAAAAAGTAATGCAAGATGGCGTCCGATAAATTTAAGAGCAATGTTGCCAATATGATCATTTATAATAACATAACCACTTTTATTATTGATCTATGATAATCACACACTACACGTGTACTACACGATGTTATTAAATATATATATATATATTTTACTGAGAATTAATTTTATATACGAGAGTAAATTTAATGTTAAATCATTTTGTACTTATAACTTATTGTTTTTAGTAATTTTAGCTAATGTGTAGTAGAATTAAATTTATTTTTCCTTTTATTGATAACGCAATAATTTTACTGTAACATCATTAATATTATGTTGTCATTTTGTACAGATATGTATACATTTTATGTGCTGTTCTAATTACATACATTTCACTCTATATTAATTATTTATGAAGTACATAAAATTTAGTTATGATGTTAGATAAATTTTTTGTGCTGATTCTCTTGCTTATGTTGATTTATGAGAAGTCAACCAAGAACGCACTCATATTTTTAAATACGCCTTCATATATTTCATTAATTGTTAATATAGTATAATTCGCTGTTAAAATAATAATCCACAAAGCCGGTCCTATGCCAGTGAAGTGTGAAGGATAAGTTTATTAGCGTATAACAATGTAATCACTTATGGTAACATAAAAATATTTCAAGCCAATGTCATCTTGAACAGTGTAGGAATTAATTTCTTGCTTATTCATTAAGACTAAATCAAAAAGTTATGTTATTTTGTTTTGTGTATGATAATTTGTTTGCATTTTTTATTAAACGTTTTATTTTTTTCAAAACCTTGAGATTAAAGAATCGGTGATGAATTTATGTAAAGTAGAGAATATTAGAATGTAACCTTAAAATAAAATATATTTCTTTGTTACTTTTGGAGTTTATTTATTGAAAATAGTTTGCGGACATTTGTCAACGAACTTTGATAAAACCGATAACAATTGAATTTAATCATAACGTAAGCACAGCACTAGTTAATGATTCATACGATTTTTATAGGTAGCTTCCGGGTATAACACGGGTTAATACATGACACTGGCGTATGCGTCAACTTCGTGACGCCAACCTCAACAGAAAAAAAAACAAAATATATGTGTTCGCGAAAAAAGAGGATGCTTGAGCAGGAGTAAAAGTGACATAGATTATTTTATGAATGAAACTGGAATTAAATATATAGATATAGAGAATAAATTTTTTAATTGCAAGAAAAATCGCGTTGTTGTGACATTTCCGATGTTTGAAGATGCATATCTCTATTATTATTAATTTCTGATAACCACAAACCAGAGCTTTAGAAATTGTTTTTACAACAAACTTGCAAGATTTTAATAACTGTTATTAGTCGTAAAAAGTCCATAAAATAATGCTTTTAAAGTTTTAATGCCATTCCTTTTATTTTTAAAGTAAGCTCATTTCAAAACACCCTTAAAGAGTAAATATTTCAAATCTCGGTTTCTTATTAAAAATTAGGTAAGGTTGGTACTAAACCGGTAGGTACATAAATACGTACATAAATAACTACTACTGTCTGGCTGCCAGTTCTCTGGGTGTGCAATATTCTTGTGGACAAAAACGTCAACTGTATAAATAGCAACACCAACTGACAAAAGTTAAAATTGAACAATAAATCGAGTTACCAATTTCTTTATGGTTTTATTTTTATATTCACGAAAACAATGTAAAAAAATATAAAGTTAGTATTAGTTATTAAATGTAATAAAAAACAAGTATTAAAGCCAACCGTTGTGTAGTATTAAATAACAACTGATAATTCAGAATGCTGTCTAAGTTACATAGATGGCGTTGAGAGAACTCAGAACAACCATTATATTTTTCCTTATTTATTAAAGTATCTGAAATTTCTTTCCTAATTTGATATATTTTAATCAAAATTAATGTACTTATTAATTATTAATGATAATTTTAATATTTACCTGTAATCTCGAAGGTCTAACCTAGCATTCGATTTCATTTAGGTTCAATAAAAATTCGGTCAAGTTGTTTAGGTTTGGTTGTTACTTGATAAATTCTACTAAATTAAATACTTATACATACAATAAATAGATTATATTTCATGTCATAAGATGAGTATACTCCACAACATGATTGTAAATCATTTTTCGTTTAACTAAACTTACGTGTATTTGGCTAGGACATTTGTTTAAAATATTGTGATGGTAAGTAAGTAAAGTGAGACTTGAATATGAGGTTAGGAGATGTCAAATGTAACTTTAGTTTTCGAAAAATAAACTCAAGATTAATAAAAATAGTTAGGAACGGTATAAAATAAGAGTAATTTAGGTCGTGTAGTGGGAAGATAGACGCTGCTGGTTGTAATAATGTTGATGCTCCTTTTCCTCCTAGTCCCTGTCTTGTTAGAAGCGATGATGGCTTAATTGTAGTATGGAGAGCGTCGAACGTCATGGGTTCTAATCAATAAAAAGCCGGAGTTTTCGGTGGAGGAAAAGCTCAAATAAAATTATAATATGGTGGTAGGCCGTTTTCTAATACCCGTCTGGTCAATTATCACTCTGTAATTATTACCAAGAGCCTAAAAGTGTGTTCTGGCAGCATCATTCGAGATGTAGCTCCTGAACACATACCGTGTTAATTTCTTTAGCCCAATAGTCGCTTAAAATTCGGTGATATTGTCGTCTAAAGCTAAACTGATACACTACAAAAAGAGTAGTTTTTTTTTTTTGACGGGGGGAAATGCATTTACGCACTACCCTTATCTATTGTATTTGTGAGATCAGAGTCCCCCAAATACAATAGATAAGGGGGCACGGAGTGACGAGCTCCGTGCCAGTGTGGGACTTACCCGGGCGAGAGTCGCCCGGAAATACCCACTAAAACCCCCCGGGGCCGTCCGCTGCATTTGGGATGGGGGCGACACGGGGTGGCTTTCGCAAGCACCGCGTCGCCCCCTGCAGCGAACCCACCGGGATGCATTCAGACCTAACTCACCTCAGTCAACTCAGTCATTTTGTTTGTCAGTCTCTTTTCACTGCACGTCCTAATAGAGGTCTTCCCTTTTTTATAGTTACTGGTAAGTGTGAATTTCTTACGCAATTCTGCCAGTGTCAAGGAAGTAAAGTATTTTTCCGAACTTATATCAGTACTTGAAATCTCTAGACAGGCGGTGACTATTTTGATAGAATTATCCGTGAAGTTTTTGTGGCAACGCAGAATCCACATTCCTAAGCCACTTCACTCGAGCAGAATAATTGAATTATTTCACGTAAAATGCCACTAACATTACAACATATAGTCAAATACTCCAAGCTTATGACTCTTTAGTTTGTATAGTAATAAATAAAAGTGTCTGCTTGTAATGTAAAAGACACAATGTTTTAATAAATACTTATGAATTAATATATGTTTGGTATAGCCAAACATACAATTTTTAAAATGTTTGTCTGTTTCTCTGCTGTTTATTAAGCGTAATTTCCGGAAAGGTTTGACCGTTATTGTAGTACCGATAAAAAATTAAGGAAAAAAAAAATAGAGTTCCTTATAAAAAAAAGAAAGTGCAGCGACGAACATATGAAACGCGGGCGCAGCTGCGGGCACACCGCTAATAAACAATAAAAACCACTATCTGAAATTACCAAAATGCCGACAAAAACCCAAAATGATTTGAGTGCAATAATATATTGAATAATAGGTATTTAATAAATTAATTATCAATGATTGAACCAAGAACTAGAACCTACTTTTGCAGTTTATAAGAAAACAAATAAATGTAGTTTATTTATAAATAAGCATAATAATATTACATTATTAACTTGTAATTAATTTGGTATGACAAAACCGACCTAGATGTTTTGAATTTTACTTATTGTTTTTTTGTGTATCACTTTCAAATGTTGCTGACGTTACCTTGACCGACGTTGAAATGTTTACTAAAACACAACGACACCGGTATTTACATATTAATTTCATTGACATAATATTTTGATATCAAGCACGAGATATTAGTGGAATGTTCAATGTATAAATATATAGATATATATAGATCGCTTTAAAATTAATAGATGAAATGGTCATAAATTATTTCATCCAGTGTCTGCTTGAACATTCCACTAATATCTTCTCTGTTTAATATGAAAATTTAATGTAAATGAAATTAATATGTAAATACCGGTGTCGTTGTTTTTTAGTAGACATTTCAACGTCGGTCAAGGTAACGTCAGCAACATTTCAAACACACACACATATATATATACTTATAAGGTAAACGGGGTTCTTTTGATGCACTATCACGCTCAATTTTACCGTCACTTTCAGACGTTCACAAAATAATTTTTATGAATAAAAACATAAAAGCAAAACGCAGAGACACGGCGAAAGTCTTTATTATTTTATAATTGCAAGAAAAATTAAAATCAGCCTAGTTTTGGAGGAGGCAGCAGGGTACTATGAAGAGATATTTTCGTCTATTTTGCATAGGTAAAACCACCCCGAGCACCAGTTGTCCCTTTCGTATTTTTACCTTTTTTTTTAACCTACACAACGCGATAGCAATAGATTTCTGAAATACCTATTTTTCAAATTTGTCGTCAGCCGCATATCCTCTTAAGGGCTACGGGTATCGTTTTGCATTCGTCCGAGATCCCTGACGAGCGCTAACTACCACTTCCCTACCACCTACACCCTACACCCATTTCGGAGGCCAACTCCTTAAAGGACTCCCTCCACGCGGGACACACGATTAATGTGTGCTCGACGTTGTCGAAGACTCCGCCAGCACAGTCATAATAAGACGGAGAGACTTCCCGACTTATTCGTTTCAGGTAGCTTCCGAAGCACCCATGCCCCATCAGCACCTGCGTAAGGTGGTAACTTAAAACTCCGTAAGTTCTCCCTTTCCAGTCCCTACGGTGGAGCCGAACGGCCTCCACTGTGGCGACCCAAGGTGCGCATCGCCTATCGCAACTTTGGCCTCCCTTGTAATTACAACGGGTTATTCTTTCTCGCTAACTTTTATATGATTCTTCTTTCTATTCTATATAATATACGTCAACATTTCTTTGCAATTGAGCTGCTTTACAAGATTTCTTGTAAATCTTTTGGTCTGGTTTTTCTAGGAATAAATTTGACTACACTAATGTACAATTATGTACAAGTTATTATTGAACAGGACACAAAAATAGCCATCTTTACGTTCCTTGTAATAATTTAATGAAACTATTAAATTATTTAGAGCTATAATGTAGCAAACGTGCACTTACAAAGTCATATTAATATGAAATGTTTTATGATGGCGTATATAGTATTTATATAAGAAAGCTATTTGACGTGTAATTGAACCTCCTTGAGCTAGAAATTCACGAAACAAGTTTTTAAACCTAGTACGAAGATCTATGGTTATATCTTATTAAGTAACTTGGAGGTGATCAACATTATCTGTGTGAAAAGTTATTTAATTTGATTATTCTTAAGTGTCATCAGCTCTGGATGATTATTTAAAACTGTGTTGAAAACATTACTTTAAATCCATGGTACTTTTGACAAAGCGCTTTCGCATTCGTCGCCACAGAAAATGACAATTAATGTGAATTAGTTATAAGGTCTTTAGAATAATAGTTTTACCACAAAGTGGGTGAGTTCGGACGCCAGCGCGATGTTTCTATAAAAGACATCGCGTCGACGCGAAGCAAGCGCGATCCTTGCGTGATCTCTTCTATAGTAAAAGCGCGCTGGCTTCCCTGCCAGTCCGCTGTGTGGCGAAACCAAAAAACATTTTCATTACAAATACTTAAGAAAAAAATTCTTTGGTAATTTTTAATAAACTTTATATATATGATGACAAGGCAAAGTACTGATTAAAAAATAAACAAAAAACAAAACCGACTTCATAAGAACAAACTATAAGAATGCATTAAAAAGTCAATAAATAACTACTTTATTTTGCAAATCGGTCTGCAAATGACAGAGAAATCAAATGGACAATCATACAAAAAAAAAGAAAATAAAAAGAGAAATCATCTAAGGAAATTAATGTATTTTTTAACCGACTTCAAAAAAGGAGGAGGTTATCAATTCGTCTGTATGTTTGTTATTTGATTTCTCCGTCATTTGTGGACCGATTAGATTTTTTTTATCGACGGAGTACACTTCCGTTGTAGTCCCTTTTTCACCAGATCAGGATCTGATCAGTGATTCTCAGATAAATTGAGAAAAACCCTAGAATATTATAGGCACTTACACGTTTTTCATATATTCGTTTCCAAAGCTATGAAGGTTATACCTAATAGTACATCCTTAAACTAAAAGTAGATTTTTTTTTTTTTAAATTATAAACAAAACCGACTTCAAAATAATAAATTATAAAATTAATTAAAAAGTCAATAAATAATTACTTTATTAATCTGGTTAGTTAATTTTGGAGTCGGTGCCAGAGAGAGTCACCAATGTACTCATTAACAAATGGAAATAACTGCCTAAACTTTATCATAATTACACATAAGCTAAATAAAGGACTAGGGTAAATTGTAAGATAAATTAATCAAAATTACATATAATTAGCGACATTTACGCTGGCACCGATTTCAAAATTAACCAAGCAGATTAATAAAGTAATCAATTATTGACTTTTTATAGTTTATACATTTGAAGTCGGTTTTGTTTTTAATTAAAAAAGTTTTTTATAATAACTAATTCTCCACCGGTGATCGAAATTCGAACATAAAATTTTTATTGAATATTTGAAAAAAAAAGATAGTTATTCCAAAAAAAAAATGATTGCTTATCAATACTTATTGTTATTTAACATAAGGTTAGATGGTGGTCCCCCCGGCTGACTGACCTAGCTAGGTCATACCTCCTACGGGAGGTGGGCGAAGAGGTGGGGTGGAGAAGTATTCTCCCCCATCCCCACTGGGCCATTGCATGACGAGGCCCGGCGGGTTCGCTGCAGGGGGCGACGCGGTGCTTGCGAAAGCCACCCCGTGTCGCCCCCACCCCAAATGCAGCGGACGGCCCCGGGGGGTTTTAGTGGGTATTTCCGGGCGCTTCACGCCCGGGTGAGTCCCACACTGGCACGGAACTCGTCACTCCGTGCCCCCTTACCTATTGTATTGGTGGACTTTGGAAAGATTATAGGTAACAAAAACAATTGCCGCTAGATATGCGTTGTGGGGAGAGAGAGAAATGTGTTATCATTGGTCATTTGAAATCGCAACCATGACGCGGATGCATGTTCTAATCAATTTAACACTGAAGATAATAATGATATATGCATCGTTCAGTAACAATGTACTATTCGTTGATGTAACCCGTTTGTGTGCTCTGCTTTTTACGCGTAATCTATTAGATCATAATCCATATGATATTTCCGTCTGTTATTTATTACACCATAATTTAATATTAAAACGAAACACATTTACCATCAATTTGTAATACTGCTGACTAATTCCTTCGCCTCGATATGCATATTTGCTCTCTTTCTCACCTCGTTTTGTTTTTCATTCAAACGTTTTAAAATGTTACGCTGAGATTTCTTATGAACACAAACTTTATGCAAACTTTTAGTAATCGTGGTCAAGGAGTTTTTGGTGGGTTATCATTCTGTCATATAATAGGTATTATTTTTTATTCATTAACTTATTACTAATCCTGTATCTTACTACTAATAATAGGTAGTCGTTTTGGTGACATTTTGTGTGATATAGTTTTTTTATTTGTGCACAAGTGAAATGTATTGGAAATCAAAACACAGAACATACATTTTTATTGGGCTTCAAAACTTCCTTGGAACGTTTTAGCGACATGGCCACCCTTTTACTGAGCATTGAAGAAATTATATAAGATTGGAAAAATAAAAATCCATAAGAATTGCCAGAATTGAAAACAGTTTAAGAAAAAAAAGAAGAATCGAAGTCAAATATGGTATTATATTTAAAAGGAACATAAATGCAACTTTCACACGAATCAGATACACGTCCTAAATGTGTGATACAGTTTATGTATACGAGTACATTTATCTATTGTGATCTATATCTATACTAATAAATAAAATTGATGTGTCTGTTTGTTTGTCAAAATAACAATTTTTTTGCTAAGTACACATGAATGTATATACCTATACCAAAAAAACAATTTTTAAAACTTTTATGTCTGACAGTCTGATTGTTGGTTCCGGGTAATCTACGGAAAGGTTTGACCGATTTTGACGGGACCTTTTTTTGGTTGACAGCTAAAGTTACTCCGCGTTACTTTTGATTTTCGAAATAATTAAGGTTCCACGTAATAATTTTAAAACTCATAAACAAATTTAATAAATTGCACAATTCAATGCTCTTCAATGCACAGTTTTACGGGCAAGTGTTTGATTTTATGAGAAATATTTTTACTTTATCCTAGTACAAAATTTTTTTTTTGGAAAATAATTTAAAACATAATATAAAAAATTTAAAATGCAGTGAAGAATATATGAAACGCGGGCGCAGCCCCGGACACATAGCTAGTGCTTAAATAAACGTAGTCATCCCGACTTGTAGATTTAAAGTTCATATTATTTGATAACGTTGTCACGAATTCGTTAATGTAGGTTCCAATGGGGTGCTGATTATTTTGTTATTTACTAGTGTTAATGAGTCGCTCGTGGTTGACACATAATTACGATATTGTCCCTGAAATTGGGTTATCTGTTTGTGATGTTATGCCTGTTATTTTAATAAGAAATTAACGCCTATAAGGCGCACCCTATCTAATATCAAACACTGTATTGTTAGCTAGGTTTTATTTAATGAAAATTGTGAATGTATATAGGCAAAGTTCGCTTAATGTATGTAAAGTGATCGTGCCAGGCTGTCTTCCGCCAACCCTCCCCCCATTCGGCCAGGCCGGCTACCAGGGCGACGCGAAGCATCTGACTAATGCCGTATCGCCCCGGGAATGGCACCAGACGCCACCGTGGGGTTTTAGTGGGTATTGCCGGAGCTTCACGCCCGGTGTTCCTATATACCTTCTACCAGCTCTAATCCAGGAGTATCCTATCCTGCTAGGGATAGGCGTATCGCCCCCTATCTCAAATCGCCCCTATATCAAATCGCCCCCATCTCAAATCGCCCCCCCTATCTCAAATCGCCCCCTATCTCAAATGCGGCGGACGGCCCCGGGGGGTTTTAGTGGGTATTCCCGGGCGCTTCTCGCCCGGGTTTGAGTCCCACACTGGCACGGAACTCGTCACTCCGTGCCCCCTTACCTATTGTATTGCAGGGACTCAAGTCCCACTAATACAATAGGTAAGGTGAGTGCGTAAATGCATTTCCCCCCGTCAAAAAAAAAATAAAAAAAAGGGATATGCGTAAAGGCATTTCCCTTTGTAAAAAATTGGTAAAGTGATCGTGAATCCTATGAACGCGATTTCTAAACAGGATCAGGTGTGTAACCCTATTTTATCTGAGATCAGTCACTCAGTTTTTGAAGGTTAAATTTAGACAGAGTTCTATTAACGTGATCCACTTGATCCCATGTCATAGTTTAGTTCTGACCATAGTTTTTTACATGCCAAATATTCTGCAGCAGTAAATAAAAGTTACAATACACAGTTATTCGAAAGAAATATCTACCTTAACCATACTTTGCCCAATCCATACGTATATAGTATATATATCGAGCGAGCAGGCATCACCGCAAACCCTTTTCTAAGAAGTAAAACGAAGCAGTTTTGAATTGTCCAAGTCGCGAGCTTCAAAATACAACTAGAAATTCTTCACTGCCTGTTTGCCAAAATATATTTGTTTACGAATATACTGGACAATATTCTAGAAGCTTATTGCATGTGCACAGTCAATTGATGCAATTACGGACGTATAATGTAACTGCCTCGGTAGCGTAGTTGTATTACATACGACTGCCGTTCTGAGGTCTCGGGTTCGATCCCCGGGTCGGGTCAAAGTGATATTGGGTTTTTTCTACTCAGTATCATCCCGGAGTTTGGAATTTGTGCCCGATATGGCGACAGGCTCGCCCCCTGTCACATCTGGGACGGAACTAAGCTCGACGAAATGGGGGGGCGGTGTAGTTCGCTACTTCACCTCTGCCTAACCCTTCGGGGAAAACAGGCGTGAGTATGTAATGTAGGTAGAATGAATTATTTCTATTGACGCTACGAAAATTTGTAGACATCTTGCAAGAAATATAGAACAAAAAAACTGTCTATAAAAAAAATCATTACTATCGATTTTTTGAAAACAAGTTACAGATAAAATGATTGTAGTACTTACGTAGAAATACAATTAAAACTTAATAATTAAAATTAAAGTAAACCTTTTGAATAAAAAAATGTATTCTCGACTATATTTTTATAGTTTGTCTAGCCGTGTGCCCGCGGCTGCGCCCGCGTTTCGTATGTTCTTCACTGCATTTTTTAATACGGAACCCTATATTTTGTTTAGTACTAAGATAAAGTAAAAATATGTCTCATAAATTGAAGCACTTGCCCTTAAAATCAGATTTTATTTAATTTTTTATGAGTTTCAATTATTTCACGCGGAACCTTTTTATTTTGGAAAATTAAAACAACCCTAAGTTACCCGGAGTAACTTCAGCTATCTACCAAATAAAATCCCGTTAAAATCCGTCCTGCCGTTCCGGGGATTATCCGCAACCGACAGACAGACAAAAATTTTAAAAATTACATTTTTGGTATAGGTGTCGTGCCATTTAGTATTTAGTAGTCATTCATATCCATTTAGTAAAAAAAAATTAGACATTACAAACAGACATTTCAATTCTATTTATTTGTATATAGAATAGATGTTATGACGTCATTACAAAATAACCCTTGCTGCAGGAGGCACGGCACTAAACAGGATTTAGCTGAGTATTTGCATTAGAGTTAGCATTTATCACTTATCGTTTATCAGACAGACATCTTGACACCTATGTGAGGGAAGCATGAGCCGCGTTGCACGGAGGCATGACACTCATGAAACGAAGGCGTGCTTCCACAGAGGCACACGATTGGTCCGTTGCGAATTTCTACGTCAAACTTACTATTTTAAACATAAAGATTCGCTTCCATGTAACTCGGAAACGCCGCGTCGAAAAGTGACGTTTAAACGCTGTATATCTTTTTTGAAACTTCGAAATGAAAATACTTATTTCAGAGAAAAGTTTTGAACTGAAATCAAGGGTCTAATAACAAAGACGGCAAAGTATCATAAAATGGCAAACTGATTTTATTATATGTAGAAATATTATTTTAACAATCAAATTATACATAGATGTGTTACAATCGTCAACATTTCAATTTTACAGATACATAATTACAGTAAGTACAACCTGATCATTGTTTAATGGATATTGTCGCCTTGGAAAATTACAACCCTGAAATCAAATCATAAGTATAGATTATTATTTGTTTTTGACGAAATTGATGCATTAGTGCATAAAGACTGGGCTATTGTATCAAATCTAATTCAACTCAAATTACAATGATCAATAATTATTTGTGTTGTAAAAATAACGATTTTATCAAGCATATAAAATTATATCCAGGTATAGCATTATACATATATAAAGGAAATATTGAGCAATAGTCGGAAATACCACAAATAGCAACGTATGGAAACGGATCTTTATATGTTTCTACGTTTTATTATCATGTATTGAAGTGTTTTTGAGTGGGGGATTAGGTACGAGAGTGAAGTAATTTGTCTTGTCTATTAAAGATGAGGAGACGGTTTTAATATTTTGCACGTTAATTTTATAGCTTCTTTTTAAATTACAATGTTGCAACACATAAACGTGTATGTACATGGAACAGTCTTTCTTCAGGATTTGTATTAGTGTTACGTTTGTTAGAACTTCCGTGATTTCCATACCTAAGGTAGCATGCATAAGGTAATCTCTTGTAGCAGCGTTCTTGTAGCCGTGGTAGATGTAGGCAGCCATAATAAATCCGGTCTGAAGATGGTCTTACGCGCTTATATAAAAACGTTCCATTTCAGTCATTAGAAGTAGCAACATTTTTTACACTGGCCTTAGTTGGGACGCTAGACAGACCGAGAGGAGGATTGTCAGGAATTATTTTTACTCTCTGTAGTTCTGCAACCAATAGCCGATTAGGAATGAGTACTGTCTCATGGCCGTGAAAAATGTAAATCTATTCCCAGACCGCAGCCCAAAGATTCTTTCGAAAAAACTGGAAAGGTTTAGTCATACGAATTGTTTTTATATCTATCTACTCGTACTCAAAATGAAGGTGACAATCTCATTGCAAAGGCTGCTCCGTGATAGAAAACATTTGCCTAAGTTGGAGCTACGGCCTTTTTGGACGTTTGCTTTAAGAAATGTGATATCTCTGGTGAACAGTACTTTAAATAACCAGGAAAACAAAAAAATTAGGATCCAAGTTTTCGCTTACTCTAAAAAGTCACTAAACCTCCTTAAAGACGTATGAGCATGAAGAGATAGTAGCAGTTATTGACGTGCGTGATAAAATAGATTACTGGTACTCGAAAATAATTTCTCAATTCATATTAACGTTTTTGTATGTTCATCGTGAGCTTTGAAGCCTTATTTGTTTTGTGTTATCGTCTTATAAAAAAAAAATAATATCGATTGGGAATTTCTGGAGATTTCGTTTATTTGGATTCTGACTTGAAGATATATTTCTGTTGTTATCTGGATTACGAACTCTTTGTTTGTCGTCCTTATTGTTTTACTGTACTATGTTTATCGCTAGAGTTTAACATGCCACAATAAAAATAAACTATTGTTTGGCCAACGAGTTAATAGGCTACCATAAGCACCGCACCCTAAAAATCTAACAAAATAGAGCTGACCTGACCAAACTTATAAATAAATGATAAAAACTGATAAATTTGAATGACACTTGATTGAATGTTGTTCCATTTTTCCCATAATTATATATGTATTTATATAACTTTTAACACACCTCTCTAATTTTACTGACTATGGTTTCATTTTTAGGTTAGTTCTCTATGAGTTTTATACAAGAAAAATATTACACTTCATGTAAAACTTTAGACAAAAACAAGAAGAACTTGGTCTTACACCCGCTTCATTTTTTGGAAGTAGTGAACTGAATTTCAATTATAATATCAATAGGTACAAATATGGCGCGGAACATAATATTATTTCATTCAATTAATTGGACGGTTCATGATTTGTTTAGTTTTGATGACATGGGGGGCGAAGTATCATGAATATTCCATGAGGTAAGCAAATTATGGTATATTAATACTTATTTTTTAATTACTTGGACTGTTCTGGAACACTACACTAACTAGTTTATGTAATGTAATATAGTTTGTATAGAATAGTACAATGTTGTATTTTTATTGTTAAGTTTGGTTTAGAATAGGATAATTTACTGATGTTTCATTTATTAATGTGTCGAGTACCCATAAAAATAAGACAATAGGAAAACAATGGAAAGCTGGTGTAAACGCCAGGTTAGTGCTCAAGGGGTTAAAAATAAAGTTTAAAGTTTTTGGTGGCGATTGAGAACTTGCACGAAGTACGTAAAGTCATATTTTAGTATAGGGGTTATCTGTTTAGGATAAAATTAAAACGCTTATAAGTTATATTTATTTCTTGTTACATTTTTATTTTGATTTCAGTGCTCAGCTTTATTTATAGTCTATTTTGAAGAAATAACAAGAGACTAAACCTTGAACAACCCATATATTTTAAATTAGTTAACAATAAGTTGTATTACTATAAGTTGTTTAAATTTATAATAACTTATATATACTTCTTTTATAGCATTCCACGTGCCTTTAATTTCTCCTAAATATTTTTAGAATTGTAGTTTTTACTAGTAAATAGGTGAATCAAAACACCAATTCCTATAAGAAATATAATATTCTTTTACACTATTATTTAGATTGTCTTTTACTTGGAGATTATGTTTTATATCTTTTGAAATCATTCTATTATCGTAATAAATAGTGGGCCTGAACCTATCCATTAATATATGATTATAGCAGAATCAGTGGCGTAACTAAACCATCTGAGGCCCGTGACAAAGTCATTGGATTGGACCCCAGTATAAATCGTCACGTTGTAATTTGATTTTAATAAATCATTAAAGCGTTTAAATATTGATTCGTGTCTAACTTTAATTGTGTTTATAAATTTTATTGATTTATATTAAAAATATTAGGATACTTCTGAGCTCGCGGCTTCACGAGCCGAGGCCCTACCGGAATGGAGCCCGTAGGATTTTGCCAGCTCTGTCATCCTATAGTTACACCACTGATCAGAATATACCATCGGTAACATAATTATGACTTATTATATATTAGTTATGACAACACCATTTCACTTACACTTTTGCAACTCGTTTTTTGTAACGTCTTCTAACTATCACTGGGAGTTTTAGGAGGGATCTCATTCTGACATGTAGCAGTTGTTTTCTTAAATTCGTTAAACTCGTGTATTTGACTATATCATGTAATCTTGGTGACATTTTGTGTGATATAGTTTAGTTATTGTGTTCAAGTTATGTTTGTTATAGAAGATAGCGCGAAGCTTGTATTCTGAGGTGCCGGCAAAGCTCCATGGAAAGTTCGAGCAGGATGGGCCACCAACCTTCCGGTTAACAGCCGAACGCGCTAAACAATTGCGCCACGAAGACAACATCTATTTTGCTGAAATTTAATTACAGCTACAAAAAGCTTACGCTTTTTTAATTATGTTTTTTTTTTTTAATGTTACGGACGTTTAGTGGCGTCTAGGGTGACCCTCCGCAGGAACTTTACCTTTAACTTTAACTGACAAAACGCTTTTGATCCGAAGAGCCTTGCTAGGTTCACCGGATTTTGAGGCGAGCGTTTAAGGCACTCAGCTTAAAATAATAACCAGCGCAAGGGCAATAAAATGGTACGAACCTCGGCTTAAGCGTGTACGTGTGTATGTCTGCGGAAATTGCCCTAGCTAACGTAACGGTTAGTAGAACTTCGAGAAAAAGGTCCTTTACATATGGTACGTGAGCATGTACCTTGCGTGTAGTGATTATGTATGTGTGTTCTAGTGCATGAGGTGTCACTGTAGAAGGTTAGCGGCGGGTACAAGAGTTTCCCCAATTGGGGATCGGAGTCGCTGCTAGAGGGGGATCCGAAGTGTGTGCGGAGCAAAGTTAGCCGCCCGTCCATGGCGACGGGAACGATGTGTGCGTGGGCATGGCCGCGTGTACGCTTGATGTCTCCATTGAGGAGGAAAGATACTGTTCGCGAGTCTTATCTTGTTTTCTGGTGTGTTATATAGACGTCGTTTCATTTGCGGGGCGTTTGAATCTGGGGATCCGTAACGTAAATTATGGCGCTCGCATATTTCAAAAGAAGAGCTAACTACTTGACGATTGGTCAGCTAATGTCGTTATACCATTATGATTTGAAGTTTTAATATTGAATCCACATAACGCTTAGCAAATTGATGTTTATTCCATTTCGAGTCTTTTCCGAGGTACATATTACGAAAAACTTTTTGCTCAAAGTTATTGTTTGCTATAATAAAAAGACATTTTATTCTAAAAATATATTTGGCGCCTTTTTGGGTTAATATCCGTTAACTTCCGCCAATAGAAATTATATTGCATAATACATTTTTAATCTATGTTAATAATTCGGCCAAGGGGTACGATAAACTGGATTTAAACCTTACTTAAATAATAAAACATAAAAAAATAATGATTTCAAGTAGACAACAAATATCCGCAAAATTCGGA
The DNA here is from genome assembly GCA_014132275.2 of Samia ricini. Classification (NCBI taxonomy): domain Eukaryota; kingdom Metazoa; phylum Arthropoda; class Insecta; order Lepidoptera; family Saturniidae; genus Samia; species Samia ricini. The sequence goes on along the minus strand of AP028164.1, from coordinate 2,910,209 downwards.
TTGTCGAGTATTTTGTTAAATTCTAATGGTGCAAATCGCAGCCGCCATATTGGCCACTGGGATACCATCTTGAGTTCGTTAAGGCCGACTCACACATATCAGTGCCGATTCACACGTATCAGTGAAGTTACAGTTCCTATCTACCTACATTTTATAAAAGATTGTGTATTATGAGTCACATTTCACCCGAGCGAAGCCGGGTTTTCATCTGGTTAAGATAATAATTCCCATGAAAACAAATCATATTATAACATGGAATGTTTTAGTTTGCTTTATGTGTTTAATGTTTATACAAACCTTACGAATGTGAGTTAAATTTGTTTTGAGATCATCTTGCAGGCGGAAAAGAATTACATGATTTAACAGTTATTTTTAATGTAAAACAATAATTGTTGAGAGTTCCTAACTTTATATGAGAAATATACAGAATAATAAAACATAATACATTGGAAAAGTAATTTTAGGAAGTTACATAAAGTAATAGTTTTCAATGTTTTCATGTTGCATTATTTTGGTTTTAGTCATTAGAGCCGTCCAACCCGTACCTTAGCAGAAACTCTTGCCTCTTTTTTCTAACCTAGCTAATGCTGTTGACCGGAATGGCCTTTACAGCTTCACCGAACTTTGTGGGCGAGTGCTGAAGGCACTCAGCCGTAAGAGTCTTTAGTGTGTAGTGTAGGAATCAATTTTTATGTACGGCTTGAAGTGAGGTCTGAGGTGCGGGGACTGATTGCCGCGCAGAACTATAATATTCGATGTCTAATAATTATCTACCCACTTCTCTAGTAAATGCATTTTATACCAAGTCACGTGCTGCGAACTATAGGTAATCCTAATTGTTTATATTTATATTATCTTAAAGTTCTTATGGAAGGGCTTTTTTTGACTAATTTCGATGAAATTAATTCAGCTAATAACAAAAAATTTTTTATTAATTCTGGTACTGACGCCGGTATAACTTTTTTTTTACATAGGGAAATACGTTTAGGCACCGTCCTCCCATGCGGGTGCAGGGAAGGTGTTTGGGTCTAACACTAGGGAAGGAGACCCTAACGACTACCCACTAAAACCCTATGAGTGACCGTCTCTACCGCCACATAAGGAGGGCAACTCGAGATCGCAAGCATACACCGCGACATACCTCCCGGACGGATGGCCTAGCTCGAAAGCCAAGTCCCTACCCGCAAAAGGACTAGTCCCGGTCAACCAAGACTAAGCCCCCCAACGGCTTCCCCAGTGCTAGTAATCAACATATAATTCTAAAACTTGTTCACGAATTCATAATACTATTACATAATCAATTAATAATAATTAACGATACGCACAATTATTCAGGAACAACAGAATAATTAACACGCAGTAGATAAGTACCTAGCAGTGTGTTTGCATTAGATATTTCATGTGTAAATAAAAGATTGAAAAACACTGACTCGACAAAACTGATTTTGCAAACAAGAAAACATTTTTATCATTGTAATAATACATCCTGATTCATGATATAATATGTAACACTTATTTTTAGATTGATATCTCTAGGTACTGTGAGAAGAAATCAGTGTTTATGTGGGATATGTGTTTTTAATAGAATGATAAAATGAACAATATCTTTCTTTTCTGTTAAGAATGAATCGTGAAAGCCGTGCGGTGCCGGCCAAGAATAGTAGCACCCCATATCTTCCCGCGGGTATCGTAAAAGGCGACTAAGGGATAAAAACCAGAGAACGGGTACCAGCAACCGTTGCTAGGCGATTTTGGCAATGCCCCCCTCATTTGGGGAGACCTATGTCCAACAGTGGACGTCTTATGGTTGATTGGATGGATGGAAGAATGAATCACTATGTAAATAGCACTTAAAAGGATATGCGATCGCTGTTTATTCTATACAAACATATTCTCCTGTTTCCTCCCTCAATAATTACCAAAAATTATTATCCTTATAATAACGAACGAGCTAACGAGACGAAATACTTCAGAATCGATTACAGAACACATTACAATAGTTTTAAAAAAAAATTGTTTGTCGGTCTGTCGTTCTATATGTCTGTTTATTAATTTGTTAGCTGATTACGCAAATACTACTGAACCGAATTCGATGAAAGTTGGTAATGACATATATTGCACCCAGGGTTGCAAATTGTCTGAATTTCAAACGAGTAAAGGCAAAGGCACAGCTAGTAAAATAAATATAACTTTAAATCATATAGGATTATGGCTAGTAATCATGACTTGGATAATCTCTATTATAACCATATAGATATATCCTAGACATGTTATTTATTACTACCGTAATTGTATAGTACGCTAATTGACGTGAATAACACATATTTAGCACGAAACGTATTATCAAATTTGTTTACATCAAGTAATTTTTTTTTTTTTTTTTCTTTGACGGGGGGAAATGCATTTACGCACTACCGTTCTCTATTGTATTTGAGGGATCGGAGTCCCCCCAATACAATAGATAAGGGGGCACGGGGTGACGAGCTCCGTGCCAGTGTGGGACTCACCCGGGCGAGAGTCGCCCGGAAATACCCACTAAAACCCCCCGGGGCCGTCCGCTGCATTTGGGATGGGGGCGATACGGGGTTGCCAAGGCATGTCGCCGCGTCGCCCCCTGCGGCAAACCCACCAGGCCCGTCTGTGCAATGGCCCAGCGGGGGTGGGGGAGAACTTCTCTACCCCACCTCTTCACCCGCCTCTGAAAGAGGCATTACCTTCCGGAGGGAAGAGAAGTGATCACTGCGACCGCAGTAATCACCTCTCCCCCCCCCCCAAAAGTGGGCTTTCGCCCAGCCGCCCAGTCAGACTATTAGCCGGCAGTCAGAAGGACTGCCGTTGCCCAGGGTACACCACGAGGAGGTTGTCTGACACCGCACCCCCCCCCAGTTTCCTCCCTGGATGATAGCATTGTAGCAAATATTTCTATACCATATAATATATATCCGTCACTGCCATGACCAGTATGTTTTGATTTTTTTTCATAAATTTATTTACTATAGAAACTAGGAAGCCTTCGAAAATGAGAGAAAACGCTTGATATTCATTATCGTTTTCAGACATCCGTCATATGAATTCGATGATTAAAAACAACAAAATCAAAACACGTCGTTGGATGTACGAGACTGGAATCCACTTATCTAAGTCCCTAATGAGCATGAGTTTTTTGCAAGAGAAATCATAGGATGGTTGCAAATTTAGGACGGCCTCTCATAGCGGGCGATCTCATTTATCCGCCCTCGCTCAGCAGAGTAAGTGATGATTTATACATATCGGGCCTACCCTTTTGATCCCTCAGAGATCTAAAAATAGAAAGTTTATTTTTAGAAACTTCGTAGTTACAGACAGTGGAGAGGTTACCGATATAGGGCAGCCCTGAAGCGATTCTTCCGCACACCTCTTCTTTACAGGTTTAGTTTGTAAATTAGCGATAATAGCATGATTTTACATAGATGTATGAAAACTCTTTTAGTACTTGCAGATTAAGTAGTAAGTGTTAGTAGTACACAAAAAAATGGTAATTCACATAGTGATCTGTCGAACGGTATTGAAGTTTAGCGATCTCATATATAGATTATAATTAATAAATAGATATTTATAAAGAAGTATGCAGATATTATACTATACATCTGTTGTTTACTTTTGTACTTTCGATTGATTTTAATTGATTTACATCATGAAATTTATTATAAATCAAAATCAAAAATTATTTAATTTGAACACTGGAAAGCCGCTCAAACGGTGATAACTAACACCGGTTCGGAAACCAACCCAGTCGACAGGAGCGGGTAAGAAACACCATCTTGTTTGTTTTTTTTTTTATTAAAAATGTTTTATAGACATGTAATATTATATAAATTATACCATTCATAATAATTAACGGTTTTAAACGGAAGCCCACAAGGGGTGTCAATTTGAAACATCACTAGCGGTCACGTAATTATCCACAATAACCTTTGGACATTAAAACCTGCTTGCCATAGTGCTTGAACTTATTATCAGGTAAATTCCCAGCTATCTCTACTTCAGTGAATAGCTTATCTAGTAAAATGTATGTATAAAAGTGTCATTGATAATATGTGTATTCTTACTGCACTGGTTCAGTAACCCAAAGGGGACGCTTCCATAAGGACGGAGTAAAAGCTTAGCAACTTTGAATGAATACGCAAAAATAGTTTTAATCAAATAATGTATTGGTAAAGTGGGTTTCATATATATATATGGTAAACTATTTTTATACCTGTGAGTGATAAGGGTGGCTCACCCCAAAACAATTTTTTTTTTTATGATTACATACATACATACATAAGCTTACGCCTGTTTTCCCCCCGAAGGGTTAGGCAGAGGTGAAGTAGCGAACTACACCACCCACATTTCGCCGAGCTTAGTTCCGTCCCAGATGTGACAGGGGGCGAGCCTGTCGCCCATATCGGGCACAAATTCCAAACTCCGGGATGATACTGAGTAGAAAAAACCCAATATCATTTTGACCCGACCCGGGGAGCGAACCCGAGACCTCAGAACGGCAGTCGTATGTAATACAACTGCGCTACCGAGGCAGTTTTTTTATGATTAGGCGCTAAAAAATACACATAACTCTTAATTGGCACCCTTCTACCATCAACCCCCCATTTTTTAAAACCTTTATTTAATTTAAGATTGATATTGTTTTTTTTTTTTTTTAATTGTCATAATTAGTGATAGCAAATATGGATAACGTTTTTTAGTGTATATATAACTTTTAAGAGATATAATTTTTAATACATATATTAGTTAAGTTATTAACCCCTTGAGCACTAACGTGGCGTTCACGCCAGCTTTCCATTGTTTTCCTATTGTCTCATTTTGATGGGTAAAGGACATATTAAAGTACAATGAGTTTAAAAAAATAATGGTTACGCTTTTGTCATTTTCGTATGCCGTCATCGTCCACAGCGCTCCATTCTTCTTTCAGTTATAGACCACATCCTAACTCACAATAAATTAGTTATTTTTTATTTAACTAGCAGAATAAGCACTAGAAATAATTTATATGGGAAAAGACGTTTGCAGGGTCACCTAGTAACAGTATAAAACATCCATGCACGGTTCATTTCCATTCGGTTCATTTCCATTCAGTTCATTTCCATTCGGTTCATTCTACTGGACAAGGAATAGTACAATATTTGTTGTAAGGGTTTACTCTGAAGCCTCGGAAATGATTACAAATTAGCAGATATTATAGTTAAGTAAAATTCTAAATCGATTTCGATAAAAGTTGGCAAAAAAGTAAATTAATTATGTACTCAATATGATGGGTGCTGAGAAAGGGGTGGCTGGTACTTACTACATGGTCTGGGGCGACTGCAAACCCGTCATTGGTTTACTGGCTGACTGGGTCGCGACTTGGTGAAAAATTAGTGACTAGTTCCCAAGGTATACGTTTCATGATCTACCAGTGTATGTTATTAAGTTACATTGATGCTTTTTCCCAGTACTGAATTTCGGCCTAGGCCTGTGAGGCTCGGGCTTAGACAAAATTTTTAGGGCCGCAAAAAATTAAAGGTGAAAAAATCTAAGGACATTTCAAAAAACTGTACCAAATACTGGTTTTATAAAGCTTAAGACAAAAAAAGTTACTGGACACATAGAAAATATCTTTGTGTAAATCTGTGTGATTTTGTAAGATTATATAATATTATGCAGAATTTCAGACACGAATGAAATATTTTATCAAAAACCAGAAAGAAGTAATTAATGAAAGTGTTAGTTACACTTTAAAATAAAACCTCAGTTTTTTTTTTCAATGAATTTACATTGAATGTTATTATACGTATAAAAAACTAAATTTAACCGCTTGAGCACTAACCTGGCGTTTACGCCAGCTTTCCATTGTTTTCCTATTGTCTTCCTATTTTCTCATTTTTATGAGTAATGGACATAGTAAACAAGGTTTGCAATTAAATTAATAAGAAAGGTACACAATTTCAATATTAATAAAAAGCATACCAAACATGGCATATGGCCATAAGATGAAATCCGCCACTGCCTTTTCCTAAATGTGTACGAATTTATTTGAGTTAATTGTCACAGTTTTTGGGGGTATTGTTGGCCTTTGTTGGTGTAAATTAATAATTTTACTAACAATTTGCGTGCATTTACAAATTACACACAGATCCGTTTCGTCGGCCTTCCATATTTTTTTATCTGTTCCTTATTATCGTGTGAATACGAAATGAACTCACGTTACCAATTAAGTCGCTTACACTCAATTTTTTTTGGTATATTCCTAATTTATGTTATTATTTCTGACTATATGTTGATTTCGGGGTTATGTTCCCATTAATTTTGAAAACTTTTGCTTATTTTAGAAGAATATCACAAATGTTCCTTCGAACCAGAATTTGTATTATTTACTTTATTGAAAAATATACCTTAGACAAGTCAAGACATTATTCAAAAACGTTCATTCATTTTAAAGTATTTTTCTTATTTTACTAATTTTTGAGTTAGGTTGTAGTTTGTAACATGTCTCACATAGAATTAGTCGACTTTTGAACAATTACTATAAAATCAGTTCTTCGATTTTATTTGAATATTCTTGTCGAAGTTAAAGCTTTCAAAGTCAATTGAGTTAGTTAGTTCGTAAATAAAGACTTCTACTAAACATTTTGATTTACAATTTAAAAAAAAATGTATATAACAACTTATTATATAGATAAATTTAAACGATCATTTAGATAAATTAAATGGAAAATTAAAGACTAGTATGTTAAATGTAAATAACTGTTGAACATCAGGGAAATATACTTCAATAACTGGAACACTGTAATAAAGTGATCATATAATATAAAATGATTTTATTATAAACTCTTTAGTAAATAATAAATGAAAATTAATTGTCACATATCAAATACCGTGGACTAACTAATGTAATGTCATAGTGATTTAGTTTTTATGAATGCATTCGAAGTGTACATGTTTTGAATTTAAGTTGTGACTTCGGTGTATCAATTGATATTTGTATGCAATGTAGAAAGGTCGAATATTGGGCTAAAGAAATAGATTTGGACTGAATAAAAATTGGGAAGATTGAGAGAAGAAGTGATACGTTGTATTTTGGACAAAGCACCAGCAGATCTGTGGGAAATAGAAGATTATGTAAGTTGATTTATTACAAATGATATGTTTGTTAAATAATCGTTTCTGCTTTAAATATAATTAATTGATAGTTGTTAGAAGTATATTCATATCATTTCTTCTAGGTACAGAGATACAATGTTGCTAAGTTTTAGTGTTTTGGTCTTGATGATATTTGAATGTATTCATATGATAAGAACTAAACTTAGGACACAAAAAAAAAACATAACTAATTACTTAATACGAAGTTGGAAACAAAAAATGTAATAGCAACAATAAAAAACAACAATGAATAACATGAACTTAGAGACAAAAATTATATTTGAAAAAATTTAAATATTGTAACTATGATAAGAATCAATCATGTTGAAGTAATTGATTATTCTTTGAATTGAAAATTCAATTGATACCTACAAATATATTTAATATTTGGACATAGTTAAGACTAGAATCAACTCACAACAATGTGTTACTTTTAAATAACGTATTTTTTGTAAAAAAAACGAGTCCAAAATTCAGTAGATAATTTATTTTAGAGTAATTTCGTGTAGTCACCCCATTCTTCCTGTGAGTGTCGTAAAAGGTGTCTAAGCGATACACCAGGGGATGGGCAGCAACATCCTCTGAGTACCACACCCAGCTGACTGCGATCGCCAACCTGCCTGCTAAGCGTGGCGATTATGGCATTCTCCCAACTTATTCTTTTGTTCAGCAGTGGACGTCTTTCGGTTGAATGGATTGATATAGATATATTGATAGATATAGATTCATGTGTAACATTGAGAGACACGTCATTTATTGAGAGTATTAACAAAACGACTGGAACTACAAAAGATCTCTTTCGAAATGTGAATTGGTTCTCGTTTACATATCTCTGTTCATTTGATATTGGCGGTTTAACAATTCTGTTTCCGTTGTTTACTTTCGTTGTAAATAATAAATAGTGGAAGAAATAAATAGTAAAAAAAAAAAACACACTTTTATTTATAAGTCGTCGTTAATTTTTCACTAAAATTAAAACAAAACTTTTTTTACTGGATAGAAAGAAAGAAAAAAATAAATTTATTTGTTACACACGTAATATACAATCAACAACAGGACAAAGAATATCCCAAAAAAAAGTACTTAAAAATAAAACAGAGAAAACAAAGATAAAATAAGTAAGTGTCTGTGTGTGTGTGTTACAAAAAGGTGTCGAGTCAGCATATAAGCTGAAGGAGGTGAAGCCACCAGCACTGATTTCACAATGGTGCAAGTTATTACTGTGCTAATTAAATTGTTTTTATCTATTTTGTTTTGCCTAATTTTAACACAACAATGGTCCGTAAAATACTGTTTTAAAGTTGCTTTGGAAGATATAGACATAAAATAGCGATTTCGTAAGCGCAACAGGAACAACTTTTATTCCAGAATGTCGAAGAATGTGTTGATATATTGTTAATTACTACTATCATACATATAATGATTTCTTTCTTTTTAAGAGCAGATTTTGTGAGATAAGCGCTGTGTCATCATTTAATCTGACACATGATCGCTTGATTAGATATCATATGGTATCACAATCTACTTGATAGTATCGAAAAGAAATATACAATATTTCAACTAGCCTATAAATGTAGTACACAAATGAATCAAACAAATAAAGAGAATGATACGATAAGGATCCTCTTTATCAAGAGTGACATTTCTAGTTACTGCAGCTTAAGAGTTAATCTCTAATATTGTATTTTTTTTATTGGGCATCTTAAGCACCTTTGGAATCACTTTCGGTGTTAGACTCTCCTTGTTATTGTCTGTTATATCTTTTAAGTGAAGTTAGTTATAGGAAATAGCGTGTAAAATTAATTATATGGTGCAAACATAACTCCATTTAAAGTTCGAGCAGGATGATCCACCGTTTTGCTGGAACTTTGTAGCGCTTATACACCATTGAAAATACCTCTTATAGCTTACTCACATGACACTAGCATAAATTGTGTGTACATGGATTTAAAAAGAATCAACTAAAAAGAAGACATGCTCGGATTTCCAACTCAGGACGAACTTGAATCCACTGCTACCGTTATATAGTAAGGCTTCATGAGCTAGCAACTTATACTGCATATGACATACTTGCAATCCACACGAAAGATGTTATGGATTCTTTTAGATACCTTTTTTATTTTTACTTAACTGAAAAGTTTAGCTACCTACTGTTAATTCTATGGAATTTACATGCGCAGGTTTGTACCATGATGCTGAGTGGTATAAGCGCTCACAATCCACCCACACCCACCCACATCTCTGTGCTTCCGCTAACATTAGTTAAGACTATGATTTGTATAGTTTTTTTTTATATGAAAAAAAAGATATGTATTATATTTATAAAAAAAAGAACCAGATCGAGTTTCTTGCCGGCTCTTCTCGACTTGTTTATTTTCCGAACCGGTGGTAGTGTGTTTAGACGTTCATAAGCGCCTTCTTAGGGCCTAAATTGAATAAAGATTTTTTTTGACAACCATAAAGCGTACCTAAATCTGTCAAGATCCGTCAGGTCATTACAATAAGTAAGTAAAATAAATAATAACGCTGAATTTTCATGGTCAACAGGAAAATTCGAGCATTCTGTTTCATGGCATTGAGGTCATGAACTGTCCAAGGTAAATAAATTCGCATGACGCGTTCGAAAGTGTGGCGATTTTAGCCGTCATAAAAGAGTATGATCATGATGGATTTAGGCATGTCCGTCACCGCATATGCGGGGCTTGCATTGTTGAATATTTAGGAGTGATGTGAAATATAAGAATTGTTACATGCGAGTTCGGAACTGATGGTACAGTTTTGTATATAAATCCGTAATATTATGAGAAACTCTTGAAATATTGCGTGTAAGTAGTGTGGTTGAAATCCCCACCGATGGACGTAGGTTTATACCCATCTTGAAATAGAGGGACCTATCTGAAGGAGAGGGACCTATCTGAAGGAGAGGGGCCTATCTGAAGGAGAGGGACCTATCTGAAGGAGAGGGACCTATCTGAAGGAGAGGGACCTATCTTCCTTTTATAGCAGTGGCGGGTTTCTTCTTCTTTTTTTTTCTTTGCCCGCCACTGTTCTGTTCCACTCTTCTTTTTCATTTTTATTGGGGACAGGGGTATAATCCCTTACCCCTGGACTGTTGACCGCTGGTCAAAACTTCTCTTCAGAGAAGTGGGCGAAGAGGTGGGTGGAGAGAGAGCTTGTGGGTCAGGCATCGGCATTCTCCCCCCCATCCCCAACGGGCTAAATTATGGACGTGGCCCTGTTGGGTCTGCCGCAGAGGACGACGCGGTGCTTGCGAAAGCCATCCCGTATCGTCCCCATCCCAAATGCGGCGGATGGCCCCGGGGCTTTAGTGGGTATTTCCGGACGCTTCACGTCTGGGTGAGTCCCACACTGGTGCGGAGACGTCCCTCCGCACCTCCTTACCCATTGCATTGGGGGACTTCGGTCTCACTAATGCAATCGGTAAGGGTAGTGCGTAAATGCATTCCCCTCGTCAAAAAAAAAAGTTTATACCCATCTATCCAAATTTATAACGAATCTGGATTTACGTGAAGGAAAAAAAGTGCAAGGTGTTAGGGCTTTTTCTAATAAAGCTACAACCCTCAAGTTTGAAAATCTGTCGCCAAGCAACAGTAGGTTTGTTCCGGCTGCATCACTTGAGAGAGTATAACATTAAGCTTTAGCGTGTATACCATCCTGGACCAGATCGTCACTTCACATCAGTTGAGATTGTGCTCAAAGCACAGTACAGCTATACAGTATTTAAAAATAAAAGACAATACAAACCACTTATGGTTAGGTCATAAAAAAATTTTTCACTTAAACTTCACTTGACTGTGGAAAGGTCGATACTTATCGAATGCAATAGTTTATTGAGACCTAGGTGAGGTGCAGCAGGTAACATGTTTTTCCTTTGGCATTTAGGATTTTTTGTCGATTCTTAATTAAAACGTTTTAATTAAAACCACCTGTATAACGCAGTGGTGGTTTTGTTTCTTTTTTAAAAGAATAAGTACTATACGTGCCCGTGTTAAATTTTTTTCGTTCTAAATACACATTGTAAACTATTTGGGTTTGGGTTTATGAGTGTAGGGAATGCGACGATGGTTGTTCAGGCAACACCATGTAATCTGTGCCCGGTGGTTTTTCGGTGTTTCGACGCTTGGTGGCGCCCCTCTCTCGCCAACGGTTTTTCAATCACTCGACACGGTCTCCTCGGAACATTTTATAATCAAATCGATTTGGCTATTATTTTGGCTTATTTCAAGCTCAAAACGTGTTCAACGTTTGTGCGTGCTTGGATATTAAAAGTAGCTATAGTGAAATTGGTTACGGAAAAGAGCGGCCGCTCAACATCAAGAAGACACAGTGGACGGAGCTGTGCATCATAGCAGGGCGAAGTATCGGTAAGTCGACACTGTTACTACTGGGTGCGGTTATTTGGTGAGCCAGAACAATTGATAAGGAGTAGGAAGCCCTAGGATCGGCGACAAAGCTATCGAATTAATTCAAGGTCCTTCGATTTGGTCATACACCCCCAATGGTCATTCTTGTATGTACTTCCTTCACTATAATCTCCATTTTTTTTTATATACTACGTAACGTAATGAAATACTGATAATAATAATATAGTTATTTGAAATATAAAAATTACATTAAATTGGTAAAATACGATTTCAATGAAATTCCATTTATCCTTTTTTGTTTATTGTTAATCCCTGCACTACGGCATTCGCTTTGTGTCGCGGGAATTTCATAAATAAATATCGGAGTTTTTTGGCGGGATCTCAGTCTGACATGTAGCAATTGTTTTCTTTAATTCATTAAACTTGTGTACTTGACTCTATATCATGTAATCTTGGTGGCGTTTGTGTGAAATAGTTTAGTTAACTTGTGTTCAAGTTGAGTTTATTATAAGAAGACAACGCGTAGCATACATTCTGAGGTGCCGACAAAGCTCCATGGAAAGTTCGAGCAGGATAGGCCACCGTCCTGTCGGAGCTTGGTAACGCTGATACAAGATTGAAAATCTTACCCACATGACATTGGCACAAATTGTGTGTACACACAGATTGCCATTAACTAAGAAGAAGAAGAAATAAATATCGTAAGATTAATTCAATTAATGATAGATAGCGAGTGCACACCCCAGACATGGGTGTCTATGATAATCGTTGTTTTGCATGAGAAGGACTTACAATATACCCAGGCTCACGTGTCGCACATTTTGCCATCCCTAACCATGTTATAAAACTTTAGTATATCAATTTTTCGGACACTCAGGTATCGGCTAAGCCGAGGACCACTTCGGTGCCCTTGTGCTAGTTACCTTATTGCGGTGGGTACCTTCAGTACTAGCCCCTAAAGTTACGGTGAAGCTGTAAAGGCCCTTCCGGTCAACAGCATAAGCTAGGTAAGAAAAAAATTTTTTTTTCGGCTTCCATGTATTCTAAGCTTTGCAGCCAACTTGTCCTTTACCTCATGTCTATTTAGACTGATAATACATATTTCTCTGTTTTAAAATATATCTACAAAATCGTGACCGGGGAATAAATTTACGATATAAATAAATGATCCTTATTGAGCGAATCTCGAGTTATAAACCAATTAACTGACAGACAAGGACATCGCGTTGTATCAATAGTAAACATGGACCACGCCCGTATTTAAATATTGTAAAATTTTATAATGAGTATGGGCCCTTTTGTTAGAAATGTACCGATATTTCTGATTAAGTCAACACTTATTACTATAATCTATAATGAAACAGTAATATAAAATAGTAAATTGATAAGTATTTACCTAAGAATTTATTGCCTCTTAGTGAAGTCTGAAGTGCTAATGAAAAGTTTAACATTGCCAGATGTATCATTTTGAGAAGTCAGGAATGTAAAATTTTAATTTATTTATTGTGTCTTATATATTTAGCTGTGCCCGCGACTTCGCTCGCTTGGAATTCAGATAATTACATTCTAACACAGCCTGTATTCTCCCTCTAGATGCAATTTATCTTATTATCAATATGTATACTCTATCAGTCTCGTCCCGTTCCATTCGAGCTCCAAATCGCGTAGAAGATCACCCCGACCAGAACAGACCACCTACCAGACAGCGTTCCCAGCGAGCAAGGTTTAGGCCCCCTTTCCTCTTTGGTTTGGCAAAACAGCAGAGTCAAGACCCCATCGAAACTATGCATCCAGACATTCTTGCCATAATAGGCGTAAATGGCGGCATGCATAGTATACTACCCGTGATGAGTGTCACCTCCCGCCTCACCCCTACAATCAATGGCCTTATAGCCCTGCTCCCCACACCCAAAACTACTATCCCCGTTCTACCCCCGAAGGGCAAACTGGACGAGTGTGACCTAGCCCTAAACAGCGGAACCACCGGACGGGGGCATAGATCAAACCGTACAGGCAGCGAACGCCATATTATAGAATTTTTTAACGACTTCAAATAAATTTATTGTGATTAATTATAGTAAAGATTGTATAGTATATATACATATGATTTAGTGTGATTAATATATATACACCAAAATAAAAAGTAGCCTAAATAATATACCTTACAAACTGTAAAATAATATTCAAAATCGAAACAGTAGTACCGGAGATTACCCAAACATCCAAACTCACAAACTTTATATATTTATAAGTTACTATCATAGGACACGCAAACCACTAAATCAGACAATTTACCCATGTGTTACATTATAATGAGAATTTAAAAAAAAAAAACCAGACTAAATAAAAGAGACATGTATATTTAACTAGGACTATGTCGCGGAATTGAATCCACAGGTAATTTATTCAAGCAAGTTTATTTTTGCATTTTAATTGTCATTTTCGGTAAGTGCAGGCAAAGCCAGTGCAGCTATAAAGGTTCCATAGCGTGTTGGTAAGCCAAAACAAACATTGGCTAGTCTGATTAGATGATTATTGTATTCGGTATTCGGCGTATAATATTTTTTTAAACAGTTATTTTTCCTTCAAATTTTCAGTCATGATCGTGAACGAATAAAATGTTACATTGCTTAGTAATTTGTAATGAAAAATATTACCGATTATCCAATCCCTAAAAATTACCGGTATTATATCTAACATAGTTAATAATACCGATTAATTTCTGCTAGTGTATCAAAGGTGTACAGCGTCGATTATACTATGATGCATTTATGTGTTTACTTGGTAATATTTACGTGTGCAAGCGTGAATTTGTACTTTGTAAACAACATGTGTTCAGTACACTTTTGCGTTCGATCTTTATTTATGGTGCACACGTATGGACCGGACCGCGCACATAGTACGGCGGGTGGCTGATGTTATCAGAACTCTAAGTGGGGATAGGAATCCTTTCCGAAAAAGATCTATTTTTGAATTGATTCACAAAACATCGAGGACAAAAGATCAATCTTTCAAACTGTTGGGACTCTGTGATTAGCTTTAAAAAAAAAAAAACAGTTTCACACACTGGAATGTTATTTTATTTTAATTAGATGCGGTTGACTATAAATTAAGTATGATTATAATTATGCGGAGGATTACAAGAGAACCGCAGTGGACTGAGTATGGACGAGGACTGGGAGACTCTCCGGATTCAACGGAGAGAGCCTAATGGACAATAATGCTGACGGAACTAGGATTAGGGCGGCGTAGGCATTACGCTTTGCACTTCAGGGGTATAACAAAACAAATAAAGTGTCTATTATTAGAGTGTCCCTTTTGTTTTATATAATACTAGCTGGTGCTCGCGGCTCCGCCCGCGTTTCATTTGATAAATATGTAGCCTATAACCATCTACGATTAATTTCGCGTCGAATGGTTGTGGTTTCACGCTGATCGGTCCAGTAGTTTTCGAGTTTACCCCGGACAATAAAACAAACTTTGCTTATATATATATATACATAGATAGATGATGATCATGTGTAAATAGACAAAAATAAAAGAGTTCCGTGTCATTTTTCCTTAGTAGGTTAGGTATTCATCTTTTTTGTTTAGTTGCAACTGACCTTATAACCTTTATTACTGTTAAGAAAAAAATTATAAACAGTTTTTGCAATAAGTGATGATTATAGTCTAATTTCGACCACTTGCAGAATACTTAAGAATAAATAATATTTAAGAATAAAAATTCAAATAGAAAAAAAAGTGTGCGTGTAGTTATGTACCCACTTAAGAAGTTATACTTCTTTGACGTAATAATAGAAAAAAAACTTAAACGTAGACAGCTAATTTCAGGGTTTTAGTTTTTTCGTGGCGGTGGGCGCGCACATCATAAAAATTTACTTTCATAATTTTTCCCTAATGTGCCAAAATAAGTATAATTTCAAAAAGATTGATCTCTTGGACACGATGTTTTGTGAATCGATTCTAAAATCGATCTTTTGGGAAAATCTTATTCCCCATCCCTACTCAGGCGACTGATGGATGACCTCGTACGTGTATTAACAGCATTACATCTAAGTATTCATTCAATTGTAAAGTTTAGAGTGAAGTCCGTAAATATTCATGCTCTCATAATAACAGCATATCAACGAAATACCTGAAAGAATTTTCTGAATATATCTTTACGGTACCTTTGTGAGTAATTTTACGAGATTAATAGGTTACTCTGTGTTAACTTCATTATAATCCATAATGCTCATTTTAATCGATTATTACACATTGCCCAAATATTTTCATTATTGATTATAAATAAATATTTTCTCAATAGTATAATATAATTTATTTACTATTAAGGTAATTCGTATCATAAAAAATAATAAATATTTTATAATTAATAAAATTGAAGTGTCTGTGTGTAATGTTAATTTTTTTTTTACTACATAGATATGAATGTGTATATACGACACCTAAACTAAAATACATTTTTTTAAAATGTTCTGTTTATAATGGGTAATCTCCGGCTAGACCGATTTTGAAGGGACTTCTTTTGGTAAATAGCTGAAGTTACTCCGGGTAACATAGGGTTAACTTTCGGAAATAATTATGGTTCCGCTTAATACTCTTAATACAACTCAAACATTTGAATAAAATCCGATTCAATGCAAGGGTTATAATTTATGATAAATATTTTTACTTTATCTTAATCCTAATTTTTTAGGAAAGTAATTAGGGTTCCGTATAAAAAATAAGAAAACGCAGTGAACAATATATGAAAAGAGGTTGCAGCCGCGGCCACCTAGTCTATAAAAAGCATTTTAATTTAGTAAACTTTTATTTTTGCAATTAATTTAAGCTTGTAGTAGCTCAGTCTCGAGTTCTGACAATGTGTCAAAATTACGTTTAGGACTTAGTGTGGTTCTAGTAAAGGGTCTGTAGTGAAAAACTGTGACTAACAATGAATTGTATTTGGATAGAGAACGTTGTATGGATTTTCCAAATAAAAGGAGTTTACATTTGTGTGGAAATTTACCATCCAACCATCGAAAGAAAGTATTTATTTGCACCACACAACACTTTTCTTTTTTTATAATGTACAGCACAGTGACTGTACTGGGCCTGATGGTGAGTACAGTACAATCCAAAACAGCGGCGACTGACACTGAACAGAATTCAATGCCAGTCACCGCTGTCATGCTGGCCTGCTTAAGTACCTCTTCACGCCTCTTTTGAAGGACCCAATATCGTATGAAGGAGGGAACACGCTGCCAGGAAGACGGTTCCATAACCTCACAGTGCGACAAAAGTAAGAGTCAGCAAACTTTTTGGTTCTTGAAGTTATGGGTGTCACCGTGAAACCGTGACACCGAAGTCCCGCCCGCGTGGTTCTGTTATGGAATGGAGAGGAGGGGATCAGGTCAAAGAGCTCTTCAGAACACTCGCCATGATACAAGCGGTAAAATACGCTGTCAACACAACACAATAAAGAAACATTATATAATATCACTAAATAATCTTTTAAAATAAATATACACAAAATACAAAATGTTTTGTGCGGAAACAAACAGGCTCAGCCTCAACATTATTGCTGCACTTAAACCATGGGTTTACAGCGCAGCGCTGGTATTCTGGCTGAACCTTCTAACCCGACGTCATGGACAAAAAACTGCCACTGCTGCACATAGGTCTCCTCCAAAGATTTCCACAACGACTGGTCTTTCGCCACCTGAACCCAGAAGATTCCCACGACTTTCACCAGATCGTCGGTCCACCTTGTTGGGTGCCTACCCACGCTTCGTTTTCCGGTATGCGGCACCCGTTCGAGACCCGTTAGCACCATCAGGCATCGGTAATACGAATAATTTACCCAGTCTACTCCCACTTAAGGTGGAAACTTGTCACTTAACATTTTTTTTTAACTGTATTGTATAGGTTTTATCACAATCTCACGTGATCTTAAGTGACGTTGTGCTCGAATTCTGTGTACCTATGTACTTATCTGTATAATATCAATATATGTATATAAATATTGATTTGTATATGAATTAAATCACTAAATACCATCAACACGAAAAGCGTTAGGTGTGTGTATTTTTCCCTGGAGTAAGTTATTATGTTATTCTTGCAACTCTCCAACAGATGGCGTTGCAATATATCAAACTTCAATCCCGTTCAAATTGATATTTAATATTCTGATATGTTTTATACGAAATGTCTGTAGGAATCACTTAATTCTATATTAACATGATGTAGTAAACTATATATTAAAACCTGGCTCTTTAGAAAATAAGCATGAATTAAAAAATCATTAAATTATATATATATATATAAGGAAAATGGGGGTCTTTTGACTCACCATCACCTCAAAACAACTGAACGTATCGTGATGAGACTGCTACCATTCGTATTTATTGGATTCCATGGGTCCTTTCTTATTTTTTTTTTTTTTTATTTACTCTTTTGTACACTTTTTCGGCTAATAAAAATAAAAAACTCATTAATCTTCATTCATTTGTTTTTTTAGGTTACTAACATTCCCTTACTTAAAGAACATATGAAACACGGGCGGATTCTCGGGCACCAGCTAGTGTTACATAAATATATGATCGTACTAACGGACAGGGAACTGTTGTCGGTTATTTATAGTGCAACTATTATTAAAAATTAAAAACAGTATTTTGCGCTTGTTTGTACTATTTTATCGCTGTCAGGTATCAGGAGATAAACGAAAAATGCACCCGTAGAAGATTCACTTCCTGTGGGTCTATATACGAAAACATGTGCGTCACATTTAGCTTAATATTTAGTTAAATAATATATCAGAATGAATTGACTGCCTTCCTTATTTGCTCCACAGACTATTAATGACTAAACGTCCATTACAGAACGTACAAAAATTATATACATTATGATATAGTTTGTTCATAGATAATCAAAAGTATACATTTTATTATTTACCTCTAAACGCCGGCACTTAGCGACATTTGACAATGACATACTTTAGCATGTTGAGGGCTGACATCATAGCATTGTCGGGAACGTGAATCTATAAGTTTTCCCTACCGAGAATCCTTTAACGCTGCTAAAGAAGTCTTCACTTCAATTAACATGAAATGGTCTTCAAAAATTGACCGAGGGTGACTGATAAATCGATAAGGGAATGTAGGCGGACGTATCTCAACCAAATCGCTGGTCAGATCTATTAGAAGTATTCGTAAACACCGGCAACTCCTTCAGACGTGGACTAGGAAGTGATCCGATCCCCAACTAGGAGGTCCTTGTACCCACCGCTGCGCGATAAACGGACACTCAAATCATTAATAACACATACAACGAACTGCATATATTAGATTACACGCAAGGTACATAGAATCCATATCTCTTTATCTTTCTTTTACGCAGAATTCGCATACGCAAAGTTTATACCCTGTGCTAGTTACTATTTTCCTAGCTGATTTTGACTAAGCGATTACCACAAAGACCAGGAGATGCCGTAAAAGTCCTTTAAGGCAACAGAGCGAGTCAGTCTGAAAAATGTAAAAACGACGAATTACACTTTTATTAAAGACGTACATATTTACTTATGTACATATGCGTATATTTGCGTATAGTTTTTTTAATGTGTGTATTTAATTTTACTAAGAGCAAAGTCAGATGTTAACTATATAGCGTAGCACGCGTGTGGAGAATGGTCGCGGTATTTTGTAAATTTGTAATGTATGGTCCATCCGATATAGAATACATAATAATATAAATGTCACGTTGTCACACATAATTCTATTTGCAAAAAGCATATTATAATAAAAATATATCATTATGTGATTAAAGTTTGCATAAGCAATAATATTAATTTAGTAGGCTTATTGTAGTGAAACCCTTGTCAGATTTATAGATAGGCAATTGAATTTTTAAACATCTCATTCTGCAGACATTGGGCATGATTTTTTTATTACTGGATGTAAAAATTTTAATAACCCCATTGTCCTGGTCTGTTTTATAGCGCTCTAGAAGGCTTGTCTGAGGTTATCCAATTTCTGCAAACCGCGGTGTATCCTGAGCAACGGCGTAAATTTTTGGCAGTGTACTTGGTCCAATGTTTGGTGACGGCTGATATCTGGTCTGTCAATGCTTCTCCCAATATTCATGTGCTCTTCAAAATGGGCACGAGATGGGGCAAGAGAGAGACGGCATGTATTCCCCCTACCGTTGATTAAGTTGGATGCAACTTGCTGCTTTTACCACCGTCGAAAACTCATAATCCCAGAAGCGTGTTCATCGTACTCGGACTGGGACTGAGGTCTGGGTCGCAAAGAAGACAACCTCTATAAAAATTTAAAACAATAACACTTCTTTAAAAATCATTGAGCGGAGAAGGAAGAGTAAGTAAAAATCACAGAGGAAGAATACTTAATTAAAAAATAACAGGAGAGGTTGAAGTTACTGGACAACTTTTTAGAAGGGCTGTTCTCGTCTGAGATAACGTACGCATGTAAAAGAGGTAACCGTAGCCATCAGCAATAGGAGTCAAAGAGGCACGTTGGGGCTTAGTATATGCAGATTCTATAACCAATCTGCTGTCTTCCTTGGCTAAATTTCCCTAAATAAAAAAAGGCCATAGAAAAGACGGTGTTAAGATTACGCATGATAGATTTCCCCACATTGAAAAAAACCGGTTGACCGTGTTTACTCGGATAGGATCAGGTAGGTACATTCGGTCGGCAAAAATGTTGCTTACAGAAAAAAAACTAGAAGTTATGCTGTTAACACACGTACGGACTGGACCGCAGACATGGTATGGTGGGAGGCCGAGATCATCAGTCGTCGCCTAAGTAGGGATGTGGTTAAGGCATTAAAAAAAAAAAAAACCTTTTTTGAATCGATTCACAAATTATCGAGGTTTAGGGATCGATTTTTTTATTCGTAAATATGATGATCAATGGTCGAAATTAGACTATAATCATAATTTATTGCAAAAATTGTCGTCAATAGCCACTAAACAAAAAAAAAAGAAGAACGCTTAGCCTACCAAGGAAAAAACGACACTGAACATTTTTATCTCTACCTACTGTTTAAAGATAATAATCATATCATAGAAAACACAAACGATTTTATAACAATATATACTTTATATCGACTGTAAAGATCGTTCTTTTGGACCTTGATGTTTTGTCAATCGAATCATCAAGCTTAGATTCGAATCGATTCAAAAATCGATCGTTTTCGTAAAAGATTCCCATCCCTATTTAGGCGATAACCTGGGCCGTCCGCCTACCATGTTCCCGGTCCGGTCCGTACGTGTGTTAACAGTTTTATTTTGCTGTCCATAATTTTATGTTATATTGTTTTTGTAAAGCTTGAATAATTTAAGAATGAATAACGATAAACTAAATAATAAATTTGTGTATTCACTTGAAAACTACCAAATGTCGAATGTATGATCTAGGTTACTGTCTATCTGTTCCGCATCGTGTTGGTGGCGGTGGGAACAGACCTCTTGTTACTGAACACGGTGAAAGCCAAGCCAAGGAAGCAAGAGGAGGATCTTCGCGGATCCTGTTCGCTGCAGAAGGGTGGGTCGTAGGAGTTGTCTCCCGCCTGCTTAAGCTAACCAACCGATCCCTTCCTTTCACAGTGTCCTCCTCTTTTTTCTAGTTCCTCTTCCCCACTCCTCTATCCTCCACTTGCTCACTCTTTTCCTGCTTGTCGGTATCGGCCGTACCAGGCTGTCTCCCCCTCAAGACGGAATACAAAAGACGTGGCCCAACTTACCACAGGTTCGTACCTACCGCTGGGGCGACGCGGAGCATCCAAGAGTGATGCCGCGTCGCCCACATGAAGGCGGCAGACGGCACCGTGAGCTAGTTTAAAATATACTTCTGCCATAACGAGCAAGAGTCTTAGTGATTATCGAGTTATAAACCATCTGCCGGCCAGACAAACGTTGTGTTTTACGTAACGTATGAATAAAATATACAAATCTTTTTTTATTAAAAACAAAACCGTCTTCAAAAGAATATACTATAAAAAATCCACTAAAAAGTATATAAATAATTACATTATTAATCTACTTCTGCTAAATTCAATAAATTATTTCCGTTGTTTTAATACCAGAAATCGGTGCACAAAAAACATACAGACAAATTGAGAACCACATCCTTTTTCGGTTAAAATCGTTATAAGCGGAGTCGGTAGTACATGTTGTTTTTAATACAAAAAATATATTGTGATAATGTATCATCGGTAAACCTAATGTAAGCAAAAACTTGCATAAATATATTGAGCTGGCATCGGATGAGGTCGTGCTCAAATGCAGAAACTTAAGATTTAGAGAAGTTAATTTAGAAAGAAAATAGCATTAATAAACACAGTTATTATTAAATACCGAAACCGTCTCATAAGAACATAAATTGCCCTAACAAAAACGAAACAGCCTGTTATTTCTTTGAAATCAATTAAAAATATTATAACGATTTATTCTCTCGTTTGTATTATTTTAATCCGATACGAATGTCCACGGGTGCTGTTATCTATAAATCAACACATATTGTGTTAGATAAAGTGTCAATTATTACCGCCGTCAATTTCACTGATCTTTCTTGCCCGTGTGAGACGAACATTTGCCGGCGTTGTGTCGCGTCTGCGTGTTTGCCGCTCGCGTGCCTTAAAAACAAGGCTAAGGCAACTCGCCGTGACAGTCGATACCAACCTCCGTGCATAAAGTACGCCGCGTACCTCCACCTCTTTCTTGTAAACATGGCCAATTGACGCTTACTGCATTTTATTTAAAAAAAAAAAAAAAAACTTCAACAAACTTTTCTCGTAACTTATAAATTCAATATAAAATTCTTCTTTAAATTAGCCGTGTGCGCCTTGGTGATCGCGAAACAGTACTTTCTATATTTCTAAAAAAATACGCGTATAAATTATTTTTTTGTTTCTTTTACTTTTCAAAACTTTATAGTGAAAATGGGTTTGAAGCCAGAAGATGATAAGAGGCCGAGCAAGCTGGCGATTATGGACGATGAGTCCTCAGAAAAACCAAGTGAGTACCCACTTTTTTTTCATACTAAAACTTATATATACATGGCATTTAGAAAGTTATTTATTTATTTAGTTATCCATTTCATTTATCAAGTTTTAATTTTCACGTAAAATACTGTAATAACTAGCAACTTTTTTTTAAAGTTTAAAGTCATATGATGAAATTAACAGAATTTAATATTTCCATTCGCGCCTTTAGTTATCCTTCTTTGATTGAATGAGGTTGTTAATAGTAAGCCGCCTACTCCCGAAAACTTTATTAAAAAATAATTAATGTATATACGATACCTATAACGAAAATACAATTTAAAAAGTTTTTGTCCGTCTGTTTGTTCCGGCTTATCACCGTAGGAACGGCTGAACCGAATTTGACGGGACTGTAATTTTACGAAAATAATTAGGGTTCCGCGTAAAAAAATAAAACTCATGAAATTATGAACAAAATCGAATGCAATGCAAAGTTTTGTATGACTAATGCAAAGGATCCAAATACAAAAATGTACGGTCCATAACAATAGTACCTATCGTGTATGGCAATTACCACAAAAAAAAACATTAAGTAATGTTTAAAAAAACAAACCAATAAATTACCTAGTTTGTTATTATTCATCTACCTTACATTCGTATATTATATTTAATTTAATTACAAGGCTTCATTTATATGTGGTTAATTCAATGTATAAATTAATATGTAATTATGAATATATAACGAATAATAATACCAAATTCCAAATATTTCGTCATTTATTTTTTACTCTTACAGTTCAACATACACAGGGAATAAAAAATATATATATATATATATAGGTAATAAAATTAGTATTAAAAAAAACAAGTGAACTGAAGGAAAAATCGTCTTTCTCGTACTAAAACTAGTTCTAAGCGAAAATTGAACTGGAACTTGTCTAAACAATCATCGGATCAAGAAGCATGTCTGAAGAATTCATAAAATCAAATGACAATTATTTTCATAGATTATTATTATAGGTAATACAAAATATATAAGAATTACAATAAATATTAGTATATTTTTGGGCCGTTTTTTTTTTTGTTTTACATGAAATAGCGCATATATATCATGTAATATGACCTTTTTTTTTGGACGGGGGGAAATGCATTTACGCACTACCCTTACCCATTGCATTAGAGAGACCGAGGTCCCCCATTGCAATGGGTAAGGGGGCACGGAGGGACGAGTTCCGTGCCAGTGTGGGACTCAAACCCGGGCGAGAGTCGCCCGGGAATACCCACTAAAACCCCCCGGGGCCGTCCACCGCATTTGGGATGGGGGCGACACGGGGTGGCTTTCGCAGTCACCGCGTCACTCACACACCCTCCCTGCCCCGGCATAGGAGGACGGTGCCTAAACGCATTTCCCTATGTAAAAAAAAGGTTACACTCCTTAACTTTTGCATAATTTAGGACCGTACTTATAATAACTGTGGTGAAGTGAATATTTTATCTCTTAATATTGAAAAAATTATCACTAAAAAATCTACATTCTTACCTAATAAATGTATATGTCTAGATAAAAGTGGATACTCTTATTAGGCAATTGATTAAAAATTCAATTTGTATTTTTAATCTAGTAAATTTTTACCTTTTTCTAATAATGTTCTTTAAAAACGATGCGATTATTGACATGCCATTTTTATTTCTCAACTTGTTACAATAGCATTGATATTTATGGACATTGAAATTTAGAATGTATTGTAAAATTATAAATTAGTATTTTTTAAATAAGACACGTTATTAAAATATTGATTTAAGCAATTTGAACACGTTTATTTTTTGAGTAAAAATAGAAAAAAAAGATATAGAAAATATGTTGAAATGACTCAGCGAGGCATATTAGTTATATATATATGTATATATATATATATTTAATTCAAATTAGCTTAATGAAGACGTATCGCCTTCATTTGCGGAAATTCATTATAAATAATATGGTTGATGTTACTTTGGTAATTCTGCTTCATTCTAATTCTAATTCTTAACGAAATTAGCAATTAGAAACACCAACCGTCTATATCTATACTAATAAAAATAATTGTAGTGTCTGTTTGTAATGTGAAAATTATTATTTTTTTACTAGACATACGATATCTATATCAAAAATGTAATTTTTAAATTTTTCGCCTGTCTGCCTGTCTGTCCGTTTGTCTGTCTGTCTGTTTGTCTGTCTGTCTGTTTGTTCCGGGTAATCTCCGGAACGGCAGGACGGATTTGACGGACCTTTTTTTAGTAGATAGCTGAAGTTACTCCGGATAACTTAGGGTACTTTTGATTTTCGAAAATTATTAGGGTTCCGCGTAAAAAAAATTAAAACTGATAAAAAATTGAATAAAATCTGATTTTACGAGCAAGTGCTTGAATTTATGAGAAATATTTTTACTTAATCTTAGTACTAAACAAAAATTAGGGTTCTGTATTTAAAAAAAGGCAGTGAAGAATATATGAAACGCGAGCGCAGCCGCGGGAACATAGCTAGTATTATATATAATTCAAAATCAAAATTAAAAAATACTTTATTTAATTTAGACCCTCAAATATAATTTATGATAAGAAGTAAAATATTTTTATTTATTTTGAATAATATTAAATAGAGTAAATACAACGGTTCATTACAATTGTTAACTTTTATACCAAACTTAGCTGCGACAGGGAATTCACTCGCTTTATGTAACGGCTTGTAATTCTTGGAACAACTAGTGTTCGCAATAAATAGTCGAATTTCGACCACAGTAATTACTAAATATTTGAAGGCAAAAAACAACTTCAATGATCACTAAATATAATCATGTGAATCTATTAATTGAACCTCGACTTATAATCTAACTAACAGACAAACAGACATACGTTGATTCCTATACAATCCTCGGTGTTGCTCTAGTAACATTTATGATTTCAAAAAACCTGTTTTATTTTATTTATAACTTTAGAATTAGGCTGAACTCACATTACGACCCATCACGTGGATAGAACGTCTACATAATATTTTTTTTTTTAAATTTTATTACATTTCTAATCTTAATATTATAATAAAAAAATTAACCAATGTCCTTCGCAATACATATCAAAGATTTCCTCGAACAAAGAACCAGTTTCGTCTTTATTTAAAATAGTTTAAATATATGTAGATATATAAGGATAAAGATAAAATATATTATGATACACACGGACCGATGGGTATTAGCGTGCACGCACCCACCACAGAATCGTATATACAATGCGAACTATATGATTATTGAAAGAAATCCTAAATAACTGTTAAAATTGTAACAACTATAATAATTGGCTTCTATATTCATTCGAAAACTATATTCAAATCAATTTAGTAATATTACCTACACTTGTACGTGCTCGAACAATAAATATTAATCATTTAATTGTATATCTATGAGTAAATACAAAAAACAACAAAAAACAAAAAAAAGATATATATTATATTTATAAAAAAAAGAACCAGATCGAGTTTCTTGCCGGCTCTTCTCGACTGGGTTGTTTTCCGAACTGGTGGTAGTGTTTTTAGACGTTCATATAGCGCCTTCTTAGGGCCTAAATTGAATAAATAAATTTTGATTTTGATTACCTTTAATGTACTAATTATTTATTAAATGTACTTGTATTGTAAATATATGTATTGCGTACAGATATATCATCGGATTCTAAGACAGCCTGTATATAGCAAAGAGATCTATTCTGGAATAAATGTCTAAGCTAAATCTCACTAGTGTACCATGCGACATATTATTTCGATATCGCCCTGATATCAATAATTTTGTTCCGACAAAACTATAGGTTATTATTTTATTACTGCATTTATTTCATTAAATGTATTTCTATTGGAAAAAAATCGTTATCCACTATATAGTGGATTTGTAATATTACAAATAAGCTGTAAAGCATTTTTAACGTGACAATTACTTTAGTGGCGTTGAGCGATTCTCGTTAGGGGAAAAACTTATAGATTTGCGTTACCAGTTTTATGACATCAGCCGTCAACATACTACAATATGTCAAGTATAATATGCATTTAAGTGCTGACGCTCAGAGATAAATAATAAAATACTTAAGCAGCCTATCGTATGTTTTGGTTATGAATAAACCATATGAAAATGTATGTACATAGCTATTGCTCGGAGTGCCCATAGATGTAAAAACCAGACAAATGTTAAATGTCAGGTTATGTTAATAGTTTTCAATTAACACATTATAAAATTTTCATTAATCATACCATAATTTGAACATTAACGAAACAGGTTTTCCAAAGTTTATGAGTTTTTACTTCTGTCCGCAAATTACTACTTATTTCTGTTAAATAATGCTCTTCTCTTATTAGTTTTGTTGCGTAGAAACTTCGAACGCATTTTGAGATAAGAGTCTCATCAGAAAAATATTAAATTAGACCGAATTATAAAGAAAACGAGATCAATTTTTATTATACAGATGTTTACTGTCTAATATCTACTTTTAATAATATATTGTTTCAAGGAAACAAATTTGACAATAAGTTTCGTGTTACATATGTGTTATTCACGTCGATTAGCGTTTTTCCATAATTACAGAATGAAATAGGATGTATCCAACTATCTATGGGTTATAATGGGCTAATGCTTGCATAATTGCAAGTCACGATTACCAGCAATAATTCTATGTGATTTAAAGTTCTATTTGTTTTAATAAAACAGAATGTATGCTTTTTATGACATCTCTTTATCGTCGACTTTTTCTCACTCGGATGAGATAAACAAAATGTATCTTGTATTCAAAATAAGTCATTGTTCTTGGAATTGACCATTTCATTTATAATAACATCAGACGAAGCACTGTTACAGAGTCAGGATTAAAAAAATAAAATTAAGCTGCAATAGGGACTGCCGTTAGAAGTGAAAACAGGAAATGTTAGAAAAATGTATTTTACATGTTTAAATTAACTCGCTGTCTTTAGAACGTGTACCTCCTATTTATGTTTTAACACGCTTCAATTTATCACAAATAAAATAAAATAAATGTAGTATCGATTCAAAATAAATTAAAACTATATTTAAAACAAAGTAAAATTATAATAAAACACATTTAAAATTGCCACCACTTATATGACTTTTACTTGACATACTGTGTAGTACGTTGACGGCTGACGCCTTATCGTTGGTAATGCGAATCTATAATAAGTATTTTCCCTACCGAGATTCGCTCAATACGGCTATAGACGTTTCCTCTTCATTAATTATTCTAAAATTTAGTTTTAAATTGTAACGGGTATGGAATTTGTTTGTACGGGAGTATTGTTAGGAATATCTCTACAAGGATTTTGAATCGTATTTATTTATTTTTCATTTCGAGCTCTGTAATACTTTAAGCGAAACCGTTGAAATATCCACTCATATCATTGAAATATATTGTCGTGTGTCACATCCTTTTGCGGCTCTTAATGCTTTAGATTGACCTCAATACGTACAACCTAGACGTTGATTTCTAACTATAGTAAAGTTTAGAAACGACCCATAGTGATGTAAATTTCTAATCTATTATCTAAGTGATTATATAAACAACGAATTTGTCTATAGTTATCCGTTCTTGCGCTTATAACTCTAACTTTATAGATATATTCGCCGGTTAAGTTTTTAGTATATTTGAAGTTATATGGAAAAAAAATATGTGTATAATAATGAAGGACTCTTATTAGAAAATAACCAACGGTGCGTTCTATTGCAATAATTTGTCAAAACTATTACGTGTTTAAGAGGTGCGAGGGAACAAATCTATTGCGAACAAGACAAATTACGGGACACGGATGGAGCCATTATAACAGCCTAGTATTTTAACAATAAATATATAATTAATAATCGATCAAATACAAAGAAAAAATTAACAATAGGAAAACAATTGAAATTGGCGGAAACGCTTTGTACTTTAACGGTTCAGTACTAGATGTGCCCGTAACATTACCTGCCTGGAATTGAGACAAAAAAAAAAATTTCATCGAAATGGATTCTGTAATGTTATTATGTAAATTTATCATCAATGTATAGAATTAGTCTTGGTAGCCTTTTATTATAAATATAAATTACTATTATCAAGGTTTAAAAAAAGATCAGCCGTCCAAAACACTCACGGTGTATGTGTCTCATACATGATTTGCCATGACGTGGCTGATGTGGCATATAAGTCAGTTTTGCTACTAAGAGGCCATTCAAGTATTACGTTAGCAACAGTAGCCTATATATTGCTTACATTTGATGATATAGCGCACGTAGAGTCTGAATAGTGTATGTTAGCAATATTCACTAAATACATTTACAGAAATTTCATAATTTACTTGCATAATACTTGAACGAAAAAAAAAAACATGGCATATTGTACTGTCATTGACACACAAAGGCAAGCAAAAGCTATGGGCATGAATATTAAAATGTCAAAAATGGTTTTTAAGTTTACGACTTTACAGAGGAAAATCACTTTTAAATAATCGCATAACTCGTTTCTGTGACGTAAATTAAAATTACTATGATTATTTAAATAAGTATTTTTACGAGTTATTTATTTATTAACCGACTTCAAAAAGGAGGCTATCAATTCGTCATGTTTTTTTTTGTATGTTTGTTACGCGATTTCTCCGTCATTTGGGGACCGATTTGAAATATTTTAAATCGAAGGAGTACACTCCCGAGGTGGTCCCATATCCACCAAATCAGGATCTGATCAGTAGAACTCAGGGAAATTGAGAAAAACCCTTGAATATTAATAGACACTTACACGTGTTTCATATATTTCTTTGCAGCGCAATGAAGTAGGCTTTAAAGCTATAAATAAAAAAGATTGAAAAAAAAAAACTTTTTAAATTAAAAACAAAGCCTACTTAAAAGAATAAACTAAAAGAATGCAGTAAAAAGTCAACAAATAATTACATTATTAATCTGGTTCGTTAATTTTGGAGTCGGCGCCAGCTAGAGTTAAACCAATGTACTCATTTACAAATGGAAATAACCGCCTAAACTTTATCACAATTACATATAACCTAAATAAAGAAGTAGGGTGATTTTAAAGAACAATTCATCAAAATCTAATATATTTAGTGACGTACATTTAAACCACTTTGTTATCCGAAAGCTGGCACCGATTTCAAAATTAACGAACCAGATTAAAAAAGTAATTATTTATTGATTTTATTTTTTGAAGCCGTTTTTGTTTTTAATTACAAAAGGTTATTAAGTTTTATAAAAAATATGCCAATTGAGATTCCATAGCGCTTTGTTTTAATAACACGGCATGACCGTCACATTCTTATATTCGCGTCGGAAAATTCTAGAAATTTAGAACAATGCATACGTGCACTTTTACTACTTACCTTCACTTAGTTTTAATTAATGTCCAAGGTTCGTGGTGATATATGAATAACACGCTGTTCCGTAGTGGTTGAGTCACGAATTAACATAAGGGAAAATATGTGAGGATAATATCAAATTTATATTGGTGTTTATTTGACATCATTTGCTGAAACGGAAGAGTTAAAAAAAGAAGCTCTTGGAATAAAAACAACAGAAGGACGTTCTAATATATCATAGATGGTACATCCTCTTTATCTTTATCCCAGTATCCTTCATGCATACTTTATTATAAATCACTTTGAAATTCACCCTTATTAAAAAACAAATATCATATTAAATTGTCGACAATCCTCAGTATTGTTTCACAATTCAGACCCACCCAGAGTACATGTCATCAAAAATATGTATAGAACACAGCTTCCCCATTGTTACTTCCGTAATAACTTGAAAGGCCCTAAACGACCGAAGTGTAATACACTGACGTATAAAAATTTAGATGTGCTAGCGTACGACTATATCTGTTAATACTCATTGCAAATTTTTAGGTTAAGTTATGTAAAATATTGTATGAAAACGTACTAATCAAGTTGATTCACTGGCCTCATGATTTGTTACATATAGGTTACCTAATGTTTTTTTTCTTCGAACTGACTAAATATTGTTAAATTTCCTGGCGGGCCTTGACAGCTTCAACTTTTAGGCGCGCGCACTTACGGCACTCAGCCGAAAAAGGTAGCTAGCACAAGGGTAAGTCAAAGTGGCACGAACAACCTCTTCTTGGGTTAGAACTTCGAATTGGACCATCAGTATATAATATATCAGACAACGTCTCTGTCAGTTGGTCGAAACTCGAGAAATACTGAATCGATGTACATGATTGTTCTTTTAAATCATAAGTTTATTCTTTGATCAGGTCATATTACATATATTTTTTGATTAGGTAGTATAAGGAAAAAGTTATGCGGATAAAAGTGTACGAAGTCGATAAAACAAAAATGGCCGCCAACCTTGTAAAATCTACTTTAACGGTGAATATTTACGAGATATTTTACAGGGAATATTACTATTAAAAGTGGTGTTCCGGGGCACGTCTAGACTTATATATTTTTTATTTATCATTCTCTCTACTTACTTTTTTGTAGTATATTAGCGTGATCATAACTCATCCACAAATATCACGATTGTCGTTGACGTAAAGCCGTGTCGTTTTGATCGTGTTAATGGAAGGAGCAATGCAAATGTACAGTGCTAAATTCTCATCCCGGTCTAATTAACAGACCGATCACAATCGCATGACAAATAATCAATGTGATGATCATGTTTTGTATTTGTCGCTTGATAGTGTTGTACTCGCTGAGTGGAGTTTAGCGTGTCACGGAAGGTTTAGTTTGAGGTTTTTTTAGCGCTTTAAGCGCTACAAAACGCAAGACTTTTTGAGTTTTTAACTGATTTATAATAATCAAACTTTCTCGATAGGTTTTTATGTTTTAACTAAAACTAGTTTGATTAAAATCAAATGTGTATGAAAAAATTAGTAAAGGTTTATATACTAACAATACATTTTAGTGAAATAGTATCGTATTTTCTAGAACATGATAGTACAATTAACAATAACTCTAACAAGATAAGGTTTTTATAAGAATTTATATGAACCTTATTCTTTCTCTCGCGTGTAACGGACAGTATATAAGGCATCCGTTTCATGATATTTATGTAAAGGTTTTGCAAGATTATAGTTTTAAAAATTATTAAAATATCTTTAATAAAGTTAAATAGTTTTTAGTTAAGATATAAGAAAAGTCTTATAAAATCAAAGCCATCAAACTAGAGT
This sequence comes from Samia ricini, assembly GCA_014132275.2. Classification (NCBI taxonomy): domain Eukaryota; kingdom Metazoa; phylum Arthropoda; class Insecta; order Lepidoptera; family Saturniidae; genus Samia; species Samia ricini. The sequence continues at coordinate 2,878,485 of AP028164.1, read as the reverse complement.
GGTGGTAAAAAATGATATAAATATAACATAGCGATACATGCAATTCAAATGTGAACCGAATTCTTGTGACTTTAAGTTCTACAATCAACGAATGCTAATAAAAACATAATTGCTGTGCGAGCAATTAGCATTTTTTTATTTGGAAAATTATAGATCACATCTGCTTTACCGCTTTAGAGGATACAATTCATATGTATCAAAAATACGATTTAGTTTTGTTGTTTGTTTAAAACGAAATTTTTACAATATTTTAACCTTACCTTAGAAATTTCACTTTGGCTAAATTGGTAATCGGGGATAAACTATATCTAGGATATTGAAATAAACAAAATTAATTACTCAATTTTATCTATATACTAGAAGAATTTAAATGACCTACAAAAAAGTTACAATATGTTGTTATTCTTAAAGCAGACATTCCTTTATTGTAATTATAAAAAATATCATGAATAAACATACCATAGTATGTTTTAAACGACATACATGCGGGTGTTTTTAAAGTTTTTAACAATTATAAACTGTTATACTATATTTATAGCACGGTCTTTTATTATAATTTTTGAGGTTAGAACTTGGATTTCATTAGCATTTATCACAATTTGTTAACATTAATTACCTTGTTGAAATCGTTATACCGCCAAAGAAATTACTATACTCGTAAACAAAATAAAGCTGTTAATACACGTAAGGACCGGACCGCGGACATGGTATGGCGAGCGGCTGAGGTCATCAGTCGCCTACGTAAGGACGAGGATAAGATTTTTCAAAATAAGAAGTTACACTTCTTCGACGTAATAATAGAAAAAACTAAAACGTGGACTAGCTAACTTCAGGGTGTTGGTTTTTCATGACGGTGTACACGCGCATCGCATGTTGGCTAGCTAACTTCAGGGTGTCGTTTTTTTCGTGACGGTTGTGCGCGTTTCATAAAAATTTACTCTCATAATTTTTCCCTGACGCGCCAATAAAAGTATAACTTCAAAAATCCAACACAAAACACCGAGGTCCGAGTGATCAATCTTTTTCGACTTGTTATATGTGACTTTTTGTCCATAAATAGTATTCTTCCAATGGTCAAAATTAGACTATAATCATGATTTATTGCAAAAACATTTCTATTAGCAGCACTAAAGGTCATCAATAGGAAATAACAAAAAACGAAGAATGCCTAACCTACTAAGGAAAAATGACACTGAACTGTTTTATTGTTGCCTATCTATAGATCATCATATCATAGAAAACAAAGAGGACACTCTAATAATCGATACTTCATTAATTTGAATGATTGATCTTTTGTACCTCGATGTTTTGCGAATCGATTCATCAAGCTTAGATTCGAATCGGTTCAAAAGTCGATCTTTTTGAAAAAGGATTCCATCCCCACTTATTCGAGTGATAACCTCGACCGCCTGCCGTACTATGTCCGTGGTATAGTCCGTACGTGTGTTACCCGTATAAGAGAAATTACACTCACAATCTTTTTTTCTCTAAGTTGAAAAGTCAAAATTGATGTTTAAACAATTTTAAAATTCCTACAGTAATCTATAAGAAGGAATAAACATAAGATAATATTAACCATAGAAATATAAACCGCTATAGTTTACTACAGTACAAAAGGGTATCTAAGTTACTACATTAATTTTAGATTTACTCTGGTATCTCATACTTTTCTAGTCGTAATTGTTCACATTACTTTGTTAACTGCGCTTGAAAATGATTTGCTGGTATAATGCCCTTCGAAATACACAGAGAAAAATAATTAACAAGAAATCATTATCAATACAATGATCAAATGTTAATTAAAAAAACAATAATCATAAATTGATACTATTAAATATATATTAATAGTAGGTACTTAAATGCATATTAATATAATATTAATAAAGCGTTTAATATTCACTATTATTTACGTTTAATAGACATTTCTGTCATAAGTTATTCCCCGTGTTAACATTATCATAATATTTCGAAACCTTTATCGTTTTATGAAGAGAAAAAAAAAAAAGATTAAAATAATCTATAAAATCGTGATAGATCTTGTTGTGGTTCGTAAGATGTATGTATATATATTATGAAATATATATTTTTAATAGTGTAGAGACCCTTTATCGTTTGGTTTTCTCTATTCACGTTCCGCGGCCGCGCGTTCCAATTACGAAATTTCAATTATTATACGTAATTTTATCGATATGTCGATAATTTACAATCGATTCGATAACCGTGCTGTCTTGCGAAATGTCGCCTTCTGCTTCTGTTATTATTATATTGAATTCATTCTTTTGAATACATGAAAATGCATGTCAAGGATCGTTTGTCGTCGTGCACGTTTTGTAGAAATGCTATAGATAATTATATATTTATTTATATATTTAACTATTTAATTACAATGTAAATACCTGTTATTGTTTATAATGTTTAACCTGTAGTATAGAAGATTTGTTTACATCCATCAATTTAAACGAAAGACCTCCACTGCTGGACATAGGTCTGCCCAAAGACCTCCACAATGGCCGGTCTTGCGCAAGGCACAAAAAGCGGATTCCCGCGACCTCCACTAGCCCATCGGCCCATCTAGTACGTGGCCTCCTACACACGCTGCGTCTTCCGGTACGCAGCAGTCATTCAAGAATCCGCTGCATTCGTCGGGCATCGGGCAATGTGCCCAGACCGTTGCTCCATCATTTTACCAACTCTTTGAACAATGGGGTTTTTTTTCTTTTGCGGCTTGCCTGATTCGGTCACGTAGTAAAACTCCGAACACAGTCTTCTCCATTCCCCTTTGGGTAACTTTGACACGTCACTGTAAGTCATCACTGGCAACACACACTGCTCGGAGACTTTCGTCTTGAGACACTGCGGTATTGCGGACGAGAAGATTCTGCGTACCTTCCCAAATGCATAATTTAATCACATTCTTTTTTTTAAATCTAGAAAAAACGTAGTTTTATTTATCCTCTTTAACTATATCACACTTTATTTTAAACAAATGAAGACCGTCAGGTTAAAACATTGTCTCATTAAGACATTAAGATTTCCTTCACCGATAAACGAGTCCAGGAAATGTCATCGTCGCTTCAGACACGACTCGCACTGTAAAGTTGCCTTGAAAGCGCCTCTACACAAATATATCTTATCTGTTCGATACTGAATAACTCTTATTAAACATATAATTTCTTCTAAATTATACAGTGGTTATTTAACTGTATTTAGTGTCAAGTTTGTTTATCAGAATTTTATACTTTATGCGGCTGTCGGGTCACATACATCCATCCGCATACTGCGCCCATGTCATAAATAACACATTTAATTGACCTAGGCTTCAGGTTAGTTTGTGACAATTATGTTTATGTCGAGAACGAGCTTTACTGTTGACTAATAAAAACCTTCTCGAAGTTTTCGACTCAAAAACTACGTTTTTTTTTTTTGTAGATTTGTAAACATATAACAAAGCACCTTTTATATAAAAGTATATATGAGCGAAAGTAATCTGTTTTTGGTATTTACGAGACAAATACCTTTCAGTCTAGATATACGATTTTATTGATGCGGAAATAGGAAAATAGAGAGAAAATAGTTGGTCCATTAAAGCTATGGTGGGAGCAAAGAAGAAATATAGAATATAAAATTACTCTGTGATCCATTGTGCGTCTAGCGGCATTTAATTTTATACATAGGCCACAGTGACTCCTTTTCTGCACGCTGCCTATGAGAATTAATACTGAACTGTACTGTATATTTACTAGCATACATAGCTCTCTCTCTGTTGATCCTAGACAATATTAAAGATTTAATACAAAGCGCTTACCGAGTTTTAGATAAAAATAAATAATTTTTTTTCTTTATAAACCTCATTCTAAGTACGCCAAGGTCGTGATTCTTGAATCATCACTGAAATATGACGTATATTTACACTGTAATGTAAAAAAAAATAATAATTGGGGAATCGGCTTGTTTTTCCTATACATGTCTTACGAGTTAATAAGCGTTAATTTACAATTTATCTGAATATTTTACTGACCAGATGTTAAGTGTTTTTTGAGTATTATATTGTGAGAAATGAAACCATTTTACACGATTTAATATAGAATATTGATTTCAATTCAAAGTTGTTTGAACAGAATGATATATTCCTATGTGTGTGTATCGTTTCTTGATATTATGATGTGGTAAAAAATTTAGCAACTGGATGGCCTGGAAAGAGTTGAGTACATAAAACACATGGAATCCATTTAGAATACTGTACAGTATACTACTCTAATGATACCAATCATCTTCTCAAGTAGCAGAAAAAATAACCACATTCAGTGTTCTGAATTTTAAAGTCTGGTTGAAAACATCAACTTCACACTAGACGTTACAAACGAGTCGTAAACAGTGCCAGTTTATTTCCAACTGATATTATATACGAAGTCAATTTCATTAGAGGTTATATTAGTTATTTACTTGACACTGCGTCTTTGTCTATTTCACACGTTAATTATAGAATTTTACAAAAAAATTTGGCTGCTGAATTATGTCAATTTTTATCTACTTCTTCTTCTTCTTCTTAGTTAATGGCAATCTGTGTGTACACACAATTTGTGCCAATGTCATGTGGGTAAGATTTTCAATCTTGTATCAGCGTTACCAAGCTCCAACAAAACGGTGGCCCGTCCTGCTCGAACTTTCCATGGAGCTTTGTCGGCACCTCAGAATACATGCTACGCGTTGTCTTCTATAATAAACTTAACTTGAACATGATAACTAAACTATATTACACAAAACGCCACCAAGATTACATGATATAGAGTCAAGTACACAAGTTTAATGAATTAAAGAAAACAATTGATACATGTCAGACTGAGATCCCGCCAAAAACTCTTTATCTACTTCGTATAGTTAGTTGTAAGTAGACCTTTGGACTTTCCGCTTTCTTTATGTTCATGACACTATTTATATGCCTGATTTACTAATCAAGCATCTTCCTGAGAGATTTACTCGGCCAGTGATGTTACTGGGTATTTAATCTCTTTGTAAATTCAAAATACTGTTGCTAAACGAAATTTCATCTGAACAACTCTGTAGATTAGACGTTTCGAATAACGACTAACAGATTTACTGGATATTATAAATTTATGTTACAATTTAAAACATGACAACTGGGAATTTGCAAAAAAAAAAATTGTTTTATTTATGTGTTTTAAAATTGTATTATTAATAACATTGATATTTAATGCAAATAAAAAATCATGTTAAAACCAAAAATAATTTTTCTTTCAATTCATTATAAACAATTAAAAATTGATACAATTAATAATCACGTGACTATGAACGCGCCACGATTGGTCATCAAAGTTGTGACGTCATAATGTTAAAATTATTTCATAACAGTAAAGCGTTTACGGCTATTACACGTGACTTGACAATAATATTGCTAATTTATTGCTAAAAAACGATTTGTTAGTTAATTCCGATTAGCTATGTGTGATATAAGATTTATAAAGGCAACTTTTGATTATATTCCTGATGTTGATATGTTATGGTTATGGTTAGCTTTACGCCAGCGGCTGCACCCGGGATTTATATTTTCTTCACTGCGCTTTAAAAAATTTTGTACTAAGATAAAATAAATATATATATCATAAATTCAAGCACTTGTCCGTAAAACTGAGCATTCAATTTTTTATGAGGTTTTAATGTTTTATTACGCGGAACCCAATTATTTTCGAAATTTAAAAGTATCTTAACCCCTCGAGCTTACTGGCGTTTACGCCAGCTTTCCATTGTCTTCCTATTGTCTCATTTTTATGGGTAATCGACATATTAATAACAATGTTATTATGAAATGCTTACTTCGAAATTAACTTCACAACAAAAAAAAAAAAAATTGTTTTGGGATTATCTCGGTGCACTGCTTGCACTGCTTGAAACCATTTGTTTCGACGTTTTTCATCTTGCGGAACATTGAAAAACATTTTGTCAGATGTTTTCGTAGTAATTGTGCATAATTGTATAAAACAAGAACGATAACTTTTACGGTTTGATATTTTCAATATATATATGATTATTTAACAATGACAACAGAATTAAATGGATCAAAACACTCCACTTATTATCTCTGTATAAACTGCAATGAGTGAAAACGAACATTATGACGTCACACGCGTTCGAGTTTGTTCGGGAGCTGTTGGCGTGTTTTTTTCGCATTAATTTTTATTTTGAAATAACTTTTGAGTTATTGCGAAAAAAAAGTATGATATTTTTTACATTAATTATTTATATGAATTTATCACAAAAAAAAAAACAAAAAAAAAAACTCAATTAAAGCTTGTGCTTGTATTGTATTGTACCGACCATATTTAATACGTTTCGCAAACGATAGTTCTATTTAGTTTATAGATTTGTAATTTTTTATTCTACGAAAATATATTTGTATGAGTTATATACTTTTAAAATGTCTTATGCAATAAAATGAGATGTCCTTGTTAAATAAGATTAACAATCTTGCATTCTAAAGTAGATTTTATTTAAGATAAAAATACGAAAAGTATGTAGGTGTAACTTATTCGTTATGATTACAATTATTAACTGATGGACGGAAGCAAAAACTGTTAAATCTTTTTCATTTGTTGAATTGAGTTAACATTAGCCGTGCGCCCGCGGCTGCGCCCGCGTTTCATATGTTCTTCGCTGTGTCTTAATTTTAAGATAAAATAAATATATTTCTCATAAATGCAAGCACTTCCCCGTAAAACTGTGCATTGAATCGAGCATTGAAATTTTGATGAGTTTTTTCATATCCGGCACCCTAATTATTTTCGAAAACTAAAAGTAGCCTAAATTACCCGGAATAACGTCAGCTATCTACCATATAAAGTCAGCTCAAAATCAGTCCAGCTATTCCGGAGATTACCCATTACAAACAGACAGACATACAAAAATATTTTTGGTGTAGGTATCGTATATACATTCATATCTATTTAGTAAAAAAAAAATTGACATTACAAACAGACACTTCAATTTTATTTATTACTAGAATAGATTTAGATTATTGAAAGGAGTTTTGATTACAAATTTATCATAGTTGGTTCAAAATCCCTTTTTCTATAACTAAGTGAGGTTAATCTGTGTTGTTATTACATTATACTTATAAGATATGTCATTTTGTTTTAATGTGAAGTTATTTCTTGTTTTTTGATGCATGTCTTCAACGCCGATTCGGCATTGATTTTGCCGATAACTTTAAGTTTCGCCATGATTATGAAATTAGTAATTTGCAACTCTTTTTTAATAATTTCAATTTATAAACAATAAAGTTTTATTTACTTTTTCCTATTTATCGATATAAAATGGTAATTGGTTGTGTTATCGACATACACTTTATCGACAATATTCCACCACATTTATAGTTTACAAGTTAATATTGTTTTTATTCCGCAATAGATTATTAATGATATCCCTTGCAACATCGGCATCGTGCTTGCGTTATACCAATCGTCGCATCGGGCGATTATTTGATTGCGTAAATGACTTATTTCCTTTTAAGTCCTTACGTATTATAAACGGCTATGTCTTTGTATTTCTATCCGTTAGTTGGCTTATAATTTGAAGACCACTGTAGTTAATTTTTTTCTTTGCTGGATTACTATATATTTTACTACTTTTACTAGAATATATAACAAGTTATGAGGACAGTAGCGAATTAAGATTAAGGAATATAATGTAATTTTTTTACGAACAAGTGAATTTGTGGAAATAGGAATTGTATAACAAACCTAAATCAATAAATTAAGCTGATGTGTAGTATGTCGAATAGCTGCGGATGATATGGTTAAGAACGTAAAAGCATTTTTGTTTCAATTTTTTCTTCCAATAGAAGGTAATGAATGGTGTCTTTGTAATATTTCCAAGAATGCCAAGTCGTGTATATCTTTCGAATTTAAATTAATGCTTCAATATTCCAGCCAAACGGCGGCTATCTTGTTAGAACTTTTTGGGGAGTTTTTATGACATTCCAAATTCATGTTTTCTATTATGTGTTATTTTAAATGCAACACACGCATGTATACCTGATAAACAAATTATATCACGCAAAATACCACTAAAATTACCACTAAAATATGCAAGTTAATGAAAAATAAATAGGAACTATCTACCAAATGACGGACTGATATTCCGCCAAAAGTATGTTTTTATTCATATTACATGGACTATTTTGGGTAGCGGAGCATAAATTATTTACTCAGAAATTAAATATAATCTATATCTATACTAATAAATAAAATTGAAATGTCTGTCTGTTTGTAATATTTTTTTTTATTAAATAGTTATGAATGTATACACTATACCAATACCACAAATGAGATTTTTTAAATTTTTGTCTGTCTCTTTGTTCCGGCTAATCACCAGAACGGCTGGACCGATTTGGAACTGTACTTTTTTGATAGATAGCTGAAGTTACTTCGCGTACTTTATTGTTTCGAAAATAATTATGGTTCCGCGTTTAAACAATTAAAATTCATAAAAACTGGAATAAAAACCGATTCAATGCACAGTTATTTAGATATATTTTTGCCTAATGTAATTGAGTAGCGAAAAAAAAAATAAAAACTATATTATGCACTGAAAAATATATGAAACGCAGCTGCACCCGCGGGCACACGGCTAGTATAAAATATATACGTAAATATTGTCATACTTCTAATATTGAAGTTTTTTTTATTGCTTGTACTATTTACATTTGAACTACTAATACGATTTTCACGATTTCGTATTGTTGACTTATTCAGAATTGTTATGTTTATTATAAGAGTCAACAAAGAAACTTAAATCATTATTAGAACAATGTTCAGGGTATATTTTTGGATATTTAAATCGATTACTTGTTTTAGTTAATTTAACGGATTTTTTGTTACAATATTACGTACCACGCATCTGAAGACGTAGTGGATCGATGACTTGGAGACGGTCGCGGGAATCCACTGAATGCGGGTGACGCAAGACCGGCCGTCGTGGAAACCTTTGAGGTTATGTCCAGCATTAAACCTATGTCCAGCAGTGGACGTCTTACTGTTGAATGGATGGATTTTTTTTTTTATAAAAAGGCCCCCCTGACATGATCAGGGACTTTGGCATCAACAGTTTTAAATAAAATACAACAATTCCCCCCAAATCCCCTTTTTTTCTTTGTTAGACTGGTTCTTTAACCTCTTATGTCTTCCCTTTTTTTCTTTATTTCTTTTGTCTCTATTTTTTGTCTTTCTTTTTATCTTTTGTTTTGTCTTTCCTATCTTTTATACAAACTTATGTTTAACTTAAACTTAACTTACTTAACCTAGACATTATGTATTATATATTCTTACAGTTCTTCTATATTTTTTTCAATTCTCAAAATGGATGGATATTACGAAGGACATAGGCTATATCTTTTTTATTAGAAATTGTATAAAATTAAAAATAACATTAAAAAGCGCTAACAAATTACTGACTGTTGGACATGTAGGTTGTAAATTATATTATTAGAAGGTAAGAGTCAAAATAATAAACAGTCAGTCTAGATCCGATCACGTAGTTTCATTAACGTCCTTTACACTGACAAAAATATTTTTTTTTTCTAAATTATTTTAATGATGGTAGTTAAACACATAGGAATTATAAAATACCCTACTATACTACTAATGTCCTACGCTTCCTCACGATCGCTTGATTGAAAGCTTAAGCTCATTATAGAGTTGAACAGATGCCTAGGTGGAATCAAACATATGTTCATCGACGTGGAATTCGACCACGTTTATTAGCACTGAGCCGTCATTGTCCACATCATGTGATTAAATAATTAAATAGTTAATTGAGTCAGACATTATTTAATCAGTTAATTCAATACATTACCGAATAAAGAGCAGAATATAATTGATATATACTGTACATACCCCGCTGTATTTTATAAAAAAAGAAAACAAATGAACACACGGATAGAAAGTTACAAACAACAATTTCGAATCGTAAGTATCGGACGCATCGCATCAAACGGATTTTTTTTTTACAATGCGTCCTTAATAGCAGCAGATATCGGATTTGCCGACGCCACTTTCATTTGGATTTTCGTAGTGAGAGGTAACGTAGTATTCGGTGGAATGTGCAAGATATTAGAGATAAACAAACAAGAAGATTTTTTTGTTATTGCTTGTTTCATAACACCAATAAGCATGGTGTTTTAAGTCATCATATATCTCCTTATACTCTTGCAATTAGCTGTGCCACGTCCTAGCTGATACGATACTTACGACGCGGATATGTTAACGCCTACCTTCACACGAGAATTCCGAATACAAAATTCCACGTATATAAACACATATCAATTGTTTATAAAATGTTTATATTTATTTATGTAAACGTTATTGTGTAGAGTTTCGCGGATAGCAATTGCTTTTTCTTTACAATTATTAACTAATTGCATTATTATCTTTTAAATATTCTATATACTCCGTGAAGTGTTTGTGAGTTTTTATGGCATTATGTTTACCACCGTGGTGTTCAGTTTTTATGAGAATTTGTCTATCGCCTTGGTTGTGCTTTTTGCCAAAATCTGAACCCAACGGGTTTAGCTCGTTGTTTTTTAACTCTCTTTTATGCCCTTATCACTATTGATTCCTTTGCCCGGGTTTTATCACAACGTACGATACCGGATATTGATCTTAATCTGATGTGGTCTTTTTACCTGTGGCTTTCTTGGCCAGTTCGTCGGTGCCTTATTCTTAGGTTGAGTCTTATTAAATTAGCGAACTATTTTTGTCAAATTAAATTATTGTCATTTTTGTCTCTAAACGGATACATGGTACTGTCAAATTAAATTGGACGTATGTGTATGATTGCCAAAACGTGCCAAAAATGGATGTGCCTTTGGAGCTAGGGGCCGCCTATGGCGCTTTCAGGAACTATAGCTTGCCTGGAGTGCCTGCTCCGTTTTTTTTTTTTACATCTTCACCGAACTTTGGGAGCGAGTGCTGAAGGCACTCAGCCGCAATAAAGTGACTAGCTCAAGGGCTACCAAAGAGGTACGAACCTCGGCTTGGCCGTCACCTGAGTATTCAAACTCACTCGCGAGTTGTGTCCTAGCTATCCCTACATTTTTTTATATTAATATAAAAAAATAAAAAGGTTCCTTACAGGACCTATGTACCTGCGTGTTATGTGCAAGAGTGTGTTTGCAGTGTTGTGCGCGTAATGCTCAATGCATGGGCAGTGTCACTGTATCGCGCTGGCGGCGACGTCAAGAGCCTCCCCAGTTGGGGATTCGTCCTATGGCGGCATTTTATAGACAATTGATAGTGAGATTGAAAAATATTAAATTCCATTTGACAGTCCTTTAATTATCATCAATCGTCTGTGTCCAATAAAATTGTCGGTTATTGATAAGCTGTTTCAAAATTGACGGTTTCGAATAATCTTCTAAGTGTTTTGTATAAACAATTCATACGAATGGTATTATGTAAAAGAATGCATACGTTTGACAAATATATAGTATTGTGATAAGAAACGTCATATTGAATACTAGCCTTTTACTATGCACTTCGTCTGCGTTGACTGTTGAATTGGGTCTAAAGAGAAATTGTATTATTGTGAGTTAGTTATCCGTAGAAAATTAAAATATGCCATCACGAAGTTTTCTCTAGGATTTATGACGGCACGTTGCTGAAAAAAAACTTTGTACAGCTATAACAGCGTTGTGGTAGTCAAGGAATAGGAAAATACCCCCGGGATAATTAAAAAAAAAAGTGAGATGATTGTCAAACATCTTCTTAATCAGTACGGATGATATATTTTCTTACATACCAACATTTTTAAAGGTTCCGAGGTCAAAATTCCTATGGGCCATCCCTAAATTCAGACCTGTTGATTAACGCTTTCTAGTTCTTGCCCAAATTAGTTATCGTTTTTTTAGTTCGATATCAGTCTCAGGATTAGATTCAGTCTTTTTTTAAGTAAATGGAGGTGCAGTTTAAATGATAATAAGTAGTCATTGCAGTCTATTAGCTATTTAAAATAACGCAGTCTTAACATAGGGTAGTAAATAATAGACATCAGAGAAAATTGCCAACAACACCTTTCAGACAAGCCTTGATGCTTAGCCCTATAAGTAACACCACACCACACACCTTAGCCGAAACTTGGATAGATTCCACACATTTTCTAAGCTGTAAAAAAACTACAGCATTTTATAGCATGAGATTCCTAAGCGATCAGTGTTTACAACAAGCCATAAACATAAATCCGTAATTACTACGGATACTGTGACCATAAAACTCATTTTGAACGGGACCGTCTCATTTTGACTTTGTCGATCCCGTTGCGTTTGAATATCGTGCGAATACTTACAACGTTACACCGGAACTTACGTAATTCAATTAGTGGCATTTATTTGTGACAATCTTGATTAAATCAAAAGTTCCTGCAGCTGCATACATTTCAGATAATTTTACGCAAATAGTTGAAACAGTAGCTATGTTTTTCTTAAAACTTTTTTCCATTGTTTGAAATTTTTTCGTACATCTATCGCATGTTGCATTACAGCTGTTAGAGTAGGGTTAAAAATAAATCCTTTTTTCCATGACCTCAATGAAAATATTTCACTTACATCGTGGTTTCATAAAACCACACACTGTTTTTTAAAACCACACACAAAAAACCTGGGCCACATTAAGAAACTGCTAGCCGACAAATAAATACTTATAAATACAAGAGATGAGGATATTTACATAACAAGATTGTAAATATTTCATGTACTCAAAACTGCACTACTGAAAAAATACTAAAGCATTTTCAATGTAGTTTTTAGATGGACGGAAGTGAAGATAAGCTAATAATGATGTAAGCTAAATATCGTTAAACTTTTTCATACGAGCCATTAATAAAAATGTTGTGCATGTATCCCGTATTCAGAAACAAGAAATTATGGTTACATTACACTATAGAGATTACGAATGTTGCTCAGATTTCAACAATTGCTAAGAAAGTTGTGTCAGAGCGGATGTCAGTTTTATCCGACAACCGAAGGCTACTTTATACGTACATTGATACCACTCGAGTGATAAGTAGATAAAGCCTAAATATGAACTCGTGTTTCAAACGTGTTCTTGAAGATAAATGTTGGAATTTAAATCGTGATATGATGTGTTTGCATTTCGTTTTTTGCGTGTCAGGGTTTCATGGTTTCAGGGACGCTTTTTATGTTATTAGCTGACTATATAATTTCATTATACGTTTAATATTGCACTCAAAAACCGAGCTATACACTTTCATGTTATTTTTTAACTTGGCAAAAAGGAACATTTTTGTTGGTTTCTTAAAGTACGGTTGTGAAAATAATTTTATTATACGAAATAAATATTACTTGTAGTACGGTATTGCCACTGTAGAGAACAATAAAGTTAAGGAATAATTTAAAATCTTCTTAAGTAAATTTAGATATTTTGTCTTGTCTATAAAATTAACATAACTGTAAGATCGCACTAGTTTATGTATTACCCGAATAAGTGATTTCTAACATGCAAGGCTTGTCAATAAATATGAAGGTAGGAGAGTACGTTTGGCTCAATAAATGCTTAAATGCCATTTTTCTTGCCCTTTTATTAATTTCATAAATCGAAATGTTTGTTTGTTTGTTCCTGATTAACTATGAAACTGATGTGCAGAATTAAGTAAAATTTAGCAAGCAGGCAGATTATGAGATGGAAACTGTTCGTAGCTCTAAATAACTGCGATGAAGTACACTAACTATCCCTTTGCGCCTAGCTAAGTGGTCTGGCACCAGATTATTCTATCCATCCATCCATTCAACCCAAAAGACGTCCACTGCTGTACCTATGGGTCTCCCCCAAAGATCTCCACGCCCACCAGATTATTACTATGAAAGAATTATGCGCCCGTTATATTACTGTACAGTTTTGTCAATATTTTTACTAATATTAGCCATAAAGAATTGTAAATAATTGAAGAAGAATTAAGAATTAATTAGTAAAGAAAGATGAATTAATTAATAATAATTAATTATTTATTTATGTAAGTTCATTGAACTACAAAACAAATGTTAAAAAATACCTAGTCTTTACGTTAGTTTATGCACCTGTTCTCACTCAACTACGCGACCATATAATGTGTATGTATTTAATAATTGTCGATATATAATAATATTTGTAATAAGCAATGAATGAATACATTAGAGGAAGTTTCCAAAATGGCACCAGTGACAGAGAAGGTAAGAAGCAGGCGTTAGTCTTGGAATGGGCAAGTAATGCGCAGGGAGGATGAGGATGTTGTAAGAAAGGTATTGGATATGAATGCGGACGGGTATAGGGGAAGAGGAAGACCTTAGAAAATATGGATAGACTTTGTAAAAGCTTAGAAAGAGAGTGAATGTAAGTATGACCTTAAATTGAGATGAATAGAAGAGGAAGACATGTCGAGTCGCCCCCAAATAAAAATGGGATAAGGGCAGGGAGATGATATATATATAAGCAAACATAAAACACTTAGTATCTTTGTTTGTCAATTGCTTTTTTTTATTGCATTGCATTGCAACTATTGACTATTTGTAGCGTAAAAAAAAAATTGAAGACAATCGAATTCTAGACAAACAATACAATATCTAATTCTTTGTGTATTTTTAAATAAATAAAACAACATAAAACAAAACATTGAAAAAATTTCGATGGATAAAATAAAAAAACTAATTAATAGGTTGAGTTAGAGTTCAAGGACATTACAATTCAGGCTAATTGGCTCTTGACTGAAAACCGTTTAAAAGTTTCGTGTGGAGTGTGTTCAGATATCAAGAGTAGGGTTTCCGGCTCCGGTCGGGTCGCAACTGCCATACACATCAATTAACCCATCATAGTAACTCACTTGGTCTCGTCGCATTATTTTGATATCACTCAGATATCGACTGGTTTTGGAAGCCGGTATTATAGCAGTGATTGACTGTCCAACTCCCGGTTGATTTTTCTTTAGTCCAGTCACTATTCCTTTGCAAAAAAAAAAACAAAAAAGCTTTCAGTAATATTCAGTAACACAGAAAGACACTATGTTTTTACATATTATTTTTTTTACCTATTATTAGTTATATTACAAGATAAATGTTTTTACCGAGCGGAAAGGTCCTGAACGCGGTTGCCAATTTTTGAGTTAATTACAGTTTTGATACATATCACCTCTTTGGTTACCATAGTACAAGTAATACTTAGGAATCAAAAGATCATATCTCAGGTTTCCACCCTCACATACCCATTGTTTCATATAAGATTTATCCAAAAAGTATACAATATAAATAAGTTTTACAAGTCACCGAGTAAAAAACTCGGTACATCACGTAGGTACGCGGAATGCATAACTAATTTATCTCGTCCGAGGAGTTATTACGAATGTTCAAAACAGGAAAAAAAAGTCGTGGAAGGGGAAGAGTCATACTATACTCGACGTGCTGTGTTGATATGCGATAGCTGATTCGATTCTCAAGGTGTCTCTCTCTAGACTTTATAAATGTGACAATTAGTAAACAGGTCACATGCGCTGTGACATAGATGTTTCCTACTCCAAAATTCCGACTTCGTTCCGGAAATTCCCCGGAATTTACCTACACTATATTTTGCAGAATGGCGTTTTTCTCCACACTTCATGTAAATATTTAACGATCTTTATAGAATATTCTCTACGATCAGAACTTTTTACTCTTTTTTGTTAGCTTTGGTTTCTACCAGAACACAAACAAGCCTGCACGTTTTAGTTTGATGCAAAATAAAAGTTGACGTAGCTCGGCAAATAACCCAATTATGAATAAACTCCAAAATCTGTCGTAATTTTCGTTGGCCGTTTCGCTTTAAATTCTCCTTGAACGATTTTGCAAATTACCGCAAAAACGGATATCACTTCCCTATCCGCAGTTTTTACGTAAGAATATTATTTAGAAAAAGGCTTATAATTCATTTTACAGGCAACATAATTCTTTCCGTTGTAACATTATGGGGCGAAAATAAAATAAAACACCAACGGTATGTTACCGACAGGCGATGTAGATGCAATTTCACACAAACGGTCACGTTTCTATTACAAAAGGTTCAATATCTATATTAATAAATAAAATTGAAGAATATGTTTGTAATGTTAATTTTTTTTACAATATACATATGAATGTATATACGGATACCTATAGCAAAAGAACAATTTTTAAAAACTTTGTTTGTTCCGGGTAATCTCCAGAAAAGCTAGACGGATTTTTATGGGACTTTTTTTCTTGTAATTAGCTGAAGTTACTCCGGGTAACCAAGGGTTGTACTTTTTCATTTTCGAAAATAATTAGGGTTCCGCGTAAAAAAATTAAAACTTATAAAATATGGAATAAAATCTGATTTCATGCACAGTTTTATGAGCAAGTTGCTTGAATTTATAATAAATATTTTTACTTTATCTTAGGCTTAAAAAAGTATTCGGGATCCGTATAAAAAATTACAACGCAGTGAAGAGTATATAAAACGCTGGCGCAGCCGCGGCCACACAGCTAGTATATTATAAATAACTGTATTAATTGTTGAGTAATATATTATTATAAACCATAGTGCAATCATACTTTGATACCTTGTTTGATATTTACTGTGAAGTAATATAATAACACAATAATTTATTGTAAAAGTATCGTTTGTTTCTGAATTGTATCTGTGGAATACTTCTAGCGATTTGAATAGTCTGTTTATCCCAATGATGAGATTCTTCACACACTCTCTACCTTAGTTGTAGACCGTATTTAAGATAACGTCCTGCAACTAAAACTAAATATGTGAATGTAAATTAATTGGGAATCTTCCATTAATCCCGTGAAACTCAAAAGGGGAGGGTTATAGATATCACTTGTGTTTATTTTAATGTCTGCCATAACTTAGCGCTCTAACGCTGCTGCCGTTACTATCTCTAATAGTTCTATCACAGAGTTAGTTTTTCAAAATTAAATTCGACAGTATTTAAAGATAATATTCTGAAAAAGATTTAAGTTAAATTGTACAGAAAATAAATACACTTTTTTGGTAGAGTCTTATTGTAAAACCTTATCACATATCAATAGCGAAATAATAGGTTCAAAATTGAATTAAAACACGAAGCGATTAATAGACGACTTCTTATATTTAAAGAACATAAGAAATTCTCAACAATGCGGACTAATCATGTGATACATTTCTTATTTATAGTAACCGTATTTTAAATTATTGATTACCAGCAAAGGACATTCGTTGTATCGTTTTTCAAAAGGCGATGCGATGTGGTGTTTTACAATACAAACTGGATTCGCGACGAAATTGCGGTCATAAAACGAGTTACCTCCCCGCCACTCGGCCATCTTTATGGCTTCCTGTACTGTTCAACAGAGTGTATCATATGTAGGAGATACTGGCTCGGATGCCTTGTTATGTTATGTTATTCGATACATGGTGTAACGTTAACGTTAATTGTAGTGATTATTAAAACTCCAATAATCACTATGATATTTTCTTTAAATAATTATACTAGCGATTTATTTTATTACCATTGTCTGAAACTGATACGCAATATAGTCCCACCCCTTAAAAACAAGAAATCCATCAACTCAAACGCAATATCATATAGTAACGTTCATTTTTCAAATTATTATTGTTTGACATAATGTAATATTCCGGTTTAAAAAAAAAAAGGTTAAAAAGAAACCAGTTTCCAATCAAAGAGATTTCATACTTATACATAGTACATATCTTAACATTTTTATTTCATTATTTCTATCAATTTTTTGAAATAAAATGTTACGTTAATCATCTTTATATATATAAATCATCTGTGCTTGTGTATGTGACGACAAAAGTCCTCCTAAACGTCTGAACCGATTTTAATGAAATTTTGTTGTGTCTAGTCCTGAAGATTCGAGAATGGTTTAGATTCACAATTTGGTCCATGTTTTTTTTAAAATATGAAACGCGAACGAAGTCGCGGCCACGGCTAGTTGTTATATAAAAATCATAATCAGTTAAATGCCTAGAATAAGTTGTATTTTTTTCTATATTATTTAAGAAACACGAATAAAAACTTTTTAGGTTATAATAATGCCAATGTCGGTGCCATAGATATTGCTCGAGTAAAAAAAAATAACCTACTGTATTGCATGTCTGGTAAAGACTATTTAAGCATAGCAAATGTATTGGCGCTTACGACCTACTGTCATCGAATACAAGTGACGCGCAATAAGGATGTTGAGGGGTTTAAAAAGATTTTCGAAATATTTAAGTGAATTTTTTCTCAAGATAGTTAGGTATCTTTTTGGGTGACTTTGTATTACTTATCAGCTACTACATTTTGGTTACAATGTTATCATTTATTTTTGTTAACACGGTTAAAATATAGTACCTATGTTATGTTTTGCAACTGTCATGAATAGTTTGTACTTTGTAATACATACATTTTCTTCCTTTGTGTGAAACAATATTATGTATTACATATTGCTGTATATATATGTAGTTACATAAATTTACACGTGTTTATATGATGTAATAATTTTATTGCAAAATACATACATACATGGAAAAATGCACATAATTATATAAATTGATTTCTTCCGTCTGTCAGTTTCAACTATTTGCTGTTGCTGAATGAGTTTTATTACATTTTAATACTCAGAGCTCTAAGTACTCGGGAAGCTACGTAGAATCTTCTTGTCCAAAATACCTCAATGTCTCAAGACGAAAGTCTTCGACCAGTGTTTGTTGCCAGTGATGAGATACGGCACTGAGACGTGGTCGCTCACAATGGGCCTAATGAAATGTTCAAAATTGCTCAAAGGCCAGTGGAGAGGACTGCGTGATCGAATCAGGAATGAGGAGATCCTGAGAAGAACCAAAGTAAACGACATTGTCCAAAGTAGTTAATCTCAAGTGGCAGTGGGCTGGACATATTGTTCGCAGAATCGATGCCCGATGGGACCAACGGGTTCTCGAATGGCTGCTGCGTACCGGAAGGCGTAGCATGGGTAGGGACCCCACTAGGTGGACTGACGATCTGGTGAAGGTCGCGGGAATCCGCTGGATGCGGGTGACACAAAACCAGTCGTCATGGAGATCTTTGAGTGAGGCCTATGTCCAGCAGTGTAGGTCTTTCGTTTGAATGAATGGATGGACTCAATTAATTACATTGATTATTGTGTATTTTAGTTTAGATTTATTGTCTATGGTCAAAACTATTATATATTGCCTTAGGAAATGCTATCCCCTTGTTAACATTTATTTAATGGTAACTATTTCAAATTTTTATTAATAAATAATGCGGTTTCCTTTATTTTCTTTGTACAAAAATTTTAAAACAAAGATTATTATCTTATACGAAACTATGTTATTAAATATAATAACTTTCAAATGTATATATTCTCCGGTTTCGGAATTAGACTCTGTTTAGTTAAGTAGTTTCACTGTTTCATTTATGTCTGAACTTTCATTTATAGCTACGGAAACATCGTTCCAACTATTTCATTTCAACAATCTCTTCTCTGCTTCATATGTGTCAAATATTTACATTTAAAAGATAACAAGGGGACGGGAGGTAATTTTTGTTTTTTGTTCTGCTCATTCGCAATAATCTTTATAACTTGTTAGGCGTATTATTCTATATATTCAAATCTAATACATAAACTTAAATCTTGACTGAAAATACGGCTATATTTTAAACTAATTATCATGTAAATAGGTTATGTATTTCTAGAGTTATAAGTTATCTAAAAAAAAGGCAAGCATAAAAATGTCACGCACATTTCCTTTCATAATAATCCTAGCCGTTATAATTGATATACTGTTTTATAGTTTTAAGCTATAGACTGAACTCCTAACACGTTCAATAAAGTATTTAATTTTTTTTGAAAGATTTTCCAGTAAAAATAAAACACTTGAGTACATATTTATGTATGTATTCACAAAGATATAGATCAATAAGGCTTTGATTCTGCTAGTCAAAGATAATTTATTTGACTATGTCAATTAAATATGTATATTCATTATAAGTTTGTGTGTAAATATAAGGGACGGTCCAGTTTCATTCTATTTCTCAAAACATTGCCGTTTTGATACACTCTACGCTGAGATCATACGGTTGTAAATTTTCCATACGTCATTTTTAAAGTCATCGAACCTTTGTCGTAAATATTGTACTGTTATCGATATGACCCAGTAGTAAAAAGGAAACCCGCTAGTATTATAAATGTAACCTAGATCTATTGTATGGTGATTATAATTTATCGTCACGCTATTTACCGTTTTTCATATGAATTAATTGATATAGGTCAGATATCTCATTAAATGATGAACGTTCCTTGTGATAGTACTTTTGAAATTTCTCACATGTATGTATGTCATTGTACGTTTTTTTTTTCTATAAAGATTAGTGGCAGTCCGGGTCGTAGGGGTCATGACCCACCCAAAATCGTACAAGTCGAATAGACAAAAAAATAGACTTAGCTTTAAAAACTAAAATTCTCTGCTTAAAACGTCGTAACAATTAATTCAAAAATATGTAAGTATTCAAAAGAATTTTGAAAAATACGTGTAACTAGATAATTTACCATCCTCCGCCAAATATGCCCCTTCCAAACCTTTGGTTCAGAGCGCGTCTGCTCGTGATAAGAGTGTCTTTTAAATTGATTGAATTCTCATTCGAATATTACCATCAAATAAAGTGAGGCGACTATCAAATGAGTTTCGAAAGTTCTAAAGAGGCTTAATTTAAACCTTTTTCACTAACTCTTGTATAAATTTAACGAGATTTATGAGTTACACCACTATGTTTGTAAGGATTATTTGCTATTAATTATTTGACATTTCCATTGTGTTATTGCACTCCAAAATTGTACTGTTATTTAATTAATTTACCCGAACCAGATATTATAATTAATTAGAAAACATAATATTCGTTTAATTAGGAATGTAAATACAAATGTAAAAGTATTTAATATGCAGGTATTTTAAAGGACAAAGCCCCTAGAAATTATTCGTGACTTGGAGCAGTGTAATTACCATAATTCTTGTTAGTGAATATTAAATCTTGTAATAATATATTTTATACAATAATATACTTTTGATTTTCTTTGAAACGGTCAATATGCTGCGTCGATAACCTAAAAATTCTTTATGTATTTTTTTTTTCATTTAACCATAAGCGTATGATCTCTCATTTTAAGTGACCAAATAGAAAGTCTGACCCAGTAAGCTTAGAAAAACGCTTTTGTCCATATCAGTGAGACTGATTATAAAAGACGGGTGAGGATAACCGGCATATAAAATTTTGGACAGCAGAGGTCATCATAAGTAAAATAAATATTGTTTTTATTAAGAAGAAATTTACCTACAATAAATACAAACTTAGGAGCTTAGAATTTATTAATTTGTTTTAAAATATTTAAACTAAACATGGCCCTACCTGTTTACGGATAGCATTCGTCACTTTTCATTCATAATTATTTGCCAACTGTCCGTCCGCGTCTGACGAACGGCGTCGCATCGTTGTGTTGTTTCGAAGATTCCTTTGATGTGTTTGTTTTTTTTTTTTTTTTTTAGATAAGAAAAATTCTCGGTACTGTTTAAACAATTTGCTAGCACAGTGTGAGTAATGCAAATATTATTTACACATGCCTTTGTTGAGTGTGTAAGTACATTTGTTACTTAGTCCGTACTAGAGTACGGGCACTGTACCCTAGGGCTGTACTCGTAAGGATAACGAATTTAGCCTTAGTAATTTAACGATACTTGAAGAGCTTAAATGTTTCAGATCCCTAATTCAATTGGTTTTCAAGAAAAAGCATGATATGTACAAAACAGTAACAATTATTTTCTTTCTCAAAAACGTATGAATCGATTAGACTAAGTTCTGGTTGCATGTTTTGATGGCTGATGGTAGTTTTTAAGCAAAAAATTATTGGCTACACATCGAGTGGTAAGATTATTGACAAAAGAGGATAGTTATTTTAATTGGAATTTTTGTCTATATTATTAAACAATTTTTTTTAAAACCTCATCCATTTTCTTGTAAAATTATGTGTACCTATTAAAATATTTAAGAAAAGTTCGCCACAGTAAATTAAATTAAAGCTATCTATTATTAGCGATTATATCTCTAATTTTGTTTTGTTTTTACTTTTTATTGTTACATCATCGTTTTACAAATAATTTTATTACTTAATTGAAATAAAAAAAAAACACTCATAATGTTTTTACTGATTTTAAATTCATATGAGTAAAATAATATATAACGAAGAAATGTTTCATTAACTGATTTTGTACACCAACATTTAAAGTTATTTTATTAAATGATAAATTTTGAGAAAATTAAAAAAAATTAATTAAACCTAATTCAATAGTTATTTAGGTATTATACTCATTTTAGTAGTTTACTAAGTTATTCGTAAGGTGACAGTAATATTATGCCACGTCATGCAAAAAACGAAGTCACGAATTTTACCCCATAGTTAGTTGTTGTTCGTTAAAAATTCAGAAAACGAGTTTTGAGTGAACATTATCAAGGTACGTGCAAAAAGGACGATATATAAAAAACTCGTTTTCGTATACACCGAATAAAATTGGTGCTGCAGGGGAATTTCCCATTCGGCCGCGTATTACCTCATCGTTGCAAATACTCGGGGCCCTTCCAATGAAAAAAAAATTGCCTTTTTTTCGTTTCAATGTTAATGTATTTATTAACGTATATATAAATCATTAAACATGCATTTTTTTAATACTGAATACTGTATACACTCTGTGCCTTGATGTGGTGTGTGCTAATAGCTGGTCTAGCATGGTAAACACGCTAAACCCACAAGTAGACTGGCTCTCAAATGATATTTAATTATATTTCCGTAATTAATGATATCGAGTATCAGTATATACAATGAGTTAGTCAGAGAATTTACATCTATGATTTTAAAATAATCATTTAGATCGATTGCGTGGTTCTCGGCACACTGTTAAGTATGAAGTTAGCAACAAGGAGTTGATTCGAGGAGAACCGCGGCTGTATTCGTTCATTATCTGATTCACGTCTATACTTTTCAAATTTTTAAACGTAAATAATTTATACTAATCGTTATAAACACGAAATCCTTTAATTAAGAAGCACCAATAGAAATACATACAAAAAGGCGTAACTTTTTATATATAAGTAATATTAGTCATATTAAGTTTTAGATAATATTTTATACAATTAAATCATATGTCGCGTATATCTTTAATAATTATACGTTTTAAGATAGTTACTTTAAAGTACATACATGTTTTTAAAATTATAAATTAGAACGTTCAACTTGAAATTATAAAGTTATCTGCACATCTACGTAATTTATTTTCTGATTACATATTATATTCTCAATTATATAATATATAATTAATAACCATCTAAATATAATGTACATGGAGTAGGCAAAGATTTTTTATTCGTGAAATTAATTATAAAATTTAATCTACTATTGAGTTATTATTTAAAAAACTTTAACATTAAGCTGTTTATGTGTGGATCAATGTGATATACGCTGAATAATATTTTTAGTGTATGAAACTTATCTTTTCTTAATGACTTCACAATGGTCTCAATTTACTTTTAAGATTATCATGTTTTTGTTTGGTATATTTATATTTACTGTACTCGCATATACAAAGTTATAATTTCGAATGTGCAGAGAATATTGTTTATGCAAATATCACTGAGCACAAATACTATAATACAGTGTAAACTGGTTTTAGTATTATCATTAGAACAGACAGAATATATAACGAAAACTGTGGCGGTTTTAAGGTCGTCCAAATATACGACAAAATGAGAAATAATCGCAGCACGTGAACCGACGCGCGGTGAAAATTGCACAATGATTAAATGACTGAAAGAAATATGAACAAAGAAAAAAGGTAAAGGAGTGTGGATGGTCACTTAAGAGAAAACAAAGAACAATATTGATCTATTAGCATTATTACAATACCAGCAGATGCTGATTAATTATATTAAATTGAATTTATGTTACTGCTAGAGTTATCCATCTATTTTTTTATTCCGTGTATTCCTTTTTAAGGCAAAGGTACTAGACCATGCAGCCAAATCAAACGTTAGTAACACTATTCATACATGACAGTAACAAAATGGCAGCCTTCTGTTGAGTTATTTCAACTGGAGTAGTTAGGGCATCTCAGAATTCACGCTGCGTGTCATTAATTCCAATTCACTTCATTTGTGCGTTGTAAGTAAATTATCACGTAAAATAACATAATTTATAGTGAAATATATGTTAATAAAATAAAAATATGGACGACAACATATGTCAAAAAAAAATGCGCCAAGCACTCTTTATACTGATATTTTATATTTATCTAGAACATAATAATATTCATAATGGTAGAAGAAGGAGTTCGATGACCCTATAAACGAAAGAATTTATCCACACTGCAACGCTGTTCTTGCTACCTTGATAGACCATCCAGGGAATTTTTGTTACATCAAAATAAAAATTCCACTGTGTTATTATTTTCAACATACTTTTGTAATAGGTTAAAATATAAATCGTGTTGGAAATAAAATAATTTATTGATGCATCCATGGCAGAAGAGAATCTGTTGTGTATGGAACAAGGATTGAGTTTTTGTATCAACTGTAGGATCCATAAAAATACGATAATTTAATTAAAATAGACGTTCGTTGTATAAATAACTTATCATAATATATTTTTTTTTTATTTGTAAAATTTTATGAACACAGTAAATGCAAGTATAACTGTTTAATTTTTAGTCTCCATGCAAACAAATAAAAGACTCGTTTTGAAAAAGGTCAAAATAAACTGATAATAATCATGTTCCGTAACAAATATTTGTGTTGATTAAGTATCAGAGTTTCCATGATTTTCCACAAAAAACAATGTTGTGTTTATAGAGAGTAAATTATATCTAGACTAGATCCTTTCTTAAGTTCAAAGTTAAATTACCATGAATATTATAATTTAGCCGGTACAGTTATTTCTAATTATGAGCATTTTAAAATGGAAATGTATAATTTCATTCGGATAAATAAAGTTAATTAGTGTTCGGAGGGTCGGAGTAATACCTGTATCCCAAACTTGCTGGCCAACGATCCTTTCGAATTAAAGAGGTTTGAAAGATTTATTGACGATGGAGTTATAACTTTAAATGAATTAATTACACAGATTACGGTTACTTGTTTTATTTAATTGGTCAAAATGATTTAAGCGTCAAATTTAAAAACAAACATCTTGTTACATTTAGTAAATTCTTATTCGTACTACGTTTTAAAAGTTCAGGTGTATGAAAAATGTCATTCTGTGGTTAAGTGAATAACGTCGTGTCGTGTGAAAACTCTCTATTGTGGTGATTAGTATTGTATGTAAAAGCGATGTGAAATAAAAACTAATAATAACTAGTTATATTTTTTCCTTTATATTTAAGATCCTTGTCCACAAGTACCTTGTAAACAGCGTTAATGGCATACTTAACATAACATAATGTACTAAAGGATAAATAGATTTAATGACGCGATTAGTTGCCACCCAATACAAGATATATTCATCGGCGGATCATAAAGACGAATGTAATGGTTATTGACAATGAACAATGCCGTTTCTACGAAGACTATACTGGAATTTTAATCAGCTATGCATTTCATTGATATTATCACGTTGTAGCAATAGTTATTAGGTAGAATCTCAGTGGAGTTACCGTTCAAAATTGTTCGAAGTTCAAAATTACCGAACCATAAAGAAAAACAAAAATAGTTAACGATAACATTGCAAAAGTGGTGTGACTATTATCGAGATAGTATAGGCTGTATAAGTTCTTAGGGAGCGTTTAAAAATTATTTAAGCATAACATAAGCACTGACTTAATATTGAATGAAAAAACGGAATCGAATTAGTACACATTGTTTACATAAGCACTATTCAGTCCATCCGACTCCCATGTCATCATAAAAGCACAGATCGCTGACCTCCATTGGTCCTCACGTAATGCCTTGAAATATTTGTATCAAAGTTATTGACTAAACTCCGAAGAAATCCCTACACCTGCGTGTACCTTACGGTATTATTTTACAATAAACAAGTCGTGTCTGTAACACTGTTTGAATATAAATATTCAATTATGTAGATGAGGTATTCCATGACCACGTGCTTATTCCTCACTTTTTCCTTGACTTATATCACTAATATCTTCATAACCTTAATATGTAGGTAAGTATATATAGGTATTATAATACGTTTATGATTTAAATATATTTAAATCCGTTTTTGCTTCAAATGTAATGAACTGAGTGACATTACCCTTATTATGTATCGGTAAAGGATGCATTAAATTTATTTTTATTAGCAAAATTAAGTGATGAGAAATATCCTTAAAAGTCAGTTAATTTTAACGGGTTTTTACGCGTTACCTTTGGTTTTTTCTTCCTATCCCGACGTTTCGGCTGGGTTTCACCAACCGTGGTCACGGGCTGACTGGCGGTGCGCGGCGTCGCCTGCTGCGTTGAGGGGTATTTTGATGAACTACCCCCGTTTGGTCTTTATATTTATTATAGTCACAACACACAACACTAACAGTATCCATCGACGATGCCTGTGACGATAAATCACGAACCTTTAGATTTTCTAGCACCGGATTCCACGCTGAGGAAAGCCTATACCCATCCTCGCGATTGAAATCTGGATGTTTTTTAATTTCAATCGCTTCGCGAGCCATTCTACGATAGTATTGGCGAACAGTGGATAAAACTTTAGGGCCGGTGGAATTCGATCCAATGGTTAACTTAAAAAAAAAATAAAAAATTACATCCTTAAAAGTCGTGTGTCAAGTCAAAACGTAATTAATGTTGTGTGATATTTTTAAATGTGAATTTCTTCATTTGTTTTACTACTAGCTGTGTACCCGCGGCTGCGCATGCGTTTCATATATTCTTCAATGCGTTTTTTTTTTTTTATTATAGCACTTGCCCGTAAAATTGCGTTTTGAATCGAGTTTTATTCAAATTTTTATGAGTTGTAGATTTTTTACGCATAACCCTAATTATTTTCCAAAGTTTTCAAAAGTACCCTAAGTTTTTAAGTAAGAGATTACCCAATACAGTCAGACATAAATTGATAAAATTGTATTTTTGGTAAAGACATAGAAAGGTACATATCTATTTAGTAAAAAAAAATAATTTTTACATTACAAACAGACTCTTAAATTTTGTTTATTTGTATAGATTGTCTATACTAATAATTAAACGACAGTTCTGTCTATAGAATTAGTTTTTTTTTTATAAATTTTGTAACAGATTTCGTTACTAATCTCGAATCTGATATTTAATTAAAGTACTTGACCATACCCAAAAGGTGACTGGTAAGTTTGGTCCTCTGCCGGACCATGTACTGCGCGTCTGTTATAGTTTTGACCTTCGTTTAACTTCGCGATTAGTGTAGCGGAGGTATTAGAAATGCCTGCGTAAATTGTTTGCAACGGACGCGAAGCGAGTGATTCATGCGGCGCGTCCCTTTGTCTACCTCCATGTTTGTTTCTCACAACAAACACGCATACACACCTTTGTAACACATGTTGAGTTCGAGAGCATAGTGTTTCATGGAATCGTTTAGGAACAATATAGTATTATTAAATTATGAACTTTAGCGTATTCGTGTTAAATACGATTGTTATTTACTGATTGCAAATCTTTATAGCAGTATTTGATTTTGTATTGCCTACACTTATATTTATTTTTTTCCTTCTAAGTGTTATCACAAACGAAACATTGTTAATAGAGAGAAAATGGACAGCGGTATAAGGTGATCAAATTTGTAATAATCAATGAGAAAGTAGCTTCCTTATAAATGGATATAGCCTTGTACACTTCCGGTCAACAGCATTAGCTAGGTCAAAAAAAAAACAATAATAAATGGTATCCTAATACGTACTTTAGTAGTTTTGACTACTGATATTTGATATCACAAGCAATCAGGTAGCTTCAAAGCTTGGAGTCGTTGTTTTGGTTAAAAAATTGTATTTTGCAAGCGAAGCCAGTGGCCATAACTACCTTTTCTTTTTTTTTTGACGGGAGGAAATGCATTTACGCACTACCCTTACCCATTGCATTAGTGAGACCGAAGTCCCCCAATGCAATGGGTAAGGGGGCACGGGGTGACGAGTTCCGTGCCATTGTGGGACTTACCGTCTTACCGTCCGATGCATTTGGGATGGGGGAGATACTCCACCCCACCTCTTCGCCGAAGGGAGGCATGACCCATCGGTCAACATTCCGGGGGGTAGGATATATTTCCTACCCCCCATAAAAAGAAAAGGGAAGAAAGGGACAGAACGGAGGCGGGCCAAGAAGAAAGACGAAGGAGCCCGCGGACATAACCACCTAGTATAAATAGAAACTCACTAGAGACATAATAAATATTGATAAGTTAAATTTTTAAACAACATGTAAGCATTTTCGTTTCTTACACGTGAAATGATTTTACGCGTTTATCAAAATAATTTAAACCTGTTTGTTTACCTTTAAAATACATGACGTTGGTCGTAAATGTGAAAGTATGACATATGACGCGATACGACAGGATCCACTGGTATAAACGTAGTAGACATAACAAAACTACAGTTTATTTCTAAAAGACATACTGTATATGACTATTAAATCGGTTACAAGTCGTATAGCAAATTCGCCATACAAAATGATATAATATAACGTCTGTACTTCATTTACAATGTGTTTGTGTGTGTGTGTATGTGTGTGTGTATTTGTTGGATGAATTTTTGTATAGTTAGTTTAGTTTTTATGTATGTATTTTTTTTTTACTTATCCGACTTTTTTTGTATTCTCATGATTTTATCGATGTATGTGTGATATATGAAGAAATAACAGTAAATCTGGAGAAAAAAATACATCTAGTGTTTTGTTTCTTTTTAACATGTGCTGTTTAGTCACGCGAGGAAACGGGACAGTGTTAGTTTAAAATTACAGTGTCATAAACATTTCACGTACATAGATTATAGTTGATATCTGATTGATGTGTGTATAATATTGTATAGAATCGTCTGGCTCGTGTTTATTATTTGAAAAACTTGTTTGCAGTGAGTTGAGATGATTTTTTTTTTATTACAACCATTATGAGGATAAATGTTCCATTACGTATTTTTTTTTTGGGCACAAAATCTTGTTTTTTATAACGGCAAAAATTATGATAGGTTTTATTTTTTTTTAATCCTAAGTATTAATATTAGAAATAAGTAAGATTCATTATATAGAAAGTGAAGATTCTATAGTCCAATAACAATTTGATCACTAAAGCTTTAAATCTGTGGGGTCTTTACAGCTTCAAAATCAAAATCAAAATAAAAATTTATTTATTCAATTTAGGCCCTAAGAAGGCGCTTATGAACGTCTAAAACACTACCACCGGTTCGGAAAACAACCCAGTCGAGAAGAGCGCAGGCAAGAAACTCGATCTGGTTCTTTTTTTTTTTTCATAAATATAATATGTATCATTTTTTTGTCATATAAAAACTATACAAATCGTAGTTTTAATAATGTTAGTGGAAGCAAAGAGATGTGGGTTAATTCCAGACATCACTATCGTTCACGTAATGATCCACCCTGTAATAACCTTTTGAGATTAAAACTTGCTTGACATAATACTTGACATAATAATGCTTAAAAGGGATTTTGTGGTTACCGCTTAGTATACTAAGCCGGATAATGGTATACAGCTCTAAATGATCCTGAGCATTCGGTGCTGATGGGTAACAACAATAATTCATAGGTTTGTTTCAACCATCGATTTTACCTTTTCCTTCTGAATATACTAAGTAATAAATGTAAAGATAACGTAACTATAAGTATTCAGAATTAAAATGTTACAATAGTACTACGACAACAAAAGAGCCACGATAATGAAACGTGTGGATAAACACGTTTTACCATAGTCAATATTTCTATTATTATTTCTCTTTAATATTTACATAAATTAACAAACGTACAGGTATATTGCTTTTTTTTAAACGTTTTATTATTACAAACGTCGGCCATTGTTTTGCATGTCGATAGAGTATTATTATTCTTATTGTTGACAAATAAATGATTGTTGATTAGGAGTCTTTTATAAATAATAGCTATATGTTTCAATTAAAAACTACAAACAATCTTAGTAATTGCAAGAGTTTTTTTGGAAAACCAATATTAAAATCACAACATTTAACATTATATTAAATGCCAGTTTTAGAGACGGTAAGCGCTATGATGACATTATTCGAATCATTTTGTTAGCTTGATTAATATGTTACTCTCTATCCATTCTACCGAAAGACGTCTACTGTTGGACATAGGCCGAAGATCTCCACGACGACCGGTCTTGCGCCACCTACATCCAGTGGACTCCTGCGTCCTTCACCAAGTCGGCGGTCCATCTTAATCTACCCACGCTGAGTCTTCTGGTACGCGGCAGCCATTCAGGAACCCGCTGACCTCATCGGTTATCGGTTCTACAAGCAATGTGCCCAGCCCATTGCCACTTCAGTTTGGCAATTCTTCGGGCAATATCGGTTACTTTGGTTCTTCTGTGGATCTCCACATTTCTGATTCGATCACGCAGAGAAACTCCTATCATAGCCTTATCCATTACCTTTTGAGTAACTTTAAGGTTTCTAATTAGGCCCATTGTAAGCAACCAGGTCTCAGGGCCATAAGTCATCACTGGCAATACACACTGATTGAAGGCTTTTGTCATGAGACACTGCGGTTTTTCGGACGAGAATATGTTATACGTCATTCCGTACGCGGCCCTCCTGATGCAACTCTATAGTGAAACAAAGATGTAACTTGGAGGATTTCTTTATTATCCTTAAAATAAGCAACTCATCGTCTTATTGCCAGTAAGACTATGTTTTTTATATTTTTATTTATTTGTTTATCATCCCTAAAGACCTTCATTACACCTTCATCCGAATAGAATTTGTTAAAATAAACTAAATTATCCACGGCTCCATGGCAGCGCTTTATTAGAAACGCTTTCGCTGTAGATTACATTTACAACGAGATAAACAGATGCTAATTCCCGCCGCACGATATATTTTCACTTGTCATTTGCATCTATTTTCTCGAATGGTTCAAATATTCTCATGTAAATATATGTATCATTGTATTCTATTGTAACTTTGTTAGTAATGTTGATTTTATTTAGTTTAAAGGGAAATAAATTATATTGTATATTGATTTTTCTTTTATTATTATTTTTTTGTGTAGGGCAAGAGTCATACCAGCTCTGTCATGACTTAATGCTACTAAAACGGTTTTACAATAAGATCCCAAGTAACATTACCGATTTATCTGACAACAAGTTCAAGTATTATGTCAAGCAAGTCTTAATCTCAAAAGGCTATTACAGGGTGGAGCATTACGTGAACGATAGTGATGTCTGGAATTAACCCACATCTCTGTGCTTCCACTAACATTATTAAGACTACGATTTGTATAGTTTTTTTATATGACAAAAAATGATATATATTATATTTATAAAAAAAAAGAACCAGATCGAGTTTCTCGCCTGCGCTCTTCTCGACTGGGTTGTTTTCCGAACCGGTGGTAGTGTTTTAGACGTTCATAAGCGCCTTCTTAGGGCCTAAATTGAATAAATAAATTTTGATTTTGATTTTGAAATAAAACCTATCATTCCTAGATCGTCTTTCAATTAATTTAGTAGGATTTACTATTATACTATGGACTATTCCCATATGCAATTTATCACTAAACTGTTAATAATAATGCTGCACACCAAATGTGTACACATTTCACTAGTCGTCTTAATAACTCTACTTACTGGAGGCATTATATCGGTTCATATTTTCCCTTTGAGGATTTTACTTAAACTGTGTACCTATTCTATGGAACTAATTGTGATATTGATTTAAAAAGCCCTTCATGGCTACACTGGGCTCGGTTGAACGCTTGTGACATTCCGCCAGAAAAGTATGTAACATGACAAAAGATGCCAAATGGCCTAAACTCGGCCTGTTGCCGTGTAAGAAATTACACGGAGTAAACCTACCAAACCTATCCGATTCTACCTATGTTTTTTTTTTTTTTTTTTTATTTAGTTTCACAAACCAGACAGCATGCCGAATAAAGTACAATACATAGAGTAATTTTACAAATATTACGTATGGCACCTGCCTTCAATAAGTGAACACAGTGAAAGTGAATGTTTACATATATATATATATATATATATATATATATATATATATATATATATATATATATCCGTGTAGACGCATGCATATACGTCTATCTAAAATAAGGCCATCGAAAATTGAAAAAAAAAATATTGGCTCTATATATTTCCGTATTTTTTCTAAAAATTAATTTTTATCACGTTTTATATTTATGGTTTTGTTATTTCGTCTGCTGCAATGCCCTTCGTCCTCGATTGGAGGGCATTTTTAGGCGAAGATAATATTAACAAAAAATGTGTTTACGTCTCGTTTTGTATATAACGAACTGTGTGCCCGCGGCTACGTCCGCGTTTCTTATATTCTTAACTGTGTTTTAATTTTTTTTATACAGAACCTTAATTAACTTTCTAAAAAAGTGTTGCTACTAATATAAAGTAAAAATATTTCTCAGAAATTCAAGTACTTGCTCGTAAAACTATGAATTGAATCGGATTTTATTCAATTTTTTTACGCGAAACCTTAATAATTTTAGAAAATTAAAAGTACCCTATGTTAGGCGGACTAACACAGCTATCTCCAACATAGGTCTTCCCAAAAAGGGGGGATTACCATAATCACCACGCTTGGCGATCACAGTCAGATGTTTTTGGCACTCAGAGGATGCTGCTGCCCATTCCCTGGTTTATATCCCTGAGTCACCTTTTACGACATCCACGGAAAGATATGGAGTGGTACTATTTAAAAAAATATAGTAATGAATCGCTCTTGATTGTTTAAATGTAGTGAATTACCTAAAAGGCGACGCAGTATAACTATAAAACAAATTATCGTAAACACTTTAATGTATGAAACTGTATTACAAAGACTGAAATTAAAAATTCTAATTACATAGAACATCCGTTTAAATTGATAAATTACGATAATTCTTATTGTAAATTCCTAACGAATAGTTATTTAAGCCGGTTAATGTAAAAAAAAAGAACAACGTATATTTATAAACGCAAATCGAATCGATAACCTTGTTCGTTACGGGCTTAGTACTCCGCTGTCAAGTTTATAAAAAACAATATAATTCAAGAAATGCGAAAACCTTCACTCGCGAATGATTTACGAATGAACGTATTCGTTCACGTTTTAGTTTCTGTGGGTTAATTCATTTCTTTTTTTTTTGTTTGTTTTGTAAACTCCTTCGTAAACAGACGGCATTAAACGTTACTAATACTTGTGGATTCTGTGCATAGTGGGCTATGCACGACTCTTTGAAGCCGTAAGGCGTATACCACGATAGAATGAGGCATGAACACAATGGTGTTAACATTTTTTCGCTGTAGAGCGTTGATCTTTTTTTATTGTTATGTCTCGCTGTCTATTCGTTAGTAGGCGTATAATTCAAATACGACTAAATCTTTTTGATAATTAATATTTTTGTTAACGTTCTAATTATTATAATATAAGAGCAAAACGCCTTAGTATAAAAACCTGTGTAGTTTTTAGGGAAATCTCATTCGACTCCTTGCTTTATTCATCGTGATAACGGTTTCCTTATTTACCAAGTAACAATGCTTAGTTATAATAATTTACCCATAATAATTATTGTGCATATAAACTACAGCATGACATGCATGCTGTGTTTCACAAGGTTATAATCTATGATTTTGATTTAAGACTAGATGCGTGTCGCCGTATGAATCCAAGTAACAGAATTAACTGAATCAATATGGAGTTATAGTACTCAAATAGTCTCTTATCATTGTAAATTTAATAGAGTTTTTATTATGAAAATAAAATTGTGTCAAGGCACGACCGCGTCTAACTTATATAAATTTTAATTATCCAAGTGACGTACTTGAATTTAATAAAATTGCTCATTTTTTTTATACAATTCATTAGTTTAAAAAAAGAATTTCCCTTCCAGGGAAATAATTGGACCATTAACAACTTGCTGTGCCATTATAATCGACAAGTTGTTTCACATCTAACATCATTACGTAATTAACAAAAATGTCTTTTACGAATAATTTCTTACAAATATTTGTAATCAGTAATCATTTACTTAAATAACATTAAATATTTCATAATCTTCAATCGATATTCATAAGTGTATCTTGTTTAAATTAAAAAAAAAAATTACGTAATTATTATATGATTAAAGCATGGGGTTGTCCCAATATTTAAAAATATTAAAAGTATACCAACGTACCTATGCCACAGTTAATATTGTGTATATATAAAAATATATATTAAGAAAACATACATATAATTAAATATATACAGCTCTCTTGGTAGATACATTTAGTATTATTTTTATTGAACAATAGTCAGTAATCTATACTATCTATATATATAAGCAAAGTTTGTTTTTTTTTGTGTCCGAGGTAAACTCGAAAAGTACTGGACCGATCAGCATGAAACCACAACCATTCGACGCGGAATTAACCGTAGATGGTTATAGGTTATATTTTTCAAAATTCTATGAGCCCTTTGCCATGTTTTCTCAATTTGTTTGTTCATTATTCCTTTGACGCACCATCACCTCAAAACTACTGAACATATCGGGATAGGACTAATACCTTTCAAACGCAGTATTTCTCCTAGACAGGTATTTTTCGGATTCCACCGATCCTCTCTAATTTTGTTTTTCGATTTACTCTTTTGTACATTTTCCACTTCAATTTACGCTTATATACATTTTTTCCGCTAATAAAAACAAAATACTCTTACTTTTATTCATTCATTTGTTTTTTTTTAATTAGCTATAAATGAAACGTCATATGCACAGAACATATGGAACGCGGGCGGAGCCGTGGGCACCAGTTAGTTTAAAATAATTATAAACCGTTAGATATCTTACTTATTATTGTATAAAGAGTTAAATCACCCAACACAGTAAAGTCATCTCTATTTTTTTCTATATAGCTTTTGTTAGGTTAGACTCAACTGTTTTTAAATTTTTTTGATATTTAACAAATATTTTAATGGAAAACATTTATTGGCGCCCTTGAGCATATATATCAACTAGTATGCCGTAACGGCAAGTTATGGTTTGGTGTTTTACATCAGCCGTGCTTCCCATGACGGCCAACTTTTTTAAGGATTATTTCTCTCAAACACAGCGGAAACTTAATGTATAATTAATGGAGTTTCTATATCTATTGCATTTACAAACAAAATAAATTATATACTTTTACTGGTAAATATATTACGTATTAGGTATGTACATACATTTTATTAAACATTCGAAACTAAAAAAAACTGTCCCATTAAATTAAAAAAAAACAGTAAAAATGTCTTAAATTGTTTTTATCAATTAAAAAAAATTAATTGATTATGTATAAACATAATATAATTGAATTTCATCGTTGCGGTATACAATATTACCGGGAATCTTATAATAACATTCTCGTTTGTGATTTATGTCAGTTTTCATATAAACTAATGAGATTTATTGTTATTTACAGGTAAGTACTCACATACAAGTCACCGAGCTAAAGTGAAGGAGCAATCGTTTACTTCTTTATAATCGCCACAGAGCGGCGTGTCGATTATACTGTTTCAACCAATAATTTGTAAGTATTATTAGGTAGTAATATGTAATTATGTATGATAAATATGGATATTACACAATTATTTATTTATGAAACATGTTGTGTTCAAACAGGCATATTGTACATCGGATTTTAAATCATTTATGCAGTGTCTAACTCGTTATTGACTTTAAAAAATCCTTAGGTTTACCATAAAAATGTTAGGTTAGGACTTAGGTTTGCGGTAGAAATGAGTCTATTTATGAGTTTTTGCCTTGATCTCAGTTTGGCATATAGGAGCTTTTGTTTTGTCTTCATTAACTTGCGATATTTGACGCTATGCTTTGTAATTTTGATGGCGTTTTAATAAGTGATAATGTTTGGTTATTTTGCACAAATTAAATGTATTGGAAATAATAACACACTGATAAGTGGCAAAACACCACGGGCCCCGGCCGCGAAGCCGCGAACTCAGAAGTATCCTGACATTATTAAAAAAAAAAAAAAAAAAAAATTACAGGCATTCTCCATACAATTAATTTGCCACGGGCCTCAGATGGCATAATTACGCTACTGCGTAGTATGAAATCTGAAGTGTGACGTAAACTCTCCGGATGGTTATAAAAAATAACCGCCATTTTACTAGTATGTAATAAGATATACTTGTATATTAAAAGGTTAGTATTTAACCTCAATCTTATTATTAATTTACGATGTAGTCGAATATGGCTAACACTCTAAACCTAGAGGTACTAACTCTTAGATGATGCTGCTGGAACACACTTATAGGTGTTTGGCGGCAGGTTCTCAAACTTGAGCACGACTACCTTGCCATGGTTTTATCACCGTTTCCCTATACCGAAGGGCCTTTTTTATACTGCATAGGTTCAGCGCTTAGACCATAATCTCGCCTGATATTAAGTGATGATCCTGGTAAACAGTGATTCTGGCGGAACACATCTATTGGCTTTTGACGACAGGTTTTCAAACTTTAGGGTGGTAGCTTTGTTAGAAAATGCCTTACCACCGTGCTATGGTTACCTCATGATGTTTTCCTTTACCGAAAGCTCAAGCTGACTATAAAGTTGGATAGGTCGGCTTGAACCTACGTCCATTGACAGGGGATCTGTCCGTAAAACTAACTACGCTATCGTCGCTACAAAATAATTATTTTCACGTGACATTGGTAGCATTGTGTATACCCTTGCAGTTAGCATTAATTAAAAAGAAAAAACTGTATCGGCAATGTTTCTAATACTGAATTCGGTACGTCTTCTATAAAACATAAACTTAAATATGCTAGTAAAACTCTTATAACTACATCAGAGTTTGGCTCATTATTTTGTGTCTTGTTAAAAATAAAAATGAAATAATTTGGCCAAACATTAGATAAAATGATATTTAAATAGAATTCATTATTCACCAGTAACTTCTTACTGATAATACTATAATGTAGTAAGTATTAGAATGACTTTTAATTGTTTAAAGTGAAATTAAACAGTCACTGTTATTACGTTGATTGTGTATATTTGTTTACGGTTTTGTAAATCTCCTTCCGTCGTTGTGTGATTAGATTGTATTCCGTATTGCGAAATTATGGATAGATTATGCAACATGATCAAAGTGTAGGCCATATCGATAATAACACAACTATTGCGCCGTTTGTCAGTTTTCTTAATCTGTTAAAAAAGGGTCCCCCCCCGATTCTATAGTGTTTTTTTTTGTGCACAGTACATGTCCATATGATATCTAGTCTACCATCAACATTAATGCCTGACATCTGCCGGGCTTCTTGTGACGATCAGATTTTTTTTTAAATGAAATACCTTAATAATTTATTTTATTTTGTCCTTTTTTAATTAATACAACAAAATGTTTGATCATATCTGCCAATTTACAGTATTATATTGTATTACTAAACTCTAATGCCAAACTGCAGTGGCAATGGGCTGGACACATTTACCTACATATTATTGATATAATGATGTCACGACCTTATATTTGAAGAACTAGTAGATAATATAGTTTTTTTAGTCTTATTTACAAGCGCAACATTTCGCAAGCGTCCCGCACTGAGTACAAAAATAAATTGTCACGTTAGTTACCACATAAACCAACTAACGGACAGACAGATAGAGAGCCACGTTGCCTTTTATAACATGAATATTTATAGCTAGCTGCTCTTCGCGGTTTTTACTTGCGTAGTTCCCGTTGCCGTGGGATTTTCAGAATAAATATCACTCCCCCTGGATTTCAAACTATCTCCATACCAAATTTCATCCAAATCGGTCCAGTTAAAACTTGACATTAAGTTTTTTTAGTTTATTCGTTACATAAAAAAATACAAATCTGTCCTCTTTATAAAATTAGTATAGGATTTAGATATGAAATGTTGACTGACTTACGTAAAACGTAATTTAACTCGAACTCTGTGAGTAGAATTAGAATAATCCTACGACGTTAAAATTCGATAAAAAACAATCCACTATTTATTAAAGTATGAAATTTCATAGAAGCCTTGTAGAAAAAATCTTTTCTTATCAAGAAGGACACTTTCAGATGTCAAGATAAACGTTTATTTTGTGACCAGAGTAAGTATCGAACGGGGAAAAATCTTTTGCGCAATTTTTCTCCATAGATATTAATTTATAACAATATAGCTCTGCACCTTTTGTTCGTCGTACAGACGACCTTGCACGTGTATTACTGTAGAGCTGTAGATAAATCAATCGCCTGAGGACAACGATTAAAAATAGTTACAACTTTGACTTGATTTAAGTGATGACTTTCAAGAAAGAAAAAAAAAATTATTTGGAGAATTCAGCAAACAGCAATAGAGGAAAGTCTATTAAAATCTTGAGAGTGAAATTACATTACCATCATTAATATATCACAAAGAGGGGGGGAGAGTGGGGTAGTGCAGTATAATATAACGCGTACTTATTCTTTGATTGGAAGCGTTGCAAACGAAATCCGAAAAAAAAATCTAGAATTAATTTATATGCCTATATTTTCTTTTTTCCGTTATTTTTACTTACTGCAGGGTTTTGCTGTGGAATTTTTAACACGGGCAGCAGCTCAAACCGAGGTTTGACATTTCCTTACTGAGTGCCCTTAAGGTAAACAGGGTATGGTCTGTTCAAAACAAAAAGAGACTGTCAAAAGGACGTTACATTTTATAATTTGATATAAACATGTTGTTAATAAAACTAAATAGTAAATATTTAAGTTATTTCTGTAATAAATTGTTAGTGTTCGTCACAGAATGGTTTTTTTTTAAATGATAATAAAGGTCGCGTGCAGCAAATTGCGTGACAAATACTCGTGGTATAGCTTCTAAATATTATATTGTATAAAACATGGATCTCCATGAACTCTGTGTTAATTTTAAACGAATGATATTATTCCATGATTTGTTTGTTTATTTTCTAATATAAAAAACGAAACAAAAATCTAATAAGGTTATCGTCCATAGATAATGGATACATTTAAATTATATGACATCACGGAGAAGTAGGGCTGGGTTTGATTAAAGACTGATTAAGTTGTGACTAATATAACTGCTTCATAGTCAATTTGGTTTAATTCACAACACAACAGTCGAATCAGACACGCGATTCATATGGCACGCGATTAACATTATTAATAGCTATACCGATAAAGATTTATACCTAAATAGATGATTGACTTTAAACGGCATTTCATATTCGAGGAGAATAATATATAAAAATTACTTTTACTTTATACATTATATTGGTACTATAATTAAGGTGAAAACTAAAAAATATGATAAAATGGTATCAAAGTGACATTGGCAGAAGTGTTTTTAAACACGATTGTCATTAAGTAAAGAAAAAAAAGTACACACAATCATTATGTGCTAAACAATATAGTCTCGGTTAGCATAAATAATTATTATTTCTCAGCCTACAATGGTTCCCAACCGGTGGTCCGCAGGAGCCAAAATATGATCCGTGAACGAATTTAAATTTCTCGGAAGGTGCATCCCGGTAATTTTATATTGGCAACAAAGAATTACCGAATTCTTGAAGCAGACGCAAGCTCATAAGTCGCATTATTTTCACAAAATGTTTTCAATTAAGACAATAATTTTAATATGTTATTACCGTTGAGTTTTTAACATTAACACTTTATTTTTTACTTTGAGTCGGTTTAATTTTCTGTTCATCGTTGTCCCAACTATAAAGAACTCAAAGTCGGCAGGAAAAGGTTGTGAACCACTGTACTAAACAAAGTTGACAATAAAGAAACACGTTATATTTGCCGTAATACTCGTAGAGAAGGGTAAACGTTTGGATTTACAAACGCTTGAAGTTCAAGGCTGTATACATATAAACTAGATTGTTGTCAACCGATAAGACACTTATTATTATTCTAATGTTATGCAATTGTAATGCATTATAATTCACATCTATAACAAATAAATAATTAATTAGTTTGATTATTTTGTTATGGCAACACTTAGGCTATAGGTTTTTGTCCTTTTTTTTGTGGTAGAATTTTTGGCAGGGCTTTAATCTTTAATTATGTAGTTCTTGTTTTCTCATTGATTAACTTGCAGTATTTGATCTTATATTGTTTAATATCGGTAACATTTTACGTTATTAATGAATTTGCCATATACCGGGCCGGTCGGGATGACAACGCGAAGTTTCTATAGAAGACATCGCGTCGAAACGAGTCGAGCGTGAGCTGCAAACGACCTTTTCTATACTAAACCACGTTGGCGTCCCGGCCGGCCCCTGTGTGATGAAACCATTAGACTGCTTATTGTGTCAAAAAAAAACTCCTTCGAAAGTTCTAACAAAAATAGCTATTTCGATTAAGCACTTAAGATTATAAAGATAAAACGAAGATTGACTTAAAGAACTTGTATTAAATACCGTGATAAATTAAAAGCAACAAAACAGTTTGTTTGTTTGTTATGACATTTGACAATAACATTTTTTTTAAATAATAAATTGGCAATAAATCGATTTTCAAAGTTGGTTCAGATTTATTTCGATTGATTGTACCATGCCATTTCAAATGAATTTCTAGCTTTGGAAGTTAAATTTTCCAAGTTTTCTCTAACGTAAAATTTATATTTAAAATACATTATAAATAAATAATCCATTTCCGGCGACTCGATTTAACGACGAACTCGCTAAAGGGTTGAAATTACTTGATCTAGTTTGTTAATCTTTTAAAATACTATACATTTTTCGTCTGTCCATTTAACGACAACACTCGATAATGCCATAAATATGCAGTCCTTTAAATACCGTTTTACACTGCAACTGCAATAGTTGTAAAGTAGAAACGGTCTGTAGACAATATAAAGACCACACAAGTATTATAGTACACCGTTAAACAATGCGGCAGGCGTGCAGGATTACAATATGTCGTACCTACATACATTTATAGCAATAAATTTAATTTGTTCTGGTTAATCTCCGGGACGGCTTTACCGATTTATATGGGACTCTTTTTTCGCAGTTGCTGATGTTATAGAGCGTGACTTTTATTTTTGGAAAAAAATTAGGGTTCCGTGTAAAAGAATTAAAACTCATCAAGTGATCGTGTAAAAATTATATTGGACAGCGAATAATGATGCGTAATAGAAAATATAATACGCGAGCATAATAAATAATATGTGAGAATGTACTTTTACCTGTTCACGAATTACGGAATAATTTATGTTGCAAATATCAAACAAGAAGTAATTGTTTTACAACTCGAGAAATATATGTATTTCGAGTCATAACTTAAATATATTTTCTTTAAAAATAAAATATTTTTGATTTTGAAATTTTCTCCCGTCACAGGAATTATCCTATACTCCTAGTGGACACCTATAGTATCATTAAAAAAAGAAATCTCTTCTGCGCGCATGCACCTGCACGAATTTCATTCCGGTCGAGTTTCATTCATACATAAACAATTCATAATAAATGAAATTGAAGTGTCTGTTTGTAATGTCACAATATATTCTTTTACTAAATACATATGAATTTATATAGGATACCTACACCAAAAAACTTTTTTTAATTACTGTCTATCCTTCTGTTTGTTCCGGGTATCCTCCGGAAATGCTGGAGCAATTTTGTCGGGACTTTTTTCGGTAGTCAGCTGAAGTGATTCAGGGTAACTTAAACTTACTTTTGATTTTTGTAAATGTAGTGTTGAATATATGAAACGCGGGCGCAGCCGCGGCACACAGCTATTACAGTATAAATATCAGAGGGGAAATAGTGGTAGCCAGTAATAGCAAGGTGTGGGAGTATATACAGACAGTGGACACAAACGGCTCACATCCGGCGCACAATGGAGATCACATGCGATCTCAGGGGGACCTCGTTATTCAATCACTCGACCATTATAAACGCGACAGATGTAATTTGTACAAAGTACACAGTTAAATTTACCTTCATCTATCATATAGAGTAGTTACAAAATATAATATTTACGTTGTTGTATGATGAGAGTTGAATTAGTAACTTGCTGAGTGTTGAATATGACGTTTCCTTTTTTCCTGACTGCCTGAACGCTGTTCACGTGAGAAGCCTTGATGGCTTTACCGGTCTTTGGAGCGAGGGTCTGAAAAATGGAAGCCAGCGCAAGGGCTTAAAAAATAGTACAAACATTGGTATGAACAGCATGCTAACCTGTGTAACAAAATCTACGGAATTTGACCTAGCTAAATTCCGGTGACATAAAAAGCCGAAAAAGGTAACTAACACAAGGTCATCAACTTACAGGGAACTTATAAACATACATACATATATCTTATTCTCTGGCTTTACTTTCATGTGTTCTGCTGATGATAAATTAGCTTTGCATCTTTAATATATATATATGTATATAAAATCATCATTAAGTTGTATTACGGTGCGACTGCCGTTCTGAGGTCTCGGGTTCGATCCCCGGGTCGGGTCAAGTGATATTGGCTTTTTCTACTTAGTATCATCCCGGAGTTTGGAATTTGTGCCCGATATGGCGACAGGCTCGCCCCCTGTCACATCTGGGACGGAACTAAGCTCGGCGAAATGTGGGTGGTGTAGTTCGCTATATCACCTCTGCTTAACCCTTCGGGGATAACAGGCGTGGGCTTATATATATTATGTAAACGTATAAAATCATAATCAAAAAATCTTTATTCAATTTAGACCCTTTTGAACGTCTAAAACACTACCACCGGTACGGAAAACAACCCAGTCGAGAAGAACCGGCAAGAAACTCGATCTGGTTCTTTTTTTTTTCAATATAATATATATCTTTTTTTTGTTATATTATTCTTGCTAGATAAAAACTAGTTTATATAGGAACTTAATTTATTGTATTACGGCCTTTGGTTACCTTAGCTACGTTACTAATAAACCCAACGATTTTGAAAAATAGATCCCTTCAGAACCCACGCATTTTGCCTTTAGTGGGCAAGTGTGTGTGCGGTGTGATACTAGTGCATGCGGTAACCACTTCATCATGAGCTTCCCTAGTTGGAGATCGGAGCACGTTTGGGCCACTTCCACGGAGAACTGTGAAGGCAAAAGGCCGAAGATGATATGATAATGAACGGTGCAAGAATGTTATAAGTATACAAGATGTGATTGTCGAAATGACAGCGGATAAAGAAAAGAGAGAAAGAAGAAAACATATCCTACCAGCCCTACTTAATATAGGACGAATATGTGAAATGATGATAAGATAGAAGATAGAACAGATATTTCTGAATATATTGTGATTAAGAGAACGATAATTAAAGAGGATGATTATTTGAAAAAAAAAAAGTTT
Source organism: Samia ricini (assembly GCA_014132275.2). Classification (NCBI taxonomy): domain Eukaryota; kingdom Metazoa; phylum Arthropoda; class Insecta; order Lepidoptera; family Saturniidae; genus Samia; species Samia ricini. Next base: position 2,834,954 of record AP028164.1, on the reverse strand, counting down.
GCCGTCACGAGACTATCGGCTGATGTGAAAAACATCGTTTACTGTCATGGTTGATTTAACTGGCAAAGGTGCGAAAATCGAGGTTTCTCATTAAAAAAAACAGTTTAAACTATGTAATAAATGAACCAAGAATCACTTTTCATTTAGAACTGCATTGCGTACTTAATCATGATTACGGATTAAGCATGGATTTATACGGCAGCAGCCGGGTACGTTCAACTTTCTTATCGTCTCACGCTGTCCCGTTTGTTTGTAATAAACCGGAAAAGGACAGAAGAGAGTGTGTTAATTACAAGTACGCAAACTCGACGCACCGAGATACGTCTTATCTGACGCGATACAAGTCAAGTTAACGATGGAAAGTTGTGAAAATCACGACAACGCGCTTTATATTTAAACCTTTGGAAAATATTCGTTACATTGAAATCATTCATAAATTAATCTATATTAACACTAATATTTTGCAAATTAGTTGGTGATTCGTCCTAGTCCATACGTATGAAAGGCAACGTCTCTCGGTCTCACTTTTTGTCGGCTTACAACTCGCGAACCATAGAACTGATTTTTGTTCTATTACATATCTAAAAGATATAATGCAGTGTGAATATAAGAAAATAAATACATTGTTATAAGTGAACGAAGCCGCGTCTATGGCTAGTTAATTGTATTTTTCTGTTTCATAATAATTTAATGGTCGTCACTACGCGTTATTAAAAATCTAGCTAAGGTTTTGTTTCATTCTCGCTAGATCGAAATTAATTTATATATCTACTAATTTAATAAAATAAGCTTGCCAATCAGTGGTAAACTATATTATTTAACAGATTTATTGAATTTACATATGTATTTATTATCTATCATTGATTTTTTATAAATTATTTGTATAACCAAAAAGTTCATTCCGCACGAAAATGAAAAACTTTAACTGCGACTGAGCCTGCACGGTATGTTGCATCGTGAATACGTTAAATTAAATTATCGTACTCATATGAAATTTACCACAATAATGTATTATATGCTAGCTTTAAGGTTAGAAAAAATATAGGTTAATTTTCATCACCGAAGGTATACAATCTAGAAAATGATACATAATTTATTCATCTATAAACTTATCTTACCTACATATGTTTTATAATGTGTTCTAATATATATTATTGTACTAATTGGTGCCTGCGGTTATGTTATTTAGGTGTGAGTGAAAAAGTGCATACAATATTTACATTACTAACCTAACTTAACCTAAAAAAACAAATGAACGAAGAAAAATGAGAGTCGTTTGTTTTATTAGAGGAAAAAATGTGCATAAGAGTTAAATAAAATATGTGATTGGGGTCTATGAAATTCAAAAAAGCCTATTACCGTCTACGAAAAATTCCGCGTCAAATGGTACCTAGTAATCGTGCGTCCAAAGTAAGCCCATTTTCCTTATATAGATATAATATATCTCAATTCCTTGGGTAAACTCGCTGACAATGTTGTATACTGTTGTAGAATTTCCCTGGTTATTGTCATTTATTCGAAAACGTAGAGTACAATCTGCCTGTTTGTCCGATTAATTTAATTCTTTTTTTCTCGTAAATTAACAATACTATATATTTTTAGCATTAATAAAAAACTGCTGTAATCTCCAATATTTTATTTTCATATTTATATTACAGTGAAACGTTTTATACTGGTAAAAATAAGGTAAAGAAAGTGACTTTTCTATTTATAAAAACGATAATAAAATCGTTTAAACCACCCGAGCAGAGCCCCGAACACAGTCGGTTCATAAAATTTTAAAATTAATTCTCAACGTAAGTACCTATCAATACTTTTATGGCTAAATTGGTAATATAAAGTTATGCTATAGTCTATTTTTTAATGATCACAGTAATTATAACCATAAAATCCTTTCAAGGAGTTATAATACAAAATTACTATCGGGGTATATTATAATATTTATCGATTGTTTATACTTTGAAAACACTGCCATCTACTTCAGCTTGTTCGAACTTAAATATAATTTACTACACTGCCATCTAGTGTGGAACAGGAATCACTGATTACAAGAAGGTACATAAATTTTACTAAATTCTACGTATTGCTTTCCTTTTTTCACTAGATGGCAGAAAAATACACCATATTAAATTGTGGGAAAGCGGTAACTTTAGTGCTAGGATAAAATTATACCTACTAATAATTTTATTGATATCGTATCATGAATAAATTAGTAAAGAGACATTTTCAGTGTTAACATATTTCATAAAAAAAAACCCCAAAAATGAAAGGAATTGTAAATTTCATAGGTTTTTTATTCATATTTCATGTTTTACATTTATATCAACTTTTCATTGTTGTTTTTATTATTTCTTTTTGTGATACCTAACGCATTTTCTAATTTATCAATGATTTCAAATCCACAAGCACCTTCTTATGAGTTTGACAAAAAAGCTCATTGGCTATACATTTTAAATATCTAGTTTATTTAGCGGATATTTCTTATGTTTTAGAAATATCATTGTTTTATTTTAAATTTTAAAAAATATTACGTAGGTACATCAATACATTTTCAAGAATATTTCGTTTATCAGATTAGCGTGTTTTGATTTATTATAAATAAAAGTCACCGTGTTGAAACTCGATTTTTTGCGATGAGTCATTGAACTTTCAAATGGTTTTTATGAGTTTTTTATTTGCCCCTATTGTTTAGGGTTACCGGTTAAAAGAATTTAGAATATTTTGGAAGTCTTTGGAACTTTTTTAAATCTTCTGACTTTCTATTCAACATCTATCTATCGACGTGGAGATCATGTCAAAAATTATTTTATATTTCTTAATTAATTCATACTTTTAGCCAAAATTGTTATAAAAAATACCCTAAAATACAAAGAAGAAATTATTTTTATAATATTAAAATTAACATTCTTATAATTTACATATGTATTTTTATTTATACACATCACATTGTGTTGAGGGAATATTCTTTTTTTAAATCTAGCTCAGGGAGGCAAAGCGGTTTCAGGCTCCTGAGGGGTCACAAACTAGTTTAACGGTCACAAAAGTAAACACCGTTTAGAATTTTTTTTAATAATAACGCTTTAATAACCTATTCGGGTTTTATATGCTAACTTGTCTAAAACCCTTATTCTTAAAACGTCAGTTTACATACAACTTTTTTTTGTTCATAATATTTTACATCGAAAATTAAAAATAGGCTAGCAATCCTTTTATCTTTTGCCTCGTAATTATTGTAAACGCGATATCGCTCCGACTGCGTTTTTTGTTTCTAGACTTTATATAGACTAGACTAGATATTTAGTTTATAAAGCGACAGTCTATGATTTTTTAAATGTTGTCCTAAAAACTATGCAAAATGATAAAGGATACTTTGTTTGGGGCTAGAATTTAACAAGGTTCTGGTGAATTTTTAATAAAGAATAGGTAGGTACTGGTATAAATAAAAACAATTTATTTCGTTTTAGTATTGATACTTTTTTAAATAATATTTCCACATCACGCATGAATGACGTGCCGAGTTCTAATTAAACTTACGTTTAGATTTCGAAATAGGTTTTATTGCGTTGAGAGATAAGGTGTGATTTATAAAAAACTAGCTGTGTGCCTGTGGCTGCACCCACATTTCATAAAATCTTCACTGCGTTTTAATTTTTTTTATACGTAACCCTAATTATTTTCCTAAAAATTTTATAGTACTAAAATAAAGTAAAAATATTTCTCATAGTTTCAAGCAGTTGCCCGTAAAACTGTGCATTTAATCGGATTTTATTCAATTTTTTATGAGTTTAAATTTAATTTAATAATTTATTTTTTACGCGGAACCCTTATTATTTTCGAAAATTAAAAATTCAAGGAGTAACTTCCAAAACAATCTACCAAAAAAGTGCCGTCAAATTCCCTCCAGGCGCTCCGGAGATTACCCGGAACAAACAGACAGACAGTCAAATATTTAAAAAAATTTATTTATGGTATAGGTATAGTATGTATATTCATATATAGGTATTTAATAAAAAAAAATATATTTTGATATTACAAACAGGCACTTCAATTTTATTTATTAGTATTGATTGGATAGACAAGGACAGCGTCATTGAGTAAAGTAAATTTAGAATGTTTTTTTTTTTTAATAAATGAAGTTTAAATTGAATATATAAATTACCAGTGTAATCTATGACCATATAAATAATCAATATTAAACCTTTTTTTTTTTTTTTTTTTGACGGGGGGAAATGCATTTACGCACTACCCTTATCTATTGTATTTAGGGGATCAAGGTCCCCAAATACAATAGATAAGGGGCACGGAGTGACGAGCTCCGTGCAGTGTGGGACTCACCCGGGCGAGAGTCGCCCGGAAATACCCACTAAAACCCCCCGGGGCCGTCCGCTGCATTTGGGATGGGGGGCGATACGGGGTTGCTAGGCATGTCACCGCGTCGCCCCCCCTGCAGCGAACCCACCGGGCCTCGTCGTGCAATGGCCCAATGGGGATGGGGGAGGATATTCCTCGACCCCACCTCTTCACCCGCCCCCCCGAAGGGAGGCATGACCAGCTGGTCATAAACCCAGGGGCAGGATATACTCCTGCCCCCCCTAAAATTGAAGGAAGAAGAGTAGTGCAGTGACGGGCAAAGAAAAAGTGGAAGAAACCCGCCACTGCTATCGAAGGGGAAAGATAGGTCCCTCTCCTGTGCTCGCCTTATTTATACAACAAGACGTAGCAAGGAGAGGGATACCTGAAGAAATAGGACGATCCCTCACCATCCGAACACCACCCCCCAACTATCCATCACTCAACTATCCAACTACCACCCAACTATCCAACCTTCCCTGCCGCAGCACCACCGCTAGCCCCCAACACCCCTCGCCTCATAGGAGGTCGGCAGAAGGTCCCTCCCATCTGGTGACCAGCCTCCCTCCCCTCCTCCGCACACAGCGCGCACCTTGGACGCTCCGCTGTGCAGTCCATGGCCTTATGGCCATCGACTCCACAGCGGTAGCACTGCGTCCGCCTGTCCACGATCGAGGTACACATCATTCTAGTGTGACCCAGCCCCATGCACTTGTAACACCTCAAGGGGAGTGTCTCAAGTGCACGGACCTGGGTCATACACCACCCGATCCTAATGGTACCCTTATCCGCCAGCTTGACTGCCACCTCCACAGGCAACGACACAACAAGTGCCCTTACACCCCTCTCCGAACACCTTATTACTCCCGCTCTCATCTCCTCAACCGAGCACCCCCCCCTCCTGCGCCACTCTCAGAAGGGCCTCCTCCCTTGACACAGAGTCCTCCAGGCCCACTAGGCGGATATCTGCCCGCTTCGTAGGCCTGGAGACCACCGCCACCTCCGAAACCAACTCCCTCAACCTCGCCGCCAGAACATCCGCCCGCTCCCCCCCAGTAGGTCCCGGGATCTCAATAATCCGAGACCCCACCGCGGTGGAGCGGCACGAAATGTCCCTCACCCCCATCATCTCCAAGTCCACCCTTTCCCTGGCCTCCCCCATAACCTCCGCATACGTCAGCCCCTTTGCCACCGCCTCCGGCCGCAGCGTGACCACCACCGCTGCCGAACGCGGCAGCGTAGGGAGCCTCGGCCTCACACCCACCGTCCCCCTCTCACGCACCTCCCGGGGCTCAGAAGGGGCCGGCACCGCACCCTTCCTTACCACCTTCCTTCTCTTCCCACTCGTCTCCACCACAGCCCATTCCCCCTCAACACTCCCTCCACCAACATCCTCCGCCTCTTCCGCAGCCTTCCCTCCACCAGGAAGAGGGGCCCAGTCCATCCCCAAAGGGGAGGCCGGAGCCAGGCCCCTTCCCTCCGATGTCATCCTCCGAGACACCTCCTTATTCCCAGCCTTCACCGTTCCAACCATCACTCCCACAGGCAGTCCCCTGACTACCCCCGCCACCTGTTCTTCCAGCAGCCCCAACTTCTCATTAACACCTTTCAATACCCCCTCCAGCCTCCCCATGACCGCCGTGACCACTTCCGCAGCCACATCATCTTTCGGCCTCTCCTCAGCCCTCATCTCCCCCTCACCACTTGAGGGGCCCGCCACAGCATCAGCTGTATGCTCCTGCCGCAACTCCTTCTCCTTCAAGGCTTCCACCTCCTCCTCCAAACCCTCCTTCATCCGATACACCTCCCTCGCGTGCTCCGTCATATCTACAGCATATGCCGCCACCCTCCACATAAATATCGCCAACCATCTCATCTTGTGGATCTCTTTACCACTAATCCTTCCCTCCAACCCCACCAAGAAATCAATCATCAAGTCCGCCGACTCAAGGAGCTTCCCCGGCGAAAGACTACTCATTCGCGGCATTTTCTCCGCCAACTTCTTCATCTCTTCCACCAAACTCTCTCCACTCTTTTTCATCATCCGCCCCTCGTATTTTTCCCATGGGAAATCCCGATCAGCAAGATCACCATATTCAGCATCCTCACCCAACCCAAAGGACGACTTTATATTAGCCTCCCTCATCGCAGTACCGCCATCAGAATCACCATCCATCCCAGCCTCCAACAAATCCACCCCAATAAACACCCCTAGCGCTAAAAACTAAACCGCCAACGAAATAACACGACTTCGGTATTATATTCCAATCGCACAGCGCCGAACCGCCGATACGTCCGACCAGGTCGAGAGCCGAGACGGTACTAATCAATATTAAACCTAGCAAAATACGGTAATTTTGCTCTAATGTCAATCAAACAGCGATGCGGTTTTTTAGGACCAGTTTCTCTTGATGTTAAGCGACGATGTAACCTAATACACTATGCTTTGAGTGACTGGCTCCGAAGTGATGCTACCGGGTCACACCTTGGCGACAGTTAAGTAGTTACAGGTTAGCATTAGAAACTGTCCACCACCCAACCACTATGCTATGATTACGACATTAAAAAAGCCAGATGGACTCGAACCTACGTACCTTGATGCGGTATTAGAACTCTGAGCCGTCATCGCTTTACGATAATAAAATTGTGTACCTACGTGATATTTCATTAGCACGTAGGAATTAGATTAGTATAAATATATAGAAATATAGTAATCGTCTATGCATATATGCATAGTATGTACTAGAGATGAGCCGAACATGGGTACAGCAAATACGAATATTCGGCGAAACTTTAACCGAATCGAACTTTCAGCCGAATATTTTTTATTACACTGATTTTAATTGATAGTGTGGTCCAGGATGGTAAACACACTAAGTTTAGAGGTACTGGTTCTCAAGTGCTGCTGCCGGAAAACACCAGTTTGTATTTGACGGCAGGTTATTCAAACTTGAGGGTGGTAGTTACTTAGACGGGCATTATTATAAAATTCCCTACCATCTAGGATTCGGTATACTTGATTCTTTTACTGGAACTGTTCCTTATTTGAATAAACCAATTGGCGTTCAACCATCTCGTCCGCTGCATCGATACCTCACTTGTTTGAACTTAAACTTGTTGGTGGGCTCCTGTTTCCGCAACTAGACACATTAGCGGTCCGTAGTTCGTGCTGGATTAGCTCAGAGCCTCCTGGAGCGATCACAGGCTTCCTGGAGCGATCTCATTTTCTTGAGGGTTTTTGCCCGTTGGTTGACTGCTCCCGGGCATTCCAGAACCATGGTGTTAGCAGTCTCTTATTCTTCTAGACAGACCCTACACTAGCTGTATGTCAGATCTATAGTAAATAAATGATTATTCAGTGAACAGTGTTCCGTCATTACACCCATCACTAGGCGAAGATCTGTGCGAGATAAGCTGAGCAATCTCCGTGATATTTCCGGGACACCTTGTTTAGAGTATCTACAGCCGGGGGTGTTAGCCCATTTATCACTGTGAGTACTGTGGGTGTGTTTGACGCAATCATGCTCTAAAACTACTATAAGTAAGAGAATAAGAGATACACCTTAAATTACATATCATTGCATCAAATACTATAGAACAAAACTTAGCCATCTTCGTGATTTTGTTTAAGTTACCTTTTATTTTCCAATTTTGTTGCCTTGAGATTTTTTGTGCTAGTTTAATTAAATACTTTAGACTTTGGAAAATATTGGATTTATTAATCATATTCAATTATAGTATTGCTTAGTACAGTGAAAACTTTAATTACTATTTCACCGAATATTCGGTCAACTACGGATCTTCGGTAAAGCTGGCAATATGTCGAATAGTGAATACGAAACGAATATTCAGCCCATCTCTAATATATACGAGTATATGCCTGCGCACAGAACAAGTTCTAACTAAAGAAGAGTGACATGGAATTAAAACTTCATTTAAAATATTCAGTTAATAATTCATTCAATTTTATATTGATAATTGGACCCTCTGGTTATAGATACAAGATAAGAATCATTTAAACCGATTGAGTGGTAGACCAACTAACGGACATGTAGACAATCCGATAGACGTTGCCTTTTATATATAATGTAATGATGATATAAATTAACTTTTAAAAAATCCGTAGACATATATAGATATAACAAACCCATAAACATATTACAAACTCTGGAATTAATTATAATTTTTATCAAATACTGCAAAGGAGATTTAAAATATGGATAACTTTATAGATCGTATTTTGTTTCTTATATGCGTCTTTTTGTATGATAATATGTGATTATTGTTATTAGGTAATTTTACGCGGACAGAGTCACTGTTTCCAACTAGTGAACGTGTGTTGGTGGGTGTGTAGTGTACGTGCCTACGAATGAAATGGTTTATCATATATTTAAAGTGTAACTAATATACGATCGTATTAATTTACAAAGTTGTATTGACGACAGTGTTCTGTGGAGTGGGCACGTGCGACGTCCGTGACTGAATTATAATAGGTCAAGGTGACGTGCCTAAAATCTTTCCGCAACAAGATTGTATTTCTTTAAACTTGGTTATATGTAGGTACTCTAAAATAATATATATTAGGGGCTGTTCAAGGATTGTGTAAGGAGAATTTTAGACATTGATGATTATCCTCTCCCCCTTTATAGCAATAGTAAAAACATAGCTCTTAAACCACCCAATAGTAGCGCAAGCATTGACATATTTTTTATAAAATTTGCTGAAGTAATTAATAAAGAATAAGTAACAATGCTTCAGTAATGACAGTTCAGATGTTCCATCCCCCATTTCACTATAAATAAGCAAAGGTTATGATTAGACGGGGCAAAGGGGGCGCGGTCGTAAAGTGACAATCTTTGCATGATCTAGTTCGTCATATGATTTTTTTTCCAATCTGCAAAATCTTTATAATTTTTTTTGTATACCCTTCCAACTGACAAATATATTCAAACTTTAAGGAGTTTCTTTTTTGATATATTGTATTATACATAACAATGGAAAAGATTTGTAATATTATAACTGACGGGAATAAAACTATGGATTTATCAATTTATTTAAAGAAAAATTCCTGTGTTGTTTTATGAAATTTTCTTCGTAAGTTTCTATAGGTATGTCACATTAACGGCGCGAATCATTCATTCCCTGTTAACTTGGTTTTTGTTTTAATTTTTTTAATTTTAGTTTTACATTGGCTGTTTTATTCAACGCTCTGAAATCGGAGTCATACAATTGCGTACATGTACTAGGAATACTGCCAATATATCGTAACCAGTTTATATTACATAGCGACACTCATTTATGTGTATATAGAGTGTAGATTTGTGGATTTTCCGCTTAGTGAATGAGTCAATTTTGTGATAAGGCCACACAAGGTCCACAGCGTACGGCGCGTCACGACGTCAGCAATGCCTTTTCAGTTTGCTTGACTGAACGTTGGATCAAATATTTGTTCAAAAATCACACAGTTAAATGTCAATTTGCCGATCATTATTTTTGCGCGAAATTACCCATAATTATACTATATTCTGCAGTCTGCAGAAATGTTTTGAAAAATGTATAAGTTCTAACACGAAATTTGTATTGTAAGAGTCACGTTTACTTACGTTGACAAGGCGGGGGAATTAAATGTCCCAAAATGATCATTTCCATTCGTAATTGATATTATAATTCGATCATCGTCCCCCAATATTGGATCATGCGTATCACGTTTGCAGAACGTTGCGAATTTACATGTACGTATGAACGAAACTTTAAACTTTGTGTACTACGATACCTAACATAACTCGTTTGTATGATAAAATCTTTATTCAATATTATATATCATTGTGAAATCTAATTACAACAATTAAATATGTTTTATATTCGAAGGTCTTTTGTTCGACATAAGATAAATATGCTCGAATATGACTTAATTAAAAATTGTTAGATTTACATATTGTCATTATTTTATTAAAAGAAATAAATTTGTAAGGCTTTTTCATAGTTATTGTTTTTTGTTATATTGTTAATTGTAAAATTGAAGCTCATTTACGGATAATAACTATCATTTAAACTATCATTTAAACAGCCAATAAACGTAAAATAGAATTGAAAATTGATACTATAAAAACGAAAGATTGCTAGAGAAATAAAAAACATTAATACTAAAAAGGTCATTACTTTTTTGTAAGATTTGCCATTCTATCGCTGTTACCATCTCGTCGTGTTAATTTTTAATCCAGTTTAAAGTGTAATTTACACTTTTAGAATTAAATATAGATCGTATTTTAATAGAGAACTGAAGATAATATCGGTAGGTACAGGAATCTTCTGTAAAATGAAGTCCGTGGATATACTGACAACATATTTTCATCCGTTTGATACAGAACACAATAAAATATGTTAAGTCAATCAATACAATTGAATTTAAACTGGGTACAAAATTAAACCACAGTATTATTAATACTCGTAACAATAAAAAATATTATTGTTTACGGCGTATTGAGATGTTTTTGAAACAAAGATCATTTGAGATATGTATTCGATTTTAAAAATAATCTTTGTAATACCAGAAATGTTTCATTACAATATCACTACTCAGAAATCGGATAACTATTTAAAAAAAAATTTGATGATTATATTTATTGAACTATTAGCACGGCTCACGGTTTTTTTTTATATAATATAGCGAGGAGTATCGTTTCCATGGCAATTATCGTCTATTACTCATAATCTGCCTGTGTACTGTAGGGCTGCCATTAATTTTGAAACGTCTTCGTTCTGGACATATAAAATTTGCATACGGTTACAAATTACATCCTATTGTAAGCTATAAGTTGCAGTTATGTAGCGAACAAAAACGGTTCTAAGCGCCGAACATGTAATGTTCAAAATCGATGCATGTCCTAGTTATACGGAGACGTGTAGCGGCCCTAACCTAGCGGTAACCATTTCCTACTGCATGTAGTAGATTGCTTGCTTTCAGTGTTCAGTAAAAAATTGAACCGGCTGACGTCATCGCATGCTCGGAACGCGTGCGCCGCGTCCTCCCCGGCCCGCGCGCACCGCGTTCCGTCCGCACTCCCCTCGCCTCTCTATATTTACCGGGGTCGCGCGCGGCCCGAGGAACACCGCCAAACCGATAGACAGTCGGCTGCAGAGCCTTGGTAATATCACGTGCAACCCTCGCGATGTCTCCCCTTTGCCACACCTCACCACTCAACGTCAGCTCGCTCACCAACGTTACGTAGGTAGTCGGGTCTCGGACGTTCGATAGTCTAATTAGTTAACTGATTAAGTGTAAGTTTACGATTCATTTTTTTCGCGCTTTCCCCTCGTTTCCGACATGGTGTCACGGTCTCGTGGTGCGCACGTGCTCGTCTGGGAGCAGACCGGTTTGGAAGACCAGCGTAGTCCCCGCTACAGCGGTAAGTTTGACATATGTTTACGTGGTTTACTCGCGTTCGTGTATTCCCTCGACCTGGTGACGTCACAGGCTACGAATTTTATGCAGTTTTCGATTCAATTATCGTATCTTTCCATATGTAATTTTTTTTAATTCGTTTCGTTTGCCGATAACCGGCGTCAATAGAGACACGTGTTCATTCCACAGTTACCTAAATTATAAATGTTACTCCGAAATCCTGATGTCAATTTAAAATTATTATGAAATATATTTTAATTGGGGTCTATTACACATATTCGAAAAATTATTAAAAGTTCTGCTAACAATATTTACATACTTTGTAGGAAAGTAATTTACAGTTTTAGTAATTGGTAGAAAATTTTAAAAAATAATTGGGGATCATTTAAAATTTAAATTAGTCGCTATTTTAGAATATATATTTTTTACACATTTACGTGTTCCTAGACGTGGAACGAATGAATGTATTAAAAAATAAACAAAGTTTCCATAAAATTCCAAATTCCAAAAAATTATCGGTTACAGGAAATTTTAACAATTTTCAACACGTTTTATATCTAACATTTAAAAAAAAACTTTATTTTACACCAATGTAATATACATTGTATGTAAAGTTCAAAGTATAAAAAGAACTTTAGTTAAAACGTTAATAATAAAAAAAACCCTGTTATTATGAATTTTGTGGATTTCAACGCAATGTTAGGTTATGGGCCATAACAGTATTCTTTTAAAAACTCTAAAGTCTTCTTAAAGTCTCTATTTTTGACTTATAAGTTATTATCTGAAAGTGCGATAATTCATTTCTACCCTATTTGTTTTCACAATAAAATATATTATATATTTCAAATGACTATGCAAAAATTAACGATAGGTACCTCTCTCTACGAACTTTAATTTATTTTTTCCCCTTTTGAGGATTGATTTTCAATAAATCCGTTATTGCAACAGAGTACCGAATAATTCAACCTTAACGCAGTCCGTGGGGAGTGTAAAATTGACATTGTTGACATTTGGGAATCGAAAAAAAAAAAAAAAAAAAAATATTTATTTCGAAAATAAAAATTCGTATTTTTTTTTAAATAGGATTTACGATAACGCGAAAAAAATGTGTTTTCTCGCGCTCCGAATATTGCCACTCTGGGCCCTAACCCCGAATGTAAATCCGGTTCTGATTGCACCCCTCTGTTGTAGGGGATGCGTTTATTAATTGTTGTATTAATAGCTAGTGTGTTTGGATTTGCTGTTTTATATCTATACTAATAAATAAAATTGAAGTGTCTGAATGTGATGTCAATTTTTTTTTTCCGGAACAGCTGGACGGATTTTAACGGGACATTTTTTCGTAGATAGCTGAAGTTACTCCGGGTAACTTAGGGCCCGTAAAATAATTTTCCAAAATAATTAAGGTTCCGCGTAAAAAAATTAAAACTCGTAAAAAATTCAATGAAGTCCCATTTATAGGACAGTTTTACGGGCAAGTGCTTGAATTTATTAGAAATATTTTTACTTTATCTTAGTACTAAAAAAGACTAGGGTTCCGTATTAAAAAATCAAAACGCAGTGAAGAATATAAGAAATACGGGCGCAGCCGCGGGCACACAGCTCGTTTAATATATTATTTATACAATATTACATATTAAATGCGGCGTCGTCTGTTCGATGGTATATAAACACCAAACCTATTAATATGATTATTTTTTCAAATCATAGATATATTGTGAAGTCAGGTTTCTATAAATATATTTTGTCACATAACGTAATAGTTAAGGCTGTCAAAAAATATTACATACGTTTCCTTGAAGAACTATAATGCTGGTAATTGCTTCTGCGACGCCAAGAAAAGGAAAAAAAGAGGTATAATTGTAAGCAATGCAAACGAAACAGCGGGTAATCTTAGTTGGTTATACAAATATTGGTTCGTAAAAATTACTCCGCGATACAAAAAGCCATTGATTGAAACATTGCGCGATGAACTGTGTTATTATGATTTAAGCACATGAATAATGTTATAATTATCTCTCACGTAGCGTGTATGCGGAAGTTAATGATGTAAGAGATATTTTTCCTAAATTAATAGGAATTTCTTTACTTATGTATGTAAATATATAAAGACGTACATAATTCCTTTTTTTGTGTTCGGGTAAATCCATTTATTCGATCTTGAACGGATTTCTTTTTTCACATACATATATATATTGCGTAGGAAAGCCTAATTTGACTAATTAATATTATTTTGTATTAGAAACTGTATAACATTTAATTTAAAATACGTCGATTGATCGTAGGGGGAGTTTAGTGTTAAACTTAAAAATGGTGGAATATTATTATGTTTAAATATTTATTCAATTTTATTTTTTGAATTTTTGTTTGAAATAAATGTAACCCGAGCAAGAACAATAAATACCTTTGTATGTCTTAATTATACTGGTCGTCAGGTTTAAGTAATTGTTTGCTTTGTTGCATAGAAATATGTAGACAAAATTTTAGGGATAATATTGAGTGATAATATAGGTTTTTTTTGACGGCTACTCAGTCCGTCATGTAGCAGTTATTGTCTTTAATCCGGTAACTAGCGTATTCGACCCTATACTGTGTAATTTTGATATCATCAATAAGAAGAAAAGTGAATTATCTAGACAAAAAGGATCATCGAAACACATTGTCTTTAAATACGTTACTTAAAACATGAAGTTATATATAATGGAGTAAGTAAGAGCATGTATTGTATCGTGCACTACAGACGTCTATTGAGTGAGTTTTGAATTAGTTTAAAAGTTATACCGTTATAAGATTTGATACGCAAAGCAATTGTTCGACGGCACGTAGTGTTTACAGCAGACCGAATCACCGAACACTTTTATAATATTATGTAGTGTTTATGATATTATTTTAAGATGCTTAAAAGATATATATTTAAAACGATAAATATAAAGTTACTGGTGTTTGAATATCGATTTAGAATCAAATTTTTTTTGACCTATCTAAATTCTTTCCAAGAACAAAACATAACACTTACGTCCCACACTCGGTTAAGAGCTTAGGTGTTTTAAAATGAGTGCATCGAAAATATCTACTACTCATATATATATACATAGCAGTATTTATGTATGTATGTATACTTCTACATTTTTTATATTATGATTATTGTGAAGTGTAAGATGATAAGTGATTTTGGGGATATTTCGTTTTTATCGGCTTACTGACTTGCGTTTCGTGAGTCACTTGGCTGATGTAAGTGACGATCTAGCTACAGCAATAGAGGTGTTTTAGTATTTCGAAAAATACGATAATTAATATTCCTATCAGTCCTCTCTATGCTATCAAAAATAAGCAAAGAACCCACGTTCCCATATTGATGGTTACGTAATACGGTCCGTAACGCACCATCGAAACGCTTTGATAGGTATTTGGTGTTAGATACTGAATTTGAAAGCGAGGTAGACGCCGTGGCGCCGCTAGAAAAAGGTGTAGCAAATGGGATATCCACAAATGAGTCTAGCATACAATTTATGTTTAAATAATAATTGAACAATTACATTTATAAAGTTTGCAATATTCGTACACAGAATTGGCACATAAAAAT
This sequence comes from Samia ricini, assembly GCA_014132275.2. Lineage (NCBI taxonomy): Eukaryota > Metazoa > Arthropoda > Insecta > Lepidoptera > Saturniidae > Samia > Samia ricini. Next base: position 2,819,619 of record AP028164.1, on the reverse strand, counting down.
CACACAAGCCTTTACAGACGTTGGACATACGCGCATCGTATTATTGCTAAAGCGAATACGCGTCATAAAGTTGGATTCATTAACGTCATGTACTTTTACATAGTTACTATCATGCATATACACGCATATTAATTACGTGAACAGTGATAATGAGTCATTATTTAAAAGGAATTTACTTATTGAAAATCATTGTTACTTGTGTAATGAATTAAATAGAGTTTAGTCCATTGCTAAGCTACACAGATAAGACTGGCCGTTGTCGAAACAGGCAACGGCAGACGGCCGGTTTCATTTCGAAACTTCAATCATTTTTTATATAAAGTGGCAGATCTGTGCCATTGACAGTCAGAAAAATGTATTTTTGGTTTTAATCTCGATCTTGACTTTTAAGAGTCGTCATTGAATCCCGCCGTAAATAGTATACTTATCAGTATTTTTTTTATAAATTGTTTAAGTAAGTAGGTATTTCAGAAAAGATAAAAATGTTTTTGTCCTGGGTTTCGTTGTATTTTAATCTGAGAACGAATCCACAAACTAACCTTGTTATAAAGTACAAGGTTTTATTATAATAATTCCGTTAATGGATACTAATAAGATGAACAACTAATGAAAAATGAAAATGAGATGAAGAGTAACTTTTAGACCGTTCTACTATAAAAAAAAATTGCTTTAATGAAAAATACTCGTAGGAGCGTAATTTATTTAACAATTTTATTATTGTTTAGAGATCGGCTCTTAGCCCATACCTCTTCCTGTTAGTAATGGACGCTATTACGTCGGATATACAGGAAGAGGCACCCTGGTGCATGATGTTCGCCGATGACATCATACTGGTCGGTGAGAGTGGCCAAGAGGTGCAAAACAGACTGGATGAGTGGCGGCAAAGACTGGAGAATTTAGGCCTAAAAGATAGCAGAACAAAAACAGAATACTTGTTCTGCGACTTTGGCGGTATCTCCAGTCTGCAGCCAATATCACTCGGAGGAACACCAGTACCAGTCTGTTCTGAATTCCGCTATCTCGGGTCACTACTGCAGTGTGACGGAGAAATCGACCGCGAAATAAGGCATAAAATCAACTCAGTTTGGATAAAATGGCGACACGTCTCTGGTGTGATTTGTGACTCCAGGATGCCCCTTAAATTGAAGGGAAGATATATAAGTCCATCATAAGACCTGTCATATTGTATGGATCAGAGTGCTGGGCTAGTAAGAAGATGGATGAGAAGCGACTGCATGTAGCTGAGATGCGAATGTTGAGATGGATGTGTGGTGTCACAATAATGGATAAAATAAGAAATTAATATATTAGAGGGAGTTTGAAAGTTGCGTCAATGGTAGAAAAGTTGAAAGGATCCCGTTTGTCGTGGTACGGACATGTTATGAGAAGAGAGGAAGCGCATGTGGGTTAAATAGTAATGAATATGAATGTGACAGGTGACAGTTTATTTTATTTATATAAGTGCTATAGAGAATTAATATGTAAACAGGTTTTTTTTGAAAATTTATTTGCAAAAAAGATATTATTCTATATAGTTTTTTTTTTTTATATTTACATTTATATTTGTTCTAATATTTTGTTGGAAAGCTAATTTTACGAAGTATTCATACAATAGATCATACCTGTCGGGAAATTCACGGTTATGTTATGTTGTTTTCCTTAGTATTTTTCCCTATAATATAGTACATGTAGCGAAATATTTATTGACTAGTATTCATATTTATTGTTGAAATTTGACCAATATGCCTGGTTTCAACGTCTCTTTCAGACGTCCAACAAACAGGATAACTTAACGAATAAACAAGTATTAAAACGTATAGGTTACAGAGCCAAAGTCTTTATTATTCTATAAGATTGGAAAGAAAATTTGAATCAGTCCAGTTTTAGTGGAGGAAACAGGGGAATACGAAGTTATGATTTCGTTTATTTTGCATGTTGGTATAATTAGACCGAGCTGAAGTTTTTCCTTTTCAAGCTTTATAAGCATTTAATTGGGGCGCAACGCGACGGCAATAGATTTCGCTTCTTCTTGGGTAATCAAGCTTCCTAATTAGGAAAATCAAAGTTACCCAAAGGGTAATGAAAAGGTCTGTGTTCGGAGTTTCATTGCGTGATCGAATCAGAAATGAGGAGTTCTGAAGAAGAACCAAAGTAAACGACATTGCTAAACTGAAGTGGGAATGGGCTGGGCACATGCTTGCAGAACCGATGCTGATGCTGCCAACGGGTTTCCGAATGGCTGTCGCATTCCGTAAGACGTAGCGTGGCTAGCCCCCCCCCCCCCCCCCCCCAAAAGGGGACCGACGACCTGGTGAAGGTTGTATGTATCCGCTGTATACGGATGGCGCAAGACCGGTCGTTGTAGAGAGAGACAATGTCCAGCAGTGGACGTATTTCGGTAGAATGGATAGATGGATAATAAACCTTCAAATAATTCCGACTCGCATCACCCATTCAGAGCCGGTCGCCGTGCGGTTGACGACGCCTCATATCATTGCACGGATCACATATCAAACTGAAAAGATATTATGTCTGTAGGTAATTCTGGGTAATCATTGCCGGTTGTACAAAAAACATGCCCGCGTGTTCAGGCCTCCGTGACTACTACTAACAATGGAAGCTTTGCATGACCTTGACTCGGCCATTTTTTACGAGTTATTTCCTAAGGGGCCGTTTAAATATTATGTCAACATCCATGGGAGGGAGAGGAAGGGTTTATAAGGGTCTGACTAGTGATTACGTGAGCAATATTTACTTATTTTATTAAATTAAACCGAAAGAATCCATTACGGGACTTCAGTCTCCGCCAAAAAGGGTGGGATTTCTATAATCGCTACGCTTGTCAGGCGGCTTTGCGATCGGAATAGGTGTTTGTGGTCCTTAGAGGATGCTGCTACCAATTCCCTGGTTTCTCCCTTAGTCGCCTTTTACGTAACCCACGGGAAGATATGGGGTGGAACTAATATTATTAATCTTCGTTTTTTTATGCACAATTAATGTGTTATATTTTTAGTAAGAATCCTTTAAATAGGTACATTGGTTCTCGATTTATAAAACCGTGTAACAAACGCACGGATAGACGACAAGACTTACCAAAGAAATGATAAAAATGATTCTTATAAATGAAATATGCACGCAACTTTATATTTGTGTTTCAAATAGGCGATATACATCCATCATATGCCGGAGGAAAATACCTTTGCGAAGTAAATATTTACAGAGTGAACTTATTTTTTTTTTATAACTATAATATACGTAACGTATGTTAGGACATATATGCGTAAAATAATTGTCAGTTAATATTTACATACCGTATATTATGATATGATCTGTTTTTGTTGATAAAACTAATAAAAATAACTCTTTTACAACATAATATTATAAATCGATTCATTACCTTGGTTTTATGGGAAATATGAGAGATGTCTTTATTGTGTTTATTTGTGACGCGTAGCGACAGAATTATTTAGATAATTTACCGTCCAAAAAATAGTTTATGACATTTACTGAATTCTTCTTTTGTATACATTCTTTGATATAATTAAACATAAATCTTGTGTTTATAGTTTTTTTTTATATTAATAATAATTATTGCTGATTTTACAAGATTTATATTAGCTCGATATGCGTGTATGTAACGGAATCTTCGGAACTCAATTTTCATTGACTTCCAAACGTCGGATCGACTTTCCATAAATCGATGACAATACAATAATTTCATAAGTTTGTTCTATTATCCAAACCAAGATCTTTTGATAGATCTATTTTGACAATATTAAATAATAAACACAGACAGCACTAATAAGAGACATGCGGTCGGAAAAGTAGGTATTTTAAAAATTTATTGCTATCGCGCTGCGCCACAGAGAAAAAAATTATAAAACACGAAAGAAACAACTACAGCTCGGGCTGATTTTGTGGGCAGTGATCCTAAATTTATTATCACCTATGGTATCTTATAAAGTTATGATGTAATAAAAAACAGACTAACAGGCATAAAATGAAATGACAGGAAAAGGCAGAATATGAAAATGAATTGTTCTCATCTCAGCACGTTATTAATGTAAGTATATTTAATCTAGCTAAATGTATCCTAAGTCCTCCATAGATAGAATCTATACAACATCGGAGAATATTATCACCTGTTATCACAAGAGTACTCAATTTACTACAGCCAGCGTGAATATGTATTCGGACGATAAAATTGCGTTAGCCGATTATTAGTTTGGTCGAGTTACGACAAAATCATATAAGGTTTTTTTTTTTATCGTGCAAATTTGTTTTATTATCGCTTTTACTTGTTAGTTTATTGAATATTGTTTAGGTGACTAACATTGGATTTAGATAGGTCGGTCCTAATTTAGAATAATAGTCGATGCGAGCGACTCATATTCGTTTATGTTTTTTGAGGTTTCATTTAGATTTCACTTGTTAATAGTTCAAATTAAGCTATAAAAGCTAATCTATCATCAGTTTGAAAAATATCTCCATTAATACGAACAACCAACTGAGTTTGATTGTAAACTAAAACTCCGGAAAATAAATCCAAAGATTTTAATTAATGCGCGATGAAGTTGAATTTTATTGATTTTTTGCAATACTGTCGATAATTTCAACGTGTTTAAATTGCTATTAATCAGGTACCATTTAACGTATCTATCACTAAAGCTATATAGGTTTAAACTTAGGTTCGAAATTACTGATAAATATACCGTTAAAATATGTCTTTTGTTTGAACAGATGGAATGAACGCTTTTGACTATTTTATATATCTTATTCTGCTTAAGTTCCTTTAAAGATTCATAGAAACATCGGTCCTGTAGATTCTTTATCTTCCTCATCTTTTGCTCAATGCTGAGGATCTCGTCATTTACCAACTCCCTCGAGATTCGCAAGATTGCGACCACTTGAATAGCTCGCTAGAAACTGTCACCAACTGTTCATTTAATGGCATAGGGCCATTTCGAAGGTTGTCTTCTAATATGACACGCTTAATCTCGCTTATATTATGCTAAATTTCCTAAATCGGTTTATTAGGTACTTACTATGTCCATAGGTTCTAAACCAATTATCTCTGGCTTTGTTTTGTCGCGCTTTTTTTATTCCGCCGTTTGTGTTTCATGATATTGATAAGATTAACCATTATCTACGTCACGGTCTTTTTTTATGTATACGTTGATTTTTTGTTTGCAGTTAGATTGGCACGGAAAACATCACGGGATTGTAAGCGGCTTACATTTTATACAGGGTAATATCTCTCTATGAATCTGTCAATTAGTTGGCCTTTAAACTCGAGAACAAGTGATATGATTTACGTGACGCCTTTTTTAAATCATAGATGCATTTTCTGGGTATATTTTCTTAAAATTACGTAATATAGAAAGTTTTTAAATTAGTTTAAAAAAAGTTATTGGTCCGAAAGTTGACGAAGTCTACAAAAAATTAAAACCATCGCGTTTCTAGCATCCTTACTTAGCTTTCATAGATCCATGAATCATTGAATCCTTTAGATATACAATTAAATGTTATAGACCGATTCTAGTATTCAAATTTATTATGTATTTAGAACAATTCGAAACACTTTTAGTAAATTTTAATTGACGTAAGTGATAATCATTGCTGTCTAGAATAAACAATGTGTCAACAGTACCTATATACTCTTTTGCGTAATCTAGTGTTTCTGTTGGCTCGTCTATGCCGTGTTGTATAATTTTAAGAATAAAAATTGAATCAGTTTTTATTACCTCATTCTCTCATTCATGCGTACTTAAACTACGTAACGTATTGACGAATCGTGGATATTGTCCAACCTTGAACTCTTAATATTATATAATTTTACAGTAACGGTCGGTTGCAATATGCGATCTCTATCTTTTTTTACCTACTGAAAACCAAATCTTCATACCTATTTTTACTCTAAAGTAAAACCGATTTTTTTTTTTGGTTTGATCTCAATCTAAAATTGAAAATTCGATATTAAAACCTGCCTTAAAAAACATGTTACTTTTGAATATTAAAATAACGATAAAATAAAAACAATATAATGTACTTTTTGATTTTTTTTGTGTAAGTATATTGTATAGTGAAAATTAAATAAGATAAACATATTATTGATTTGGAGGGTTGATGTTTTTTTTTAGTAATAAAGACCGTTGCGTTAGTGTAATTATACAAAATGCCATATTTCTACATCTTGTTACAAAGTTTGTTACAAAGTTCGACATATATGGCAGCCATTTTACCAAGGAGTTTTTTGTGATGACCAATAAATTACATTCACTTGTGTACAATAGCCACTCTGTACCACGTATTTAATACTACTGAATTATATGATCTATGTTTAAATAACGCAAGCTAATGAATAAAAAAAAAACAGCTACATGACAGCCTAAGATCCCGCGAAAAATTGCAAATCGATTTTATTTCCCGCTCTAGGTAACAGATGCAATCAATGCAATTAATTGCACATGCAACAAAGCCGACCTTCTTACACAACCTATATTTATATCTTAGTTTTAAATTTTGCCACAAAATTCCAGTTCGTATAAATAAATTTATCTCCGAAACTATATTTAAAATATTTGCTTAATATTCATATTATGTCAATGTCGGTGATTAGTACGTTCGCCTCCTTTAGTATATTAATAGCCTTGAGAAAACTGAAACTTACGTATTGGATATACGTAATATTATATATATATATATAATATTTCTTTTTATATTGAAAATAATAATGGCAAAAATAAACGACTTTTTTCCTGTTCAATATGTACAATTTTCTACTACGCAACAGATGCGAATAACAGAAATAAATGAATAGATAACATATTTTCCAGATTTTCTTTTATGATAATGAACTTTGATGAATTTATAGTTTGTACGTAACTCTTAAAACAAATGACGCTAGTGACATAAGCCCTTACAAGTCTGTACTCTTGATAATAATAGCAATTATATTGCTTGTCCATATTATGAAGTCTTATAGCTTTTAAATATACGCATTTACAATACTTCAGTTGTCGACTGACTAGCTATTTTGCCTTGGTCAGATTGTTGTAATTAAGTTAGTATGAACATAAAAAAATACATTGGAAGATTTAGAAATTAGTTTCCAATGAAGGATATATTATATCTACACTAAAAACTCTTTGAAATTAAAATTTACCTGACATGGTGCCTGAGCGTATTGTTCGGCAAATCGGTAATGTGCTTTAGGATCGTCACTTAACATCAGTAAATATTGTGGACAAAGAGCTCGTAAATCTCTACTTAGAGAATTAAAAAATCTGCTTCGCAATGAATTAACAATTCTTAAAGAAAGCAACTAACATACTTTGTCTACCGAGAAATGAATACAATTCGGCCATCAGAATATTCATGAATAAATAGTACCAGTAACTGGTTATTTTGGACCTTTTGGAGAGTTCCGGTTTTTTAACCCTAAAATCACAATTGGTTTGAAAATATAACAGTGGACGATGCACAACTAAAATGTAATTATAGCCGTGTCTTATGTTTTAATAATGCAGGATAGTGAGAAATTGGTTGTTTTTACTGTATGGATAATAGAAAACACGCGAAATAAGTATTTAATATATTCCATATATATAAATAAGAACGAAAATGCATCAACACAATGCGTCTGAAAGGGTTGTCAGCTGTCAAGTTATTCGGCATGACAGTTGATTGTATAAATTAACTAGCTGGTGCCCGCGGCTCCGTCCGCGTTTCATATGTTCTGTGCATATGACGTTTCATTTATAGCGAATTAAAAAAACAAACCAATGAATGAATAAAAGCAAGAGTATTTTGTTTTTATTAGCGGTAAATGCCTGTCTTTTGTTTTATGGGAGCAAATAAATTAAGAAACAAACAAATTGAGAAAACATGGCAAAGGGCTCATAGAATTTAAAAAATATATAGCCTATAACCATCTAGGATTAATTCCGCGTCGAATGGTTGCGGTTTCACGCTGATCGGTCCAGTAGTTTTCGAGTTTACCTCGGACAAAAAAAAAAAACAAACTTTGCCTATATATATAGATAACATAATAGAAACTGATCAAAAACATTATTGCAGCTTATTTTCTAGTCTTTCAATTAGACTAATTCGAAGAGGTTGTTAAACTGAAATATTGAGTTTCTTATTATTATTATTATTATTATTGTTTTATAGAAATTCACTATCAAAGTTGAAGTACTGTTCAGTTTAAAAGAGTTATGTAAATTGCAAAGTTTATTTAAAAAAAAAAAACGGATAGGTTATTTATTAAAACCGTGTCAGTTGCAAAGAGTTCTGCGCGAAATCATCGGACTTCTTCCCGTGTCTAAAAATATTTCAAATGCATAAAACTATCTTGGCAACCGACCACACGAAAACTTTTCGACTGACAAGACTCTTTTTTTTAATACAAATATCACGGGATTAACTTATGATATATATATTTTTGTATGTTTTACGGTTTTTCGAGGTTTGCATATATCATAATAATCAGCGAATTCTTGTACCAGCGTGTATTTTTGATCGATTTAATTTACAAAAAAAAAAAAAAAAATACAGTTTGCAGCGTTTTTTCGTAAATTGAAATAGTTGAGAAAATAACATTGGATATTGTTTTAGGCGGCTGATAGTATTGATTGCTAACTAAAGATGCTAACTTAAAAATTGAAAAATTACAGTTTAATTTTTTAACATAAGAGTAACTTGTAGGCGTAACTTGGGAGATAACGAACAAAGTATCTGCAGCTGTGGAATCACGATAATTATTATTTTAAAAACAATCAAACATATAATTTTGTATTTTTATAATTTTTACAATGCAACGTTAAATTTCGTAATTAGTGTGTCTTCTTACATTATGAGAATAAGTAACCGATTATTATAACAATAGATTATCGCGAATAGGAAACGAATAAAACATAAATAGATACATACTTGTTATACGCTGTTTCGTTGTTTTTTTTTTTTATATTTCGTTTTTGTTTCTTCGGAATGTTTGGCTTGAATTACGCTTCGCGGAAAGAGTAGTTTGTCATTCGCAACATAGTACACCTGCTAACTCATAAGGTCGATATTCTTAAATATATTGTAGTATTTATTTCTAAAAGTAGTTATTGGCTATTCTATTTCTGAAACTAGCAAAATTCTGCGGCCTTTTGTTAAATTTTGTTACTTCGAAATGCCGTGTGTTTATTTTATTTTAAAACATTTACAAATGAAATCATCTATGCATCCTGCATGGGCACGACCCGTCTCTTTGATAATACACTTGGAAAGTTCCAAAGTGTATCGACTAATAGTAACTCATCAAAATGTATTTGCATAAATTTTCTTTACACTGATTTTAATTACAACCTACAGAAGCTTCTTGAGGTCTGTGCAAATCCCTCGTTTTTATTTCGAAGTGCAAACTTCTTTAGCGGCGTTGAGAGATTTTTTTTTTTTTGACCTAGCTAATGCTGTTGACCGGAAGGGCCTTTACAGCTTCACCGAACTTTGGGGGCGAGTGCTGAAGGCACTCAGCCGCAAAAAGGTGACTAGCTCAAGGGCTACCAAAGTGGTACGAACCTCGGCTTGGCCGTCACCTGAGTTTTCAAAACTCTCTCGCGAGTTGTATCTTAGCTATCCCTACATATTTTTTTTTATTTACATAAAAAAAAGGTTCCTTACAGGACCTATGTACCTGCGTGTTATGTGCAGGAGTGTGTATGGAGTGTTGTGCGTGTGTTGCTCAATGTATGGGCAGTGTCACTGTATCACGCTGGCGGCGACGTCAAGAGTCTCCCCAGTTGGGGAACGAGACACGTCTTGGGTCGCCGCCTGAGGGGGACTCGGAGTGTGTGCGGGAGCAAAATTAGCCGCCTGTCCTCGACGGCGGGAACGGCGGTTCCGCGAGTTGAGAGATTCTCGGTAGAGGAAAATATTATAGATTCGCTTTACCAAAACTATGACGTCAGCCGTCAAAATGCTGACTATAGCATTTTGACATACTAATGTCAAGTATAAGATGGCGGTTAAGTACTGGATGTTTTCATTATGATAAAGCATATGGAAATGTACATTATTATTGCTCGGAGCGCCAATAGATGTAAAAACCAGACCAAGTGTTATATGATAAATCTTAGGTTATGTGAATAATTTCAATTAACAAATTATGACATTTTAAACATTTAAAAATACAGTTTTACAAAGTATCGAGTTTTCTGGCGGCATTACCATGGCTACCTGGTTTTTTTCTATTTAAATACAAGATAATGCCCGCAATAGATATTCATGAAATTTCCTTCTTCCCAAGCGTTAATAAAATTGGCATTTGAGGTAGCTGACGCACACTTAATAACAGTTTGTCTAGTAGAAATAGGAAACTGCATGGCTATTACCTCTTACTTGGCAATAAAACATAAAATTAGAGCCAAACTGTCTATTAACCAAGTTTTTATTATAGCTACATACGTTATATTGAAACATATGAGGAGGTTATTAAAAACTTACTGAGTTTCGTTTGAAGACACGATCAAAAGGATATTAAATTAGCAACTGTGGACTTTATTAGTCTTAAGACTAAGTAAATATTAGTATAAAGCTCTTCGAGAGAGTTTTCTAATGGTTTGGTAATATAATATTTTCGGCTTTCGAATGTTTGATCCTTTAATCAAACGTTTATTTTTGAAAATTAAAAGAACCTAAGTGTCCTAAGACCTAAAAAAAATCCCGTCAAATCCGTCCAGCCGTTCCGGAGATTACCCGGAACAGACAGATAATTTTTTTTAAAATTGTATATTTGGTATAGATGTCGTATATACATTCATATCTATTTAGTAAAAAAAAAAAAATACACTACAAACAGACACTTCTTTTTATTTTTAGTATAGATTGGTCAAGCCGGTAAGGGTCGTTCTAGGCGAACGTATCTTCATCAGATCGAGGGCGATTTGAAAAAAGGCCGCGGGCAAAAGTACTCGTAACCGAAAAGCGTGTCTGAAAGTACTAGAAAATAAAGACGTGTATCAGGATCATAGCAAGTGGAAGGATGTAGTCTCTACCTACCCTTATGGGAGAGAGGCGTGACGATATATATATTTATGACAACTGGAATTAATTAGGAAGTTTTTTGTTTTAATTAGACGTGTAGCGAGCGGGTCCAGTCAACTTTGTGAACCACTGGTCTACATCGATCTTACTCATACAATTGCCGCGTGGATATCACGCGAAATGTAAAATAAATATTATTTTAAATATATATATTAGTAGATTAAATAATAAATATAGTCTACATAAGTAACGTCGATTGACGCAAGTCGAACTGGATTAGTGTGGATACACCAGTCTGCTGTCAGATGGCATAATATGTGTTTATTTGTTTATACAGTTGCGGAGGCAAAACTTGTCGAAAATCTATTCGGTTTATCTCACTTCGCGGTAATAAAACACTGCAATTTACCGACCGCAATGATAGAAACTTTTTTTTTTATGTCATTAAATTCACGAACGGTTCACAATAGTCATAGTGTCATGTCGATAACGGATATATGTTTAATCTTGTATTGATACTTCAACGTATTTAGTAAAACGGCGGCCAGCTTGTTAGAACTTAGGGAGTTTTTGTGACAGCACAGAATTAACTTTTCAAGTTATTATTTTCAATACTTACAATAACCAACATTATATCACTTCCAAAATTACTATCTAAATAATATATATATAAATAATTAAAGACGCGAACCACTCTTGGGGTCCGCTCATGTATCACGTAAGCATCAATGGAGGGCAGTTTTTGATGAGAAGACGACGAGGGCGGGGGGAGATCTCAATGGAAGGATTACCTAAGCAATATTTACGTATTAATCTTCGTTTTCTGGTCAAAATTATGCTAATTGTTACGTAATGATTTGCTTACATGATAAAATGAGAGAGGGAAAGGTCAAAAATCACCAATCACCTTTGCTTACGTAGTTCATAAACTGATCCTAATATTCAATTTCACTTGGGAAGCCATTGTGAGTTTTGTATATTGAAAATATTATGAACACTGGTTTGAAATGTCTGATTATATGCATTCGATGTTGTTGATTCTTGTACCTTAAAATACGTCACAATTTGTGTCTTATCTACATGTACTCTGTGATGAAATATCTATCATCAGCGCCCGCTCTAGCAGTTATGGCGGCCCGAACAAAAAAGACAAATTGCCGCCCCTTATTTTTTTTAAGTAACGGTAGATATTTTTTACAACCGAACGGCCGCTGTGGCATCCCCAAGTTTTGGCGCCCCGGGCGAATACCCGGCTTTCAAGCCTAGAGCGGGCACTGCTATCATTCGTATGTTTTAATCTGACTCATAATTGTATATATAAGTATATCTATTTGTGATAAGTAACTCTTATCATCAATTGGTTTGTATTTGTGTTATCAATCCTTGTTATAATAATTTACAAATCAGATAAATATTTTGATTTATCTAATATCTTATAAGCTGATCTAAGGAATAATCGCTCGTTTATTATAGTATTAAGATTTATTTATCTGTATATATAAAAAATTGATGTCGGTGTGTATATGATCTCTAAGCTCCAACACCGTTTGAGCGATTGTCATGAAAACTGGCATCTATAAACATACTAGCTGGTGCCCGCGGCTCCGCCCGCGTTTCATATGTTCTGTGCATATGACGTTTCATTTATAGCTAATTTAAAACAAAAACAAATGAATGAATAAAAGTAAAATGTACAATAGAATTTGAAAAACATACATCCTATAACCATCTACGATTAATTCCGCGTCGAATGGTTGTGGTTTCATGCCTATCGGTCCAGTAGTTTTCGAGTTTACCTCGGACAAAGAAAATAAACTTTGCTTATATATATATATATATATATATATATATATATATATATATATATATATATATATATATATATATATATATATATATATATATATATATATATATATATATAATTTCACGGAAAAGGTTTTTATGATGTCTCTTTTGTTGTAATCAACAACCAGATGACGCTGCATTACTTCAATTTTTTATTATATACATGTATTGTGAATTCCAAAAAGATACTTTAAATAAATTACCTACTAAATTTTTTCGAGATATAAATATAATACCTAATCTAAAAAAAAATACTGTGTGTTTCTTTCGTTTCATTTTTTCTTCTTCTTAGATAATGCAAATCTGTGTACACACAATTTGTAACGGTGTCATGTGGGTAAAATGTATATTCAATCGTGTATGAGCGTTATCAAGCTCTGGCAAAACGGTGGCCCATCTTGCTCGAACTTTTCATTTCCATTGAGTTTTCTGGGCATCTCAGAATAAATGTTACGCGTTATTTTTTATAAGAAACTTAACTTGCATGCAATAACTGAACTATATCCCACAAAATACCTCCATTTTTAATGAATTAAAGAAAATAACTGCTAGATGACAGACTGAGATCCCGCCAAAAACTCCATTCATTCCATTTATTACTTTATAGTACCAAAAGGTAAAGGTATTAAGACCATGCAGCCAAGTCTGATGTATGGAACACTTGAAACAACGCTCTAACGAAACGGCGGCTCTTTGTTAAATATTTCCTTCCAAGGGAGTGGTTGGAAGGAACATATACATACGTTTCCTTTATTTTCAATACAGTTCACTTGTGTACATTCACCAGCACTGTATCGAAACACTTTTAATTAATACTATTTTATTAATGTTTTTTTTCTTCTTTCGCAGGTGGTTTGGGTACTCGACACTGGGTGACGTTCATGCTGTTCCTCGGAATGGCGAACGCATATATCATGAGAACGAATATGTCGGTGGCTATAGTCGCTATGGTCAATCACACGGCTTTGCCCGTCGTCGCTGAAGCCATGGACACCGAATGCGGTGACGTTGGCAACAAATCCAGCGTGAGTTTTTTTCAAATATATTTATAGCGTTATAGACCATAATATTGCCTGATGTTAAAGATCGATGTGGTTTACAGCTAGTGGTATCTACGAATCTCAAACTTGAGAGTGGTAGGTAACCCAAGCAGACATTATTACAAAATGACCTAGCACTATGCTATTGTTTCCTCACGAGGTTTTCCTTTATCGAAAGCTGAGGTTCATTATATAAGAGCCTAGGTTCTCAACGTCAAAACGTACGGACATGGAGTTGGTGAATATATTATATAATACGGTGAAAAAATATTTACTCATTAAGCAGGGTGGAAACAGGGGAATGCGTTGGTATAGAATAAACGCCGCCCGCATATCCTCTTAAATACGTACTTTATAAAAACCTTGTATCTTCCACTTTTTTAAAATACTATATTTTTCTATTAAGGTACATATAGAAAAATATTAAGTTTAAAAAAAAAACTGGCAACACTACATAATTAATGGTACAAATAATTAAGTAACACTGCCTATTTGTAAAGTTCCAGCGGTGATAAGGACTCTTTCAAAAGGCAATCCATAGGCTTAATCAATACGCTAGTCCACAATTTACTCACGAATTCGAACTCTGATAAGTTACTTAAGTGTTTTTATTTGGTTTCAGTCAGCCGCTAGCCAGGACGGCTCTTTTATTTGGAGTTCGACGTTGCAAGGTTACATTCTTTCTTCGTTTTTCTACGGATATGTCATCACCCAAATTCCTTTTGGAATTCTCTCGAAAAGGTTTGTTATTCTATTCCACTGTATTTATAAATTTTATCTTACAAAATTAAGATACATTTACGATGTACTCTGTGAAGTGTACAATCATATTTTGTTGACAATTTTTTTTTATTAATTATTTCTTTCACACCACGTCACTTACAAGTAAATATAGAATAATAATCGTTAGTGTTACCACCTTTATTTAATTCTCACTCTGTATATGTCAAATTACAAAAATAACGGAAAGTCGGAAAGGTCAAATTAAATATTTTATTAATAAAGAGTATTAGGACAAATCCTAGTTAATTGAAGGCAATTATTATTTGAAAACAAAATACATATATTCTTGTATTTAATTGTAGCTATAAGCAGCCTTGAAGAGATCAAAGACTAATTTAAAAATATATCGTTATTTTTATAGTTACTTGGGTTGATTTCATTATGATTGCAACACAATCATTAGAAAAATTATTTGATTAAAATCATAATGATATATGTATAATTTTTTTATTGTTTTTTTTTTTTTAATTTAGATTCGGGGCACGTCTTTTCCTCGGTGTCGGCATGTTGATCAATTCGGTTTTCGGTCTTCTCGTGCCCATTGCAGCGGAGTCGGGTTACGAATGGTTGATTCTAGTTAGATTCATACAAGGCTTGGGTGAGGTAAGTCTATATTCATTGCTGACCCTAATAAAAGCGCATCAAAAAACTTGTTCATCTTCTAGAATAGCGTGAGACTTGCAGCGATTTCATTGTTTCTAAAATAAACATTTGTTTCCATCTAGTAAGGCAACGTCTGCTTTAATAATTAAAATAACAAGATGATTTGTTGGCCGAAATCGGGAGACGTTACATAACCTCACTTTAAATTATTTTGGCAATTTGGGAAACTTCACTAGTGTTTATGGTTTTACCACTTAATGCTGATTTTCAGCTTGCTCCCAGTCTCTATATATTTTTTAATGTCTTATTAATCGGCCCAGCTGCTCGGCCCGTCATATTCGGTACGCTAGGGCACCCAAAATAATTTTCAAATAAAATTTAAAATAAAAAGATCCTTTTCCTTACTCTATTCAAATGTTTTTTATAACCAGAGTTATCTCGTAATACTGACTTTATAATCGGAGAATACGGCTATTGGCCTGTTTGTTACATCTTTCGGCTGTTCTAGCCCTCTACGTGCCATCCTCCATCTTACCACTTACGAATGTCCCACAAATTGACATTTAAACAATGAAATTGTAATGATACGCTCTTAGTAATTGTGTATTTCTTGCCTTTGTTCATTAATGTTGCAACTAATAAATATCATGCCGGGGAAGTATATCTATAAATATATGGCAATACCGTAAATTAAATTTGAGATCAGACCTACTTTGCCACATTAGATTTTCTAGCACATATATAATAAGAGATTTGCTCAAATTTATTTCATGAATACTAAATTGTTTATGCAATTTATCCAATGAAGAAATTTTCAGTTGACCATCAGTTAAACTATAAGTTTTAGGCGATATATTAAGAAATGTAATATCTTAACAGGGACCTATAGTGCCGTGCACTCATGCCATGTTGGCGAAATGGATACCACCAAACGAGAGAAGTCGAATGGGTGCCGCTGTATATGCCGGTAAGATTATATTCGATGTTAAGATTAAATATAGTTTTACACTAGCCGTGTGCCCGCGGCTGCGCCCGCGTTTCCTATGATCTTCACTGTGTTTTAATTTATTTTTATAGGTAACCCTAATTATTTTCCTAAAAATACGTTAGTATTAAAAAAAGGAAATACATTTCTCATAAATTGAAGCACTTGCCCGTAAAACTGCATTGAATCGGATTTTATTAATTTTTTATGAGGTTTTTATTTTTTTACGCGGAACCCTAATTAATTTCCAAAACTAAAAGTACTCTAGGTTACCTAGAGTAACTTCAGTTATCTACCAAAAAAAGTCAAAATCCGTCCAACCGTTACGAAGATTACCCGGATCAAACAGACAAACAGATAGATCGACAGACAAACAGACAAAAACTTAAAAAATTGTTGCCTGGGGCCCTTCAAGTGTAATGTAAGCAAAATTACACTCCCACTCTTTTCCCTTGTTAGCAATAGTAAGCAAATAACCCCCCACCCCCTATGGATGCTTACGTAAGATTGGAACGTCCCCTTGGCAACGGGGAGTCAAGGTCACGGTTGCTTTTCGGTCAAGACTACGCGGGTTCAACGAAAAAAAATACACGTGATATGTCACTGCACTTTCCTGCCCTGCTCTCTTGTAATATTTTCCGAATCCGTACCTTGTTTCGATCATTACGTAATTGATTGACAATAACATAAACATAACATAAGCTCACGCCTGTTACCCCCGAAGGGTTAGGTAGAGGTGAAATATCGAACTACACCACTCGCATTCCTCCGAGCTTAGTTCCGTCCCAGATGTGACAGGGGGCGAGGCTGTCGCCATATCGGGCACAACTTCCAAACTCCGGGATGATACTGAGTAGAAAAACCCGATACCACTTGACCCGACCCGGGGATCGAACCCGAGACCTCAGAACGGCAGTCGCACCGTAATGCAACTGCGCCACCGAGGCCCTTACTAATTAAATTTTAGCGAAGATTCCCAGACTTAAGTACTAAATTAAGCAAGTGGTTAACATTAATATCGCAATTTTTTAAGTTTTCGCGTTCCATATTTAAAATCAGTTAATTTTAGCGGGTTTTTACGCGTTACTTTTGGTTTTTTTCTTCCTATCCCGACGTTTCGGCTGGGTTTCAGTCAGCCCGTGACCACGGTTGGTGAAACCCAGCCGAAACGTCGGGATAGGAAGAAAAAACCAAAGGTAACGCGTAAAAACCCGTTAAAATTAACTGATTTTAATTAATATCGCAGTATTCAAGGCCGACGTTTTGTCCACCAGGTGCACAATTCGGCACCGTGATATCCATGCCCCTCTCGGGTCTGTTGTCCGCTTACGGTTTCGCCGGTGGTTGGCCCTCGATATTCTACGTGTTCGGTCTGATCGGTACCGTCTGGTGTCTCGCTTTTCTGTTCTTCGTCTCCGAAGACCCTGAGCAATGCCCCACGATCAAGGAGGCCGAGAAGAAGTACATACTAAGCTCGTTGTGGGGCGCTGCCGGTTCTAGCGTGAGTATTACGTTCATTTAACACGCACAGTTGCAAAGCTCCTAAAGGCCCTCAAGCTTATGAGGGCCCTGATCACCTTGCGCCCCTGAAAATCTCACCCACTTTAAGATAATCATATATTAGGCTGCAACAAAACTATAGTGTAATGGCAACTCAGTTGAACTTAAAGTGAAGTCCCTATAAAGTCTTTGTGTTGTTTGTATAGTGTTGCCGAATTTATTTATTGAACAGTTTATAATATTTTCATTTTTCTACAAACAAATGTTTGCAAAAAAAAAGAAAGAAAAATTGATACCTCTTTATAAATTATTATTTTCAATTAAATAGGGTCAAATATATAATCATTTTATAAGTGTATTCCTTTTATAATTCTAAAGGGCCTAAGTGTTTAATAATGTAAGGTGATTAATTTGCGCGATTTGTAATAAATAGTCTTTGTTTTATTTTCCAAATTTAAATAATGAAAAAAAATATTAGAAAAATAGTATAAAATATTTAGTTAGATAGAGATATGTTTGTTTTGCAGTCGCCTCCGATCCCGTGGAGCAAGATCTTGCTGTCAATGCCGTTCTGGGCCATCATGTTGGCCCACATGGGACAGAACTATGGTTACGAGACCCTCATGACTGAACTCCCGACTTTCATGCGTCAAGTTTTACATTTCTCCATCAAGGATGTGAGTGTTTTTTCTATTTCTTGTTCATGCATATACTATTTGAGTTGAAAATTTAAATCTGTCTTAGTAAATAATCATAAATTATATTTATTCAAACATAAAAGCGCAATGTTAGTTCAAAGAAAAATAACGTAAACGTTTCGGTCCTTCGAGCCATGGTTTTAAGTAAATACAATTTTAATGTAATCATAAGTCAATTGTTTTCATTATCTAAACCTTAAACTTAACTTAAGCATAAATTATCATGCGTCTTAGTCAAATTACGATTTAATAAAATGACATCATTAATAAAAAAATATTTCACTAAAACTTTCCAATTAAATTCTTCATGTGTTATATGTTAGTGTTATTACATCATACTAACATTATATTTTGCTCGTATGTAAACGTCGAATTTTTTTTAAATGTTACCAAAAATTATAAAACATGGACAGAGAAGTGACGTAGTTTTTAAAGTTTAAAAATCACTACTACATTAAAATCATTTAAAAGAATTATTTAATATATTTAAAAAAAAAAACTGTCAAAAGATCTCTTGTTCGGACTCAAGTCACGATATAATGAAAACAAACTCGAATATAATAATGGTCTCCATTATATTATTATAGGTAGTAAGTAGTCTATTTATAGCGGTCCGAAATCTCGTGAAATCATTTCGTTCGTATTAATCATAAACGGCGTGCGCTGCCGAGGAGAGGTCGTCCCGGAGGTCAAACGGGGTCAATTGATCAATTGCCTCATATCATGACCCTGTTTCACTGTTCTTTCATATTGACACGCCTCTATTTTTTTTTTTCGCCATTCGTTTTTTAATAAAGGAGTCGTTGGGAATTCTAAAATGCCCTATTATTTTACGAAATATAATTTTATTACTTTTTTCTTTTCATTTTACTTTTGCCGCAATTACTGCATTTTATCTTGTTTATAAGCAGCATATCACTTACAATTATTAATTCGAACAAAAAATATTCACATATAGTCGTTAAAATTCATTTAATTTGCAACTTTTGTTATATATTAAATTATCCATTATTTTAATATAACAAATTATACACTAGAATATGACCAAAGAATAAGTGTATAATTACCTACAAATGGTTTAATACGGACAAATAGACGAATTGAAAAATCATTGCCTTTTATAAAGACTACATGTTGAGAAGCAACTTACTTATTTCTAATTCTAAATTATAGTTTTAACTTATTTATTTTAAACAATTAACATGGAATCTTCACAATAGTATATTGGAACAATAATTATATATGACCGGTGAATTCATGAACATATATTTTTAGTTTTTAATTTGGCAACTGCCCTAAATAAGTGTATTGTATTTTTCTTACTCTAGTAATACTGGTTTCCTTTTCCTTTTTATCTTTTGTTTTATATACGACACAATATGTCTTCTGTTACAATTCTGTATTTAAAATAGAAATTTAAAATTTATTTCTAATATAAAGCTGTGTATTACTATATAATATACAACCGGGTTCAGACAGGGTCAATAAACGATTCCATTGGCACTAATGGAATATGAAGTGCGCTTTTGAGATTCATGAGTCAAATTAAAATAGACAGGCATGTTACATCGTTTAGAAGATTGAGTTTTCTTAATGCAAAACTTGTTATTGTTACATTTCCTGTCTAAATAAATTAAAAACTAAAACAAACGCTTTAACAGCTTAACGAATTAAAAAGCAGAAAATTATTTTCAGTAGCAAACAGCATCAAAATTACACTTAATAAATTCAATTGGAAAAAAAGGTTTAGTAATAATATCACTAAAATCCTATATGGATACTGGTGAGGTCAATAGGACACAATTATTATTAAATTATTGTATTTTCATCAGACATACATCCTTCGCTATTTAAAAAAAAACACATAAACATAAGCTCACGCCTGTTATCACCGAAAGGTTAGGCAGAGGTGAAATAGCGATCTACACCACCCACATTCCGCCGAGCTTAGTTCCGTCCCAGATGTGACAGGGGGCGAGCCTGTCGCCATATCGGGCACAAATTCCAAACTCCGGGATGATACTGAGTAGAAAAACGCAATATCACTTTACCCGACCCGGGGATCGAACCCGAGATCTCAGAACGACAGTCGTACTGTAATACAACTGCGCCACCGAGGCAGTTATATTTTAAAGTGAGACAGTAATATATAGATTTAGCTAATATTAATAAAGTATGTAAAAAATCCTCTGCGTTTTTATTATAATGATTTTTTTTTTAATTACAGAACGGCTTCGTTTCCGCTTTGCCCTATCTGTGCATGTGGCTTTTCTCAATGTTCATCTCAGTTGTCGCGGATTGGATGCTGTCCAGCGGTAGATTCAACCATACGCAAGTCAGGAAAATAATCAACAGCATCGGTCAGTAGATAATAATTACTGTCCTTTTTTTTAAAATTTGTTGTTTTTTTTTTCAACGCTAGAATTGACAAAGTATATTGTAGTTGGTGCATGAGAGGTTTTAATTTAGTCCTTAAGAGTAACGATCTAGAAGGGAGCGGCCTTTATTAATGTTGGAAAATCGTTATAGATTCTTTCTTCTGGGGGTAATAGAAAACAGCTTTTTTTTTTTTCTTTTTTTTTTATTTAGGTTCACAAACCAGACAGCATGCCGAATAAAGTACAATATATAGAGTAATTTTACAAACATTACGTATGGCACCTGCCTTCAAAAAGTGAACACAGCTTGCATAGGATAAATAACATTACCGTACATTACAATCTATGTTCATATATACGATCTTAGTTTTAACTTCGCTAATGGTAAAGAACAGAAGCTTGGAGTGTTCCAGCTGGATTGCCAACTTTATTTGTCAAAAAAAAAATTCAATATAAGATGTTTCATAAATGTATTTTATGGATCACAGTTAATATTGAAAATTGGCAAACTTTATTTTATGCGAAATCGTGAGTACGGTCGTCAGTCATACATATGACTTTGAAATTAGCGCAATGAGATTTGGGTCCTTCTGGACCATGAAACCCTTAATTCAGTTATGCAAAAATTAAAGCCTTACGCTCCTTGTTCCGTCCATTCGTTTAAGGCGGTAGAATGTTATACCACTTGTTTGTTGACGATTGGAAAGGTCGATGACCCTCGTAAATATTGGCGCCCAACAACGACCGACCCGGGATAACTACGTAGTAATAAATATTCGTTAAATAGGCCATGCGAACGGACTTTTATTCTAAAGTCCAACCTTGTATCAACACTAGACAACCTCCACCCTTCTAGGACTCTCCATGGAAATTTCGTGGCACATTGGAATAAATGTTCTATGCTATTATATTAAATACACTTGTGCACAATAACCAAAGTACATTACGCAAAACACCACCAGAATTACACAATATAGAGTCGGAGAATTCAAGTTATTGAATTAAAAATAAAAGCTTCTACATGATAGAATGAGGTGCCGTCAAAACCTCCAGGATAGCTTTGTTTAAGAACTTTGGTAATTTAAGTCGGTCGCAACAGTTATGCAACCACCGCACCTTCAGACTCCAGGACTATTTGTAATAATAAGATTACATTTCCCCAGAATATTAGATTTTGCAAGAGTCAGATCATTAAATGTTAAAAAAGCGTAGAGGAAAAAATATCGCTTTTTAAATGCAGCTTACGGAATATGTCCACAGAAATATACATTCAATATGGTAGTTGTAGAAAAAACAGCCAATTATAATCCAATAGTTTCGTTGGCGTAGTTGTATTACGGTGCGACTGCCGTTCTGAGGTCTCGGGTTCGATCCCGGGTCGGGTCAAGTGGTGATGGGTTTTTCTACTCAGTATCATCCCGGAGTTTGGAATTTGTGCCCGATATGGCGACAGGCTCGCCCCCTGTCACATCTGGGACGGAACTAAGCTCGGCGGAATGTGAGTGGTGTAGTTCGCTACACCACCTCTGCCTAACCCTACGGGGATAACAGGCGTGAGCTTATGTTATGTTATGTTCAAGTTACTATACCATTCAGCCGAAATCTCCCCCAATAAGGGGGGATTGCCATAATCACCACGCTTGGCAGGTAGGTTGGCGATCGCAGTCAGGTGTATGTGGTACTCAGAGCATACTGGTGCATTTTCCCTTAGTCGCCATTTACGACATCCACGGATAGATATGGGGTGGTATTTTTATTAAAAGGCAGCACACGGTTCAAGTGATTTAAAGTTAACAAATTGTTCAGGTCAATATGGCCCAGCGGTGGGACTGTTCGTAGCAGCGAACACGGGATGCAATCCGGCGGCGACGGTCGCCATCCTTGCGATAGGTGTCGGCCTCAACGGTGGTATCTACTCCGGATTCAAGGTTAGGAATTCTTACGGTCCTTAATTTTACGATATCAATTATTATAGGAACAGCAAAAGGGTTTTCAACCAATTAGTTTAATGAAGGATACGCAATGAAGCGATAATGGTGCAGTGGGTAGCGCGGCCGGGTTCCGCGTCAACCGACGCGGGTTCGATACCCACCTATCCGACTCTAAAATCGGACCTGAGCTTTCGGTGAAGGAAAACATCGCGAGGAAACCCATAGCATGGTGGTAGGACACTTTCTAGGGTAGCTACCACCCTCAAATTTGAAAACCTGTCGCCAAACACCAATAGGTGTGCTCCGGCAGCGTCACTCGAGAACCAGTATCTCTAGGCTTAATGTGTTTACCATCTTGGATCACATAGTCACTTAACATCAGGTGATAGTTCACTTGTAGCGTTATCAAATGGAACACCAGAGGATGATGTAAATAAAATATCAACAATATCCCTATGATTTTAAAAATATATAGACAGGTATTAATTTTGTTTAATAATTAAGTAAGTAATTAATTAATAATAACAAAATAATTTAACATGTAGATATAAAAAATTTAATAGAAGTAGATTTAAGCTCACATATGCGAAAGAAGATTACTAACTGCATAGCTGCTTGAATTGCTATTATAGGCAATTTTTTTTCCGACGCAAGTCGAATCTCCAATATTAAAATATTTTTAATTTCAATAATTAAAAAATAAAAAAAAAAAAATTAAAAAGACCCCCCAAACATGTACACGTCATATTACTGACAAATCACTTTAGAAATAGACAACTTGTCAATTGTTTAAATGAATTAATAACCTAGTCTTGCCTAAAACACCTTTTTTTTTTGACGGGGGGAAATGCATTTACGCACTACCTTGCCTAAAACACCTAAACAACTACATCAATAATCGGAAAGGTATTCAAAGTAATTTTGCAATATGCATGGAAATTCCCTTAAATTTGACCTCCTCGAAGCAATTGACCGCGACCGTGCCAGATGCATAGGCGGGTCCTTTAGCATGAAATAAAATCAAAAACTTGGAGCTTTACAAAGATGTGTAACCGTTAAAAAAAACTGTATTCAGTTTTTGGTATATTGCCTAAATTGGCAACTGTTTTAAATTTAGGTGAACCACTTGGACATATCGCCACGTTTCGCCGGCATACTGATGTCGTTTACGAACTGTCTGGCGAACCTCACGGGCCTGCTCGCGCCCATCGTCGCCGGATACATCATCGAGGGCAGGGTGCGTAGCCTAGATCATAACAGTACCTAACAATCGCTTTAGTTATATGATGATATCTTAACTTTGCCCTCCCAATACATCTTCGATAACTTTAATGCATATTCGTAAACATTTAGACAAGCTAGATCTAGTGAATGATCGTCATATAATTTTAATATTAGAAGTAAAGACAAGTTGTCCGGAACCACGCTTTAGGTTAAGTAAGTGTAATAAAAGCTTTATAGGTAATAGTATTCGGTTTTACAATAAGATCCCAAGTAACATTACCGATTTACCTGACAATAAGTTCAAGTATTATGTCGAGCGAGTTTTAATCTCAAAAGGTTATTACAGGGTGGATCATTACGTGAACGATAGTGATGTCTGGAATTAACCCACACCTCTGTGCGCACCCGCTAACATTATTAAGACTATGATTTGTATAGTTTTTATATGACAAAAAAAATGATATATATTATATTTATTAAAAAAAGAACCAGATCGAGTTTCTTGCTTGCGCTCTTCTCGACTGGGTTGTTTTCCGAACCGGTGGTAGTGTTTTAGACGTTCATAAGCGCCTTCTTAGGGCCTAAATTGAATAAATATATTTTGATTTTGAGTTATTTCATATATTACGAGTTTTGAAGATTGGCTTCTAAAGAGGAAATCCAAGGACGCGGGTTCGAGCCCAAATAATCAACTGCTAGAAACCATAGCATGGTGGTAGGACGTTTTCTAACAATGCCCGTCTGGGTAGCTACCACCTTAGAAAACATGTCGCCAAATACCAATAGGTGTGTTCCGGCAGCATCACTTGAGAACCAGTACCTTTAGACTTAGTGTGTTTACCATCCTAGACCACATCGTCACTTAACATCAGATGAGATTGTGGTCAAATCACTGATCCTAAACAGTGTAAAAAAAAACCTATTATTTTGTATTGACATCTCTGTCTGTGTGCTATCTCAAAAGATAACCACTTTATCAAAACAAAGTAAACATTTTATTCTATCATCAGCCAATCTAGATGGATCTGCAGTTACCTTTTATTTCATCTACCCATTTTATTAGTCTTTTCTGCCGCGTTTTCATGTTATTTATATGTCGATTACCCATAAAAATGAGACAATAGGAAAAGAATGTAAAACTGGCGTAAACGCCAAGTTAGTGCTCAAGGGGTTAACCAGTAAATGAAATTTTTTGACTATTTTTTCCTCTCTTATTTTGTTTTCAGTCTATTTCAACTTTGTAATGGTCACTATTGTGTTTTATTTTTCTAATTTTATATTATTTTCTTGTGTTTCTTTGTAATTTATTATTCTATCTGTCAGTATTTCCCCCTATTATACCAATAATCACCTAATCAGTTCTATATTTACCTATATTAGAAACAATAATCTAGGTACACAATGATATCTATTATCTTCATTTTTGCTAAACAACTAAAATCGATTTGACCTTTATTAATCAGCGCTAAAGTTTTTTTTTTGCATATCTTTGTATTTATTTTTTGGTCGAGCGATGATAAATCGATTTGTCACAAAAAGATTTAGAATAATTACTTATTATAAAATAGGTCACTAAGTTATAACTAGTATTGTCCTGGTAGTCTTAATTCGATCACAATTATTATTGAAAATTTGAAGACAAATAAGCTTAATAACATAGAGTAAGTTCCGCAATTTTTAAATTATAAGCTGAATAAAAAAAAAAAAAATATGTTTTCTGAGTAAACTAGCTTACACTGCCATCTGTTAGACACGTGTGGAGCTCACAACCTTTTATCATATATTTTAATTAGGACCAAAATCACAGCATGCAAAATTTCAATTTCGATCGATTGAATAGTTTCGAAGTTTATCACGAACAAATATCGTTACACTATTTATTATTATTACTATTTTAATTTACAGCCAACACAAGCACAATGGAGGAAAGTATTCTACATCGCTGGTGGTATTTACATATTCTGCGCGACATTCTATAACATCTTCGGTTCAGGCCGCAGACAGGAATGGGACAATCCGGCCGATGATGAAGCGAATGCGAAAAAAGCCGCCGCCAAGAAAGCCGACAAACAGGAGAGGAAAGCCGCGAGAAATAGAAAGAAACGAAGCCGAAACAGCGCAGTAAACAATAAAAAGCTGATATACACATGAACACTGATCGAATAAAACTATACTATAAACATTTGTTATTTTACAAACGAACGACCTGAGTAATAAAACAAACAAACAAAAGAAAAAAAATATTATAACAATGTGTTATTAGATACATTTCGCGCGCGTAATGAAAACAAACAAAATGGCGGCGGTTTTTTTTCATCGGTAGCGTTCAATCGTTTACGAGTTTTATAAAAGATTTCTATGTGAGGAACGTAATTTACTTTGATATTTCAATTAAATTTCTTTATATTTAATTAATTGATTGATTGCATGCATTCTAATTGAATAGAAAAACGTGAAAATTTATTTTTTGCATTTATCGTTTACCAACTACTTATATGATATTAGTGACGCACATCAATAGGGCTGTGATAATAATATTGTGTGGTGAAACACACAATAATGAAACTCGAAAACGATCAGCTTTTTAATACAACATTGTTTATTTATTAATTTTATTTTTAATTACCATACAAGTATTGTTTATAATTATTGATATAGATTGATGCATATTAGGGATGTGTGAAAGGTAAGTAATGTTGTTATCGGGGTCCAACTATAAAAGTCCTATGAAACCTAATGTTACCGTCCTCTAGCCAGTGACTAAATTTTTGTTCATTTTTTATATAATATATATATATAAATGTCGAAACTAAACATTATTATTACATTTTTAAATTAACAGTGCCATGAAAATTCAATATTATTCATTAAATAAATTGCAGACGCTCGAATATATATATATTGTATTATTACGGACCATCAAATTGATTTACTGATTCATTATTTTTTTTGTTTGTAGTTTTTAAAATCGTTAACGATTTCAGTATTAAAAGGGTATAAAAGGAAAAACGAACCAAGTTCTTTTATTATTTATATTGACTCGAATTCCATTTGGTATGTCTTCTTTGAGTTAGTGCCAAAACGGTAATGTTGTGTTGTGAATAATTATGATTTTTTTTTTTTAAAGCAGTCTTTGTTCGCTATGAGCGAGTGTTGTTGCATTGATTATTATTGCTTCATAAGAGATTAGTATATACCCGTATAAGATTTAACGTAATTTTTATATATTTGTTATGTATATGCGTGTGACTTCAATAAAAGTGTAACGCCCAAGAGTTAATGTGATCATTCTGCTGTAAATTTATTAATATAAAATTATATTTCGGAAAACTGTAGTTAAAAAAAAGGAAATAAATTAAAATTATTGTATTCCAACGAACAAATTGTCGGAAATTTGAAGAGAGATTATAATAGAAGGTGGCAAAGTCTTGTTATTTTTTTTTATCTTGTCTATGGTTTACAGTAGGATTTCAGATATGTATTACACGATTTTAAAATAAAATAAAAAATATATATGTTGATAATTTTATACACAGATTTATATTACACTTATTATAACTTTATCCGTCTGTGACATGTTATTATTGTGCCTTGTGATGTCGGTGATAATTTACGCGTTTTAAATAATTCCACAGTGTCTTGAAACACGGAGACGCTGCATACGCGATGCTATTTGATTAAAATAATAATTATTAAATTGTTTTTTGTGTAGTCTTATAGGTATTTTAAATGTCTAAGAAATACAAAAATAATTTTTGCAACATTTTGTTGTTTCATTTATCCTTCCCCTATACTCATTGTAGGTACTGCAAAATGACTGCATTCATCAAAATTGCACTTACACTTAGCTAAGTACGTCGTTTTTAATATTTATTTCATTTTCAGAGAAAATGTTTTTTTTTTTTTATTAAATTGAATTATAAACTATCCAAAAATTAACAGTCTGAACTTGAAGCAATTAGAACATTGTTCGTCAAATTGCGGCTCGCGGCGTCGTAGCAAAACAAATTCAGTAGACAATGACTCAAAACCGATTTAAATACTATGAAATTAACTAAATAGAAGCACGGAGGAAGTAATATACATAAGTAGAGTGTATAGTGGGTTACGAGAGAATGGTCGACGACTAACAGCTGCCCGACCCGCACTTCCCTTTTTTTTCCGTACCTCCCTGCTTTTGGGTTATAATGAAGATTAATAAGACCAGGTCCTAACAAGATTATCAGAATAAATGATGAAATAATTATTTGCATTTGAACTTTTTATTTTTTACACGATATACACACAAACCTAGGTACTGGTTCCCAATGGGGGGCAGGAAGTATATCCTGCCCCCCGGACTGTCGACCTGACGGTCGTGCCTCCTTCTGAGGCGGGCTAAGAGGTGGAGGGGAAGTATTCTCCTCCATCCCTACCGGGCCATTGCACGGACGAGGCCTGGTGGGTTCGCTGCAGGGGGCGACGCGGTGCTTGCGAAAGCCACCCCGTGTCGCCCCCATCCCAAGTGCAGCGGACGGCCCCGGGGGTTTTAGTCGGTATTTCCGGGCGAGTCCCACACTGGCACGGAGTTCGTCCCTCCGTGCCCCCTTACCCATTGCATTGGGGGACTTCGGTTTCACTAATGCAATGGGTTAGTGTAATGCGTAAACGCATTTCCCCCCGTCAAAAAAACTTGGGTACTGGTTCCCAAGTGATGCTGCCGGAACATACCTCCAAATACCAATTATTTGGGAACAGATTTTCAAACTTGAGGGTGGTGGGATGCTACCCAGGCGGTCATGTCCTACCACCATGCTATGGTTTCCTCACGTTTTCCTTCAGCGAAAGCTCAGGCCGATTTTAGAGTTGGATATATGGGAACGAAACCGCTTCGACCGACGCGGAATCCGGCATCACTACCCATTGCGCAATCATCGCTTCAAATCATCAGTTAACATAGCAACTATCACTAAAAATAACTCAAGTAAATATGACTTCGTTATTGTTTCTGTAAAAATGATTTATTGCCAATAATAAAAACAATATAGGTTATAATTTTATGTCTTCACTTCACTGTAATGTTGTAATGTGAACATGCCAGTGCCGCTACGACAAGGCTGACCGATCATCAAACAACTGGATGCCGATCTCAGATGGTCCTTCTTCGAGTTCAATACAGCGTCCCTTAGAAATATCAAAATATCAACGATGACTCGAAAGACATTTGCTGTAGTGGTGACGATGAAGCTTCCATACCCTTCCGGCTCATCGGTTCAAATATACCATTGTAAGTCATGTAATCTGCTACTAGAGACAGATGCCTAGGGTCAACCGTAATTCCATAGACGTTGAATACATTTTGAATTTCTTTTATAATAACTTTATTCGCTGCTTCTATGCCATAAGTGTTCGCTATCGCGTGTATGTCGTTACTGTACAGTTTATTCAAGTCCAATAGATGGTTATACTTGAACATCTGTAAGATGTTGATGCCTTCAGTTTTAAGATACAGTATGTCTCTCTCCTTGTTGGTGATTGCTCGTTTAATATGTTTTACTTCGTGTATAACAGACTTGCCGGCGGTTTCGCGCAGGGCCTGCGACAAATCCACCCTGAGAAAAGAAATTGGAAACAACACGGTCAGCTCGCACCACTGATGCGATTTCGTATCGAAGTTGTAATTCGTTGCGTGTTTCAAAACTGTCCACTACATCTGACATGATTTTACTAGAATCAGGATCTATATCTTTTGCTGAAACTTCAGCTATATCGTCGTTGTCTTTTGGTTGATTATCGACGAATTCTGTCTCATCGTCAGATTTTTCCTCTTCATCCGTTTCTGGATCTTCGTACTCTTGTTCCTCGGCTCTTTTGTTGTGTATTTTAGCCTGAAATTTTATTGTTAAGTTAATTAAGATGTATTTTAAATAACAACAGGTTAATATATTGTAATATTAAGTGATATTGTTTAACCACAATTTCAAATTTAGGGACAATTTTGTATTCGAAGACTGTATTGTAATAAAAGGAGCATTAGAAAATCTTTATATTATACACATATGATTTTATTACAAATATTTCCTTCGAATAATGTTCAAGTTTACATGCACAGATAGTTTTATCTATTTTGTTAGGAAGTCGGTTTATACTTTATGTCATAGAACCACACACGGAAATGTTTCTTGATAACACTATAAAACCACATAATAAAAAAATAGATCTCTCGCTAAATGAATAAAACATAATTACGCAAACTATCAACATTTTATTGTTTATATTTTTAAAGGTTAATTTTTTTTTTTAAAAAAACTCAAAATCAAAGAATAATAATTAAGCTATGCGGAGGTTTCCTTATAATAGATAGTAAATAGGTGGTTAGTTACTAATAAAAATAGTAAAGAGTACACAATAAGTGATTAAAAAGTAGATTGAAACTTACTGCTGTATTATCATCATCATCGTTCGGAGCATCGTCATCAGAACTATCAATGTCATCCTTATCAACTTTTTCAGGAGGTTCCTGGGCATCATCATCATCTCCATCATCATTCGCTCTAGACCTTTGCTTCTTCTGTTCTGTTGCCCAAAGCACGCCACAAGTCGCCTTCGCTTGTTTCCTAATTATTGAGAACATCTCATCAAAGAATTTATTCTGCATATGTTTTATAATCTGCGCCGGTTTGACTGCATACTGAGTTTTATATTGCGAATGTGGCAAAAATGTAAACCGCATTGTGCTCTTCAATTGCCTCTCCGGATTCGTAACTATTTCACATTGAACGTCAATCTTTTCTAAAACATCGGATACAGTGACTCTGTTTAGTTTCTGCCTCAATCTTTCAGCTTTCTTTGTCAGGTCCGGTATATTCAGGAATGGTATGTCCATGTTTGGTGTTTTTTAATTTAGCAGAAGCTGTCATTAAGATTTCTCTCAGACGTGGAATACCGAGGGTAACATTCATGTCACCGCGTCCAGCAAAATGGAAAGTGTTCAATGTCATTTGCGTTGAAGGTTCCCCAATAGATTGTGCAGCTAACAGTCCAACTGGTTCCCCAGGAGCTACCATTGATTCTAAATATTTGGCGTTCATTACCTCTGAAAATTTATTTTTTTCTGTACACTGATCATATGGATCATTCTTTCTGTTTTTTAAATATTTTTTAATAAGTTCGTCTAGCTGCTCATTAATCACACCAAATTTGTACTCTGGGGAACTCTTGCTTGGTATTGGATCAGGACATAACTTCCTAGAGTATTGTAATTTTTCTTCTTCATCTAAAGACCTCCATTGTTTCTCTAAGTCCCAATAATATGGATCTCTTCTAATCTTTTCTTTGCGTTTGGTTTCTTCTAGCTCTATATCTTTCTTTGCCAAAATTGAAAACTGACTAAATCCACTCACGCGGCATTTTTCTAGAGGATCTCCATGTTTTTTTTTCCATTTTTTAAATGATTTTTGTGCCTTAGAAATAACCTTCAAGTCAGCATCTTTTTTTAACTTTTTTAGTACACCTTTACTAACCAGTGCATCAGAATTCTTATCAAGAAAACCTAATTGATCAGCTTTAAGGTATTGACATTTTAGTACATCTAATCCATCCTCTCCATAAGCAAACTGAATGACACTGCCATCTGCATCTCTAACTGTGTGATCGTAAGCAACACATAAACTTTCCAAATGTTTTATTAAACATCTTTGTAGGTAACCTGATCGACTAGTTTTTTTACAGCAGTATCAATCAAACCTTCACGACCAGCCATACAATGAAAGAAGAATTCTTGAGGTTGTATACCAGTCATGAAACGACCATCAATAAACCCACCAGCTCTCGGAGAAACATCATATGGAGGGAAACTAGGTAACGATCTCCCAGATATCATTAAAGGTGGCCTTTTCCCTTCCAATTCAATTTGACCAAGCAAACAAGAAATTTGCATAGTATTAACAGTTGAACCTTTGGCACCAGATTGTACCATCAGTTGAAGATTATTGTAAGGAAATTTTTCTAGTAAGCCTTCCGAGAGACAAACTTTATTTATATTGTTAGTATATGAATCAAGCATGCTTTTGTATTGTCGATCTAAACTAGCTCTAAATTTAGGATCTTTAGCATACATTTGTTCAATAGTATTCTTTAACTTATTTTCTTCAACATCTAATGGCAGTTCAGTGGCTTTAACAGCAGCAACTTTACCTGCATTCCGAACAAGACAAACATAATTGTCTCGTCTTTTATTTGCTTCCTCAACTACTAAAATATCTTTAACACCAAGGGTGAATCCTATCCATTGTAAGTAAAATGTAAAAACTTTTGAGAAAGAGCTTAATAATGCACAAGAGCTGTCTCCTCCATATAGCTCATACATACAGTGTACTAAACCATAAGGTGTTGCACCATAATGAGTTTTATCCAACACTCCACATAATAGTTCACCATTTCTTATTACAACTTCTGCTTCTGTCATTGTGTCTGAATTAGTAAAAGGAGTACCACCACTTTTCCATGGTTGAGGGGTTTTCTCTCTGCCATGCTTTTGAGCTAATTTTAGCTTTACCTACCAAGGAAAGAAGGGGTTTTCCCTTAGGTATAGTGTTTATTATAATTGTTGACAGCACTTGCTTACCCGACCACAGCATAATGGGTTTCAAAATAGTTGCTGGAAGCAGTTTAATTTGCCCTTTATGAGTTGATAATGCTTGAAAGACTAGTTGCTGATAATCTGACTTTGTAAAAAATGTACCCCTTAAGGACATCCTTACTCCAGAAATAACATGGTCTTGAATCAAACCACTTAAGGGAGTACCATCTTTTGGGACGAGATACTGTTTTCTTACTGACATTATATTATATGCTTCACTTCTAGCTATTTCATTTTGCGGAAAATGGGCATTCATTTCATCACCATCAAAATCAGCATTGTAAGATTTGCAATTTGCATAATGCAATCTCAAAGTTTTTTCACCTTTTAAAATTCTTGCCCTGTGTGCCATCATACTTGGTTTATGTAAGGAAGGTTGTCGGTTTAATATCAAAATGTCCCCATTTACTAAATGACGATGTACAATTTTTAAGCCTGAAGTTTTATACTCATCGGGAGTGAGCAGTCTCTTAGCAAGACTTTTACGTTTTTGTAAAGACTCTGGAGGGATTCTGATTATTCTCCCATTTTCTATTTCTAACTTTTCAGCACCAGGATGTTTGTTTGGTCCATTAATAACCATTTTTCTTAGTTCATCAATGTTCCACTCAGTCACTGGTACAGGATAAGTTAATTTAGTAGCAAAAACATCAGGGATACCTATTTCATCAATATCAACATTTGGATCAGGTGTAATAACAGATCGAGCTGCAAAGTTTACCCTTTTTCCCATCATGTGCATTCTTATTAAACCAGATTTCTTTTCAAGGATCTGTTTAAGGCCTTGACTTGATAAACCTGCACCTTCACTGCTCAAAAGATTATTAACACTTTTCTGTAAATCTTGCCAAACAACATGGAGTTTTTCTACAGGAGATTTACCATTCACAGATTCATAAGCTTGCCTTGGGAATTGTTCTAGACTGTCTACAGCTTTTTGTTGATCTGATGCTGAGAGCACTTGTAAAATTGCTCTAGCAGCAAATGAATGTAAGAGAATTCCTTTATAGACATTAGTTTGGGGATGTTCTATTAGTTCACCACGTAAGACATTGCATGGTCGCACACAAGGTGGAAGCACGGGTATTATTTCCATAAAAAGTATATTTGTGATTGGATTAACATTTGCATGTTTAAGAATAGGAAAACAGTACCTTAATAATACTTCTTCATTTTGAGCAATACCTGCACAATATCTTTTGATTTCATCAGGCATTAATATTTTGATTCCTTTTGTTCCACTATCCGCACTAAGGTTATACATTATTTTATTATCAGAGGTTGTTACTTTGATCAACTTGCACATACAATATAAACATTTCTTAGCTACATTCATGGTCCTAAAGTAACCATTTATAATTCTACTTCTTAACTTATCAACATTTTTACTGTGAAATGTCTCTACAACACCATCACGTTTCTTCAAAAGTTTCTGATATTTCCGAATTAGTTTACTTGGTTTATCTGAAGAATCTTTATCACTACTCTCCGTTATGCTTCCTACAAAGTTTTCCAAATCCAATGCAGCAGTTACATGGCCAGCATCTATTAAATCCAACTGGAGTTTTAGAAGAAATTTCATTTTATCATTTAACTGAATTTTAAAACATTTTAAACAACTAATACGGAACAACATGTAAATGTTTTTGATAAACAATGGATTCACAACAACCAGTGGCAGTTCTATGTGACCAAAATGACCAGGACAGTGTAACATTGAATTATTACATGTTTCACAGTTATCATTTCTATCACGAAGTGGTCCTAAAGCGGAATCATATAAACCGCCTTTTGTAGGATTTCCGATGGAATCGAATGATTGAAAGTGAGTTATCTTAGCTACACTTAGTTTTTTTATATCTTCATTAGTGTACAACAGAAATTGTACAGAATCTGGATCGACAGAAGGTAGCCCTGACACAGTTGATTTAAACGTTGACTTGAATGCCATTTTTATTTCTGAAATATCAATAATAAACTTTAATATTCATATTACGGTATTAAAATATAACCTAAAAGGACATACTCGAAATGTATATAGATAATAGAATAATAACAATTAATATAATTACCATCGAATATAAGTTACAAATAAAAAAGAAATATCCTTTATTCTTAAAAAATTAAAACATTGCCACTAGGTCACTACTTTTTTTACACATGTTTCAAAAACTTCAATAAACAAATGTTCTATCAGTACTTGTCAGCCGTCAGGATAGGGAAGCCGATTCAAAATCGCTTAATGGATCAATCGATATTTAAATATTAATTAAAACGTTCGGGTCTTAAGAGCTACAACAAAAGTTTTTTAGAGAAATTATATACTGAAATTAGTAGTTCATGTCAGTTACCTAATTCTATATTCTATTAGCAACGTAGGTACAACGTAGTAGCAACATGAGAATACTTAATGTAAATTGAAAAAAGATAGTTTAACATACGAATACATTAGGTACTTATTTGGGTGTTTTACCCAACTGCTTTAATTTTATCATGTTCAAATGCATTAGGCCAACTTGGTTTATTTTAACAAATAATAACAAACTAATAAATGAACATCTAAGACTTCTTCTTCTTCTTATATAATGGCAATTTGTGTTCAAACAATTAGTGCCAATGTCATGTAGGTAAGATGTATTTCGATCTTGTATCAGCGTTAACAAGCTCCAGCAAAACTGTGGTTCATCCTGCTAGAACTTTCTATGGAGCTTTGTGCGGCACCTCAGAATAAATGCTCCGCGTTATTTTTCATAATAAACTTCACTTGTACACAATAACCAAACTATATCACACAAAACGCCACCAAAATTATATGATATAGAGACAAATACACAAATTTAATGAATTAAAGAAAACAAACGCTACATGACAGGCTGAGATCCTGCCAAAAACTCTCACCTTATATCTCATACACCTAAATGAATAAATATTATAGACAAAAAATAGTATTTAGGTAATTTACAAACGTTCAAAAAACAATATTGGCAACACTAAGCAGTAGTTAATATGGCGGATCAAGATGAAATTGACGTATGTGAAAGTTGGGAGGATATGGACGAAATTAGAGTAAGTGTAATTGAGAGACTTGTCTACAAAGATTGCTTGGACAGGTGATATTCGCCACCGTGTTATTTACACGTCATTTTTATATTCCAGTTAGATCAGAAGATCAGACTCAACACTGACTGTCCAAGTGTGAACGCGCCAGCGAAGATTTCTCTTAGAGGTTGCAAGGTTACTATTGAAGAGAACTCGTGTATCGGATCCCAGTGCATGATGCCGGAGCCCGCCATTCGTATTCTTAAAAGGCCGTCTTCATCGGCTAGCGGTCACCTAAATGGTGAGAGTCGTGCACGACCAGTCAAAACTTTAGAACAGCGGCAAAAAGAGTACGAGGAAGCTCGTTTGAGGATCTTAGGAGAGGCTCGTAGTCCGGAAGATGTAATTGATGATAAGTAAGAATACATAAATGTTTTTATCCTACTATCCAACAAATTATCTAATAATTCTCAAACAAAGATGTATAATAGAACTTCTGAAATCAAAATATAATCAAACTGGAAATGTATAAATTAATTACAATAATTACTATACAATACAACCAATAATAAAGTTTGATAAATGTTATCAAACTGTAGGTCTAAATACAAGAGATTAAGTAAAAGAAAATTTCATATCATTCAAATAAATAATTAACTTCAATTTTTTTTTAGTTTATACTGATCATTTGTTATTAACTAAAACATTCGTTGAATTAATAAAAAAAATGAACATCAGAAATACATTATAATTAATGTATAAAAGATAATAGTTTTGAATATATGATTGAATTGAGAAGTATGAACAGTTTTCTACAGAAAAGTGGTTATGTAGTAATAGATTGGCACATTAATCTCAAATAGCCATTTGGTTTTCATAGGTCTGGTTATGATCACCTAAATATTTAGATAAACCTAATTACCAGTCACCATTGTAGTTGAAATGAAACATTTAATTACCATTAATTTAATTTTGTGCAGTAGTCTAGACTAATATACACCTTTTTTATTTGAACTGACTAAGCTATTAACTGGAAAGTACCTTGACAGCTTAACTAAACTTTGTGCTTAAGTTACTCAACTGGATTAAGTTACTGTTTTCTTAGAAACTAGATTTGTCCTAAACTAAAGAACATTATCTATCTCACTTACTCTTTACTGGAAATATATTAGGGCAAGTATAGCCAATTCACTTTACATTAGTGCCCCCTATGGAGTGTATATATTTACCTCCTATGGTGTGCATTAACTGACCAGAATGAAATGTTGATTGTTTTTGTTTATTTGTAGAATACATAAACAGTCATGGATAAGTTACTTTAATTGTCAATTTTCTTTATTACATACATACATTTCTCCTGTGGGGGTAGGCAGAGATTACGTCCTTCCTCTTGCTACGATCTTGACACACCTCTTTTGCTTCCTCTACTTTCATGAGTGCCTTCATACACGCTCGTTGGTTATGAGTACTTTTTACCTGGCCTTTATTTAACACATGATTGATTTGGTCTAGATATGTTCGCCTAGGTCTTTTTTTTTTATTATTAAAATTAAACTATCTGCAGACTCTGGGTCCACACCTTTTTTTATATTGTAGATTTAATTCGACTTGCGTCGGAAAAAATTGCCTATAATAGCAATTCAAGCAGCTATGCAGTTAGTAATTTTCGCATATGTGAACTTAAATCTACTTCTATTAAATTTTTTATATCTATATGTTCAATTATTTTGTAGACACTTATTTTGTTATTATTAATTAATTACTTACTTGATTTTTTTTATTTTTATTAAAGGTCGTAATAACAAGCCAAGCATCACTAGGTCCGTGTTCGCCTAGGTTGACCCTTACCAACTTGCCTATTTACCCTCGTCTTATAAATTAATTTCGTTAATCTTCTCTCATCCATCCTCTCTACATGCCCAAACCAACTAAGCATACCTTTCTCTATTTTGGTCACCACATCCTCTACCACACCACAGCATTCCTTTATCATACTATTCTTTATTCCATGCATTATGTATTATAACAGTCAAATGTATCTGGGATAAGTATTATATTTTCCCTTGCATACAATTAGCAATTCACATATGTTTCAATTGATATAGGTTAGATGTAATAAGTGAAATTACTGATAATATAGCAACACTAATTTACCATTTTAATGAATAAGGCCAAAGCTTTGATATAATGAGTTATTTTATTTATATATTAACTTTATTTATTAATGCCAAGTGAGTGTTTTCAATCTGAAGGTGATTAAAATCTGAGCTGAGTGGTGACCCAGATTTAATTAGCCTTTATTAATAATTATTGTTGCACATTAGCTTGAAAAAGTCTTGCACCTTTATAAATATGAAGTTATTTCTTAATGTATAATTATAATAAAACTGTACAGGAAACACATCTGATCATTGAATCTATTTGAGAAAAATCACTCTGGGTACTTTAAAATCAATGATAGCATATCTTCTTCTTTTTATATATAGTTACACACATTGGCTTCACACTTCCGATACTAGTAAGATTGATTAAAAGAGACGGGTCAGGGAAGCTGGTTTATAAAAGATAGGACAGTAGAGTTGACAACGTTTCAGAAACATCAAGGGCAATAACCATAAGTAAATATTGTTTTTAAGGAGATAGTTGTCTATAATGTATACCAAAATTATAAGTGTTAGGTTGCCTCTGTTATGCAGGGGGCGATGCGGTGGCATGCATTGCAATCCCGTATCGCCCCCATCCCAAATGCGGAGGACGGCCCCGGGGGGGGTTTCAGTGGGTATTTCCGGGCGACTCTCGCCCGGGTGAGTCCCACACTGGCATGGAGTTCGTCCCTCCGTGTCCCCTTACCCATTGCATTGGGGGACTTCGGTCTCACTAATGCAATGGGTAAAGGTAGTGCGTAAATGCATTTCCCCCCGACAAAAAAAAAAAAAAAAAAGTTGCCTCTGTTATGCCTTTACACACATCATATAGATTTTGATGTAATTTGGTATGAATGTAGTTTGTATCCCGGAGTAACCTATTATATTTGAAAACATAACCCATTGTCTGTGAAAAAGGGATGAAAATTGTATGATTTCGAGTCATTTAGTATTGTAATATTATAAATGTTATAACTAATTTGTTAATATAATACTATATTTATCCTTTTTTTAAGTATTTAAGATGCACATCAGAGAACATGATTTAACACTATGCTATACTTTCCTCACGATATTTTCCTTAACATCTCATTATAGACTTGGAATCTGATTAATTATTAACTAAGCAATTAATAATTCAATATTTCTAATGGCGTATATTTTCCCTTCCAGCCTTAGTCGGTTACAAGACAAACTTCAAGCGAACAACATTAACGAAAATCAAACTAGCGGTAAGAAAAATTCACATAACGATAATAATGCCAAAGGTAGAGAGAGGAAAGTTCTGACTCGTTTACCTCCCGGAGCTACACCCACGGGGGTATTTCCCTCACCCACTCCGAGGGGTGTACTTGTGATCCGTACACCACGGTGTCCTGACGGCACAAAAGGGTTCCTGAAGAGGTAGCATTGCGATAATTTTAAACAGAGAACATTCAATAACAAAGACATTGTTAGTTCCTCCATCCAAGGACTTATCCCGTTAAAAATACTGTTACATAGATTGCCCGTGGACATTATTTTTGTCTATTTTGTGGAATCCATTGTAATTTGCTGTCAAATGAAATTCTGTCATTCAACAAGATAGTGAATAATTAGTGAGTAGATGAAATTATTCATTGCTTTGGTTAATAAGTTCAAGGTTATTGCCTAAATAATATGAGAAAATATCGTCAAGGTCATTTACATTTAGATAAATGATTGCGAATTTGTTATAACTCTGTAACTAAATGTTCTAGCAGTTGTAAAGATTTAATAAATATAAAAAAAAGTGAGTGTGTACTTATGTACGCACGTAAGAAGTTATACTTCTTTGACGTAATAATAGAAAAAACTAAAACGTTTACAGCTAACTTCAGGGTGACGTTTTTTCATGACGGTTGCGCGCGTAATGTAAAAAATTTACTCTAACCATTTTTCCCTAACGCGCCAAAAAAGTATAACTTCAATAAACTAGAAACATGTTGATAAATATTATAAATATGAAAACAGTGATCAGAGGTGACGAGCGTACCAACATGCGCGACTAACGAGACTTAATGAACGGTTAAGCAGACAACTTCATACTGTTAATTTTGTGTCACAGATGCGCGCGCATCTTAAAATTTCACTCTCATCATTTTTTCATAACGCGCCTAAAGAAGTATAACTTCAACAAAAAAAATGTTGTTTATTATATATACGTATACCAGAATATAGATGGAGTTTTGGTATACGTGATATTATTATAATAATACGTATTTCCTCATAATATTTTTTATTTTGCATATGCCTTGTACTATAGGGGCCCATTTAAGTATTATTAGTACGTAAAGTGTGGGCATTTTTGACGCCCTCGTCCCCGTGTTATAAGAAATTAGCAAAGTATAGACCCTATTGATGTTTTACGTAATACTTGGACGGCACTTTATGAAAAAATATCTTGTGTTTCTACAGGATTTGTTAAGGCTCGACAATATTGTAGGGTATTTGTAAGTGTTAATTTGGTATTTTTAAAATAGCTTCTATTATTGCCTTATATGTCGATTAAACATAAAAATGAGACAATAGGAAAACAATGAAAAGCTGGCTTAAACGCCAGGTTAGTGTGCTCAAGGGGTTAACAGTATAATCGGTCGTATTTGTACTATGTCCGTTTTTGACAAATGTTATTTTTTTTACTACACATAACATGCTCAGTGCTTTGACCACAATCTCACTTGATGTTATGGGACGATGTGGTCCAGGATGGTAAACGCTAAGCTTAGAGGTACTGGTTATTGAGCTATGATGCCGGAACACACCTATTGGTATTTGGCGAAATGTTTTTAAATTTGAGGTCGGTAGCTAACGCCTGGTTAGGCGTGGTTAGGGCATTGTTAGATAATGCCCTACCACCAATGCTATGGTTTCCTCGCGATGTTTTCCTTCACCGAAACTTCAGGCTGATTTTATAGTTGGACAAGCGGGCTAGAACCCGCGTCCATTGACGCGGAATCCAGTCGCACTATACACTGCGCCATCGTCGCTTCAAAAATATAGGGTGTTATCTCATAGGTGTTTTTAAAAAGCTTCAATATTATTAGTTTACGTGTAATTTTTTTACATACTAATTATTGTACCCATGCACCTAAAAATAAATTAATCTGCAGGGTTAGATAGAAAAGTAACATAGCGAGTCAAAACCTGAGATTATATATGATAGAAATATATAAAAAGTGTTTATTTATTGTTGATGGCAAACTGCATTGGTTCGATTAGATTATATTATTAATGTGTCGAGTACCCATAAAAATAAGACAATAGGAAAACAATGGAAAGCTGGCTTAAACGCCAGGTAAGTGCTCGGGGGGTTAATTAGGAAACACGAAGAGCAACTGAATATTATGTTCGATGGACAATGACACTTTTTTTATAACCCTTCATATATTTGATAAACTGATGATATGATTATTAAATTGTGATCTTATCAAATTTTAGGTATATATGTATATAAAGAAATATATAAGAATTAGACAGAATTTCAATGATGGCAAAATAGTTACGAAAGTTATTTAAAAAAAAAAAATTGTCGCTAAGTAGTGACTTAAGACGAATGTAGTTTTTTTCATGTAAAATAAACGAAATTGAAAACGTAAGAGTGCTCATTTAAGGGAACAATTGTAAATTAATTGTTGTTATATCAACGTTTGTAAATCTTAAGGGGTCGGTCAAGAATTACGTAAGGAACAATAGGGGTATATTTGCTTATTTTTGATTACGTGGGAGTCGCGGGGGTCTAAATGTTAATTACGTAAGCAATGTTTCATTAGTTACTTAACTAGCTGTGTGCCCGCGGCAGCGCCCGCATTATATATATTAGACATTGTATTTTTTTTTATACGGATACCCTAAATATTTTGGTAAATTAAAAGTACCCTAAGTTACCCGGAGTAACTTCAGTTATCTACCAAAAAATGTCCCGTCAAAATCCGTTCAGCCGTTCCGGAGATTACCCGGAACAAAGAGACAGATAAACATTTTAAAAATTGTACTTTCTGTATAGGAATCGTATATACATTCATATCTATTTAGTAAAAAAAAATTGACATTACAAACAGACACTTCAATTTTATTTATTAATATATAGATTACTTGCGCAGGTTTTGTAAAATAAATATCTAACGGTTATCATGGACGGGGGAAGATATTTATTTACTATTACTGACAAGGAGGGAATCTAAACTTCTTTACGTAATACATGATCGACCCCTATAAACGTTGAATTTTTAGTCAAATATAATAATTACTATATATTAAAGGGCCACTCTATTTGTATGTTAAACCGATCGAGTTCATGACGTATATAATATTACAGATGTTATAAATATAATATATTAATATGAACAGTATATGTGATGTGATTATGTTATAATTAATTTGTTTTTGATATTTCGAAATATCCGGGGTTGTGAAATGACCGGTAATCTTGGCATTATAAAAAAAGAACAATAGTCTTTAAAAAAACATATTTTTGCACTAAATCAATTAAATATTTTGAATAAACAATTAATAAGCATTGGGTAATTTGTAATGTATAAGGTGTAAAACAAATTTTGTCATTTATATTTCAAATAAATTTTTTCAGGCACTTTGTCGGTCATTTCATAATTATTAAATGACATTATATATTATTGTGTTGTATAAAAGTGTTTATGTATTCGTAAATACGCTCGAAATCAATTGTAATTTTTATAGAATGAATGGCATTTTATAAAGGTTTATATATACATGTGTAGTTTTTATATGCTTAGCTGTAAGGTACTCAGTATATATTTCAGTGTAAATTATTATATACATCAATTTGTTTTACGTTTTAAATGATGCTACATTTATTGTAGCAATTTATTGACGACAAACGAATGATTGTGCTTAATTTTTAGTTTTAATAAATAAATAAAATAACATTATATTTTAATATGCTATAGTTTAAATGAAATAATATTGATTACTTCTACCTATATGATTATCATCACATTTATTTATTTTAGTATTGAAACAGCGAATGAGTAAAATGTATGAAAGAATCTTGTGCCAATGAGTCGTTTGATTTTTACACCTGTATATTAAATTTGATAAGCATTATGAAGTAATATTTATTTAGTTATTGTATTGGATTAATGGTCTCCATTCGACAATTGCTCTTTAGCAAAAATTACAATTAATTACTATTTCTAAGACACCTGGACTTAATCGTTTTGATTTCTTTCATATTCCCCAGTAACGCGGGTGTTTTTAAGTGCATCGTTTTTTTTTTAAAGTTATTAATTACATTTCTAATGATATTAATTTGGTTTCGAAAATTTAAAAGTTATGGTTCGCATCTAAACTATCTAACTCTCTAAAATAACGAAAGAAAAAACCTTATATTATTTGACTAATAAGTTTATTTGAATAAATTCCACCAGGTCATTATTAGGGTTACCAGATTAAAAAAATATAATACGTAATGGTTATTTTTTGTTGTTGGAAATCTTCGTAAATGATTCTATTATATTATGATTTGGATTTCATATGAATTAATTTTTGAAAAATTGCTGTCTATCTGGTATGTAGTCAAAAAATATATGACGAATGGGAAATTTAAGAACAGTCTCTCTTTTTACTCGACGACTTTGTTTATAGTATTTTAATAAGCATTATAAAATTAGAGCATGTAATATTAAAAAAATTACCAATAAATATCTATAAGGATTGTGATATAGAGTAATGGTATTATTGCAAGCCTCGAAACTAATAACGATTGTATTCTTTTAATAAAATAGTTTAATGTAAAATAAATTTTATATAAATAAATTTTGAAATATGTATAGTATAACTTTAATATTATTGGAAAAATTACGTACATTTTTAATTAAATTTCTTGGGGTGGAATAAACCCCAGCGTTCATTTGTAATGGTACTTCGTAAAGTGAGCTCATTTTAATGGTTTTAACCACGTCATCATCTTCATTCTCATGTCCTGTTCCCTACCTACTTGGGGTCGCTGCAGTATGTTTTCTTCCATACATCTTTATCAGCCGTCATCTCTTTTTTTATTCATATTATTCCTCACACTCCCATCTATACTTTCATCGGCCTTCCTCTACTTTTCCATCGTTCCCCATCGTTCTCATAACATGTCCATACTACGACAAACGAATCCCTTTCAATTTTTCTACCAATGAAGTCACTTTCAAACTCCCGCCTATATTTTAATTCCTAACTTTATCTATTCTCGTGACACCACTTCAATTTACTTAAATTCCACCCAGGATTCATCTGGATAAATGGCGATCCACGACGGTGCGTTTCGCGCGGAATTTTTCACCTCGCACAACTATTTTGTTGAACCAACTTGCGTCGTCGGCGATATTTCCAGACCGATACAACTAGGGGAAACTTTAAGAAGAGAGCCTACTCATACCGGCAATGCACCTCCGATTTCTGTGGTATTGCGGGTCTTCATAGCGGCGGTGATCACTTTACCATCAACTTGCTCGTTTGCAAAAAAACGATAAAAAACCACACATCCATCTCAACGTTCACATCT
This sequence comes from Samia ricini, assembly GCA_014132275.2. Lineage (NCBI taxonomy): Eukaryota > Metazoa > Arthropoda > Insecta > Lepidoptera > Saturniidae > Samia > Samia ricini. Next base: position 2,775,245 of record AP028164.1, on the reverse strand, counting down.
TAGTTACATGCAATCGCTTTATAACTATTTATAATAAGTTTTTTTATCCTTAACGATATAGGTTAGTCTATATTATTAGTTTTTTTTTTTATTGTTTTTCTTTCGCCTCCACCCTTCCTATTTTTTCTCTCCAAACCGTAGCCATATTCTCGAGACTACCGTGGGTGTGACTTTAACTTTTGGGTTATGGCATTTATCAGCCTATCATCTTTATGGCTTCTTTATGGCCATTTTGAGGTTGTAGTCCACGATATCTTTATCTATCACTGTCGACGCCTTTTTTTTTTTTTTTTTGACGGGGTAAATGCATTTACGCACTACCCTTACCTATTGACTACCCTTACCTATTGACTACCCTTACCTATTGACTACCCTTACCTATTGACTACCCTTACCTATTGACTACCCTTACCTATTGACTACCCTTACCTATTGACTACCCTTACCTATTGGCTACCCTTACCTATTGGCTACCCTTACCTATTGGCTACCCTTACCTATTGGCTACCCTTACCTATTGGCTACCCTTACCTATTGGCTACCCTTACCTATTGACCCTTACCTATTGACTACCCTTACCTATTGACTACCCTTACCTATTGACTACCCTTACCTATTGGCTACCCTTACCTATTGGCTACCCTTACCTATTGGCTACCCTTACCTATTGACTACCCTTACCTACTACTCTTACCTATTGACTACCATTACCTATTACCCTTGCGGACGAACCTGCCTATTGCGTCGTTGGTGTAGTAGACAGGTGTCTGTGCGTAATACAAGGGGTTAAATACTGTTGACAGTGATTCAATCTTAGTTGAATACTTAAGGCACTCGGCGCTAAACCTGGCGAAGATATAGTTAGTTCGAGTTACCATCCTGGACCACACATCGTCACTTAACATGAGGTGAGATTGTGAAAAAAACAGATCGCAGGGAAGATGCGTAAAGGTAAACCACTATAAAAAAATGTAGATACATCTCTGAATTAACACACCATTCACAAGTTACAGACGTTTTGTAGGTAACAACTATATTCAGAGATGCACGGCTAAAAACTCACAATGAGATACAAATTTGCCAAAAAAAAAAAAAACACGCTTAATGGACTGTAACTTCCGTGCCTTATGCTTTATTAACGTGCAACGAAATTAATTGAAACAAAAAAATATCAAATAGGTTTATATGATAATAATATAAAGAGGCAAAGATACAGTATCTATTGGTACTTCTCTATTTATCAACTGATTTTTTGTAGTAGTTATTGAGGATTTTTAGTTTTCTTCTTTTACTAAGACAATGGCAATCTGTGTGTTAAACACACCATTTGTGCCAATGTCATGTGGGTAATACGTATTCTCAATCTTGTATCAACGATACCAAGCTCCGGCAAAACGGTGGCTCATCCAGCTCGAACTTTCCATGCAGTTTACTCGGGAACTTAGAATAAATGTTACGCGTTATTATCTATGCTAATAAATAAAACAGAATCGTCTGTTTCTAGTAACAATTTTTACTCAATATACATATATAATAATATTTATACAACATAGTTTTTTGTCTGTCTGTTCCGTCTAATCTCCGGAATGGCTGGATCTATTTTGACGCGATGATTTTGTTAGCTGAAGTTGCTCCGCGCAACTTAGGCTACTTTTATTTTTCGAAAATAATTAGGGCTCCGCGTAAAAAAATAAAACTCATGATATTTCCTTAAAATACAATTCAATGCCCAGTTTTACTGGCAGTGGTTTGAATTTGTGAGAAGTATCTTTGCTTTTTTTTTTATTACCAAAATAATTTTGGGGCAATATTCAAGGCAGGGTTCCGCTTAAAACAATAATACAAAGTTTTAGACGATTAAATAGTAAAACACTGGCAAGTAATTGGATTATAAGAAATATTTTTGCTTTATCTTAATACCAAAAAATAAGAAAAATAATTAGGGTTCCGTATATAAAAAAAACTAAAACTCATAAAATTGTGAATAAAATCCGATTCAATTTGACACCACCATAAGAACATTATTTACCAAGGATTATTTAAAAACTGTAAAAACGAGGGCGGAGCCGCGGGCACACAGCTAGGTTATAATAAATGTAACTTGTACACAGTAACGAAACTATATCACACAATACGCCACCAAGATTACATGATATACGAGTCAAATACAGAAGGTATCTTATACAGACTGAGATCCCGCCAAAAACTCTATTTTTAGTGTTATCAATATTTTAAAAAAGTGAAAGTTTTTTTCAATTTTCCATAATAGAGATAAAGATTGTTTTTATCGTATCAACAAATTAAACTATAAATAGAGCTGATCACTGAGAACAAAATTAGAATATGATTAAAAATATTAATTTTTCTGGTAGAGCGAGAGAAAAAGCAAGCCTACTTCAAGATGACGTCACACTAACGTGTTTCGTAAACATTCTATGCTAACAGTCGTTTTTCGCGAAAAGGATAGAGCCAACCCTATCAAAAATTTTAAACGCGTCTATCTCATGATTGTATTAGCGGCCACAGTTTCTAAACCTTGTTTATGAGAATATTTGTTTTGCCGTTTCTAGGTTATATTTGTAATCTGCCTAAGTCCCCTCTGCTCTATCTCTATCCATTCGAATTTTCTCTAGGTCTTTTACATCTGCATAGGGATGTTTCGCCCACGTTCAGAACTAAGGTATTAGCCGGATCATTTTTTTTCATTATGAATAATATATTTATTTGTTTTGGTGCTTAATTTGTTGTTTTGAATGAATCAAACACCAGCCATATACCCTATATAGTTAGTATGGTCGAAACTAGTTACTTTAATACTAATTTGAACGTGAAATTTCTATAAGTTACTGAAATATACACAGATGACATATTTTTAATTCACTTGTAAATAATATTCATTATATAAAACATATTAATACTTTAAGTTTGTCGAGAATGCCGTATTTTCGTATAAGGTTTCTTTGAAAAATTTCGATTTATACTTGTATGAACTAATGGTAATTGTGAAAGAAGTTAATGACAGGTTGGAGGAAAACTAGTTTTTTTATCTATTATGTTTTTATTTGTAAATAATAAATATCGCTAATAAATATAGCCGGCATTAGTGAACTAACTAATTTTAGCCACCCTTTCTTGTTGGGAGTCCTACTTTTGCCCATGGGAGTTCCGCATAAGGTCCTTGATCAAAACAGTATACACGTCAGACCCAGTTTATATATATTTCAGTCAACAGTACCTATGAGTACCGTTCTAACTACATTTAGCTAATTACATTTATTTAGACTTCAAGTTCCTAATTGAATGTGCGATTTCGAAGTATAATTAACGTTTCCAGCTTGACATATGACAATTTAAATAAATAAGACGCCCATATTCTACCATGCTAATGCATTCTAGAATAAACGAAATATTTACAATTTGTGTAAATCCGTTTTAGACGAGATTATGCGTTTCTGTAAAAAAACCAGATTCCTCTATCGAGATCAAACCAAAAATAAGAAGCTTTTTCTGACGACCACCGGTACTTTAAAATAAACAGGATTGAATGTTCGTATAAGATTATGTTTTCTTGTATCTTAAATTGTGTCACGTCTTGTGTATGTATGTTCGTGTACGTTATTAATTAAATCACTTATTTTAAGTTGTATTTCAGTTTATAAAATTATATTTTAATCGAAACTATTAAATTTCTTTATACACAACTGTCTTTTATTAGGTACCTAATTACCAAGCTATTGTATTTTACATAAGCACTGAATAGGATTTGATTAAACCGCGTTCGAGATTATAACATTAGTCGATTGATCAAGTTATTTAAAAAACTTTTTAAATTAAAAACAAAACTGACTTCTAAAGAATAAACTATAAAAAAGCACTAAGAAGTAAATAAAAATAATTATTTAACTAATCTGCTTCTGTTTACTTCAATATATCCCTTGTTTTAATATCATTAAGAATTTTAAAAACGGTTCCAGCTTACGGATAAAAAAATGGTGTAAATGTACGTCGCTAATTATATTCAATTTTGACTAATTGTTCTTTAAAATCGCCTAGTCCTTTATTTAGCTTATATGTAATTGTGAATAAGCTGGCACCGACTCCAAAACTATTAATGATATTAAAACATTTTCCATTCATCCGTCCATTCAACCGTAAGATCTCCACTGCTGGACATAGGTCTCCACCAAAGATCTCCAAGACGATCGGTCTTGCGCCACCCGCACTGGCGGACTCGCGCGACCTTCACCAGGTCGTCGGTCTACTTTGTCCGGGGCCTGCCCAGTCTTCCAGTGAGTGACATTTATTCGAGAACCCGTTGGCGTCATCGGGCATCCGTTCTACGAGCAATGTGGCCAGCCCATTGCCACTTCAGTTTGGCAATTCTCCGGGCAATGTCGGTTACTTCGGTTATTCTGCGGATCTCCACATTTCTGATTCGATCACGCAGAGAAACTCCGAGCATTTTAAATAAATAATTTTAACTTAACCAACTTTAAACACTCGCCAATTACCTGTCGATGTTTTTCAACAACTGCGCTTGTCAATCATATTGCTAAGACTCTACCTAATTGTTTTCTTACTGACGAAATTCTGTTTACCGGAATCACTATGACAGTAGCTCCCATATTTTGGACTAGCGCATGAGCACCAATAGTGGTACGGAACTGGATTCAGAGTCCTACTTGGATACGTAAATCCGACGAATTGTTGTTAATGGTTTCGACACACAGCGGACGACGGCTTACAATAGAAGAGGTCGCGCTCGGCGCGCGGCGATGTCGATGATCTTCTATAGAAACATCGCGCTGGCGTCCAAACCCGCCCACTGTGTGTTGCAACCATAAGGGATACTACGGATTTCAAGAGGTCCTTTACAAAGCCCATGTGCTTCAAGCGTGTGGTGTGAAGTGTGTTACTGTTGTAAGACAGACCTGATTGTGACGATGGCGAAAGACTCGGTATTTCTTGGTTACCTTGGACTGTATTGTACGCACGGTGAAATCACGTTATATAAGTAACTTACTAAACAAATGTAAGGGAATACTTAAAAAGGAGATTAGAAATTTAAAAAAAAATCGAATAGGTACCTGTTGTTTATAATTCGTTTCAAAGTAGGATAAAATGATTACAATCATTATATTTTCAAAATTAATATCCTCTGTCCTCATTAATATAAATGAGTAATAGGTACGTAAATAGAAACGTCATAAAAAATAATAGGTAGGGAACCCTTTTTTTGTGATCTACCTTTATCCATGAGCGTCCATATTATTTTAATTAACTATGTTTTTAATAATTTGTGAATAGGAAAGTGGTGTAACAAAAAAACGATCGTCAATATTAATATTAGTGGCGTAGTTAAATATGAAATACGCTAGAAATCTGTAGATTGTCGCTCAGATAACGTTAATAAATTGTTTGTAAACAAGATTACCGGTTACAAAAATTAACATAATAGATAAACAAACTTCGGATCTAGAAGTGAAGATTATCTTATTTTAAAATCGGAGATACACAAATGTGTTCACGCTTAGGGGCCACTTGGAAAGGTTAAGAGCTAAAGGCGTAGGTACCGTTGCAAATAAAAAAACAAGAGTATACAATTAAAAAAAGAATATAATTACATAATATAAGATTTTTATTTCGAGACATTGGCTTTGCATTAAGGTAAAGTGTTTTCTTCTCGTATCTTTAATTACTTGTCACCACACACAAAATTGCTATCAGATAATCGTTTTCTAGGTGATCACGATGTTTACTTTTATTAATGTTCATTTTTTTTTTTTTGACCTAGCTAATGTTGTTGACCGGAAGGGCCTTTATAGCTTCACCGAACTTTGGGGGCGAGTGCTGAAGGCACTCAGCCGCAATAAGGTGACTAGCTCAAGGGTTACCAAAGTGGTACGAACGTCGGCTTGGCCGTCACCTGAGTTATTCAAAACTCACTCGCGAGTTATGTCCTAGCTATCCCTACATTTTTAATATTAATATAAAAAAAAGGTTCCTTACAGGACCTATGTACCTGCATGTTATGTGCAAGAGTGTGTATGGAGTGTTGTGCGTGTATTGCTCAATGTATGGGCAGTGTCACTGTATAGCGCTGGCGGCGACGTCAAGAGCCTCCCCAGTTGGGGAACGAGACACGTCTTGGGTCGCCGCCTGAGGGGGACCCGGAGTGTGTGCGGGAGCAAAGTTAGCCGCCTGTCCTCGGCGGCGGGAACGGCGGTTTCGCGGGCGTGGGCGCTGGCACGTATTTGTACGAGGTATAATTGAAAACCTCTGTTTATCAATAAATGAGATCTTTGGATTTAGTTACGAGTTTATGCATTTAGTTGCTTGGGTTCGTAATACTTTACCCTGCTCGTTGTTTTAATGTTAGTGTAGACATTGAAGTCAACTTTGTAAATTACGTACACACGTATGTAAATTATGATTGTTTTGCATGTGAAACATTGAATCCATTGGATTCTGGAGCATTTTCATGAAACATCATAAGTGGATTTGCTAAATGTTCCCGATAGCGGCTTTAAATGAAATTAATTAAATCTGAAAATCAAATCAAATCTGAAGATTTACAAGAACATAATACGGCCTGTCGTCTTGTATGGATCAGAATGTTACCCCATAAAGGTGACGGACGAGAGAAGATTACATGCAGCTGAGATGCGAATATTGAGATGGATGTGTGGGGTAACAAGAATGGACAGGATTAGGAATGAGTATATTAGAGGAAGTTTGAAAGTGGCGCTAATAAGAGACAAGTTAAGAGGCGGTCGTTTGTCCCGGTATGGATATGTGATGCGCAGGGAGAAAGAGAATGTTGTAAGAAAGGTATTGGATATGAATGTGGACGGTTACATGGGAAGGGGAAGACCAAAGAAAAGATGGATGGACTGTGTGAAAGATGATATGCTTAGAAAAGCAGTGAATGCAGAGATGACAACAAATAGAGAGGAATGGACAAGGAAGACATGTTGCGCCGACCCCAAATAAAAATGGGAAAAGGGTAGGGAGATGATGATGATGATGACTTAAATCGGAAAATCGTATTTGAAATGTTTACGTGAAAACATTTACCGATATGTTTTTCTATATACGTTATAATTGTTTTCATGTATTCGTTTGTGATTTGAAAATATTCAAATAATATTGAAAAGTTTAAATCTGAGCGTATAGTGGGGCGATCGGTTAGTTAAATACTGTATTCACATAATTGCTTTTATTACATCAATAGCGAAGCGCGGTCTGTGTATCGCTGTACTAAATAGACAGCTGTAAGTGTATATTCAATCGCATTTGCATACGATGGTGCTTGGAATCTTTTGTAGAAACAGTATTTTTATATGAACACTATGCATGAACATTTCTATTTATGACATGATTAGTCTAGACTGCACGAATAATAAAGTTAGGCATTTCGGAAAGTTTAACACATTATACTCTGCCAGGTTCGTACAGTTCACAAAGGAAAATACTTCATTGATATTTTTTTCTTTAACCCAGCGCTACTGTTTGGTTTGCATTTTTGTATACATTTGGTAGAAAAATTGACACTTGCACTACATTATGTAAGATATTAAATATGGTCTTTGCGAAACACCGAACTCGTGGAATTTGGGAAACCTTGCTCTATATATAGCCTAATAAAGTGAATAGTTGCCTTTAATAATAATTCATTTTATCCAAGGCGTGACAAATACCGAACCGAGAAACAAAGGTGTTCGGTCATTCTCAACCTTCGGTCTAGTTCATAAAGCTGTCTAATTATTAACCTATCACAGTTAAAACATTTTTATTCCAATATAATAATTACGGTTTCTTCTTCATAGGCTTTCGAAAGTTACTTCTTTTTTTTTTTACGTTTTATTTAGACCAGTGGTCGTCAAACTGCGTGTCGCGGGCTGCATGCGCCTCTTGAACGGTATTAGTGCAGCCCGCGACGTAGCAAACAATTTGAATACTAAAAATTTTAATGTATATACGATACGTATAGCAAAAATACAATTCTTGAAATTTTTGTCTGTCTGTTTGTTCCGGTTAATCTCCGTAACGGCTGGACCGATTTTGACTGAACTTTGTTTTAGTAAATAGCTGAAGTTACTCCGCCTAATTTAGGGTATTTTTTATTTTCTAAAATAATTAGTGCGCCGCATTAAAAAATTAAAATGCAGTGAAGAATATATAAAACGCGGACGCAGCCGCGGGTACGAAGCTAGTTAGTAATAAGAATCATGTAAACTGCTACGGTGCTTTTCTTATTATAAGATTATAACAGCCATGCATAGAGAAATATTACATTTTAAAATGTCTTGTTCTATCCATCCATTCAACCGAAAGACGTCCACTGCTGGACATAGGTCTCTCCCAAAGATCTCCACGACGACCGGTCTTGCGCCACCCGCATCCAGCGGATTCCCGCAACCTTTACCAAGTCGTCGGTCCACCTTGTGGAGGGCCTACTCACGTTGCTTCTTCCAGTACGCGGCAGCCATTCGAGAACCCGTTGACTCCATCGAGCATCGGTTCTGCTAGCAATGTACCTAGCCCATTGCCACTTCAGTTTGGGAATTCTTCGGGCAATGTCGGTTACTTTGGTTCTTCTGCGGATTTCATTTCTGATTCGATCACACAGGGAAACTCCGAGGATAGTCCTCTCCATTGCCCTTTGACTAACTTTGAGTTTCCTATTTAGGTTCATAGTAAGCGACCACATCTCAGTGCCATAAGTCATCATTGTAAACACACACTTGTCAAGGTTTTTTTATTTGTTGTCTAAGTGTTGTTAAATATTAGATATTTAGAGAGTTAGTTAAATGCTACATATGAATTTATTTATCATCAATGGGCCACTGATAAGGAATATATTTTCAGCCTACGCGATCACTATTTTGAGAGAGAAAAATGGTAGCTTATCATTTAGAAAATCATTTTAAACAATATATAAAATTAAAGACCGAATAAGTGTTTTTTTAACAGTAAAATGTTGACATATGTACTGATATAAAAATGTTAAGATAACATGGAAATACATAAATAACATAATGGAAATGTCTTTGTTTGAAACCTGGAACCAGTTTTAATACTTTTTGCTCTCTTGTAATTAAAAATATGTGTCACACAACACCAATGTAAAATCTACGTTATAAAGTAATCTTGCGATATCTCGATTTTTTTTTTAAATAATATAAATAAAAATGTTGAGGACATACGTAGAAGCGAATCGAACAACATATTTTCCGACCAAACAAGTTATGATTTCTCGCTTTGCTTAGTCCATAACGAAACTCGCTACCGTGTAGTCGTCTTTTGTTTTATGGAATATAATGGCGTCCCTTGAGGATCTAAGCGAAAGGGATCGGGCCGTTTTGAGAAGTATCTTTGACCCTACAGTCACGATTGGTGATGTTGCTGATGACGGTGATAATTTTAAAGAAGAAGACTCGGGTGAGTTTATCGTTATTACTTTGTTTATTTTAAAAAGAAGTCGTGACGTGATTATACTAATTTATTATGATGAAATTAATAATAGATATTAGCGAATATACATTGATAAAGTCGCATAAAGCTTATTTTAATATATATTAGTTTTACTTCGTAATATTATAGAATTAGCACTGTCTACCATTTACTGGCTTTCACGTTATGTTTTTAAGATTATATGGAGACGGTGAATGTCGATGGCCAGGTTTTGTATAATCATTTGGTTGAAGAAATTAATAATTAATACACACTTGTCTATAACTAGGCGTGAATTGCGGCTGCGGTCACTAATATTCATTGCATTTATGAGTTAGCGTAAATAAATATTCAATAGTGAACGTACATTTTAAATTAAATTTGTGACTTTATTCCCTATTAGGTACCTTTTAACTTATAACTTTTTCCATGTAATAGAATAAAATACTGAAACCTGGCCAGAACATACATACGCAGAGATTAGTAATGATAAGGTCGAATTAATCTGTAGAGATAAAAAAAAAATTGAAGTGCCCGTTTGTAATCAAAATAAAAACTTTACTAAATATATATTAATGTAATTATATGTTTATTTGTATAACAAAAAGACAATTTTTTAACATTTTTGTCTGTCTGTCTGTCAGTCAGTCTGTTTGATACTGCTAATCTCCGGAACGGCAAGACCGATTTCGACTCGACATTTTTGCCAGATAGCTGAAGTTAGAAAATGTAACTTAGGCTACTTTTATTGTTTGTAAATAATTCGGTTTTCGCGTACTTATAAAAAATTAAACTTTGAAGTTGTGAAAAACACACCGAGTCAATGGTCAGTTTTTTTTGGCAAGTGTTTGAATTTTTGAGAAATAAGTATGCTTTCTGTTATAATACCAAAAATAATACAGGTCCTGTACAAAAAAAAAATGACGACTCTTTTCCAATGATTATCTAAAACTATGTTAAGAACCTATTGAATATTTGTGCGTAATAGAAAATGCGATGCGCCAGTGCAGTCGCGAGAACAGTTAATAATTAAAAGGTATTTATATATATGTAAGTTTCAAACATTGTTTTTATTTTCACGTTATTTATCTTTGACTAAATTTAGTTTGAAGCTAAAAAAAAAATCATTGCAAGTTCACGATTTGATATTAGAAACTTCGACTCCCGCTTACGAGGAATCAACGAAACATTGCGCTCAAGGGGTCGCTTTGGCCGAAGCCGGTAAATACGAGGAGGCTTTGGAATATCTCAATAAAGGCGTAGAAGCCGCTCGGGATCGTGCAGCGGCTTACAACGACAGGGCACAACTGTTACGTTTGGTGCAACGAGATGATGGTATGTACGTTTTATTCCCTGCACACATTTAAATTAGTAATGCGGATTTCACGTCGATGGACGTAGGCTCGATCCCACATGTACAAATCTATAATAAGCCTGAGCTTTTGATGAAGGAAAATATCGTGAGAAAGTTGTAGCATGGTGATAGGCCATTTTCTAATAACCACCCTCAAGTTTGATAATGTGTTCGCAACATATATCTGGATACCAATCGCGCTAGCCGCCGCGGTATTCCTCAGTAAATATAAACTGCAAATTCCAATTAAAATGTTAAAATAACACTACAGAATTAATCTATGGAATTAATTAAGACACGTGCGTAATATAATTTGTCTATAAGATATTGGCAAACTTCGATTGACTTACCACATACTTATATGATCGTTGTTTGTAATAAGTAGCGTAGCAATAACAGATATTGTGATATTCAGATGCGATGCTGGACCTCGATGCCGCGATCGAGTTGACAAAAGGCAAGAAAAGCCGCGCGCGAGCGTTAGCTCTTTGCCAACGAGGCGTGCTTTTACGCAAACGCGGTTTGGACGATGACGCAAGGGTAGCGTTTACTGAAGCTGCGAAATTAGGAAGTGGATTTGCGAAAAAAAAGGTAATAGACTAATCTTCAGTAATTTATTTCATTATTTTTAATTTACCTTAAGTTCTATTTTTTTTATACTGTAATAGTCTGAGCGCTTTGTCCGCTAATCTCACCTGATGTTAAGTGATGTATTGTGGTTCAGCATGGTAGACACACTAAGGCTTAATGGCGTAAATACTAATCTTCGATAACTTAATGCATATTCGTAAAAATTTAGACAAGCTCGATCTAGTGAATGATCGTCATAATTTTAATGTTAGAAGTAAAGAAAAGTTGTCCGGAACCGCGCTTTCGGTTAAGTAAGTGTAATAAAAGCTTTATAGGTAATAGTATTCGGTTTTACAATAAGATCCCAAGTAACATTACCGATTTACCTGACAATAACGTTCAAGTATTATGTCAAGCAAGTTTTAATCTCATTTTTTTTTTTGACGAGGGGAAATGCATTTACGCACTACCCTTACACAGTGGCGGGCAAAAGGGGAAAAAGGGGAAAAAAAAAAAAAAAAAAAACCCGACCACGCTATGTACGGAGAAAGCTCCGCGCATAGCGCGCCCGTCTCCCTCTGGGCCTTTTACGCCTCCGAGGATCCGCCCCCGGATCCTCTTCACGGGCCCTCTCGGCCGCCTCCTTCTGCGACATTATCGTTTCGCAAAAGGAGGCAACCACCTCCCAGACCTCCTCGCTGCCGACCATGGCCTTAATGACCGTCGACAGCGAGAGGTCTGACCCAACCGCCGCCACCATACGGCGCACTCCGCAGAAGTGTGGTGCGCCGTATCTTCCGCCGCACCACAGTGGTGGCACACCGCCGACGGCTCCCTTCTAGCTATCTTGTGCAGATACCACCCGAAGCAACCATGCCCGGATAGTATCTGCACAAGCCTGAAGCTGAGGGAGCCGTGACGCCTCTCCATCCACTCCCGGAGGACCGGGCGGATGGCGTCTACGGTTGGTCGCCCATAGCGCGCATCCGCCAGGTCCTCCTCCCACCTGCCTAACTCTATCTCCTCCTCTCCTTTCTAATCTCTGCCGGGTGCAAGCGGAGCGCACCACCATCCCTCCCCGCTGCCGAGTACCGGTACACGGCAGCGAGCACCTCCGCTTCTCGCTCCCACGGCAGGGAGCCGGCGAGCACACAGGCCGCCGCCGCGGACACCGTGCGGTAACCGCGCACCGCCCTCAACGCCACCGTGCGCTGCACTGATCGCAGCACACGGATATTGCTGGCGTTGAGGGCGTCCGCCCACACAGGTGCCCCGTAGACGGCCATGCTTCGCACGACCCCTGCGTGGAGCCGGCGGCACCTCTGGCCAGGCCCCCCCACATTCGGGAGGAGCCGCCCCAGTGTCGCCGCGGCACCGGCGATGCGCGGTCCGAGTCCCTTAAAATGGGACTCGAACCGCCATCTCCCGTCCAGGGTGAGGCCCAGATACTTCATCTGGGCCTTCACCCGGATCCGGTGCCCCCCCACCGAGATGCTCGCCCCAGGGGGCGGCCCATGCCGAGGCCCATGAAACAACAAGGCCTCGGTCTTTTCGGCCGCTACCCTGAGCCCGAGCATCTCGATGCGCTTGACCACCAGGGCTACTCCCATCGTGGCCAAGCGGTCATACACCGGTCGAACAGCTCCCGTACTCTGCCCCCTAGGTACCTGAGGGCCAAACCCAAGACGCAGCCCGGGACCCCGTCAGGCCCTGGCGCCTTTCGTCTCCCGCGCAGGCGACGTACCACCATCTCCATCTCCCCATCACTAGTGTGGGGAGGGAGAAGGTGGTCGCTCGCCTCGGCCGGAACGAGAGGCGCCATCCTGGGTGGAGAGAACCCTGGAGGGTCGTGGGGAAACAGCGCCTCCACAACCCTAGCAGAAAATGCCCTACCACCATGCTATGGTTACGTCGCGATGTTTTTCTTCACCGTAAGCTCAGTTCGAATCCAATTATCGTTTTTCATAATTGGATTCGAACATACGTTCATCGATGCGCAATCTGACCACACTAGTAACCGATCAAAAATTTCATATTAATTTTACGTGTTGAAATATAAGGTTAGAAGGGGGCTATACTAGGCTAATTTTATATAGTTTTTTTTTCTCTATGCCATCTATTATTTACGTTAAATCTAATTTTGTTAAGGATAACTATCATTTTGATGTCTCGTTTGATCCAGTATTGAATATGTTTCAGGTGGTAGAACTGAACCCGTATGCGGCACTCTGCAATCAAATGTTGAGTCAAGTAATGAGAGGAGATAAAGATATCGTATTATAAAGCTTCTATTTCGTCTGCGTTATTGTTGTTACTTAGTGATTATAAATCATAAAGTTATTTCTATTAAAAATTATGAATATTATACACTTGTTTTATTGAAACAAGTGTTGGATTTTTTTTACACGGTATAGGGTCAGTGCTTTGATCTCAATCTCATCTGATTTCAAGTGACAATGTGGTCCAAGATGGTAAACACACTAAGCCTCCAGGTTACTGGTTCTCAAGTGATGTTGACGGAACACTATTAGAAAACACCCTACCACCATGTTATGGTTTTCTTACAATGATTTCTTTCTCTGAAAGCGCAGGCTGATTTTAGAGCCGGAGAAGTGGACTCAAACCCGCGTCCATTAACGCAGAATCCGGACGACAAGCCACTGTGCCATTGTCGCTTCAATTTCTACGATTATCATTATTGATCATTTGAGGGAAAGAAAAACTCTTTGCAAAATATTTTCTATTAATAACACTACTAAAGTTCGCCGATAGATACTAAATAGAAGAGGAAAATTAGCCGAAAAATACGGGAGAACAGTGTTCAGGGCTATGTATGGAACATCGCCAGTAAGCATTTTAGACAAACGATACGTTCCATTTAATAATTTCGAACGAATAATAAATTGTGAACTGTGCTCCCATCTTTAACTGGAGCTCCTGGAGCTGAAGTTCTTGTAGTCGCTGTCAGAGCGATACAGTGACACTCCATTGGATTAGCATCACACTGCATAAACATACTTTACTTTAACACTACATGCAAGGTACATAATGGGACATACTGTAAGGGATCTTTTTACTCGTGGTTTTACTAACCCTTAAGTTAGCTAGGTCAAATTCCGCGGAAATTTTAACTCAGCAGCCTCAAGCTGAGGTTCGCACCGTTTTGGTGCCCTTGCGCTGGCTACCATTTTAGACCGAGCACCTTAAGCGCCATAGTACAGAGAGCTTTCAAGGCCGTAAAGTCACCAGCGATTGTCAGTTAAAAAGCAAATTGGCTACAATTTTTATAACAGTTTGTTCCGATCACTTAATTCGACGTTGACATGTCATTTCCATACATTTTTTTTTTCATATTCTATTGGCGTTATCGATTGGAAAATTACATCTTGACTAGGCATTCAGAACTGTTTATCTCTGTCTATTTATATGCAGATACTTTATAAAATGTTGTAACGCGTCGAGTGCGGCCCTGGGCACTAAGTACCTCTCTGCCTTGCGTATGCGCCTCCCTAGACGGCTCGTACGATACGATTCCCCACCCCCGGCAGTCGTGCACAACACAGAGACTGAGAATGTATATTTCGTTGCGTCCGCGGGCTAATTATTCGCGTACCTACCTACCTTGTTTTATAATTGTGTTTACAACATTAAATTGTTAAAGAGAAACATTAAAATGTAAATTTACACGTCACAGCTTACGGCACGGCAGCACTAGCAGCATATTTTTACTTGACTGCGTTCTTATGAATTACCAATTTTATTATGCCCACAATAAGGGCGATGATATGTATGTAGATGTGATATGTTAGTCCTGTATTTTATCTACCTTTATGAATATTTACTTATAAGATTATCTTCCGGTACTTCACTATGTACACAAACAGATAATTATTCCTGTCTAAAATAAAACGGTTACACACATAACAGGCTGTCTTTTGGATTTACCACCATTATTCGCTTACAGGAAAGAGGATATTTTAACAATATTATATATGACATTTATTTTTCCTCAATGTAAGATATAAAAAGGGCTTTTGTTTAAATACATTAAACGTTATTTTAGAATGCCCGTTATGGACTTACGGCAAGTGGATCTAACTCAGATGAGTGAAATGTCTCGAAAGGAAGTTGCGAAACGAAAGAAAATGTTTATTCGACACGCATCCACATAGTACTTCTATGAACGTTTTTTTATATCTAATTAGGGGCCGTTCAAGTATTACGTAAGCTAAACTTCGGTCATTTTTTACTTTCCCCCCTTTCAGCCATAGTATGCAAGGCTCCTACCCCCTCCCCATGATTACGTAAACATTGACCTAAATTTGAACAAAAAACGAAGAGTTATAAGCAAATGTTCCATACCTGACCACCATTCGGATACCCCTATCCTCCATGCTAACAAACATAAGCAAAGCATTAACAGACACTAACCAATCGAATTTATTCCAAAATACAAGTGTAACTAAAGTACAATATACAAGTATAGTAAATCCTACTAAAACACTCACACATAACACACTGATTATATATATATATTTTAATGATGTATTCGTTCATTTTATTTTGTAAAAGCATATTCATTATAATACGTACATGTGTTTCGTACCCCAAAAGCATATTCATTATAATAAATACGTACAAGTATTTCGTACCACAAAAGCATATTCGTTATAATACGTACATGTATTTCGTACCACAAAAGCATATTCATTATAAAACGTACATGTGTTTCGTACCACAAAAGCGTATTCATTATAATACGTAAATGTGTTTCGTACCACAAAAGCATATTCATTATAATACGTACATGTGTTTCGTACCACAAAAGCGTATTCATTATAATACGTAAATGTGTTTCGTACCACAAAAGCATATTCATTATAATACGTACATGTGTTTCGTACCACAAAAGGGTATGCGTTGTTTGTTGGTTTCCAAAATAAAACATCGTAAATCTAATGGATTAGAAATTTATTATTATTGAGTACAATCGAGACTTTTACAATCAAGAGAATACCACCACATATAATAAAAACTAGGTGGATCCGTTCTTAGAGATCAACCAAGTATACATTCACATTCGCTTATCAGTGCACAAGCCCGATCAAAAAATCGAATAATATTTTTATTTACGGATTTCTTGGGAAAATGACGAATTTAATAAAATCTAAAAATGGAAATACTTTATTCGCTACATCTATAAATATGAATAGAATATTGCAATATAATAATAAATAATGTTATGCCGTACCATGATGAAGTTTTTTATTATGGCGAATTATGAATACGTTTTACCTACATATGGAAATCTTAATATTATGTATTATAAGTATGGATACATAGCATGAAAATTTAAATAATTAATGATAGGTCAAAAGTTTTTAAATGGATTTAAAAGTGCACTTATAAATCAGTATATCGTAATGTGATTTATTTCTTAAATAAAAATGGCGTCAAAAATTCCTTTTAAAATCCAAACTGTTTGACATGAGTGATTGATTAAATTATGTACTCTTAGATGTTTGTGGAAATTTAAAGTATTTATTTCAATTTATGATGATTTTTTGTTAAATACAGAGTGTTTTTTATTAATTTAATTTGTAAGGTTACCACAGAAAATGTACTTTTTTTGAGCAAATATCTATTTTTATAGTTTTAGCAAAATCTGCATCATGTGTCTGATAGAATTATAATTTCATTTTTTTTATATTTCATACATATGTTATTTCACGCCATTTTTATTTAACAAAATTATTATAAATTAATACATTAAACCGGTAGAACACTAGACTCTATGAACTGTCAAATAAATGTCATTTTGACAGCTATAAGTCACCTTAGTGAAAAAGCCTTATTAATATAAGTGTTTTTACTTACGCAGACGAGTCTTTTAGATTTGTATGAGTGATATTAAATGATATTTAACTTAAAAAAAAACATGATACTACTTTTTTTTTTGGTTTTGGCACATTGATCCTTAAAGTAATATAGAGATCTATTTTTAATATGTTGCAAATGAATGTTATCGAAATGAAATCAATGGTCTACTAAGTAATTTAGAAATTAAAACAAACATTGATTGATATTTGGATGGTTGTTCTTTTTCTTCTTAGTTAATGGCAATCTGTGTGTACACACAATTTGTGCCAATGTCATGTAGGTAAGATTTTCAATCTTGTATCAGCGTTCCCAAGCTCCAACAGAACGGTGGCCTATCCTGCTCAAACTTTCCATGGAGCTTTGTCGGCACCTCAGAATGTATGCTACGCGTTGTCTTCTATAATAAACTTAACTTGAACACAATAACTAAACTATTTCACACAAAACGCCACCAAGATTGCATGATATAGAGTCAAGTACACAAGTTTAATGAATTAAAGAAAACAATTGCTACATGTCAGACTGAGATCCCGCCAAAAAAAACTCCTCTGGATGGTTGTTAATCAGTAATAAACTTGAAAATAACGTTATTAAAAAAAATTAACACAAATTAATTAATTATATTTCGTCAATGACGACTCTACTTTCTAATATTATTTCATTGTTTTTATAGCGAAATTTGCGAAAGTATTCTGATTATGACAAGTCATAAACAAAATTTTATTTAACGAAATAATATATTTTAACAATCATGTGTATGTAGGTTTTTACGATTAATGAGCCAAAGCATACATAATTAAGCTTAAAATATATAACAGTTAAAAAGAATCATTAATAATTCCTATAAAATACATTTTCAGTGATAAAGCGTGCATAACTCTTTAAAGGCATTTTAAAAGTGTCTTATACAGTATATTTTGCATTTTATTAGCCATTAACATATTTGGTTCGAATGTAGTTACATAAATATATAAAATTCATTATTTGAACTGAATTGACCTTTAATTTAGATCTATCGACATACCGATCGGAGTTGCGCGCCTAATTCTGACAGAAGTAAATCTTTGTATGGATTTTTGTAACCGCATATTGAATTTACCTATTGGTTAGAGTGTTAATGCTAATACAATGCAAGAAATATCATACATAATAATGTTTTAGTAAAAATTTCATGACAAATAAAAAATCCGCTACATATTAATGAATTCATATTTACAATGTTTTTTTTTTTGGCACAGGTAACGGTGCATTATCTATCGTAATATAGCGTAACTTTCAATACAATCGAATTTTTATTAGAGATAGTAATAATAATGACGACTTAGAATTATTATAAAAACCTGTATCAACTACATACGGGCTTAATATATAATATTATAGAAATTTGAATTTTAGGCCTATGTTTTATACGAAATAAACATGTAATTAAATTATTATGTAATAATTTCACATATCTTCAGATTGAATACATTTTAAGGATTTATGATTGACGTGGATGAGAAATAAAAATAAAGATTCTTTTATCTGTTCCCCCATTTAAAGGTGTTTAAATGTTGTTACAAATTTCCCTATTCTATTTCAAATTTGGAATTCAATCGCCACGCGACTGTTCGAACGTGGTAAATTTGTAATGTAGACATATTATACACTTAAATTTAAACACAATAGTATAAACTCAAATAATAACAGCGTTTTGTTATATCGGCCGATTACAAAACAATCCATAGTGCCTTTAAAAAAAATGTATATGTGTATATATATATTACTCGATTTCATTGAACCAACTAATTCAAAATTATTAACAATTAAATGATAGTTAAAACGAGAAACTTAATTTTTAATTATATTACTTTATTACTTAACTTTTACTAAGCAATATCAAAGTTTTATTTAAATTAATTCTCACTGAACACAACTATAAGTAATTAAATTAAATATTAATTAAAATTATGTGTTTATTAAACAAATTACATAACAACGAGATATAAAGAGGCGGTGTTAATAAAAATCGTAAATAAATAATCGAAAAACGCAATGTTCAAAGTAAATACTTGAGTGTGGGTTTCAATATATAATATTTTATTTATTTATCAAGAAAAAAATAAATAAATATAATTATTTTTGTAATTTAATGTAAGTATTCACGTAATGAGAGCTGATCTAGAAATTTTTGTGCACACCTCTACACGTTGTATAAACGTTCATAGAGAAATGCTAATATTGTCAATTTGTAATTTTCCAGTATATTTATGTTGTAGTTGTAACAATTAGTTGATAGTAGTATTTCTACAATTGGTAACATTATTTAGTATTCTTCAACTGATATTATTAAGTATTTATCAGCCGGTAAATTTATTTAGTGTTCTTCAATCCGTATAATTAAGTATTCCCCAACCGATACGATTAGGTTTATAAACACGAAAAAACATACAAACAAGAAACTATTATACGTTAACGTTATTTGACATATATTAGGGATCAAACATATGCTATTAATTTCGAGGGTTACTTAAAATAATTAAAGAACATAATAACTGTTTCGTCCAGAGATTATGAATGTCTTTGTTTTAGATTTTTCTTATGATATCAACGTAGTACTTAGGGGTAATACGGTTGGACGTGGCCCTGTTGGGTCCGCCGCAGGGGACGACGCGGTGCTTGCGAAAGCCATCCCGTGTCGTCCGCATCACAAATGCGGCGGACGGCCCCGGGGGGTTTTAGTGGGTATTTCCGGACGCTTCACGTCCGGGCGAGTCCCACACTGGCACGGAGACGTGCCTCTTTGCCCCCTAACCTATTGCATTGGGGGACTTCGGTCTCACTAATGTAATAGGTAAGGGTAGTGCGTAAATGCATTCCCCTCGTCAAAAAAAGGGTCTAATACGGTTGATTTTAACACTGGTAATAACAATATATAAGTCAATAAGTAATTTACAAGAAATATTAGTATGTCAGTTTAGATTACATTCGATTTCATGAAGACGTCGATATTATTAGACATTTCTAAAGGCGCATTAATAGAGGCGCGCGTACGGGCATTGTTCCCAATAAATAAGTAATGTCTAAGCCTTATTATTTTATAAGTGAGATCCTAATATAATAATGAAGGTTAAAATACGTTATATCATTATAGTTATATAAGTTTCATAAACTTCTTTTCTAATATAACAACATAGAGGTAAGTTTATGAGGCACAGATCATACAGACTTGATAGAGATTTAGCATATAAATAATAGAGATATTGCAGGAAAACGCGCACAGTTCGCACATTTCAATTTCAAGTATAGACTACATAGGTTTATTCCAGTGTGCCTCAATAACCTGGTAGTCGTATACTGACTAAGTCAGAAGTGGGATTTAACTAGAAGAAGGGATTGCCAAATGGTTTTAAATCCAAATACATAGTAATTTATGTTTACCGATCAACCGTGAAGTTAAAAAAGGTTGATGTACAAAACTATTGTTTACAAGAACTATTTTTTTTTTGCAAAACAATTTATCGGGAAATTTTACAAAAGTTCAAAGTTAATATTAAAATACGATTTGAAATGGGTTTAAAGAGTATATAAAGAATATACCGCTTCTAAACTACAACTTACTAAGTTTATTCAAATGAAATAATATAAATATGTAATAGGAATATATAACATATATATATTACGAACCCTGATAAAACTTGCCATTTCAATCATCGACAAATATGTGTAAGAGTATGCAAAAAACTGTGTATATAATATTATTATTTTTTTGTTTTGATGGATTCATCGTTAAGTTTATAGTTAAGTACCCTGATAAAGTGGATTTAAAAAAAAATCACTAGTCAGCAAAATTATGATCGCAATAAAATTAGCAAAAACAAGAACAGTAAGAAATATCAAGGTTCGCAATAACACGGGCGAGGGATGAGGGTGGAGCATTTGAAATGCGTAAACGTAAAGTTCACACATTTACAATCTAGTGGTTCTAATGTATGGGATCGTGGGTAGCGCCATCCTGCGAGCGCTAACTACATTGACTCCCTCACCAGCTGATTTAAACCTAAATTTCCGGCCCATTTTCTTAACAAAACTAAACGTAACCAAAGCAAAAACTAAAAATTCTTACTATTCATGTTAAAACGATCGATGTTATTTCGATACAAAAACAATTATAACCAAAACGATGCCTGATAAAATAAAACAATTTATAATTTATTCTTCATATATACTTATCTGAAAATGAGCCAGCTGATTATCTTTAATTAAGACTTAAGCCTAAAAGAATTAAGAAAGTCACTAATAAATTAATAAGCGAAGCCGTGTCTTAGAGTTATTACAATAGATTTTATAAAAAACACGACTTTATTTTGAACTTTGTTGACAATTAACTTGATGTAACATCGTTTCTCTAAACTAGAAAAAAAATAAACCTCTTTATAGGTTATTGTTATAGAAGTTACGAGAATCACCGGAAAGAATCGCCATTTTGAATTGTTAATGAATTCGATATAAAATCAATTATGGATGTCTTTCATTTAATTATCTTTTTTATATTATTGAGAAACGTTTAAAAAAATTCATTCCCAACAAAGTTCTACAACACAAGTAGATATCATATTACAAATTAATTAAAAAAAAACATCTAAAATGTCATTTTAATACAATTCAATTTAGAATCAATTGCTTTTCCTTTATTATTATTATTATTATTATTTAGTTCAAATACATTTTTATTATTACGTACGTATTTTTTTTAAACTAGGTAGTAAGAATATTTTTTAATGTATTTTTTTTTATTAGCATTATGAATTTTATTAAGTTAGTAAGGCTATTTTAGTAGACAGCTGTTGTTAGCTGTAAGACGATTCGCAGCGATAACCGAAGAAAGATTATCAAAATAATAAAATGAATTTAAAAAGATTAAGTTACAGGATTATTTTTTTTAACAAAAAATATTTTCTTCGATTATTGCTACAAAACGATTCAAATTAAAAATCATTCACGCTAACAAACAAATAATCAGTCAAACATCGTCATACATAAATACATGATTACATCATACATTACACAAAACATCTGAAATTGCACTTAATAATAAATCAACGTAATAACACCATAGACAATGAAAACTTAATGTAACAGCTTTCAAGAAGCTGTACTTAAAAGAAAAAAAGGGGTAAATATTCGATCTAGTCAAAATAAATCGTTTTCCGTAGCCCATCGTGGCCCAGTACGAATTGAACAATCATAAAATGATTTTTTTGCCTAACTACACAATTAAAAAAATGAGATTCCGATCATTAACGAGCTTTAGTAATAACGTAGAGAATGATAGTGTAAAAGCTCTCGAAACCATAGACCACGTAGGTATTTAAAAGTTCTTTTTTCTTTAACCTTATCAATAATTATTCCATCCACACGACACGACATTATTTGCACACTTAACTACAATTATATAAAGCTTGATATGTGATTTTTTAAATTAATAATACAAGGTACAAGGAAACGAGAATAGAATTTTAAAAATAAATATTCAGTATCGATTATAATCGATTCTAAAATTAATACTGGCAACACTAACATTTTCCTTGACGGTTAAAACCTCACTGAGTTCTTTTCTATTGAATAAATATTCTAGATCGAATCGAAATTCGTAGGTATACATACAGTAATGAGAAACAAATTTATTTATTTTATTTTAGTTGTTATTTAATACAACATTAATAATAGAGAGCTCCTTATGAACATATTTAACATCGATTAATTAATATATTATATTGCTTATAGAAATTCGTTGATTTCTTTACTCAAAATGTTATTGCATTTAATTAAGTAAAAAACAACAACAGCTTAAGAAATAACAAAATAATACTATGTTTTTTAAATTAAATAAGTAAAAGTAGTCATGTCGTATTGGATGGTGTTATAGAAAACTTCAAAATTATGAATAAAATTATAGTGATTTTAATGAGATTAATAACAAAAAATAAGGGAATGAGCAATTTAAACCTCCTCCCTTAATATAGCTAGCTCTATATTGAATAAAACCAATGTCAATATTATTCCCTCCATTTTTTTGATAGACCACCGCGTTACAGATTCACGTTCCGAACTTAAGTTTATATATAGTATAACAATAGGCGAGAGTGAACGAGACAACGAGCGATTAGCGTCGTATGAGTGACAGAGACAGTCGACAAGTGAAGAGAGACAGCTTAAACTCGCAGCGTCCGTTTGCGAATGTTCCACGTCCGCTTCAATAATGAGAAGAGATTCAATCCTGTCGGATACATTATATTGTTTACTCATTATATATTGCCTGCTTAATGCTAAAACTGTTTATCACAGGGCCCGTTCCAGCATTATGTTAGTACCAAAAAGGGTCAAGGGGTTTATGCTTTGTTTAATTTTGATGACATGCAGGACGGAGCATATGGGACGGGGTGTTTAAAAGGTGTTTACGTAAACAATATCGAATCATCAATTTACGTTTTATGCCAATTCTTACATAATCTTAGGGGTTATGGGTTGGGGAGGGGGGTAGGAACTTTGCTAACACAATACGTGAACAGCCCCACAGCAGTTGCGCAGGGTTTCACGTCAAAAGGGCGCGTAGAATTTCATTTTTTGCAGTGCAACTTAAAATCTATTTCGAAACTAATGGGATGGACTATTAAAAAAAGTTATCCGCACTTTTGACTTTGCATAGCTAAAAAACAGTGCATGAACTCATATACGCCCTTTGTGCATTTGTTACCGTATATATTAAATGAGCTTGGCAAAATGACTCTACTTCAGCACTAATGTTATAAAGTACAGTCAAAGAACGACAATGATCGACGATTGATGAGAATGTGGTGTTAAGTGACGATGTGCGGCCATTAACTCGGAATATGACCACGCTACCAACTGAGCCTAAATCTCTTCATCTCTGTCTACCAAATCATTTGAATCACATGACAGGGTTTTGATACGTACTTATGTCAGTTCAAACATGCTGCACGAACTCTGGATTGAGGAAGGAGAAGCCCATGAACTCCGTCTGGTCGAGGTTCATCATGAACAGTTTGTCTGTCGGCGTCAGCTCGGTCTTCTCTTGCGTGAACTGCTTATCGAAGTTGGACACGTCCTTACGGTGTTTCTAGAATGTACCACAAAGAACTATAATATGTAAACTACAATTAACTGGGTAGATAGAATTGGTAGGTAAAAATTGCAAAAATGTTATTTAATATCAAAATGTCAATTTTTGAGAAACGTCCTATTTAGAAGAAAACAAGTTTAAGGATGGAAAAGTAGAGGAAGACCAAGGCTGGAGTGTGTAAGAAATAAGTGGTATTAGAAATAATATGAAAGAAAAAAAAGTAAATGAAGAGATGACGGCTGATAGAGAGATGTATGGAAGAAGAAAAAAACATACTGCGCTGACCCCAAGTGAGTTGGAAACAGGCCATGAGAATGACGATTAGAAGAAATCAAGTGATTATTACTAGATTGCTATTGGGCAATCGAACATTCACCTAATAACTAAAACTGATAGAATAAATAAATAAATATAAATAAATGCAAGTGTGAACAAGGCCGAACGGTCTTACATTTATTAGTTATTGTTTATGATTTTAAAATGTTTTAAATAACTTAAAATGAAGTTTAAATAAGGACGGATATATATATGCATACGTCATTTTTTGTCATAATGATAACACGGAACGATTTAATTTTGTTGATAAAATTCGTAAATCGTTCACTCTATTAATTCGAACACTATTTCGTATAAAAATCAAATAATCTTAAATTTAGGCCCTGATAAGGTTCTTTTGTACGTCATAACACCACCATTGGTTTGGCAAACAACTCAGTCGAATCTAAAATAGGTGTTGGCCATTTTGGTAACCCTTGTGCTAGTCACATTTTGGTATCCTTTGTGCTAGTCACTTTTGCGGCTGAGTGCCTTCAGCACTCGCCCCCAAAGTCACGGTGAATCAATAAAGACCCTTCCGGTCAATAGCGTTAGCTAGGTTCGAAAATAAAATAAAAATAATAATTGTTTTTTCTTTAAATAAAACTATACAATTTTTAGTTCAAAAGTATTTTTAGAGTATGCAAAGACAGGAGTGTCATTTCCAGACATCACTATCGTACTCGTAATTAAACATCCTGCAATAGCCGTTTACAATTAAAACTCGCTTGACATAAGCTGGAACTTATTGTCAGGTAAATCGAGAATACTCTTTGGGATTTTGTTATAAAACCTATCACTATTACCTACAAAGCTTTTATTAGACTTATTAAGCCTAAAGCGTGGGAACGGCTAATTTATATTTATTTCTGATAATAAATTATATCGATCGTTCACTACATCAAGATTGTATAAATATTTGCGAATATAAAATTATCGAAGATGTAGCGAATTGGAAAGGCAAAGTTAAGACACTATACTTTTAAAACTTTATCTGTAGAGTAAAAAAGCAAGTATGTATTCAACACGTAATGTTTAGGACTTGGCAAAGCCAAAGCCTGGACTTAAACCAGATCTTACGTTATGTCTTCATCAGGCAAAATCTTCAAAAATGTTCAATCAATTTTAAGCTTATCTTCTCTATAACTTATTCACAAAGGTAAATCGATAGGAATCACACTTTTATGGACCATCGTTAATAGCATAGCGACTAGGCAGGGTTTACTTACAATCTTGGGTTTAAAAGGTGGTTGCACGTCCCTGGCCTCTATGCGCGCCCAGTCGATACGCCTGAAGAACACATGTGTACGGACATCTTCTTCACCACGCTGCCCGCAGCCCAATCGTTTCTGGGGGTTCTTTGTCAAGAACGATTTGCATGCATCTTTGGCCTCCTATAATAGCACATAAAAAAAAACAATATAAGCGTTGTCAAATTACGTAAGAAGCAATCCTGCTACAGATAATAAGTCAGAGTAACTGGATCTGCAGGATTAAAAGAATGGCGCAACTTAGGAGATGTCTATGCTTAGCAGTAGACCAGCACTAGTAGAAGGTGTTAATACATTTACAAATTACTTCTTGACTGGAATCTGCTTAAAGTAGTCAAAACTTTGCAAACTATAAGAAAGAATAACAAATGAAGCCATAAAACTTGAATACGCTCGGTTCCCGCTGTGTGATTACCACAGATATAGTTGTCAAAGTACATTTACATAAAACTTAACTTACTTACCAACTTAATAAGATTAATCTGTAGGTAAACAAATTTTTTTAAAGTCTAACCTAAAACATATGTACCAATAAAATCAAAGTTCACTCACGGAATAGAAGCAAAAGATATTGAAATCAAAATACCTTACTCAAAGTTTTCGGATAAGAAACGCTATTGTCAGTGATTGCTGCGAACAGCTCCTCCTCATCTTCACCGTCGAATGGCGGCTGACCGACCAGCATCTCGTAAAGAAGCACACCGTACGCCCACCAATCCACAGATTTCCCATACGGCTGGTATAATATGATCTCCGGCGCTATATAATCCGGTGTACCGCAAAAGGTCTTCGTTGTTTTGTCACCGTTGATGCCTTCCTTGCACATTCCGAAGTCGGCGATCTTGATATGCCCGTCTTGGTCGAGAAGAACATTGTCCAGTTTTAAGTCGCGGTAGACAATGCCGCGAGAGTGAAGGAAAAAGAGGCCGATAGCTATCTCTGCAGCGTAAAACCTGTGATATTTGTTTTTGAGGTAGTTCTGTGATAAATATTTCTTTCCCATACATTACAACGTTGTATGAGATAAATTACACTTTTCTTTTTTTTATTAAGCGATCGTCAATCATAATACATAATACAAATTACTTCTACGTATTTTAAATACTGTAATTGGGCCACTGCTTTAACCCAAATCTCACATTAAGTGCAGAATACCAACACACTATGGCTCAAATGAAGCTGTCGAAATACAGTTATATAAGTTTGGCGACGGATTTTCAAATTTGATGAGGATAGCTAGCTAGATATGCATTAGAAAATTCCTTAACACCATGTTATGGTTTCATCGCGATATTATCCTTCATCGAAAGTTTAGGCTTATTATAAAATAGAATAGAAACGATCGAATCTACGTCTTCTTCTTCTTCTTAGTTAATGGCAATCTGTGTGTACACACAATTTGTGCCAATGTCATGTAGGTAAGATTTTCAATTTTGTATCAGCGTTACCGAGCTCCAACAGAACGGTGGCCTATCCTGCTCGAACTTTCCATGGAGCTTTGTCGGCACCCCAGAATGTATGCTACGCGTTGTCTTCTATAATAAACTTAACTTGAACACAATAACTAAACTATTTCACACAAAACGCCACCAAGATTACATGATATAGAGTCAAGTACACAAGTTTAATGAATTAAAGAAAACAATTGCTACATGTCAGACTGAGATCCCGCCAAAAACTCGAATCTACGTCTATTGACCAGGAATGCGACCCTGATTGATCTTCGTTTCAATTAAATTTTATTAAAAACTAATCACATGTACCAAGAAAGTAAAGTAGAACACAAGACATTATTTTTTATAAGTACATATACAAAGGAAAAGCATATCTTACACTGCGACTGGTTCTTTGAACTTTCCGCACTGTTGTATTTGGAACATCAGATCACCACCGTTGACATACTCCATTACAAAATAAAGCCGGTCCTGGACAAACAATGACCGATTACCATTAGTATAAAAACATTGTTGGATAGTGTCCTTTTAAATTTAATACAGTCGTTAATAAGACTTACTTTTACGTCAGGCAAGTCACAAATTTTGAATGACATTTTCGAAATATTTTAAAGTATCTGATTTCTTACCATAGTCTGGAAACAGGAGTGCAATTGCACAAGGAATGGTGGTTTGCTGCTTAGAGCGAGGACGCGTTTCTCGACCATGGTACACTCCACGTCATCGTCTTGAATGATAATGTCTTTCTTCAAGATCTTGATGGCATATAGTTCATCGGTGCCGCGTCGTTCCGCTAGCATCACCTAAAAAAGGTCTCCGATTAGAATTCCCTCAATGAAATAAATAATATTAAAAAAATCTAAACTATAAAATAAGAAACAATTATTGTACACCGTTCATTTAAAATTAATAAAAACAAAATTAAATAGCGAAATACCGCCTAAAATCCAGAAAACAAAGAAAGTTTTTTGCAAAGACTATGTTGAGACTGTGGTCATGAAGATATTTGTATAGCTGTATTTACAGTATAATAAATAACATTTATGGACAGTGTAGAAGAGTCAATTATATGGCAAAAGTTAGATGTTTTTAAGTTTTTAAAGGTAATATTATTAGTGACAAAAGTACATATAATAAATAAAACAATCACCATTTTAGTCTTACCATAACCATAACATTAAACAATCTAACTTACCTTACCAAATGATCCTTTCCCGAGCACCATAATGAAGTTGAAATCGGATGCCCTGATGACATCAGCGGCCGCCATGTTATGTGGCACTTCCCTGTCAGGTGGTGGCGGAGCTCTACGGGCGCCGACGGTCGTGGCCCGCATTTGGTTCTTCAGTTGGACCAGATCTGTACCTTCTTCGGGCACCGGAACATTGTAGAACTCGCCCTCCTCCTGAGTGAGGAGCTTAAACCAGCCGTCGGCTGGTGCCTTCATCACCTCAGATATTCCAAAGGACAAGGAGCCCATGAAGTCATTTCGGGAGGTTCGATCCCAATCCCATACCTTGAAATGGAAGTGGCTACTTAATAGCTGCAACCTCAGCTTAAATTCCATGTTATCAGTTAGAAGTATATAATGATAAATATCTTTACATTAATAAGGTTATAAGTCTGTTGCTTTGGCTTGTTTCTAGATCAGATAATATACGACCTATCCCCAAATACAACGATCCAGCTAGCATTATGGCAACACCTGTATTATTAGCTAGGATTTATGGCCAATTAGTATCTTACTCTACTTATCAAAAATTCTGGAAAAAGTGGTACATAAACAACTGTACGCATACCTTGAACAGAATAGTATTCTTCCTATTTTGCAGTCGGGATTTAGAAAAGCACACAGTATTACTACAGCTTTACTTGATGTAGTTGATAATATATTGGTCAATCAAGATGCAGAAATGGGTTCTATTTTGGTTCTACTTGATTTTTCAAGAGCTTTTGATTCTATAAGTATTCCATTTTTGCTTTCCAAACTTTCGTATTTATATAAAACTGTTGACTGGTTTTATAGTTATATTGTCAAACGACACCAACAAGTCGTATTGTGCAGGAATGACGGCACTAAACAGATCTCTCAAGTCTGTGCCGTTAGAAGAGGGGTGCGCCTCAAGGTTCTATTTTGGGACCTCGTCTTTTTATAATATACAGTGCAGATATTATTCATTACATAAAACATAGTAAGTACCACCTGTATGCGAATGATTTGAAAATATATCTACCGATACGTTATCCGGATGTCCACGCTTCCGTTAATAAATGAAATGGGGACATGAATAGTGTATTTAAGTGGTCAACCGAAAATTCTCTTGTACTGAATCCTACAAAATCTAAGTACGAAATATTTGGTACCAAGAACCAAGTTGACCTTATACAATCTCAAAACCCTATCATTCTAATAAACAGAAAGACGGTGGAACGTGTAAGTGTGGCTAGAAGTCTGGGAATTGTTTTAGATGAGCGTCATCGTTTCGAGTCCCATGTACATGAAGTAGCTCGTAGCTGCTATTTAAGTTTAAAGTTTTATACAAAATACGTGATTATTTAAGAACTGAAGTTCGTATAAACCTTTGCGAAGCTTTGATACTTTCTAAGCTGAATTATTGTATTTCTCTATACGGTCCTTGTATATTGAGTAAGACAAAAAACCTCAATCAGCGAATCCACAATACATGTGCTCGTAAATGATTTCGTATTCCTACGCGTGCACATGTTACACCATATTTGAACGATGCAAGAATTTAAAAAATGGATGCACGATATAAATTATACTTTGCTTAGTTACTATTTGGGATTATTAAACTCTAACAATCTGAATATTTGCACAGTAAGCTCGAGTGGGTTGGTCAGCAGCGGGAGTTCAGAACTCGTGCAACTATGCGTCTCTTAATTATTCCTAAGCATCGAACTTTCGCCTTTCGGGTCAGTTTCAGATATCAAGCGACTAAATGTTGGAATAACCTGCCTCCACCAATCCGAAATGCTACGTCTTTAAATATGTTTAGTTTAGTCAAAGTTTTTCTTCTGTTACAACAGTAATTTTCACCTGACGTTTATTACTTATATAATAATGTACGTATATGTATGTATGTATAGTTATTTTTTTACCTTTTTATCAATAGATAACTAATATTGTCATTATGTTCAACGTCGTTTCTAGGTAGAAGCTAGGTATGAAGCGTCCATTTATGACACGTTCCTCAAATAAAGTTACGACTAAGGACACGCGCACTCGCAATCGTTGCGCATACAACACTCTGGGCGTCGAGTGAAAATCAGCGCTGGTGACTTCATCTCCTTCAGCAAATATGCTGACTCGACACTTTTTTGTAACACACACTTATATTATATTTGTTTTCTCGGTTTTTTTTTAACTTTTTTTTTGTGATATTCTTTGTCCTGTTATTGATTGTATATTATGTGTGTAACAAATAAATTTATTTTCTTTCTTTCTAAAATATATTTAGTTACTGTGTCAGTGTTGGTGAAATTTAAATTTGCAAGCTATAAATAAAACCCAGAGCCTAATTAGAATACGTTTTATTCGGGTGGATGTTCCCAATTATCAAGTAACTGCCAAGTCATCAATTAATTGTAATCAAAAAGTTCCTATATCGGGTAGTATATTTAGAAAGAATACCTCAATAAGCAACCTGCGATCTTTATCCTCAGCTTTAAGATCGAAGGTCAGCGTCTCGTTCCACACAGGGTTCAGCGTACGGCGGATGGTCTTGGTTTTTTTCTTAACATTGTCCGCATCCGGAATGAGCTTGATCTTAACGTAAGGATCAGACATGCCGTTCGGATCCATCGGTATCAAGTTACGGCCTTGCTTCACTGGAATTGTCAAAAGTGTCATTTGTGTAATATTTTTACTACTAAGATTACTGTCTACTTCTAGAACAAGACTGTATTACTATACTTAATTTAATTCTATTGAATGATAGGTACTGAAATTTCAGTTTCAGTCAAAGTTACAGCTATGTCATTATAAATACAAATTAACGTCTCAAATACAGTACGTAAATTTAATATTCTGCCGGATGTTACAAATTTAAAATCAGACCAAACAATTCTGCTTCTGATGGTGGTTTTATCAACTGAAGACGATTGGGTAGTGTCGGCTAATAGACGTCATTTAATTAGAGTTCTTAAATGCGTATATTAAATTTAGATTATAATGGATAATAAAACAAACCTTCAACGTTAAGCTTGTTTCCTTGACAAGAGACAACGAGCTGTATGCGTCCGCGTCGCTCCGTGTGATCGCAACCGCATAAGTTCGGCACCGACTCCTCGCACCGTTTGTGAACGTTCATGTCGCATGCTAGATGTTGCAAATACGATTATTAGATCCTATTTAAAATATCTATACACAATAAGCAATTAATGTGTTATATGCATTTTTAAACGGATTGCAAATACTTGATCAAACAATAAATATTGCTAAAAGTAGACGTATAATAAGAACTTACAAATCGACTATTTAATTATATCATTCATCTTGCTGTTTGTTTTTAAGCGATACAATTAATATATTAATAGTTCTTACATTAATTTTTGAAATTAAAATAAACAAAATTTTAAGAGCATAATTTCAACACAGACTCAATTTAAAGCGCAATAATTAAAAGTAAACATATTATTAACTAGCACAGAAAGCAATTTGTAACACAATTACATATACGTGGGAGGGGAAATGAGTTCGCGAAATGTTGTTGTAATACCAAAGGGAAAACATAATGTTTGCGGTGGTAACATAAGATTACTATTTCTTGCGAAATTAACACATTTATTACATGGAGGATATGCATTGCAATATATATTTCTGA
The DNA here is from genome assembly GCA_014132275.2 of Samia ricini. NCBI lineage: Eukaryota > Metazoa > Arthropoda > Insecta > Lepidoptera > Saturniidae > Samia > Samia ricini. The sequence goes on along the minus strand of AP028164.1, from coordinate 2,742,978 downwards.
TAATGTTTTAACAGAGAATCCTCTACATAGATAACACACCGGGCGGTGAGTGGAAATTCTAAAAAATTCTTTACAAATAAAAAATAAGCATTCTTCTAAAAGAGGTACAGCAATACATGAAGTGTATGCAAATAATACGAACATCGACGATTGAAAAGTATTGATTGAACACGCTTCGGTGACCTGTTTCATTAACATGTAACCGAGAAAGCAATTTAACTTATATGCAACGTACATTATTACATGGAAACTTCGAAGCAGCATTATGTAAGGAAGAGAGACAGAAGGAAGGAAATCTTTCAATACGATTCTTCATCAATATCATGATTATAATTCATACTATAGTTACTAATTTTTATTAAACCCAATATGAAACTAGTCAAGCAAATTATCTAATTACTTAAATAAGCAATAGATGCAGAAAATATGTACTTAATGGTGTTTTAGAGCAAAAGCTATATAGAAGAAGACTTATTATAACAGATAAATGGTAATAGATCCTACAAAAAAAAATCGTTTCAAAATAAAATGTTACAGTAAAAAATATTTTTTTTTGGGACGTTTCGTGCAAAGGATCGTTCAATAAGCTAGCTAAAATGGCTTTGAGAATTTTATTTTTCTGTTCATTAATTACCAAACTCAATACACATAAAACATTATATACTTAATTAGATATTATATTGCATTTTATATCAGCTCAAAGGGTTTTGAAATCTATTAAGGTAACATTAAGTGTTTCGGCCAATAATATCTGTGAGACAAACTGCATAATTATTCTAAAGGGATTTTTGCTCCGATAACTAATCCATCACGTTTCTCTCTTGTTGCATTCTCATCTATTTTCAATGAATCAATCGTTTATACCTCCACATTTATATCCTTGGTGAGCGATACCATGGAGTAATGTACCACAGTGATCACAAAACGTTGGAGCAAGGAACGTCCAAGTGTTCCATTTGTGTTGAGCGTAGGCGGCCTTTGCAATAATAAAGGATAGTAATTAAAAAAATAATAAAGTTAAAGGAAATCTAATCAATCTCAAAACTTCCGAAGTATGAAATACGAGCTGTAATAAAGAATTAGATGAAAGAGAAATACTAATAGATTTACATAAAATTTAGCATTAGCAGAATAAAAGCACCGTCACCGAATAAAAATCTGAAAAATAGAACATAAGTTGTGCGAAAAAATAGTACATGTAAAGCGTTGTTATATGTACAAGCGTAAGTGATAGCCGTAGTGTCGCTTGGTGCTGTAGCCGTGTGTACCTTGACACTTGAGACCCTGATGGATCAGTCCGTAGAGCAGCGAGCCACAGTGGTCGCAGAACGTCGGTGACGAGTACGTATGAGTGCGAAAGTTGTGTCTCGTACGTGTATCCTGTCACAGATTATATTTATTGAAATAATAACCTAAATTAAACCTAAAAAAAATCGTCTACACGTAAATTTTTTAAGGGACATAATTTTATTTTTGTATGTATAGGAAATATTTTTTTCATTAGATTATCGGCGCTGCCACCGGTGGCGCAGTTGTATTACGGTACGACTGTCGTCCTGAGGTATCGGGTTCGATTCCCGGGTTGGGTCAAGTGAAATTGGGTTTTTCTACTCAGTATCATCCTGGAGTGTGGAATTTGTGCCCGATATGGCGCCTGGCTCGCTGCCCTCCGTCACATCTGGGACGGTACTAAGCTCGGCGAAATGTAGTTAGCTATTTCACCTCTGCCTAATCCTTCGGGGATAACAGGCTTGAGCTTATGTTATGTTATCGTATTTATTACATTTAAAAAAAATCAACATACTACTTAAGTTACTTGATATACAAATAAATAATAAATTGTTAACTGTCGATTTTATATGCATCGTTGATAAAAGTGTCATCAAGGAGTAATTATTTATTAATATTTTAAGATATCAGGTCAGATAAATATTGAATATTCTAAAATCTCATTTAGCATAAACCTTACTAACATTCTTGCTTATAATGTACCTTATTATTTAATCATATGACGTCAGTCTTAAATTCTATTAGGTTGTAATTATAATCGAATTCTCGAATCGGTCAGTTGGTTACACAATTTAAAAAGTCAACATTTCTTATAGACGTAGGTTAAATATTTATTAAAAAAATATTTATAATTAGTCTTAAATGTAAATAAATTGACATTTTCTAAAAGTTTTCAAGAGGTTTTCATTACATAAAGTAATATAATATTATTGAGAAGCAGGTGTTAAAAATAATAATTGAAAGTACTTTCACTTTGCGTTGGTGTAATTGGGTTTATATACTCTGTTCAAATGATTCGAGCGTAGGCGACTCTCTTTTGAAATTGTTTTTTGACGAGTTACTTGAAAACTTTGTTACATATTCAGGGTTGCCAGGAAATAAACACATAAAACGTTTTTTAAATCATCCATGTATGTAGATTTTATTTTATTATCCGGCCAGCAGTGTGCTCGCGGCTGCGTTTTAATTAATTTTTCACTGCGTAATACAGTTTTTAATTTTTTCAAAAGGAACGCTAATTAACTTCCAAAAATGTTGTGTTACTAACATTCAACAAAGATATTGACATACTGCGCATTGAATCGGATTTTATTCACAATTTAATTTTTTTACGCGAGAGCCTAATTATTTTCGAAAAACATAAGTACCCTAAGTTACTTGGAGTAACTTCAGCTATCCACCAAAAAATCGATTCAGCCGTTCCGGAGATCATTCGGAACAAACATACAGATAAAATTTTATAAATTTGTATTTATGGTGTAAGCATACATTACAATACATTCAAATTTATTTAGCAAAAAAAAATTGACGTTACAAACAGACACTTCAATTTTTTTTATTAGTTTTGGTTATTTCTTTATCTTTGCAATAGAGATACAGATGTGGGGTTGGTAATAATTATTCACGTTGTCTAATAAGCGGTCATTTCAAGGGGGTTCATCAAATAAGGGGTTCAAGTATTAATTTTTGACTCACCCTTGTCAATAAGCAAAGCCCTTACCCCCAATAAATATGTAAACATTGGCATAATTTTAACCAAAAACGAAACACAGATTAATAAATAAATATTGCTTACGTAAACACTATTCAGCACCCTCATGTCATTAAAAATAAGCAAATGATAAACCCCCCCCCCCAACCTCAACCATGGCTGCTTTCGTAATATTTGAACGGCCCTTAACTTGAAAGTCAACATATATTTTAAAATCCTATTAATAAATCAAATAAATTTTAAAGAATTACATAAAGTTATAAAATCGTACGTTTCTTACGATTATAATAATTAACAAGTTCAATTTTAATACGTATAGATCGAGAATTTAATGACAATCTCATTTGATGTTAAGTGATAATGAGGTGCAAGGTTTATATCTTATTAATGGGTAATGAAACTGGTTAATGAGTGTAGTATGTATCGCAACAAACCCTAAGGTGCTTGGTGTCATCTTTTCGACTTGAGGGTGGTAGAAGTCTGCCGCAATCCTATGGTTTAGTCAAGTTGTTTTCCTTAATAAAAAAACTCATTGCAGTATCACATATAAAGCCCGTATTTTTTAATATATTTTGACCATGAATACACGTTCTTTAGGCACAAGTATGTATTATTTTTGTATTATTTAGTGCTTCAACAAAATGGCGGCCCTTTGTTAAAATTTCCCTAAGGAATTTTTGTATCATTGTCTTCACAATACACTTAACCGTTACGCCAGCTTTCCATTGTTTTCCTATTGTTTCATTTTTATGGGTAATCGACACATTAATGTGGGCACGCTAAACAAATTAGGTAAAATGCCATTAAAATTACATACTTCGCATGGCAAAGATAAATCCAAAACAAAAAGTTTTAGTTAAGTAATCATCAACACTTTAAAATAAATATTATAAGGTGACACTCCTAATTAGAGTGTGAAAATTCCATACTGATGAGAAATATTAAATGCAGTAGTCGTTTGCGGTTTGCTTAAAATCATAGCAGACGCGCGGACGAAACCGCGGACCGCGGACCATGGTACGGCGGAGACCGAATTAACCGAAGTATTTTCGGAATAAAAATTCCCCCCTTTTTTGGGGGAGAGGTCCAACAGTGGACCATATGAACTATAAGAATGGTTAAATGGATGGATATAAACAAATAGATGATACCTTTTTAAATAGATACCGTAGATTTGAATCTACGTCATCATTCTTGGACTGTACTTTTTTTTAACACAAATTAAGCTGAGTCATTCAAGTTATAAGGAGGAAAATCAACGGATATTTTTGTTATGCCCCTTAATTTCATACACAAATATATTAAAAACAAAAAACAAATATTTAAATGTATATAACATTTTGTTTTCGTAAATTCCCCTCTTCCTTTCGCTATATCGTGTTCACCAATTATTCCATAATTGGGTGTTTCATTACGGCACGCTATTTGAAGCGATGATCCCTTCGGATAATTAAACAACACTTGATATTTTAAATTGGAACTACTCGTTTTACACTGTCGTCGTTCCAATTATCGAGAAATTTACCAACCAATCAGCAACCAATCTTGATAAATGTTACATTATTATAATAAATATGGGAAAACATGAGAGAATATAAAGGTTTTTAAAACTCAAAAGTTATATTTTTCTTCTACATGATAATTTAGTAGGAAATACGTTTCTTACGTAACAAGATTTTCATAAAAAAATTTGAGTCTGAAAGCTGAAGAGGCTTTTATGCTCAGTAGGAATCAGGACACAATTGTTTCATGGAACACATGTATAACATTAAAGTCCAGAACACAAGAGAATACAGATTTTGTGAAACTTCAGATGAAACGACAAACCATATTTTTTTGTGCCTGTGATTCCAAGTAATACCCAAATTAAACCATATTTTAGCAAGGATCAACAGCTTCCAGATGAGGCATTGAGAATGTTCTCTGCCCGAAAAATAGTACATCCTAGCTTTAGTCATGTGGAACGGTCACAATTCTGACTGTACAAGTTTGCATAGCCCCCTTACAGTTTACAGTTTTTTTTAAAACAAATGCAAAATATCGGCAAGAATTGTCGCAATATTAAATTATGTTAACGTGAAAAATGTTTTTAGTATATATTAACGCGAGTGTCTTATGTCTTAAGCTGGAATATATTGCATAGTTACTACATTGTAATTACTTATTTCAATATTAACCAGTTGCTTGTACGTATTATCTCTATATCTATTTCTTTATACACGTAAATAGGAAAAAAAATGCCATTAAATATATAAACCAAATTGAAACGCTTATCTTAAAACAATAACCGAATCACTCACAAATCTTGACTTCTAAAAACTTGTAACAAATAAAGTTACAAAAAAACTTTAAAAAGAAAACAACAATCAAGTTGTTTGTAAAAGTGAAAAAAACTAACTTATTTCTTTTAAAGTTGATTACTTGTTCTTCTTTCTTCTTTTTTTGTTTGAACAACACGAAGGCAACAGAAGTTTATATTTGTAATAGTAACGATGTGTTTAAGTTTTTTATATTCTACGTAATTTTGATGGCAATTTACATGATATTGTTTTGTTTTGTGTATAAGTGAAGTTCGTTAGAATTAACATAAAACGCAAACTCTGACGTACTACAGAATTTCTCTGGAAGTCGTAGTAAGATGACCATCATTTTGCTAGAATGTTGAAGCATTGATAAAAGATTGGATAATTGTATCCACGTAATACCTAGAATTATGTATATAAACACATTTGCGAATAATAAGAAATAATACTATATCATATCTAATTAAAGTTTATTACTTTCCTTCTAAGTATTATAAGTTGTGCATTGGAAAGTAAAATTTGCATCTCTCGTCTCCCAAAGGACCTTATTTAATTTTTTATTATGTTATTCGTAATTTGGTTTCATGCAAAATGTATTATAGTACAAAATCAATGATCTCCTAGTAACTTTAAACTATCCATTTGAAAGAACTGATTTAAATTTAACATTTAAGTGTGTTGCCAGTAATGAAGTAATTGTTATAACTTAGTACTAACTACTAATTTACTACTTAGTACTAACGTAGTACTCTACTTATGCTAAGGGGTTTTCCAATAATGATATTAGGCTCGAAAGGGAGGCGGAAGGGTTGGGAAAAATCACGAAATACCACAAAAGGGAGAAAGGGAGTACAATGAGATATCACGTGTATTCGTTTTTGAAGAGAGAGCTTCTTTAGCAAAGTTGAGCGATTCTTAGTAGAGGAGAAACTAATAGATTCGCGTCACCACTGATATGGTGTCCGTCGTTAACATGCTACAGTATGTCAAGTATAACATGGCGTTTAAGTGCTGGCGCTCAGAGATAAATAATAAATATATTATTAGCCTATCGTAAATTTTCATTATGAATAAACTCTATGAAAATGTACATCATTGTTGCTCAGAGCGTTAATATATGTAAAATCCAGACAAATGTTATATGTTATGATAAAATGAACAAACTATAAAATTAAATATTTCGAAACAGTTTTTCCAAAATTTCAAGTTTTCACTTCTGTCGACTGTCCCAATGGCTGCCTAGTTTTTTTTTTTTTTTAAACGAACTACGTGTGAATTAAAAAGCGGCCCATGACCTAGACTTGCCGCATTATCAGGGAACGATTTCCAAAATTAAATTACGTCATACAATGTATTTAATGATAATACACTGAATTATTCAAAATTTAATATTTATAAAAAAAAACATGATTTTTAGACGTAGTATGGGAGAGGTTGTAAACTAAATCCTGGGGGAGGAGTTTCGTTATAAGTTACTAAAACACCACGTGATTAATAGGCGACAGCCCTCAACACCTCATATAGGATTAATTCGGCAATCCTACTATTTATTTACTAAATTAATTCAAATTCGTCTACAATAGAGAATTATATAATGAAATAGCTTACGTCTGAGTCCGCTCCCTTGTCGGCCCCGGGGCAGGTGAAGGTCACGTACTCGTGGCATCTCTTATGCACGACGAAACTGCACACTAATGTCAAATAAAACACATATTTCATGAATACAGGTTGGTATCGGTTAATACTCTGAACATACATAGTACGTAGCAAGGCTCACTTACGGGGGGCATAGGTCCCAAGAGGTGGAGTTCGATATTAAACGAGACTGTTCAAATTAGAAAATTGCTAATTGGAGGCACTTGGGGCGATTTTTCAATTCGAAATTTCAACATTTTAGACCCATTGAATCGTTACGAAACTGCAGTAAGTTAGATTAATTTCATTGACCTTGCATTAATATAAATGTTCTTTGCTGTAAAATAATATCAGCACATTTTTGTGTCACACAAAAATGACAAATACGCCTCTGAATATGAAGCGGCTAAATATATATTTTTTAACGTTTGATTAATTTGCATTGTTTCAAATCAAGGCTGCTCAATTTTTTTTCAGTCGGGCTAAACGGATGGTTAAGAATTTTTTGGAGGGCCACTAACCTTTCTTGTTGTTAACTATAAAAGGATATCGTGACTTATTTTGATCCTACGGTGATAATACAGTTTTAGATTTTTTAATTATTTTTTAGATAGTGTTAAGTGCCCTAAAAAGTAATATAAATCATAAATTCCCGTGCCAAAACGCTAGCATCCATGTTACTTTAGTTAGTGACGTCAGTGATCATCAACATCCTAGGGATACTGGTGGGAATATACTTTTATTTTCGCGGGCCATTCAATAATCGTAAACGGGCCACGTCATGGCCCGCGGGCAAGGGTAGAGCAGCCTGGTTTTAAATATTACCTACTTTTAAATTGACCTTCTTTGAAGCTATGATGGCGCAAGGGGTAGTGCGACTGGATTCCGAATCAATCGACGCGGGTTCGATACTCACCTATCCGACTCTAAAGTTGGCCTGAGCTTTCGGTGAAGGAAAACATCGTGAGGAAACCATAGCATGGTAGTAGGGCTTTTTTTAATGATGTCCGCCTGGGTAGCTACCACCCCCAAGTTTGAAAACCTGTTGCCAAATACCAATAGGTGTGTACCGTGTGTTCAGCATCACTTGAGAACCAGTACCTCTGGGCTTAGTGTGTAACCATCCTGAAACGCATCGACACTTAAAATCAGGTGAGATTATGGTCAAAGCACTGAGCCTACACCGTGTAAAAAACCCTTTTACATGATTAGTTGGAATTCTATATAAGACCCGACTGAATCAAACTGGAGTCGTATAAAACATTACCTAAATTTACACTGCTTTATATTTTATATTATCAAATGACTGTACTTCATAGTTTAATCTTAACTTGCTAAGCCTAAGAAGCAGAGACTTCTTCTAATTCTTCTTAAAGACATAACACGAAGTTCTATGTTTTTTATTATATATTCCTCTATAAATGTACTATCTTGCTTAAACATAATTGAAACATAAAATTCTTCAGTTTTGTGAAATAAAATTATTCGCTTTTCATCAAAACTTTTTAATTGAAATTCAAATAAAAAAGACTAGTTGTAGTCGGTTTTACTAACCTTGACACTGGAAGCCTTGTTTACCAAAACCCCTGCAACAATACAAAACACATATTAACAATAGGTAATTCGTGAGATATGCACGGAAAAAAAACCCATACATATTAAAATATCTTCCCTAAAGTGACTTCCACGCATAGTCAAATATGTAAAGAAATAAAAACCTAGTATTATTTAACAAGAGCGAGAAAATCTTTCACTCAATTCTAAGTCAAATTTAGCAGGTCAGTTTAATTGTAATTGTATGGTTATTGACGGACATACATCTTGCTCTCTGTAATATATGAAAGAAAGAAAGAAATATTAATTAGCATTGAATTACGCCTTTTAAGGCTATATGAAATGGCTTCACTCAACGTTTGCCTACTGCTGTTCTGAGTGTTTTAATGCTATGGTTTATATTCAAACTTAGCCAGATATTAGAAACTAGAACTAAAATCCATTCTAATGAACCCACGAACCGACAAATATAGAGACGTTCCTTATTATAATAAATGAAAACGTAATTGAATATTCTTCCACGAGCTCAAGAAATTCAATTCCATATGAAGCGTATTCAATAATAAAATACCTACCAATAAAAATAGTTTACGCAATTGAACGCATTCGAATAAAAAGCGTGGGTTTTATTTTACCAACGCACTTATAACAAATTTCATTGAAGGAAAAAAATCATTGAAATTTCATTGCATTTTCAAATATAGGTATTTTTATTTGCGAATGGAGTTCGAAGTAAAATAAATTTTTTTCGTTTGTTTAATTACTCATATTGACGTTGAATACGTCTATTAAAAATAACAAAGGATTTTAAAATGAGATAATTGAGTTATCAACAAAATAATCAATTCGATTGTTAAAAAATGAAAGACGTTTGACGTCCATTCATAGTATCACGTCTTTCTCCCGTTGGTGTAGGCAGAGATTACGCCCTTACACTTGCTACGATCTTGACACACCTCTATCGCTTCCTCTACTTTCATGAGCCCATTCATACACGCTCGTCGGTTATGGGTACTTTTTCACCGCGGCCTTTATTTAACACTTGCTCGATTCGGTCAAAATACGTTCGCGTAGGTCGACCCTTACCGACGTGCCCACTCACTCTCGCCTAAAATTCAAATTCGTTTCGTCCATCTTCTGTCGTCCTTCCTCTCCACATGCCCGAACCAACTGTTATTTATAACATCTAATGTTATAAATATAGCGTGTATGTAAATGTTTTAGCGATTTATTTGTTTTTTTTATTATTAAGATATAGTGAAACACAATTCAATGTTACTTAAACCCTTAATTACAATAAACATACTTAGGGGACGATTAAGTATTCCGTAAACAAAGTTCTTCCCGCTATGATAACGTTGAAGTATTTAATTTTTTTACAAAATTTGCTTATGTAATTAAAAGTAAACATTATTTAAGTTCTAATTTATTTTGCATTTGTTTGGCCTCTTTTAAATCTTCTATTTATACAATTTTGCGAAATTTGATATATTTTCATGTTAATATTTAGCATTTTATTAATATGTTTACTTATGTAACGGCAATATTGTTAAAATGTATATCGTATTTTGTGCTCGCCTATAATAATTATTGGATTACTACATTATCTTAAGTAATAAGTCATATAAGTTTCAATTTCCAAAGGTTATTACAGGGTGGATTATTACGTGAACGATAGTGACGTCTGGAAGTGACCGCCATCTTTGTGCTTCCGCTAAAATAGTTTATTGTTATTATGAAATGTATAATATGTATTATAATTTTTTTAAAACACTAAAATAAACCAGATCGAGTTTCTTGCCGACTTTACTCTACTGGTGGATTGTTTCCCGAACCGGTGGTAATTTTTTGACGTTCATAACCGCCTTCTCAGAGGTCAAACTCCATAAAGAATTTTTAATTTTGATTTCTTTAATTATACTTTATGTTGGTGTGCCAAATAATTAAACGGCCTCTTTGTTTCAAAGGACCTCGATTTGTTTTTAGAAGATGTCTTTCCAGTGATGATTATTTGACTTCAAACTGAATTCAGTATCCATAATACACGTTAATCTATCAAAACTGTCGTGCCATCGTAAAACACATCCACTCATTGATAAGTCGTCGTCTCTTATGCAATAAAACAACATAACATATCCACGGCACTTCCCCGTTAATGGATTGAAAATATTGATCAGTTTTCAAAATAAAATTGTATTCGTAAACAGTACGTAGTGAAACATTCTTATGTATACCAAAAAAACATAGTTATTTGTTTGTTTGGAATGTGTTTTTTTTTGCTTATATTTTGTGCAATATTAATTCGAAATATTATGATAATAATAGTAGTTTTTATTATAAGCAATGAATTATATTTTTACTGGTTATTTTTATAATAAATTCGTCTGGCTGTCTGTCTGGAGATGAAACGTACTATTATAAATTCAAATGTTATAGAAATATATTTTATGTTTCATCGGTTTCAAATCGACTTCACTCGTTTGAAGTACATATATCATTTCGATATTGCGATTTAGTTTGCGTCCAGTATTCACTATAAATATTCTAAATCTAAACATATAAAGACGTTATATTACATTTTTTAAACAATATTTATTTCATATTTTATTTCGTATCTTTAAATATAACTTTATTCCATACATATATATATATATAAATTTTACTAGATATGGAATTCTATAAGGTGAATATTTGTCAATAGGGTTACCTGCTTTAATGTCTGATTTCCTCATCCTCGCTGGTTAGCTCCATATTAAATATCCCCCAAACGTTCTTCAGTTAAAATATTGGAACTAACCCAACTTTGTTTTATGTTATAATTCTTATAATATGAGAAAAACATATAAGACGTTTCTTTTTTTTTAAATTGACCAGTAACACCGGTTACTTTCTAAGCATGCATCCGCTTGATCAGTCCACTTTATCAATGGTTGGAAATTGGTCCTTTCGGGCCGTCGGATTGTGAAATTTACGGCGCCGCCTCTCGTTGCCGCTCTGCAATTTTTTACGTTGGCAACAACAGCACAATGGTTTATCGAGACGACGCGACGCGACGGGAAGAATTCGAATAATTCATGAATTTCGTAACGTTTAGTTTTCGCGTTAGGCATATTTATAGAGATCATTAATTAACATTTATCAAACATTATAAGAATGTGCGTTTTGTTTGTGCTTTGTAAAATTTATTGAAGTGCTGTTTAACATTATGGTATTGTTCAACATATTTGTTGTCGCTCCGCGATGACATGTTTGCTAATTATCAGAAATTGTTAGATTCGTCTACTGGACATGTTATATAGTTATTTATATGATAACGGGTGCCAGAACTTTCAACCGCTGTGGTAACATTCTGATTGCTAAATAAGCAAAATTAACAAAAAAATTTGACCCACTCCCAAGGCTAAGCTTGTTATTTTTCTTTTTATGGGGGGCGGAAGTCTGTTCCGCCTCCTGGATGTCTGACCTTTGGTCATGCCTCTCCTCAAGAGGCGGGCTAAGTGGTGGAGGGGAATTATTCTCCTCCATCCCTACCGGGCCATTGCACTGACGCGGCCTGGTTGGTTCGCTGCAGGGGGCGACGCGGTGCTTGCGAAAGCCACCCCGTGTCGCCCCCATCCCAAATGCAGCGGACGGCCCCGGGGGGTTTTAGTGGGTATTTCCGGGCGCTTCACGCCCGGGTGAGTCCCGCACTGGCACGGAGCTCGTCACTCCGTGCCCACTTACCTATTGTATTGGGGGACTTCGGTCTCACTAATACAATAGGTAAGGGTAGTGCGTAAATGCATTTCCCCCCGTCAAAAAAAAAAAAAGGCTAAGCTTGTTATGCGTTTAGGTTAATCCCCTATTAACCGGGCCAGAATTAATTATTATTGCCTGAACACTTTTCCATTTTTCATATATGATGTATGTGTTACGGTTTAAACTAATTACTTTACTAATCTGTAGATTGACTGATTTAGTCCTGTAAAGTACTAAGAGCTTTCATTGAAAGAATGATGGTTCGGTGTTAGTGTGATAGGATATAACGTTAACGTACGTAGGCTCACTTATACTATTCTATAATAAGCTTGAATTTCGATGAAAGAAAAAAAAAAAAATCTAGTTACTCAAATACCTAACGCCCATAACTTATAGGTGCATTCTGACATCGACATTTATGAGCCAGCTTCTATAGAGTCAGCATGTTTAATATCTTCGGACACGTCGTCAGTTTACGATTGTTAAATCGTTGTGCGTACACAATACTAAATACTAATAAATTTACATTTCGTAACTTTTACCACTAAAATCATATTATCTCGATAATTTCTAGAAGAAATGATTACTTACTGTAAATACCTTAAAGGTAACATTGTATTAATAAATTCCACATGAAAAACATTGGTGCAAGAAACGGCTCTACGCCAACAATACGTTGTCGTTGCGAATACAAAAACACCTATGCAAAAACCGTAATTTTCTTTTTTTAAAAAAAACAACTATTTATTTTTAACTGATAATAAAATTCTCACATATAGGTAGCGGATTTTAGAAGCGTAACAACTAAATATAATAAAATAAATTTACAAGTAATAATCAATTTACGTTTTAGTTCTTTCGACGCACGTAAATTCGAGATCAAAGAATTTAACAAAATGTCGGACATCAACAACACTGTGTATATTATAATATATATTGTAAATAATTCGCCTACGTCCGATACATTAATGTGTCTCTCTGTAAAATATAGAACGTATAATAAATTATTTAACATAATCTTATTTGTCTATGGACGATTAATAGACTGAAGTTACTAAAGTGTACTTTTCATTGAAATTCATACTTCAATTTAGGCCCCGTTAAACGTCAAAATACAACCACCGGTTCGGAAAACAACCCAGTGATCGAGAAGAACCGACAAGAAATTCGATATGGTTTTTTTATCATGTATTTTATGGAACTATGCAACTAATAGTTTCGAATATTATTAATAGATGCACAGAGAAGGCTGTCATTACCAGACATCACCATCGTTCACAATGATCCACCACGCTATAATAACTTTTGGAAATTAAAACTTGCTTGACATGTTGCCTGAACTTATTCTCCGGTAAATCGGTTTTTTTTTTTTTTTTTTTTCGAACCTAGCTGACGCTGTTGACCGGAAGGGCCTTTACAGCTTCACCGAACTTTGGGGGCGAGTGCTGAAGGCACTCAGCCGCAAAAAGGTGACTAGCTCAAGGGCTACCAAAGTGGTACGAACCTCGGCTTGGCCGTCACCTGAGTACTCAAGACTCACTCGCGAGTTGCATCCTAGCTATCCCTACATTTTTTATATTAATATAAAAAAAAAGGTTCCTTACAGGACCTATGTACCTTGCATGTTATGCATGAGTGTGTATGGAGTGTTGTGCGTGTAATTGCTCAATGCATGGGCAGTGTTACTGTATCGCGCTGGCGGCGACGTCAAGAGCCTCCCCAGTTGGGGAACGAGACACGTCTTGGGTCGCCGCCTGAGGGGGACCCGGAGTGTGTGCGGGAGGAAATAAAATCGGTAAATCGGTAATGTACTTTGCGACTTTATTGTAAAATCTAACGCTATTACTTAGAAAACTTTTATTAGTTTTTACTAAGTCTGTAACATGGCATGTATTATTATATTATGTTATTTTTATTACATATTCGACATTACGTACAAAAATAGACTGTGACTAAAACTGCGAAAGGAGTTTTTGATAGGATGCCATAGTGTAATATACAGTAATACCCCGCTTTACGCGAGGGATACGTTCCGAAAAAAATCGCGTTAACTGAAATTCGCGTATATCGAGGTTTATGATTAAACATAGTCAAAATTTAATACAAAAAAATACAAATCATTTTAATCAATCACTTTAATTCTAAGAACACTTTATGCAATACATACTCTTTTTTTTTTTACGGAAAGATACATCTATTGTCTTTACATTATGTTTATACGCACTCTTTCGCGTAATGCGAGGCATTTGAGCGCGAAATTTGAAATTCGCGTTATAGTGAAACCGCGCGTAACGGGGTCGCGCTAAGCGGGGTATTACTGTACTTCTTAGTTGTTATTAAAATAATTTGTACTATTTAACTGTATGTTAGGAATTATATCTTGATGACATTTTATGTTGTTTGGTTCTTGTACATTAGTGAAGATATTAGTCCGGGTCCGGTCCGACAGCGGCCCAAGACGTTTTCGATCCCCAACTGGGGAGGCTCTTGCGCCCGCCGCCAGCGCGATACAGTGACACTGCATGCACTCTAAGTATTTTTATTAATTTATAAATAAACTTACTTAATTGAAATAGTATATTATAACTGAAATAGTTTCTATATTACATTCAAATACATTTTCACTAGGAGCATACAATGTTGAAAAGTAAATTTACCTTTATATTATATTAAGGTGCCCAGTAACGCGGCATCCATTTAAATTCTTCAATTTAATCCACTTATATTAATATTCTCTCTGGCTGAGCGCCAACTCTGAAAACTGTCGAAGTTATGAATGGGACATGCCGTTTCGCGACATCGAATTTAAAAACGAACAGAAAAGAACAATTAGAAAGATTTATGATATTATCACAGTAGCCTCAATATCGGTGTGAATAGAAAAGCTTGTGAATTTCCTTGACGTATCTTGAAGAATGTTCACTGCCGTTTAGGCAATCCAAAACAATTAGTGTTAGTTTAGTGCGTGACGATGGCAAAACACCTTATTTTTTTTTTTTGACGGGGGAAATGCATTTAAAACCCCCCGGGGCCGTCCGCCGCATTTGGGATGGGGGCGACACGGGGTGGCTTTCGCAGTCACCGCGTCGCCTCCTGCGGCGAACCCACCGGGCCTCGTCCGTGCAATGGCCCAATGGGGATGGGGGAGGAGAATGTCCCCCCCACCTCTTCGCCCGCCTCTTAATGAGGCATTCATGGCAAAACACCTGCCGGTATGACGCTTATGCTCTGGACGATGGACCGGTTTTTAGTATGGAATGCTACTTCCGCCTTTGGTATCGTTACATCCTCCAGTTATCTCTTTAAAGGCCGGCGAAGCAGCTTCTTCAGCGGCGAAAACATGCTGCCCTTGGTGGGGAACGAGAGCTCATAAACTGTTCAATGAGCTCGCGACCATTCCAGTAGACACGTCTCGTGATAAATTATTTCACTTAAAATGAACAACAGACCTCCAGGTCCTATCTTTAAAAAAAAATATGTAAGAATCTGTGCAATTCAATCACTAAGAATTCAGCCGTGAAGTTTTATTCGCTGATGGTTCTAAGATATTTCAGGATAAAAGGAAAAAATCATCTTTCCCGTATCTATAGTATATGGATATTAAAGAAATGAAAGCCACCAACCGGCCGGAGCGGCGGCGGCGCGCAATAAAGAAATCCAATAAACAAATACTACGAGAGATGGCGAAGTGCCAACACGGTCCTCATTGTGAATGGGACTTGTAAAACAATACCCTATCTCAAACATATCGGATACTACAGTAGTTTTATGTAATCCTTAAATTATATTGTTGAGGACAAATGAATCTTTCCTTAAATCTTTAACATTAACATTCAATTACGAGAATTACATCGCGAATCACATGCCTTACAGCACACACACACACACTAGCTGCTGGAAACACGAGAAAGAGAGAGAGAGATATCATATGTACCTCATATGTGTAAATGAGATAAATGATAAGTTTGTAGACTAAGAGTAACTATGTGCTAGTTGTAAGTATTAAAAATGTATTAGAATTCGCGCCGACCGCCGGCAAAGTTGTACCACCCTATACAAGATGGTGGTCAGACCCATCATCACGTATTGCGCACCTGTCTTCGGTCACATCACTCGTTCACGTATGCACGCCTTACAAAGGATCAGAATCGCTTTGTAAGGAAGGCAGTAGGTGCCCAATGGTTCGAGAGAACTGTGGATTTACACAGGGATCTCAACCTGCCCTCCATTAGGTCCGTTTTTAAGACCCAGAGTCGCGCATTCTTCGAACGCGCAGAGACACACTCGAACCCCCTCATCGTGCGAGCCGTCTCGTACTTGCCAGGTCGCAAGCCGCGTCGTATACGTCGGCCGCAGAGAATCTTATCGTGCCGCGACGATACCATAACCCGTAGTAATAGGATCTTTCCTCCTTTACCTCGTACGAATGCGTGCCAGCGCCCACGCCCGCGAAACCGCCGTTCCCGCCGCCGGGGACAGGCGGCTAACTTTGCTCCCGCACACACTCCGGGTCCCCCTCAGGCGGCGACCCAAGACGTGTCTCGTTCCCCAACTGGGGAGGCTCTTGACGTCGCCGCCAGCGCGATACAGTAACACTGCCCACGCATTGAGCAATTACACGCACAACACTCCATACACACTCATGCATAACATGCAAGGTACATAGGTCCTGTAAGGAACCTTTTTTTTTTTTTTTTATGTAAATAAAAATAAAGATTAGCTAGGATACAACTCGCGAGTGAGTCTTGAGTACTCAGGTGACGGCCAAGCCGAGGTTCGTACCACTTTGGTAGCCCTTGAGCTAGTCACCTTTTTGCGGCTGAGTGCCCTCAGCACTCGCCCCCAAAGTTCGGTGAAGCTGTAAAGGCCCTTCCGGTCAACAGCATTAGCTAGGTCAAAAAAAAAAAAAAAAAAGGCAAAGTTTGTACCGGCAAGATATAGTTTCTAAATACATGTAATTCCAAGATAATAAATACAGTCCACATTCTACAGAGAAGTTGGGGTTTCATTGGTGAAGAAAGCGTCCTCTTCATATATAAAAGACTAGCGATCCACCCGGCTTCGTACGCACATATAGATATATCTCTAATTTGAGAAATATATATATAGCCTTGTTAATAATGTAACTTTTTGCATGTGTGCGGATGTTTCAAATGGATAAATTATGCTCTGAGTTTATCCGTAAGAAATAAAAAACAACTTGGCGTATAAATTTAAAACCAATGGACCGAGTTTCAATGTATTTTTTTTTAAACCGTAGTAGATCTGTTTTAAAACACGAGCGGAACCGCTCGCACACAGTTAGTGCAATATTAAAGTTATATTACACAAACTGATTTTTAGAGTTTAACCACAATCTTGGCTGATGTTAAGTGACGATGTACACAAAGGTGGGTAGGTAACTCGCTAAGCCTAGAGGTACTGACTCATAAGTGATGCCGTCCTTACCTATATAAGTGTTTGCTAACAGCTTATAGCTACAGAATGATACCAAACTAGGCGGGCATAAGATAATGTAGTGCATCTTTTAATTTTCAATGATGTTCCCTTTAATGGAAAACCTATATCTGGCACAGAGCTTCACTTGTTACTTCATGTTTTTTTTTACTTTTGTTAAATTTTGTTCGTTTATGACACTATCTACCCCTTGTCTTCGATAGCAAGCAAAGCTCTTATTCCCTCATAATTATGTAAGGATTGCGATAATTAAAAAAAATGAACATTAATAAGTAAATATCGCTTAAGTAATTGGCCCTTGAGATACCTAGTGCCCTTAATGTAGGTTTATTAAGCGTTGGGAAAATTTCGTGGAATTCATGTTTCATGTAGCGGTCCAAGCCAAAGTACGTACCGCTTTGGTCCTCATAGACTACATACCACTCTCTCGGCTGATTTCTCTAAGCAGACGCCTCAGAAGTAAGGTGATGCTACCAAAGCTCTACCGGCCAATAGATTTTAGTCAGTTCCAAGGGCAAAAAAATGAGAAAGAGATACATCATTTTTGGATATTTGGAGGATAAAATTTTTGTTCTTGGAAAAGCCTAGAGAAATCTTTAGCATATCTATAATATCTCTATGTTGAACGATTCATTCACAATAATCCTAAAGTTTCTCTCTGAACCCAATTTAACGCGTCAATGCAGACGAAATCTCGGGCAGAAGAAACACTAAAAGCGAATGGACTATATTTAATTAGTCGATAATAAACGTCAGGTCGTTAAAGATCATAAATAATGTCGTCTCTCAACACTATTCAGAGATTTATTTCCACTCACGCGCAACTCCCATACGTCATGTCACTCGGATATAAAATATGTCCGTGTATAAAATATACACGATATGACATATATTATGCATAAAAATAAATTATAGTATCTGTGTTCTTTTTAAACATTTTTCAAGTTTTTCTAATTAAATCATGAGATTTTTGAAGTGAATAAAACTTCTGTATATCCTCGTTGCTTCAATACATCCACAGTATTCACAGTGAGATGAGCTAACACACCTGGCTGTAGACAGTCTAAACAAGATGTCCCGGAAATACCACGGAGCTTGGCTCGAAGACTGTTCAGCTTATTTCGTACTGATCTTCGCCTAGAGGAGGGTGTAATGACGGGACACTGCTCACTTAATAAACATTTATAGGGGCTGTCTGGAAGAAGAAGAGACTGCTACCCGCCTGGTCCTGGGATTTACGGTAGTCAACCAACGGGTAAAATCCCTCAAGAAAACGAGGTCACGCCAACAAGGCTGTGATCGCCTCGAGAAGCTTCTGGAAGGAGCTGGGCAAGCTAGAGTAGCTAGCTAATCCTGCACGAACAACGGACCGCTAATGTGTCTAGTTGCGCAAACAGGAACCCACCACCAACAAGTAACAAGTAAAATTCACCCTCTCACAATTTGTCTTACGCGTTCGTTACCATTTAAAATTTACAACAACCACAAATAATATAACATATTGTTTTATTTTCTAATCGTCAAATAGCGTTTTTATGATTTTATATCCAATACACTTCACTTATGCACAATAAGCCAATAAATAATATGACGTAAAATGCCATCATAATGATAATCATAATTGTTCCGCGTCGATGAACGCAAGTTCGAACACACATCTAGAAAAACATCGCGAGGAAACCATAGCAGGTGGTGTTAGTTCATTTTCTAATTAACCACCCTGAAGTTTGAAAACCTGTCGCCAAATACATATGTAATACTTGAAGGATAGCTAAGTACATTAATCTAGTACATTAATTAAGATTCTTGATCACGTGTACATCTTACTTAAAAGTCCGACTCGCTCCTGTCTCTCTCACACCCTTGACCGTTTCAGGTCGTTTCGTGTAATCAGAGGTCGCTCAGCTCTCTGCCCGAGCGGCGAATGCCCTCCCTCCTACACACGTTCCACGAAACAATTTACTACGTCGCGTAAGCCGTATTTACACGGATTTTCGTTCGAAAGGATAATATGGCTGTTATTTCACGCGACGTTTGCTTTTTTTTTTTGGGTTTCTTTTTTATTTTAGGTTTTTCTCTTTGAAAGCTCTCCGCTATGTATGTTTACCTACAGAGTAGGATAAACTATTACAATCCGGTTGAAATACGTAAAAAGTTGGGTTCGAATATAATACTGTCAGCAATAGTTCAAAAATGTAATATGACTCACTAGTTACTATAAAACTTAACATAAATCTATAAGTCTTACTATAAATGTCATTACATTTATAGCATGACTAGCTGAGTGCCTCTGGCAGCGCCCGCGTTTTGTACATCCTTCCCTGCAGTATTTTTTACAGAACCCTAATTTTTGTTGAGTATTTGCTCGTAAAATTGGATTTTACTAAATTTTTTATGAGTTTTAATTTTTTTACACGGATTTTTAATTATTTTCGAAAATTAAAAGTACCCTAAGATACTTGGAGTAACTTCAGCTATCTACCAAATAGAGTCCCGTCAAAATCCGTCCAACCGTTCCGGAGATTACCCCGAACAATCAGACAAAAATGATAAAAAAATGCTTTTTGGTATAGGTATCGTGTTATACAATCATTTCTATTTAGGAAAAAAATAAAATTTAAACATTACAAACAGACACTTCAATTTTATTTATTAGTACAGATTACCAATGGCGTACAATAAAATTATTTAAGTGTGGTCGTAACGCGATTTATTCATTCCGGCGTTCATGACCACGATTGGTTACAATTCAATCGAAACGTGGTGATGATAATATAAATAAATAAATCGCCTTGATATATCTTAACTAATTTTATATAGTTATAGAACGAAAAAAAATGTAAAAAAAAAACTTTACAGGCTGTACAATAGAATTTTAAAATAAATTATACACTTTGGAGATATATGATAACGATAATTTGGATGTTTTTGTGTGGATTTTTTATGCATGAATGAGATGTTTTGTGTAAACGAAACGTATGTGACTTTTGACGTTAGTTACTGCGCACTACCCGACCTCATTGAACGTGTACTAGAAATAACTAAATAACGTAACCATCGGCAGACAGTAATTTATTTTAAAGAGAGTATCAGTTACCCCCAAGGCCAAGAATAGGCACATAAGAGTCGTGTCTACACTTTAAAGTGTTAATTAAGCCAAAAATAAGACAGACAACTAACAACTAAGGAGCTAAAATTATTTTTGAATGCATCGTCCTTGAAATCAGTTGTGTTTGTAATCAAACGTTTGAGAAACATGAAAGAAACCGATGATATAAGAATAGATCATTGCACCCTATTATTGTTTACACCTTCGCCGCTGTAAAACCGAAATATTGTTGGAAGCTCGCCAGGTGGCGGATTGTATGCGATGTCGCACCGCGATTTTACAACTCGACACGTTATAAATTACAACGACTTATTGTTCTAATATGATTGTAATTGGAATTTATGCCTTCGACGCCATAACGCATGTAACTCTTAAACAAATGAACGTATCGGACAAATGTGAAGGGTTTTAGGAGAAATAAATTAAACGTCATTGTAATTAATAATAAAGTAAAAAATCTACAAATAAAAACGTAGTTTATAGGCGGTTCAACCTCATAATTGATATAAAGATACTGCAACGATTGTCGATGGAAAAAAAAAATAAAACCTCCTTTCCAGATTCAAAAGTAGAACGACGGGCGCGGGATGCCGGGTGCCAGTTGCACTCACAATGCCTCACGACAGATGAAAACCATCGATATAAAGAGTGTGTACCTATACTACCTCTTCGTTACCTATATTTAACCTCTTTGGACTTTTAACGTTTCGCTCTCGAAAGAGAAAAGACCTACCATATGTCAAACGTCTTTTTGTATTGGAGAGTTTTTGGCGGATTTTAATCTATTATGTGGTGGGTTTTATCGTTCACTTATAAACTTGATTTATTTTACTTTATGTTCTGAAAGTTTGGAGTTAATTTATTTTGCAGAAATTAATTGTATTTGAAATAATAGTATGGATCGTCAATTCACAAAATATATCAAGAACTCTTTGTAAGTTCTAGTAAGTTTCGATAGTGCGTTAAAGCATTGATAAAAACGGGAAAGTATTTTAGTATTGAATTATGAATTATAAACATTGGCAGAATTATGTCTGTAGTTGATTCGTTGCCTCTAACTAAAAAAAAAACAACAACCAAATTTTAGTATATACTTTATTGTCTATATAAGAACGTGCAATGGATTTCTTGTTAGTTATGGATAAACTTAAAAAAACTGCTTAACCGATTATAAAAATTATTTCACCTTCAGAAAGTTACACAATGCCCATATTGTAGCCATATTTTATTAGATTAGATCTTTAAAAATTATGGGATCCCTAAGAAAGTTACAATAATGTAATCCAATAATCCAAAAAACGGCTTATTAAAGTCATTAGTTTGGTATGCTGACAAAGTAAAATGTTGATTTATATTTCTATCAACCCGTACGAAGCTAGGGCGGGTCGCTAGTATTATATAATACAGAAAAAGTAATGAGAATAACAGTGAAATCATTATAAAGATTGTCATAACAAATATTTATCCATACCTCACTTATAATAAATAACTACAAGGGTAACCCTCGTAATAAATATCATATTGATTATCTTAAGGAAAGATGCTTCTAAAGAACAAAATCTCAATGTCGGAGGACACATCAAAAATGAAAGCGTAGTAAATTATCAATTTCCTCTCGGAAACTGGCAAATGTTGTGATGCCGAGACGTCACACCGGAAATACAATTTTTTTTTGTCGAATTGAAATCAGGTTAGTTATATAGGAGATAAAAAGAAGGACGAATATGATGAATTATAGTATTATAGTCTACGTGATTTATCCTGATTAAATGTAGGATGCCTAATTTTGTTTTGTTGTTCATAACCTATCAGCTACCGAAAGACATATGCTTTCCGTCCACCAAATTTCATTCAAATCGAAATCGAAACATTATTGAGTTTTATACAAACAAACATACAGGTAGACAGACAAAAATGACTATTTTAAGATTACTTTTATTTGTATACTATAAATATTATTTTATATCATATTATGTCATTTTGTTCTCGAATAAGACTAAAACGCATTTACTTACAAACTCTTCTCTCTTACTAAAGTGGCCGCGTGTCATTCAAATTACTCTAATTTTTTTGTTATAGGGGACCGTTTTTAACGAAATAAAAATTGTATATTACTCCAGAATATGTTTTTTTAAATAAAAACCTATCTACTAATTAGTCCCTTGCAATATTTCCACAAAAATCGGAAACGTAATAGAAACAAAAACAAAAAATATATATTATTTGTATAAATATTAACTAGCTGTGCCCGCGGCTCCGCAGGTGCTTATCAGAAAAAAAATATGTTGATCGTTTTATCAAGTACGTTTTTTATAATGTAATGATAAGAATGTAAAAAAATATTACGAAAATGACTTTTATTGAGATTACATTTCTTATACAATATTTAATGTAACAAAATATATACTAAAACCCCTTTTTTTTTTTTGACGGAGAGAAATGCATTTACGCACTACCCTTACCCATTGAATTAGTGAGACCGAAGTCCCCCAATGCAATGGGTAAGGGGGCGCGGAGGGACGTCTCCGTGCCAGTGTGGGACTCACCCGGGCGAGAGTCGCCCGGAAATACCCACTAAAACCCCCCGGGGCCGTCCGCCGCATTTGGGATGGGGGCGACACGGGGTGATATATTAAAACTCTGATCAGATAACCATACATAACTACGAATTAAAAAAAAAATCATGTAAATTGGTTTACTGGTTCTTGAGAACATAAGTCAACTATCAGACACAGAGAGAGGCGTTGCCGTTTTATTAAATAACTTAGCTGTGTGCCCGCGGCTACCCTCCGTGTTTCATATATTCTTCATTACGTTTAAATCATTTCCTTAATTTTTTTTTAGCTCTAAGATAAAGTATTTCACATAAATTCAAGTACTTGTCCGTAAAAATGTGCATTGAATCTGATTTTATTCAAATTTTTATGACTTGTTTTTTTTACGTAGAACCCTAGTTATTTTCGAATATTAAAAATATCCTAAGTTACGCGGAGTACTTCAGTTATTTACCAAAAAAAGTCCCGTCGAAATATGTCCAGCCGTTTCGGAAATAACTCGGAACAAACAGACAGACAGACAAAAATTTTAAAGATTGTATATTTGGTATATGTATCGTACATACATATCTATTTAGTTAAAAAAATTGAATTGAAATTATAGACATTTCGATTTTATTTATTAGTATAGATGTAAGGAATTATAATTATATAGATTTGAAGAAGACATTTTCAAATATTATTAAAAAAAAAATCAAACCTCAAATAACTACGTGTACTGTTACATTAGCGATCGTTCGCAGAACACTAAGGCAAACTGTGATTAAGATTTCTGTTTGTTTACCAAGAATAGAGAGTTCACGAGTTTGTAAAACTTAGTCGATAACAAACAGCGAAATTACGCCTATAAATCTTTGATCGGGAAAGTTTTATTGCATAAACTAGCTGTGTACCCGCAGCTGCGCCCGCGTTTCATATGCTCTTCACTGCATTTCATACGGAATATATATATACTTCCCAGTGAAACTGTGCGTCGAATTGGATTTTATTGGAAATTTCATGGGTTTTAATTTTTTTTACGCGGAAACCTAATTATTTTCGAAAAACAAAAGTGCGTATCTAAAAAAAAAATGTCCCATGAAAATCGGTTTAGCCGTTCCGGAAATTACGCGAAAAATTAACAGACAAAATAAAAAATAAATGTATTTTTTGTATAGGTATCGTTATATACATTCATTTGTGTTTAGTAAAACATTGTTATTTGGACATTACAAACGGACACTTCAATTATATTTATTAGTATAGATGATGTTCATTCACTCTAGATTATGATATTTATGACGGGTTGATATGTATGTATATACATATATATTTTTTTTTAATTCACCTATCAGAAACTTGAAGCGTTCGTGGAATAAGATATCAAACATTAATGGAACATGTCAGGATTGCGTAGACGAGAATTTGTTTAATTTTAACTTTGGGAGTTTATTCTGTAGATATAATATGGATGTTTATTATGAATAACTTTATTGATAAATCAATTTTTTGTAATTATTATTATATAATATTAGCTGTGTCCAGAGGTTTACCCGCTTGGAATTGAGATAATTTGCCGCCTTCATTCTCCCGCTAGTTGCAATATATGTGCGACGCGGTGCTTGCGAAAGCCACCCCGTGTCGCCCCCATCCCAAATGCAGCGGACGGCCCCGGGGGGTTTTAGTGGGTATTTCCGGGCGACTCTCGCCCGAGTGAGTCCCACACTGGCACGGAACTCGTCACTCCGTGCCCCCTTATCTATTGTATTTGGGGGACTTCGATCCTCCAAATACAATAGATAAGGGTAGTGCGTAAATGCATTTCCCCCCGTCAAAAAAAAAAAAAAAGTTGCAATATATGTCATTACCAACTTTCAGCGAATTCGTTTAGTGGTTTTTGCGTAATTGGCGAATAAATGAATAATTAGACAGACATTTTTCTTAATATATTGGAATGTGTTCTGTAGTCGATTCTGAAATCCCACATAGTATTGTTTCTTAAATATCTTTCAATGTACAGATTTTGTCTCGTTAGCCTTTTATTATAAGTATAGATTACAAGGCGAAGCATGTTTTCAATTTCGTACAATTTTTCACTCCTAAAATAATCATTGGAAAACAAACAAAATGTTTTCACGGCTTATTCACAATTTTTGTTATGAAGACCCTAAAATTATTTTGCGGAAAAAATAAAAGTTACGCGGAGTAACTTCAGCTACCTGCTCAGAAGAGTCTCTTCAAAATAGGTCGAGCCGTTCCGGATTAGTCTGAACAAACAGACGGACACTGACAAAATTGTGTTTTTAGTAATGTTTGGTAATGTTTATAGATATTAATCTATATTTAGTAAAAGTTTGTTACTTTGATATTAAAAACAAACACTTTAATTTTATTTATTTGTATAGAATCTAAAACGGCTGCACTTCATTTGATTTTAAATCCAAAAAGTCCAAAAACAATGATGAACATAGATAGATGAAATTAATCGACAGTCGCCATAATCATCAACATCTACCGAAAGCTTGTAGGTATCTGTTGTACCGGTGATCTTGTTTACATTTTCCTCTTGACTCCATGTAAAAGCGTTTTATTGGTATCATTGATGATCTAGAATTAACATGCGGTCTAGATTCCTTGGAGTTTCGCAGAGACATCCTCTATGTGTCCCTTATCGAATGTACATTCGGTACATTGTAAAATTGAGAGTACTCAGAGGAATCTTTTGATATGGTACCCTCGTCGCTATTCCAAACCCGTACCCTCCGACGTAAGCTGGCTGCTCATCCCACACCCTTAAACTTTTTTTTTTACGAGGGGAATGCATCTTCATACTAGCTGTCCAACGTACCCAGGGAAAAACCCCAGGAAGGTTGGAGCCGGGGGGCGCGCGAAAGTCTCTCACACGCAAGTGTGAGAGGCTGTCACACGCCAGATTAGTGTGGGACTCACCAGCGAGAAGCGCCGGCACTACCCACTAAACCCCTCGGACCCCCCGCCACCTTGTGTGGGGCAATATGGGACGGCTAAAGCATTCTACCGCGTTGCCTCGGTGACACCCTTAAACCTAGCCGTAACGTAACTACCTTAAAGTAATCTAGGACCATTTTATTTCGTACGCTAGCGCTGTTTTGAATGAGTTACCTACCCAGCCAGCACAGTCTTACCGAAGGCTATGACATGGGACTCTTCAAAAAGAGACTGAGAAACGTTCTCCAAGGCCGGCAACGCATTATTAATACGCCTGGTGTTGCAAATGTCCATAGGCGGATGGACCGATGAATTTGTTGATCTCGAAACGCGGCGTGTCACGTGCCCAGTCCAGCACGAAAACCCTACCATACCAACTCATAAGTTATTTCGTTAAAAAAAAAAAACCACTTTTTTTATTCAAAGTCGTATCCAATTTTGTACTTCCTTAATTAGGCGAACTAACTACCTACGTGTATGTTCATCGTAATTAAAATATAAAATTATACTACATATATTAAAATAAAATTATAACTAAAATAAATAAATTATGAACTAGAAATAATTGTGGTAAAATTTTGAATAAATTAGTTTCCATTTTAATTAAAGTAAGAATAATAATGAAAATATAATTAGATAAATTTCAAAGAGGATATTTTTTATTTCCATTGACATTTATTACGTTTAGAGCCAAGAATAATTATCTTTTGAAAATTGAGAACACGAAAATGAAATATCTAAATGATTACTTTTTTTGGCTACAGCATTGTAACATCGTTATAGTAAGATTTAGGCGCTTAGTTCTAGAATAAAATAACTTCAATAATCATGAAAAGTTCAGGACACATGTCTGCGGTGCGACAAACTGAAACGACCCTTTAACCACTTTAAAACATACCCAAAGGTAGTTTCCGGCTGCAACAGGTACCTATGCAAATGTAGACCCTCTTATTGTTCCGTCGTTACGAGTTACAAACCATACATTTTTCACACCGAAGACGGAAGAAGACCATTAGTAAGAATTCTTTTGTAACGTGTACGAATAACAATAATATAATATTCGAATTTTAAACGACTACATAAATAGGGTTTTTTCGAGATCATCGAAAAAATTAAAATTTTAGTGTTTAGTAAGAATCACGATATATAAGTTTACAGAAGAAAAGTGTTTATTTAAAAAAAAACGCTTAAATAATTCAACTATGTGATCAACAATGAATGTCTTCGAAATGACTTGAAGATAGTTTATTTATGTAGTGAATAATATCTTCTTTAGGCTAAAATGTATGTTGCAATTAGATATAAAACGAAATGAATGTAAACTACGATGGATTTAATTTTATGTGTTCCGTGTATTTATAATATTTGAAATTAGAATAAGGGAATTAAAACTATGACAAAAAAAGACCAATAATATTGTACGTTCCATATTTGAAATTGTAACGTACGGTTAAAAGCTCGCCAGGTCGGACTGGCCGAGTTCACCTGTTGCGGCGCGCGCAGATCGACCGCGCCCGCGCCTCGCGCCTCCGGCCTGCATTGTACCCGATTGTTAACACACCCCCGCTCCGCCCCTCATTCCCGGCCCTAACCCTCACACTAGGTCATCATACGAACGGAACTAGTACTATTACAACTCACGATTGTCTAGATAGATGTACTTTTATACAATTATAATATATACTCGCACACAAATTAGAACAATTTTCATATTCAACTACATTTTTGGCAACCCTATGATTATTCATTAATGAATTTTTATTTAGTACAGTTAGGTATTTAATAGTTGCTTTCAGTATGTAAATTTACAATTTCTTCATTTATACACCTGCCTATTTCTGTTTTTTTTTTACTTTGTTTGATATTTTTATCAATTTTAAATAAAATAGTTCTCAAATATTTGGCTGACGTAACATAATTACTAGCTAACTTCTGTAAAAATGCGTCTACATCCCTCATCGAGTTGAGTTTTAAATTCGTCTTAAAAATTATATCCAAATCTGTTTAGTAAAATTTGAACATGAGAAATATACGATATCCTCATATTTAAAAAAAAAAGTATTTTATATCTTAATCAACGTTTCTGCTTTTAAGTAAAAACATTTCATTAAAAATAAAAAGCGATATCCTCAGCAACGTCGGCCTTTTTAATAAATGAAAGTGATCATTAATTTTTAGCCTGTACAATTTTTTTTAAGCATGGCAACCCTATCCGCCCGGCGAAATGTGGGTCGCCGCTTTTAAATAACGAATTCACACAACCGTCGCGTGGGAACCACGATCGGGAGGGCGCGGGCGTGCGGACGGACCGCTGGGCTTTGTGTAATGTTACGTTTTTGAATTCGCTACGACCGGTGAT
Organism: Samia ricini; assembly: GCA_014132275.2. NCBI lineage: Eukaryota > Metazoa > Arthropoda > Insecta > Lepidoptera > Saturniidae > Samia > Samia ricini. The sequence continues at coordinate 2,714,321 of AP028164.1, read as the reverse complement.
GTGTGTCAAGAGATTGGTCAGCTATGCTTATGTTTACTCTTATTCCTGGAGTAACGGGGTAGACAGACATCTTGGAGCGAAAATTATTGTAATATATACAACAGCCAAAAGTATCTAAAAAGGCAGGCCTAGGTGTTTTCAATACTATATAGACTCAGTGCTTTGAACACAATCTCACCTGATGTTAAATGACGATTTGGTCCAGGATAGTAAACACACTAATCATAGAGATACTGGTTCTCAAGTTATGCTGCCGGAACACACCTATTGGTATTCATGCTTTCAAAACTTTGAAAAATGCTCCACCACCATGCAAAGGAAGTATGGATGCCATGAAGATAAAAAGTATAAAAAATATTAGTGAAGTGAAGATGATGGAGAAACTAAAAAAAAACTGTGATAAGAGAAAATGACAGTTTAGTAACTCTACTACATACTACAAAGTGTTACTGGGTTAGCTTATGAACGTGGAAATAATTGATGAAACAAATCTAGGCGTAGGTATTTTGACGAATACCAGGTAAAGGCGCAGGATAATATAAAAGCCAGCTCAATATTATCTGAAACCAGTAAGGATTTATTCAAGCGCTCATAAAAGCAAACGAAGCGAGAGATATGTCCCATGATCGTAACTAGTGGAAGGATGTAGCTACTCACTGCCTAAGCCGTGAAACGTATGTACATACTAGCTGTGTGCCTACGGCTTCGCCAGCGTTTCATTATATTTTTCACTGCGTAATTTTTTTATACGGAAGCCTAATAATTTTCTAAATATTTTTTTGCTACTAACATTAAACAAAGACATTAATCACAAATTCAAATAACTGCCAGTAGAACTGCATTGAATCGGATTTTATTCACAATTTTCATGAGTTTTAATTTTTTTACGCGGAACCCTTATAGTTTTCGAAAAATAATAGTACCCTTAAGTAACGCGGATTTTTTGATATAGGTTTCGAATATACATTATTATCTATTTAGTAAAAAAAATATTTTGACAATTTGTGAATTTTATTTATTATTATTCGAGTAAGTATGTATTTAAATAAAACTGATAAATAGAATGACAGAAAGTCAGCCAGGCAGTCCATCGATGGCTTAATAACACAAACACATCGGATAAACATCAATGAAACAATAATCGGCTAAACAGCCGTAAAACTGAGCAGTTTTAATGGAAAACAATCAAATAATTCCACTTCACGAGCGCACTAAAAACTTTACCCGCAAAATAAGAGGCCGCGGTCTGAAACAAAACTCGGTGTTTGTTGTTTTCTTGTGGTTCATTCAAATATTACTCTTCGTTAGATGTGGTCGAGTGTAAAATTACTTACTGATATTATTCTAATGTTATTATGTACAGGATGTGTTGCGGAATACAAATTAAAATCATCGTTAAGACCCACCATCGTAGAATTCAAAACACATTGAATTTTACTATGAAACGTATTTTCAGACATGTTTTTGATATCACATTATACATATACTTAAAAAGATAATCTGAAATATGAAAAACGGGTCAGTAGAAAAAAAGAACCAAGTTTCTTAAAACTTAGAAGAGAGCTGGAATAGGAGAATGTTGGCGAATAATTTTGCAAATAACAGCTTAGTGATGTCGTGTACGTACGTAAATTGCGTCGATAGACATGATTTTGGGAAAATTATATGTAGTTAACCTAATTTTACGGTAAGGAAATAATTTCGATAAAAGATTTTTCTCAATATCCAATATTTCACCTGTATTGCATTTATTGAGAACAACGGAATAATACAATTAAAAATAGCATGTATAGAGAAAAAACAGAATAAAATCCAGAGATACAAAGGGTTTAAGGTCTTTGATGGAGATCGTTACAGGTTGCTATATGTTTTAGTATAGTGTGGACACTCTCGCTAAGACACTCTTCTCGATACAATTAAAGTACTTATAAATTCAATATTTTTATTAGACTTTGTTTATATTGGTCAACCTTATTATTTTTTTTCATTCATTCATGCAACCATAAGACGTCCACAACTGGACATAGGTCTCCACCATTACGGGGGGGATTACCATAATCACCACGCTTGGCAGGCGGGTTGGCGATCGCAGTAAGGTGTTTTGGTAACCAGAGGATGCTGATGCCCATCCCCTGGTTCGAATCCCTGAATCGCCTTTTACAACACCCTCGGGAAGATATGGGGTGATACTATTCTTAGCCGGCACCACACGGCTGTCAACCTTATTTGGACACTGAACATAATTTTGAGAAAATGCAGGTCAAACATTTTGAACATCTTTTTAAATATAAGAGATAATTAATTAATTACTATAGACATTGAACTGGTTACAATTTTTTTTATATGTATTTTTTTTACGACGTATCATTTTATTGATAGATAAGATGAAATAAAAATGTTAACTTATGTAATATGTGGAACAACGAAATGTCTTCGATTGGTTTCGTTTTAACCTATTCTCTTTTTTAATGTGTCGACCACCCATAAAAATGAAACAATAGAAAAAAACAATGGAAAGCTGGCGTAGACACCGGGAAGTTGCTCAAGGGGTTAAATAGAAAAATTACATTATGTCCACAGAATACTATTTTGTAAAATGTACGTTATTATTATTATATGGCCTGGGGTTTGACAGCAAGATCACTAATTTTTTAAGGGTCGACACAATATTGCTTATCAGCCTACATAACCTATATAGTCGATAATAAATATAAGTAAACATACCTACTGATTGTAAGCAAACTTAAGTTAATACAGAAAAAAAAGTGGTCATAAAATCAACTGCGCCATCTCCTTCTTTCTTTACCGTGTTTCGTTGTACGTCTCGCAAAATAAGTGCTAATTAAGCCGACCATGATAACGGTCTATTTAATACACCCTGGGGAGTGATTTTTGGAGGCACTGCTCGTTAATCGCCTCCAGGGTTCTCCGTGATGCTGTAAACGTGTAGCCATTGAAATTAATTATAAAAATACTGGTCTGTTTTTCTAATAAAAATGTACCTACATTATTTTGTAGATTTAATTACCAATAAGAAAGAACATTTTGATTTTATACTTTTTTACTGCCACTGAATACATGTCTTTTGGTATCTGTTTTTATTAAATACTAACTACTCTCCGCAGTTTTACCCGCGTAGTTTCCGTTCCCGTGGTATTTTCGGAATAAAATATTCATTCGAATCGGTCCAGTAGTTTTCTAGTTTATTCGTTATATACAAAAATTCAAATCTTTCCCCTTTATAATATTAGTATAGATTAAAAACAGAGTTCTATCCAAACGGTGGCAGTTTCTGTTAGAAATGTGCACAGAGTTTTTGCGATGTCTCAAACTTCATTTTCCATGTTCGAATATTTTTCACTTATTTTATAATTTTTATTTGTTTTTCACAAAACTATTTTGTAAAATGCCCTCAATATTACAGAACATAGGAGTAAATAATATGAATAAAACTACTAAGATACAATTGAATTCATTGTTACGTAGACCTATATTAATAAATGTTTAATCTGTAATTATTATTTGTTCGAGAAAAAAAAATAATTTATAAATAATTGCTTTCGTCATGGACGACTATGATTATGAAAAAAAATACACACAATGTATTTAATTATATTCTAGTTAAAAAAAAAACTATTAAAATCGTTAAAAAAAATCTGTTTTTTAATATGTGTTGTCAGTTTCATTTTTTTTTTACATTAAATAAAATAAATACCCTGGCATTTCCAGGTCGGTTAGTTAGTTTAGAATAAACCTATAAAACACAGAATTATTACATGGCCGAAGAGAACGAACTAATCAAAGATTTCACCGGAGGGCGAACGTTGCCGCGGCTCACAAACAACTTCTTCCAATTAATTTTAATGAAAAATATTAAATTAACCTGTAGATAATACTCTGAATAAAATATTTCTTTTTGGTAAAAAACACTTTTAATTAAGTAAATTATTTTGATAGAGAGATTTTTTTGACAATGTATTATAGTTTAGATATTTAGATATTTTTCATAAATAATTACGTTCTTTTGATGGCCTTTTATATAACGGATTTTATTTTATCAATAGGTTTTTAAAGAAAAGTTATAATTACGATATATGAAAGTAAGTCTGTAAATAGGACATTAAAGGTAAAGGTTCAACATTCATAATCATTATTTACTCAGGTATAATTGGAAATCCCCAAGTGAGTATACAAAATCAAAACATACTTTATTAAATTTATGCCCTCAGAAGTAGCTTATGAACGTCTAAACACTACCACCGGTTCGGAAAATTACCCAGTCGAGAAGAGCGCAGGCGAGAAACTCGATATATTTATATAAATGTCGATATATTTTTACATTATTACTATACAAATTACATTTATAACCGTTGTTAACGGAACCACAGATTGGGGTGTCCTTTCTAGACATCACTATCGTTCACGTAATGATCCAGCCTGTGGTTACCTTTTTAGATTAATATTAGCTTGACATAGTGCTTGCACTTATTGTCAGAAAGATCGGTAATGTTCTTTGGGATCTTGTTATAAAACTGAACACTATTACCTGAAAAGCTTTTATTAGACTTATTAATGTATCTTTATTTCTGATATTCAAATTATGCCGATCGTTTACTAAGTCATTTAATGTTTCGAAACGTACATTCAATTATCAAAGATGTATATTTATTGGGCGGGCTAATGATACTATATTCTAGAAATTTATTTTTTACAGATTCGAAAGACATAAGTTCTATTGTAATCATTAATTACTACAACGACTACATTGTATTAAGGTTTGTTTAGTGGTTAAAGTTGAATTAACCAAGTTTTACGGAGTGCCGAGACTGTCGGTGTTAAATTTTCAAATTGGGTTACGTCACTTTAGCATCGCTGTTGGGAAATACTGATTTAAATCCTTTCTCTTTAAGGTTCATATTTGTAACAATTTAAAACGTAAAGTATCGGAAAAAAGCCTATATATTCATGGTTTTAACTCATATAATATTTCTGTATTTCAAAATGGATAAGCCACTAAATTATTATTTTAAACAAAATTTGAACATCTTCAATGCATTTTAAGCCTACCACCGCATGCGTAATTTGTACTCATAACTAATAAAATAGCACGAATAAATAAGTTTTAGAAAAATAATAACAAACAAGGAATACCCACAAAAATATAATAAATAAGTCAATGTTGTAAAATATAAAAAAAAAAAACATAATCAAAATCCGTGTATCACAAAAATGAATAAATTACAGAAGTTACAGCAAAATATCTATACACTACAATAATATTATACATAAAGGTAAATTTCTCTTTACCGAAAAAAAAAACTATCAGAGAACTCGGTGAACTAATCTGAAGAACGGCTTTAATCCATTTATTTATTTGTTACATAATTGCACAATTTTAAGACTCGTAAACAATATACGTACACATACGAGAGTCAATCATTTCATATTACAAAATATTTTATTCATGTTTCTATATTACAAGGGACAACCTTATCATGCATGACTTTTTGTCCCACAGCTGAATTAAAATTCGAGAAGTAGTAAACCTTTTTATATGGTTCTCAGTTTAAATCATAAATCATAGACGTGTTATTTATATCAGATTGCAGTAAAATATTTTGCAATGCAATGAATAGATGCAATGCTAATGTAATCCCAACTCCCTAAATAAACAAGTAAGGGAACACGCATTTAGTCGGTAAAAATCTGAGATCACCCACTCACCCTTTGTTGCCAGGTACGCAACCTTTCTCCGCCGCAGGAGGGTGGGTGGCAGAAGAGCACGGTTCGCCCGTGCAATTCTGCCACCTTGAGTCGGCCCCACCCGTCTCAAGTCCTTCTCCTCTGGAGATCTTGTTATAAGAACCCAAGGAGGAGAGGGGCGACACATTTTTGCTGGCGGCAGGAAAGAGGGGGTAGCCTTGTACCAAGCTTTCCCCTGAGCGAAAAATAGGAAGGGGCCCGACTCGGCATGACAGGTTGTCTACCTGTAATTTACCGTGGTTGGGCCAGCCGCTGGGGCGATGCGGTGCATGTCACCCTATCCCGTGTCACCCCCCAGAAAGGCGGCAGATGGTACCGTGGGTTTTAGTGGGTATTCCTGGCACCACACGCCGGGCGAGCCCCACATACTCCCCTGGCATCTCTAATCCGGGAGATTTTGCTTCCGGTTTAGAGATGTGAGGGAGGATGAGTAAATGCATTTCCCACGTTTAAAAAAAAAGAAAAAAAGTTACGCAACCTTATCTAAAATTTCCTCACATAAAAAGCGTAATATATTCTACAAGTTATGATGATAATTAATTAAAAATGGAATAATTATAACTAGCACGTTATCTTATTTCATGAGTCCTACGGCCCTGCATTCTTCACACAGATACTTGGGCTCTGTAAGGGCCTTTAAGATTCCTCAGATTCTTTTAACTATCGTAGCTTTAACGCGATGCAATTTTTTTGTTTTATTTTTTTATTTTTATGGAATAGGAGGCAAACGAGCAAGCGGGTCACCTGATTGTGTAAGTGATCACCGCCGCATATGCACACCCACAACACCAGAGGAATCGCAGGTGCGTTATTAGCCTTTAAGGTATGACCACAAGATGGTTGTGCGAGGCAAAAAATTCCGCGCGAAACGTACTGTCGTGGATCGCCATTCAACCAAATGGTGAGGGTGGTAATTAAGTTTATGGCGCGTTGTATTTATGGTATTTATCAGAACAATTCCTAGAAACACTCCCCGTGGTACATTCTATATAAAATGGATAAAGAATTCTGGGAAATTTATGTTTCAGGTAGTAAGCATCAGAAGCCTAGGTCAGTAGTATTTTGGTGCCCTTATACTAGCTACCAGCTTCCCACCTTTTTTTTTTTTTTTTTTTGACGGGGGGAAATGCATTTACGCACTACCCTTACCCATTGCATTAGTGAGACCGAAGTCCCCCAATGCAATGGGTAAGGGGGTGCGGAGGGACGTCTCCGCACCAGTGTGGGACTCGCCCGGGCGTGAAGCGCCCAGAAATACCCACTAAAACCTCCCGGGGCCGTCCGCCGCATTTGGGATGGGGGCGACACGGGGTGGCTTTCGCAGTCACCGCGTCGCAACCAGCTTCCCACCTGAGCGCACTAAGCGGTCGTCTCCATTAGTTTGGTGTAATTATCAGAGCTCTTGCTGTCAGCAGAATTTTGATTAAAAAAAAAAAAAACACTTCAACCTATAGATGCACTAAGTGTAGCATATAAATTGTTATAAGCGACCGTAGCCGCGAACACAACTAGTATTATAGTAAAGTATATATGACGTGGGTTTTAAATCTCTCACTGCTGAAACAAGTATAAAACAACAGCGACGAAGATTCTCTGTAAAATATAATAAAAGAGGACACAATTTCCCTAGAAAGATAAACCGCTTTTTTTTGGTAAAATAAATTGAAGCTAATTTAGCTACCTACGGAGAAAAAGCAATTTCATGTTAAATATCATCAGGCTTTACGTGATCATTTAGTTGGGCTGAAATAATAAAAGAATGAAAATAGATACTAACGAGCCGCCAACGCTCTTCCACCCACTAAATTCCCTATTAGGGATCACAGTCAGTCGGAAAATTGTGTGGATACACGTCGGAATGCAGAACCACATAGTGACGTACAGATGCATGATGTCGTTCCGGTCAAGTTGCGGTTACCCGATTCGATAATCGATGAACTATGCACAAATCGCTATAACAAACCGCAATGCATGATCCTATAAATGAATATAACTGACAGAGGCCTTAAATTGATACAAAAATAAACTTATTGTGGTAAAAGACGTACATATGTTCAGTTCCTATTATGCGTTTGAACTTCTGCTGAAAGAAACCATAGCATGGTGACCATCTAGCCAACCAAACCCATTAGTTAATCTATTACCAAGCATTTATTCCTTCCGGCTGCATCATTGGAAAGACAATTCCACTAGGTTTAGTACGTAAATCATCTTTACTCACATTAGTTTTTAAAATCAAGGGAGATGAAACACTAAACCTTACAGTATAAAATTGTTGTTTGCTTAATCTCTATACATTTATTTGAACATACCTAAGGCTCTAAAAAGGCTGTGAGGCAGAAACAATGACAAACAAAGGTTCACGTTAGGAGATCCTGTGTAGACTAATTAAGTGAATTGGTATCATTTTGTTTTAGTGCTCACTACTTAAATCACTCTCATTCATACGTTTTTGTCACGTTTGTAATTTAACACGAACTAACATGTTCTAAGTAGTAGTCCCTTATATCCAGATCCATCAGATCCGTTTCTTTATCCTGGAGATTTGATTCAATTTTTTGAGATTGAATTAAAACTTGGTCTTATCATAACTTATATATTTTGTCGTTTTCACTTTTTTTACATTACTATATAACGGGAAATTCACTGGGTCAAAAGATTAAAAAAAAAGCAGTACAAAATAAATACACATGAAACCCAATTCAATTAGCTACAGACGACTACATATCCCAACATATTATGACACGAGGCATTTACCTCTCAATAATTGCTCTTCAATCAAACAGACACCCTATTTCCAACAGCTCATGTTTGTTTAACTTGGCAGGTCAAAGTAAATGTATCGGAAACTTGGGTCAATCACTCGGAAGGCACACAGCGGTATTCAACTCTTGGGACATTCGCTTTTGACGTTTTTAGTTCCGATTGTAAGGAACCCTTTTCTATTACCTAATTTCATTTAGAGATAGGCTGTTAAGAGTATTTTGAAGATATTTTTCCTTTTTGGATTTGTAACGGTGTTTTGTTTTATTATGAACCCTGGAAAATCACTGTAGCGCAGAAGATACTCTTTTAATACGTATAGAGTTCTAGGAATAATGGAAACCGTCACAATCGTCAAAAAAAACTTGAAAATAGAACAAAGAGTATATACGAATAGATAATTTTAATATTTAAAATTCTTATTGAATTATAAGTTTAACATGATGCAAGGTGAAAAAGTGTGAATACATGCTGTGAACGTTCTTCTAATTTCCCTATAATGTTTTCATATAGTCTGCTTGCATTGTTACAGGTGAAATTAAAAGTGTGCATGAGATTTTCAAAAAATATATTACAATAACCGGTAGATTAAGTACGGTATTGGTTGTTTTTAAATGTTAAGAAGATTGACTTCTCTGCTTATTACAATTTTATGTGTATTGAAACAGCCATTTTGGTTCGCTTTTCCCTTCACATGACTCCCCATTCCATTATACTGTTTCTTCTCTCGTAGAAAATCATCACGCGCACGTTCATAAAGTTAACCAAACAGTAAATCTGATGGGACCAAGATTCCAAGTTGCCTTACCTTGTCCAAACATCAAATTCTTATCTGTGTAGATGTTTGTAGATACAAAAACGCTAAACTCGGGGTACATTCGACTACTCGCAACGAAAATTTGCATTTTACATGGATTATTATATTTTATTATTTTCTTTGTTGTAACTCACCGGCAGATGGCGCTTATATAAAATTATAAAATAGATATTCGAGCTTGGATTTTTTTGAGAGGGAAGCGTCTGCAGAGTTTTGCCAGTAAAAATATTACGCGAGTATTTGAACTTACGTTTTTTCAAAATGCTTAAAGGAATTCATCAATTTAGATAAAATATAATATATAAGTAAGCTTTGATAAAGAAATGTACAGAGGATTGTATTTGTATACAATAAATAAAAAAATACGCCCAGCAAAGCAAGCAGCGGGTAAAAATTAAATTTATATGTACAAAACAATGTCGAGTTAGTTAACTTAAGAAGAGCTGGACCGATTCTTATGATCATTGACTTGTTAGTTTCATCTCAGCTCCGAAAGGGGGAAAATACACGAGAAAAAAATGTATGAAGTTGATTCATTTTCTCATACAGTTAATATATAACGGTTTTTTGATGACATCTCAAGAATGGATGAAGTAATTTTGATGATGTTTTTTATCGGTTCACTACGTATCCTCCTACCTTCTTCTCTTATACACAACCCTTTTTAACCCTATCGCTCCTCCTTTTTTTTTGACGAGACCGAAGTCCCCCAATACAGTTGGTAAGGGGGTGCGGAGGGACGTCTCCGCACCAGTGTGGGACTCACCCGGACGTGAACCGTCCGGAAATACCCACTAAACGCCCCGGGGCCGTCCGCCGCATTTGGGATGGGGACGATACGGGATAGCAGAAGCATGCTCCGCGTCGTCCCCTGAGACAGACTCAACAGGGCCACGTCCATAATTTAGCCCGTTGGGGATGGGGGGGAGAATGCCGATGCCTGACCCACAGGCTCTCTCCCCATCAGTCCTCCTTACCTAAGAAAACGTTTTAAGTTCCTTTGCGATACGCACACACGAAATTTAAGATCATCAGAAACAATAACGCTTACTGTCCCAATACACTCCACTAATGTTTGTGCAAAATCATTCACAGCCCAGGCTGCATAACTATGGAATTCGCTACCTGTTCCTCTGAGACGGGTACAAACGATGGGAATATTTAAAAATTTGGTCAAAAAGTGCTATATGTCGTCTTTAACATAATTTTATGTGACACATTGTAATAATATATTTAATTTTGGTTCATATCTATGTATTATGATAATGTAGTTATAAGGCTAGATTTATTTATATACCCAAAACACCGCAGATTCTTCTCCATGGAACATATCCATTGCCTGGAAGAGATTCCTATTATCAATAAGGCCGCCCTTAATACTAATTACATATTTTTAAATGCATAATATTATGTGTATATTGGTGTCCAATAAAGATGAAATAAATAAATACTCGAGAAGTTTCTTTGCGCATATGAAGAAAAATTAAATTTATTTCAGCTAATAACAAGACTTTTATTGGTTCTGTGGCGATACGATATTCGCTGAGACAGTATTATATAAAAAAGTGATTGAGCATATATAGAAAAAAAACGTACCTGCAGATCAATCATTCAGACATGTCCGTGTAAGTCACGTCTTAACTATTATATATGTACACAACGCATGGTGGTGACATTATCCCCGGATATCCCCGCGTAGACGACGACACCCCGCCTCTTTATAACTGACACGGCTGCTCATAAAATCCTCAGCTGTCATGTGCAATGGGTGTGTAATGAGATTTTTCCCCTAGGGGTCTTATTTATTCGTATAGATAAGTGGACCGGCCCGTCCGTCCGGGTGATACATTTATTATGTCCTTTTTTTTTAAATGTGAATGTTATATACGAAAACGTTTTTTTTTTTTTTTCAAATATAAAAGAAAAACGATGACTCGTTTGATGTATTATATACAGAAGTTTCTAGATTAATTCTATTTCTATTCTATTATTCTAAATTCTATTAATAAATATATTTGAATTGAATACCTATCTGACATAATAAAAGCAGATTACTTAACGTTTAAAACATGGCGTCTAAATTAGATGTTAAATGGTATATAAATGAAAAAAAAATGTCAACAATAATGAGAATTATTATTAGTGCCGTATAAAAAAATTTGAAAAATGTGTGTTTGTGACTGGATGTGTGCAAAGGCGAATATGTGTTATTTGGATTTAAATTGGGTTTAATTATATTTTATATAAAGTTCCTTCCGTAAGTTCTGCAATCGCAATAAAATACATCTACGTATGATACTTTTTATGAGAGCAATTAGGTACTGAAACATAAGCGCGTATTTTAACGTTAATTAAACTTTTGTTTGTTATTTGAAAAATAACTTTTGTCATTAATGAATATGGTTTTTCTGAGGGGTTTTAGCAGTATTTTAACCTTATATTATGGTGGAATTTTACGTGATATATTGTGGTTATAATGCAAAAAATAACGACACGAAGCGGGAATTTTGAAATGTCAGAAACAATCTTTGAAAAGTTGTAATAAAGAGTTGCTGTTTTATTTTTAGTGTTATGTGTAGTTGATGTCAGAATTGGCTGTTTGATCTAAGTGTCGTTGTATTTCGCCTTGAAGGAATTATATATTTCAAATTTACCATAACGGATTCTTGCATTTTTTAATTGTAATTTCTATATTTTCAATTGAAACAACAGTCTGGAGACTAAATTCTTGCTGCAATTACATGCCTGACTTATCTGTGTATAATACAATGTAATGTGTAGAAACCAATACATTTTCTAACACCCGCTTGGCTAATTGCCATCCTGTAGTTGAATATCTGTTGGAAATCATATATATACATATATTTATAACCATGTACAACTTTATTCATAGAGTAATTGCACTAGACAACCACTTTCTAAACATATCATGAATTAACATTATATAATAACGATGTCTATTTAAAGACATTCTTATAATAGCGGCGGTAGAGGACACTCCTCAAGTCCCTTAGTGCACTCCCACGCACTCGATAATTTCATATTACCTTTCAAGCGTGTACTTGAAAATATTAAACGGTAGCTGTCTATATATATTATCGTCTGTAACTGTGATTATATACAATATGCGAGCAATATAGAATATGGGACATCGCAAATCTCTACAGAACAAGATTCAAGAATATGATGTTGTTTTCAGAATCGGTGGTAGTGTTTTGACGTTCATAGGCGCTTTATTAGGGCCTAAATTGAATAAAGAATTTTTTGATTCGATATGATTTTGACTCTGGATCGTTTATGATAATTAAATCACTGCATCATGATCGCTGTAGATATTACCAGAAAACCCGTAAATGATAATTTTTCTATCGATTTAATCCAATGTAGCAAATTATATTTCAAAGTAGAAACGTAGAAAATAGAATACACGTCTATGCTTAAAAATGATCATATAAATTTGATTGGTTATTAAGTTCTAAAATCAATTCACGGACGACTGTACAGACAGACAGAAGAAGAAACCTTGGCTTTTACAGTATATGAATATTTATTTTTTAATTTAAAAAAAGTCCTATACATTTAATTTGAAATAAGTTATTTATAAACTTTTATAAAGTTTTTTAAATTGATAATTTCTTCCGCCATTTTGTATTCAGTGTGACATTATTTTATTTTTGTGTTTTTTTTTTTGATACACTATATTGGAGGTGCATCTGCACCATAATCGCTTCAAAATTCTACTCTAAGACTTGACCTAAACCAACAAGGGAAGTGAAAGAATAGCGTGCTATAAGAAAGGCAGGATGATTCCGCACTAAATATTAATGTTAGAAAATTTGAGTAGTTAATTTAACATATAATATATACATATAAAAGATACATCGCACATTTGTACATTGCTACAATAACCATACAATATTATATTAAGAATAATTTGGCTCCCACATCGCTATTCTAAAAGCGAAACTAAACTTTAACTGTAAGATGGCAACCAACGTATTAAACAAGGCTTAACTATTGAGCTCTTGTCCAATGCATTTATTTATTAATATAATCTTTATTGTATACGTTTATACATATCTAACATTGGAAAATATGTAATTAGCACAAAGGGCGGCGTTATTGCTAATAGCAATCTCTTCCAGACGACCTTTGCATGGATATGTTCCGTGGAGAAGAATCAGCAGTGTTTTGGCTATATAGATAAATACGACATGAATTTAAATAATGTAAACTATAACATACATATGAAATATACTATAATTATTATCTCCTACCTAAAATCTACCCGACATAGGTGTGGTTCTTAAAAAATAAGAATGCATGGAAAGCTGTTGTCTATAAATAACTCATCAGCATTTCGGTTAGTAAATGTCTTCTAATGTAGTTCTTTTATTATATTGAATTTATTGCTGGCTCTTCTCGCTTGGGTTGTTTTCCGAACCGTTGGTAGTGTTTTGAGGTTCATAAGCTCTTTCTCAGGGCCTAAATTTGATGCGGGATTTTTGATTGTAGACGTTTTCAACAATTATAGCATTTATCAAGTAGCATACCTAATGTTAAATAACAATGTACCCGAAGGCGATTAACAAGCTATACATAGAGAAACTGATATTGAAGTATGGTGGCTAATATGGTGGCTTTAACAAATATTCTATTTCTATATAATATGGGACCTCGCGAATCTCTAAAGAACAAGTTTCAAGAATATGATATCTTAACTTTGCCCTCCCAATACATCTTCGATAACTTAATGCATATTCGTAAAAATTTAGACAAGCTAGATCTAGTGAATGATCGTCATAATTTTAATACTAGAAGTAAAGACAAGTTGTCCGTCCCACGCTTTAGGTTAAGTAAGTCTAATAAAAGCTTTATAGGTAATAGTATTCGGTTTCACAATAAGATCCCAAGTAACATTACCGATTTACCTGACAATAAGTTCAAGTATTATGTCAAGCAAGTTTTAATCTCAAAAGGTTATTACAGGGTGGATCATTACGTGAACGATAGTGATGTCTGGAAATAACCCACATCTCTGTGCTTCCACTAAAAACTACGATTTGTATAGTTTTTTTATATGACAAAAAAAATGATATATATTATATTTATGAAAAAAAAAAGAACCAGATCGAGTTTCTTGCCTGTGCTCTTCTCGACTGGGCTGTTTTCCGAACCGGTGGTAGTGTTTTAGACGTTCATAAGCGCCTTCTTAGGGCCTAAATTGAATAAATAAATTTTGATTGATTTGATTTGATATGTATATGTTTCAACACAATTTTCAGAATATTCACTTTCATAGTAGTTTTCAAAATTCATATAAATCGACGAAAAATAAGACTAAACTACGTCTGAGCTTATATAATTTGCACGCAATGGAAATTCCAATAATAAAATTACAGGAGACATGGTTCCCAAATATATGAAGGTACCTAGATTCGTACCTGATAAATTTTACGACTGGGTCTTATATAACGCGTCGGTGTCGAGTGTAAAAGCGCTTACTTAATATGTGTTTTATTATGTACCACGCGGTTCGATAAGTTAACGTGTGTTTACTCGATCCTAAATAATTACTACACTCTTCTAGTGTCAGTTTAGCAGTCTAGTTCTTGAAAGTGTTATTAATATGTCGATTACCCATAAAAATGAGACAATAGGAAGACAATAGGAAAACAATGGAAAGCTGACGTAAACGCCAGGTTAGTGCTCAAGGGGTTAAGTATTCCCAGAAGAGCAACGATATTCAAGTAAAAAGTAAAAACGCAAATTTGTACCGGTTTCCAAAACCATGTAATAATTATGAATATTATCGAAAATATTAAAAAATGAAAAAAAAAAAAAGACTTGTATAGAGTTTTCACTGAGGAAATATTAAAAAGTGCCAAAAATTGTTGTGCCCATGGCATATATAAATATAACTAAAAATGTTACGTTGCACAATATTTTTAGTTGGTAATAATGATTAAAAAAAAGTGTTTAGTAAAGATTATTACAAGGTTAAGAACATTAATAGTAATTGTGAATTTTTTTTTATCGAATACCTGCTAAATGACGTAAATAATTCGATGTTACCTTTTGAGTAAAAAAAATATTGGTCACGTTATAATTTATAAGTCGACTGACAGATATACCGATAAATCGCGGTTTATAGTATGTGAGGCTACTATTGTATATTACTGGCTGTTTAGAAACAGTTTTAGATTAATTTAAACTACATAAAACGTTTATTATCTGTTTTACTTTAGTATTATTATTATTATTCGAGAGAGGGGCTATGCAGTCTAAGACAGTCCTGTGTCACTGCGACCTAGATAGATCTATTGTGATCGCCCCCATATTCCTAAAGCTCACTGCCTAGACCTACAACCTGGATATACTGTAGGATCTTTTTGGCAGAGAGCGTCTGTACCTCCTCCGGGAACAACGCATGTTTGCCCAGAACTCGGTTGCGTATGGGTATTAGTGGGTCACGATCACACAAGATGTGCTTTGGTGTTTCATCTGCGATTTCACAGAATCTGCACTCTCTTGTGTTCTGGGCATTCATGTTGTGCATATGCTTGCGCAAACAACAGTGCCCAGTTAGCGCTCTCACTAATACTTTACTTTAGTAACGTTAGAGCGAAAGGAAACACAAATCAAACAGTCCAGTTGTCATAAGAATTACAATAACAATATTATCTATATTGAATTGAAAATGAATTATTCGAACTTTATTATTCTTTTTCTTAATTGTTAATGGCCGTGTATTCGTATCTACGTCCATAGAGTTATGTCATATTTTTATAGTTTTCTTACGGCGCGACGGTCTCTCAATATAACTGCCATTCTGCTAGAACCATACGGGAAATGAATTTAGTTTCCTTGTTATTACTACCAGGACATTTTACTTTTGCGCAATATACTTATATACGCAATACAGTTCACACAAAATGCCACTAAAATAACATACGCAAATGACGTAAATTAATTAATTAAAAACAAAAGCTACAACAACATACGACAAACAACATAAGAGATTCAAAATCCACCAAAAACTCTAACCCTATTGTTAGTGAACTTAAAGCAAATCCGTAGGGAAATAAAGGGTACAAAGAATGATTATTCTTCTCTAAACAAGATGCCGAAACTCGATTAGAAAATATAAATTATGAACCGTATAGACGGAGCAAACAAACTGACAGATTGAAAGTAAATATGGATAAAGTTTGACTCGAGTAATTAAAACCAGCCGGGGCAGATTCTGAGTTTATTTGTACACACTAACTAACTTTCGCCAGCGAATTCGTTCGTGTCGCAAAGTTTCGAAGCTGTAAGTTATGCTCTAAAGTTATCAGATACTTCTTCTTCTTATTATTAATTTGTTTAACGGCCCTGGGTTCTAGCCCTTTTGAGCATGTAGTTATTTTACAACATTCACATCATTTTAGTAATCTCCGTCTTCATTGTTCAACAATTGTGATGGCCATTTGTTAAGAATTCCAAGGGAGTTGTTAGGATTTTTCAAAATACACGCTCTGTGTCATTATTTTCGATACATTCGTACTCGTAGCAAAATTACATAATATAGAGTTATATACTCTAAGTTAATGTATTAAAAACAAGGAAAGCAACATGACAGTCCAAAATCGCGCCATGAACTCCCACGAATTAGACAACGCAGGCAATGTTGCCTTACTAGAAAAATTTGTTTGAGATTATTTAAAATGTTCGTTTCGGTTTGACCACGGGTTGATGGTTAATTAACACCACAAACATATAGTATCCAACTAGCACATACTATTCCACAGATACCGTACTAATACATACGAAACTTTACAATGAAAACATCATTAAAATCGATGCAGTATTTTATACTTTTAAACTATATTTCAATGAAAGTTTTCAAATTCTAAACTCGAAAGAGGTCGTCAGCGTAACATATGACTGACAGTGTAATTTATGTAAAACAGTGTTACCTATTCTCTACAAATCTCTATTCGCAGACAACATCCGCTGATAAAATTATCAGTGGGAAAAAAAACAAAGTTCTTTAGCATTAATTATCGTCGAACTTGGGTAATCCAAAACTCGCTACATAACATTCCTCGACCCAGTTTTACTAATATCACGCGCGTGTGTACCGTACCACCAACTTTACGTGTGCTCCAGGTAAATACGTGCGCTCCACTTATCCTGTCTCGAAACTTCAGCGTGGATTCACGCTTTCGTAACTTTAACAGATATAGGCAAAACGTAAACTTGAAGTAAAACAAAATTTGATTCAATTAAGTACAGTTCAAAACGAAGAACTTACCGTTTATTTGAGGAATAAGAAATTAAATCTGGCATCAGTGAAATGTCGATCAGAAAGTTCTAAACAAGGCAAATGTAAAAATGATAAAACATAGCAGCGCGTATGTGTATATAAAAGGTAGATTAACAACTACGGGCCTGGTGGGTTTGCCGCAGGGGGCGACGCGGCGACATGCCTGGCAACCCCGTATCGCCCCTACTTCAAATGCGGCGGACGGCCCCGGGGGGTTTTAGTGGGTATTCCCGGGCGCTTCTCGCCCGAGTTGGAGTCCCACACTGGCGCGGAGCTCGTCACTCCGTGCCCCCCTGCCTGTTGTATTGGAGGGGCACTCGGTCCCACTAATACAATAGGTAGGGTGAGTGCGTAAATGCATTTCCCCCCGTAAAAAGAAAAAAAAAAAAAAAAAAAAAAATTAAAAAAGAAAAAAAAAAAAAGATTAACAACTGAGAAGAAGCCTTTCAAATTCAGGTTAAGGTTGCTCTATAATATTGTTTTAAATATATACAGGTAATTATTGCAATATTTTCCTTCATCCAAAGCCCAGGCTCACTGTAGAGTAAGAACCACGTCAATCAAAAATTTAAATAAATATAATTAATAATTAATAACGATGTATTTTAATGAAACGATGAACGAGATCATATAACGTTTTCCTAGTAATATTATGCAAAAAAAATATGGTCGGTTTTGAGAAGGGCACTTTTCTAACAACAGTACTACCTTTTTTTTTTTTTTTTTTTTGACGGCGGGGGATATGCGTTTACGCACTACCCTTATCTATTGTACTTGAGGGATCAGAGTCCCCCAATACAATAGATAAGGGGGCACGGAGTGACGAGCTCCGCGCCAGTGTGGGACTCACCCGGGCGTGAAGCGCCCGGAAATACCCACTAAAACCCCCTGGGGCCGTCCGCTGCATTTGAGTTGGGGGCGATACGGGGTTGCTAGGCATGTCGCCACGTCGCCCCCTGCAGCAAACCCACCAGGCCTCGTCAGTGCAATGGCCCGGTCACAACAGTACTACCTCAGAAATCACTTTCTAGATTCAGAGACGGCGAGTGAGAGAGTTATATCCGGGTAACAACATATAGGTTAATAGGTTCTTTAGAATTATAACTTTCCGATGACTGTGTAGCAAAATCTGCGCAAGATACCAAGATCCATTCAACCATAAGACGCCCTGGACTCCTGGACATTGGTCTCTCCAATTAACGAGAGGGGGAGGGGGGGTTAAGATAACCGCCAAGCTTGGCAGGCGGGCACAGTAAATTGTTTTGTTACTCAAAGGATGTTGCTACCCATTCCCTGGTTTATATACCTTAGTCGCCTTTTTCTACACACGGGAAGATATGGAGTGATATTATTCTCAAGATACCGAGTTGGAATTCAGGGGAGCGGTTATTGATTTGGATGATTATACATCAGCGTACTTTTTCGTGAAAAATTTGCTTCTGTTAAAATGACTTCCTAACCAAAGCATTAAAAGGAAAGCCTAAGTTTGCTATAGTTACAAATCGCCAGTGTATGAACTGTCGTGGAAATGAATCCATTTTGTCTTTTAATGCGGAGGCCATTGCTTGACAGGAACTAGCGTATTTACGTGTCAACTTTATAACACCAAAATCAAATTTCCTTTTACCCAATTACAAGCTAGACCAAGCGATTAAAGCACGTATTACAAACGCGTAGAATCGTTAACAGCGTGCGTACACAGCGAGGATAAATCCTGATCGCTTAATAACAAGTGACTGGCATGAAACATAATTAATTTATCTTTCATTGGATTACGATCGCGTTATTGAAAGTTTGATCAATTCAAAACAGTTCTGGTAATTTCAAGTAATTTGATAAGTGAAGATTCAAATTATTGTTGACCGAGTTTTCAGTAGCAAACTCATAAGAAATGGATTGTCGACATATGGTGAGTTTGAATATTTAATCTTAAAAGGCAAGTTGAGGTATAATTCTGATGCCGGTTTCGCTAGCTACCATTCTCTGCGAAAAAACTAAATTGTGCCTTGAACAAACAACATAGTACAGTTTGTCAATAGATTATTTATTTGAATATGATTAAAACATTCGCGCGAACGCACTCTGATCCGTTTCTCTCTCACTGTCCGTCACTTGAATTATGGAGAATGTTATGGTGGCCTTTCAATTCAAGGCCTGTTGCACACACAAAACTATTAAAATATTACACAATATTTATCAATTTTATACAAGATTCTTTTATTTAATGCAAATTGCTACTGTGTCCTGCTTAATCAGGATAAGGATTTGAATTAAAGAAAAAAGGAAATATCGAATCACGGTCAACATCCGCTCTCAGCTTGGTATTCTCCTGACGGATTTTCTTGGTTTATCGTTCCTTTTCCGGAGCACTCATGAGTCGCGTTTTTTAACAATGGCATACAGGACATTTTTTATGGGACAGGAAACGCCCGGGCCCGCTTCTTGCCATTGGTGCATTTAAGGCCGCGAGATTCAAATGGATAAAAAGGAAGTAATGATATGGTGCAGTTAAGCATGCCCAGATAAATAACTAAACGAATAAAAATAATAAAAATACATTTGTTTTCATTTTCACCGAACCCCGCATTGGTAATAATGAAAGTTTTGGTAACAAACATAATAAATATCTGAAGATTTGTTTTTGTAAATGTCCATCAAAGAATTATTTAAAAAAACAATATGAATTCTTTATATATCCATTACAATTATTAATCGTTTATAATAATGATTTTTAAAGCATGACAGAGGTTCTTAGTAGATTCCATTGCGACCTCCAGGTGCTTCGATTTACGGCGTTAGGTCTTTGTCTTGAAGTGTTCCTAGAATTTGAGAACAGCAAAAATATAAAGAGATGGTCACCGTTGCTTACTGTCAGATAAATATTTGCTATATTACACTGAATAAAAAGAATATATTAATGACTTCACAGACTGATTGTAAGTCATTCAACGTCACCAGTCTCCATTATTTTACTTTCAATCTATTGTGTCTACTTATTCACTATCTAGGTCTAATTTGTAGTGAACTTTCATCCTAACTAGTCAGCCTGTGTTAATATAACTGCTTTAGTTTATTCAACAATGTTACTTGCAAATGGACCTATCATTATACCCTATCGCAATTTGTCCAGCTCTGCAATCATCCACGTCCTTAAATAGATTGCTGATCAGTTTTGCATTCAAAGTGGACTCTCATGCATGGAAATTATTACAGCTTAGACAACAAAATTGGCAAAACAAATCATTTGATTTTATTCCATATTTTTAAATACATCAAAATACATTGTTTTTCAATATTACAATTATTTATTACATTGTCCTCTTCATTCGATTTGTATTTAACAAAAAAATTAGAGAAATATACTAAGAATATCCAAGGAACCGTAAGACCCGTTTTGCCTTCAATTATCTCCTGTCATAACTTCATCTTTCATTAGCAATACCTAGTGCACTAGACATGAATAGGAATATTAATGAACTTTCCCCGGCTATAAAGGCATAGAATCGTTCACTTTCCTCACACAATCATCCAGGGACTCAATCATGGAGATTCAGAAATTAGTCATAATGTTGTTTATAAACGCTACATTGTTTACTTTAATTACTTCACAGCGGCAATATTATTGTGGTCGGAAATTGGCAATGACTTTAACTTACTTCTGCGATAACAAGATGTTGATGAAGAGGGACGAGTTTTCAAGTGATATCGCTTCGAAGGTCTCAATATAGATGGCCGTGGATCGAACCTCTCACGGCTATGAACTTTGGGAGGGGTAAACGCCAAATCGCTGTGGAGTGCTGTGACAATCCGTGCTCTATCCAGGAACTGATGACTTACTGTCCAAATTAAAACGGTACTGAAGATTTGATTTTATTATATTTGAGAAATGTATGATTTTATATAATTAATTTTCTCACCTAATCTAATGTCAACAAATAAGTTGTAATAATGGACATGATCGATTGTAATTATAATAAATAAACTTAAACACTTCCCTTTTATTAAATATACTATAGATTTTATTTAGATTATATTCGAGAAAGATAAAAACATCTTAAACGTGAAACGTTTCAAAATAATTATTAACATATCAAATAACACTCGGGAGGCGGTGATGTAAATGTAAGCTAGTAAAGGAAAGTTAGAATTTATTCAAAGTTATAACATGAAGTCATTTCTTTAAGCAAAGTTTCATTAATTTCTGTTGCAGTATTATGTAACAAGTATTCACATCTGTAAAATTAACATTCTCCTATAAAATTCTTCAAAAGATATAATACGGTATAGCTCGTGTATCTTACTGTAGCGCAAGCCTGTTAAATCCTTCTGAACCACACTGTCAAAGCTTCAGGGACGTCCATTAAATATTCGGTTGTTACCGGTTCAGAATTAGTTAGTACCTACTCTAATAAATCTCTAATGTTTTAGCTAGTTACCGATGACCACAGTTATTGATGGTTATCATCAATAGTGACTATTTATTACTTCATACACATACTTATAACTAAGAAAATATATCTTAGAATTAAGAAAGAAAGAAATTTAATTTATAATGTGGTTAATATTGATTTACGTTACTACTATATTGTAAGCTTCGTGTCTTAAGACGATAGTCTTCAATCAGTTTGTGTTGCCAGTGATGACATACGGCACCGAGACGTGGTCGCTCACAATGGGCCTGATAAAAAAGCTCAAAGTTACTCAAAGGGCAATGAAGAGGACTATGCTCGGAATTTCACTGCAAGATCGAATCACGAACGAGGAGATTCGAAGAAAAATTAAAGTAAATATTATTTCTCGAAGAATTACCAAGCAAAAATGGTAGAAGGCTGAGCACATTGTTCGTACAACCAATACCCGATCGGCTCAAAGGGTTCTCGAATGGTGACCACGTTCTGGTAGACGCAGCGTTGGTAGACATTCAAAAGGGTAGACTGACGTCCTGGTGTAAGTAGTGGGAATCCGCTGGATGTTTGTGACGCACGACTCGTTGTAGAAATCTTTGGACGAAGTTTATGTGACGTCTGATGAAGATGAGAATGATTTATGCGAGGTTTTAGATCAGTAACAATTTTAAAGTTAAATATAATACATATTATGTCATTCTAATATACACGTCTCCTAGAAGTTTCTATAAAATCTCTACATGTTAGCTATCATATAGCTCCAGGTGGTATGTCCATCGTAGTCGCTTAGGCTTGCACAATCTAAATATGGTATCCATCAACCCTTATTTGTATAATAGGTGTAAAATTATTCATAAAGAATGTATCGTGTCGCAAACGTCGACACATATTTAGGACACGGTGACATGATCCGACGCCATAATAGGTCTTATATTGCGTATAAAAATGGAATGTATCGAGAAATAAGATATCCGTAATGAATGTTACTTTTGATTTGACGTCGATTAGATTCCGAGATAAGCGACTCCATTTATGTGTTCCAATTGATTTATTGATCTTATATTTTTTCTCACTCCAAATAACACTACTCTCAAAGTTTGCAGCTGTATATATGTTACTAGTTTATTTTAGACCTTAATAAGAAATTAATAAATAGTGATTTATTAAATGTTATTAATTGGAAATTGCGCGAGCCGCGGGCGCACGGGTTACATATATTTAATACCTCGTATGAGAGAAGTCCGTGTGTCCCGTCTCGCTCGCACTCTGCATGTTTCTGATTGACCACCGTAGTTACTGTAAGCCATACGACTAACGAGGGGATCTTTTAGAATATAAGTTTCACTGTACATCCTCAATATTAATTAATTAATCATATAAGAATCAGTTAATAAATAACTTTCAACGTGTACCACGACTTTCCCTCCAGTCATCCTTCAACTGGCTAGCAGCAACCAAAGTATCTTTCCCCATCAACCGAGGAAATATGCGTGCCACCGCACACACTCCGCTTTCTCCTCCGGCGGCGACCCAAAACGTGTCTCGTTCCCCAACTGGGGAGGACCTTGACGTCGCCGCCAGCGCGATACAGTGACACTGCCCATGCAATGAGCATCACACGGACACCACTGCACACACAACCCTGCACACAATACGCATTTACATAGGTCCTGTAAGGAACCTTTTTTTTAAATTATTTTTATTCAATAAATAAAAAATGTAGGGATTAGCTAGGATTAAAATTCTGTGCGAAATTTTACTCTTAGGTAACGATCAAGCCGACGTACGAACCCTTGAGCTAGCACTCACCCACAAAGTTTGGTGAAGCTGTGAATGCCCTTCCGGTCAATAGTATTAGATAGGTTAGAAAAAAAAGGATCGAGGAGCAGTGTTATATCGGCCGTCCTCGTGTGCGGACCTGGGTCTTCAAGTCTCTCATGCCTGATCGTCAATCCAGGGAGTTGTGGTTTTGCATCATCCCTTACGGGTATAAGATACCACGTACGGTTTGGTATACTGGTACCTATGATAGGTCCGTGTTTTTAATCATTATAGAATTAAATAAAGACAAGTGTCAATTCTTAATATTGACTGGATATATCTAGAAGAATTCTCGAAATTTTGTGAATACTTATCAGAGGAAAAACTGAGGAACATAGATTTTTTATACGGTCCGACGAACATTCATCCAGCAAAAGTCGTCAGGGTCCGCAGGGTACATGTACAGTACGACCGGCGAAATTTGGCAGAAGCGAAAGTAATTGAAATTTTTAATCAAGTCAACCATCAACAGTGATTTGAAACATTGACAAAACAAAAAAACGATTACTTGTGTACTTTTGAAACGTGACGTCACACTTGTGATTCCTCCCACCCGTTGCCACACAATGTTATACTTTGTTCACGCCCTCCCCAAAGTGTGATTTAATTCAAAATCAAAAATCAAATTCAAAATATCTTTATTCAATTTAGGCCCTAAGAAGGCGCTTATGAACGTCTAAAACACTACCACCGGTTCGGAAAACAACCCAGTCGAGAAGAGAGCGCAGGCAAGAAACTCGATCGAAATTAATGGATGGCCCCTAACTTGTTTTCAACGCGGCCAATATACGTCGGCTGTACTGTAAGCAAGTAGGTATTGTCAAAGTAAATTTGAGACCGGTTTCAATGAAATCATTCAACCATACCGCGTAGTACGCTCACGAATGAATTAATAATAATAATAATACAAAGAGAGACGAAAACGTAAAATTACCTCTTTATTTTAAATTAAACCGTAAATAAAATCGTAGTCAGGAAAAATTACCTACTTACAAACGTGAAATGTAAAAGAGTATTTTATAAAATTAATTAATTAAACTTCTTATTATTATAGAACTCCTTTTATCAGTGAAGGGAAATATAAGGTAAAATGTAATATTGGGGCCGTTTAAGTTTTACGTAAGTAGAAATTTTTGACTTCCCATTTGTCAAGAATAATCTGTATCTTACCTTCACCCATGGTAACGTAAGTATTAGCATATTTATTTTTATAAAATCTGCTTTCAATAATAAGTACCAATCAAACCGGCCCATCATTAGTGCACACGTAATTGAATAGTTAATATGTAGTTAGGTGCAAGTAACTACGGGTTTCTTCACCTGTTTTCTTTGCCCGTCACTGTCTGTCCCAGTTTTCCTGTTTCATTGGGGGGCAGGAAGTATATCCTGCCCCCTGGATGGTTGACCAATCTTGGTCATGCCTCTTTCGGCCCCGGGGGGTTTTAGTGGGTATTTCCGGGCGCATCACGCCCGGGTGAGTCCCGCACTGGCACGGAGCTCGTCACTCCGTGCCCCCTTATCTATTGTATTTGGGGGACTCTGATCCTCCAAATACAATAGATAAGGGTAGTGCGTAAATGCATTTCACCCCGTCAAAAAAAAAAAAAAAAAAAAGGTGCAAGTACCTAGGATTATAGTGTGTTTTTTAAAATCCTGGACTGCATCGTCACTTAACATTAGATGAGATCGTGGTCAAAACTCTTAGCCTATACAGTAATTATTTCAAAAAAAGATAAACATGGTAATTTGCTAAAGTTAGAATGAGGATAACTCTAAAATTCAGATGGAAGACCACAATGAAAGCGCTTGGCAACAAATGCAGTCCTAAATTGTGGGTGAATATTAGGATAATAAGTTACCATGTTGCCCTAATTTTATTTGAAACTATGTCATTCCTTCAACTTCAACTGAAAGTTCAACGTTCAACGCTAAATTTTTCCGATTCAACACAATAACATAATAGTTTATCGCTCGTACATTTTATCGTTAAATCATTCGGCTGGATATTTACGAGTTATGAATCGTTTGTCCGATGTCTTTTTATCACCGTTTAATGGAAAGAGAGCAGGTTCGGTATATATGATTCATGCCTCTCCTGAGGCGGGCTAAGAGGTGGAGGGGAACTTTTCTCCTCCATCCCCACCGGGCCATTGCACTGACGGGCCGGGTGGGTTCGCTGCAGGGGGCGACGCGGTGCTTGCGAAAGCCACCCCGTGTCGCCCCCATCCCAAATGCAGCGGACGGCCCCGGGGGGTTTTAGTGAGTATTTCCGAGCGACTCTCGCCCGGGTGAGTCCCACACCGGCACGGAGCTCGTCACTCCGTGGCCCCTTATCTATTGTATTTGGGGGACTCTGATCCTCCAAATACAATAGATAAGGGTAGTGCGTAAATGCATTTCCCCCCGTCAAAAAAAAAAAAAAAAGGTTCGGTATATATATATATATACACAAAAAATACACTTCATTTAGATCTACGGCCTAAAATGTATCTAAAATAAACAGAACATGAAAAGAATTTTCGCTCACAATGGACATCATAAGAAAGCTCAGAATCACTCAAAGAGTAAAAAGAGTTGTATGCTTAGAGTTTCATCGCATCGAATAAGATCTGCGGTAGAACCAAAGCAACCGATGCGACGTATACTGACCGAAGAATTGCTAAACTTAAAATCAAAATCAAAATCAAAATTTATTTATTCAATTTAGGCCCTAAGAAGGCGCTTATGAACGTCTAAAACACTACCACCGGTTCGGAAAACAACCCAGTCGAGAAGAGCGCAGGCGAGAAACTCGATCTGGTTCTTTTTTTTTCATAAATATAATATATATCATTTTTTTGTCACATAAAAAACTCTACAAATCGTAGTTTTAATAATGTTAGTGGAAGCACAGAGATGTGGGTTATTTCCAGACATCACTATCGTTCACGTAATGATCCACCCTGTAATAACCTTTTGAGATTAAAACTTGCTTGACATAATACGAGTCTTAAATAAATAAATAAGTATAAACTATAAACTTAAAAATCGATGGGACCAACGGGTGTTGCCATGGCGACCCTGTAACGGAAGGCTCAACGTGACCAGGCCTCCAACAACTTGAAACGAAGACTTAGTGAAGGTCATGGGGAACCACAGGATGCGGGTGCTGCGAGAACAGTCGGTACAGAATTCCTTAGACGTCTTTCGGCTGAAATGATATTTCGTGCAATAAGAACGAACTCGGATAAATTGCCTTAAACGAAAACTAAAACAGTAACAAAACATGTACAGTAGAAGTTATTTTGAGTCGAATATATAATCAAACTTAAAAATGTTGAAACTACATTGACGCAAAACCCATTATTACTATTACGTCTCGATTTGAGACATTATGATAACCTTGAAAACGCTTTTAAATATTCAATTATCAAAGCGCGAATACCCAAGAATAGAGTATACATTTAGCGAACGACGTGGCGTATTTAATAATTTACGTTGTGCCGCAGGGCGATGTCAATTTCAGACCTCAAGGAATCATTAATTTAATGCGGGATGCTGAACGAATACGCTAACGGGGTACGAGGGTGACCAAATTCATCTATAGAATTTATGTGGATTTACAAACTTTGAAAGCCCGGGTTAGCTCGTGCACTTGAGATTCAATTAAAGCCAATTGCAAACTGAAAGGGAAATTTTCGGAGTAATTGGATTACAACCGGAGTAGATCAGAAAATGAGTTCGATAAGTTTTTGTAAATTTGACATTTACACTTTTTTTTTTTCGAGTGTTTTAATTTCAGGCAAATGGAAATTTATATATTTTTTCATATTCGTTATTTCGTTTTTTATGATATAATTTGTATCATTAACACACATCTATTATAAGAAAGCATAATTATACGACTCGCTTACATTTCGAGTCTCCCTGTGGGTAGTGGAAAATTAGGCAATAGGATCACGCGGATAAGTAATTTTTTTGTGAATTTGGTAATTCTCTCGTGAATTCATTATCAATAAATACTTTATCGCAGAGAATCGTTACAGTAGCTTAATAATAAGACCACTCGAAACGAAAAATTAAATTAAAGGAAACATTTACTGAAGTCCATTCAAAAACGACATAACACTTTGTCCGTAACTAAATTAAAAGCCTTGTCACTGTAATTCAGAAGCTAAAATTGATGAGCACAGTTTTGCTGTTTCATCCATTAGCCCAAACTTAAAGATGTAGTATACGAGACATGTTTTAGTTAAACATTTTGATGTATTCGTTTAATTAACGCTCCCGTTACGATATTTATTCTTGTCGTCTTTGTTTTTTACCGGGGTGCCATAAATGTCATGTACGTTTATACACATCAATACTTTTTGAAGTGAAATTTCTTCTTCTTCTTTATGAGCGTCAGATTTACTGATGCTGAGCGTTTTAATTTTTATAAATTTTAATGCTAAGTGTTATATTTCGAATATCTTTCGGCATGTTCAGTGTTCTGTCGACTCCGCCGCCGAGAGACCGAGTGTATGCGCTCTCTGTGCCTATTGTTATAACTATAAATAATAGATAACTACTGATAAGTGTGTGAATATTTAGGTCGATTAAAAAAAAAGTCACGAATCTCAGAACTAGGCTGATTTACTTTTTATCTTATAAATGTATAAAATCTTCCCCATCGCATTCGAGAGTCCCATAATTGGGTAAAACGCAAACATGTTAACATCCACCCAATTACCGAATCACCCTCAGGCTGCCCTACCTAGTTACTAAGTTCGGCCGTCCTTTATCACTTTCGTGATGACGCTCATTATAACTTTTTTTTTAAACTAATTTCGTTTTGAAATTATTTAAAGACGTCAGTTGTAAAACATATTTTTTAATCTCAAAATCGTATTTGATCAGAAATTAAATGAGATGTTATAAATTACCTTTGTTTGGTTAACTATAACAAGTTTTGCCCTTTGGTTCCCGCTTCCATCTGTTTGATTATTAGTAACTTTATTATATACTGCATTACTTTGTTTTAGGTAAAGTATTACGAGCTACGCGAAGTGTGCTAGACTAATCCCGTGTCGCCTCCCAGAAAAGCGGCGGATGGAACCGTGGGCTTTAGTGGGTATTCCTGGCACTTCACGCTTGCAGAGCCCCACATACCCTCCTGGCAGGGAGACGAGTAAATGAATGTACCACATTAAAAAAATGGCATAAGTAACGTGCTTGTATGTTTTATGCCCGCGACTTCGTTCGCGTTTCAAAATTCAAAAAACATTATCCATTGGACCAAACTGTGAATCTACACCATTCTCGAATGCTCAGAAATAGAAACAAAAAAATTTCATTAAAACGTGTTTAGCCAAGTTCAAGTATCGCGTAAGGAGAACTTCAGACATTTCTGACTCCCCATTAACAATAATAAATAAATCTCTTACTCTCTCACCCACCTTCCATGCGTTCTATCTAACGTAATTTTGCATAAGTAATTTAAAGTTTAATAGGTAAATCGTGTTTACATGATTAGAACTCCCGTGGGCCATGTTATTAAAATAAGCAAGACTTGAACCCCGCGACCTCTCTGTGCTTAAGTAATACTTGAATGACGCATCGACTCCCATGTCTGACATCTTCCGGGCGTCCCGTGACGATCAACTTTATTATATTGTATAGACTCAGCGCTTTAAACAGAATCAAACCTCGTGGTAATTGATTATGGTCTCGTAACACCACCAACAAAATGTTAGCCTAGCGGACATTATTAAAAAATGCCCCTACAAAAGTTGAAACAAATATTCAAGTGTACAAAATTAAAAAAGGATGTATAATAAAAAAAAAACAGAAAACCATTATTCTTCTCTTTCAAAATTCACTTATAAAAAAAATAAATAAAATTCACTCTAAAGACCTTTGAGAACACGGGCGACGGCTTAAAAAGCAAAATAAAGCTTAATGAAATGAACGCGGCTCCGTTATTTAATAATAAGGTCCCGGGGAAAGTTTCCTCCCCGTATCTCGGCATCGCTGCCAATTAGAGTACGGGCAAGACGCGCATTGAATCGGTAATTATTACATTTGTACCCCTTTTGTTGGGGATTTCAAAAAGTTTTCAATGCATTATTATTTTTTTGTTTTCCGTAATCAAAATTAATTGTGAAACTTTTACATATAACCATGCCCAGATTTCTGTTTTAAGTTGTACCACTGCTTGAGACAGATCTAACCCAGGGTGCTCGACATCGACCGGTCTTGCGGTACTCGCATCCAGCGGATTCCCGTGGCTTTCACCATGCCATCGATTCTTGTAGGGACCCCGCTCACATTAAGTTTCAGGTACATAGGCATCGATTCTACGAGGAAAGTGCTCCGTCTATTGCCACTTACGTTTGCCAAAACTTAGGTTCTTCTGCAGATCTCCTCGTTCCTGATTCGATCACGCTGTGAATCTTCGAACAGAGCCGCCTCCATTATTATCCTAACTTTTTACGAGTATACATAAATTTCACTATTTTTCTTTATTTAATCAGTGTCATTTATTTTTGAGAAAAGCTGCCACATTTGGAATCGAAGCAGCTCAGTCATAGCGTCGATTAAGGTAGGTACTATAATGAGCCTCCTAAGCTTTCTACGAAGAAAAAGTATTGTTATGAAAACCATAATAGAATTTTCTAATGCCGGCAAGACTATATTCAAGTTTGAAGAAAAAAATCGTAGTAAAGTTAAAGCGATTATGGCGTATCGGATAGTGCCGGATTCCGTGTCAATGGAACCACCAATCCAACTTTAAAATCGGCCTGAGCTTTCGGTGGAAACCATATCATGGTGGTACGACATTTCCTAATAATACCCGCCTGGGTAGCTACTATACCCTTAAGTTCGAAAACCTGCCGCCAAATACCAATAGGTGTGTTCCGGCAGCATCTCTTGAGAACCAGTATCTAGGCTTAATGTCTTACCATAATGGGCTACATCGTCACTTAACATCAGATGAGATCGTGGTCATAGCACTAAGCCTATACCGTGTAAAAAAACAAATATACGCGTGTTCCAGTATCATCACTTGAGAGCCAGTACTTTTAGATATAGCATACCACAGGTTCAGGCAACATCGTTACTAAACATCATTACTTAACACTATAAGTATAGTATAAAATAAAATTGTATAAAATTTTAGATTAATAAAAAAAAAATGTTATAAAAAAAATATACACCAATTTTAATATGAATGTACAAATAAGACTTCTAAGTAAAGAGACTTCATTAAAATCTTTGTAGATCTCGACGAAAAGGGACTCTCTGAACAAAGTATATTGTATAAACATATTATATATTTATAATGAATTGGTATTAAATTTCTAAGAAGCGAAATTTATTTAACTTATTCATAATAATATATACCAGACATAACTATTATATTATTATTCATAGTAATATCTTCTTTGAAATATTTAATGGTTTAATAACGCAGGACAGATGGTGATAATGTGAGCAAGTATTGCTGCAGAAGGAGGCCGCAGAGAAGGAGCGGGAGGAGAGGATCCCTTGGCGGATCTTCTTCGCCGCAGGAGGGTGGGTGGCAGAAGGGCACGGTTCGCCCGTGCAATTCTGCCACCTTGAGTCGGCCACCCGTCCTTCTCCTCTGGAGTTCTTGTTCATATAAGAACCTAAGGAGGAGAGGCGCGGGACATTTTTGCTGGCAGCAAGAAAGAAGGGGTAGCTTTGTACTAAGCTCCCCCCTGAGCGAAAGATAGGAAGGGGCACGACTCGGCATGACTGGTTGTCTACCTGTCATTTACCGTGATTTGGCCAGCCGCTGGGGCGATGCGGTACATGTCACCCTATCCCGTGTCACCCCCAGAAAGGTGGCAGGTGGTACCGTGGGTTTTAGTGGGTATTCCCGGCACCACACGCCGGGCGAGCCCCACATACCCCCCTGGCATCTCTAATCCGGGAGATGGTGATAATGATGACAAACTTGATGTTAAGTGACGATGTGTTTCAAAATGCTAAACACTTTAAACCCAGAGGTACTGGCTCTCGAGTAATGATGCCGAAGCACATCTGCTTGTGTTTGGCTTCAGGTTTTCAAACTTGATAGTGGTAGATGTTATGGTATCCTCATGATTTCTCACACCGAAAGTTCAGGCTAGAATATAGATTTGGATAGTAAGGTACGAACCTACGTCCATTGATGCGGAATCCGACCGCACTACCATGCAAAGTAGACTGAAATTTTAAGTATTATAGTATGTAAATGTAACGTACAGTATTACGACAAAACCCGATGAAAAGGGTGCGCGGGAAGTTAGCTGGGAACGCTACACCTCTCATAGATTAAATAAGTAGATTCGGCGCGTTACTATATGTAGTTCTCACGATACATTGTCACAACCTTTTTCAAATATTATTTGACGTATGAAATATCTACGAAAACCTGATCATTTAATACACCTATGATTTAAAAAAATAATAAATTAAATCAATACAAAGTTTCTCAAGATACAAGGCCGCTATAAAACAGATAAGCAGATATTGCCTTTTACATTAATATGACGTTTTTTTTCAGTTTTATATCTGCCATTGCTATAAGAAAAATACAAGTCTTATTTATAATACTTTCGTCTCACAAACAGAAACGAATACGGACAAAATTACGTCTACATGCGTTCAATAAATCGTAGGCATAATTGGTTGCACAGGACGTGTACTCCCTCTGTATGAATGTATCATATATTACTTACTCTACCTTTCAGAGTTATAAACTCTTAGAACTTAACGACAGCCGAGTAACTTCCAGCTTACATAAATTAGTTAACGTATGGTACGAGCTTACCTGTAACAAAAGGAACGAACGTTAATTAAAACTTATTAAATTTACCCAAATCTTTTTTTTTACTTTACGTACATATAATTTTTATATGCGTTATAATAAGTTATATTTTGAAAACATTATAAAGTTTTTACCTTTATTATTTTAATACACAAGATCACAAGATAAGATAATCATGAGATTTAACCATCTTATGTTCTTTAAATAGAGTTTCACTGTTTGTTTAGTATGTTTATATCTTGGTTACTAATCTAATTGACCTTAAGTGCCTTGACAGGTTCACCGGGCTTTGGGACGAACGCCTTCAGCGCTCAGCCGGAAGATTGGTAGCTAACGCAAAACCACCAGAATGGTACGAAACTCAACTTGAGCTGCTACGTTTGTTAAAATTTGCCTTAATCAATCATTAAGTTAAAATAAGAGCGAAATATAATAAACGTCCAATACAGAACCCATGTAAGTAACTCTTTTTTTTTTTTTTTTTGTCGGGGGGAAATGCATTTATGCACTACCCTTACCCATTGCATTAGTGAGACCGGAGCCCCCCAATGCAATGGGTAAGGGGGCACGGAGTGACGAGTTCCGTGCCAGTGTGGGACTCGCCCGGGCGCTAAGCGCCCGGAAATATCCACTAA
This sequence comes from Samia ricini, assembly GCA_014132275.2. Classification (NCBI taxonomy): domain Eukaryota; kingdom Metazoa; phylum Arthropoda; class Insecta; order Lepidoptera; family Saturniidae; genus Samia; species Samia ricini. The sequence goes on along the minus strand of AP028164.1, from coordinate 2,681,008 downwards.
AACCCCCCGGGGGGGCCGTCCGCTGCATTTGGGATGGGGGCGATACGGGATTGCACAGCATGCCACCGCGTCGCCCCCCCTGCAGCGAACCCACCGAGCCTCGTCGTGCAATGGCCCAATGGGGATGGGGGAGAATATTTCTCGACCCCACCTCTTAACCCACCCCCCCGAAGGGAGACCCATGTATGTACCTACCTTGCCTGTAGTGTGTATACGCAGTATGATGCGTGTTGTAAGGCTGTTTCAGCGGCAGGCCATTCAAAAAACACTTCTCAAATTTGACACAACTTTTATCAAAAGTTCACAATTTATATTTTTATGCGTACATGTGCATAATAATTTTAATATTTATCTCCTACATCTAAATGTATGTACTATTGTGTGATCTGTAATAATCCATATATATGACGTATCATACTCCGTGACATCATTGATCATTTACAAGCCCGGGCTGAAAACCAGCGCTTTTGCAACCTTCGTTGCGAGAGCAATCAGCTGAGTCTGGGGTTTTTTTTTTCCAGCGTAGTACAGCACTTGCAGTTAAAATTATGGTTGTATTGTATATATATATATACTAATAAAATATGTGCTGTGTATATGGTGGAAATAAATAATTTCTTTCTTTCTAAATTCGTCTACACTTTGCGAATGTTGTGAGGTAAATAATTTAAATGGAAAATAGATTAATACTTATAGTCATGGGAAAACGAAATTGCAATATGCAATATAAGCTGAGGAAGCTATTAATACGTGTATTATAGGGATGTTCACCAGTTGGGATCGAAGCACGTCCTGTGCCGTCACCGGACAGGAACCCGGAGTATTTGCGGGACAACTTAACAATAACGTAAACGAGTCATCAAAGTAAACACGCAATAATACGTGTAAGTATATAACTGAGTTTTTGGCGGGATCTCAGTCTGACATGTAGCAATTGTTTTCTTTAATTCATTAAACTTGTGTACTTGACTCTATATCATGTAATCTTGGTGGCGTTTTGTGTGAAATAGTTTAGTTATTGTGTTCAAGTTAAGTTTATTATAGAAGACAACGCGTAGCATACATTCTGAGGTGCCGACAAAGCTCCATGGAAAGTTCGAGCAGGATAGGCCACCGTTCTGTTGGAGCTTGGTAACGCTGATACAAGATTGAAAATCTTACCCATATGACATTGGCACAAATTGTGTGTACACACAGATTGCCATTAACTAAGAAGAAGAAGAAGAAGTATATAACTAAACGGTACAATTCATTTAAAAAAAACTTATTTCTCCAAGTTTCATTAGTTCACCTTCTTCAGTTATTAATTTACTACGCGAGACAAGTTCCAAGTTATTGTACCACAATGGAACTAATTGGACTCGCCTTCGCGAGAAATTGTATTAAATTTTCTCTTATTGTGTTTTTTTTTCTTACAAGCAATTTATTACGTCGAAAGGAATATAAATTAAATATAATAAAAAAATTCTCAATGTTTATAACAAACAAGTTTTTTATATCAAGTTTCTTTATATGTTTTGATGTAGGGATGAACTGGCATGCAGTTCGCTGGATGTTATGTTATCAAACATATATACCGTAACAAATTAAAATTGAATTCAGTCGTAAAAACTTGTGTGTGTATGAACTTTCGCCTGATGTTAAATGTCGATGCTAAAAAGTTTAGAAGTACTCGCTTTTATGTGATGCTGCCGTAATGTACCTAATGGCGCTTGGCGACAGATTTTCAAACAGGAGAATGGTTGTTAGCATAAATCATTGGAAAAATCTCTACCACCATGCTTTATGGTTTCATCTTGATGTTTTACTTTACCGAAAGCTCAGACTCAATATGAAATACGTTCGTTGAATTTGAATCTACGTCCATCGTTACGCTATAAAAAATCGAAATATACTTTATTCAGTTCAGGCCCTAAGAATACCTTCTCAAGAACTCCAAAAACACTATCAACAAAACAAAACAACTCAGTCGAGAAGAGCCGGCAAGAAATTCGAAAAACTTAAAGTTTTCTCTTGTGTATACGAGTGTGTTTTTTTTATTATCCAATTCTTAATTACAAAGCAGCGCTTTACAATATTGGTACATGCACAGACCTCACGAGTCTAAACCTAAATCTCCGGGACTGGTTATAAACCAACGAACTGACAGATAGACATTTTGCTTTATATAACAATAAAGGTGATTCGCTAATAACTGGAATATATTTGGCAGGAATGAATATTCGCTGGTAAAATTGAACGTTTCCTAAACTCGCGTAATCAATTTCAACGTCGACATTTTTATGTCAAAACTCATTTAAACGACAGCGGAATATTTCTGAAAGAGACGACGAAGACAGTAAATAACTAGGTACAAAGTTATTTTTTAATTTGAATAACTTAAGTTCTGTCTTACACAGTTATATTAGTAATGCCAGACGATAAGCTGGAGTGATGGATGGGAGTTCGAATGTCGTTCGTTCTCTCAGTCTTTTGGTAATGAAAAATAGATTGTTGGAATAGTGAAATACAGAAAAGATCTAAAATCGAAAATTATGACCGAGAGGTTTTAAGGGAGTATTGAAAAATAAGCTCAATAATCTCTATCATAAGTTTCATAAATTATTTTATTTTTAGGCATTAAGGATGAGGCCAAACGAGTGTAATTTTGTGAGTTGTGAGTCGTTCTTTGAGTCGAAAATGAGTTATCTGTCAACTCACGCATGTAAATACATTGAATATCAGCAAGTACAACGTTCGAGTACGGGGACTAGGGAGTGCAGGAAGCGAAGTTTGGTGTGAAATACGGAAGAGTCAAAAAATAAGAGAGGTACTGAAAAGTAAAAAAATAAAAATAAGTGGATTCATTTTTTTAATGAATAAAAGAGAATCTCCGAATTGTAGAATTTGTAATGTGCAGGACGATATATATCATATCATTATGGAATGTGTCCAGAATAAAAATCAAAGACGTCTAATATTTAGAAATAATTATGACGTTGGCGTGTGCAATGTATTGTTGACTCGCCCAATAGCGATGCCAAATCAATTTATGATTTAGTGAACGTCGTTATTAGGGCGAGGAATTGATTCTTTATTTTATTCTTTTCAGTCATTATTTCACTTGTTTAATATTAATACAGGATTTATGTATGTATTGAATGGATGTTAGTCACAAACATCTCTCTTTTAAAAATAAAGATTTAAAAAAAGTAAAAAAATATATGGTAAGAAGTCTCTGAGAATTGTTATAAAGAATGAATTCATTTTTCGAACGAAGAAAAATGCTGTATAACTATGTCATCTGGTAATGTTTCATAAATACATATTATTTATAACAGGGTTCATCGTCACACACAAACACCCCGTACAAACGTAGACATGCAAATGAATTAAATACCACCCCGTTTAGCGATTTAACCGAATTCCGCGATACAAATCACGTTCGTTTGACTGCACCCTTAAAAGTAGTTCTCACGTGTACATTCCGTATCTCTTACACACCGGCGTAAGCATTATTCGGGCATGAGAATAAATTTACTGGCAACCAACCCCCAGCAACCTTGACATAGGGCCTTCGCCCTTCGATATGAAGTTACTAACGTAACGCTACGAAGGGGCGGAGTGATTTGTCACGGAGGAAATACCCTCTTCAGCCATATCGGGACGTGACTTTCGATTATAAATCATACAAGATTCTTTGCTCAGAAGTACCCATTTATTTATGTATACGTAAATTTACTTCATCGAAGAAAAGGGAGGGATTGCCATAACCGCCAGGCTTGGCAGGAGGTTTGGCGGTCGCAGTTTAGTTGTTTGTGGTGCTCAGAGTATGCTGTTGCCCATTCCCTTGTTTATTCCTTAGTCGCCTTTTACGACACCCATGGGAACGGAATGATTTGGTAGTATTCTTAGCAGGCACCACACGACTCTCTGTTAGTTGATTTATACCTTGAGAACTAATCGACCGAATTAAGTTTTCCTGAAACTTGAAATATTCTCTGGCCCGGTTTTTAGTGTATGTTTTATTACGAGTTACGAGCAATCGGAGCCGCGGGTACAGCTTGTATTAAATAATACTATTGTTAAGACATTTATTTCTATTAAAGATTGAAATGCTTGGAGGTAGAATTTTGTACTTTTTTTGTTAAAGTTACTCAAATAAATATGCTGCAAGCTGAAACGTGCAAATTTTTTTTTCTGATTTTGATTTCTATCTGTTATTTTAAATTCAAAACAAATCGTACAAAAAATAATTGAAACGACGATGGCGCAGCTGGTAGAACGGCCGGATTCCGCGACATGGACGCGCGTTCGAGTCCAACCATCCAACTCTAAAATCACTCTGAGCTTTTGGTGAAGGATAACATCACGATGGACGCATCACGTAGAAAACCATAGCATAGTGGTAGGGCATTCGCTAGGGCAGGAAGAGGTTAAGGGGGAGATGGGCGCGCTATGTGCGGAGCTTTTCCCGCACGTAGTTGCACAGGGGGGGTGTTGGTTGGGGATTCGGGTTGGTGTGTTTGTGTGTGTGTGTAGTCGTGTTGTTTCTTTCTCTACGAGGTATCCCTCTCCTTCCTACGCCTTGTCGAGTATGACAAGGTGAGTGAAGGTGAGGGACCTCTTCTTCTTCTACAGCAGTGGCGGGTTCCTTCTTCTTTCTTTCTCTTTGCCCGCCACTGCTCTATCCCATTCTAGTCCTTTTCTTTTTATGAGGGGCAGGAAGTATATCCTTCCCCTCGGACTTTATGACCAATTGGTCATACCTCTTTTTGAGAGGTGGGCTAAGAGGTGGGTGGGGAAGTATTCCCCCTCCCATCCCTACTGGGCCATTGCACGGACGAGGCCCGGTGGGTTCGCCGCAGGGGGCGACGCGGTGCTTGCGAAAGCCAGCCCGTATCGCCCTCCATCCCAAATGCGGCGGACGGCCCCGGGGATTTTTAGTGGGTATTTCCGGGCGCTTCACGTGAGTCCCACACTGGTACGGAGACGTCCCTCCGTGCCCCCTTACCTATTGCATTGGGGGACTTCGGTCTCACTAATGCAATGGGTAAGGGTAGTGCGTAAATGCATTTCCCCACGTCAAAAAAAAGGGCATTTTCTAGGAATGCCCGTCTGGGTAAAACCACCCTCAAGTTTGAAAAACCTGTCACTAAATACCAATAGGTGTGTTCCGGCAGCATCATTTGAGAACCAGTACCTCTAAGCTTAGTGTGTTTACCACCATAATAGACCAAATCGTCACTTACCAAAATTAAAAAAAAAATCTTTGAAAAAGTCTATAAGAGCGAACAACTGAAATCTTTTATGAGACCATTATATTCACGTACACACTCATATATCTATAAGACGTTATCCAGTATTCATAAATACCCACACGAGAGTACTTAGCAAGTTCAATACCCACAAATGCTATGAATATAAGCGTCGAAGGGTTTTATTCATGCAGACCCGTACCCCAATGTAAATATAATACTTTATTTTCTATCTATGAATAAGGCTTACAGTTAACCCGAAGTTTTTGCGTTTCGAATCATGGCACACGTAAGAGAGACGAGCTGGTTCACACTAAAAGGTCTAAATAAATCATTTCTAAATCTTAAATCTAAATAATAAATCTTTTTATTTCTAATGTCTGTTTGTAATGTCAAAATAACATTTTTTTACTAAATACATATAAATGATACCTATAACACAAATACAATTTTTAATTTTTTTGTCTGACTGTCCGTTTCTTTCGGGTAATCGACGGAACGGGTGGACCGATTTTGACGGAATGATTTTGGTAGATAGCTGAAGTTACTCCGGGTAACCTTAAAAGAACTCTATCTTTTAATTTTCGAAGACAATTGGACTTTTACGTAAAAAAATTAAAACTAATAAAAACTTGAATAAAATCCGGTTTTACGGGCAAGTGCTTGAATTTATGAGAAATATTTTTACTTTATCACAGTTCTAAACAAAAGTTAGAGTTCCGTATAAAAAAATACAGTGAAGAATATATGAAACGCGGGCGCAGACGCGGGCACACAGCAAGTTTATTAGTATAGATGTTAATTCAATACAATTTCTCAGGAGGGCAGTACTACGTTTATTATGCGTATTTTTTCTTTAATTCCATTAACAATTTAAATATTTTGTTTTCTATTGTACCAGCCAATATTATTACCAGTTAGAGTCGATGGCATAAACTTATTATAAGAGACCACATTTTAAGGTACCCTTAAATAAGTTCAAAGTACACGTATATATAATAACTGATTATTTCTATCGCTAAATTCAATTATTTTTCTCTTACGAGATAAAATATAATAAATCATACATACATATGCTCACGCCTGTATCCCCGAAGGGTTAGGCAGAGGTGAAGTAGCGAACTACACCACCCACATTTCGCCGAGCTTAGTTCCGTCCCAGATGTGACAGGGGGCGAGCCTGTCGCCTATCGGGCACAAATTCCAAACTCCGGGGATGATACTGAGTAGAAAAAACCCAATATCACTTGACCCGACCCGGGGATCGAACCCGAGACCTCAGAACGGCAGTCGTATGTAATACAACAAAATAAATAGCGCAATTAATAAAGAAATGTAACAACGTAAATAAAAGCAATTACTTAATTTTTTTACTATATTCTCAATTTTTTTTTTGGTGAGATCTTATTTGTCATAATCATCATCATCATCATCATCCCCCCTACCCTTTTCCCATTTTTATTTGGGGTCGGCGCAACATGTCTTCCTCTTCCATTCCTCTCTATTTGTTGTCATCTCCGCATTCACTCCTTTTCTAAACATATCATCTTTCACACAGTCCATCCATCTTTTCTTATTTGTCATAATGTTTTTACGTAAATTAGATAACAATTTATGTTATATAGTTTACATATTATATTGTATTTACGCAGGCCTATTGTAATCAAGTGAAATGTATTGGAAATAATAACGAGACGGACACGGAAAAAAAGTCCGCGGGAAGTTCTACAAAAGCGTCACCAAGGGAAATAAAACAAAATCAGGCCTAAAGAAATTGTATTCATAGCCGTAATAAATTATATATTACAATAGCATTTCCAAGAAGTTTAATTTGCATAAATTGAAAGTCTATGATAAAAAACATAATGTAAATGTTATTTCAAAATAAAATAACTACGATAAATATAAGATAAAAAACAAAATAAATTACATTTTTGGCGGAATCTCAGTCTGTTATGTAGCTTTGTTGTTTGTTATTAATTATTTATTCATTTTTACACGATATAGGCTCAGTGCCTTGACCACAAACTCACCTGATGTTAAGTGACGATATGGTCCAGGATGGTAAACAAACTAAACCTAGGTTCTGGGTTTCAAGTGATGCTGCCGGAACACACCTATTGGTATTTGGCGATAAGTTTTCAAACTTGAGGGTGGTAACTACCCAGGCGGGCATCATTAGAAAATCCCCTACCACCATGGTATGGTTTCTTTCATGATGTTTTCCTTTACCGAAAGCTCAGGCCGATTTTAGAGTTGGATATGTGGGATCGAACCCGCGTCGATTGAAGCGGAACCCGGCCTCACTACCCATTGCGCCATCATCGCTTCACTAATTTGCGTTATTTGATTCTATGTTATATATAATTTTAGTGAAATTTTACGTGAAATGGTTTCGTTATTGTGTATTGTAATAAAGTGTATTGGAAATAATATTAGAGTCTTCAGAACTTGAATTCTGTGGTGTAACTAAAATGCCATGGATATTCTAGCAAAATAGCCGCCATTTTGTTGAAACGTCAAAATCAAAAGTAGAGATAATATCATTAAAACATTAAACGCGACATCTGTAGAAATATTTATATTTACAATTGCCATTAATTTCGGAGAAGAAGACAAAACACGTACTATCAATTATTCAAATTCAATCTCAAATTAACGTTAAGTTGCCAGCATAATTAATTTTAAAAGGAAAATTAATTAATCAACCATCATCATCTCCCTACCCTTTTCCCATTTTTATTTGGGGTCGGCGCAACATGTCTTCCTCTTCCATTCCTGTCTATTTGTTGTCATCTCCGCATTCACTCCTTTTCTACACATATCATCTTTCACACAGTCCACACATCTTTCACACATCTTTTCTTTATTAATTAATCAACCGATTTCCGAAATATATCTACGTGTACATATAATAAAAGGCAAAAGCATTGCAATTACTCCAGTGTGGCCAGAATAATCTACGTATTAAGTGAGAGAATACCATTAGAAGATAATATGTAACAATAGTACCTACGTAACAATCAACTCCCGTGTAATTTTGCCTGCAATGTACTCAGTAATTACTTATAAATGAAAACTCATCTCTAGCGTGAAATTTATATTAATTTCTTCAAATATAATACTCGTGTTTAAAACGAGAATTTATATATTACAAATAATATTTATAACCAAATAATTTGAAAGAAAAGAAAGTTATACAGCTTAATATTATTTTAATTTTCTACCGAAGTTGTCACTTTTTTAAGACTTGATAATTGCCACTGAGAGGGATTGCCATAATCGCCACGTTTGGCATGCGGGTTGGCGATCATACTCATAGGATGCTGCTGCCCATCCCCTGGTTTATATCCCTTAGTCGCATTTACTACACACACGGGAAGATATGGGGTGATACTATTTTTAGCCCGCGCCACACGACTTTTACTGTACTCTATGATAATGCTGTTAAAAAGTTTTAATTTTTTAAAATGAGATACCAAAAAAAACTAATTAATGACAACTACACACTCTAACAAAATTCCTATAAAAGAGCACCGCAAGGAGGATCGTTATTTATACCATCATCATTCTCCTGCCTTTTCCCAACTCACTTGGGGTCGGCGCAGTATGTTTTTTTTCTTCTTCCATACGCCCCTATCAGCCGTCATCTCTTCATTCACTCCTTTTTTTCTTTCATGTCATTTCTTACACACTCCATCCACACTTTCTTTGGCCTTCCTCTACTTTTCCAGCCTTCCACATTCATATTCATTACTATTTTACCCACATGCGCTCCCTCTCTTCTCATAGCATGCCCACACCACGACAAACGAGAACCTTTCAACTTTTCTACCATTGACGCAACTTTCAAACTCCCTCTAATATATCGTTCGATCGTTATTTATACATAAAGACAAAAAAAATGGCAGGACCTTATAAAGATATATATACAATATTGGTGTTGATTCGATTTAACTAACCTTACGTGCTTCAATCGGTTTGAATAATTTAACTTTGAACATTTTGTGACGGCGAACGAACTGATTACTTTTAATAAACTCTATTAACTTTGAGAAGTTACGCTATACTTTGATTGAAAACGTCTTACTTCCATAATCAGAATTTAGTGTTTAGCAAATAACACCGAAACAAAACATATTTATGAAGGAACGGCTCACAGAGCTAGCGGATGTTGAATTGAGAATTTTTGAATTTGCATCCGAATGCCGGAACTCGATCGAGGGAATACACAAGCAAGCGAACGTATTTATTGGACATGAGAGAGAGACTGGATTTATTCCTCTGAAACGTGAACGCGTTATACAAAGGTTCAATGTTCTTGCATTCCCTCGGAATTCAGCAAATTGGGTTCGAACGCGGTCTCTGTTGGAAAAGATTATGAGGTACTTTCTTTGTGTTGAATTTCATTGCGAAACCACTTACGTTTCAATTTACATGTCTCGCGTACTTCTTTACTGTTTATTCGATATTTTGATAGTTATCCAAATGACTGTCGTAATAAAACGTTTTCAGACATCGTTTATGAATTATTTTAATATTTATATTAACTGCCTGATCAATTATTATTTTTATTATTTAATGATAAAGTGTGGACTACATACACCATTCTATCAGTGTCAAGTGGGTTAAATATTTTTGCAATCAACGCTTCAAATGGGTGGCCATTTTCCTCAGAATTCTTACGGCATCTTAGAATTCACATTTCATGTTACAATTTGCAATTCACTTCCCTCGAGCAAAATAACGCAAACTATATCACGTAAAATACCTACAACATTATATACTAGCTCTACCCACGGCTCCGTTCACGTGGAAATCCGTTTATCAATTCCGTTGACTTCAATAAAATGTAAATAAACACTTTCAGCTTGAATATTAAAGTAAACATACATTTGACTTATTTTTATACATATATATATGCATCCCCCTTTTTCACCAATTTCGATCAAAGGTGTTCCGTTAGTAACACTAAAAAGCCGAAAAGAGGTTATTAATGTGGACATTTCTTTACAATTGTATCATAAGTAGGTATGTAAACAAATGTAGAGTTAAATAGTAAAAGATTATGGATACCGAATAAAGATCGTTACAAGACAAACAAGACGTCGCCAAAAATTCTCTAGCCAATTCATCAAATTGAAAATCTGTCGGTAAGGCTTCATCGTCGCTTTGGCATCCGAAATTGAGAGCTAGCTTTTTATTTTAGCTAACCTAACAACACCTTATAGTAACCAATATTAAAAATCTTTTATGTTTAAATCAAATAGATTGACTTGGCCATCGCATGAAATCAAAACGTGTCTCACAAGTAATACATATTATATGAAATAAGATTGTTTAGTGCGATTGCAAGTCAATCTATTTTATTTAAAACGTAAAAGATTTTTAATATTGATATGGTCACTATAAGATGTTGTTAGGTTAACTAATTACGTAATAACTTAAGACAGAAGGTCCGTTAATTAGGGACTTGGTATTACATGGATCTCACAACTTTTTACGGTAGAAGAACTGAGTAACCAAGACTTGGTTTCTTTAACAAGTTTTGTTTTTGATGTCATCTCATTTCTTTTTGCAGATACTCCTACTTTTACCTTTCCGCTACCTCATATGACGACTTAATATTCCCATACATAGAGAATGACAAATAATGAAACAAACACGAACAATCGCCAGGTATAGGGATAACCTACTGTCCAGTGGCCAGTATGGTCATTCACGTACAGTATTTCAGAGTCCATTGCGACTACTAGTAGTGGTTCGCAAGAGTTTTTCTGTGCAGGAATACGAATGATAGTACACGCGACTTAAAGTAAAGTACTTATTAAAACTTTAAAGGTACACTGACTCATTAACTGCAAATGTAACTTTGTAATCCTATACATTTATATGGGATTACAAAGATATTTATGAAGTTGGTGTATCTAGAAAACTAGACTGAAATTACAAAATATTTTAGTTTCTCCTTGATTTATACAATAAACACTAATTATATTATAGATTTAAAACTTCTATATCTGCTAGAAGTGCTTTAGAGTTTTGATGATCGGTCAGTCAGTGAGTGACAAAATTAAGAAATTTTGACTAGTTATAATAATTTAAACTTAGGCTTCTAGTTTTGTCCACAACGAAGTTATTGGGGGTCGAAAATGGCCTGAAGTGCTTCGAGAAGAGGATAGTACGGCCGTACGTACCGCTTTTTTTTTTTTGCTTTTGTTCGACTTGGCGGAGGCACTGCCATGCCCCCAGATTCGAGTAGATTCAATATTTTTTATCTTAATTCAGCTACATTAAATCATTTATGCACTAAACTAAACTATTCATCCGATTATAATGAAACCTTGATAAGTTACCTATATACGTCTGCGAATTTCCTAGAATATTTTTTTTCGCGTGGTATTGTAACGTAAGCCGAGCACACCTATCTAAAAAAAACTAATTATAAGAAATATATAAACTACGAACCAGTTCAATAAACGTCTGATCTGACGGCTAAAAACTTCCGTGGACCTTCAACGGGGATTCCCCGGATGCCGACACGCGTACGGAACGTATTTCGGAACCTAAAGAATTTATATGATGAGCCGTGTCGTGTCTTCCGCGACCTCTAAATGTCTGCCAACTCAATACCAGTAAAAGGGGATATTAAAGGCTCTGAATGTAAATAAGAATCCCGCTGAGGCAATATCCCCTCGTAAACTTTGCCGTTTTGATATTTCATTTTTCTTTTCATGAGGCTGTTGATGAGGCTGTTTATCATTTTATAGGTCATGAATAAAATAAGTTTTTGTTTTAAAATTATTATAATATTATTTCACAAAAACAGATTTCACCGTATAGTTGATAGAAGTCAAACTTTATAAAAATAAAGTAGACCCGGATATCCAAAACTGTGTATTAGATGTATAGCTATCTCTTATTCTCTCTCATCTAACTTAATGTGCCTAGGCGTAATAGGTCCCTCAAATTCACTCCCAATTCTGGTCCAATTATAGAACCGCCGGATGAGAAGTTTCATTGTAAATGTTTACTCTATACTGAGTAATCTTATTGTGTTAATTGTTTCTTATACTTACATAAATACTCTATACTAATAAATTCAATTGAAGTGTCTGTTTGTAATATCAAAATAACAAGTATTTACTAAATACATATCAATGGTATAAACGATAACTATACCAAAAATACAATTCTGAAAAATTTTGTCAGTCTGTCTGTTAGTTACGGGTAATCTCCGGAATGGCTGGACCGATATGGACGTGACTTTTTTGATAGTTAGTTGAAATCACCCCGCGTAAATTAGGGTACTTTTGATTTATTTAAATAATTAAAACGCAGTGAAGAATATATGAAAAGCGGGCGCAGCAAGTTTGTCATATAAGTTACATAACATCTAAAATTTATACAACTATTCCCAGTACATAAAAAAGTATAGGCTATTTTATCGCAAATTCAGTTTGTACTTCTAAATCGTAAGTTAGGTAAATTTCTTTTGTTTTCTAAAACAAAGATGACTGTACTATCAACTGTGACTGATTACTTAACGTTAGTTCGGAAACGAGTTGTCGCTTTCCGTCTATTTTGATTTATTACCGACCTCGAGGTAATTCGCTGAGACGTGACTTTTTCACTCGCACGAAAACATTCTCTACGTCGTACGCATCCATGCGACAGTGAGATATTGGCCCGTATAATATTGTAATAGTGGTTTATTTTATTATACCGATTGATGAAACTGACGTGTAGGTAGTCGATTTGTTACGCCTACGATGCACTTCAATTTACATTATGTACCAACATAATTAAGTTGTTCGTATTATCGCCATAATAACGTGGGTTTAGTTTAAGGTAAACTATCCTAGTTTAATAATGCCATATTAGGTATAAATTCCTCTTGCGACGCGGTGCTTGCGAAAGCCACCCCGTGTCGCCCCCATCCCAAATGCAGCGGACGGCCCCGGGGGGTTTTAGTGGGTATTTCCGGGCGCTTCACGCCCGGGTAAGTCCCACACTGGCACGGAGCTCGTCACTCCGTGCCCCCCTTACCTATTGTATTGGGGGACTTCGGTCTCACTAATACAATAGGTAAGGGTAGTGCGTAAAATGCATTTCCCCCGTCAAAAAAAAAAAAAAAAAGGTATAAATTCCTCTTATGAGCTCTGAATTGATCAAGGATTCTTTTTAATAATTTTCTGCATATTTCGTAATTTATTAAAAGTGACAATTTTCAATTATTCACTTATGTATATAACATTAGTGTTCGCCTAGTGGGAAAAAATCGACTAAAGCCATTATTAAAAATTTAAAGGAAAATAAATCTGTTTCTAAATTATGTTCAGTACCTAAGACTAAAAAAGAAAATAATATCAAAGACTATAAAGGCAAAGAAAAAATTTACTGAACTGTTCTATTTATTTGCCTATTTATATATAATTTAATGATTGTTTATTTCAAAGAAAATCAATATAAATTTGTAAATATAAATTTATAAAATAAATTTTGTTGAAAATTAATTTTTTTCAAGTATCTACGTTGATATTCGGTCATACATTCGAGGAAAATTTGATTCATCAAGCGCTAATGGAATGACAAGCTCGCGCGCATACCTCTACCGAATTCCGTTTGACTGACATTGAATTTAACGCGTGGTCTTACTAATAGCATTTATTTAACAAGTGCCACAGAGAATATATCTATGATTTAAAAGGTAATTTATTTAAGCCTGTTCATTAGTTGTCAAAGTAAAAGTCTATTATTGGGCATGTAGTCAGAGAAGGGATGCGTTTAAAAGACGAACAATATAAGCTGACCCCTGAGATTATGTCTTGTTTTGTTCGAATTTTTCAACTTTCTTTTATAATTGTCGTCATCTTTAAGATATACTTAGAACCGCTCGTAAGGATACCTTGTTTGTTACTGTAAGGATAATATATATTTCTACCTACACCAAGAGGCATGGCGTGACGTTAGATACATCATACAATTGGACACAACAAATAAGACCTATATAAAACTCACTATTAAAAAAAATGTAGATACTTAAATATCTTACACCAGAAAGTTTTCTTATATTATATAGGTTTCGCTATTAGATAAATCTCATCTGAATTTAAATAACAATGTGCCCTAAAATGGTACAGAAGCTAAGCCTATAGAGACTGACTCTTAAATAAGGATGCCGTAACACACTTAAACGTGCTTAGATTTGTACATAAAACACTATGTTTTCCTTCACTAAAAGCTAAGGCTCATTGTAGAATAGGATACCTTTAGGCAAACCAGGCGTGTCTCGATCACGTATGCAGTCGTCGAGATTAAATTTGATACTTTTGTACTTAAATAAAAAATATAGCGACAACTGCAACTCCGCTGTCAATGAGGCCAAAGCCTTAGGGGGTGGTATGGTCGGAAACGAAACGAAATTCGTTACGAATGTGAACATTTTCCAAGACCAATTTACATGGCTAAATGACGACTCGACGAGTAAACTGGCAGTACTAGAATTAGCATTCGCTGATGATATACGATTCGGCTGCGATGAAAGTGGAAATAAATGACCTATTCCATTTTCCCCCAATTATCTACAGATAGTACTACAGTTCGCTAGGACTTTTAAAATGTTCAATTTAAAAGTAGATTGTGGAATTTTTGGAGAGTTAAAAAAATCATTAGGAGTGTGAAATATAATATAATTCTTTTCTGTCGACTCTTGTAATATGTAAGAATATGAATGTGAATAAGTAATAGATGTAAATTTAACTAAGCTTTTCTTAGTATCTTCTAATCAAAGTGATTAAAGGGAAATTAAGGTTTTTTCCTTCAAATGTAGTCTATAAATAATTACTCAAATAGATCATTGTACATTATGTTAAAGTGACCTCATTACCATTTTCCCAATATTTAGTTATTTGTGGTCGGTGCAGTGTGCTTTCTTTTTCCATACATCTCTATCAGTCACCATGTCTTCATTTCCCCCCTGTTAACGTCATCTATATCATATTTTCATCTTATTCTAAGTTATTTCTTGTCTATATTGTCTACACGCCCCCGCTCTATTTAGTCTATGTATGCATTATGCCTTCCTATTCCTATTTTAAAAAAAAACGGAAAGCCAACACGCAACCGCCGCCGCTGTCTCTCGTAATTATATTTAAAAGTGCAAATCAATCATCCGATGAAAAGTTACTAAATTCATTCATATAGTGAAGTGAGGTGGAAAATAAACTCTGAACCAGCTTATTCGAAGGTTACTAAAAAAGGTAAGTTCCGTTTGCTCCTTTCAACATCATCCTTCTAGATATTTCCACACCACCCGCTTTTGCTCTCATATCTTCCACACACACTCCATCCATCTTTTCTTTAGCCGTTCTCTCCCCTCCCATCCATCGACCTTCACACTCATTACTCATTACATGTTGTTATTTA
Organism: Samia ricini; assembly: GCA_014132275.2. Taxonomy (NCBI): domain Eukaryota; kingdom Metazoa; phylum Arthropoda; class Insecta; order Lepidoptera; family Saturniidae; genus Samia; species Samia ricini. The sequence goes on along the minus strand of AP028164.1, from coordinate 2,665,343 downwards.
GTATGTTGAAGTGACATTAAAATTATTTATATCTATTTTTTTTTTATTTTTTTTTTTTTTTTTTATCTATTTAATATAACTTACTTTGTCTACTGTTTGCATAAGTTTCATTGTGTCAATTTGAAATACTGTTTTGACATAGGAAAATAAATATAAACTAAAATATATAATTCTACAAGCCTTGTTGTTTTATTTGTGTACATTTGATACACTTCTAAAACGATCGATTATTTACTGTGAAAATAATCAAATAAATTCCACTGCAAACAATGGAATTCCATAAATAAACACTTTCGCGTCTCGGGCAACTCTGTACCCCAGTTTGCGGGGCGGAGGCCGTTCTCGTGATAAATCTTTTATTGGTAGGGCGGGCGGGACGCGTACGTAGGGCGCGTTGCGACACTCGGCCGTATTACGCGACTGATGTGTTTATTTGCGTAAAATTGAGCACTCCATTGTTGTCGATCGATCTTTTTATTACAAGCTAACAATGTGTTAAGTGATACTTTTATCGAAGTTCAGTATACACAACGGTTCTAAGCGCTTGGTGAATTTTAGACTTAAGAAGTGTTAAGTAATAAAAAATTCTTGTCGTAGCTCATAACTATCAATTACTTTTATTTCTACATAGTGTAGGACAAACTAGCTATTCCACGTCCTTCTATATGTTTATCCGCTAACCATTTCTAAACGAGTTTTTATACGGTCTGCTACCTCGGTGGCGCAGTTTTATTACGGTGCGACTGCCGTTCTGAGGTCTCGGGTTCGATCCCCGGGTCGGGTCAAGTGGTATTGGGTTTTACTACTCAGTAGCATCCCGGAGATTGGAATTTGTGCCCAATATTGCTACAGGTTCGCCCCTGTCACATCTGGGATGGAACTAACCTCGGCGGAATGTGAGTGGTGTAGTTCGCTATTTCACCTCTGCCTAACCCTTCGGGGATAACAGGCGTGAGCTTATATTTCACCGTTAGTTAGTTAATATTTTATTACAAAACCGACGAAAGCTAAACTTTCTTAACTAGAGAGAATTGTGGTACTTTAAAAATCGTAGAAAACGGGGTATTTCCGTCTCATACGGTTGACACACAGTAACCATATTTTTCCTTTTAAAATTTAAATCCTAACTTAATATTATAAACGCAAATTCGAGTTATTTATAACACGTTAACTACACAGCGCGGATGGGAATGAAATGTGTACGTTGTGAGAGGTACAGAAACTACGATACATTTCCGGATGTTTGTACATTAAAACACACGTAGCCGTTGACAAAAGCTAGACTCTAAAAGTATGTAAATCAACAGAGACCACTTTTTAATTGTATTGTCTTACAAAACAAATCTTTTCTAAATATATAAGAACAAAAAAGACACAAAAATATCTCACAGACACAACTCATCTAGCCTTTATATACCTATATAAGTAGGAAGAGAGATAATAGTTATTAACGAGAGTTTTCGAAAAATTTGACCTTGAATTTTGACTACTAGTCCAACACTAGAATAAATATTGGAACAACGATTGTATACCATATGTATCTGATCGTTCGAAAACGGCTGTATCGTCACGAATGTTAATTTAATTTAGACAAAATTTTACTTTCTACATTTACATAAGTATCTTTTTTGGCAATTGGGCATTTATTGTCTTTTAAATATACAGTTATCTATTTAATAACTGTTGTCATTATATTTCGAAGTAAAGTTTAAAAAACTGACGGATGCTCGGTTACCCACAAACGCTCGTGAAACTACACATAGGAAGAGATATGTAGATAAAACAAACAAAAGTAATTAACACAAGTAATAAATCACTTGGTGTATGGGAACAAATTAGTCCCAGTATCTCAACACATTCACAACGCTGAACAACAAAAGTAGTAGTAAAGTGCGGGACCTTCCAAACCGACATTACGGACAAAGGTGAGATTATAAATGAACAATCCTATAATTCACAAAAAGAATACATGTGTGCGAAAATTAAACTGGAAGACAGCGTAAATAAGAGGGAAAACAAACATTGCAAAATCGGTACTCAGGCAAATCGACTGTGCAGCCGATGTCTGACTGCTGTAAAATTTTTGTATTATAAAAATACAATGATAAAACAATATAGATATAATAAAAGCTATAATAATTCCATAGAACGATGGCAGTCACGTCGTACAAAGCTTTTCCATTAGGTCGCAATACCGCGGCCGCGACTAACTTCAATACTTAGTCGGGGGGATTAAGTGCAAACGGCTATTAGGATTCTGCGTCGACTCAATTAGACAGCCTGCTCTGCCTTCTAATCAGTCTGAGTGTTTCGAGATATTATAGTCGTCGGGCGTAGAGAATTTGCAATAAAAAATATTGAACCTACTTATTAAGAAATCACAAGCGATACATTTTTTTGAACGACTAATAAAATAGGAAAAGTATGTGTGCAGTAAAATAATTTTAGTATTAGATTAGATTAGATAAAAATTATACTTCTAGTCTTCCAGAAAGTCTTATATCCAGACGTAATGAGGTTTAAAATATCAGGTAAATTTATATTTGTAATCACAGCGCTAAACCATATGCCATGATTACTCGTAGTTAGTTATACATACATACATATGCTCACGCCTGTTTTCCCCGAAGGGTTAGGCAGAGGTGAAGTAGCGAACTACACCACCCACATTTCGCCGAGCTTAGTTCCGTCCCAGATGTGACAGGGGGCGAGCCTGTCGCCATATCGGGCACAAATTCCAAACTCCGGGATGAGACTGAGTAGAAAAAACCCAATATCACTTGACCCGACCCGGGGATCGAACCCGAGACCTCAGAACGGCAGTCGTATGTAATACAACTGCGCTACCGAGTTAGTTATAGGTCTAGCAATATAGAGCCATTAAAATAAATCTAACTAAGTCGCAGTGATACAGGACTGTTCTATCCTGCATAGCCCCCTTCAGAATAATAATAATACTCTTAGTCATATTAAAAGAAGAATTCAACAAATCTTTGAAAGATAATCTCGACACTCCAATGAAACAGTGTTGGTTGGTGAAATAAATGTAGCATTACTTACCTTTGCAATATCGAATTTCTCAAACGAAGGACACTCGAATTCATTCCGTTCCACTCGGAAACACTAAGCGTTTCCAATACTTTCGATACGATTTTTAATGAACCTTTGTAATATGCTGACAGATTTTACAATTTCTCGGCGGCTCAGCTCAAGTAAGAAACTTTGCCAAGGTAGTTAGTCTTCTAATACAACTCACGATTTATAACACTGTATTATCGAATCTTTCACATAACTGATCGACATTCATATGCTTGATGTCTTCGTTAAGAATACAAAGTACTGTTTTTTTACTAGATAACATTTAAAAAAAATAGGTAACCATGGTGACTGCCGACAGAAATGTAAACTCAAAACGTTGGAAAAACTGTTTTTTTTTAATTTTAATTAATGTTTTAACACGCTTCAATGTACCAAACATAAAATAAAATAATATTATAATAATTTAGTATTGGTTGCGCGTAATTATCGGTTTGGTGATTGCAAATAGATATACTAATGTCCCATCCCTAAATCCACCCCTCGACCCTCCCGGTCCAACATCTTCCCTGTGAGTTGTACGTGTCATTCACTCGTCGTTAATTCGCTTTTGTCGATGGTTCTCGTAAACTAGTGCGCACGTACATACCACCTAATAATAAGTGTATTATGTGTACCTAATCTTGATCGTGAACACAATTAATCTGGATCCGTGGAAGAACCCTGAATCGGCATCATCTCACGTAAGTACCCATCTTTCCTATCCTAAATTTGTCGTCCCCATTAGCGTATCGTTTGCATCACCCCAATACATTCTACTATTTCGCTCATACAAGTATGAATTTAAAATAAATTCAAAATAAACAAAGTATTTATATAAATCAAATAAATATTAATTAAAGTTAAATTTAAAATAAACATTTGTGGGAAAATATTTTAGATGTGGCAACACAAAAGTGACACCACTTAAACGACATCTTGTACTTGACATACCGTAGCATGTTGACGGCTGACGTCTCAGCACTGGTAACGTGAATGTATGTTTTTCCCCTACCGTGAATTTTCAGTTCATAACTGCGCAATTTTTTTTTGTTATTTATAATATTTGATTCTTAAGCAGGTAGTAATTTTAATTAAAACCTCATTAGTTACATTTCTTCGATAAATATTATTTCACTTTATTATAAAAAAGAAGTTGTAAAGAGGAATGAAGCACCCAGAATTCCATCAACGGTGTGTCTCGAGCAGCACAATTACGAGAAACCCAAAGGAGGGCGCCCTTCCTTACATAAATAACTTACACTCGATAAACCCGACAGAAATATTTACCAAGAAATCTCACGGAGTTTCTCTGATGAGAATAAAGAAAAACGTATCGGTAAAACATTACGTCGCACGAAAAACGACCAAAGGAGACGACTGACTGAAAGCGAATAAGACGTAGGAAAAGTGGCTAACGATAAAAAGGAAAACGAAAATATTTTTTCAAGGGTAGAACATACAAAAAATTCCTATATAGAGAGAAAGTAAACTCCGGAAAAACTAAATGAAATGGAGATCCATGTTGAATTTGAAAAACATCTGACTGTCAAAAATTAGATATGAATTGACAGAGAAATCGTGTGAATAATACAATAGATCCTACAAACTTAGATAAAATACGCTTAATATCAAACAGTCCATAAAATATTGGCATCGTCGTTAAAACTGGTTGAAAATTTATTCGATATTCGAATCTTGATATGTAATCGCAAACATTTTTTTTTGAATTTACATACATTTGTGAATCTAAATTAATTCGTAAACATTATCAAATGATGATGGTGAAAAAAAAATTCGTTGAAGTATCCTATAAATAATCAATAGGTTATATAGCATTAAGGATGTCGAAATATTTGAAATAACATATGTTTGGCTTAGAATACGATTGGCAAGTGACTATTGGGTCCAAGATGGTAAACACGCTAAGTGCAGAGAGATTGGCTGTTAGAACACACTAGTAATAAGTGCTTGGTAACAAATTTATTTATTTATTGAATTATTGCTTTTATTAAAAATTATTTTTATTTAAATAAATAAAATAAATAAATTTAGAACTTAAGGGTGTTAGTTATCCAAGTACTGCTACCACGATGCTCGGATTTCATCAAGATAATTTTGTTGATTATATTTGAAGATTAAGTTAGAGTGATTAAGACAAACTCTATACAAACTAAGGGATCACAATAAAAGTAATATCCGACCTTCTAATTAGAATTGGCAATTGCCAATCACTGTAGATATAACTTTTTACATAATTATCTTAATAACATTCGATCAGGTATGAGAGACGCCGCGATCGAGGCTGTTCAAACAAAATAAAGACAGTTTTTAAGGAAAGGGGGAAAAAGTTTGTAGAGGCTTTTGTTTCCCTACGGTAAATGTCTCCTTGGGTAAATATCCTTTGCTCAACGTTCGCTTGGTTAGTGGCGTAGAAATTTCTTTTACGAAATTGTAATCACAATGCGTCCTTTCTTTAAATATGTTAACTTTAACTTTAAGGTAAATGAAAATGCGGTATGTTTCTTCATATATGTTCATAGTAGTGATGTAACAAATGTTGGATTTTTTTACATTTGCGAAAGCGAATACGAATATTTATCTCTGCAATGTTGACATTTAACTTCTTCTGAAGACTGTCCTTAGACTTCGTTCGGGGCATATTCCGTCAAACAAGTTTGCATTTTTGATGAAAAAGAACCCATCGCCAAACTGTACTGAATGTGGAGTCATTGAGGATGTTCAACATGTCCTGATGGAGTGTGCTCGGAATGAAACTTATAGAGTATCATGTTTTGGACCGATTAGAACTACTAGTATAGGCTTGCCTAATAGTTTTTTTTTAGCACAACCAACATCCAAAAATGTCAATATGTTAGTTAAGTTAACAGAGTTAGGTTTAAGTTTATAATAATATTGTTTTATCTTTCATATGTACATATATTCATTTGTTATTCCTAATGGGACGATATTATCGCTCTGCGACAAAGTCCTTAAAATAAATAAAATAAAAAAATAAAAACTTCTTCTGACTTAGTTGTCTATATCATATAAACCTAATCAATTATGTATAATTTCCTTTTCATTTGCTAAAATAGAGTCTCCAAGCATTCTCGTGGTTCCTCGCAAATACGAATGCAAATTCAAATAGAAAGAGTAATGCGGATATTCGCGAATGGGAATATTCGTGGCATCACTATTACACGTAAATTGTCTTTAATAAGATCAATTCATTGTTCATTCGTAGATCGCTTGAACTAGAAATGGACTGACTGGGTCGACCTGCGCTCTTATAGTGAACCGGTGATCCCAACGTAACCTAGAAAGGTCTAATAAGCTTATAAGGTGAATTCTCTATTTGTTATTAGGTTGTATTTAAAGGTTTCTTTCACTTCCCTCTAATTCGACTCCTATTTTCACTTCTTGTTGTTACAACAATGTTTTTTTCTTATGTCGGTCTCTTACAATAAGCAAAGGATGTACCTAGTATATTTTTTTTCTTTCTAAACAGGGCATTATTACTTTTAACCCCTTGAACACTAACCTCGCGTTTACGCCAGCTTTCCATTGTTTTTCTATTGTGTCATTTTTATGGGTACTCGTCAAATTAAATATAATTTTCATACTATTATTCTTAATATGATATCAAAAGGTTGTGCGTAGGTTTATTCCCTAAGCATTATATATTAATTTAAGTAGCAACCCTATTAGTGTAGGGGCAATAAATTCAGAACGTCTGGGGATTACGTACCGCTTTTGGAATACATACAGAATTGTGGCGAAGTTGGAACTTTTGTATTTTTAATAGTTTCACAGTCCATATTATGTTACCGGCGAAGTTAAGAGATTACTAATTTTAAATATTATCTAGTAGTGTGGGACGTACATCTATTGGATGGAGTGACGACGATATTCGGAAATCATCTGGGAGAGATTGAATGGACATTGCCGAAGATCGAGTGCAGTAGCGTGACTTGGTAAAAGCCTATGCCCACCAGTAGACTTCCAAAGGATGAAGAGGATGAATGTAAGCTGGTTTAAAAAATCGGCTATTTTGTTTATCTTAAAACCCGCAGTAAAATATCTTCCTAGTAGTTGAAAAGATGCCTGTGAAAATAGAAACTCTTAATATTAATATTTAGAAGTCGCTCAATGCGAATTGTTATTTTACATTTAAAAAATACAGGATTTTTTATTTTATTTAGAATGTTATAACTTGTTTTGATATCAAAATATTGGAATGTAATATTTTTGAAGGAAATTAAACGCTCAACAAAGAAAGTGGTGGAAATATCTAGAAGGATGATATTGAAAGGAGCAAACGGAACTTATTTTCGATCTAGTTAGTTCAGAGTTAACTCTCCACCTCAATTCACTTTATGATTGTTCTATATTCTCGTAATTTAGTAATATAATCGCATAATTAATGTACACTTTTAAATATTATAACGAGAGGCAGCGGCTGCGGTTGTGTGTTGGTGTTCCGTTTTTGAATAGCAAGAGGAAGGGATAATGCATACATAGACTAAATAGAGCGGAGGCGTATAGACAATATAGATAAGAAATAATTTAGAATACGAAGAGCATATATATTATAATAGATGGCGTTAACAGAAAGGCTTCTAAGATTATTTATAAATTCACGAATTCCACGTTGACGGTGTCACGGGCAGAGTCAGTTATTTATATAAATTCGAAATATTACTTTCTATTATATTGAGTTAAATAAAACATTATGTTATTTCACGTAAATCAACTTTTATTAAACATTAAAATCAACACGTTCCGACGGAGAATTTCTTACGGTTAAACTTTTCCCCGAAGTTTGTACACTTTCATGAATGATAAATAAATAACTTTTATATCGCGCGGTGAGAATTTATTGTTCTCTATCTATCTCTCGGACGATAAAAGGTATAACACGATTCGTATAAAACTCTTGAAAAAACATATAGGTATATATAATCTATACTTATAATAAAAGGCTAACGCGACGAAATCTATACATTGAAGATATTTAAGAAGAAAAAAATACTAAGCGGGGCTTCAGAAACGACTACATTTAGATAATTTTAAAATTTTGCCTGTCTGTTTAGTAATTTGTTCGCCAATGAGACAAAAGCTACTGCATTCATTGCATTCAGGGGGGAGAACATATGCTGCAAATTGTCTAAATTCAAAGCGGGTAAAGCTACGGGCAAGCTAGTACATATAAAGAGTAAGTTTATCTTAAAAAAAAAACAGATCTACTTGCTATAATAAAAAATAAAGTCATTTAAGGTTCAACGTACAAAAGTACGAAGTTCCAATTCGGTCTTTTTGGGGCCGCAAACGTAAACAGAATATTAGTTATTTTTGACCCCCCTTCCTCTTGTTAGAAATAGTAAGTTACGTAAGCATTGGCATAATTTTAAATAAAAAAACACGAAGATTAATCTGTAAATAAGGCTTACATAATCACCCATCCACTCTTGAACTTCAATGTCATTAAAAATAAGCAAATCCTAAAACAGTGATAGTTTTGTAATATGTGACTTCTTGTCCCTGAACGCCGTGCGGTCGAGCTCCACCGTCGTTCCTATCTCAGCGGGCCCATACCTCTATTATCACATTACAACAAATATATTTGAAATTTCTTTATTCTAGTCCCACGACGATGTACCCACCGGCCGGTATATTTATTGCCCCAGATAGTGACGCAACTGTAACTCTTTGTAGAGAAGCATCTGAGTTACGCGCTACGCAATGAACTGTCAAATTTATTTATGTTTACACACATTTAATATTTTTATTATAGTTTATTTTTATATAACAGTTTCATAATAGCATTCGTCAGTTTTGTCACACACAATACGTTCCAATTATATATGTTAAAATATATGTTATATTGTCTTAATTAAGTTACATTAATCCTAAACACATATAGGTACATACACGCTTGTACACTCTGCCACACATCACATACATACTGTATTTGTTGGGTTCACCCTAAATTTATTTACACTTACACATCTTACTAATTAATATCCTTATGTCGAATATTGAAGCAGCAGATGAGCACTTGTCAACAGAGCGAAACCTACTGCCAAGATACAGGGAATCCTAGTTTGGCAGGCAGATTTGTAAAATCATTAAGTTATGCTCCCAAAACTTCTGCGTTTATTTTGATAATGTATAAGATTGTGTGATTTTTTGGTCTAATAAATTATTATTATTATATTATAAAAACTGAAGAAATTCGTTATTTTTTTTGTAGTTTTGTATTGTTAAAATACTTCTTTCCAGGGTATTTGCTCGTGTATGATATCTACTATCCCAGCGTTAGTGGTCGCCCCAAAAGTTCGGTGAAGATGTCAAGGTCCTTCGGGTCAACAACATTTAGTCAATACGGAACGAAATCCAAATTCCTACTATTATGTTCAAGCAGACGCACTTTACATCTATTACAAAACTCATCAAGTAGCAATTTCTCTTCGATGAAATCTAGTATAAAGTTGAAATGTATTCATTCATATACTTAATTGTATAGTCAAGTTTATTAAAAAAACCTATAAACACTTCCATTTTTGGAGGGAAAATAAACATAACAAATGAAAAGTTAACATCTCAAAAGCTCCGGCAGTTTACATTTACATCTGCCTGATAGTAAGCAATCAACACATTGTCGACTCGTTAAAATATATTTCTCGGGAAAATGGGCAACTGGGAGCTCATTCCACACCCAGATCGTTCACGAGAGGTAACTCCTCTGGAACGGCACTGTCCGTGACTATTTAGCCCTACGGTATGAGAATGAAACCGTACGATGGTAGAAAGTAGAGGAAAGACAGCATTGTGTCGAACAATTGATCAGATCACAACCCATTATACAAGCGGGAGAACACACATAAGGCGAAGTCTCTCTTTAGTCTCAAAAAATTCAATACAAATTTCAAAATATGACAAAATATATTATAATACTAAAATACCAGATACCAAATACCAGACCATTAAAATAAAAGTGTGCGTCTCGGGAGGCCCGGCAGAAGTGATAGCTTAAACTAATCCAACTAATTAATATTGAAACTTCAGAAAAGCTTAGGTGTTTATTTATTTAAAAAAAACCTTTTTTATTGTTTATGAAATATATTTTATGTATGTAGATTACTAGTATGGTTATTTAATCAACAGTATATGTCTATTGCACACTAAACAATGAGTAGAGAGAGAGAGGGAAGCGTCTGTCCGAAATACGGCTAGCGCTGTGGGTTAGAGTGAGAGAGGAGTCTGCCTATCGTATGCGTGAAAGAGAGGGAAGACAGACAGACTTAGATTCAGACCAGACAGGACATACAGAAGGAGTTAAGCACAAGGAATAACCGTCGAATACCCCATTATAACCTCCACAGCCTGATCAAGAAGGAAAGACTCTCTTTACGGAAAATTACCTTTGAAGAGGTCCGTTAATAATTGCTTTCGTTCACTCCGCGGTAAACTCTTGGAGGACCTCTATTCGTTTTCTTTACAACGCCGGATCGGCCGCGCCCGGGGATACGATAATTTCCATAAAACAACTTGAAACATCCCCTCTTTCGTTTGTTAACCGCCTAAGTAAATAGGAAGTACCTTAACGTTTTCACATTGAAAGTTTTTAAAAGTACAATATATTATCCGCTGATGTTTTACTATTAGCTCCATTGCGCGGTCTGAATAAATACGTTTAGGGGTTAATTAAAAAATAATCATATTAACGCCGGAATGTATGTATGTATGTATGACTAATTTCGTCATTTCATTTTTGTGCATTTTATTAATTTTATGTATCCAAATCATCCTTTAGTAAATGTTTAGCTGGACCCCGCAACGTTAAGACGCGATTATTATTTTATATATATACATATATGTGGATGACGTGTACGAATTCTTATTCATTATTTTTATATTGGCTTGTGAGTGTTTTTGGTGTCTAATGAACCATTTTTAACTTCTTCTGTATAATCGTTTTGTATAACTTGGCATTGTTAGTATATGATTTCAAACTATCACATTATACAATCTATACTAATAAATAAAATTGGAGTGTCTGTTTGTAATCTCAAAATTATTTTTTTACTAAATAGATATGAATGTATATACGATACGATATATACGAAACCTATACCAAAATACAATTTTTCAAAATGTAGGAAGCTTAGGGTACTTTTAATTAAACTCGTAAAGATTGAGTAAAATCCGATTCAATGCACGGTTTTACGGGCAAGTGCTTGAATTTATGAGAAATATATTTACTTTATCTTAGTACTAAAAAATATTAAGGAAAATAATTAGGGTTCCGTATAAAAAAAATAATACGTAGTCGAGAACATTTAAAACGCGGGTGCAGGAGAATCAGTTTAGAATTCAAAAAAAAAACTTTGGTATGAAATATTTTTCGAATGATAATTGAATATATCCATCCATTTTTTACATAAATGTAATCCGGACACCTAGCAAGATAAATAGTAGGTAGGACTAGCGCGGTCAGCAAACTTTGCCGGAATGTGTTGCGTGGGTCGAGCAGCGTTGCAGTGAGGTGCCAGAGACGACACCGGACTTGTCATTGCCGAGCGTGGTGAAAGCCATGCTCGGCAGCGAGAGGATCTGGCACACTGTGCCCTCCTTCTGTGAGCAAGTCCGTGCCCTTCTGCCATATTGAGCTAGCCACCCGTTCCAAGTCTCTCTCTTCCGGAGTCCTTGTTCCTACAAGAGCCCAAGAAGGAGAAAGGTGTCATTTTTGGCTGGCGATCGGAAAGAGGGGGGCTGCTTGGTACTGAGTCTTATTACCGTCCCTGGACGGTAGATAGGAAGGGCTCCGACTCGGCATGGCAGGCTGTTTGTCTATCATGTAGTAATAGTCGGGCCAGCCCCTGGGGCGAGGCGGAGCATGTTGCTCTATTCCGTGTTGCCCCTCCAATAGTGGCTGATAGTACCATGAGTTTTAGTGGGTATTCGTGGCGCTTCACGCCGGGCGAGTCCTACATACCCCCTGCCATCACTAATTCGGGAGTAATTTATTCCCCCTCCCACGTACCCCGCATGAATAAATGTATTTCCTACGAAAAAAAAAGACGCCACGCAGCTAAGCTCCACCGTCGTTTAATCTCTGCCAAATAAGTAAACTTATTTTTAATTTTATATTGTTCCATTAAGGATACAAATATTTATAACAGTGTAATAAATTATGTGGTAGACGCCGGCGACTACGACAACCCATAAGATATTTGTCTAAATTCAATTAATATGTAAATTATTATGATTTATAGGTTAATTATTATGTCAAAACGTGCGTAAGTAATATCCAAAACGATTATTGACTTACGTAACTATCGGATACTATTCGATTACCGTAGATAACTTCACATCGAAATTACATTTATGAGACAAACAACACTGAAGTTCCTGGTAAAATTCAATCGAAAAAGTTACCTAATAATAACGCAATGTAGCAGTCTCTTCAAAATGCATTAGATGAATATAAAGCTAACATACGGAGCAAAGTTATATATGCACAGCGTGCTTTGAGTTATATCAATACTAGGTCACCGACGAGAATGACCTGAATAAACTTCAGTTATACAGCCCGCGGTTGAATTACCTAGAATCAAGATTCATTTTATATCGGTGCGCCAATAAAAGTAATTATCTTCATTTTTTTTATACATTGCAATAGACAATTTCACATGATGTTATTATAAATGACGACGTGGTCCTGGGTGGTAAACACATTCAATTTAGAGGTACTGGCTCTCAAATGATGCTGCCGGAAGACGTGTTTGGTGACAGATTTCCAAACTTGATGGTATGAAGAAAACACTCTATCCCCATGCATGGTTAGTCACGATGCTTTCCTTCTCCGAAAGCTCACTCATTAATAAACGGGATATATGATTTGGAACCTACGTCTATATCGTCGTGAAATCCGACCACACTATCACTGAGCCATCGTAGCTTAAAATTTAAAAAAAAACTTAATATAAACTTGCATTAACAAAGCGTCAATATAATATCCCTTAGAAGTTTGCTCCAAACAGTAATGACTGCTCTTACCTGAAATAAAAAAGGTTTTTATTAAAATTAATGTTGTTAAAAGAACTTCTATAATTAAATACACTATTAGGTACAGGTATTAGGTATAAAATATAAATATATAATATAATATTAGGTAATGAGATTGTTCTTCTATGGGAACCAACATATAATATAGACATTTCCAATTTAAAAAATTTTTAAAGCGTAGCGTTCATTGCATGCCACTGATAACGAATACAACACATTCTTCGTCTATTCTGTCAGATTGATTTTTCCGCGGTTTACCGAACACATGAAAGGCTTTATCTATAATCATTTTTTGATAGCATTTCTAAATGCTGTAGTCTGGCTAGATAAAGTAAAGTGAATGTACCAATTTGTTTACTAAAATATAATTACCATATTAATAACGTTGAAGATTGGTTAACAGTATAACAGTGCCATTATAGGCGATAGCACTGGTTCATGAAACCGGGTGTTTACAATAACATTCTAGAGAAGCTATTATGTTCAGTGGAGTCAAAAGTCTCCGTGTGCAGCTCGCACACGGTTAAACATCAGTTTATGAACCCTAACCGCCATTCCTGCGTTATTGCCGTCGTTTAATACACGTGGAACGATATTACGTCCTCCATTATGTCCGCTTTGAGCTTTGTGTCGACCAGGAGCGCCTCTCCTCGGATATAACGGACGCAGTTTTATTGTAAATTATTATCTACTAAAAATTAAAATAGTAGAATTATTACGATTCGGGCAAGTTCGAGTCGGCATACTTAGTGAACGCCAACCTTTATATGCATTAAGATAATAACAGATGCAGTATTATATATAGTTATGTAAAATTACTAGATAATAAAAAGTATATAATTTCCTTTTTTCTCTTATAGGAAGAAAATTGAATATCGTACTATTTCAATTACAGGAAAAACCTATTTCCCAAATAATAAAAGGATATTTGAAATATTTCTACTCTATTACCAGTTTATGAACTTCTTGCTACCAAATAATGCGAGGAAAACGGAATATACATAAAGGAATTTGACTTTATACCACAGTCTCTTTTTAGACAAGAGCCGGGTAAGAATTTTATATATTTACTAGCTGTGTGCACGCGGCTGCGCCCGTAATTCATATATTCTTCACTTCGTTATTATTTTTTATACGAAACCCTAGTTTTTTTTAGTTCTAAGGATAAAGTATAAATATTTCTCATAAATTCAAGCACTAGCCCGTAAAATCATGCATTATATTTTTTTATGATTTTTAATTTTTTTAACCCTTACTATTTTCGAAAATTAAAAATACCCGGAGTATCTTCAGCTATCTCCAAAAAAGAGGCCCGTCACGTAAAAAAGGAGATTATCCGGAACAAACAGACAGACAAAAATTGTATTTTTGGTTTAGGTATAGTATAAACATTCATATCTATTTAGTAAAAAATATATTTGACATTACAAACAGACGCTCGAATTTTATTTGTTCGTATGTAGCAACACTTTTCTCAGCTTTGTAAATCACATACACTTATTTATTGACATTAAAAAAAAAACTTTTTTTACAATTCCTTAAACTGATTATGTAAAACTGAATCACCTACTTAGAACGCTTAAATATATGCTTAATACTTGGAAAGTGTGAAAAAGTAGAAACTGGAAATTAAAGATATTATTCTATTTCACATCATACTACCATAAAGAGATAAATAACGAATAATCAAATATTAATCACTTAAAAGCTAGCCTTCTTACGAACTTTCCGTCCTATGACCCTTAAAATTCTAGCTTGACGTTACTTACATATTTTGTCTTTTTAAATATAGAAATTATAAACAGGTGAATATAAAACAGGTCAAGATTTTTTTTTCAGTAAATTTGGAAATATTTAAACTAGAAATTCTATTTTTAATATTAATAATAATTGTGATCAAATGTCGTCTGTAGGGCAAATACTAGTATCTAATCTTCCTCATGGTTTGCGAAGTAATTTATAAATAGCCCCTTATAACTCTAAGGAAGTCAATGTGATTTTAATATTAACAATTTAATATAGCGCTGAATTAGCTAACGAGGTCCCGTGTGTGTTATGTACATTACAGTAAGAGACGTTTAACATTTGTACGGTTTTCAACAGGTCACGTGGAGGGTAATCGGCTTAACAATCCACTTAGTGGGGGTGAGGACATCCCCCTGGAGATTAGAGGAACTCACAAGAACCGAGTTTAACCACATAAATAAATACACTTTAACGGCTAAAGGTTTTCTTTATTACTGTAATAGGCTGAGTACTTTGACCACAATATCATATATTATTAACGTGGCAATGGTAAACATAATAAGCTTACAAATAGCTCAAGTGTTATTGCCAGAACACACTTATTACCTCGGCGACAGCTTTTCAAACTTGAGGGTGGTAGCTACCCAGACGGTCATTATAAGAAAATGTCCTACTGCCATGCCTAAGGTTGCCTCCTTCACCGAAAGCTCGGGCTCATTAAAGAGTTGGATTGGTGGGCTCGAGCCCTACGTCCATCGACGTGAAATCCGACCACACTACTAACTGATGATGAATCGCTATATTATAAAAGATAACGTCTTCTCTGTTTGTTTGCTGACTCGTGATTCGCAAGCAATTCGTGTTCAGATTCTGAATCATTACCGCGTTCTTTTGGAATACTCATTTTATTTGGGCCCGCTCAGGCAGAGGCGGCTTTAGTCCTTGTAGCGCTCTTTTACAACTAATATCCTGGCACCCTAGTAGGCGCGCGTTCAAAATGGATTACTTAGAGTTATATTTTAAACGACAATTCGGATCTTTTGATGTCGGGAAGCAATTTTAACCATTACCGCGCTCGGTGTCGGCCATAACACGGGCACCGGGTCTTTGAGAGCGTTGGCGCCCCAAGCGACACATCTTTATAGGTGTTGCAAGGGTTGCTAGGCGCCCCCTAAAACCCTGCGCCCATGTGCGCTGCACACCCTGCACATTAGGAAAACACGCCCCACGCTCAAGTACCTATTGCATTATGAGGTCTATATTGAATTATTTTTAACGACATAGATGGCGCGGGTTCTGAATGTTAGTTACATAAGTGATATTTACTTATTTACTTTTAACAGGTTATGTAAAATTTATGCCAATTCTTTAACATTAGGGAGGGGGGGGGCAGAGAAGGTAAGCTGCTCACAAAGAAGATAGAGGAATCACAGGTTTTTAAAATTATGATTACCTTATACTTGAAGGACCCCTTTGCTGTGAATAATCTGTGTAATATAGTACCGGAGTCGCTTGCACGACTTGCTTGTAATGAAGCGATAATGGCTTAGTTGGTAGTGCGGCCGGATTTCGCGTCAATGGACGCGGGTTCAAACTCACCTATCCAACACTAAAATCAGCTTGAGCTTACGATGAAAGAAAACATCGAGAAGAAGACTAAGGCATTTAAAATAATTTGTTAATGTACCTGTAGCCAAATCCCAAAAGATGTATTCCTCCAACACCTCTAGGCTTAGTGTGTTTAATATACCTACTGGTCCACACAATTTTTTTTTTACTGAATATTCATCAAATGAAACATATAAACAAAACCAGGTTAATAAAACGATTATTTATTCACCACGCCATTTTGCAATGGATAAATATTTGCATGACGCTTAAAGAGAGGGCGTATCAATTTTATTAATGACATTTCACTGGAACCGCTCGACCGCAACTGCACTCTCTAGGTCATTGAAAGTAATTAACTAGAGATAATATATATGGTTTTATATTTTAAACTAGTGAAACACCCATACTTCGCATAGGTATATAAAAATCTCCTAATTAAAAATATATATAGCCTATGTAACTCTGTGATGGTGTAGCTTACTACAGTTAAAAGTAGTGAAGTAGTTTTTGAGTTTATCCATAATTTTATAGTTAAAAAAAATCATTTTATATCTTTATATAATAATATAGATAATAAATTACTATTAGATGCATTTTCCGTTCAGAAGAGTATTTTAAAGTTTGGAGCGATGATGGTTCGATCGACGTATGTAGGATCCCATTCTACATTAACCTTAGCTTACGATGAAGCCATAACATGGTGGTAGGCCATTTTCTAATGGCAGTTAGTAGTACTTCTAGGCTTTATAAGTTTACCATCTTGGACTACACCATCATTTAACATCAGGTGAGATTGAGGTCAAAGCTTGTACAATATGAAGTCTCCAAAAGTAACAAGAATAAAAAATAAAAAAAAATGTTTTGTCTCCATATATATCTTTATAAGGAAAAGGCAACGGTACTAAGATCATGCAGCCAAGTCTAACGTAAGAATATAAACAAAGTTAAAACTTTACCCTTCTAAGGAACTTGTTTGGAGATCTCAGAATTATTGCTTCGTGTCAACATTTTCAATACACTCCAAAGTTGACGAATTAAAATACGGACATTGAAATATGACTAGCCAAAATCCACGTCCTCGTAAATCCCAATAAAAGTAATACGAAGTAAAAGTTTAGAAACAGCTTATAAAGACCCTTTGAACGATAATGCTTTATATGAGTATATCAACACTCTAAACGTAGGTTACAAACTATTTCTTTTATCGATATGGGTCGGATAACTTTCGCCTGTCAAACTTTCGAGGTCGATCGTGGTACCTCGCTGCTCACGAATACTTTGTTTGTGTCCATATGTTAAATTACAACAAACAAAGAAACAAGCAAAGTTTTTTGTTTATATATTGATGTCGAAAATTATTTAAACTTTTAAACATCAATATCTACATTGTGTTTAACTTATATATATGAAGGCAACGTCTGTCTGTGTTTTCGTTAATATGTTTATAACTCTAAAACCATTAAATCTATTTAATGATTCTCATTTCATATCATAGATACATCCTCTGGCTAAGATTATCATCATATATAGGTGTGGTTTGACAAGAACAGTAAAGTTAGGACATAATATATATTTATTCATTTATTTATACATAACCCTACGCACTTCGAACATTATTCGAGACCTTTTTTTCTAATTTATCAATGTTTATTGATATTCGTGTCGTGCCTATTTATTCCTTTTACAGACCGTGACCACTACCTCATGCACGTATTTCAGTAGATATACCCCGGGTGTCTTGACCAGAGGGTCAGCAGTGAGCAGTCAGCAAGCATGTCAAATTCATAGTGACCGTTAATCCTACCATGCACTCGATAGTATGTCTAGACAAGCCGAACCTTGGACAGTGTGACAAGTGATACATTGTCTCGGCGTCAGCAGGATCACACGCACAAGCAGGACTGTCTACAAGATTGAACCTGTGCAAGTACGCTGCGAAGACTCCATGGCCTGTGATACTGTACTTAATATTATTTAAGAAATATGCAATGCAATGAAATAATTGTTAAGATCGAATACTTTGTATACTGTATAGGCTTGCTTGTATACCTTGCTTTGACTATAACAATAACTATAAGCTTTCGTTGCCGGTTCCAACCACCGTACACTTATGCAAAATCCGTCATAGTGATACGTTAATGGGTGTCGTTGAACTTATTACATTAAAAAAAGTTGGCTATCCCGGAGCGCCCGGCAGATATCAAAATTTCAATCTTCATAGTAAGATACTAACGCGTACGCACATAAAGAGTAGTCGATTCGTCATTCAAGCCTTTCATTATCTTCACGGCATACAAGCTGTCTAAACTGCCGAGGCGCGCTAATAGATGTTTCCCAAAACAACAATCGTTTTTGTCAATAAGATAAAAAAAAATCTTAAAACCTAGCAACTCTTGATAAATAGTCACGTAGTTCGGTTCGAAACGAGCTCCATTAATTCTGCACCCTCGTCGATTTATTCCGAATGAGATCGCCATTGTCAGGTGTTTCCGCTTAACGGCCCTTTCCGAATGAATCTAAGTTTCAACTTTCGACGAGTTCGTAAAGAACTGGAAGTAATTTTTCCAATTCGGTTCATCTAATTAGAATTCTTTCATGGAATATTTTCTAAGTATTTGCATTCAATTATAGCACAAATGATGGATTTGAATATTATCCAACAATAAACTAAAGATTTCAGTGAAGGAAAACATTGTCTTGAAACCATGGTACGGTGGTAGGGCAGTTTCTTACACTTATCTAGTTAGCTACCATTATCCTTAAGTTAAAAACTTTTCCAAACACTTATGAATTTATATCGGTAGCATATCTTGAGAACCAGGTCTTTTAAACTCACTGTGTTCTTATCTTATGCCACATTGTTTCTCAACAACAGATAAAATTATGATCAAATGCTCAAGCCTAAAGTTAAAAACCACGCCGTCAACTATTACTTAATTGAATATATTTAAGACCTGGAAAGAATACAAGTAAATGTTTCCTATGTTCTAAGATCTCTGAAAAAATATCGACTGTATTGACCAACGTAGAATTATATTTATATGCTTAATATTAATTTAAATTAATTTAAAACCCGATTTCGTAATGTTTTATTTATCAGAACGTTGTCGAAATGTTGGTGTAAAAGGGTCAGCATCATAGTTTGTTATCAAAATGGGTGTCCACAAGGCTCGATCTTGGGACCGTTTTTGTTCGCATTCGATAATGACCTATCATTTATAGTTACAAACTTTGCTGATATTGTTTATTTCGATAGTAATATTTCACGTCTAATCAAAGTTACGGTCAAAACTGCCTCGGTGGGGTCGGGTAAAGTGATATTGGATATTTACCCGAGTCGGGTAAAGTGATATTGGGTTTTTCTACTCAGTATCATCCCGGAGTTTGGAATTTGTGCCCGATATGGCGACAGGCTCGCCCCCTATCACATCTGGGACGGAACTAAGCTCGGTGAAATGTGGGTGGTGTAGTTCGCTATTTCACTTCTGCCTAACCCTTCGGGGATAACAGGCGTGAGCTTATGTTATGTTATGTTATTCAAAGTTAAATAAAACAGAATTGCTTATCCTGCTGCAAAGTTTTGCTAGGCCTATAAAATCCCTAGTGTACTGGGGGACTTTGATCCCCTAAGTACAATAGATAAGGGTAGTGCGTAAATGCATTTCCCCCGTCAAAAAAAAAGAAAAAAAAAAGGCCTATAAATCCATCAATGGTAAACGATCAAATATTAACGCAACCGTTTTATTTTTCATATTCATTTATATAGTAGTAACATAGATCATTACTCACTTTTATTTCAATTTGTAAACAAAATACAGATTTTTTTTGCCACTTAGCTATTTGAGTTTTCCTCTCACTTAGTCTATGCAATCATTCTTATGTCGGCTTAACCATAGCCACTTTTCAATCTTACTTCAAAAACTACCTAGATATAACGGGGACCGTAAACACTAATTTGAAAACAATAGCTTCGGGAGTTGTCGAAGGGTTTATAATTTAATGCCATTGTGTTCGAATAAACTAACTACAGTAAACAATAGTTTGTAGATTAATAATAACTTTAAATTATCCGAAGTCAAGAGGCACCCATAAGTTCGGTTTGTTTAAGTTTAGTCGCTAGCCTCAAATTCATAAGTCAAAGGTGGTCGGTCGGTCGATAACTCGGTTGAGAGAAAACTTTATGAACACACGTATACTTATTAATATAGCTTTATAAAGTCAAAGGTCTTTAAATACCATGGAACCTTAACAAACTATATTTATAATCACCTAAAAATCCATTCAACCGAAAGACGTCTACTGCTGGACATAGCCCGAAGAATTGCTAAACTTAAGTGGCAATGGGCTGGGCACATTGCTCGCAGAACCGATGCCCGAAGGGGCCAACGGGTTCTCGAATGGGTACCACGCACCGGAAGACGCAGCGTGGGTAGGTGGACCGACGACCTGGTGAAGATCGCGGGAATCCGCTGGATGCGGGTTGCGCAATACCGGTCGTCGTGGTGATCTTTGGGGGAGACCATCTAAAATGTACTTACTAAATGATCTACGTATACTTTTAAGTTAAATACAGGTAGGTTATTACGGTCCACCTGTTATAAAAACCTGCAGATAAACAGTGAACCGTTAAGATCTAAGGATAATAAGATATATCTAATAATATATCCCAAGGATACACGGTTCCTTAGATACAGTTAAATAGAGAAATATAAAAAATGTTTCTGAATATATTTTACTCGTGTATATATATATATATATATATATATATATATATATATATATATATATATATATAATACATTAAAGTTTGTCACATTATTTGTATCAATTTACATGGCGCCGATTGAATGGTGAATTGAATAAAACATATTGTTGACTTTAAGTACGCTGCAGCGCCACCCGTTAGTTCCACAAAAGGTATAAAGTAAAAACCGTCTCCATAAAAAAAATGCTAATTTTAAATGTAATTGACAGAACGGATAAAACATTTTACGTAAAGTGAACAAATAAAAAACCGCTAGTACATTTTCGAGTGCCAAAACAATTGAAAATTGCGTAACACTGCGTAAGAATTTAATTAACTAAGAAATTCAAAAGGTACTATAAATCTATATTTTATATAGCTGCTTTTATTATATTCTGTAATATTTATATACAAAAAGATAACAGACACAATATCATCTTTAATAGAATAAGTTATTCATAATTCACGGCAGCGAAGTCGCGTGCATATCTAGTTTATTTATATCAGTATTGTCTAAATCTGACACTTTTAGTAACAGTATCATAATTCTCTTCATGTTCATATTGTATGTCAAATAAAAAGAATCAATAGCACACAAATCACGTCCGAATATTTGATTAAATGTAAGGTCTTTTTTATGTTTCTATAAAAATAAATTTTTATGCTGCAAATATTGCTTTTTATCTACAACATAGGCTTACAATTTGATTATAAATGGCCTCGTGTACGAAGATTCTAGAAGTCTAGAACGACCGGCTTTATAATAAAGTTCACGTAACTAAATGTTAACGGTATTAACTATATCACGTCAATGGACCTAGATTTGAATCCATCTATTAAAAAATGACTCGTATTTTCTAAAGTTCGAAAGTCCTTATAGGTGTGTTCCGCCAGCATCACTTGATAACCTGCACCACTAAATTTAGCAAGCATACCTTCTTGAGCCCTATCGTCACTAAACAAAGCGCTGTCCATGATAATGAAAAAATAGATATATCAACCTTTGAACAACTATCTCCCTTCAATTTAGTAACGTAAAATAAATTTAGACAAAAAGTAACAATTGCTCATCATGACTCGAGAATCTAAATATATTCACAGTTGCCCGCTGTAACAATGTTCCCTGCCCGATATAGTATGGTAATTTATGGACCTCGATATAAAAATATTCGAGAGTACATTGAAATCACCTTTCGGATAAATTAACAATACCGAGCGAGGTAGCAACGAGGTCCGCATAAGTACGTGGGATAAACCGCCGCCGACTAAGTGGATTCGAGGCTTCGGAAGCCCCACGCCCTCGATGCCGGCTAATTCCTGACCTACTCCATTCAATGACTCTAGCGGCTCTAATGCAGCCAACAATATTTCTGTAACAGATACCGGTATGAATGATGCAAACACTTACATATGGATCATGAAGTCTTAAGGACATTTATTATCTTGTAATACATTGTGTACTAATTTGTCGTAAATTTCAAATAACGTAAAAATAAGACGATACACATTTTGAATTAAACGATTTCAAAATCAATGTCTGTAACTCTCACTAATTTTTACAAATTTCGGTTCGTTTTCAAGTAAGCGTTCCCTCCCTACTTTCTTTTAAAGAAAATTAATTAAGCTTCGCGATTATTTCGCTCTACTTAACTCAAAATTGCTTGGTAATTTTTGAGAAATGTCATCTTTGTCGCAAATGAACGGTTTTTTTCATGAACTTTTGTAAAATAGGTGAAACTTTGGTGATCACGTTTAAGATGACCAATAGAACGGAGCAGTTTCAGGGAGGAGTGGATTCAGAGTAGGGAATACGGTCCAGATGACAAGCCTCATCCTCATAACGCAGTCTATATAAATTCTACTATTGAAACGAAAGGACATGTGACTGATATTTGTCAGTTATATCAATACAATTCTATACACGCATATACTCCACCTGATACTTGGAATAGAATATCTGTGTGTAATTAACCCTCTTGGTATCAAATATTAATTGAGTGGTGTTACCAACGATGCTCGGGCGATTGCCCATGGATTATTAAAAAAGAACTAAGAATGGCTTTTTTATTTGAAGAGCTTAATTTAAAATATGTTTTGTCGAATTGAGAAAATTAGGTAATGATGAATTAAAATAATCATTCCGAACAATAAAAGACACGCCACAACTTTTTATCTGAGATTGTGAAATATGTATCTACTCTAATAAATTATATACATGGAGTATTTTAAGGAATAGTTACTGGCAAATGTTTATGCAGTGCCAAAAAACAAGCAAAACACGGTACTAATCACATTCGATATTAGTTATAAAACCTTCGTAATAAAATACTTGAATAATTATAATATATTTCAAAGATTATTATTTATCGATCGCTAGAAAAACGTTGTCCCGATGACGTCACTCGACATACATTTATAGCGTCCCGCGCGCTATATCAGTCGCTTTGAAACGGCCCAGTGAGCCGGAACCTACCCTATTTGCGATATAAACACACATTTTAGTGCATGCCTTTATACGATCAATCAGACTTGATCACAATGACATATAGTTTTTGTTTCCTACTAATATATTTATCTAATAAAAAAGAAGTCATATTAATTTTATCTTTGTATAAAAGTAATAAACATAATAACTCTGAATTTCTATAGGTATTTCACATATGTGAGACCACTCGTACGTCACGATATTAAGACGTATGTAAATCAAAAATGTCTGTTCATATGTGTAAAAATGGATTCCAAAAAATGACTACAAAGTAAAAATTACTGTCATACCAAATCTAATCAAAGTTGATCAAGTAGTTTTCAAGTGATTCTCGTACAAATTAATTAACAAACAAACAGACAGGTAACATACCGAAAACTATAAAACCTGTATACGTAAGAAGGAAAAGTATCAAAGAATTGTCATTCAAATGTGGGGTCATCCACATACACTTACATTCGCTTAATAGGATACACCGGTATAGAATGTATCAGTAAGTTCACCGGTATGGATATTTTATTGCACGTTTTAACCATTATGGTGATAATGAGCTGCAACTAAGACTAGAATATATTTAGAGAAAATGAATACATTGAAAAAACTGTGTTCTGTTGGTCTCAAGTTGTATATGTATCAGGCAGTCGGCGCTTTGGGACTCAATCACCGTAATTCTTCATAACATACTTGCATTTGTGATGAACTGTCCAGTTAGTTAGGTCCAACTTCGAAAAAGAGGTTTATCGTCGAATCCAACTCGGCTGAGCCGCTTGTGGATAGTTACGCAGAATATGTTCCTCCGAAATCCCGCCGTGTCTCAAGACAAAAGTTTTTGACCTATGTGTTGCGAATGATGACTTATGGCACTGAGACGTGTCGCTTAAAATAGGCCTAATTAAAAAGCTCAGTTCCCAAAGGACAATGGAGATGGTTATGCTCGGAGTTTCCATGCGTGGTCGAGTCAGAAATGAAGAGATTCGCAGAAAAACTAAAGTAACCGACGTAGCCCGAATAATTGCCAAACTGTAGTGGCAATGGGCTATGAACCGATGACTTATGGGGGCCACGGGTTCTCAAATGGCTGCCGCGTACCAGAAGACAGCGTGGGTAGGCTCACCCACATAGTGCGGTAGATGCGGTTGCCGCAAGACCGGTCGGCGTGGAGATCTATGGGGGAAACCTATGTCCAGCAGTGGATATCTTTCGGCTGAATGACCATCCATTTCATGGATGGATGGGATACTTGCATTTGAGAATGTCCAGAAGGGGCCGTTCAAGTATTACGTAAGCATCCAGGAGGTGGAGTCATACCCTTTGCTTTGAACGCTTTCTGGATATTTTATATAAAAGGAGTTTTCACAGGATATCACAAAAATACGGTTTTAGCCAGAGCAACCACAATATGTACATTTTTAAATATATTTCACAACTCTCTCTCTGTTTTCATGTGCACAAATGGCCAGTCGCTTCCTTTTCGCGCGGCAACGGAACGCCAACAGAAGACAAAACCTTTGATAGGCCTGAAATAATTTCTTATTTCTAAAATTCTAACTATATGGTGAACCGCAATCACTTTTACGTCTACGTGATGTGAATTATTTCACCGACAAAATAAAAATAACAGATACATGGTGGATATAATAAATAAATTCTATACACGTACCCAATAGAATGTCTCTTGCAGAATACAAACACGCTCAGTCATAACATTTTCATTCTCGAACGTTCGAAATATTATAAGAACAGCAGAACATATTCAACGGTACGATTTACGATATTGTCCGCAACAGAATCCGTTATTTTGATAAATGTTACATCGGAGACCTTTATTTACAATACGCCCGTGCTCTTGTGTGCATGAATCGTAAACGTATATATCCCATCCGGACATATTGAATTTTTGTTTATTCATTTGTCATACAAAAGGTTCGGCGATTTCTTTCTTTGTTAAAAAAAAACATCTGATCTTTTATTAAAAACAAACGAGTCAAACGGCAGTTGGATTTTTTATTTTGTTTCGAGTCACCAAAAAAAATGTTTTACAGCGCTGAAATAAGCTTTTTTATCATCAAATAAACATGAAGTTTTCTTAACACGTTAAAACAAGATTGACCTTTACCTCTCTCGTTGTATCAAGCCGTCATTAAAACGCCACGAGACGCTTCTTACGTATAACTACGTAATATTTTAAAAATAATTAATTTATTCGACGTTTATAATTATTAATCAATGACGTCGCAACGATCACGGAGCCGTTAAAGTACAATTTATCAGCCTACATGTACTAGATCTATAGGCCCTAGCTCTATATCGATAAATGTTGACTCTGGATTGCGATGCTCACTATGCCAGGTTTTTCACAAAGTTTATGGTGATCGTAACCCAGCGAATCACGACAGCCATATCAATCCACAAACACCTTTAAATACCTGTATCAAGTTTACCAGCTCCGATTATGTTTAAAGAAAGGATACAGGAATCTAATTAAGAACCTCTAACAGAAGAACAGAAATAATACAAGAAGAACTTACTTATTGTACGGATATGAATTTTAATAGGAAATAAGAAAAAAACCTTATCATTTTTTTAATCGAATTTCACATATTTCTGAAGTAGAAAGATCAATTACGATCCCTAAAAACATTATTTTCCTGACGCAATAATGTATTCATAGTGGAATGATTTTCGAAAACTTTTCAGGATTTCTATCGTGCTTCGAAGCGATGATGTTTCAATAAATGTGAATATAGGTTTCAATCATTCCATTGCATAATAAGTTTGACCTTTCGGTGAAAGTAGATATTACAACGAAATTATAGTATGATTTCTCATGTTCACTTGGCAAGCTACCATTCTTGAAGTCGAAAGTTTGTCGTCAAATACCTTGAGATGTGTTCTAGTAGCATCATTTGAGAGCCAGTTAATCTATCTTGGACCACAGAGTAAGGTAAAATCATGGACAAACAACCTCTATAATAATACCTATACAGTAAAAGCCTCATGCGCAGTAGGTATCATGTGGAGAGGAAATCAATCTCATACATCAGAAATCAATCGTTTTTTTAAAGCTTTTCTAGTTTCAGTTTTTTCCAAATTATAAGAGATATACAAAAAATATAAGAACAAATTGCAAAAACCACAATATAATATATTACAATCTACAACATGAAAATCTTCAATTTAAATCGTAATATTAACCCTATATATTCTAACATCTTAATCTCGAAAACCAATTCCGTAACTGACAGAATCGATTCGAATTTTTATCCTATTACGTGTTTTATTTACGAGCCCAACACAGATTGTTGGTTCACTATTAAATAATGGATTATTTACCGATTTCAGTAACGTTGCGGGTGTTTGATTTGGGTTGGCCACTTTCTCCGTGTAAAATTGCTCTTATGAAATAATTTATATCACGTTTATCTTCGATCAAGGTATATTTTTGACAGGACTTTTTTCTTCTTTTACCATACCTGATCGGGTTATTTGAGGTCGGTTCTCCTGACAATTCTGCGCCAAGTTGATCTTTCTTAGGTTGTCAATGCAAGCATTTGGGCTTGCCTGAGATTTCTTTTATATAGATGACGGACGATCTCTGCCTTTCTTCTGCTCCGGTATATTCAGCGCAACTTGGACCACGTTGCCGTGGTCGCGTCTCTTAATATCTCCATACTATCGTAGTCGGCTTTCGGTAATTTTATTTAATATTCTGAAACATATATGACCGGCACATTATCAATTCATCCAGCCTTAAAAACTACTTTAGTGACTTTGGTTCGGTGACTGGGGAATTATTTCGTTCCGAATCGTATAACGCTGAGAAATTCTGCATCATGCATTTTGAAATAATGAAGTTCATTTGTTTTATTTTGACTTTGAGATGAAATGGTCCCGATGATATTCCGGAAAAGTTTGCGGCAGTTAAGTCTTCTCCAAAGCTTTAAGTTAAAGTTGTTCCATTATACGATAATGTTTACCGTTTAAGAAAATTAAGGAAGTAATGTTGCTAATAGATAGCTAATGGGTGGAATTACAATAATTTAAATGTTATTATACTATGCTCCAATTCCGAGATAAATTTCGACGATCTAAATCTAAATATTTTCCAAACTTAAATATTCTTTTTAATGATAAGTTCTTTGAGTACCTCTACATTAATTTCATATCGCAGAGTATCCCTAGTTGCTTTTGAATCTCCCTTTCATCGTCAACCTTTGAAAGTTGATGACCAAAACAGATTGAATAAAACAATACACAATACAAAACCCTCAGTAAAACAATATTTCGTGATAAAATCGCAAAGCTCGCCGATTCCCCGTTGATCTCTATTTACGTCGAACAAATTCAGTTAGGGATCAAGTCAGCGTATCCGCAAAATATGTATATCCGAATTGTATTACCGCGTGATGGCTTTGCAGAAACAAATATACCAACAAATAAATTTAAACGCGTCCCACCTCTGTGCTTTTCTTCCATGTTATATATATGTACCTACATAATTTTTTTTTTTAAGTTTTCGCGTTCCATATTTAAAATCAGTTAATTTTAACGGGTTTTTACGCGTTACCTTTGGTTTTTTCTTCCTATCCCGACGTTTCGGCTGGGTTTCACCAACCGTGGTCACGGGCTTTCATTTGGTTCATCAAAATACCCCTCAACGCAGCAGGCGACGCCGCGCACCGCCAGTCAGCCCGTGACCACGGTTGGTGAAACCCAGCCGAAACGTCGGGATAGGAAGAAAAAACCAAAGGTAACGCGTAAAAACCCGTTAAAATTAACTGATTTTAAATATATACCTACATAATTTGTATTTTTTTTTTTTTATTTAGTCCTCTTACATCTCAGACATAATTCGAGTTTTTTTTTGTTCACTTTTTTGTGGCTTTGCCCTATTTTTTGTGCCTTTATTGTTTTCATCTTATTTCTATTTTACAGTCTTATTCTATTTCTTATTAATGTTTATGTGGTTATGTCGAATCTTTATATTTATTTAAATTCTATTAAATTTTGTTTTGTCGGATCTTTATTTAATCGTAATTTGTATTTATAATTATTACATAATAGGATAAACATGAAATCGAGCATATCGTAAATTAGTTTTCGAGATGTTATTACGATGAGGTTTACGCGTTACTAATATTATCTATACTAATAAATAAAATTGAAGTGTCTGTTTGTCATGTCAAAATAACATATTTTTACTAAATACATATGAAAGTATATACGATACCTATACCAAAAATGCAAGTTCTAAAATGTTTGTTTCTCTGTCTGTTTGTTTATTCTGGGTATTCTCCTGAACGACTGAATGGATTTTGACGGGACTTTTACTGATAAATAGGTGAAGTTACTCCGCGTTAAAAAAATTGTATGAAAATAATTAGAGTTCCGTGTAAAAAGATTGAAAGCCGCAGCCACACATCTAGGTATGTACTAAATACACAAAATGTCACACGTATAAATTAATATAACGCTAAAATATAACGCCAAACTAGGCGAAGTGGTACTGAAGCTTGCATATTTTTGAGCTTAGCGGATGCCCGCGATCATATCTGTCATTATTCATATTTCACGGATATTACGTGTCTATCACTACTCCACAATACTGTTGAAAATGCCTAATGTACATTTTAATTTGAAATCATGTTATTTCAGTTCAGTTTATTCAAATCCTTCAATAAACTTTAGTTTTTTTTAAGGATAATGTCGTTAATAACATAATAGTATGGTGGTAGACCATTTGTCACTGTCTCAAGAATTTACAACAACGACAGCCCTCAAGTTGACAATTTATCGCCAAGCTTGTTTTAAAAGGGGAATTTTTTCCTAAGTTTCCTACTTTTACCTATTTAGCCAGGGAGTAGGATCTGCTTTCGCATTAACGCTACTCCTCGGCTGATGCAGGCACTCCTTATTGAGGGCTTCTATATGTGGTCAGAGGAGTCACATAGTGCATAATATCATCTTCGGGTATATAAAACTAGACTTAACATTAGGTTCATTAGTGTTCGGTTAATACTACATATAACGTAACATAAGCTCACGCCTGTTATCCCCGAAGGGTTAGGCAGAGGTGAAATAGCGAACTACACCACTCACATTCCGCCGAGCTTAGTTCCGTCCCAGATGTGACAGGGGGCAAGCCTGTCGCTATATCGGGCACAAATTGTAGACTCCGGGATGATACAGAGTAGAAAAACTCAATATCACTTTACCCGACCCGGGGACCGAGACCTCAGAATGACAGTCGTACTGTAATACAACTGCGCCACCGAGGCAGTTTAATTAAATAATTTAATAATGAAATTAAAAAAATAATTTAAAGGTTAATACTAATATCTATAAAATAGAGGAGGCATATACAAACTGTTCAATTATAATGAAGGAAATGCATGAAAATTTATCAGAAATGTTCCTGAATCAGATCTATTGATTTCTCGGTGTTAGTACTTCTTGAGTTTTTACGTCAGTATATACCTTTACGCACCCATATCGTACATTTATTTGTTTGTTTTCATCATTGTCGTTTTTATATATACAGGCATAGCCTATAGAATATGATCGACATAACGGCACATAATTGGATTTCAGGACGTACCATTTCTACAAATTGGTATTTTCTTGTTACGACAATAAAGCGAACTCTGTTAACAATATTTTCCCTTGACAAAACAATATTTTGTAAGGTTTCTTTTATACATACAATTGGTGATATAAGAATGGAAATAAATTTGCTGAACCAGCTATACTAAACGCAAAAAATAATTTGTTGTTATGATCTGCATAGAGAAAAGCCGCATTGTTTATAAGTGGTAATTATTGATCATAAGTGAAAAAAGGGGCACTTGAATTCTATCGTAGTACCCGCGAGAATTGTCACAGGGTTCAGTTTGGTAATAACTTGACGCGAGCATACACGCTGTTATAGATGAAAGTTGTTTTTGATTAGCGTTAAACATTAAATTGATTGTTTGTTGATTGTTAAGCCTTCCTAGCTATTACTCAATTCACACATTCACACTATACACTGTTTACTACACACGGGCTACGGAAGGTGAAGCAGGACACCGGCGTTACTCGAGAGGTAAGTGTCGATCTAGACATTATTTTGGTCTACTGCGAATCGCAGGTCGGCCAGGGTTAATCACGACCCCGAATCGTTTAAACTAGGGCCCAGCGCGATTCGTTTGATTACAGTAGTGATTAACTCGAACAATAACAATACTCGTCTAGAAACTTCGGAGAAAACCAAGAATGATCTTAAATAAAAATCAATGAATCAGCTCGACCGGTAATAAAATAGCAAAGTAAATGAAGATAAAAAGGACCACAGAACCGTTTCAGAACTATCTGCCTCTGTTTAATCAACTAAATAAGCGATCCGTAGGACGACAGGGCTGGTTGGAGCATCGAGGCGAAAATAAAAATTGACAAAAGAAAGAAAAAAAGAAGTAAAATGGCGCCTAAGCCTTGTACAAGTGTATACGTGCGTTTGACAACCTATACATAAATAGACACACATATAACGGTTCAATACATGTTACTCCTCTCTTTTTATTTACTAGCTATTGACGAGTATTATCATAGATAAAATATAGTCTTTGGTAATTTTTCTCTGAATTTTTCAATAATAATTATGGTCAATTATTCTTTTGGGTTATCATCATTCTTCAATCTCTGTAACATCATTAAGAATACTTATTTAAAATGGATTTTTTTTTTTTTCAATCTTAATACTTACGTTAACATCACCCCTGGGCAAAAAAAAAAAACATTTATTTCACAATTATCATTTGAAGGGTGAAAACTCGTAACGGAGTTCAGACTGTCGTGTACTAAATTCTAGTACGATATAGTCTCGGATGGTATCCGCGCTCCAGTCCATCAAGATATCTCTAGCGATGACGTCACAGGCGACTCTGACCGCATTGTCGCGCGACAAAGCATGGTTCCGGTTAATTTCCGGGGCGCAACCATCCCTAAAGGTCTGCATCAATTACCACGCAATATCTATTTACACGTTCCACTATCGATTTTGCTACCCTAATATACCAACTGAGGGTGAAATATAGTAAAAATGATTAATGTGAATTGTGTAAACAAAATAAATAAAAATTCTTGAGTAAGTACTGTTTATTACTGATTAATTCACTAACCTCAATACAAACCTATTTTGCTTCTTTGCTTATTCTTGCAGCGGTTTTCAATGCTTCTTAGTTTCTTGAAACATATGAGCCGGATACTATTTGTGATCACACAATTCGTCAAAAAAAAGATGGAGGTCATGTTAAAGAATGATGACCAATAACACGATCAAGTCGGCGCAACATGTCTACCTCTTCCAGACATCTCTATTTGAGATCATACCTACATTCAATCTCTTTCTTTAATATAAAGGCCTACTGTTATTAGTAAATTAAGTTAAGAATTTGTACATTGAAGGCAATAGTTTTGAAATAGTAAAAATTAAAGAATCACATCCGAAACAGCGTTTCCGTAACACCGGGATGAATTATATGAAGCTGATAAGCGCGGCAAAAAAATTGCATCTTTAAATTCGTAGTCATATATGTAAGAATGTAGAAAACATGAATCTTAATAAACATCGATGAAACTGCAAATGGTATGGCGGAGGCATTAATCAAATAGAATAATAAAACAAGCGTGGGGTCAGCCGGTCGATCGCATTACCGGGAGTTTTCCGGACCAGTGAGTCGCACGATGACGCTCCCGATCGTGTTGTGTTTTCTTTCACCACAACACAACGACTAATGTATGTATGTGCCCACAATAAATAAACTAACTGATATTTTTTTTTTTTCGAAAATACATACATACATTAATAGTAAGTGTACTGAATATCGACGCATCGATATCTATTCAGTTTCTGTTTCCAGTCCATCCACCAGCTATCGCCAGAATACGTACAATACGATTTTGACTTATTTCCCACTAGCCTAGAATCTGCTAGAAGGCAGCTGAGCCTGGACTTCTTGCATGCGTATATTTATTTTTCTTTATTTAGTAAATCTGTTTTTTTTTCTTTTAAACTGTTTTTTGAAATAATTTAGTTGAAATTTATAAGACAAATTATTAGTAGGGGATAGATATCGTAGTGCGTAAATGCATTTCCCCCCGTCAAAAAAAAAAAAAAGGGGATAGATATCGACCGATAAGTTATAAAAAAATAAATATACGTTCACTTTCTAAAAATACAATTATGCGCATGCTTCCTAAAAAGGAATATAGCAGCGCAAAGAGGAAAAAATAGTAAATCTAGACAAAAAGTATAGCGTGCTTATTTTTTTGTATTTCTCACGCACTACGTACATTTTCGTATTTTAACTGCCTCGGTAGCGCAGTTGTTTTACATACGACTGCCGTTCTGAGGTCTCGGGTTCGATCCCCGGGTCGGGTCAAGTGATATTGGGTTTTATTACTCAGTATCATCCCGGAGTTTGGAATTTGTGCCCGATATGGCGACAGGCTCGCCCCCTGTCACATCTGGGACGGAACTAAGTTCGGCGAAATGTGGGTGGTGTAGTTCGCTACTTCACCTCTGCCTAACCCTTCGGGGAAAACAGGCGTGAGCATATGTATGTATGTATGTACGTACATTTTCCACTCTTCCTTTAATATTCAAAATCTTAGCGCTAATATCAGATGTTCATCGCATTACACGACCTTAAAGAATGAATCAGTTACCGTGCTATGGAAACTTCATCTCGAAACTATTTTATAATTTTAGCAAGAATTCTGTTACACTTTTATTGTAAAATGGGAAAGAATTAAAAAAAAAGAGTTAAATTTATAAACAGTATGAAATCATCTACATAATATGTAAATTTATATAATACATAAGCTCTCCCATATAAGAAGTATGAGCTAGATTATTTATCTATATATAATTCATCGAGATGTGAGTTTCTTCGTCTATTCCCTCCGTGCGTACATGACACGCATCGGAATTATTTAATTCCTTGCGAATGTAGAACGATATTTATAACATCTCTTCGTGTGGGGGACATTATTTTTCCATCTTATATGCCGTCTGTGACGATTTCTTTGTAGATAATACTACGATAATAATAGTCGCAACAAATAAATGATCATCTATGCAGTTTACATATAACCCATGATGGCTTAGTTGATTTTGCGTTCGAATTTCGCGTCAATTGATTTAACGTGGGTTCGATCCCACGTAATTCAATCAGCTTGAGCTTTCGACGAAGGAAAACATCGTGAGGAAACCTTCGCTTGCTGGTATTCCCGCCTGGATATCTACCACCAACATGTTTGAGAACCTGTCGTCAAATACCAATAGACGCGTAATCACTTAAGGAGCCACTACTTCTAGTCTTTATTTGTTTCACATAAGATGAGATTGCGCTCAAAGCATTAAGTTTATAGAATGTAAAAAAATAAGGTTTCATCTTGACTTTGTTATAGACAGGACTGGATCCCAACCAGCGTTTCGTTCCGGAATCTAGATCTACCAGATGTATATCGGACTTTACCCGAGGTAGACTTAGCCCGGCATTGGGATGTAGACTGTCGAGAGATTCTTATCTATATGTCGTCATCGATCATGGACTATACTTTATTTATCATTAGATAAAATGTAGTCATTTTGTCATGCCAGTATAAATATACTAGGCAGCCATTGGAACTGCCGACAGAAGTTTAAACACGAAACTTTGAAATATTTAAATTTCATAATATGTTTATCAAAATGATTAACATAACCTAACCTGTAACATGTGACATTTGTTTGCTGTTCCCTTAGAATTATGAATTATCAACGCAACGACTTTGTTACTCTATGGGTGTTCCTATATATTGGCGCTCGGAACATTAATTGTATACATTTTAATATAGTTTATTAATAATTATAACACACGATAGGCTGTGTAAGTATACATTCTATTATTTATCTCTGAGCCTGGTGCTCACTTAAACGCCATCTTTTACTTGACATACTGTAACATGTCGACGGTTGACGTCATAGCATTCGTAACGCGAATCTATAAGTTTTTCCCTAACTCTCAACAGCGCTAAAGATATTTTCACTTTAAAAAATATATTTATTTCGATCAACTCAATATATTACAATAAAAACGCCCTGTCACACTGTTTAGTTGTTAATTTTATTACTTAATTCAATACGCATGTAAAACAATATTTATTTTTTGATACCGTTTTTTTTACTTTAAACTAGAGGACGAAGTAGAGACATAACAAAAAACAAATAGCCTTTTTATTTTAAAGCTGTTGTAAAAGTTTTGCAATATTATATATGTAGATTGCAGAAAAAATGTGAAGATTGATCCTGTCAGCTGTTACGTATGTATGTGGTGGGCGAAACGCATTCACTGTATCCTTATTACACGTTTAAACAAGGGGAATCAAATCAAATTGCCAGACCAACAGCGAGCGCTCAAAATTAGTACATTCATTCTTGCCTTTTATCTATAATAATAATGTAAAGGGGAAAGATTCGTTAGTTGGTAATCAATAAAGTCTGAAACTAATGAACCGATTTTAATAATACTTTCATCATCTGTCAGCTAAATTATCAGCGACAAAGCCTAAATATTTGTTATAAATAAAAGATTTCTATATATTCTTTCGAAGCCGGTCTTTTATAAGAAGGATAGTTTTAAAAAGGATGATGGCTCAATGAAACCGTAATTGGAATTCAGTGATCAATATGGGTTTACATTTTATAATGACTCCAAGTGTAGTGCTTGTGATTCAGTCATTCTAGATAAAGTGAGATAAGTGCAACCGTGATAATAACAATTTTAAAAAATGACTGTAAGTAGAAAGTATAAGAAGTATCAATTATCATCGCAAATATCTAAACCAGTTTCTATTGCTTAGAATATTTGGTGCTAAAGAACAAAAAAACGAGTCAGGATAACATAGGTTTACGAAACCATAAGTGATTCATTAAACGATTAAATGGACCGTAAATTCTGCAATATATTCGTTAAACACGAGCTCGGAATTGAATAATGGTATAATGTTCAGTTTATACCAGCGCGCTGCTGTGCGATACAGAACGACGGCGAATCAGAGCGCGAGAAATAATTCCGGTAATTACTGGATAGAAGCGATTCGGGGCGGGTGGTAACCGGTTGAAACTGGAATTGCGAACAGCCGGTCTCACTTCGTTTATTTCAATTATGATACGTTAGGATTTCATTGTGAAGTATCAAGAATATTACGAACAGAATTGAATATAATCAAGTCGAGTTATGGGATATTTTGTAAGGGGAGTTAGCAACGCAAGTAAAGAACATTCGTATATGTTACGTTAAATTTAATTAAAGTTTATTGCGTCTAGTTGTTTGTATAGAGATCACCGATATTATGCGGTGAAAATAGCGGCGGTAATTTTTATTGATATTTTGACGCAGTATACAAATTACGTGCGAATTACAAGTAACGATAATAATCTATCATTATTGAAAAAGAGAGTAAAGAAATGATTAACTTTAACATTGAGAAAATATCTTCTTATAAAAATAGAACATAAATGATTCCGTTATGTGTCTTAAACTAAATAGTACGTATTTTACTGATAAGTTCATATGAAACCTAAACAAACTCCAACGACCTCTAAAACTTATATACAAGATTCTAGGGAAACGGCTTTAATCTTTAACATTTAGTTGAAAACGTTAACGCTTCACGAAGTTACTTGCAAAACAGATGTGCTAATTAATAACGAGTGAGGAAACAAGACAAAGGTAAAATACCTCGGGGACCTCCGGCGTGAGCTCGTAATCCACTGAACATTTCAGCTCCTACGAAAGCTTCTACGTACTCATAGTAATCCTGTGTAGGGTGACTATGGGTATGTATTGGACACATATTCAATACTTTTATTATTGAAATATAATTTTCATACTCTTTATATTTTTTTTGAAACCTTAAATGTATATCCAAAAGGCAACAAACAAATATAAAAATAAACTAAAATATAGTTCAATCTTTTTATCATGTCGGAGACTTATTCGATTATTAAACTTATTTGCCAAAAACTTTTCTGTGTTCACATATTTAAATAAATAAGCACCATGAGTCACATGGTCTCATAATTCCTAAATAATCTACAATAATTACAATAATCTACATTCAAATATAAAATAAAAAAAAAAATAAACTGAAAAAAAAAACTGTCGTATTTTCGTAAGGTATGAGTCAAATAAATGATTATGTTTATCTCCCTCTCTCTTTTTTCTTTCATTTAACGAAAAACTTTAGTATTTCACTTATTTACAAAAAAATAAAATAAAACCGTCCAAAGAATACAACACACCGCAGTAGCTTATGTATGCATTCATTATAATATCCCAAATAATATTAGTGCAGTTTTATTTACTAATTTCTGTATTTATCAAATTGTAATAAAAACAGAATCTACATAAAAAACAAACTAACAAAATAAATACAATTTAAAATTATATAGTTTTAAACGAGCTCATGAGATACAAAGCCGTTGTAGCAATCGATATGAACCCATTAAAAAGAGTTAAAAAATACACACGGGCTGTTTTTCGATGAAATATTTCTTTTTCACTTATCCCGCCTAGAATAACAATTTTTAACGAATCTCTATGTACTTTTAAATCATAAAAATATTATTGAAGGTCTCTGAAAACAACGCCGTAGGGTTCTTTCTCTCATTAACGTAACGTTTTTGAAAATTTAATTTATTTTTCATTTGTATTATGAATAAAAACATACTTTGTTTTATGTTGCAATGTTAAAATCGAAACGAGTTTGTACAAACTCTTGACAGGTTTTATTTTACTTTACAGTGAATTAATATTTTGTCTTAATAATTACACTGTAAATTTATACACAAAAATTTAAAATTAAAATAAAATAAAATACTATAAATAATGAATGCCGTCCAGCTCGCCACCAGGCGGAAAGGTTCCCAGGAGGCTGGCCATATTGCTACGTTGGATGGCAATGCTAATTCGCTGTGCCAAATATTGGCCAGCCTTCTGGTCGCGAGACGTGTCGACTAGACGACCCGCGAGATCCTTAAAAAGGCTATGAGCACTCGGGCCCCACGGTCCCAGAGTTTCGACCCCAAACGGGACAAATATGTAACTCTCACCAAGGGTAGCATATTTGCGCGGCTTTAGATCCTCCGCTGATGTAGCTGCTGCGCCTGCCTTCAAAGAGGTAATTGGAAGATGCGACGGTGCCAAAATATCGACGCAAGTAGCATCCCATACCAAGGGCCGCCCCATCTTCCAAGGCAGAAGCGTAATCCCATCGGGTCTTTTGCCATCGTCACGCACCAAACCAATAGGTTCCAAGCTTAATACCATTAACATTTAATTTTTACTAAAATTAAATATAACGTTTTATCAGTGGAAATTCAGTGCTAGGGTATTTTCTAATCCCAGTCTGGCTGCTAACTAGCAGTTTCAAGTTTTTAAAAACTGTCGTCAAACACCCAACCGTACATGCTATGTATTCCGGTAGCATTAGTTATGAGCCAAAATTTCTAGCTTTAGTATTTATACCGTACAGAATCAAATGCCCAATTAGATGACTTGTGTCCGTTAGCTAAGCACTAAGCGACTAAGTAATTTTGTGAGCCAGATCATTTTTTTTAATATATGTTGCAGGGACAGGTCAGGGTGCAGTAATTACGCGTATATCAATCTGTTTGAAACGTATATTTGACCATGTATCTTAAAATGATAAATACCACTCTATGTGTTATCCGTGCCACGTCTCGATAATGACTCCCCTAAATACCCGATGGGTGACTAATTTATATTGTAACGCATGCAATACCTGTTAATAATATTCTTAACAAACAAAATATGTAGACATTCTAAAATACGTTTTTAAAAATATAGAAAATTCTAACATTGATTATTGATTAATTCTTATATTGCTTATCGATTAAATCTAAAATTAACTCCACTTCCGTTTATCTATTTTCCGGTTCCGGTTTAGAAATGTATACGTAAATTCTATTACAGTTTCATATTAATCAATCTTACTACTTATTTATGTATATAAACAAAATATATGAATAATTATCCTAACATTATCCTAACAATGTATGTAACGTAATCCAAAAGAACGTGCTCGACTATACAAATAACCATCTCTGTGATATCTATGATTACAAAAGTCAACATGGATATAGACCGTTTGGATAACGAATTATGAATCTATTTCGTTTAAACTTGTTTACAGAGAAAGATCGCCTTTAATTATAAATTATTTATAAAAGTCAAACGTGTGGTACCTCTACTCAAAGTACAGCTCATAGACTGTGAACCGAAGATTTTCTTCTTACAGGGGGGCGAACAGCAAAGTGAGTGGGGTGCGAGGATTGTCGATTATAACATTTTGAGATACCCCAACCACCTGGAGTTGTACACGTAGGTTGTCTGGGAAATTTAACATAACGCCCTTATGAGTTATTCGCTTTGTAATACTTTTAGACCTTTGTCATTTTTTAAATATGCAAATATATGTTTTGTATCATCACGATTGGATTGCGAACACCAGACTTATGGTAAATCATCTGGAATGTCCAGATTAGTCGATCAGCGATGGCACTGTTAGGAGACCGTCCCTGTTTGTCTTTTTAAAAAAAAACTACACATTGAACTACTAAAATATTTATATATTTTATAAAGATTTACACTGTCACTGACTTCCGAATTTGAGTGGTTACCACCGAACTCCGCGAGGTTTAAATCCTGACTACTTGAACTAAGTGAAATTTGTAATAAAGTAAACTAAAAATGCGTAATTGCAAAATTGTGCATGTGATAAAACAACGTCATAAGCTAAGACGCTGAGTAAGCTTTGTGGACATAGAAATAAGGGTTATAACAGCACGTTGGATATCTGCATGATGTATATCCAAATTCGTCGTAGTACTGACCAGTAGTCGTTTCACTCATTGCGAAATAAAATACACTTGTTTATAAATAATACTTCGGCCGATTTGATTTAGAGGACAATAAAATAAGTTGGTTTCATTTTATATCATATCTGCTCAAAGTTCTACCGTAGATCGGTAATATTCTAATGTAAAGTACGAAGGAGCTGGCGGTATGGTACTGACGTAGGACGTTTCATCTTTAGTCCAGTTGTATTGCGTGATCGACGGATAAATTATTCAGCATACAGATAGACATGATTTCGATAACAATCGAAATATATTTGTCATCGATTCTAAAGTAAATCTACCCGACTTTTCTAAAACATTATCACCTGTGTCGATATCACAGATAACGTGTTCTTACTTGTAAGTAATTATGATAACACAATTACATTACAATGTTTACTAACCAGCACTAAGATCATAACTTAGGGCTCGTTAATGTTCATGTATCAAGTATTACTTAAGTAGAATTTTAGATTTTTACTTCCCCTTTTCAGCAATAAGTAAGTAAAGCTATTACCATGGGGGGTTGGCCTGTGATAAAGTAAACTATAGCATATCTTTTACAAAATTTGCGTAATTAAAAGTAAGTAAGTAAACGTTGTTTAGGTCATCACCATTCAGACCCCAACGTACCCCATATCATCAGAAATAAGCTCGAATGGGACGTAACATTATAACATAACCAATCAACAAAGAAAACATTATCTATCATGAACAAAAAAAAAACAATAGAATCATACAGTTTCCAATATATTGAAAAGGCAAACAGCACGAAAAGAAATAAGCCACAAAAAACTTACGAAATCCCCCTATTCACAAAAAAACGGACTTCCTTTATGAAAACGGTAACATTTATTTTATAAAAACACCCCGTACATGCGAATCTTCGGTGTTTTATCAAAGAGCCGATATTACGTTGAACGTCTTCAAACTATGTAAAATAGGTCGTTACGACTCGTATAGGTCTTGGGGGAGTCATTTGTCCTTTTTTTCACACACACATTCACACTCAAGAAATATTTTTTTATATTCGGTGCTTGCGAATTGCCTTTTCACGCCTTCGATATCGTTTTGGTAACATCCTTGGTTATAAAATTGTACTGTAACCATCCCTTAAGGGATCCCAGGATTATCGACAATGTATAATACTAGATTTTAGTTTTTTTACATTTTTTTAGAGTCGAACTCTATTTTACTTGATCTTAAGTGACGACATATTTATGCCTAAACTACACTAAAGCACACTGCATAGACCTATAGCCTGGATATACGCGATCGGGTATGGTTATTGTTGGATTACACTCACACAAGAGCTCTGGCATTTCGTCGGAAGTTTCACAGGACCTGCATGCACTCTTGTGTTTGTTCAAACAACAGTGGCCAGTTAGTTAATGCTGTCTCAAGAGACGATATAACTGAAGTCTAAGGGAACTGGTTCTCAAATGGTCTCAAACATAGAGATTCATTTAACGGCGGTAGAGAACCGGGTTATAGTTACCTCGCTACTGCGCTATGGTTTCATCACAATGTTTTCCATTATTAAAAAATCTGTATTGTTGCATAGTTTTCGAATCTAGGTAAATCGAGGCGTTATCCGACCACATTATCACTGGATCATCATTGCTTCACAATCACAATTTACGCTTGTGTCCGTGTGTGTTTATCCGCTAACTTCTCCTAAATTACCCTCAAATTGATACGCTTTTCACTCTCAGTTATTAACTTTTCACGGAAGTTCGATTAAACTTTTGTGTAAATTAAAAAAAATTGTAACCAAGTCGTTAAGAAATAAATTGTCATGATGTAGACTAAATTTAAAGATATACATCGAACTGATTTAGTAGATAAATGTCGTTCTTCAACCATCCATTCCACCGAAAGACGTCCACTGCTGGAAATAGGTCTCCCCAAAGATCTCCACAACGACTGGTCTTGCGCCACTCGAATCCATTGCATTCCCGCGACCTTCACCAGGTCGTCGGTCCAGCTTAGTCGGTCGGGCTTACCCACGCTACGTCTTCCAGTGCGTGATACCCATTCGAGACCCCGTTGGCCCTATCGGGCATCGGTTCTGCGAGCAATGTGCCCAGACTACTGCAACCTAAGTTTAGCAATTCTTCGGGCAATGCCAATTACTCTTCTGCGGATCTCCTCACTCCTGATTCGATCACGCAGTGCCACTCCAAGAATAGCCCCTCCATTGCCCTTTGAGCAACTTTGACCTTTTTTACCATTGTGAGTGACCACGTTTCAGTGCCGTATGTGATTAATGGCAAGTTCTTCAACCATCCTAAAGAAAACATCGCAATTGCATATACACCTCCTACGATTAACTAACATAAAACAATTTATCTCAGGACCCTAATACTGGTTACTATAAATTAAGCCGAGAGCAGTTATTAATTTGCAAAATACATTTTTTTAATCTTTCATATTACAACAGAAATAATCCTCAATCGTATCACGCGCACACACAAAAAACCAAGTAAGAACGCTAACCCGGTACTGCTGAATATCTAGATCCGGAATATCAGGGCGACCCGGCTAAAGGCCCTTAATGTGATTGCCACCGGTTCACAGAGCCGATCTGATAAAGCACTCCATAAACCCCCACGCCCCACTCGAAATACACAAAGTTGGATATTGAACAAGTAATTCAAACTTGGATTCGGTTGAAATATATTGCGTGGCACGTATCTCAATGACAGTTTGCAGCACATCGCTTTCTCGATTACCACAGTTGAATTAGTTATTTAACTCTACACGAGCCTAAGAGAAGAGTTATTAAAGTGATGTAACTGTTATATTAATTATAAATATAAACTACTTTAATCTGTCATGTTTTCACATCATCGGTTTTTAATTATATATTAAATGATAATAAACTAACTGTACCTATATCTGGCTACTCCCGCATATAACAATTACTACGCATCATATTTCTTACCCAAGATATTACAAAAGAAAACGCCGACTAAAAAGTGTTACGGTATGTAAATATTGAATAAATAAATCAATCATTATTAAAGTCATCATTTTTCCATTTATTTTCTACTATAGTGAAATATACACAAAAAAATACCCAAAGAATTTGTCTATGATATTCAAATAGAATCATGATCGACATTTCATGTACAGAACTATTTGTAGGTAAAAATAATGGTTTAACATATAAATTTTGTATATATCAAGATAAATACATATAAATTTTCATTATAAAAGTTTTATCAAAGCATTATTTATTAGTTTTAACTTTCTCAACTCATTTCATATAAACTCACCACTGACTACGACATATCGTAACGAGTTGCTACGATCGCTACGAATTCTACGCACGTAGTAATGTAAGTGCTACGGTTCGTAGCATTTCACTAACGGCGTACTCGGGAAATGAGAGGCTTTTGCAAAAAAATCATATTGAAATTTATAACGTGGTAATTTATTTAAACATAACTTTTTTGTTATCGTATAGTTTAAAAAAAAATACCTTTCATATAGTTGTACATACTTGAACAAGAAATTGAATATTGTATCTGGGAAGTGTCAACGTGTTTGAAATTTGGGGTATAAATAATTTTAATACGAGTAAGAAACATGATTATATTATTGACGAACTATTTGCTATAAGAAATAATTTACTAAAATGCGTTATAAATTCAAAAATACTTCACTCAATTTAAGCCCTGATAAGGCGCTTACGAACGTCAAAATACTATCACCAGTTCGGAACAACAGCCCAGTTACCAAGAAGAACCGGCAAGAAACTAGATCCGAGTTTCCTGAAACTTTCTGTTTTGTTTGCATATATATATACACACATATATATATACAATATCTCTTTTAAAGTGGTTACGTGGCAAGGGACAACATCAATCGACATGGATTCGAACAAATACATTTCTACAATGGTTGGGTGCATTATGTAAATAAAGTATCGCGATGGAAGCGTAGCTAAGCTATTAGACATTTGCCATGACTGAATT
Organism: Samia ricini; assembly: GCA_014132275.2. Lineage (NCBI taxonomy): Eukaryota > Metazoa > Arthropoda > Insecta > Lepidoptera > Saturniidae > Samia > Samia ricini. The sequence goes on along the minus strand of AP028164.1, from coordinate 2,621,679 downwards.
ACCGTGTATTTTCTTATGTTATAATAACATCATTTTCAATCGCAATTCACAGAATGAAATATACTAATAACCAAACTATTTACGACAGATTTCCACAAAGTAATGCGTCTATCAATCGATAGATATAGATTAATCAAATTAAAAGAAAAAAAACACATCGTGAATAAAATCGCTTTAGATTTTACTTTAATACCCTTGAAGCTTTATTAGTAAAGTAATATCAAATATATTACATAACGAGACAAAAGTTTCAATATATATTTGGTCGGTTCTTTAATTTTTAGATCGTTTACCTCACTTTTCCTTACATATTTATTTAGGTACTATTTTTCATAATATACTTCGGTTATCGTGCCCAAGGGAAATGAATTCGGAATAATAGCACGGAAGGTGAAATTCGAGTTGTTACAAACCCTCCAAACAAATATTCGATAACGTAATCAACCACGCCACGTTACGATTATATAACACTAGCCGTGTGCCCGCAGCTCCGCTCGCGTTTCATATGGTCTTTAGATGTGAGTAACCTAAAAACAAATGAATGAAGAAAAATGAGAGTATTTTGTTTTTATTGGCGAAAAGAAAATATAATAAGAGTAAATCGAAAAAAAAAAAAAAACTGAGGAAGGGTAAATGAAATAAATAGCCTTTTACAGTAAATTTCAGGTGACATTTCATCTATTTTTATTACACTTATTAAATAAAACATTTACACTGGAAAATATATCTGCAGTTTTTTTTTGCAGATGAAAAAAAAAATAGAACCTCCACAAATGAGTTTATTTATACCTAGTAAAACAGTATACAACAGACCAAGCCGTCGACGTTGATCAAACAAACGGTTAACCGAAATAGAAAACCGATAATGCTCGACGCTGAAATAACATTCACACAAACACATGAAGCCAAATGAAACAATACTGATACATGACAATACGTTATTGTAATGTTTCATATTTCAATTAACCATATACAATTTATACCTTATTAATCCGGCTTAGAGAAAATTAAAATCATAATTAAATAAATTTAAAACACAACGAAATAAATACCGCCAAGTCACGAGAGGATGCATAGAAATAATTGATTTCTCGTATGATTATATTATAATAATGTTCAATTACGGCAAGAGCCTAGAAAATTAAAAGCTCTTTATTTGAAACAAAAACAGATAATTTATTCGTGTAATTATTGTCCATAAACAAAATTATATACAGAACAATAAAACGGCTATCGTTCAACTTGATCCGTGTCATTACTCGGATCCGTGGGGAGAGGCTCGCGTAACCGGTTTGATCCAGTTTAATCCGGACCTAACAGGGCCGTGATGTATCACTTTGTACGCGAGAATAAAACGCACATAAAATAAATCGTAACAATGGCTCAGCCTACGTTTATATAACCTTCTTCGGTGTGATTTTACACATACACTGCAGACAATTGATTGAATTACGCTACTAACTACATGTCATATTTAATAATAGTAACATTTATCTACTTATGATAACTGTCTGTTAAAAATGTTTAAAAATTTTGAACTAAATAGATACGAATGATACCTAAATAAAACTACAATTTTTAAATTTTTGTCTGTCTGTTTGTTCCATGTTAACTTCAGAACAGCTGGACCGATTTTGACGGGACTTTTTTAGTATATATGTAGGTACTTTTAAATGGAAAGCGTGGTTAGTTCGGTGGACTAATCCGCGTGTGTCATAGACGGTACGACTGAAAGGTCGGAGGTTCGTACCCAGGGTGGGTAACACATTTTTTTTTTGAGAGCTTGGTTATCCCATCGGAGTAATCCGTCTCATAGACGGTACGACTGAAAGGTTGGAGGTTCGAACCCAGGGTGGGTAACACATTTTTTGTCCCTCCGTGCCCCCTTACTTATTGCATGGTGGGACTCCGGTCTCACTAATGCAATAGGTAAGGGTAGTGCGTAAATGCATTTCCCCCCGTCAAAAAAAAGGTACTTTTAAATGTCCAAAACAATTAGGGTTCAGCGGGAAAAAATTAAAACTCATTAAAAAAATCCGACTCAGTGCATAGTTTTACGGAATACTGTTTGAATTTATAAAAAAATATTTACACTTTATCTTAGTACTAAAAATATTTTGAACAATAATTAGGGTACTATATAGAGAAATTAAAACGAGTGCAGAATATATGAAACGCGGCCACATAGTTAGATAATAAAGAAAACTATCTGGTACTTCCAATTTCCTTCGCATAAAATATCTGTATCACCGCCGATTAATAATATCTATGAAACCCTTATTAATGATTGATTGTGCGGTTTAACAGAGTCTACTTATGAGATGGTATAAAAGATTGCTATGTGGTCATGGATGGTGTGTTTACTATTATTAATTATTTTAATTTTAGCGTCCGTTTAATAATGCACTTTTCAAACGAACAGAGTCCATCCCTTCTATTTGGTTATATTAACATTTTACGAGTACATGATGTAAAAAAAAATCTCACGTTATACCAATTGGTATATTCTGTGTAATTTATATATAACGATTACAAAAGGTAAACATCATACTAAGGTAAATATTGAAGGATCAAACAACGTACGCATTTATTCTCTTTGTGTATTCGCTGTACAAAGGCTCGCCGTTGATATAACGCTCTGAAAACAAAATCCATAAAAAGAATATTTTATGTTAACGACACGACAACAATTTCATTCAAATCGCCTTTATATATATATATCAATTTTAATATATATTACAAGCGATAGATATGTCACCATTTAAATATTTTAATTTTAAAATTATAGAAGGCAAGCTCTTTTTTTTATAATTATATGAGCCTCATAAAGTTGTAGTAGACATTATATTTGCTAGTGAGAACAGCTATGGATCCATCAATATTCGGTCAGAGAATTGGCCGAAAGATCCAAAAGAACCAATAAAATTATTCTCATAAGCATGTATAGAAATAAAACAAACAATAAGAACCTTAAGCTGTGATCAGTAGATTTAAGAATGGAATAACTTATCTAGATTTTTACGATCTAGGCCATTAAAATGTACTATGTTCCGGGATTCAATTCCGCGCTTTGACCACAATCTCACCTTAAATGCATTAAACTATGTGGTTCAGGGTGTTAAACGCATTAACCTTAAATCTACTGGCTTTCAATTAATGCCACCAGAACATATTTATTGGTACCTGGCGACAGGTTTGGTAGCTGCCCGGGCGGGCATTAATAGAAAATGCTCTACCACCAAGTTATGGTTTCCATATGACGTTTTCCATCACAGAAAGCTCAATTTAATTATAGAATTGGATATATGTATTCGAACCTACTACATCCATCAACAAGGAGCCCAAATGAGCCAAACTAAATGACCCATCATCGCTTCAATTAAAACATTATTATTGGCATCAAAATTCTTGAGAATGGTAGATGAAGGAAGAAATAGTGTGACAGGTTGTGGTGTGGTAGAAGATGTAGTGACAAAATTATAGAAAGGAATGCTTAATTGGTTTGGATACGTGGAGAGGATGGGTGAAAAAAGATTGACGTGACGAGGGTGACTGGGCAAGATGGTAAGGGTAGTCCTAGGCCTATGAAATCGCTTATGAAAGTAGAAAGAATTGAAAGACGTGTGTCATAATCGTAGCAGGTGGAAGGATGTAGTCTCTACCTATCGTTATGGGAGAGAGGCGTGACGTTATGTATGTCTGTAAATTTTTTTCTTACGTAAGTGAATAGAACCTATATTTTTATATAGACGAAGTAACACATTCGTAACATCCGCGCCCCATTTCGAGTAGGTACTTAAATAATGAATATTTAACTGGAAAACCGAACCATACTGTATTTACTGGGAGCTGAGAGACGCCGTGGGTGCTTTTTATATACCGCGTGCGCTTAGGTACCACTTAACTTGGGAGCGTGAAATTTTCATTTATTCAATAAGTATAATCCCTGTGAATGTTTCTAGATTTTATTAAATGGAAAAATCACTTAAATCTAAAATAAAACTATCTTTTAGACTAGATTGCGATAAAATTGCGGTTATTATAAAAAGTCCAAGTAACTAAATCAATGACAAGAGTTATTAACGGTTACATTAACAAAACTGCAACAGCAGTTTTATGGTTGTTAATGTTAAGATATGATTTCAGGGGGAAAATAATGCACGTGATAATTATTTTGGGATCCGCACAATACATTTTCTTTTTCCTATCTCTATCAGGTCTTCATTCACCGCTTGCATACACAGTTCACACATCTTTTCTTTGGCCGTCCTTTCCCATTCCATTCCTTATAATAACTATCGAAATAATCGGAAATGGGTGCATTTATTGAATTGGAATTTCACTTTAGCAGCTCTTTATACGTAGATTACTTTTAAAACAAATTCTATACATTTATAATTAACAGAAAAATAGTAAAAATCTTATTACAGTCTTCCTGAGTTAAGCTTTGACTTGAAAGCCAGCATTTAATATTCTCGAAACAATGAATAATTCCAGCGCTGCAACATAATACAATTTGGGGCACGTTGCACGTTGTAATGGAATTAACGCATTTGCATTAACGCTAACAAAACTAATGGTACGAGAGGAGCCTTTGTCAAGGAACGAACGGCGACGAAACAATGCGATAGAGACGGCATTAGTCTACGGACCAAGTCAAAAAATTGAAGCGATTATTTCGTAATTATATTACGAACTAACTAGTAACTCTACTCGTTTATATAATAATCAATGGAGTAGTGAAAATATTGAATGCAATAATGATAATTTTTTATATGGACTTGATTCACTAATATCTCCATATTTGTTCAAAACAACATAATATAAAAAATGTATGCTGAAACTTAGCCATATAAAACACTTACTTAGACTTTAAAATAGAATTAGATTTTTTAGTTCTAGGCTGGCAGATAGATAAACGTTGCTTTTGATAATATGAACAAGTTTTATAAAATGTTTAATAATATGTACGGTTGTCGTGGAAAAAACAATAATAAGTGCTGTGATTAAGTTAATTTTATAATGGGTATAACGAGGTAACTTCAAGTCAGCAAAAGCCATAAAATAGTTAGGTTGTGATAACTTAGTCTGATATCACATTTCAACAACATATAACTAATAAAATTATAAGGGTGGACGGATATAGAGAAACAGAAAGGCCGAAGAAGATGTGGATGGATTGTGTAAAAATAAAATTTGTACAAAAAATCTAAATTCAAAAATACATTATTCAAATTAGGCCCTGATAAGGCACTTATGAAGCTCAAAATACCACTGCACCGGTTCGAAAAACCACCCAGTCACCGAGAAGAACCGGCAAGAAAATTGATCGAAGTGATTGTGAAGATAACAACTGAATTAGGAAAATGGGAGAAGAAAATATGTTGTGTAGACTCAATTTAGTATATAATGAGTCGACCGGTGCAGATACTAACCGGCCACAGTTCTTTCAGCAAGTTTCTGCACCAAAAGGCATGGACACCAGAATGCCACCATTGTAGTAACTGCGGAGTGGGAAAAGCGCACAACGCTTGTAGAGTGCCCGGCATGGGCCGAGGAACATGATGAAGAGTTCGCTGTAGTGGGCAGTGACCTTTCTCTACCGGCTGTGGTTCGCGCTATTGTCAGTGAAGACAGGCCATGGAGCGTAGTGACCTCGTTCTGCGAGAGCTTCTGTATTAACAAAGAGGTAGCAGAACGTGTAAGAGTGAGAGCGACCGGGGCACCCATTTTTCACCGTAGGAAAACCGGTCGCGGAAGTTGTAGAAGAGGTCGAGGCATTTTCCAACTCCAACAGAGGCCTCACTGATAAAGCTTCAGGTACCAGATGCGGGGTTGTCTGTCGCTGCGTAAAAAGATCTCGTGACTGAGAATCACGTTGTAGCGCTGCCTTCAAGTAAGAGGCATGGGGTAGAACCTGTCTTCCCCGAGACGAGGGTACTTGGACACGAATGCGTGAACAAGGTAGCGGAGAATGTTACCGCGATCCCGAGACCCTTTCTCAAATTTGCGCTGTACGTTCGTGAGGTTTTAGTGAGTATTCCCAGTGTTCCTAGGTCGGGCGAGTCCCACATATCCTCCCACTTACTGCGAGGGGATCCCTAAATGGATTTTCCCAGGGAAAAATAAGGATATAATAAGTGCAAGGTGATGAAAATTTGGCATAGCTATTTTTTTTGTTTCAAATATTGCCAATATGATGTTATTAAATACGTAGCAAAATTAATTTAAAACCACAAGTCCGTACTTCAAAAGTCAAACTGTAATATGTATAAAATTATAATTTTTAATACAATCCAAAAGATCTTCAATATTAGCTGCTATTTGTTATTCTTAGGTAAGAATAATCACAGAATATCATGGGGAAAAAGTAACTACTCTATTCAATCTACGTTAGTTTTTATTCATTTAAAGAATTAATATGTCTATAATTAAACTGTTAACTAGGTTTAATTAATGATTAAAGTAGTCAGTACATTACGTAACTAATTGACGTACAGGAAAAAAAAACATGACGTAATACTCCAAAGACTGTTTCATTTTATGTGCTTCTAATTAAGAACTTTGATGTTTGCCAGCAAAACTCGTGTAAAAGAAATATCTACTCAAATGAAATTAGGTTATGTTGGTATATGCAATTACAACATTTGAAAAGGGGAAATAGAAGACCAAAGAAAAATGGATGAATTATGTTAAACATGATGTGTAGAAAGAGACTGAAAGCGGAGATGTCTTCAATTACAGTGAGAGGAACGGAAAAAGAAGAAATGTAGTATCGACCTTAAATGAAAATGGGATAAGAGCCTACCCTTCATAATTATTTAAACTTAATTGGTAAATATTTTATGCCAAACAACACTTGAAAATTCGTTGTAAAGTCCAACAAAGATTCCATAGAAACCTGATCAATTATAAATCGCTTTATTCAAATTTATAGAATTATTTAATGACAATAATTACCGATTGAAAATACTTGCAAATTTATAATAAATATTATTAAAAATATATTATTGATCTGTGTATTTAAAATGTGTAAATACACATTTTAAATCTTTATACAGATCTCACAATTTCTGTATTTTAAATGTGCATATAATTAAAACAACATTCATGCACCACTATTTATAAACAACTTCAAATATTATACCGGTAATGATATAAGAAAAAATTAATAATCCCTAACTATATAAAGACACATGTTCCATAAACAGTATAAAAATTTTGCGAAACAATCAACACATGTTACGATCAACGCAATTTAATTACTGGAAGTTATGTTTACTCGCTAAACACATGATGTGTTTTGTCACATGACGCATTGCATGTCAGTCTCATGGATTTTGTTTGCGGAGATATTTTAAAAATATCACGTTTCATTATTGTTTTATTTGTCCAGCTGATAGATACGACTAGGTACATAACACATAGAGTAATATTATGTAAACGCCTCTATCATATATTATTTAATTATACTCACTTATTCTGGTATATTCTCCTATTCATTCTGAACAAACAAACAATTCATTTCGAACGGATGTCACAACGATGACTATTAGAAATCCGATTAAATTCACAGTATTAACATGAAATAAATCCAACTGATAAAGGAAATATTATCTATAACACGGTACAATATTTTTACTTTCTTTCAGTGGCAATAGAGATTATTGACCACAATCTTTGTATATTATTAATAAAGAAACTTTAAAAAAATTATAGAGGTAAAATATTTAACGAGTGAAAAAAAATATAAATCGCACGTCTCTCATAAATTGTATCGCACGCATACAGCGAGTGCAGCAGACACTCGGAATGAAGGCAAGGAAACGAGCGTACCTCAGTCAAGTTTAACTTACTATTTTTGCGTGACATAAACACAATAAGATCGCGATAAAACAGAAACTATTATTAACACTTAGTCCGGTTCAACGTACAACATTCATTACATACCAAAGATAAATGTAATTACAATGTTAATAATCAAAATAGAGTAACTTCCATTATGAATAGTGTCCCAAAGAAATTTGGAAAATATCGTATGTAGTATTTATGATTTTATTACTTTTACAATTAACGTAACGTTTAAAATACAAATTTTCTGGCTAATAATAAATTTGTGTTAACTAAATGTCATACTTTACGTATCAACTAATTTTAAACATACAAATTTAAAACAAACATCAACAACACAAAAAAGCACTAACATCCAACGAACACAAGAAACTATTTTTGAATCCGTAGAGAATAATCATAAATTAATCTAAATTTATGACCCGTACTGACTGACTCTTTTGCAGTACATAAGACAATGACCGAGAAACCATTAAATTTCATGTAAAATCTCAAAACATCACAAGTTCACAGACTAGCGACGTTGTATATCTTTTTCGGGAATTCACGGAAGCATTCCATACTGTATACATGTTTTTAGGTTAATATATGTTGAAGCGATTAATTAAATCGCTTTCATCTTACCACTTGAACCACGCTCGCCGTACGTACTGTATCTGCGGAGTGAATACGACGAACAAACGGGCGCATCTCGAGCGAGTTTATCGACACGTCTGTCTCTCTCTTATAGTGACATAAATGTAACAACATTGTTGATACTATGGAAAACGAACAATCAGCATCACGGCGCATATCTCTATAACTAATACTGTAGTAACGAACATCCGATTGAATATTCTTATTATATATTAGACCACAAATGGTAGTGATAGGGCTAGTGATGTGAAAAATATATTTAATAACTTGCGTCTACGTGTTTGAATATGGAATGTCTTGATTATGTTTTGTTTTTCATAGTCTCTATCTATTAGCGAACGACACATGCTTCCCTTACGCTAAATTGAAATATATATTTTAAATTAATATGATATTCTTTGTGGGTTAAAATCCAACAGTTTTTGTCTTATTTCTTTTTACGAATTATAAAAATAATTCCGAAAATCTATAGAGCCTATCAACAGCTCCTTGACACATACTATTCGTTTACAAGTTTCATCTAAATCAGTTTTCAGTTAAATTCGAACATACACACAGCAGAGAAATTTTTCAATACCAGTTTCGAGTATCGGCTAAAATATGTCATAAAACTTCTAAAAAAATAAATTAGACGTACAAAAAACATAAGTTTTATTATTAGTATAGATAAATATATAACCGATTTACTGTAGGAAGAAAGGTACGAATTTACTACATCAACCCACAAGATACTTGGTGGATTGAAAACTCTTGGAAATTTATAGTTTTATATTTGCTAAAATATAATTTAAAGTGTGTTTTCCCCAAGATATATTTTCCTTTTTCCGTTGTACGGAGTCAACTTTTCTAATCATGAGGTTATTTCGCTGTGGTACTTTAAAAAAGTTGACTAGTTTAAATCAAGTGGACCGCATGACTATCTCGTACTTTTTATAATTTCGAGTTTTTATTGGTCAACGTTTAATCACTTTTTAAAATATTTGATTGATTTAATCAATTTTTTATTAGCTTCTTGAATTATTTGCGATTCCTTTTTCTTCATAACGTAAATATATAGGTTATTTACGTTACCTGTACCTTATTCATAGCATTTCTTATTTTCGTAACAAAAACACTTAATCAACATTGTTTCTGAATGCTTCGCTATAACATTGTAAAACTGGAACATGTCAATCTATTTCCATGGTGCGGGTTGTAAATCAAATTTGATTTCGAGCAAACGTTACCCTTCAAGCACGTACACGACGTGGCAACAATGCAACCATCAGCGTATCCAATTCCGAATCCACGGTACAGAAGCTTACAGAGTTTCGTCACTGGAACAAGTTGCAAGTGGTACAAAATTAACTTGTGACCTCAGTTTAATCCTGATATATTCTCATGGGATATTTATTGCACTTTCTTAGCCCCACTGTTTTCGTAGAGGACGTATAAGAGGAGTTATAAAATAAACAGTACCTGTTTATTACTGAATATAATAAAATCGACCTCTATATGGAGGACTAAAGTCAGAAGTGCGATCAGTTACTCAAATTCAAATTCAAAAATTATTTATAAAATCTAGGCCCTGATAAGACGCTTATGAACATCAAAACAATTCCACCGGTTCGGAAAAGCAGTCATCGAGACGAACCGGCAAGAAACTCTATCATGTTTATTTTTCTGCTTGCTGTTATTGGATTTTTTTTTTTTTTATGGACAGCACAGTGACTGCACTGGACCTGATGGTAAGCACAGCACAATCCAAAACAGCGATGACTGACACCGAACAGAGTTCACTGCCAGTCACCGCTGTCATGCTGGCCTGCTTAAATACCTCTTCACGCCTCTTTTGAAGGACCCAATATCATATGAAGGAGGGAACACGCTGACAGGAAGACGGTTCCATAACCTCACTACTAACTTTACAACTAATAGTTACAAAGTTATTAGAAGATGCACAGAGAAAGCTGTCACTTCCAGACATCACCATCGTAAACATAATGATCCCTCCTATGAACCTATAATCTTTGCAAATTAAAACTTGCATGACAATGATGCCTTAACTTATTGTCCGGTAGATTGGTAATGTGCTTTGGGACTTTATTCTAAAATCTAAGAGTTTTCTAGGTAATAGTACCTGTATAACTCTTATTAGTTTTACTAAGTCTGAAACATGAAACTGTTAATTTATGTTTATTTCTCGTTTCTAGCCTTTGAGTACTAACCTGGCGTTTACGCCAGTTTTCCATTGTTTTCCTATTGTCTCATTTTTCTGGGTAATCGACATATTAATATTATGCTGGTCATTTACAAGGTCGAGCTTGTCTAAATGATTGAGGGACGGCAAAGTTAGGATACGATATTCAGGAAAATTGTTTTTAAGTGATTCTCAAGGTCCCATACTATAAATTGCTCGAACTGCTCGTTTTTGTAAAGTAAATAAAGTATCTATTTCGGCCGCTTTCCCTCACAATAAAATACCATACGACATGAAGCTATGAAAGTAGGCGAAGTAGACTAATCTAGCCGTGGCAATATCAGTCAACTGACGAATCTTACGTATTGTAAATACACCAGAACTTAAACTAGCCGCCAAAGTTATGTATTGACTCCATTTTAGTTTATCATCGAGTTTGATACCCAAGAACATTTTACTATTAACCAAGCCAAGTTACAGTCTACTTTAATATTACTATTGATATATTGCACGTTTGGCAAGGCAAATTTCACACATTTTATTACTTTATTATTATGCTCATAAAATCAAAATCAAAATCAAAATTTTATTTATTCAATTTAGGCCCTAAGAAGGCGCTTATGAACGTCTAAAACACTACCACCGGTTCGGAAAACAACCCAGTCGAGAAGAGCGCAGGCGAGAAACTCGATCTGGTTCTTTTTTTTTTCATAAATATAATATATATCATTTTATTTGTCATATAAAAAACTATACAAATCGTAGTTTTAATAATGTTAGTGGAAGCACAGAGATGTGGGTTAATTCCAGACATCACTATCGTTCACGTAATGATCCACCCTGTAATAATCTTTTGAGATTAAGACTTGCTCGACATAATACTTAAACTTATTGTCAGGTAAATCGGTAATGTTACTTGGGATCTTATTGTAAAACCGAATACTATACTATTACCTATAAAGCTTTTATTACACTTACTGAACCTAAAGCGTGGGACGGCCAACTTGTCTTTACTTCTAGTATTAAAATTATGACGATCATTCACTAGATCTAGCTTGTCTAAATTTTTACGAATATGCATTAAGTTATCGAAGATGTATTGGGGGGGGGGGAAAGTTAAGATATCATATTCTTGAAACTTGTTCTTTAGAGATTCGCGAGGTCCCATATTATATATTGCTCGAACAGCTCTCTTTTATATGATAGGTTAATGCTATTTCTAAAAACGGCTTTAGACGAAAACACAGCATTACTACCAGCAATGTTGATAAACAAAAATACACAGATAACTGTATATCTGTCTAATAGCAAAATTGACACGTCATCACTACCGGTCAAGACACCGCTACCGCTTATTAGACAATAGGGTTTATGTTAGTGTTTTAGTTTTAATTTTCTTCACTAATTATAATATAAAAAATTTAAATCAATATGCTAATATTCAATTTTATTATTCTTTACAATGTAATAAAATAATGTAGAAAGTTACCGTTAAGGACAGACGAACAAACATACCGAGAAATACGTCTTTACGTAACGAATATAAAAATTAGAAAAAAAAGAAGATATTAAATGAAATTTATACAAAACTTCTTACTGATTAATTTAATTGCTTTTTTTAACCCAAAATTAACTTGAATAATGACAAAATCTCAAGCGTATTTTGATAAAAGGCTTTTGTTTTTTATTGATAAGTCGACATGCACGTTTACCGGTTCGGCGGACATCCTTTGTCGGCTTTCCCAAATACTCGTCTATGAAAAGGTTTCTGTTAATGACAGTAATTAATTTCTAAAGAAAACTTTTTCATCCACATCGTGACGAAGAAAATAAACGATATTTCAACTTAATTCGGAATAAAGTTTACGAGAAACTTCTATCTATTGTTCGAATCTGGAAAAAACCTCACTCGAAAGTTTTCGAAATCCGTCTGGAACTAGGACGAGAGATTAATTAATCGAGATTTTAAAACTTTTCACTTGTTCCGAGCGGGATAAATGATCTTCGGAACGGACACGGTTCGAGATGATAAGCATACAATTTTAATTAAAAATGAAATTGTTTAAGAGTATTTAGTAGGTATACGCTGTGTCGATGATCCGGAAACGTAGAACTCTTTTTAATATTAGTGATTTAATAAATAAATATTTGGCTCTTTTAAGCTTATTAGGGCTCCTGCCCTTCAAGAAATCCTTTTCTTGAAGCCACTTCCTCTAGACTGCATGACAGTTTATCTCTAAAAGTAGGATACACATTTCTTCTATATTCTATTACGATGTTACTTATGATGTTATTTCACATCCTATATTATAGGCAGACGAAAAACATATAAATTACACAATTTATTCATTAATTCAAATTATGAATACAGTAAGACATTTAAATAAACTTCATATATTTGGATTTGAATCTTGTTGGCAGAGAACGTCAGTACCTACTCGGAGAGTAACACGTGCTTAACCAGAATTCGGTTGCTTATGAGTATTAATGGATGGTGTGCTTTGGAATTGTGTCTGCAATTTCACATAACCTACAGTATCTTGTGCTCTGGACACCAATATTGTGCACCTGTTTGCTTAATCCACAGTGCCCAATTAGTAGTCTCACTAATACTCGTAGCTGATTCCTACTGAGCATTAGTGCTTCTTTGCTTTGTGCCGAGTGTATACCGTGATTAACTTTTTAGATCGAGTCTGTCCTGGTAATTTATCTATAGGTGGTTAACGTTTTAGTTGCTTCTTGCTAGTTGAAGGATGACTGGAGGGAAAGTCGTGGTACACGTTTGAAAGTTATTTATTAACTGATTCTTATTCTGATTATTTGATGCTTTCTGATTATTCTGATGCTTGTTCTGAGGACATATAATGAAACTTAAATTCTAAAAGATCCCTCGGTAGTCGTAGGGCTTACAGTAACTACGGTGGTCAATCAGAAACATGCAGAGTGCGAGCGAGACGGGACACACGGACTTCTCTCATACGAGGTATTAAATATATGTAACCCGTGCGCCCGCGGCTCGCGCTAGTGTGCCGTTATATGTTGATGAGGTCTCTACAACGTTATACTGGGCTATTTAGTCCCACATAATCCGTCTCTTACCAATAGCGGACGAGTATCCATAATAAGTTTCCCTAAGAGGTCGTTTTAATGTTACGTAATTGGAATTTTAAATATTTAAGATCCTCCTCCATCTTGTCTGCAATCAAACTTGGCTTTACCTATTGTGCATACACGGGCTTTGAGTTTCAGGGGGCGCCGAGTGACGCTCGCGACACTTATAAAGATGCGTCGCTCGGCGCGTTAACGCTCTCAAAGGGCACCAGGATATCAATGGCACACGGGCGTTATACGGGCTAGACCCGCTGCTGTCTGCAATAGTAAGCTAAGCTCTAAATCCCCTCTCCCTCCCCTAACCTTAGCCTAAAGTAAATAAGTAATAATAATTCAGACTCCAATGTCATCAAAAATCAGCCAAACATTGACCTGCCGCCCTCATTTGTGCTTATGTAATACTTAACCGGCCCCTAATTTTAAATAAGTGATTAAAGTACTAGTATACGTTGGATTTACGAGCAATAATGATTTGATCATATCATGTGGTTGAAGTCATAATATACAAAATCATCATATTTACCGCTATATAGGAAACAGTGACGTAAGATACACGCTCAGACGAACCGACGCGGATTATTTATTCACAACACAATTATTGTATACGTAACGTGTTATGTAAACAAATATTAAAATAATAATTGATTTAATAACAAACGGAGAATGAAAACTTTGATAAACAAAACCCGACAATGGTTAGTGAACAATGGCTTTCGAGAATTCAATTAACGATATCACTATAGATCATAAAACATTTCATGAAATAACAGTAATAACTCGATATCATCGGTTCATATCGTAATTAAAAACACGGACGTATTTATAAAACAGAACAAAGTGAAATAACAGATTTATACGATATAATTAGAAATACAAACTAATACTGAAGTTATACTCGCGGCTCTACTCGTGGTTTAAAAAAAATGTATTGTAGTTCCGAATGGATTAGGTAACGGAATAAATGGACGTCATTTTGGTTGGTTGATCAACTTTGGTTGGGTTATTTTTAAACTGTATTCGCGCTTTGACCACAATTCCTCCGAATGTTTAGTGACGATGTGGCTCCAAATTATTTATTTATTGTCCGCCAACAATTATTTCCACTAACAATATGCAAGAGAAATAAATATATCCTTAGACTTTATTAAAGCTAAGTGCAACAACTTTTTATAGACGGACACCGCATGCATGTCGTGTTTTACAATAATCGATTATATGAAAGACTAGAAAATTTACATGATAGAATTTAGTTAAAGAGCGTAACCAAGAGCGAGAAAAAAAACAATCAAAGCTTCTATTATTTGACCTTCTATAAACAGCCCTTTCCCACTTTACATATTTTATACAATTTATAATAACACTGTAATAACCCTATAAAAACAGAGATTATCGTTAAATACACGCACAGTAAAACAGTACCACCAGCAGACTCAATCAAATTTATGTATCGTAGATAAGAGTAATATTAATTTAGTCCTGTTGTTCAGTTTTTATAGTTTTCTTAAATGGTAAAACTGTTTTTTAAAATACTTTTTTAACCACGTTCTGATTTAAAACTCAATGAAACAAAGAAGATGCATTAAAAAGAGACAAACGCGTACATCTATAGGTTATAGGTACCTACTTGAGAAAGTGGCAGAATATATAGGGCATCTTATACTCGCGGCGCTTTAATCAAAATCAAAATCAAAATTAAAATTTATTTATTCAATTTAGGCCCTAAGAAGGCGCTTATGAACGTCTAAAACACTACCACCGGTTCGGAAAACAACCCAGTCGAGAAGAGCCGGCAAGAAACTCGATCTGGTTCTTTTATTTTTCATAAATATAATATATATAATTTTTTTTGTCATATAAAAACTATACAAATCGTAGTTTTTAGTGGAAGCACAGAGATGTGGGTTAATTCCAGACATCACTATCGTTCACGTAATGATCCACCCTGTAATAATCTTTTGAGATTAAAACTTGCTTGACATAATACTTGAACTTATTGTCAGGTAAATCGGTAATGTTTAATAATCGGTAATAACTAATATTGTTATCTTAATTGTTATAATATGCCCTTTATATACGCCCCTTTATATACACATAAGGCCCTTATATGTTCCTAAACTGTTCATCCGATTATGATGAAACTGGCTAATAACGTAATAAAATATAAGGTTTATATAGAGACAAGAGACTCATTTGAAATTTAGGAACAAAGGAAGAAACTATGAATATAAAAACTCGACCGAAAACTTGTTCAAAATAATTTGTATTTATTATCACACAATATCAGTTATTCAGTAAACAATTTATATTTCGTAGGAAAGAAATAAACACAAAAAATTTATATAAAATCACATATTTTTTTAAGGATAAAAACAGAAAAGAAATTCTTTAAAATAAAAGCGATTTGTGAACTGTCTGTTTTCACTAAACTCTATCAACGGTTTACGACCAATTTTTATTAAAGTTTCCGTGATTGTATAACATAATAATATAAGTTTAGTTCAAATCAAACAATATTTCATGTTTTATCTCGACCTTTTTTTAATTCGCTCGTGCGTTAATCGAGACCTTGGTTATTAGTCACGAAAATTCGTATCGTATGAATTATTATCAGAGTTGTGAAATATCGAATTGTACCCGATTAGACCCCAATAGCAAATTAGTCGAACAAGTTTTTGAGATACACGCAAACGAATCCAACAACAAAAGTCTTTAAATGAATTTAGTTGCTGCTAGCCAGTTGAAGGATGACTGGAGGGAAAGTCGTGGTACACGTTGAAAGTTATTTATTAACTGATTCTTATATGATTAATTAATTGATTATGATTCTGATTAATTCTGAGGACATATAGTGAAACTTAAATTCTAAAAGATCCCTCGTTAGTCGTAGGGCTTACAAAGATTACGGTGGTCAATCAGAAACATGCAGAGTGCGAGCGAGACGGGACACACGGACTTCTCTCATACGAGGTATTAAATATATGTAACCCGTGCGCCCGCGGCTCGCGCTAGTGTGCCGTTAGATGTTGATGAGGTCTCTACATAACTATTGTTGAAGGGAAGCTAATATGCGCGCGACGAGATTAAAATTTCAAGGTCGAGTGACGTGTTGAGCGATACAATTTTAGCGTCATGATTTTGAATATTAAATGTAAGTTCGAAACACGTAGTAAAAGAGAAGGAGACAAAAATAATAAGCAAGCTACAATTTGGACTGTAGAATCATTATTTCCTCTGTATTTTAGAAAGTGGGCATACCATATTGTTTATCTCTTTCTCATTCTCCGATATTTGTATCTAATTCCAGTCCACCACCATATCTAATAACACCACCAGTCAAAAACGAATAGATCGATTACCTGTTCCCATGATTAAAACTACACGCGCTCGTATGACTTTTCGATATCTAGGACCACATCTATACAATTTATTAAATTATAAAAATACGTTTAGAAATTTGAATAACTATAGATTAAAAAAATGAATTACAAAAAATTTTGTTTGAATATGATTATAATAGGATAGAGAATCTACTAAAAGCAATCAAGTAGATACAAGTTTTATTGCCCATATCTCATCTATCATTCTTATTTGAGCCAATAAATACATAGACACATACTCATTCATACACACACACACAAATTCAAAACATATACTCAACACATGCACATTCAACATCACATACAGAAAAAAAGTGCGCTAAATTAAATTAAATTAAGCATTTTTGTATTAATAAGAATAATATTTTAGAGTAAGGAACTCTGTATATTGGGAAGACACTGACACCTGAGACTCTGGCTAAAAAGCCTAGTTCAGGTGACAGGGCCTAACTTTATATTTTTTTATAAACATTTTTTTTGGGAAATAAATTATTTTTATTATTATTAATTAATCAACGTCCCTTTGTGGGCGTTTAAAAACTTTCAGAGGAGCAGTAGAAGATTTAGAGAAAATTGAGATAGCACAGAATGCGTGATCAGATTAAAAATATAATCTAAAAAAGCAAAAGAAATAAAATAAGATGGCGACTCTAGAAAAAAACATATTCTCAGAGTGGGAGTGAACAAAATAAGGTTGAGAAACTGTGATTTAATTTGTCTGACATATTCAAATTCACTTCTGACACGTGTACAATGTAAACACGCTCTTTTTTACTTAAACAATTGTGTTCAATGAACCGAGTATTGAAGAAGCGAAGGTTAAAATGGGATAGTTCAATTGGGCGCGTAAATTAATAAACGATATGCAACTACGTCTGACAGCCACTTTTTTACAAGTCACTGGTAGTCAATTGCTTTAGCAAAATACTCGGGTGTTGGCTTTTTACATCTGATTTATTATTCATATCATTTAACATTTTCTATTAAAATAAATACTATCGATGTGCTCGCGGATCCGCCCACGTTTCTTATATTATTCACTGCGTAATATTGTTTTTACATAATCCTTCAAATATTGCATTCACAATTACACGAGTTTTAATATTTTCTACTCGGAAACCTAATTATCTTCGTTAAATCTATCAAAAAAAGTCCCGCAAAATCAATCCAGCCGGAGAAAACAAACAGACAGACAAAAAAATGTTGAATGATGTTATTGGTTACTATGACATTTATACGAAAAGTCAAGAAATTATTGTGGCGCGTGTTTGTATTTTTTTAAGTAATTTTATACTGGCCATTTTAGTTCAGTAAAACCTACATCGTGTCCTGATGAGTTTAAATAATATTTAGCTGATGTATCAATAAACATTGATAACCCTTTACTATCAAGTTAACACGGACGATACTCGGGGGAATAATAAAACAGTCTAAAAGTTCGTCGTCTGAAATTTTATCACTCTCAAAGAGTTCACGTCATTTCAAATATCGATGCGACTAAAGTATCGAAGAATACTTAAGGGATTTAGGAGATATTTTACCTTCATTTGCGTTTGAAACAGAATTCGTAAAGAGAAAAAATTATAAAGTAACAGTGCTTTTTTTATAAATAAATAAGATGGCCAGTAAAGAAGAACTTCTGTTCCTTGTCAGCTCCACTCGATGACTGGGTTGTTTTCTGAACCGGTGGTAGTAATTAGACGTTCTCAATCGCCTTATCACACCTTAAATTGAATAAAGGATTGATAAGATTAAATATTGAAAATGATTTAGATGGACGAGAGGTGTGACTAAGCTTGGCAAAATACTGAAGCGATGATGGCGCAGCGGGCAGTGCGGCCGGATTCAGCGTCAATGGACGCGGGTTCGATCTCCACCTATCTGACTCTAAAATTGGCCTAAGCTTTCGATGAAGGAAAACATCGTGAGGAAATCATGGTGGTGCTTCATCATTTTCTTATGATGCTAGCCTGGGTAGTTACCATCCTCAAATTTGAAAACCTGTCGCCAAATACCAATAGGTGTGTTCCGGCATCATCACTTGAGAACCAGCACCCTCTAGACTTAGTGTGTTTACAATCCTGAACCACATCGTCACTTAACATCAGGTGAGATTGTGGTCAAAGCACTGAGCAAATTCCGTGTAAAAAAAATACAAAATAAATACGAGGCCACTTTAAAGTCAAGCCAATTATAGATAACATTACTGAAAACCGTCTTCGGTGGTATGGACATATAAAAAGGCGCGGTAACGATCACATGGTGCAAATCACGCTGAGCCCACAGGACCAGAAGAGAGGTAAAGGCCTCCCGCAACTGACCTGCTGGTCAAATGAATAAGGAAACCTCAAGAAACCCCAATTGTGTACTGACATGCCAAGAAAGATTACTTGGTGCAAAATTTTGAGGAGACCCATACCCAATATAACAGGATCAGGGACTGAAGAGATTACATTAGATATTAATTGTATAAATTTATAATAAATCAACGGATTAATAACATTACGATTCAAATGTGCCACCGCTAGGAAAAATACATCCTCCTAAAATAATATAATGGCAAGGATATGTAGAGACCTCATCAACATCTAACGGCACACTAGCGCGAGCCGCGGGCGCACGGGTTACATATATTTAATACCTCGTATGAGAGAAGTCCGTGTGTCCCGTCTCGCTCGCACTCTGCATGTTTCTGATTGACCACCGTAGTTACTGTAAGCCCTACGACTAACGAGGGGATCTTTTAGAATATAAGTCTCACTGTACATCCTCAATATTAATTAATTAATCATATAAGAATCAGTTAATAAATAACTTTCAACGTGTACCACGACTTTCCCTCCAGTCATCCTTCAACTGGCTAGCAGCAACCAAATTGGTGAATTAAAGTGAAATAAGCGGGTAAATATTCAAAAAATCAGTATTATGCTGAAAATCCTAAAGTGTTTAACAGCTTACCATTTACCATCCACCAGTTTCCACCATTTACCAGTTACCATCACGATTACTTATTACCTTATTATTATTAACATTACCTCAGTAACAAATATTCATTCTACTCACTGATCAAACGCAATGAACTTTCGCAGACACACTCGTAAAAATTCTACATACCAGACTGTAAAACAAAATATTTATCGGAAAAACAAGAAATAATGAAAAGATAAAACTATATTAAATTTTTTATAGATTATAATACATTAGACGGCTACCGGTGTGAATTATCTCACGACGACGGGAAGCAATACGAGTTAAAACGTAATCAAAACAAAGTGTGTTAGATAATATTACGTCAGCGACATATTACACGAACACTTTATCGACCTTGAAAGTAACAGTTTATTACCCGTACGCTGTATGAAGATGTACAGTATAATACGTTTGTTTCTAAGTGTAAGTCAGGGTTATGATATGAAGAGTCAGTGCAATTCGCTCGAATATGTATATATTTTGTATTTTATGAAATAAATATATATTTGAATAGGAGAAACTCGGGCAATCAATTTGTCGCACATATTGGTGGAGCTGGGCCGGTTACTTATTGGCTGGAGCATGGCTCCGATCCATCCTCTTGAGGCATTTCCGAGCCGATGGAGACTCCAGAAGGGACGCAAAGCACCAGATGGATGAATTTTTCTGCTACTGTTGGTTGTGCATTTCCTCTACACAAAAAAAAGGTCATTATATGAAATATTTGTATTTTAGATTCGTTCGTCTTCTTCTTTGCCACTACTTGTATGAAATACATTGTGATTTATGTAATAACAGACAAACAAAATATTAAAACGTAAAATAAACGTTTACTAATTTATACATGAAGCGTTACAATGTATATATACTATATGTTTTGATCCACATTTACGAAAGTTACATAATTTTCGTTCAAAACTGTATTCGTGTCACGTTGATCACCTCAATACGTAGTCATTTCTGATTTATATTAATTAACAAGTTGTTTATTCGACAGACCACACGGTATACATATTAAGCGGTTCCGCGTATTAAATCTATGTCGAACTGTTTATTAAACGCGAGTGTATAAATTAGATTAGCTACTGGCACATCCCTAGCACGCTACACATATAATTGCGTTACTGAAGTTCCCTGTTTCGCGCCTCGTTTCAATTGAATTTACGAGCGTCGCCACGTGGCCTCGCGGCGGTAAACTTTGCTTTTGGCTACATCTTATTTGTTTATTTGTGACAGGGTTTTAATAAAGCCTTTAATAAAATTTCCTAATGTAACATTTATATTTGTGAATGCAATGCATACGCACTACATATATCAACATCCGATTCTCTCTCATGAGAGTAGGCATAGCTGTTCCATGCACTAACTATGATCCTGACAGTCATATTTCGCTTGTTCTACTTACATGACCGTTTTCATACATGCTTGTTGGTACGTGTACTTTTGAAACAACATTACTTTCTTCGAACTCTTTTATACTTGTTCAGTCACTCTAGTCTTATAAATATTATTCGCCAATCTTCTTTCATTCAAAATCAGTTAATTTTAACGGGTTTTTACGCGTTACCTTTGGTTTTTTCTTCCTATCCCGACGTTTCGGCTGGGTTTCACCAACCGTGGTCACGGGCTGACTGGCGGTGTGCGGCGTCGCCTGCTGCGTTGAGGGGTATTTTGATGAACTACCCCCGTTTGGTCTTTATATTTTATTATAGTCACAACACACAACACTAACAGTATCCATCGACGATGCCTGTGACGATAAATCACGAACCTTCATTCATATTTCATTCATTCTTTCATTCATATTTTTCACCATCTCCACGTGCTTTACTAGCAATATCTATATCAATAAATCTTCTACCAAACCATAACGTTCACTTATCACACTATTTCCAACTTAACCCTTTATCTGCTATACTTCTCAGCCTTCTCATCTCCGCAATATTAATCTTACTGCTTCTTTTGCCAAACTCAATACTCGCTTTCACACATAAGTGCAAATATCTAGAATCATCATCATCATCTCGATGCCAGCTAGCTGTGCCTTTTTAGATGCTTTCTGACCGTTCAAGAAAAATTGGAATTTTCACTTGTTTTAATGACAGCAAGTTCCATGTAACAAATCCTTTAATATTATTTATATGTCGGTTTTGGTTATAAGTCGAAAATATTCATATCATGCAGCAGATTGATACTCTACCTTACTTATTTATAATTAGTTGTAAACTGGGAGGTGTCACTTCATTAGGATAATTGTACTTGAATAGGGCAAGATAATCAGTAATTTGTATGCTGTGTAAGTAAGTGCCAATACAGGCTTAATAAGTTCCTAAATTGACCCTCAACTAATTGAATTTGAATGCGAAACGATATTCTTGCATGGGGGAGTTTATTCAAATGTTAATATAAAATCAAAACTACGTTCCTTAAAAAACTATATATATTTTAATTTGAAATCATCGGTTCATTCATCACAGCTATATTTATATATGCAAAATACTTGTTACTAATAAGATTGACAGCAATTGACAACTCTATCTATTGGACGCAGATTACGATTATATAAATATTGAAACTACCGCGTCGGTATTCCATTAGACATATTAAAATGACTACCTCAGTAAGGTACGGTAACTGATAACACTAAATAATTAGACGAATAACTAAATAATAACGTGTAATTAATAAATTTATTACTGAACTTAGTTGTCAAATAGATATAGTAATTTGAGTTCATTAACACGTTAGTTTGAACCCATTAGTGTGTAATAACTTTGTCAATTACTCACCACACGTTAATAATCACGTTATACATTAGGTCGTTTTGGACTTTTTAGAACTTGAGCAATCGTGTAATGCTTTTATTTATATAAAAGGCTCTGCAAAATATCCGTGCAGTGCAAAACCCAGTTCACCTTTTATTTCAAGTAGTCGGTACTTATTATGGAAGAAGGGAAAGCTCTTGCAGAAAAATCTTTCCGCATCTGTTCGTTGTTGCAAAAGTAAGTGTACGCGTCGATTCGTGGCATATTCTTCATTTATCATCAGCTTTAATTTGATTTCCAACAACTGTTCCAGTTGTTACTTTTCTTAGCTGCGTAGGAAACTGCATGAATTTTCAAGTACTGTAATACGCCCGGGCTAGTGTGCAAACATAACCGCATTATATTAGCACCACATCATATTGTTAGCGTATCATAATTTCACCGCAAATACAGCGTAGTTCGGACTCGGGAACGTAGCGAGTCCTGCAAAGTTTCGGTGAGGAGGTTAATTCTTTTCCCTTTAATGAGGTTCGGCTATATCATTTAGTCACCGCGTTAACAGTAAGTATTTGCTCATTTCTCTACTCGTCATTAGAATGATGGTGGTTTTGCAGCAGAAGAGAAGATCAAGAGATAAGATTGTACAGCGATTGTATTAGAATTATTTTATCTTTAAGAAAAGCTATAATTATAAAATATTGAAAAATCCATTTTGTGCATCAGTAGAAATAAATACATTCTATTATTTGCCAGTAACGTTCGTAATTTTAACTAACTAATTACTTACTGTGTAAATTGTCATTACTGGATCGTTTCGCCTTACCTGAAAAGGGTAGAGTTTCGGTTATTAATTTTAAATAATCCCGCACACCACCAGATACCCGAAACACCGTGGAGCGTGAAATTATATAATCGTTTGAGTAACTCGCGCGTGACCCAATTATTTAAAATGAAATTTAATTTCGACCTACAAAAGTTTCATTTATATCCAGTTGACGATGAAAAAATAGATTCTAGAAATTTCGTTATAGCACCTACAAACAACAAAGTAGGCACGCGGCGTCAAAACAAGCTTAAGATAATGGAGCAATAATTTACGTTTAGCATACTTTCAGTTATAATCAGTCATTCTCTGGCAACGACCCATGACGTGCTCCCATCTTTATCTGGGGGAGCTCTTTCTTGCACTAGCTGCTAACGCAATACACTCTTTATGAAAAGCATCCACGCACCACACTTGCATGTAAGATGTCGTTAAGGGCAATTCCGCGGAATTTTCAAGAAGGTAAGAGCCCAAAACGAGATTCGTACCATTTTTAAACTTTTGTACTAGTTACCATTTTTTGTTTGAATTATTGGATTCAAATTATACTGAAGTTTCGTCGAATATCGTAAACATGAAAAAGTCGTAGAAGATTAAGCTGCCGAAGAGTCTTTGTTGCAACTTATCCTGATGCAAAGCAGTAGTTAAGTCTTTCTGCAGTTGATTTCCCCGTTAAAAAATTTACTTCCCAAACTTAGAGCAGAAGCTAGATTCTAATTGCAATTAATTAAAATAATGTTCATGGCTTGTAAAGTCATTGAATGAACCACAAAACCGTCTGCTAATTGCGTTCTGTAATAAATTTTAACTTTAACTAAACATTGTTTTTAAATTACAATGTGCCTAACGTTGTAATTTACCTTACTTAAAGTCAGTTACTGTAATTTATTAGTCAAAAACAAAAACTGTGTTTAAACTTCGAATGCTCAGACAGTCTACTTTGACCCTTGACTTTATAAAGAAAAGTTTATCTATGAAACGTTTTCCTCTATGATAAATGAGCTAATAAAAACAAAAGGTAAAAATGAATAATGCCGGGAGACGAAGGTCAAAGGGCGCCAGCCTCACCTCGCTACAAGCCCATTAGTCAGCGAGCTTATTTACATGCTCGATAAGATATCAGTTCTAAACTCATTTGAATATGGTTGAAATTGCTGTCTTATGTGTTACAGACGAATGGAGTAATGTTTTATTTGTACTGTTTAGGCTCAACGCTTACACCACAATCTCATCTGATAAGAAATGGGTCCAAGATGTATTAGATCTCGAGTGATGCAGCTGAACACTCCTATGGGACAGAGTTTTATGAAGGTTGAAGCTAGCCAGTTGGTTTTTAAAATTTTTAGTTCCATCCTATGGATTCATTATGATGTTTTTTTTTTACACGGTTCAGTGCTTTGACCACAATCTCACTATATGTTATGTGACGGTGTGGTCCAGGTTGGTAAACACACTAAACCTACAGGTGCTAGTTCTAAAATAATGCTGCCGGAACCTTGGTATTCTAACTTTAGGGTGGTAGCTATCCAGGCGGGCATTATTTAAAAACGCCCTACCACCAAGCTATGGTTTCCTCACGATGTTTTCCTTCACCGAAAGTTTTTGTTTATTAAAAGGTCAGGATTAATATAAAATACGATGGGTGGATTGGAACGCTCGGCAATGCAATAGTAATGCCCCTGGTGTTGCTGTTAAACATTTCTAGTTAAACCTTTTCTATCAGATGGGCCGTTTGACAGGACAACAGGCATACCCACAATATAAGCATGGAATCGAATCAAAGGGTTCATAGTTATTTAGGACAAAAAAGTGACATTGCAAAATTAGCCACTAAGTGTCCGAAAAACAGTCGCCAAAATATACTATTCTGAGAATAGGAATCAAAATGAATTCAAGGCCTTTCACAAATAAAATGTAAATAAAAATTGTCTAGTCATCATTACGAATGCTATAGAAAAGTATAAAGTCACTGATGAAAATGAAAAATGCGAAGGCACCTGCTTTCGACCCACTTAAAACCCATTAGGTAGCCGCCGGGAAATTATGAACACGAAGCGATGACGAGGGTCCTCGTTAAATATGGATTCAGCTGATGCTAATGGTTTAGGATTCTCGCTTCGCGGTCAAACAAACGCATTGGGAATGAGTTTGATAAATATAAACGGACTGTTTTTATATTTCTCTTTTAATATTACTTATTAAATTACCTAACTTCTTAAGGTATTCGCAATGTAAAATATCACTCAAAATATTATATTATAACAAAATAAATAATAGGCACTTTTCTACTTCAATTTCCATCTTTTGTGTTCACATATGTATTGAAAAATCGGGGTAAAAGACCTTTTTAAAATGTGGCGTATAAATAAAGATTGTGACAATAGGGATGTTGATTGATTATTTTTTATTATTTTCACCATATATAAGTTTGGCCACTGAAACTATTAAACTAAGGTATGACGTCACACACACGATTACGTATAATGAATGCATATTTTTTTTTATAATTGACCCATAAGACGATATGAATTAAATACGTCCGTTTGAGGATTATTTATTTACTAGCTGTGTGCCCGTGGCTGCGACTGCGTTTCATATATTTTTCACTGCTTAATCTAGTCTTTATGTATTTTATACGGAACAGTAATTATTTTCCAAAAAAAAATTATTCTACGAACATTAAATATATTTCTTACAAATTCAAATACCTACCCCTAAAACTGTACATGGAATGAGATTTTATTCAAGTTCTTATGAGTTTTAATTTTTATTCGCGGAACTCTAATAATTTGCGAAAATCGAAAGCACCCTCAGTTTCGTTGAGTAACTTCAGCTATCTATCAAAAAAAAATCCTGTCAATAGCCGTTCCGGAGATTACCCGGAATAGACAGATATATAGGTATATAGATTCATATCTATTTAGTAAAAAAATATGTTTGACATTACAAACAGACACTTCAATTGTATTTATTAGTATAGTTTCTAAAGATTTTACCGAATTTTAGTCAAATACTTTGTTCCACCAAGTTGCAACCGACGTGCCACATATAAGCCATCAAAAACCATTGAGTCGTAATTTTACTATGAAGGTAGCAAACAGGTATACGGCCTGTATCTGGCGGTTTTATTCCTTATATATGTAGAACTGTGTTATGTCAGAGAGGGCTGTTTAAAAAAAGAAATCTTATCGCAAACTTTCCCTTTCAATATCAATTCTTGAGAGAAACTGACTTTAGAATAGTTTTCACTAGTGCCCCGAGGATACGAAACATAATAGACTCGTGTTTAACTTACGCCGGACTGTTCCAACGTTTTGTGAACTTTCTCTCAACTTAGAATACACATAACATGAAACGTGCCTAATACAGTTTCGGCGAATTCGAACGTTATAAGAAAAGTTGTAAGAGATTAGCTCCAGTATGGGCTGTGTAAGTGGCATCTCTCATGACAACTAACTTTTTGACTGTATTACCCAAACTAAACTAGATGGAATGGAGACTAAGTTAGGCTCAAGTTCTTGTTCGGATTATGTAGTTATCTATCAGTTTAGGGCTTAGCATGAAACGCTACAATAATTATTATAATCTTTGAAAAGTTTTTCGACATTACTAATGCTAACAAATAAAATTGAAGTGTCAGTGTGTAATATCAAAATAACAACTTTTAAATAAATAATCAAATGAATACGGTAGGTACATATACCTTACCCTCAGCGGAGGAGGAGGCCGAGAGGGCGGTGGGCTCGGTATGTCCGGGGCTTCCTACGGTTGTAGGAGCCCCGGTGGTTGTTGGACTATGTCCGTAGATTGTGTTTTTTGTTTGTGTTTGGTGCTTGTTTGTGTTTGTGTCTTCTTCCTCTGTCCCCCTTTCTCTTCCTGAGTATCCCTCTCCTCGCTATGTCTTGTCGTTGGAGACAAGACGAGTGAAGGAGAGGGACTCAGAATCTTTCTTCTCAGTGGTGGGTTTCTTCCCCTTTCCCTGTGCCCGCCACTGAACTGTCCCAATTCTCTCTTCTTTATGGGGGGGCAGTTTTCTGCCCTCCCGGATGACCGACCTACCTAGGTCATGCCTTCTACGGGAGGCGGGCGAAGAGGTGGGGTTGAGTAGTGTGTACACTCCCCCATCCCCACTGGGCCATTGCACGACGAGGCCCGGCGGGTTCGCTGCAGGGGGCGACGCGGTGCTTGCGAAAGCCACCCCGTGTCGCCCCCATCCCAAATGCAGCGGACGGCCCCGGGGGGTTTTAGTGGGTATTTCCGGGCGACTCTCGCCCGGGTGAGTCCCACACTGCACGGAGCTCGTCACTCCGTGCCCCTTATCTAGTGTACTGGGGGACCTTGATCCCCTAAGTACAATAGATAAGGGTAGTGCGTAAATGCATTTCCCCCCGTCAAAAAAAAAAGGTACATATACCTTTCATGCCTCCCCTCGGGGGGGCGGGCTAGGAGGTGGGGTAGAGAAGTTCTCCCCCACCCCCACTGGGCCATTGCACAGACGAGGGCTGGTGGGTTCGGCATGCCTTGCAATCCCGTATCGCCCCCATCCCAAATGCGGCGGACGGCCCCGGGGGGTTTTAGTGGGTATTCCCGGGCGCTTTTCGCCCGGGTTTGAGTCCCACACTGGCACGGAGTTCGTCCCTCCGTGCCCCCTTACCTATTGTATTGGGGGACTTCGGTCTCACTAATACAATAGGTAAGGGTAGTGCGCAAATGCATTGCCCTCCGTCAAGAAAAAAAAAAAAAAAAAAAGGGTAAATATACCTCAATATACAAAACCTCAATTTTTAAAATTTTTGCTGTCTGTCTACTTTTTCCGGCTATTCTCCGAATCGGTTGGACCCTTTTTCAAGGCATTTTTTTTTGCGACAAATAGCTGAATTTACTCCGCGTTATTTAGTCCAATTTATTTTACGAAAATACATTAGGGTACCGCGTAAAAAAAATTAAATTAATGAAATTATTAATAAAATCCGATTCAATTCAGTTTTAATGGTAGCAATTTGAATTTATGAGAAATTTCTTTGCTTTCTCTTAGTTAAGTAATTTTTGTTTAGAAAAATAATTAGGGTTTCGTGTAATATATTACTGAGGTCATCGTTTAAGTATTCATTTTCGAAATCGAAGATTGAAGCTTCAGCTATAATAATGGCCATAATAATTAGATAATGGCACCCCTTAAATTTTCAATGAGATTCGATTCCGGCTATCTATTATGCCAAGGAATAAAATTAAATGTTACTGGGCTCGCGATACACCTCTCGCACACCACGCGAATGGTGTATCGGATCTTGCAGAAACGATTTTAATGTCAATTCTTAATCTGGATACACACTTCGAACTGTGGGTAACGTGGTCTCTTCCAGAACTTTTAGCATTAAAATTAGCACTATTTTCTCGACTCAGACTTAATAGTCCACATGTTCACTGTTATACGACCGGACTCCATATTGAACACTTATTATATCGCGTATTATTTCGACACCGCATACTTAGACGCTTCACGTTTAGATGGCTTCACGTTGTGGTGTATCTATGAACCGTGGCCTACACGTTCTGTGACGATGGACCATAGAACCCTCTTTTTCAAATCATCGTACTGATAAAACAACTGATTTCCACTCTAACAAAATGTAGATATATTTTTTAAAATTTATAAAGGAAAACAGAATATATATCTTTACAAATATAAAAACATAGGACGATATTTAATAACCAACTTACGTTTGCTTACACCGGCTTTTGTAGACAAAATTTTAGATTAATTATCCAAAGTAATTATTTATATTCTTGTGACTAAATAGAATTCCTTTTTATTATCAGTGTTTTCAGACAATCATACAAAACACAATGAACGAGCATAATTCATTGAAAAACGGATCCGATATAAAAATTTTCAGCCTACCTCCCCTTAAGTTTACCCTCTTTAGTCTATAAAATAAGCTCATAAAGTGATAGTAAATTTCGCAAAGATAACTAAACGTTGGAAGGCCGAATGGTGCATGTTGCGGACATGAAATCACTAGGTTGCAGGTTCATATCCCGGCTTCCGGCTTTCGCAGTATAAAAAATAAAAAATAATGCTTACATATTTCTAGGAAATCATTTTTAATTCTTTTTAATATAGCGCAGCGCCATCTTTTGAATATTTTAAGTAACTATAACACTCCGAAAATAAAGTTACATCGTCATAGATGTCGTCAATTTTAGCCTAATACGAAAATGATTACTTATTGGCCATGCACTTTTGCAGCGTACTGTACCAATAGATAAGACAACAAAATATTGCTTCAGAATAAATATGAAATGACGCATAAAGTAACCTACGTGTAAATCGAAGAAGCAATCGTTTTTCTATTTCAAACATACATATAAATTTGTTACTTAGTGCTGAACGCATAAAATGTAGCATGCATATATAAAGATTTCTCTCGGAGCGCTGGTAAGCTGTAAAAACCTTCTATATTACTATTTCGCACACGTTCCGACGTTTTGCTACAACTACAAAAAAACGGCCTCCAATTTATCTCTCTTTACTATTTATAAATCTTTTTCGCAAAGCTTACGTGAAGGGCCTGTCTCTTGGTGAATTGTAAAAACCTATCGTAAATTAACTTTTATACGTACACAATATTTTACAAGCTTACTAGAATATTTTCAAGATATATTTAGTTTGTTGAAATTGTTAAAACTTTAAACGTTCGATCATGATATTAAAGTTAACAATCCAAAAGAAATGATTTCAATCAAATATGAAGTTACTTTTATTGCAATGATTACAAATTAATTCAGTTACAAACAAAATGGAATGTTGATATATGTTATTACTTGCCAATATCAGTGCTTATTATATTATAAATACTAGTAAACATCTTGACAATTGTCCTTTATTGCGCAGATTTCGATTCTTAACTGTGATCTGTTGCGCGGAGTACTCGCCTACCGATCGTCTAATTGGTAAATCAATTCTAGGAACTATTCGCTACTGTCGATATGTGTTTGTTTTTAAAAGACTTCTCTTTAGTTATTTTATTCAAATCGATCATTTAAACACTTTCGTTTATTTGGAATATTTTAGTATCGTGTACCTTGAAGCTACTTATTTTTTTAAATCAATAAACACAACATTATATATTAAGTCCTTAATGTAAACCATATAGATAAATTACTTTAGTAAAAACCATATAATTCACGCAAATTAAGAGGATATGCGAGCAGCCTTTATTCTATACAAACGTAGTCCATGTTTCCAGACACCATTATGGACAATATTTTATACCAAATAATATATATCCACCACCGCCCGTAAGTTTTAATTTTTTCCATAAATTACTTATTTATCTATCTATAACTGAAAGAAAATTAAAAGTCTAACAGGAAACAGGATACTACGAAGTGATGTTTTCGTCTATTTCGCGTAGGTAAAATCAGCCGGAGCTGCAGTTGTCCCTTTCGTTTTTTGTAACTCTTTTTTGGGGTACAAGGCGATAGCAATAGATTTCTGAAATACCTACTTATCAAATTTATCGTCGAACGTATGACTTCTCAAACAAATATATTAAGAGCCAATTTTTTGATCCGTAGTCAACTCGAGAAATGGTCAGATTTGTAACAAATGGTTAAAATAATGCCCTGATGCGCTTTTTGAAACATAGTTAAGCTAACCATTTGTTAAAAATGTGACTATTTGTTAAAAAAATTAACCATTCAGCTTAGTCGGGTTAGCAAGATGGCGGATGGTTAACTCTAGTGCAAACAGCTGTTTCATTGCTTTTATGTAACATTTGAAGTAGATAATTTAAAGTTTCATTACATAACATTAATTTATATAAAATAATTTGTTAAATAATTACCACGAATTGCTATTTATTATGATTTTCGTAATATTTTTATTTATGAATTTTGTTTTTCATAAGAATTCAGTACTCCATTATGTATAGTATATCCAGTTCGTACAAATATTTATTAAGCTTGTCAAATATATTAAATTCAAGAATTAAATTATAAAATCAAATAATATTTTAGACAAGACGAAATAAAAAAAAGCTAATATCATTACAAAACTATCACAAGAAATAATAATGGACACAGATGTTCGAGAG
The DNA here is from genome assembly GCA_014132275.2 of Samia ricini. Taxonomy (NCBI): domain Eukaryota; kingdom Metazoa; phylum Arthropoda; class Insecta; order Lepidoptera; family Saturniidae; genus Samia; species Samia ricini. The sequence continues at coordinate 2,589,868 of AP028164.1, read as the reverse complement.
TACCTCGACCCTTTGTTTTTTGTAATTTTTGTTCGACAACTCGAATTATGGACCTTGACACATTTAACTCGTAATGATCATACAAAAAAAATTACCGGAATCAGAAGTATTCTATTATACAGTTAATTTTACTGGCAACATAAATAACTATTGCTAAATTTAATCATAGTAGACTTTGTCATCAAAAAACACGATGTGATTATAACCATTGGTTTGTGTAATAGTAATAGTAAAATTGACAAATGGATATAGGAATTTTGACTACGGACCAAAAATCGGCTCTAAGGAAACCAAATAATTATGTTTTGATTTTTGTTAAAAATACTACGTAAAACCTTGAACTGACATTTATAAAAAGGAATAAATGTTTATGTTATGTTGTCAAAAGTTTTTGTCAAATATTAACTTTAGTATTGAGTAATAAATGTGTTGAAATATATATGCCGAGAGAATGATTAAGCGAATAGCGAAGCTCGGGGGTATCTTGGCGCCCAACGTGGCACTTTTTAGTGCGTGTGACATTGAATAATGGTATGTTATATTGTAGCCAGTTGTTTTACGAGCGTAACGCTGTTTTATCTCAATCTGAACTCGACGATACTATTCTTCCTTTATTTGCTGTTTATTGGGACAAATCTATTCTACGCAGGTTTTTTTTTTTTTTTTTGACGGGGGAAATGCATTTACGCACTACCCTTACTCATTGCATTAGTGAGACCAAGGTCCTCCAATGCAATGGGTAAGGGGGCACGGAGTGACGAGTTCCGTGCCAGTGTGGGACTCGCCCGGGCGCTAAGCGCCCGGAAATACCCACTAAAACCCCCCGGGGCCGTCCGCTGCATTTGGGATGGGGGCGATACGGGGTTGCCAGGCATGTCGCCGCGTCGCCCTCTGCAGCGAACCCACCGGGCCTCGTCGTGCAATGGCCCAATGGGGATGGGGGAGAATACTTCTCGACCCCACCTCTTCGCCCGCCCCCCCGAAGGGAGGCATGACATGTGTAAGCAGGGTACTTAACTTGACTGTAATACGTTAATACGTTGAAATTATAGAGAAACGATACCATTGTTTTCATTTAGGTATTCACTATATAGGATGATAATTCACTTGGTCACTTAGAGTGATCGGAATTCACATCGACAGACGTCATGACCCCTACGAAACCACTTCTCGGACTGCCATTGGTTTGTAGTTAAAACGCTGAGCCTATGCAGTAATTTTTTTTTAATAAGACCTGTGTTAAATATTTGTGCTTTCGTTTAGGAGATACGCTGACGATCGGCTTCTCAGAACCTATAGATGTGTTCTGGCAGTGTCAGTTTTTCTAAACTTAATGTTCTTACCATATTCAACCAAGTCAGGTGAAATTATTGTCAAACACTACATTTATACTATAAAAAGAAAGTAATTGAGTCTTATTACTAATTTAAGAAGTGGCAAACTATATATAAACAATAAACAACACCAAAAAAATAAATGTTAACTTCTAAGGTTAAAGATATATTTAGTATGCATGAGAATTGACTGAATTTTTGAAATAATCTAAATAGGTACGTATAATATTAATTTACTTAACAAAGCTGCACATAATAGCGAATTCGTGTAATCCCCAGACATTAAGGGAAAAAATGGCTAATAAATATAATGGCGCACATTACACGGGACATTATGAAGTACTGGGCTAGTACCCTTGAGATTACAAATGGTCAATTCAGTATGTATTAACTACTTTATTTAGTGATGTATCGTAAATGTATTCGAATAACTTGAACCTATAGTCACTACACATATTTTAAATTAGAAATATAACTAATTACAGTAGGAACTCGGTTACCTGGCCCTCAGTTATACGGATTCGCGATTATCCGGGCTACCGACCGCGATATTGCATGCGAAAACATATTGCAAATTAGCTGTGCCCGCGACTTCGCTCGCGAGAAATTCAGCCAATCATATTCTAATAGATAGGCTACATTCTTCCTACATTCCCGTCCCGTAATAAATACCTTGTATTTAATATAGCGTTTTAACAGTGAAAGAATTCCCAAAATCGGATCAGTGGTACCGGAGATTGCCCCGAACATACAAACTCACAAACTTTACCTCTTTACAATAATAGTACAGATGTTCTTACGCATAACTTTATTATTATGGTGTTTTTAATGAATATAAATAACTTTATCACCCATGTCATCAAAAATAAACAAAACATGAACCCTAATTAAATAATACTATGTTCCCCGCCATATTTACATATTGATCTTATAATTGAAATTCAATTAACTACTTCCATAAAATGACTCCTTAATACAACGCCTAAAATTCTTGTATATTGTATAAAAATATCAAAATATTGTTTTCTCGTTTACTATGTCTCAGATATTTGTTATTTATATACTAAACATGTATTTTATATTATATCATTTTGTTCCATTACAATCAATCCATCAATTTTTTGTTCTCGAATAAGTCTAAAACGCATTTATTTACAAACTCTTCTTTCACACTAAAGTCGCCGCGTGTCATCAAAATTACTATAACCTTTGATTGAATGGACCGATTTTAATGATATAAAGTTTTGATGTTACCCCGGAACATGCATTATAATTCGCTTTTTGAATTTTTTAAATATACTTAGTACATTCTAATTGATACCTACACAGACAAACATTTCTAAAAATGATGGAAACGTATTTAATTACCTCTTTGTAGCCCCTTGCAATAATTCTTTTCACAAAAAATCGAAAATGTACAGACACGTGAAATTTACCAGTTTATTATTAGTATAGATAAAGCAGAAAAAGATTTTGAAACGATAATGGCTTAGTTGGTAGTGCGGTCGGATTTCGCGTCAATGGACTCGGGTTCAAATCTTCCTATCCAACTCTAAAATCGGCCTGAGCTTTCGGTGTAGAAAAACATGCTAAGAAAACCTAAGCTTGGTGATAGGGCATTTTAAAATAATGCCCGCCTGGATAGCTACCACCCTCAAGTGCGAAAAATCTTTCGCCAAATACCAATAGGTGTGTTCCGGCAGCATAACTTGAGAACCAGTATCTTTTGGCTTAATGTGTTTACCATCCTAGACCACATCGTCACTTAACATCAGGTGAGATTGTGGTCAAATTTTGAATATATTGATATTGAATCGGAATTTCATCAGCATCTTTTTCTGAAATTTTGCAACAACGCGCTACCATTTTGCAAAATTTTCACGTTTGTTTGATATTAATACATAGTTCTAAACTATTAATTAAGTAATATAAATAATTAAAAATAAGTTTTAAAAGTGTAAAGCTGTATTTATTAAATTTTGAATAAAAGCTCGTTTGTAAAAAGTTTTTTGTAATTAATAACTTCATCCGCCATATCGAATTTTCGTATGTTTTAATTCTTTTTATTTACTACTTATATCACGGGGCTGTACAAAATACTGGTTCGCCATCTTTGGGAGTCCGTCCTATTTGGAATGATGTGATTTGGCCATTCGTTGTCAGGAAAACTAAACGTGCATGAAAAATTTTAGCTCCATGATAGGATTAGGGATGATTGATGAAACTGAATTAAAATTAATTTGCAGAATTGGGCACCTAATGACAAAACAAACAATATAATTTATAGGTTATGTTTATTCTTCATTAGCGCAGACGGAACAGCAACAATATATCAAGAGCGATATTTATCAAAATATCTCAAGTTCAGTAATCTCCTTGCGGCCGTGTTTCCAGGGGAATACAATATGTGGTTCGTTAAGAGAAGCGTGAATGAATTTTTAAAGAGTTTGCAATACGCAGTTGCGATCTCTGGTGTTGCAGGCGTCCATAGGTCACGATCACCGCTAACCATCAGGCGAATCGTATGCGTATTTGCCACTTTCGTGGTATAAGAAAAAGAAAAAATCGTCGATCGACCCCACAACTACATATATGAAATGCAGATTTTTTCCTAACCTCTAAGCGAACGCAGTTCTTTATTGCGACGATTTATTTATTTGAAATAACGACGGCAAAAAAAACAATAATAAACAAAAATGATCTCACAGAACATGTAACCGAATGATATGTTATTACATTATTAATTAAAACCCATTAGAAAGGTCAAGAAAACGATTTTCTTGTAATGATACTATTTCTATGAAGGTAATTTTTGATTTAATGCCAAACGTAAACATTATGTTAATAATTTCTATTTGAATATTTCAGTGGAATTATACATTTTAGTCTCATTAGTCTTCAGGCAAAAGAGCCTTTGATCGTGAGATTTCTCGTCCTTTAATAATTCAAACACTTCATAATGTAAAGCTTGTAAAATATATATGTATAACGGTATAAAGCATAGTCAGACTAATAGAAATTTATGTATATTTACTAAACCTACTCATATTTACTAAGGATTTGTAAGATAAATCACTCAAATATCCTTTGTTTAAGCGAAGCTGAAACCTGTTTTATATTTAATAGTCTCAATATTTTACATGGTAACTACTGTGTTCATAAATACTTTTATTTTTTAAATGAAACCTTGTTTAGTAGTTTTAAGCAATTCTCGGTAGGGGAAAAACTTATACATTCCCGTTACCAATACTATGATGTCAACCGTCAACATGCTATGTTGACAAGTATAAGACGCAACCTATCGTACGTTTCGATTATGAATAAACTATTTGAAAATGTTCATAACAATTGCTCGGAGTGTTAATATGTTTGAAAACCACACAACTGTTAGGTTTTATTAATTGCAGGGGACGACGGTAGCAGGGGACGACGCGGTTGCAGGGGACGACGCGGTGCTTGCGAAAGCTATCCCGTATCGTCCCCATCCCAAATGCGGCGGACGGCCCCGGGGGTTTAGTGGCTATTTCAGGACGCTTCACGTCAGGGTGATCCCACACTGGTGCGGAGACGTCCCTCCGCACCCCCTTACCCATTGCATTGGGGGACTTCGGTCTCACTAATGCAATGGGTAAGGGTAGTGCGTAAATGCATTCCCCTCGTAAAAAAATAAATAAATATATAAACGGTTGTTCCCAAGCCTCGTGGCTATCTAGATTATTTTAATTTGTACACAATAATATTACAGTTCATAATTTTTAAACAAGATTTCTCTTACAAAGTGAAGGCACATTTGTTATTTTCATTAAATTCTTAACGAAGCTGTTTTTTAATACATTGACTCGTTTTTCTGACCGACGCTCGACCGTTGTTAGCATTACATCGCTTTCACGACCTGCGTATTTTGAATACAAAAGGAGGCTTCCTCTTATTGATATTTCATAACGTAAATAGGTTAGTTGACTGATGTTTAATCTACTACTAAAAACATACTATCTGAATATGAATCAAATATACTACGACATCTCAAGAACTACCTGTGCCCACATTAAAAATAATAATTACTAAATTTTTTTTTAATTATAATTTTTTTTGTTATACATTGCATTGATGTTACGTGATGTTAAGTGACTATGTGGTCCAGGAAGGTAAACACATTAAGCTTAGGTAATGGTTCTCAAGTTGGTGTGGAAATATCTAAAGGATGATGTTTAAAGGAGTAAACGGAACGTACCTTTTTTATTAGCCTTCGATTAAGCTGGTTCAGATTTTATTTTCCACCTCACTTCACTTTATGAATGTTCTATATAATTTGATAACTAATGTGCACTTTTAAACATACGAGAGACAGCGGCGGCGGTTGCGTGTTGGTGTTCCGTTTTTGAATAGGAAGAGGAAGGGATAATGCATACATAGACTAAATAGAGCGGGGGCGTATAGATAATATAGACAAGAAATAACTTAGAATAAGAAGAAAATATATACGATAATAGATGGCGTTAACACAAGTGATGCTGTCGAAACAGTCCTATTGCTATTTGGCGTCAGGTTTTCAAACTTGAGACTGAGACTTCAAACTAGAATTATTACTACCGGGCTTACCACCGTGCCATGGCTTCCTCACGATATTTTCCTTCACCGAAAGCTCAGCCTGATTTTAGAGTTAGATAGTGATTCACTAAATGCATTATATTTCTTTAACAATAATGTGAAATGCAATTCTGTAAATAAAACATTTCTAGAAAGCAAAATCTGGCAGTATTTTTAAATCAAGTTAATTCGTTATTAACTTTATAACTTTCCCTATGAACAAATTTGATAATATTTTTTCAAATAAACACGTATTTCACTGCACTGATACTTCAACTGATTTAAGGAGATCAAACACCACTTAGAGGGAGAGAGATAGACTGTTATTGATTTAGAATATTTTTTATTAGTACAAACATTTACAAACTACTATCTTTTTACTACATAATTTAATAGCCACTTCCAAAACGTTATGGCGCCATCTTTTGACGAATTATATAAACTTTATAAAATATTTAACATTGACGCCTTAACATTCCGCCCGCTATGGACGGAGTGTCCATAACATAACACTATACTTTAAATCATATTTCATACAAACAATATAGTAAAGAAATTTTTCTAATATGTGTAACAAATACTGCAACATATGCACAATAGTAGCAAGTTAAAAGTAGGCAATTAGTTGTCATTACAATTTTTAACATACATACAAGAAAGAAAAATACAGTAATTTAGGTTGTGACGGGCAGAATAATGAGCTTTGATACCGGCCTTTTAATAACAGATCCTTTACATCTTATAGAAACCACACGAGACAGATTATCAGAACCAACGTGTTTTTCGGTAATTATGCCATAAAGCCATTTTGCCGGAGGAAGATCATCTTCTTTCACCAACACGACATCCCCCACTTTCGGTTCGGGAGTTATCTGAGACCACTTATATCGATGATGAAGTGTGTGAGATATTCCTGTGACCATCTGCGCCAAAAATGTTGCAAGAGCTTTTGTACAAATTGCCATCTCTTAAGGGTACTTATTGTTGAATTCACAACATTATCATCAGGAACTAGCACCAGAGGTTCACCAACCAGAAAATGCCCTGGCGTAAGTGGAAGGTTATCTTCTGGGTTGTTACTAATTGGAGTGATCGGACGAGAATTGAGACATGCTTCAATTTGACAAAGAAGCGTGGTCATCTCCTCAAACGTAAGTGTGCTATTACCGATGACTCTCTTCAGATGGTGTTTTGTAGACTTCACCCCAGCTTCCCAAAGCCCTCCAAAATTCGGAGAGTGGGGTGGTATGAAGTGCCAAGTGGTTTTGTTAGCTGTTAACCATTCCGTTATATCATTTCGTTCATTCGTGTCACAACTGAACCTTCTCGGAAAATGCGTTTCAATTCCTTATCCGCACCCACAAAATTCGTACCGTTATCACTCCATATGTCTGCACAATGCCCTCTACGTGCGACAAATCGCTTAAACGCCCCTAAAAAAGCATTTGATGTTAGATCGCTGGCGACTTCCAGATGAATTGCACGAGTGGCCATGCAGATGAACAAACAAATATACCCTTTTGTAGAGTGATAACCACGCCCCTTTGTGGGTCTAATAGCAATAGGACCGGCATAGTCTACACCGCTATGATAAAAGGGACGGCATTTTGAAACACGCGCTGATGGTAACTGACCCATTAACTGTTGGTTCGTTTTACCCGCATAACGAATACACACAACGCAATTTCGAACATGTTGCTTAACCAAGTTCTTGGCGTTAATGATCCAGTATCGTGTCCTTAAATAATTCATCATTAATTGAGGCCCACCATGAAGCATACGCTCATGTGCATCGGCAACAATTAACTTGGTTAAAGGTGATTTATGTGGAAGCAGTATTGGGTGTCTCATATTTTCTATCACATCAGCCTTGTGTAACCGGCCACCCACACGGAGAATACTTTCACCATCAAGGAACGGAGAAAGCGGGGTAAGTTTGCTCTTTTTGTTTATTCTTTGTGATTTTTTTAACCTTTGTACTTCTTCCAGGAAACTTTCTTGCTGACATAACCGGATACATGTAAGTAATGAATTATTTAGTTCTACTGTAGTTAGCCAACGTGTAGTTTTATCTTTCAATCCCTTTTTATTCATCGAGTTAATAAATCGTTTGCAATAAGAAATTACTCTTATTAGTTTACTTAAACTAGAAAATCTACTAATAATACTCACACTGTCAGTTACAACATTAGCAAAAATTTTCTCCTTCTTCATTTCTAAATTTGTTTCTTTAAGCTTTTCCTTTTTGTAATGGACTGTATTATCTTGAAGCCAGTTGGGCCCATGTTTCCACAATTTAATTTTAGCTAAATCACCTGGATTGACGCCACGTGATGCACAATCTGCTGGATTATCTTCCGATGATACATGGGACCATTGACTACCATCCATAGTAGTTAAAACACCTCAGACACTCTGTTGGCAACGAAAGTTTTCCACTTACTTGGATGGTTACACAACCAAGCCAGAACAATGTTAGAGTCCGTCCAAGCATGAATGTTTGCCTTTGGTATGTTTAAAGCTTCTGAAACTTCATGAAGAAGTTTAGCAAGCAACACAGCTCCACAAAGTTCCAGCCTCGGTATCGATACCTGTTTTACTGGTGCAACTCTGGTTTTAGAAGCTATGAGGTGCACGTGAATTTCTCCTTCGATGGTAATAGTTCTCATATAAACTACTGCAGCGTACGCCACGTTGGATGCGTCAGCAAACCCTTGTAATTCGGTGTGAACAGAGTGTTTAGTCGTCCCAACCCAACGTGATAATCGGAAATCTGTGAGGTGAACAAGTTCTTTACGAAAAACAAGCCAGTCTTTTAATATATTAGATGGGATTTCTTCATCCCAGCCTAAACCAGACAACCATAATCTTTGAATAAATATTTTAGCGGATGTCATGACTGGCGCAATCCAACCAAGTGGGTCAAATAGTCTAGCTATGTCTGAAATGACTCTTCGTTTGGTCACAGGTGTTTCAACTGCAGGTAATTGTACGGTATACTGGAATTGGTCGCTAGACCTGTTCCACGTCAAACCTAAGATCTTTATAATAGAATCTTGCTTACATTCTAAATTTTTTATTGAATCCTTTAATTCCCCTTGGATTATTTGAAGTAGCTCTTCATTGTTAGAACTCCACTTTTGGAGTTTAAATCCACCATGACTTAGTAAATCGTTCATTTGCTTATAAACTTGAAACCCTTCCTGAACACTATCGCAACCAGTCATTAGATCATCCATATAAAAATCCTTGAGAACTTTATCAGCTACTAATGGGAATTCTTGCCCCTCATCATATGAAAGCTGTTGTAGTGCTCTTACAGCCAAATAAGGTGCTGAGGATGTTCCGAAAGCTACTCGCAGTAACCTTAGATGTTGAAGTTCTGAATCCGAATTCCGAATTCTTACGACGCCACAAAAGACGTTGAAAATCAACGTCTTCCTCTGACACCTTAATTTGTCTGTACATTTTTTCGATGATCGCAACTAGACATATTGGATAACATCGCCAACGCATGATTATGTGTCTTAGATCTGGTTGCAAAGTTGGACCTACCATCATGTCTGTGTTTAATGATGATCCATTATTCAAAGTACATGAGGCGTCAAACACAACTCTAACTTTTGTTGTCGATTTGTCTTGTTTAACTACTGCATGATGAGGGAGGTATACAGCAGTAGTGCTACATATTTGTGATCCAGGTACTAATTCCATATGTCCTAAAGATAAATATTCTTCTATCACAGAAGGATATTGAATCTTAAGTTCAGGATTATTAGTTAGCTTTGTTTGTAATAAATTAAACCTTTTTTGTGCAACCTGAAATGAATTTCCATATTTACATCTTGGGTCCTTAGACTTAAAAGGTAGTTTAACTATATAGCGACCCGAATGATCTCTTTGGGTTGTTTTTCATGAAAAGGTCCTCGCATGCTTGTTCTTCTTCAGTAAAAATTCGATTATTTCTAAAATGTGGCTCTTCCAATTCCCAAAATTTTAATAGAAGATCGTTAGTGCTATTAGTATGCATATTTACTATTTTATTATGTCCGACAATATGAATATCCTGAAGCGAATGTATTAAACCAGAGAGAATCCAACCAAGGTGAGTATTTTGTGCTATAGGAGAACCTGGTGGACCCTTGACGACACCTTCCTTCAAAATCTGACAGTATACTTCAGCTCCTAGTAATAATTGGATATTGTTCGGAGTATCAAAGAATGGATCTGCTAATTCCTTAGCCGAAAATTGTGATGACACAAACTTAAAACCAATTTTCTTTTCAGGAAGTAACGATGTAATTTTTTTAATAATATGAGCTTTTACCTCAACAGTAAAGTTGTGATCATGGCGTGACTGAATCGTTAAATTAACGCACCATTTAGACTGCAATACTGCACTCTGGTCACCGCACAGACCTGATATATAGCTCATACTTGGTATCTTTTTAAGGCCAAGCATCTGAGCAGCTGACTCTGAAATAAAAGAAGCTTGGGATCCTTGATCCACAAGACATCTTAAGAAATTAATACCATTTCTCGATTCTACCTTAACCAAGGCAGTGGCAAGTAACACTTGACTGTTCATATTCGAGAAACATGTAACAACTCTTGAATCCTCTCCTTGTGATGTGGATGATTGAGTTTCTATAAGTTCCACACCATTTGATTGATCGCAAATTTTGATATCCGTTCTAGGGATCGCTTTCGTATGAAGTAGTGAATGGTGTCTCCTTTTACAAATACGGCAATTGGTTGTTTGACGACATGAAAGCACAGAATGATTTACCCCAAGACAATTGAAACATAACCGTTTGGTTCTGACAAAGTCACGACGGGCATCGACATGTTCTTTAGCAAACTTTTTACAATTCATTATTTTATGATTTTGTGAACAGAATATGCAAGAGACTACAGATGTCATATGCATTACTTTTGGCGACTGTACATTATATGACTTAGAACCCTTATTATCTAAAAACTCAAGTGATCTAAAACGTTGATGCAAAAAATCTAAAAAAAAAAAATCACATAATTTAGGTAATTCCTCTGTAAGTTTACTAATTTGGGCTTCCCACAATTTCCGAGACTCGGTATCAAGCTTCAAACTAATAATATAGATTATAATTATATCCCAAGAAGACATATCAATACCTAAATTTTTAAGAGCATTTATACATTCATTAGTTGTATCAAACAAGTCTTTTATGGCAGTAGAAGATTCAGACACAATATTTTTCTGGGACATGAATCGTTTTAAAATACATTTAGCTAAATGATTTTTATTATTATATCGGTGTTGTAATATATCCCAACATGTATTGTAATTTGAAGCAGTGATAGGAATGTGCCGAAGAAGTTGTTCGGCTTCGCCAGCTAAATATCCCTTAAGATAGTGCAGACGTTGAACGTCGTCCAATCTTTTATTGTTATGAATTAATGACGTGAATAAGTCACGAAAACTAGTCCATTTAATATACTCACCATTGAAGGTAGGAATTGAAATTTTTGGTAATTCAACACTAAAATATTGTTCTACGTTTGACACATTTATACCAGCATCCGCTAACTTAAGTGAACTAGAAGCCATGTTCACCTTTAAAATTGCTGCTTTTAATTCCGACTTGTAATCCGTATATAGCTCTTCTGTATCGCCATATGCATCAGAAGTATAATAAATTGAATTCGCCAACTCATTTCTGTCGTACTCCGTAATTATTAATTTGTGGGTATCTTGATATGAAGTCCAATAACTTTCTAATGTTTCCAGGCGTGTCTCTAAATATGATAACGTAAGCCGCTCTTTAGGACTCTTTTTGAAATTAATCCTTGCTTTATGTATCTTCGACTTTGCATCATCTTGACATATAATATATGTTTCCATTTTGTGTGTTTAAAATATAAAACACGTCGACAAAAACTGTGTTAAATCAAATCGCCGTTCATCATATAATCAATCTTCATGTAATAATATGTAAAATGTAATTTCAAATTTTTGTAGAAATTTTTAAGTGTTTGCCAGCAGCACCGCCGTGTACGTTGAATTATCGTAAATAATTTCTGATATGCGACTCGATTAGGACCATGAACAAATTTGATAATATTTTTTCAAATAAACACGTATTTCACTGCACTGATACTTCAACTGATTTAAGGAGATCAAACACCACTTAGAGGGAGAGAGATAGACTGTTATTGATTTAGAATATTTTTTATTAGTACAAACATTTACAAACTACTATCTTTTTACTACATAATTTAATAGCCACTTCCAAAACGTTATGGCGCCATCTTTTGACGAATTATATAAACTTTATAAAATATTTAACATTGACGCCTTAACACCCTATGTATGTAACAAAATATGTACTTAACCCTAAACTTATAGTACTTAGACCAAAAAAAATGTATTGCCTAGGATAAGGCTATCCTCGTAAATAATTATAATTAATAATCTATTCACGGAACCGCAACAGTTATGATAACTAGATGAGGCCGATCGATGTTTACGTAACCGTGATCTCCGTATGCACTGTTTTAACAGGTGCCTATCATAACAAACGAACGTATAATCCCAAAGCTGTGTTACTCATAACTATATTATTACGACCTACAACTTCAATTATCATTATAATATTTAATGTTCCTTATAAAAATTACTATAGACTACCTGTGCTAGGGACTTCGTTCGCGTTTCATTTATAAAAAAATAAATTGGACCAAATTGTGAATCTAAACCGTTTTCGAATCCTCGGGAATAGACACTAAAAATGTTATTAAAATCGGTTCGGCCGTTTAGGAGGAGTTTACAGACGAGCAGAAGGGTAATATATATATATATACATGTAACGAGCTGTGTGCCCGCGGCTCCGCTACATAATATAGTTTTTTAATAATCATCGGAAAGTATTGCTTTGATGATGGTGCTGTCCATCGAAACTTTTTTCTAATTATTTGTGTTTAATTTTTTTTATGCAGAAACCTAATACATATATAATCTTGATACTAGCAGAAAGCAAAGATATTTCTCACAAATTCAAAGCACTTGCCAGTAAAACTGTGCATCGAATCGGACTTTGTTCACAATTGCATGAGTTTTTATGTTTTTACGAGGAAACCTATTAATTTTCGAGAAATAAAAGTGGCCTAAGGTACGCGGAGTAACTTCAACCAAGTTCAGTCGGAACAACTAGACATTTTTTTAAATTTTGTTTTAGATATAGTTACCATATATATGTACATTCATACGTATTTAGTAAAAAAATGTTATTTTGATTTTACAAACAGACAACTTCAATCTTATCCCACACATTATGTTTTATATTTATTGAAGGAACGCAATATTCGCATGCCGAATACTAATAAAAAATTCACATGTTATTAAAAGGTTCCGATGTAATCTTCTTACAAGCAACCTCCTTCGCGCCTTTCCAAACGTCTAATTTCCTGCTTATACAGAACCTGAAAACGAATTTTTGTTTAACAAACTTGATATACGACCTCGATCGTCGTCCCCTTCATACTCCGCGACGGCCGTGCACTGCATTATTTACGCGCTTACGTTACTCTGTATAACTTATCTCTTATCCGAAGAATGTAACAAGTTACTGGTATACAAAAAAAAAAAAAAAAACAACAAATAAAACCTAAAAAGAACTTTACGTTTTCACAGATAGAGTCTACAATCGCTCGACGGGTCAGATGTTGATCAAATATTTAACCGTGACATTGATGGATAGTGGGCCAAAGTCGTGAAAGAAACATTATTGTAATCAACACCACAAACGGCACTGTGAAACGAATCGAGCTCGTTCATTCGACAATATGCGAATTTACAATGTTACACACAAGTGGTATACTATTGTTCGCGTGGTAAATTAAGTAACCTATCTGCAGTTTGCGGTTTCTCTCGTATTTGAGGAGTACTTCTATAAATCATTGCATTCTGTATATTAATTATTCTAGGATAAGTATCGCCAAATTTCGTGATGTTGGAATCGGTTGAGTCGACTTAAATTATTGTTTCCTTTCAAATTTTTTTTTTCATATATTAAGTAATTTAATACAATAAAATCCAAAAAACTACCTGAAAAAAAAGAATAAAAAAAAGATGGAGATCCGTTCTAAAGTAAGTAATAAAAAAAATACGCTCACTTTCTATAATACAGTCATACGTACTGTTACGGGGTCCCTGGATCATAACAGTACGTTTTCTCAAGAACGAATATAGCACGAAGAGGACAGAATAATAATTTTACAGTTAAAAAGTTATTATTTTTGTCTCTTTCTCTCTCACTACGTACTCCTCGGAAAGCTGAAGCTCATTGCGTGTTGCAGGTTTCAGTTCAAAAAAATGTACAAGCTCACATCACTTATCTATGTTGATTTTACACGCCGGCGTTTCCGTTACCAGTTTATGTATCTAATATCTCGCGCGTTATTTGAAAGTAAGCGTGACCTTGCTTGTAGTAACTTGTACTGTATCGAATTTTAAAAATATCATTACATATACCCTTCCCGCTGATTTTGTTATTTCAGTTCGTATTACGCTTTCGCATGATATTTGCATATATATAGCTTTGATCACAATCCCACCTTTTTTTTTTTTGACGGGGGGAAATGCATTTACGCACTGAGTGAGACCGAAGTCTCCCAATACAATAGGTAAGAGGGCACGGAGGTCACAATCCCACCTAAAGTTAAGTGAGGTAATCAGTGGCGGATTTCCAGGTAGGCTATAGTCTCAAGCGGCAATTTTTCGCCAATTGTCTCTTTACTTGATTTATCAATAAGCCGAAAAATCTCGCTACTAAATTTGCGGTGATGACACTCACGGCGGTAGAGTGCGGTGACAGGTGTCTCCCACCAAAAATCAATTTTATATTGTTATCTACCTCCTGTACCTTTTTCAGGGATTCTCTCTCCAGAGTGGGATTATACACGATAGCAAAAAATAGCGCAACGATTAGTACTTTTTAGATCGTTTACACCAAAAAAAAATATCCTCCGTTTAACAAGTGAAATCAAAAAGAAATATAAAAAAGAAGCGCCAATTTGATGAAAGCGATGAGAACGATTAAGAAATTCTTTCAATAATCCTCAAAAAAAAAAAAACGTTTTCCTTGTATTTGTATATTGGTTAATTTCAGAATTGAATCTTCCAAAATATGTGTATGAGAGATAGCATCCAACATTTTCTTCATCAGCTTTAAATTTAGAGAAATAAAAAGGAACTCGTTAAAATAGGATCGAAACGGATAGGTCGTGATTTCATTTAGGTTATACGCCAATCTCTGGATGTGATAAACACTAAGTCTAACTTCGTAACAGATTTCTAATTCGAAGATGTGATGGTTAGGCAGGCGAGATCCATTCTACCTAATATTCTATGGCCTCATCTGGATATGTTTTTATACAAAAAACTACGGCACATGGTAAGATTCGAACTAAAGACGATAGGCATTATGTTCGACCTCATTACAACTAAACAATCGCCTCTTCAAGGTGTTATTATTTCACGATTTTTTAAGACAATTAGTAAGTGAAAGGAAAGACTATAAAATAAAATCAAATTTATTTAAATCTAGATCCGTTGAGGCATTCCTGAACACAAACAAGTACGATTAACCTGTATTACAATTATAT
This sequence comes from Samia ricini, assembly GCA_014132275.2. Classification (NCBI taxonomy): domain Eukaryota; kingdom Metazoa; phylum Arthropoda; class Insecta; order Lepidoptera; family Saturniidae; genus Samia; species Samia ricini. Next base: position 2,574,302 of record AP028164.1, on the reverse strand, counting down.
GAAATCTCTTCATGTCTGGCCGATAGTTGGCTTATAACTGGACAACCATTGAAACAATTTACATGATTCTTTTTTGTATTAATATATATATTTATAGATAGGTTTTAGTATAACATTTGTTACGTTAAATAATATGTATGAGTTAGTATACTTTGCTAACTTTCATAGCTTAATGTCTTATGGTATTTTGTTGTGGGGTACAGCAGCAGAGAAAGTCAAAATTTTTACGTTACAAAAGAAGGCTCATCGAGCTATGTACAATATGGGACCTCGCGAACCTCTGAAGAACAAGTTTCAAGAATATAATATCTTAACTTTCCTCTCGCAATACATCTTCGATAACTTAATGTATGTAGGTAAAAATTTAGACAAGCTTGATCTAGTAAATGATCGTCATAATTTTAATATCAGAAATAATGATATGCTGGCCGTCCCACACTTTAGACTAAGTAAGATTCACAGGTTTTATAATAAGATACCAAAGAACTTTACCGATTTACCTGACAATAAGTTCAAGCACTATCTCAAGCAAGTCCTAATTTCAAAAGATTAACTTAACTTCTTAATGGGCAGTTTAAATAAATTAATACGGTCACACATTATTTTTCCTTATAATAGTATGTATAACAACTTAACAACCTATTTTATTTCTCTGAACTTTTCGTCGAACGAGTAACACAGACTTCACGTGATAGATAATTCTTTCAGTTTGACATTGACCTCGTGTGCAATGCGGATCACTCACACATAAAGTAAATAACGTGATTATTTTTTACATAACACACAATCGCGTTGTATTTATATTGTTGCGCAAGATAAATGGGTTTGACGAAGGCGTCTTCCGGCGGCGCGGCGATGTCGGCGGCAGCCCGGTCCTCTCGTGCACACAAGCTTTAGATATGAAATCTGTCTGAATTTCGTCTGACATTTTTACATTCCTATGACTAATTTACTGAGAACACTTGGCGTGCGGTAAATCTATTTCATGCATTCACTTATTATAATCATCACCTTGACAACGACGAGAGAAAAGAATCAAAACGTTTTAAGAGAATAGGTATTTTTCTCTACCAATACTTATAAAAAGAAACATCTTGTTTGTCTGTCCGCTAGTTAATTTATGACTTTGGTTAGGTTTTAGCATATATTTTGTTATATGATGTACTAGCTGATCCGGCGAACTTCGTATCGCCTGAGAATCAATAAAGCCGTCCATATATATAATATAATATGTACGAGTACAGTAATACCCCGCTTAGCGCGACTCCGTTACGCGCGGTTTCACTATAACGCGAATTTCAAATTTCGTGCTCAAATGCCTCGCATTACGCGAAAGAGTGCATATAAACATAATGTAAAGACAATAGATGTATTTTTCCGTAAAAAATAAGAGTATGTATTGCATAAAGTGTTCTTAGAATTAAAGTGATTGATTAAAATGATTTGTATTTTTTTGTATTAAATTTTGACTACGTTTAATCATAAACCTCGATATACGCGAATTTCAGTTAACGCGATTTTTTTCGGAACGCATCCCTCGCGTAAAGCGGGGTATTACTGTATATGAATTGTCTTTATACACGTAAATTGTAGTGAATGCGAGGCGGAGAACAATCCAAGAAATGAAACGTCATAAAAATCGGTCCAGCCTTCTTGAGTTATAAATGTAGTCCACTGAACCGACGTTGTTTTATATATGACCTACATAAATAAAAATAAAACTATGAGCGTGTCACTTGCGTTTTATTATATCATTTCTTTTGTTTTATATTTGAATACAGTTTTTATTTTAAGAAACTATTTTTAAGTTACTCGTAAAAATTTAGTATTTTAGAAAAGTGCAAATCTATATTTTAGTTTAATGTGTACTTTGGAACTTTTATTTATTAAACATTGCAGCTTTGAAGTTATCTGAAATGGAAACGTGAGAACATATAGGTTACAGGTCATTCTTTGTTCAACATTTGTACAAACTTTAAAAATTATTCAATTAAAATACACCCCTAATCTACATTTTTGTGAGCGTCAAAAACATATACAAGGAAACAAACCGCATACCCCAGTTGTATAAATCGGTAATTTATGGATAAATGGAACACCTAACTAAAATTATATTTAAAGCAAAAAAACAAGTTTAATTTGACGTAACCGTTAAATTCGTATAGCATATCAATCCAAACGTCCGTCACCATGAAACGACCTTGGACGGCACATTGAGGAAAAGAACTACTGGGCTCCGACGAAATTAATTCAGCAAGATTGATTGATTCCGCGAGAATCGGGTCTCGTATTGCCATTAGCTAAATGCGATGGATTCCTAACATAATTAACCTTTTCAGGGACAATAAAAAACGTTTTATAGACCTATACATACATATGAGTCATGTATTAAAAACCGCGGAAGAATCGAGACGTGGTAAATATTTACATATATTTGAAGTAATACTGAAGAGTAATTAACCATACAAGAACAATAATTAACCATATTTGAGATCAATACTCATTAGTCCTTTCTAATCGTACTCAGAAAATGCTTTTCCAAAAATTTGCACTTTGTGCGCGCATCAATTACTTAAAAATTACGTATGGTATTATGGTAGTAATTTCTATTTTAAAGTTTAAAACCCTTTTAAAGTCAAACATGACACGAGTAAAATTTTAGTTATAAATGGGGAAAAAAAACTATATTGGAGCGTTTTTGTAAAAATAAACCCTTAAATGAAAAACGGAAATCTTCAACGCTTCAAATTAAACGGCTGATATATTTTTTTAAATTCCCAAAAATTATACGTCAGCCACAAGGTGGACGACCTGGTAAAGGTCGCGGGATTCCGCTGAATGCGGGTGACGGTCGTCTTGGAGATCTTTGGGGCAGACATATATCCAGCAGTGGACGTCTTTCGGTTGAAGATTTTATGCGACTTAAATATAAAAATAACTACGTAATTATTCGGTCTAAGAGGAAAATGTTTTTACCTTATAAATTCCTGCTAAGCATGCGCCGCCAAACTGTTTAACATAATAAATATAAAAAAATGTTATTTTATACGTGATTTTTTGGACCACTGGTGAAAATGAACCCGGCAGGTATAAAAAAGGTGTGTGTTAAACGCCTCTTCAAATATTTAACCTGCAGGTGTTATATATCTTCTATATATATATATAAGCAAAGTTTGCTTTCTTTGTCCGAGGTAAACTCGAAAACTACTGGACCGATCAACATGAAACCGCAACCATTCGACGCGGAATTAATCGTAGATGGTTATAGGCTATATATTTATCAAATTCTATGAGCCCTTTGCCATGTTTTTTCGATTTGTTTGTTTATTATTCCTTTGACGCACCATCACCTCAAAACTACTGAACATATCGGGATAGGACTAATACCTTTCAACACAGTATTTCTCGTAGACAGGTATTTTTTGGATTCCACCGATCCTCTCTCATTTTTTTTTTCGATTTACTCTTTTGTACATTTTCCACTTCAATTTACGCTTATATATTTTTTCCACTACTAATAAAAACAAAATACTCTGACTTTTATTCATTCATTTGTTTTTTTTAAATTAGCTATAAATGAAACGTCATATGCACAGAACATAAGCACAAGCTAGTATAATATAAAATATTGATTAAATATCCGTGAAACTGACCCTAATTTATAATTGTCTAGATTCGCATCACCAATGCTATGACGTCACCTGTCAACATGCTACAATATTTCAAGTATAATAATAAAATGTATACTTACGCAGCCTATCGTATGTTTTGATCTATACTAATAAATAAAATTGAAGTGTCTGTTTGTAATGTCAAAAGTATTTTTTTTACCAAATAGATGATGAATGTATATACGATACCTATACCAAAAATACAATTTTTAAAACTTTTGTCTGTCTGTCTGTCTGTTTGTTCCGGGTAATCTCCGGAACGGCTGGGCGGATTTTGACGGGACTTTTTTTGATCGATAGCTGAAGTTACTCCGGGTAACTTAGGGTACTTTTAATTTTCGAAAATAATTAGGGTTCCGCGTAAAAAAAAAAACTGAATAAAATCCTTACCAATGCAAAGTTTTACGGGCAATTGCTTGAATTTATGAGAAATGTTTTTACTTTATGTTAATACTAAAAAAAGTCTGGGTTCCGTATAAAAAAATTAAAACGCAGTGTATATGAAATATATGAAAATATATGAAACGTGGGCGCAACCGCGGGCGCACAGCTAGTTGTAAATTTAGTTAATAATAATGTTCATCATTATTGCTCGGAGCGCCAATATGTTAGTTTATACTGGCAAATTATTAACATTTTTACCAAAGTCTAGAGGTTTTATTTCTGTCGGCAGTCTCCATGGCTGCCTAATTTACACAATTCACTTTTATTGGTTCAACCTTGACGTCCAGTTGATTATTAATAAAAGTTTTATTAACTACGAATTGACTATCAAAAATCTGTTAAGGGTATATAATCAGAATTTTAAATATTAGTTCCTTCTACGCCCCCCCCCCCCCTTTTACTTGTCAGCAATAGTAAGCTAAGCTCTTCCTCCTCTCCCATAATAACGTTAGCATAGGCATACTTTTTCCGTAATCTATACCAATAAATAAAAGAAAAAGTGTCTGCTTGTAATGTCAAAATAATAATTTGTAACTAAATAAATATGAATGTATATACGATACATATATCAAATATATAATTTTTAACATTTTTGTCTGCCTGTCTGTCTGTCTGTTTGTTCCGGATAATCTCCGGAACAGCTAGACCGATTTTAAAAGGATTCTTTTTGTTACATAGCTAATTTACTCCACGTCGTAACTTGAAAAATAATTAGTGTTCGGCGTGAAAAAATTAAAACTGGCAAGTGTTTCATTTTGTGAGAACTTTGTTGTTTACTTTAACGTAGTACAGAAAAAAAATAGGATTCCGTAAAAAAAAACGATTGAAGTGGAGAACATATAAAACTCTGGCGCAACCTCGAACGAACAGCTAGTCAAAAGTAAACAAAGCTTTGGTACTTATGTCATAGCTGGACGCGGACCCTGTGTGTGTGTTGGTAGCCCATGGCCAACAAGTCGACAATGTCAACTATCTGTCGTTTAAGACTGGGTTTTTCCTGCACTCCCGTTTTCCTAGCTAAGCTCAGGATCAGGAACTCTTCGTTGTGTGAATGTGGCCTCGATGAGGGCGATTTGAACCATATCTTTTTCTCCTGCCCTAGGATGCATCACTCCCTGTATGACATTCTCCCTCCTGAAGTTCCCCGTCCTACAACCTTTAAATGTCTTCTTCTCTTCACCTTTTCTCCCATAATCAACTATATATTGTGTAAATATGTACAAATGAAAAATTTAAAACTGTAAATAGTATATGTTACGAACATTTTTACTGGTAAATACTGTGTTTTTTGTCCTACTAACATTGTGTTGTCTTATATGTTTGTGTTGTCCCTTTTTCAGGTTGATCACCTAGGTCAAAGAATTTTTTTTTCTCTCATTTCATCAGCCATAGTCTTGTTTACCAGTTTCCACTCCTTGGTTCATGACTCTACCTTACGGATACTGGCAGAATTGTGGCCAATAGCTACAAAAGCCAAAAACTAAGAAGTGAAGTGAAGTGAAGTGAGTTGGTAGTATAACTTGCGAACCAGTAACTCTAGGTTTAGCGTAACTTTGGCCATTTTGTCTGTTAATATAAAATGAGTAAAACATTAGTTATTCAAAACTACATACAAAAGATCAGGGATTAATAAATAAATGAAACTAAAGTAATAAACTAAAGCAAATAGTAATTACTAAAACAGTCATAATAGGATTTAGTTTTATGTGATAATTAGTGCTTTATCTTATAAGTTCAACAGAACTAAAACACTTACAAATAACATTAGTAAGTAAATAGCTTCTACCTGATTCTGACAACGTACTACTAAATAGATAGTCCGTGAGTCGGTATTTTTTAAATAGGATATTAAATAATGACGCAAGAGAGGGCGGCAATGGTATTTTCCTGAATACTCAATATATGACTCAGGCGAAGTTTTTTTAATCAATCAAAGATGTTAATTCACTCCGATGCTAGATATGATACGATCGATCATATTTGTAATTAAATTACGTTTCGCAGTCCACAAACGATGTATCTTAATTTTTATAATAGATATTGGATATTTAAAAACAAATAACCATTAATTTTATTAAATTTTAAAGTGTAGTAAACTGAGGATAATTTAGAACATTTTATCCCACGCTACGCGTTGTCTATCTCGTTCTTGCCTGTTGCGAAACGATACGCGCATAAGAGATAGGAATACGCCAAGTAAAATTAATTGTCACTATCAGGGAAACAAGAATGTGGGACTGTCCAGCGCAAGCGCGCAAACTTTATGTGGTGCAAGGTTTTTGTTCTGATACATTGTTATGTACGTTTATTTAAATACTAGCGTTGAAATCCTACCGCCAAATACCAAAAGTGTGTTCTGGCAACATCACTTGGGAACCAGCACCTCTAGGCTTAGTGTGTTTACCACCCTGGACCACATCGTCACTTAACATCAGGTGAGATTGTGTTCAAAGCACTGAGCCTATATCGTGTAAAAAAGCATCCCATCCCGGCTTTGAACTGATACATAGAAATCTTTTATTTCTAAATCGCTTTCTACAGGTGAATGAATTTTTAAAATCGATTAAGTAGGTTTGAGTTTATCCATAACAAACAAAAATCAATGTTACCTCTTTACATAAGTATAAGCATTGAATTATAAAGATATTCGAAACTAGTTTTTATGATTACTCATTTAAACCAAAATCCACAGACCTATAAAATCCAACAAGACGAACCATTTTATATGAAAAATAAAATCTGAGTTAATAAAAAAAATATGTTTTATATTCTCCACGTTCCAGAAATAAATTGAAACGTTATACTCCCATAAAGGTGGGTGAGATAAGTACTCTCGAAAATCCGAAATATAAATATAATTTCATTTATATCAAATTACCTGAATTTACTTTTACATCCGAGATTCACAACCTTGTTATTCTGAGAGGAAATTACACATATAATACAATACGCAGAATTCAATACTTGTTTATAAAATCTGAAACCTAATATATTAATTAACTAATAATAATTTAATTCGGTATTTTCCAAAAAAAAAAAACGAAAAACATTCAAGCAGTTTTCTTCTTCTTAGTTAATGGCAATCTGTGTGTACACACAATTTGTGCCAATGTCATGTAGGTAAGATTTTCAATCTTGTATCAGCGTTACCAAGCTCCAACAGAACGGTGGCCTATCCTGCTCGAACTTTCCATGGAGCTTTGTCGGCACCTCAGAATGTATGCTACGCGTTGTCTTCTATAATAAACTTAACTTGAACACAAGTTAACTAAACTATTTCACACAAAACGCCACCAAGATTACATGATATAGAGTCAAGTACACAAGTTTAATGAATTAAAGAAAACAATTGCTACATGTCAGACTGAGATCCCGCCAAAAACTCCCTTCAAGTTTATACACCCATATACTTTAAAACTAGAGTTGGGAAAAGTCATTTAATGGGTCAAACGTGAAATTTTATAGACCACAAGCAGTCACCGAATAGACGGTTGGATTGCTGATAAATCTGCTTTGGTTTTTTAACGAATACCATTCTGTAAGACAGTGACATAAAACATTTTGCATCGTTTACATTTCGTAAGCCTTTTATTACGTTGTAAATATTTGTTTCTGTCAAACAGCATAAATGATAATTAACGTCAGGTGTAAGTTATTCTGTATGTTTCAGATAAACCTTAAATTTAAATTTATCACTGATAATTATAAATCTATAATGTCTGGAATCGGTATACGAGCTCGAGTAACAAGTGTGCAAGTCACGTTGCTCGAATGAATAAGTGGTATGAAATAACGAAATACATTACGATAGTTAGATAACACAAAACGACTTTTTTTGTCCTGTTCAAGTATTGCAGTATAATGCCAAAACACATAATTAATTCTCAGAAGATTAAATATTTACAAAATAAACAAATAAAATGATTGTAACAAGTACAAGGTTTTGTAAATACACACACACACACACACATACATATATATATATATATATATATATATATATATATATATATATATATATATATAGAGTTCCACTGGAATTTTGGTGGTTATATGTTTGCATATTATATTAGAGGGAGTTTGAAAGTTGCGTAAATGGTAGAAAAGTTGAAAGGTTCCCGTTTGTCGTGGTATGGACATGTTATGAGAAGAGAGGAAGCGCATGTGGGTAAAATAGTAATGAATATGAATGTGGAAGGATGGAAAAGTTGAGGAAGGCCAAAGAAAGTGTGGATGGATTGTGTAAGAAATGACATGAAAGAAAAAGGAGTGAATGAAGAGATGACGGCTGATAGGGACGTATGGAAGAAGAAAACATACTGCGCCGACCCCAAGTGAGTTGGGAAAAGGCAGGAGAATGAATGATATGTTTGCATAGAGAGTTGTTTCCCAAATAAGTAACCCTACTTTTTGAGAATAGTTTTTAGTAAATAAAATAAAAATTGATTTGAAAACTCAATCGGTTGACGTTGAAAGAAAGTAAATCAAGGAAATCAAAACACCATATAGCAGAATCGCCAATAGTTCGTCATTTGACATCAAGAATCCGTAGGGGGATGTCGTGGTATTTATCTCTATCGCTCCACTCGGTAAAACGTCATTGAATTAAGCTGATGTCAAAATAGACCGGTGTAAGTAATTTTTTATTTCAACTTATTTTACTTCACCGACATTCCGTAATATTTATGTTATTTAACTTTAATATGGTTACTTAAAGACTTAATTAATTAGTTTGATCAGTATTTGATTTTGGAATATCAAGTATTTTCGTCCAAGGCTTAAATAAAACAACACGTAAATTCAAACAACTTCAATTCAAGAGTCCTTCACGAACACTATTGTATCCGATCAAACAACGATATTGAAAGAAGAACGAAAATCCGATTAATAAGCCACACGCGAATCGAATAAACGGACAAAAAATATACTCTAACTCTAATATTATAAGAAAATAATTAATAGGTGAGTAATGAAATAAATCGACTTATTAGTTACGCTCCATTATTTTATCAATTACAAATAACCGGTGTGATAGAGGTTAAATATGATTAGTTAACCTCTACGCGATAACAATATTTTACCGATTTTAACATGGCTGATTTATTTATTATTAATATATACACGTTATTTTTCCTACGAACTGTTAGCTTACATTATCTAAATAACAAGAAATACTAATTTGGAAAACACCTGAAACCAAGATTTGATTTTAAACTAACCGAGGCGTTTTAGTATTGTATTTATAACTAGCTGTTCCCGTGGCTCCGCTAGCGTATCATATTTTCTATTCCGCACAATTATTATCTGCGTGATATTGTTTCACATGATCATTAAAAATATTTTTTTTTACACGGAATAGGCTCAGTGCTTTGACAATTTCGTCTGATGTTAAGTGACGATGTGATCTAAAATGGTAAACACCTAGAGATACTGGCTCTCAAGTGATGATGCCGGAACACACCTATTTGTATTTGGCGACAGGTTTTCAAACTCGAGGGTGGTACCCTACTCAGGCGGCCATCATTAGAAAAATGCCCTACCACCATGCTATGCTTTCCTCGCTTTAAAATGTAACGTCTTTTTTTATACAGGCACTAAATTATTTTTAGTTCTAAGAGAAAGATATTTCTCACAATTTCAAACACTTACCAGTAAAAGCTGGATGTTATACCAGCCGCAGATATCAACTGAATAATATTACGAAACAGTAAACAAACTAGGTGGACGAGCAATACCTCTATTATTACAGATTAAAAATATATTAATTGTAAAAGATATAAATATACATGAAAAACCTAATCGATTTTTATACAGAAAATTAGGAACTTCAAGCTCATCATGAGTCTTTAGAATGCACTTTTCCATTCAATTTTAATGAGTGAGTATATTAACAAAGAATTCATTAATTTGAAGCCGGATCGCCATTTTCTTAAGATTTCTTTTAGAAGTGTAAGCCCATAAGTCAGATTAATGGTGTAAGGTGAAGGGTTAAGTAACATTAATTAACTACTCAGACAAAATCACAAGATTTTTTTTCCCATAATACTCTTAAAATTATCACGGTTACATTTGCTCCGACGTTAGTTTGCCTTTTATTGATATTATTTATTTAAATTTATTACGGCCATGAATACAAGTCTTTTCGACCCAACTTTGTGTTATTATAGAAATTCATTGTTAAAATTTTTTAACGTTACGTTTGTTATTTTAAAATATTTATAAAAACACTCTCAAGGTTGAACCAGACCGATTTAAAAACGATCACGGCTAAATCATTTGTCGTCTGGGACAATTTTCTAACGTTTCAACATTTTCGAATACCGTTCAGAAGCCAAGAACATGTCACTGGCCCGTTTAGTGGTATATGGTTAATGTGACCATTTTTCATCTTTAGAACGGGACAGTTCGACATAGGGACTGTATAATATCGTACACTGAGATTTGATTATTGAATACGTATTTTTAAAAATAAATATTAAAGATTGTATTATTTAGGTAATATAGATTTTGTAAACATTTATTTTTTGTAATTTGATTATTTTTTGGAAATTTATTACTTTTGAGTTTATTTATAATACCGTTTAAAATATATGCACTTGAAAAGTTTTATCTCAATGATAAAGAAATACAATGAAACAGTGTATTGGTCCACCGACCGGCCGTAATAAAATAAAGAAATACATAAGATTAACAGAATCAGTTTAATTGGTACCTTTTTTAAATTCATTTTCATAGCAGTGCGACATCTCGTCACGCACTATGTTCAAATTGTTTAGTAGATTTGTAAGTTTTACGACTGTCTATTTAACATGTCACAAGATATTGAAACAGGCAGCATGTAAATAGGACAGTCCCGATCAAAATCAAACAGTATGGTTACATTACAGTGGACTAAAAAATATTCGATTCGATCGCATAAACGTAATAAAAATAGCAAAGTATCATATAAATAAATACACTAGACTTAAATTTAGTTCCGAGTAAGATTAGAAAATATTATTTCCTGTTCCAAATCGAATTGCTGTAACAAATACATTTTTATATATTGTAATAATTTCAGCGCTTTCTCATCTGGTGTTAAGGGGTCAGTCAAGTATTAATGACGGATAACGGGATGGATTGATGGATAACGGGAGTCTACTCTTTGCTTATTTTCAATGACGTGGGGTTCGGGGGTTTTAAATGGTGATTACATAAGAAATGTTTACTTCTTAACTTTTAGTTACTTAAGCAGATTATGTAAAAGTGTGCTTTGTTAATTTTTAGTACTGGCTTTTCATGTCATTCAATTTTTAAAATAAACAAGTCATCATAAAATCCAGAAGTGGTTATGAGTGATTTTTGATTGAGAAAATATTTTTTCATTAGCATAACTATTGTAGAGATTAACTTACTGGATTGTCTTATCTATCCACATATTTTTTAAGTAATTATTTTATTTATGACTCAAAAGTGATCTTTGTTAAGTAATGACGTATCACGCAGGTAACATTATCCTCTTTCGCATTATCTTTATTTTTTATTTGGTGTGATTGAGGATAAATCCCAACAAACTGGCGAAAAAACAGTTTAAAAAAAAATTATGCGATAACAACCTTGTCAAACGATTTTCTTCTTTTTTTTGTTTAGAAGTCATTGACGATAGTTAGTATCATGCAATAAACAAAAAACGAATTTCGACTACTTTTTCTATATATAAAATTCTACTATACCGTTTTGAGTGATAAATGTACACTAAGTGTATTGTTTATATTAATTTATTATTATTCATATATATATAAAATTCTATTTATTATAATATGTTCTTTTTTTATTTATTCATATACATCTGATAGCTTCCAAAGATATGACAGCTGAAAGTCATTTAAAAACTGAATTAGTGTTGTCCTACCAATTATACAATATATTTACGATAATTTTCCACAAATAAATTAAATATCTTAGTATACTGTGTTGCTAATTTTTATTTTCTCCTTATAAAAACAAATAATAGATCGTCTATTTATTAAAAATTGATGCTCATAATCGTAGCCTAATGCATGTCGAATCATACATTATTATCTTCTGACAGATTCGATCTCGTCGTGATCTATTTTACATAATTGATTATAAATGTAGCTTTTTAATAGAATATTATTAAAATTAATTCTTCGAATGTATGATGTGTTAATTAGGATATTTTTTTTAAACCAATATTCAATTTGATTCGATTTTATTTTTTGATACGTGTCATTTACCCTTGAATTGAGTGTTTATATTTGACAAGGTAATATGTGCTAAGTTGGCGTCGTAAAAAGGAAGAAATCACAAATCGAATGTCATTTCCCGCCATTGTACGACATTTATCATGCGCTTGCTAATATTAGAGGGAAATAAATGTCATGGCGAAAGAAAGAAACGCTAAAACCATAACATAAGGTATATAATAGTAGAAAATGTTATATTTATACTATTTTATATCTCATCTTATCTATACTAATATTATAAAGAGGAAAGATTTGTATGTTTGTATGTAACGAATAAACTTAAAAACTACTGGACCGATTTGAATGAAATTTGGTATGGAGATAATTTGAAATCCAGGGAGTGACATAGGATAGATTTTATTCCGAAAATCCCACGGAAACGGGAATTACGAGGGTAGGAACCGCGCAATAACAGCTGGTTAACTATAAAGAGAGAACTTCGAGTAAAGTAGATTTCGATTTTATAGTGTTATCAATACAAAAAATTGGTAATAATTCCTTTTCTTTCCTTAAATTTTCAATAATTATTGTGGTCGATTTTCGATAGTTGGGGGATAATAGTATTATCAATTAATCGCATGAACAAATCATTTCAAGAATATAGTATCTTAACTTTGATAACTAAATGTATGTTCGTAAAAATTTTGACAAGCTGGATCTGGTAAATGATCGTCATAATTTTAATATAAGAAGTAAAGACAAGTGGAGCTTTGAGTTAAGTAAGTCTAATAAAGTTTTATGGTATTCGGTTTTATAATAAAATCCCCAAAACATTACCGATTTACCTGACAATAAGTTCAAGTAATATGTCAAGCAAGTCTTAATTTCAAAAAGTTATTACAGGGTATCCACCATTACGTGAACGATAGTGATGCCTGGGATTTACATCCCTCTTGGTGCTTCCGCTAACGATAGTTATAACTAAGATTTGTATAGTTTTATTTTTTAAAATGTTTTGTATCTTGCAATTTATAAGAAAGGAACCAGATCTAGTTTCTTGTCTGCGCTCTTCTCGACTGTGTTATTTTCCGAACCGGCGGTAGTGTTTTGACGTTCATAAGCGCCTTCTTAGGATCTAGATTGAATAAAGAATTTTGGATTTTGATACCAGAACGCTGCAAGGAGTGTAAACCAATATCCGTGAACTACAATACCAACAACAATTGGAGAGTAATTACAGCGTTTGAGGAATGACGACGTAATCTCTATATTGAGAGGTGTTATTTGAATATCGGTTTCCTATAAATAAGGACCGCAGACATGTTATGGCAGTTATCGTCGAACTTTTCTTGTCAAGCGCCAGATAGGATAATGTGAGGTATCAATGCGGGCCGCATATTTATGGATTTGGATACTTCACATCACTAATCAATGCACATATTTTTTTATGAGCTGTCAAACCGCAATTCCCCCATACACTTTTATGGTAATAGCAACAACGTGAACATTTATGTAATTACATATTAATTAACTCCAAACAACTAATCATATAATTTGAAAATAATAAGATTTTCAGGGCTAAAATAAATAAAGAGCATAGGTAAGTAGACCCTCTCATATGGAAGGAAAGTTGAAAAAATTGCCCTGCTATAAGCATAACAGGTTGAAAAACTCCAAAATGGCGCTGGCGTAGGCAAAGGATATGGTATGAATATAGGAACCGTTTACTGTAGTTGAAGGTACATAATTAAAGTATCTAATTAATTTTGTGCATACAATTCCCTTGTTTTATTTATGCATTTATTTTTAAAATATAATTCTAATTAATGGATGATGGGCAGCAGCATCCTCTGACTACCACACACCTACTGTGATCGCCAACCCGCCTGCCGAGCGTGGTAATTATGGCAATTCCCCCTTATTGGGGGAGACCTATGTCCAACAGTGGATGTCTATTATTTGGCTGATAATTTAAATTAATCGTTTAAATTAGACGAGTGTCGAGTACCCATAAAAATGTCACAATAGGAAAACAATGGAAAGCTAGCGTAAGCGCCAGGTTAGTGCTCAAGGGGTTAATTATGTATCTTTGTTTGTTATTATAAAAAGTGCGCCATAACAATAACCTTTAGCGCTTTTATTAAAATTTACCCTATTGCTACTGTAGCGTCACCCTTATTTAATACCTTTTAACGGACACTTTTTCATACACAAAACTGGTACTTCTTACCTCTACCCTACATAGCTAAAATAAAGTGTTTCTTGAGTTGTCTCCCGCAAACCGCTCTGCTTATACTCAGGATCTCAGGATACTTCAATTTACTGCATAATATTCTTATGCAAAACTGTTTCGCAAAATCGTTGTCTGGTAAAATGTTACGAGCCGCACAAATAACGACCATAGTGCTATTGTAATAGGTTATCGTCTAATGCTCCTCTAACTTTGCATCGACCTCATAAATGGTAAGCACCTGTTTGGTTTGGCAGCTAGATATCACAGATATGCATATAACGATAATATAGTATTAAAGGATGGCATACAGACTGCCGCGGGCATCTAGTTTTGATTTACGTCATTTCAAGATACGTTGAGCGATTTTTTTACACTATTTCTGAAAATGAAGACGAATCACAGACGAAACCTTCTTGGAAAGTTTTATAACCTTTCATTCCATAAAAAAGGTCATACAGATGCGAGGTTCCAAAGGATTCTAGACAACATAGGCCACCACATACGCCGTATATAAAAGGCCGTTCGTTACGTAAGCATCAATGCCACCTCCCCTGTTACTTTGCAATGGATTTGTTTTGGAATACAGACTATTATGGTCTAAACAATGTACGTAATCATCAGCAACATTTACTTCTAAGTCTCATTTTTTTTATTTACGTAATCATATTACTATATTGAGGACAAAGGGAGAGGGAGTCGAAAAAGTCCAAAATAGTGCTTAGGTAATACTTCAACGACCCCTAACTGAATACTAGAATACTATTGTAGGAATCACGAAAAATGACATTAATTTATTTTGAATCATTTTTTTTGGTGCAGTAAACATCCCAGTATAGTTTCCTTATGCTTCACAAACAAATTGTGTATTTTAACCTTTGTGGTCACAGTACTGTATAAACTATTTTATAATGTCCCAATTTTTTTAAGCTCTGTAATACATGTATTTAAAATGTCACATAATGAAAAGCATAGTGTATGGATAAACTTGAATTATTTATTGAACAACAAGTAATCTAAAACATTTGAGTATTTTTTTTTTCAACACAAACCTTACTTTTAATAACTAATTATAATAGGTGTAGATAGAATTTACCACTTTAAAATTTTTTCAGTAAACAAAACATTGACTTTTTATTTTTAGGTTTCTTTACATTTTTATCTATAAAACAAGACACATTCAAAATTACTCATGTCAAATAATAAGTATCTTATATTAAGAGTCCTAGCAATCATATGAGAATTTACCCTAGACAAATAAAACATTGTCTACCATTAACCATATATAATCTGTATGATTGCACATTAATATCTGAATGTTTTGACAGCTTCCACTGTTTTATCTGTGCATTATATTGCAGCTCTGTTGAACATGCCATTCCACTCTCTAAAGTCTAAACATAACTGAATAAATGAGGAGTGTGAATTATTTAAAACAACTTGCTGTTTATAAAATATTTGATGATGATTTGCTCTGTGAGAAATTAATGGTATGTTTATACAATTTTTCAAATGTGTAAACATAATATTGAGGATGAAATATTAATTTCAAAAACATTTACAATAAATTTATACTTGCTTCTACCTATTATTTATTTGTGAATGCATATAGAACATTGATATCATGATTAAAAAATATTTAAACAAAACAAGAGCAATTATTTTTTGTATGTACACCCCTAATCTTATTAGTATTATAGAATATAACAAATAGTGAACAAAACAAAACATGAAAAATGTATTGATTTGAATATTTTCACCAATGATTGAATTTCATTATTATTATATTTATTTTAGATCTCTATAATACAGGACTAGTCTAGTTAGTAAGGCATCAATTTTTATGTCAATAATTGGTAAATACATTTTTAAATAAAATATTCAACACAAATACTTAAAAACATAAGTTATTTAATTTAGTACAACAATAAGTAAAATCATTTCACAATATTTTTACGAATTTAATAATAATATTCTAATTAGATTTTTAAAAATCATGAGGAAGGCATATGTAATACGAGAATTCAAATTGAAATTTTATAGCTAACAGGAAAACAATTACTATCATTGATATCCTAAACAATACAGACTTGAATTGGCATCAGTATGCACATCATAACCATTTATACTATGACTAAACGTTATAAACACAAGTTATGAATGTAACCATGTGCTAAATATTTTGTTATCATAACCATCCTACAAACCAAAAAGCTCAATCCGCGCAAGGGCACCTCTCCATTGTAAACAAATAAGTGTATTTTCATTTTAACATTTATTTCACGAGGCAAAGGTCCGAAAGCTTTTCAGAGTACTCACCATATAAAATCCTTACAATGCGAACAGAATGTTGGCTGCTTGAAGAACCTGGGCATAAACTTGTGGTCTTTAACCAAGTAAACATTCTTCTTCTTGAGGGCACCCTTGCGGCCTCGCAGTCGAAACGCCTGGCCAACCTTCAGCTCACCACCACCTTCATCACAATTATTCTCCTCGTCCGCCATAGTTAAGCGCGGTGGCAGAAAACACCGGTGAATTCGGAACTAATTAATCTCACAAAATAATCGCAAAGTTACGCGACCGATACGGACACACTACCGCTCCTAACCAAACGTCATCGCGATTTGACAATTATCAACGAGATTGTAAGCTCAGTAAAATTAGCTTGTCAACAAGTGTCACTGTCAGTATCAAAACTGCCAAAGTATTTTACCGGAGGAGGAATGTTGGCCTCGTAAATAATTCTACACAATCTGTACCTATGTAAACAAAAATTAAGAAACAATATTTATTTAAAATACTTTTCTTTATACCTACGTTTCTATTTATCTGCAATTGGACTTGTATTTGGGTTCTGTATGTTACGCTTCAATAGTTTTCGTGGCAAGGCGTCAAATGAAACTTAAATACATATTAAAACAGACACAGAAAATAATTTACATGATACTTTACTGAATACACTCTTAATAAGTATTCAACAATAAAGCGTTGTTATCTCTTATTCTTTTATTTATAAAATATTGTGCTTAGGTTTTACTATAGTTCATTCTATTATTCTTATTTAAAATTATTTTATTATCATAAATAGTAGTGTGGAATAGTGTATATTATATATAGTAGTTTTTATAAGCATTAATACTGAAACACTTAAAATTCTGTAACTGTCTTATTATTTAATTTGCTCACAACCACTTATTGTACGTTTTTATTTTCAAATGCAACATTTAGAAAAATAAAGTAGGTATAACATAGTTATCTCTACCACTTTATGAAATAAGTAGGTAGGTTTGAAAGGAAGGCAGTAATAATAATAATAAGAAGAAGTAATAATAACAACGTTATTTAAAAGTATACATAGTAACACAGTACAAAAATTCTTAACATCAGACTTGATTGAATGGTCTAGTGCCTTAAGAAAGGAAGAACTGGAATAAAAAAGATATTATTGGGTCTAGACTTTTGACAGCTATGGGTGCTTGGCGTGATTTTGGTCTGTCATGTTTTTTCCTTGTTTTTAATTCATTATTTTGCAGTATTTGACTAAATATTATGTAGTTTTTGTGACATTTTAAGTGATATAGAGTAGTTATGATACACCAATGTATCAAATAATACTGTCCCGATCATTCCGTTGTGATTGTAACAGAAGGCCACCATTTTGTTACTGCCATTCCTTTATTGATAGTGTTCCTAACATCAGACTTGTTGCATGGTCTACTAGTGTACCTTTGCCTTTTCCTTAAAAAGGAATATTTGGATCCAAAAAAAAATTTGACAGCTACGCAGTTAAAAGTCGTTATTTTTCAAGTTTTGTCCGGTGGCAAAATATTTTAGTGTTTCGTATTGAAATGTGAAAATAAGGTTTTACTAAAATTATTATATTTGATTTCATGAAAATAAGATCACTGTAAATAAAAATGAGTTCGGAGAATAGTGATTCTGGCCCAGGATTGACGCTCTCCTTTGGTAGCACAATTTGATGATATAAACCGTTTGAACAATGTTTTAAACGATGGAGCTGCTGAAGAATGTAAGTAATCATCCAGTATTTATCAAACGCACAATATAGAAAAAGTGCCATGTCTGTTTTTTTTAATTACGGTGTACCCATTTTTTTCATCTTACGTTAATATTGTGTGCTCACGCAATATGGGTAAGTAGGAAAATAACAGCGTATTTCTTTTGTAATTCGTTTTATTATATTTACATTTTTATAATAACATTAAAATTTAGGTGTTAATATTTTCCAGAAAGCTAAATTCAGTAAAATTATGAAATGTAATGTAATGTAATGTTTTTTTGGTCATTGTAAATACTGTGTACACACAACTATTTATTATTCCCCCAAAATTTATTATATATAATATTTTAGTAAATATTCTACAAAATTATTTAGTTGTATTGTTGAATTTTATGAATATATTTATCATCTTTCAGATTTCTTAGCATTTTTAAAGCAGATGGAGTGGGTGCGAGGACAGTGGGCAGCGGCTGAAGCAGAATCTGTCAGGTTGCAAAAGGAACTAGATGAGGCTCTTACTAAGCTCGAAAAATGGGAAGCGAAGTTTGCTCATGTTCGGAAGCTTCTTGATGGGGAAAAGAGAGAAAGGAACATCGTTATGAAGAAATATAATGAGCTGGTTAGTTTACTTGAAATTGTTTTGAGTTATTGCACAGGTCAACTGTCTCCTCTTGTGTTTTAATGTTATTTGAATAATACATTTGTTATTGATCTGATAATTCATAAATATCATAAATTGATAATTTATTTTAACTCACCTCCTTGGTTGAAACAGATGTTGACTATCTTTTTACTATACCATATATTTAATAATTTATATATTATAGTATAAGGGGTGTTTGTAAATTTGACTGCTAACTTTTTCAAGGAAATGTTGAAAGAGAAAAGTTTGCAAGCATTGCCTAGTTTAAAATCTACTGTTAAAACAGTTTATTTTTTTAATAGATATGTGGCTATGGCTTTTCCTATGTTTTCCTACTACTAATATTTGTCACAAATTCAAGCACTCGCCAGTATAACTGACCATTAAATCATTTTTTGTACAAGTTCATGGGTTTTAATTTTTATAGGGAACCCTTATTTTTTTTGTACTAACAGAGAGCAAAAACATTTATAAGAATTTCCAATACCTGCCAGTAAAACTGTGCATTGATTCCGATGTTATACATAATTTCATGAGTTTTATTTTTTTAACGCTTACAAATAGACACTTTATAAATTAGTAAACAAACATCTTTTCTATTTCTTTTTTGACTATTTTTTTAAAATTCAATGAGATTGACACATGTTAACGATTTTTAAAAGTCTTATATTTAAAGGTTAATAAGGAATAATATGTTGAATACTAATTAAGAATTTGCTGTAATAACCTTATTATTTTTTAATTACAATTTCACATGATATTAAAGGGTGATATGGTTGCAAGATGATTGTATGTTAGGCTTAGAATACTATTAGGACATTCGTGCAGACATTGCAACACATTTATGGATTGTTCACAATATATTTTCATATAAAAATATGGATATATTTTAGAGTAAACTTCTGGATATGGCTCGAGACCTCCTCTTCAATGACAATCGTCCAAAATTGAACGATGAAACATTGCAAAAGCTGGCATTCCTCAATGGGACAGCTTACCAGGATTTAAATGCAAAACTTACTAATGTACCAGAACTAAATTCTACAGGTACGTTTTTATATTAACCCCTTGAGCACTTACCTGGCGTTTACGCTAGCTTTCCATTGTTTTCCTATTGTCTTATTTTTACGGGTACTCGACACATTAAAATTGTCTTCAAAATTATAGAAGTAAATGGAACATACACAATAGAATGTTGTCTTTAATTGTCTATATTATGAGATTGTTATATATTCTGTATCAATTGAACTGTGTTCGTAACATACAGTTAATAGATTGCAAATATATTTAGCATAGCATGATGCTTGGTTAATTTCTGGTACTATTTGTTTAAATAGCGTGCTAAAATTGATAGCTGATCATCAGCCACCTGAACAAGTTGGGGTACAATAATGTTTACTCTTTATTATGAATTATCTATATTATTGCAATAGTTATAATTAAAAAGAGTGCATTCTCTTAATTTCTTAATACTACCATAAAACACATCATTTTACTTTTCACATTGCTCCTTTTTTAAAAGTAAGTAAGTACTTTTAAATTTGAACTTGTTCGTTTTTCGTAAATTGAATATTGTACTTCACAGTGCTTATGGTGAGCATTTAGTGCACTCAATAGGAAAATAGTTGATCACATGTACAAAAAAAAAATGTAGGAAATATAGGCATAGTCTACTTTACCTGCTTTTTATGTGCTATTCTTTTCCTAGATATGAGAAAATAAATTAATCCACAAATAATGACTAGCAAAACTTTATTTTCCATTGATAAACTATATTACACAGTGAATAATTGTGTGGAATAGAAAATTAATACGTGCGCTGAGCCGCAGGATGATGATAATTTTGTTCCAACTGATTTCGGCCATGGCAACCACTATGACTTCTAGTCTGAGAAATGTCGCTGGGACTCTGAGTTCAATAACAGAGAACTCTAAAGAACAAGTATATGATATCTTAACTTTGCCCTCCCAATACATCTTCGATAACTTAATGCGTATTCGTAAAAATTTAGACAAACTCGATCTAGTAAATGATCGTCATAATTTTAATATTAGAAGTAAAGACAAGTTGTCTGTCCCACGCTTTAGGTTAAGTAAGTCTAATAAAAGCTTTATAGGTAATAGTATTCGGTTTTACAATAAGATCCCATGAAATATTACTGATTTAACTGACAATAAGTTCAAGTATTATGTCGAGTAAGTCTTAATCTCAAGAGGTTATTACAGAGTGGATCTTTACGTGAACGATAGTGATGTCTGGAATTAACCTACATCTATGTGCTTCCGCTAACATTAACTAAGACTATGATTTGTATAAATTTTTATATTTAAAAAAATTATATATATTATTTTTATAAAAAAAAGATCTAGATCGAGTTTCTCGCCTGCGCTCTTCTCGACTGGGTTGTTTTCCGAACCGGTGGTAGCATTTTAGATGTTCATAAGCGCCTTCGTAGGGCCTAAATTGAATAAAGATTTTTTGATTTTTAATTTTATTTTAAAGTAAATTAATTTTTTTTAATTTAAAGTACGAGCCAGAGGAATATTTTTATTCCAGCAAACACACTTACACACAATTTACTAATAGTAACATTATAATAAAATTTTACATAAAAAATGCATGAGTATCGATGCAAGGTAACGGTACACAACTCAGCATATGCTAGCTGCCACCATTATAGATGATTTTTCCCAGCACTGATTTTCAGTTTTGACCAATATGGTTTTAACGATAATATACTATATATATATATATATATATATATCGGAGACTCGTTATCTTCACGGTCGCTCAATGTGGGCATCAGCAGGGATCCGGGCCGAAAAATAAATACTTCGTATGTTCCAAATACTAATTTTTATTACACAGTGTAGGTAAATCACAATACAGCTTGACTCTAAATACTTTTCAATATACACAGTACAGTTCCTAGGCGAGTGTTGCTTATTCAACCGATAGTACCGTTAAAATCGTCGAATACAGAGTGCACGTTCTTTTATTAACGTTTACCCTGTCCAATCTAGGCTCTGTACACGTCACTTTGACGTTTGTGAATCGTTGATATTCCGAACTATTGACCCGGATGCGACATATATATAATATATGTATGTGATATAGTTGAATATGAAGGGAACATTAATGTAAATATTAAATACATGGATGATAATATTATATAAATAAATGAATGAACCCTAATTTCAATGAATATAAAGAATACTAACTGTACACGCAAGCGGCTGCGCCCCCGCATTTCATATATTCTTTACTGTGTTTTAATTTTTTTATACAGAACCCTAATTTTTTTAATATTATTAAGATAAAGTAAATATATTTCTCATAAATCCAAGCACTTTCCTGTAAATCTGCATTAATAGGATACATCTCTTTATATATAAAAAAAAAAAAATAATAATTTTGACATTACAAACAGACACATCAATTTTATTTAAAGTAAAAAAAAAATCTTTATCCAATCTAAGGCATACGAAGGCGCTTATGAACGTCTAAAAACACTACCACCGTTAATTTATTAGTATAGACGAATGGTCTAGTCTATATGGAGAGCGAATTAAACAAAAAACAAAAATAAAGCCGAATTGAATTAAATAGCTGAAATATATATATATATATATATATATATATATATATATATATATATATATATATATATATATATATATATATATATATATATATATATATATATATATATATATATATATATGTTTAAGTTGGTATATATATGCTGCGCATCTATGTACATTAATCATCATTCTCCTGCCTTTTCCCTACTCACTTGGGGTCGGCGCAGTATGTTTTCTTCTTCCATACGTCCCTATCAGCCGTCATCTCTTCATTCACTCCTTTTTCTTTCATGTCATTTCTTACACGCTCCATCCACACTTTCTTTGGCCTTCCTCTACTTTTCCATCCTTCCACATTCATATTCATTACTATTTAACCCACATGCGCTTCCTCTCTTCTCATAACATGTACATACCACGACAAACGGGAACCTTTCAACTTTTCTACCATTGACGCAACTTTCAAACTCCCTCTAATATATTCATTCCTTATTTTATCCATTCTTGTAACACCACACATCCATCTCAACAACTATGTACATTAATGTTAATTATATTTAGTTTTATTTATTTTTATAATTAGATACTTTTCGCCTTATCGTTTATTTATTTATAAATTAATCATGTAATGAAACAACCTGAATGTAAATTTATAATTCTTTGACACACTTGCGACACGACCACCGCAGCGTAATCAATTACTATAACTCGGAATTTGAATAATCTCCCGCGATACAGGAATTAATTCCTAGATAGGCGGCGACCCAAGACGTGTCTCGTTCCCCAACTGGGGAGGCTCTTGACGTCGCCGCCAGCGCGATACAGTAACACTGCCCATGCATTGAGCAATTACACGCACAACACTCCATACACACTCATGCATAACATGCAGGTACATAGGGTCCTGTAAGGAACCTTTTTTTTTTATTAATATAAAAAATGTAGGGATAACTAGGATACAACTCGCGAGTGAGTCTTGAGTACTCAGGTGACGGCCAAGCCGAGGTTCGTACCGCTTTGGTAACCCTTGAGCTAGTCACCTTATTGCGGCTGAGTGCCTTCAGCACTCGCCCCCAAAGTTCGGTGAAGCTGTAAAGGCCCTTCCATATACGTATATTTGTGTGTTCAATTTGTAAAAAAAAACGTTTTTTTTTATTATTTTTTTTTTATGTATCTATGTATTTGGACAGGTACTCTACTCTCAGAAATGTCGTATTCCCGGTCTGAGGATGATCTCGATCTATCGCTGGCGTCCACCCGCCGCTCGTGGGTGGTGCAGCGCGGCGGGTGGAACGCGCGCGAGAACCAGCCCGCAACGAAAAAAACGACGTTCTTCCGGTTCCTCTGCTACTAAGGTATACATATAAATAGCAATGTTTGTCTGCCCGCTCGTGTATTTTCTAGCTTATAACTCGAGAACCACTTAATATTTTTAAATTCATAGATGTATATGGCCAGTTACGTTTTATGAGTCTTCTTGCTTCAAAAGAAAAGAAAATCCATATTTTGTTAGTAATTAGATATCGTTGGTGTAAAATTCTATAGACATGATACTAACATTTTACCACTATATAAGAGTTTTCTTTTTATTTTCGCAGAAATGTAAAGTGTTATCTATTTTTTTTTAAATATTTGAATTTTTTCTGTACATTTCAAAAACAGTAATTTTAAATTGACTTTTTTGTCTGTTTATACATATGAAACAACCCAAAAAGAACTTAATCAATTTAGATGGAATTTGGTGTACGCGAAGTATGTACAGTTAAGAAAATGATAGGCTAGGAAAAACAAAAGAAAATCAGTTCATCCCACATTTGATCAAAATGAAATACATAGACGAAGTCGCGGGCGCCCGCTAGTTGAGTATAAGAATTTATATTGCAGTTAAGGGATAGAAAAACAAAAAAAAAAAAAAAAAACCAGTATGAATGACAGATACGAAAGAATTAAATGAGTTTGCCAAATATTTGTAATGAAAGAAAGAAAGAAAGAAAGAAAATCTTTACTCACAAATGAGATACAAAACACATACTGCAAAAATAAAAAAAAAAAAAACAATGAAGAGATGATTCCAAAAAAAATCACAGGGTAACTATGTGTCACCCACCAACCAAAATCTCATCAGATGAAAGGGTCTCCAGCTCAGCATATGCTGAAGTACCAAGAGATACTCAGCGCTGATTTTCAGCTGAAGCCCAGAGCGAGTCACGGAACGTAAAAAAAAAAAATGCAAAAATTACAAATTACAATAAAAAAACTAAATTGTAAATTTTAACTAATATATACTTAGTCTATATATATCATGAACACATATACACATTGTTATAGATATAATGTATGAGGGTATATAAATAAATTCATTAATATTACATAAAAGATAAATTTTCGAGGCGTTACGATATTTATAACCTATAAATTATAAAAAACAGAGGCAAATATAAATATATTAATATCAATAATTAATTATAAAACATAAAGGATGCTTTAGTTAGTAGAAGGAAAGTCTTACATAGATCTGTTAATAAGAATTTTTTTAAATGTTGACAAATTACATGGTATAACAAAGATCATTAATGTGAAATAAAATCCTGTTAAAATTAATTAACCTGGCAAGACAGGAAAGGTTGACCTATGTGAACGTACACTTCTCGATCAAAGACGTTCTGAAGTTATCAAGCTAATGTAGCTTATATGAGAAAGTACTTGAAAGTAAAAAATAACGAAGACGTGTCTCAGGATCGTGGTAGATGGAAGGTTCTAGTTTCTGCCTACTCTTATATGAGAGAGGTTTGATGCTATGTGTCTGAAATCACTGTATGTTATTGCAGACGGTAGAGTTACAAGGTGGTAAAGTGCTGGCCACGGCCACCACCACCCTCACATTGGAGCGTGCGCCGACCACTCATGACCTGAAACCGCCACAGAACTTTGTAAGTCTTTATTAATTCGACCTTTGAAAAAAAAGTGATACTATTTGTCTATAGGCCCTTGTAATTTGTAACTTGATTTTAATAAATCACTAACGCTTTTAAATATTTACTCCTGGCTAACTTTAATTGTATTTCTAACTTTTATTACCTATATTTTGTTAAAAATATTAAGATACTTCTGAATTTGCGGTTTAGCGGAGCCCTATACGACTGATCTATATTTGTATGTACTAAGAATATGTGATAGATGCGGCTCTAGCTCTTGTAGTGTCCATTTGTAACCAATACCGTCTTTTTGTTTTGACGGGGGGAAATGCATTTACGCACTACCCTTACCTATTGCATTAGTGAGACCGGAGTCTCCCAATGCAATAGGTAAGGGGGCACGGAGGGACGACTCCGTGCCAGTGTGGGACTCAACCGGGCGTGAAGCGTCCGGAAATACCCACTAATACCCAGGATATACTTCCTGCCCCCCCATTGTAACCAATACCCTGACGCCCTCTAGTAGACGCGCGGTCAAAATGGAATACTTACAGTTATATAAGCATATCTTAGATATAGATATCTTAACTTTGCCCTCCCAATACATCTTCGATAACTTAATGCATATTCGTATAAATTTAGACAAGCTCGATCTAGTGAATGATCGTCATAATTTTAATGTTAGAAGTAAAGACAAGTTGTCCGGAACCACGCTTTAGGCTAAGCAAGTGTAATAAAAGCTTTATAGGTAATAGTATTCGGTTTTACAATAAGATCCCAAGTAACATTACCGATTTACCTGACAATAAGTTCAAGTATTATGTCAAGCAAGTCTTAATCTCAAAAGGTTATTACAGGGTGGAGCATTACGTGAACGATAGTGATGTCTGGAATTAACCCACATCTCTGTGCGCACCCGCTAACATTATTAAGACTTGTATAGTTTTTTATATGAAATATGTATATATATATATATATATATATATATATATATATATATATATTTTATTTATTTATTTAAAAAAAGAACCAGATCGAGTTTCTCGCCTGCGCTCTTCTCGACTGGGTTGTTTTCCGAACCGGTGGTAGTGTTTTTTAGACGTTCATAAGCGCCTTCTTAGGGCCTAAATTGAATAAATAAAATTTTGGTTTTTTGATTTTTATACTTTCACTTTCAAACGAAAATTCGGATGTTTTTTTATGTTGAAAGCAATTTTAACTATTATCGCGTTCGGTGTCGGCCATGACACGGGCGCAGGGGGTCTTTGAGAGTGTTGTCGTGTCGTATCTATGTATGTGTCGTGAGCAGCACTCGGCGCCCCATATAAAATTGCGCCCTTGTGCTGTACACCCTGGACTATAGGTCAAATCGCCCCTGAATATGCCTCCCATAGCAGCCTAACTGGGTGATTATGGTGAAAACTGTAATACTGGCAGTACCTTATACTTGTGTAATTTGGAAGTGTATTTAAATAAAAGAAACACATACATAAGCGCACGCCTGTTATCCCCTATGGGTTAGGCAGAGGTGGAATAGCGAACTACACCACTCACATTCCGCCAAGCTTAGTTCCGTCCCAGATGCGACAGGGGGCGAGCCTGTTGCCATATCGGGCATAAATTCCAAAACTCCGGGATAATATTGAGTAGAAGAACCCAATATCACTTGACCCGACCCGGGGATCGAACCCGAAACCGCCACCGAGACAGTAAAAGAAAACTTAATGAATAATCATTCATCATCATCAAGCTTTCACTATTTTTTACATGTGCCATGATTGTACTTACAGCAGCCGATATCGGAGAGCAGTGACGAAGCCCCACCACGTCGCAAGTCCTCAGTCCGGCTCTCCAGTAAAATGGAACAAGTCGTAGAAGAATGCACTCCCACAGCTCCGCCTAGGACAGGTCTGTTTATATTCTTTTATCTTTAAATTTTCCCATTAAGCGAACACGTACCCCTTCATGATGATAAAAGCGTTCTCTTATAAGGTTTTCGTTAATACGGATATTTTTTAGATAAACACATTTATTTCTCAATTACATACATACATACATATCATCACGCCTTTCTCCCTTGGGGGGTAGGCAGAGATTACGCCCTTGCTACGATTTTGACACACGTCCTTCGCTTCCCCTACTTTCATGAGCGCTTTCATACATGTTCAACGGTTATGAGTACTTTTCACCTGGCCTTTATTTAACACGTGATCGATTTGGTCTAGATACATTCGCCTAGGTCGACCCTTACCGACTTGCCCTTTCACCCTCGCCTTATAAATTCGCTTCATCCATCCTCTCTACATGCCCGAACCAACTAAGCATACCTTTCTCTATTCTGGTCAGCACATCCTCTACCACACCACAGCGTTCCCTTATCATACTATTCCTGACTTTGTCAATCGTCTTCACTCCAGCCATACTTCTCAGACTTCTCATATTTCCACCGCGTTAATCTTACTTTCATGCTTCTTCTGCAAAACCCAGCATTCACTACCATACGTAAGTGTAGGGACCAGGACTCCTGGATGCACAGCCAAACGCGCCTTTTCAGTCACTTGAAGTTACGCAGGGCCCCATTCACTCTATTCCCTAACAAAACTCTTCGCTCAATATCATCGTCACACTTTCCATCTCTCGTAACCTTTGATCCCAAGTACACAAACTCTTTCACTTGTTTCCAACTCTTTATCCTTTACTCGTTCTCAATTACAATGAGATTGAATAAACACTATTAGAATTTAGAGGTCGAGGCGAGTGTCACCGTCGGATGATGGAATAGAACTGTGGCTAATTGTATGGCAAATGTTATGAATGATCAAAAGGTGATGATTGGACAATTGGTTTAGGGAGAGTAATGTATTCTATATACGGACTGTGTATATAATAATAATAATAAAAACGATTTATGGCCAAAACATAATACATGAGCTTAAAAAAATAATCATGGTAATGAAATTTTGGCAATGGGACAAGCTCAGCTGTTGCTAGGCGGCATTACCACATAGCGCTGATTTTCAGCCTGCCCCAGCCTCCGATATAAGATTAAATAATTACAATTTTGTGCAGCCGCTCGGTCCGTAAACTATTCTAATTGCTATAACATTCGAATATATATATGTAATGGAGAAATAATATATAAGTATTGTGAGTACATGAAAAGGTAATATATATAATTAACATATATTTAACATATACACATACATATGGACCGTTTATTTTGAAAGTGGTGTAAGTCCATTTTTGACAAAAATGAGCTATCACATAATTCATGCTTAATTTAATGTAAATTATTTATATATAACTAGTCCGTGTTTAATTTCTCATTAAAATCCCATGTTTTGTACGACTTAAAATCGGTCGGTAAATGAAATTGCATAATCATCGATTATGAAAGTGGTGTAAGTCCATTTACAGCACATAAATATGTGTTATCGTAGTCTAATTAGTCAAAAACAAATTTATATAAACAAATTAAGTGTTGATAAAACAATAGAAACAATGCCAGACCTCATATGATTTGCCTGTATTTTTAAATCAACAAATATAGTAACCTTTAAATTTCTCGAAACAAAAGAAAATGGACTTACACCACTTTCAAAATAAACGGTCCATATATACATACACACACATATATATTTATATAAAGGGAAGAAAAAACATAAATAACAATAATGAAAGTGATAAATCCTCTAGTAGACTCAACATAAACTGCATGTGATTAAGAGGGTCTTCAAAGTTCGGTCATTTCTGTTTGCTTTTTTTTAAATATGCTCTCTGGATGTGTAATTTAAATGTCGATTGGGATATACTGATGCTCCGCAATAGTGGAGGAAGGTCGTTCCAAATCTTTGTCGCAGCGAATTTGAAGCAACCTCTAAATGCCGTTTTTTTTGTATGTCTCGGAATCGATGCATTATCTTTAGAACCACACGTAAACTTTTTAAATAAACATGGTGGTCTTTTACCCAATATAATTTCCCGTACCATCATCGACAGTTGTCTTCGTGCTTCCATTTTTAGTATCCCGTGTTCTTTAAGTTCGTGTCACGTGGTCCGGCTTCTGTATATCGAAACAGAATCGTGCACACGCATTCTGGATTCGTTTTAATATACAGTCTCGGGCCATATACAGTATCACAATAGCACAATCACAATAACAGCTCGTCTTTCCATTGAATGGAGATGGATCCATCTATAACCGGTCTATCCGTCCGTACAACCTTTTTTTTTTTTTTTTTTGACGGGGGGAAATGCATTTACGCACTACCCTTATCTATTGTATTTGGAGGATCAGAGTCCCCCAAATACAATAGATAAGGGGGCACGGAGTGACGAGCTCCGTGCCAGTGTGGGACTCACCCGGGCGAGAGTCGCCCGAAAATACCCACTAAAACCCCCCGGGGGCCGTCCGCTGCATTTGGGATGGGGGCGATACGGGGTTGCCGAGGCATGTCGCCGCGTCGCCCCCTGCCGTCCGTACAACCTATCTATATGATAGTCTGAAATATTGCCATATTTATTTATATATGTTTCCACATATTACTAAAACATGCAAGCCAACGTGTAGTATACGAATATTAATTTGACAATAAAAATTGTTAAAAAAAAATTGAAGTTTTAAAAAAAAACCACACAATGAAATGAAAAGAAAAAAAAAAATAGTCCGACAATCAAATTACAAACAGCGAACCAGTTAAATATTAAATAATTACTTTTGCAATCCTATCTTACTTACAAAATCACTCTTAGTTTGAATTCGTTTTTTTTAAATATGACAAGCGAGTGATTAAACATATCAATTTTGATTAAAATATAAATTATGCGAATAAACATGCTCTATGTAGTTTCTCATATAAATACACAGTTGTCATCGTTCTCAGTCTGTGTTTAATATCAGATGAAGCTCAGCCGTTTGTTTGCAGGGTTATTATTAAAAGGGAAAAGGTTCTCCGTATATTGAGATAATATGGACTGTGTTAATTTATGATTCCCAGATACGGAGAGCGCGTCGGACACCCCGCGTGGGCCCCCGCAGCGGACTCCCTCGGTGATATCGGCTGCGTACGGATCACCGCGAGGCAGGCAGCGCCAGCACAAACTTCGTCGCCAAGTATTTCTACATGGGGGAGAGGTGTGGACCCTGCGGGAAACGGTAAATGTTCACCAATTGCAATTATCCGGAAACGATCAACAACTTCCTTCTGTCCCTGAACGCTGCACTCTTTCTTTGCATGTTTAGTTACTTCTACTACAAGAACTACTTCAAGAAAAATATTGATGTGAATGTAACACAAGAGGAACACGGAGGTGAGGAACAGGAAGGAAATGGAAAGATAAAAGTATATACGGATGGTAGTAAAATCCAGGGGAGAGTGGGAGCAGCATTGACGGTGTGGAAGGACGGAGAGGAAATAAAAAAGGAGAAGATAAAATTGGAATATTTCTGCACAGTCTTTCAAGCAGAACTGATGGCAATATACAGGGCAACGAAACTGACTAACAGATACGACGAAATAAAAATTATAAGCGACTCAAGATCCGCGCTCGAAATAATTATTGATCAAGACAATTATCATCCTATCGCTTTTGCAATAAGACGGGAAACCTACCAAAGCAGCAATGCAGGCAAAAGGACAACACTATGCTGGACGAAAGCACACGCTGGGCATATGGGTAATGAGAGGGCGGGTGAGTTGGCAAAGGAAGCAGTCCTTAAAGCCAAAACGAAAGCTAGGTACGATAGATGTCCAATCTCTTTCGTAAAGAAGGGGATTAGGCAGAACACGATTGACAGATGGAACGAAAGGTACTTGCACGAGGATGTCGCGAAGGTCACCAAAGCATTTTGGCCGAATGCCAGGGAGGCTTATATTAACATCCGGAAGCTCCTCCTGAAACCTGAAGCTACACAAATAATGACAGGGCACGGTGCCTTCGTATTGCCAAGTACAAAAGAAAGGACACCCCAGTTTGCATTTGCGATGGAGCCACGGATCAAACATCTATGCATGTCTTGGTAGATTGCCCGATGTTCCATACACTAAGATTCGAATTCGAAATGAAAACAGGACATGTAATAAATATAAAAACTTTAAGCTATTTTTTAGGAAGCAATAGTCAGATTAACGAAAAAACAGAATTCTTGAATCTACGTACTAGCATTGTGAAGAGATGTCAGACAATAAACGGAAGCGAAATTAAGTAACCTTAACACCAGAATAAAATTTTATAATAAAAAGCAAAAGAAAAAACAAACAAAATATAAAGAAACAAAAGATATACAGTGAGGAATCTAGGATAAAAGAAAACTCAACCTTACGGAAAACTACTAAAAAAAAGGAATAAACTATCGCCCACTGCAATAACAAAGTCCCTGACTCGAGTTAGGGGAACTTGAAATAGGTCAAAAAAAAAAAAAAAAAAAAAAAAAAACACAAGAGGCCGCGCCGCTGACAGTAAAGCGAAATAACGCTAGTTAATGGAAATCATCTTTATTTATTCTTAATGTTGTGATAATGTTAGCATTTAAGATTTAGTCGCAATTTTAAGTCTAACAGACTCAATTTTAGATAATATGCCTAATCTGATTATTAGTTATATGTTTCTGGAAAACGATAACGATATTCTCCATATTTTATACCTTTTATATGAGGGGCCATTCAGGTATTACGTAAACTCTAAAGAGTGCAGGGTGTTTTATGCTTTGCTTACTATGCAAAGCTATTATGCTATTCTGACCCCGTACTAGAGATGTAAAAACTATATATATAAACGATGGTTATGTCTGGAAGTGACAGCCGTCTCTGGGTCTCTTTTTGTTAGATAGCTTCATACTCCGTGTACAAAAATTTTAAAAAAATTGAAACAAAATCCGATTCAAAGTTGTACTGGCAGATATTTGAATTTGTGAGAAATATTTTTGCTTAATGTTACTAGTAATAAAATTTTGGAACATAATTAGGGTTCCGTTAAAAAGAAATCAAAAATGATTACGCAGTAAAAATATATGAAACGCGGACCCAGCCGCGGACACACAGCTAGTCTATTAATAAACATATGAGTTGTATAGTTAAAAAAAAAACATCGAGTTTATTCTTGATTCTTCTCGATCCCTGGATTGTTATTCCAAACCGGGTGGTTGTGTTATAGCGCTTTATCAAATAAATTAATGACAAACTATGATTATTTGCAGGATAAAGTTCGGCAAGCCAGGTGTGAAGTGCGAGACGTGCCGCGGGCAGACGCACGCGGAGTGCCGCGCTCTGCTGCCGGTGCCCTGCGTGCCGCTCGGCGTCATCGCCAGGAAACCCAACCCTCACCAGGTATTACCGCCACCAGGTATTACCCCCACCGGGTATTACCCCCACCGGGTATTACCCCCCACCAGGTATTACCGCCACCAGGTATTACCCCCACCGGGTATTAGCCCCACCAGGTGTTACCCCCACCGGGTATTAGCCCCACCAGGTGTTACCCCCACCGGGTATTAGCCCTACCAGGAGTTACCCCCACCGGGTATTACCCCCACCAGGTGTTACCCCACCAGGTGTTATCCCCACCGGGTATTACCCCCACCAGGTATTATCCCCACCGGGTATTACTCCCACTAGGTATCACCCCCCCAGGTATTATCCCGAGTATGGCTGTCCTTTCTCACAAAAAACCTATAACCGCGTTTCTTATATTCTTCACTGCATTGTATTTGTTTTTTTTTTTTTGTACTAAGTTAAAGTGAAAATATTTCTCATTAATTCAACCACTTGCCCGTAAAACTGAACATTGAATCGGATTTTATTACATATTTTATGACATTATTTTTTTTACGCTGAACCCAAATTATTTTCTAAAATTAAGTAAATTAGTAAATACTCGGGAGTAACTTCAGCTATCAAACTAAAAAAGTCTCGTCAAAATCCGTCCTGCCGTTCCGGAGATTACCCGGAACAAACAGACAGACAAAAATTTAATAAATTATGTTTTTGTTGTTATACGTATCGTATATACATTCATATATCTATTTTGTAAAAAAATAAAATAATTTTAACATTACAAACAGACACTTCAATTTTATTTAAGACTATACATAGAGGAGTACAGAATGCTAATATTTTTTTAAAATTAAACATAAAAAATACATGACATATGAATAAAAACAATACAGTTCACTCACTATTATTAGTTTGACACAGACACACATCTATCATTATACCTTACGATTACCAATGCATTATCAATAACATGTCAATGTCAGACTTGACATTTATTTACCGCGTATTGACAGAATATTGACAGAAAGGCAAACAAAATTGTTAAGCGTTTTTTAGGAATTATGATTGAATTTCTATCACAAGCGATAACTAGGAACTATTATAACTCAAAACACGTCTTTCCACTTCAAAGATCTCACGAAGAATGTCCTGACTCCTCCTAAGCGAGTTTATTCATAGACAAACCTCATGATTATTTTACTCACAAATATAGAAATACTTTGGTTTTTTTTTTAATAATGTTTTACGCCTTAATTATCTTATTTCTTAATCACTACACTTTTGTAAACTTATCAACAGACATTTAGTCTGTTTTGCATTAAAAAATAAAAAACATTTTAACCGTAAACAAATTTTTAACCCCTTGAGCACTAACCTGGCGTTTACGCCAGCTTTCCACTGTTTTCCTATTGTCTCATTTTTATGGGTAATCGACATATTAAAAGGAAATTGTTAAATTAATTTCTGCTATTAGCTTATTAGAATAGTTTTTGATTAATACCTGGAGAGAACAGGTTGACTGATTTCAATGAATTATTTTTAACTGTCTGTCCCTTGTTCTATTCTAGGATTTAAAAAAAAAAAAAAAAACTATATTTTATAATAATGTTTTTTATCGATGAAGCAGGAAGGATGTATAGCGGACTATGCGCCGAGCACTCCGCCCATGGTGCCAGCGCTTTTGGTGCACTGCATCAATGAGGTGGAGAAGCGAGGACTCACTGAGAAAGGCATATACAGAATTAACGGGATGGAAAAGGACATCAAACGGCTCAAGGTTAGTTCCTGACACAGAGTAATTAACTAATTAACAAAGTTTGTTTCTTTGTCGGAGGTAAACTCGAAAACTACTGGACCGATCAGCGTGAAACCACAACCATTCGACGCGGAATTAATCGTAGATGGTTATAGGCTATATATTTTTCAAATTCTATGAGCCCTTTGCCATGTTTTCTCGATTTGTTTGTTTATTATTCCTTTGACGCACCATCACCTCAAAACTACTGAACATATCGGGATAGGACTAATACCTTTCAACGCAGTATTTCTCGTAGACAGGTATTTTTTGGATTCCACCGATGCTCTCTAATTTTTTTTTTTCGATTTACTCTTTTTTTTACATTTTCCACTTCAATTTACGCTTATATACATTTTTTCCGCTGATAAAAACAAAATACTCTTACTTTTATTCATTCATTTGTTATTTTAAATTAGCTATAAATGAAACGTCATATGCACAGAACATATGAAACGCGGGCGGAGCCGCGGCCACCGGCTAGTGTATATATAGAGATAAAGCTCGCTAATTTCGTCACAATGGCGCTAACTTATGGACGTTACAAGCAACTTTCTGTGTCATACTATATTTATATATATATATATATATATGTATAAATATAATTTGACCTGTATAGTAATTCCTATTTTAGAATTCATATAACATAATTAGAAATCGAAATAATGTAATCTCTGAATTTCTAATTATGTAACATTTATAAATTTATATATAGATGAGATTTTAAAAAGCCAAATATATTCGTTTAATTATATATCGTAATAGTACTCTGGTATACAGCGACAAACTTATATGACCCGGCGGATAAAAGGGGAACTAGCAAACGCCATCTTTTAACTGCCATGTATTGGCATGTTGAATAATCTTCTGTTGGATCACAGCAGCACGTGTTTATTGTTTTTTTTTTCTTGCCCTTTTTAATATCATTTAAATTAAAAATGTCAAAGCACAATTATATGTAAATTGTCTATATACAATTTTATTTTAAAAATTATTTACTGGCAACACTAGAAGCGATAACAGCGACGCCACTACCGGGCCAGATAAGTTTGTAGGACTGTACTGACTTAATTTGACACTGACAGCGTTCATTTCGTTTAGAAATTTTATTATTACATATTAAACAGAGATATTCATGCATTTAGATTTAGATAATCATATTTTGTTATAGTTATCTTTGAAAACATGTGAGTTTAATAAAGTTCTAACTATTTTTTATAAAAGATAAAATATATATAAACAATAAAAAATATTTTTTGACGAATAATTATTTGGGTACAGCGCCATCTAACAACTAAATCGAGAGACCAGGATTATTATCCGACCAAATTAAAAGTAACGATACAAAACGGTTACAACATAAACAGGCCAATGTACATAAAATGGTCGTATTATAGACGGACCACTTTGTACTAAGTTCTAATAACATGGTTCCTAATTTCCAAGAGTGCCAGTGGCGTGACGTGAAAAAAATCGTTGATAAAGCCGGACGATAAAAAAAAAAAAACGAACTAGTCTTCATATTGCTTCGTTTTGAAAACTAGTATAGTAATGAATGAAACATCCATCTGTTTGTGTTGCTAAGTGAAGCTATCTAGTTGCAGTTAGCGGTAACCTTCACCACCTTCGATTTTGATACTTGAAAATTGGCTTTGAAAACAGCTGTTTGTATTTCTTTTAAAGATACGTGTTTTGGGTATTTTTAATAAGGCCATAAGGAATCGGGTTATTTGAAAAGACACTGAAGAGTACATGCGTAAATAAAAATTCCAGTAAAAGATAATGAGCGTGTATTGGTAGTTAAACCAACTTGTCCCGTGACGGCAAACTTTTTTGAAGTTATGCTTCTATTGGCGCGTTAGAATTTTTTTTTACGACGCGCGAGCTACCGATTCGTAAAACCAACACCCTGAAGTTAGCTAGTCTACGTTTTAGTTTTTTTTTTATTATTACGTCAAACAAGTATAACTTCTTTTGACGTGGGTACATAAGTACACACACACACACTTATTTTTTATCAGAAGTTTAGTTGTCCATTGATCACGTGATGTTTTTTAATAACTTTGATACCACTCCCCCTTCAGATCAACCTCCTCTCTACCATAGATCTTGAGTTTTTTTTTCTAAGCACAAAATACCACAATATTTTAGAATATTGATTTTTGTGTTTAAAAAGTTTTTGGTCTGAGGCCTAATTGAATTTTATTTGAAACCGTTACTTGGCAATTAGTTAGTCAACGTTTCTCGTTTAAATGCCGCGTCCATCCATCCATTCGACTATAAGACGTCCACTGTTGGACATAGGTTTCCCCCAATGAGGGTGGGTATTTGTAGTTTGTTTGTTGTGGGTAGTTTTCGATCGCAGTAGGTGTTCGTGATACTCAAAGGTTGCTGCTGCCCATTCTCTGGTTTTTACCCTTTAGTCGTCTCTTATCGACACCCGGGGGGGAAGATTGGGGTGGGACTACACGGCTGCCAAATGCCGCGTGTTTCCGCATAAAATAAATACACGTGACATGTCCTCTGTAAAACGGGAGGGAGATCCCTTGGAATTTGACGTGGTTAATGGATGATCCCTTGCGGTCGACAGGAGCGGTTCCTGCGCGGATGCGGGTCGCCGTCGCTTAGCGGCGAGGACATCCACGTGCTGTGCGGGTGCATCAAGGACTTCCTGCGGTCGCTGCAGGAGCCGCTCGTCACCAACGCGCTCTGGTCCGACTTCATGGAGACGGCGCGGCTCGTGCGGCCCGCGGGCCCCGGGGACTGCCCGGACGCGACGGCGGCCGCCGTGCAGGCCGTCACCCAGCTGCCGCAACCCAACCGGGACACCCTCGCCTTCCTCATCCTGCATCTGCAGAAGTAAGTGTGACAGACAGGCAGAAGAATTATTGGGGGTTTTTTTATTAATCAAAATCAACAAAATTCTTCATACGATTTGGGCCCTAAAAAGGCGCTTATGAACGTCAATAAACTACCACCGGTTCTCGAAACTCGATTTGGTTTTTTTTTTACATGTTTCACAATAAACGGTTTTAGCGGAAGCGAAAGTTGCCCTCATTATTAATCTAAACGTTCATTTTTGTTTTTATACCCACAATAGCGGCAAACAGGCCGTAGTCCATTTCAAAGATATCTCATACTCTTGTGGGGAAACCATGGGAGGGATCGTCCGGAGGAGAAAACTCTTTCACACGCGATACATTTCGCTAAACATTTCACCGCAATCACGGACATAACTGATGATTAACCTGACGTCCGATGCATTATAAAAAGTTAACAGTCACGGGCTTACCTTCGTTTTTATTCTGTACAGACAAAAATTATAGTATAATTTATGAAAGGAAACAAATATGGCATATAATGGAAAACTAAAAGATTCCATTTTTGTTTTCGGAAAGAACGTTTGTTTATTTACTATAGTTTTATGTTAACCCCATGAGCACTAACTGACATGGCGTTTACGCCAGCTTTCCTATTGTCTTATTTTTATGGGTAATCGACATATTAATTTAATTGGCAAAATTAAAAAAAATGTATTTTTTTTTTAATTGAGACAACTGAATTCCTCTAACCATCGATACTTTAGTAGATTGGCGATGTCGCCCCTGATGGGATTCGATGTTTCATACTGTTGCTGGCACGACTTTGTGGTAATATGTCATTAATTTATTTATAACTCATGATTATTTCAGAGTAAGATTGAGTGCATCTAAAATGTACGTTTCGTCAGACACGCATCATGTATAGTGGGGGGGGGGGGGAGGGGGGGTGGAGAAACACGAGTCTTGTATAAGCACAGGGACATATTGTGTACTATATATTGGTATATTCGTTATTGCCCCCAGAGTGGCGGAGAGTCCCGAGACCGAGATGGGCATAGACAACCTGGCGCGGGTGTTCAGCCCGACGATTATCGGCTTCGGTCTGGCCTCGGCTTCCGAGATGTACGCGCTCACCGGCCAAATGTGTAACGTGCGTATCCTTTCAACCGCTCACTTACACTCCCGCTTCCCCCCCCCCCCTTTTATTTTTTGACGGGGGGAAATGCATTTACGCACTACCCTTACCTATTGCATTAGTGAGACCGGAGTCCTCCAATGCAATAGGTAAGGGGGCACGGGGGGACGACTCCGTGCCAGTGTGGGACTCGCCCGGGCGAGAGTCGCCCGGAAATACCCACTAAACCCCCCCGGGGCCGTCCGCCGCATTTGGGATGGGGGCGACACGGGGTGGCTTTCGCAGTCACCGCGTCGAACCACTTAAATTAGGGAGGGGGGGTTATATATTAACCTCCCCCCCCCCTCCCAACCTTTGGAATGTTCCAGTTATTTATCTGTTCAAATGGTGCACTAGCGGAACCGACGTCCGATTCTACTAATATGCTATGATGATACTTCATTATTGAGGCATTTCACGTCAAGCAGACAACCAAAAAAAAAAAACCTGGTCGTGAATTTTGTTTATGCTCTGGTCAGTTACACTTCTAGTAGATGTGGATGTGTGTACACGCAATTTTTTTTTTCGTATGATGCTTTATTGCTGAGTTGTGAGCTTTTACGAAATTTACTAAGGATAAAGTCATGAATTTTTGGATGCTTATTATCTGTGTCGATTAATTTGTAAAAAAAAAAATACTAAAAAGTAATGTTTCTTATAGTTAAAAAAAAGTTAAATTTTAATTTTTTTTTTGTCAAGATCTAAATTTGAATTTTTTTACGTATAGTATATATAAAGCGGAAGTGAAAATTTCAAATTCATGTTTACACGTAACTTGGATACTTTTTTTTTTTTAATATTTGAAACTTGAGTTAATGCTTTAATGACTGCCTCGGTGGCGCAGTTGTGTTACGGTGCGACTGCCGTTCTGAGGTCTCTGGTTCGATCCCCTGGTCGGATCAAGTGGTATTGGGTTTTTCTACTCAGTATCATCCCGGAGTTTGGAATTTGTGCCCGATATGGCGACAGGCTCGCCCCCTGTCACATCTGGGACGGAACTAAGCTCGGCGCAATGCGAGTGGTGTAGTTCGCTACACCACCTCTGCCTAACCCATAGGGGATAACGGGCGTGAGTTAGTGTTATGGTAAATGTACTTCTCGACAAAAAAAAATTGTGTACACATCTTCTACTAGAAGTGTAACTGTCCAGAGTATAAACGAAATTCACGACCTCATTTTTTTTTGGTTGTCCGTTTGATGTGAAATGCCCTTATCACTAATACTATGCAAAGATATCATTTTTTTAAATCGTTTATTGAATAGTATATATTGGTTACACTCCGATAGCTCTGTCTAAAAAAAAAAAAAAAAATGGTGAATAAAAAAAAACTCACGCATACAACGAGATGTAAAATTATAAACGAATTGAGGGTACTCCTTCCAAATAGATAGTCGCCGAAGAGGATAAGTAATTTCGAGTAAAATATTTCCTAGTAAAAAAAAATCCGTTGCCATGGCAACGCGACGACACCCGGCCTCAGGTGGCAATGCGACTGTTGCAGGTGATGCGGCTGCTGTTGAGCATCCCGTCGGACTACTGGTCGCAGTGGGCCTGCTGTCCCGCCGACGAGGGGAACTCCCCGCGCGCCGGGACTCTACCCAGGCCGAGGGGGTTCTTCTTCTCGCCGGCTGACACCGGGTAATCCATACTAATATCATAAGTGCGAAAGTAACTCTCCCTGTCCGTTTGTATGTCGCGCCTCCACGGCAAAACTACTGGACCGATTCAAATGGGATTCGGTACACAGATAGTCTAGAGCCTGTGAAAGCATATAGGCCACTCTTTAAAGGCAAAAAAAAATACTATCACTTTGCATTGTCAATTTTTATAAAAATTTAAAAAAAAGCATAGTAGGTGCTAAGGATCCTTTCACTTGATTTTTTTGTATATAAATAACAACAAACAAACGCCGGGTAGGATAGCCTATGTATTATATGTATATATATATATATAATTAGTAATGTATGTATGAAAATGGTTTCCTCATTCGATATTATTATATTCCAGGGTATCGAGAAAGAAGAGAAACTATTTCCAGTGACATTAGATGTAATTATATTATATATTCGTCGTATCTGTTTGTTTATTTATAATATAAAAAAAAAAAACGGTTAACCATATACATAACGTGTAGTGTTTAATTTAATTCACTTTCTTAATTTAATACATTCGAAACGAAATAAATGTGTTAGCGTTTTGAATTTTTGATTCTTTCTTTTTCTATTATTAATAGGTAATAATTGATTATTAAAAAATGAATAAAGTTGATGCTATTTCAGTTTATACTTTGGAATAACTGGGAATCGTTTTTTGTGTATCTAATTTTTTTTTTTTTTTTTATCTCCCGTTTCATTTTTTTTTTAATTACTTTAGGTATGCTAAAAGTTGCTTTAAAATAATTAACGACGTAAATCGACGAAATTTAAAGAATATGATTATTTTTAATAATGTTTCAAGCATATAAGTACTAATGGGGGGGGGGGTAAGGGGTTCTATACTTTGCTTATTTTCGATGACATGCGGGACGGGTGGTTCGAATCGTGATTACGTAAGCAATGTTAACATAAGCAGATTTTATGATAATTCATCCCAATCCTTACGTCACATTATTGTTGAGACCTATGCTCACTATTGATGACGCGGGGCAGTCAAAATTGTCAAAAATTCTGTATACGTAATTCTTGAGCGACCCCTTATCTGTCCTACACACATAAACGGTGTTCGATAAACGTCAACTGCGTTTCTTCTCGTCTGGTCGTTTCCAAACGATATTGTTTACATACAGCGTTAATCTTGTTTAGTATTTAGTGACGTCACGGAAATATTGTTGAATTAAAAAAAATAGGACATTATTGTTTTTTGTTTTCATAAAATCTGCAAAAAAAAATTTTGCGTTTTATCTACACTAATATAATATTATAAAGATGAAAATGTTTGTATGTGACGAATAAATTTAAAAACTACTGGACCGATTCGGATGTAATCGAAATGGATAGTTTTTATTCCGAAAACCCCTCGGCAACGGGAACTACGCGGGTAAAACCGCGGAGAGCAGCTAGTTATACTACACACATAAGGATCAATGTTAAGTGCCGCATTATAAAACGTCGCAAAATTCAGTTACGATTATTAATTATATCAAATTATTGATCCCTAAATAAACTCGGTCATTTTGAAAACCTTGAAATAAAAAAAAAAAACGTGATAAACTAATTTACAGGGTAAAACTATTAACTTCAGTACAAAACTCTTGTAATCCACATACATTTGTTTTTTTTATATATATATAATATATGTACCTAACTAAATATGTACTTAATTCTTCTAGTAATTACTCTTAATATTAATTCATAGGTAGATATTTAGGAAGTAGTTACTTTTTTACAAAGGGCGTATTTGTTTATGCGGCATATTTTACTTATTTATTAAACGTCAAAAACAATGCAGACAAAAAGACATACAGTTCCTTCAATATATAACAAATATATACAGTACATCTTTATATATACTTCTAAGTCTTCTGTGTATATGATTAAATTCCTCATAAACGGCTGAACCGATTTTAATTTAAAAAACACTTGTGTCCATTCCTGAGGATTCGAGATCGGTTTAGATTCACAATTTGGTTCAACGGATTATGTTTATTTAATTAACTTTTTTATGCGAACGAAATCGCGTGCTCAGCTAGTGTTGTGTATTTCATTATAAAGTATAAACTCTGTAATTTATAGGGGAAAAAAAATTGTGACACAAAATATAACTCGAGTAATATAATAGTATTGATATGAGTCTATATGGCTGTCTGTTCACTTTAAACTTCAAATAAACGCACGAGTCATTTAATGTTAAGTGATCTCGAGGCTTGTCGATGGATCACTTTTTCAATTACCTTATGCCGCCATCTTTAGTTTAGTATCAAAGGTAAACTAAACACTAATAACATTTTGATGTATACATTACGCCCTTATATAATTTTGTACTTTAGAAGTAGTAGTAGCCCATTCATTTTATAACCACTATTTTCTTTATAACGTTTATAGTTTATAATATATTTATTTAAATTGTCTATTAGATAGTCTATTTTTTTTAAATATTTACCTTAAACTTAAAAACATATGGCAACAACATGGCACTACGTAATTTTTATGTTAATAAAAAATTAAATACTTGATACTGATTGAGTTATTTTGAAACTATGCCCGTTTTAAGCTATGTAATTTTTTCAAACCTTAAAATATGGTAAATTAATAAATGGTTTTGATACTATAAGTAAGTACAGTAGTACCCCGCTTAGCGCGACCCCGTTACGCTCAGTTTCACTATAACGCGAATGTCAAATTTCGCGCTCAAATGCCTCGCATTACGCGAAAGAGTGCGTATAAACATAATGTAAAGACAATCGATGCATTTTTCCGTAGAAAATAAGAGTATGTATTGCATAAA
Organism: Samia ricini; assembly: GCA_014132275.2. Classification (NCBI taxonomy): domain Eukaryota; kingdom Metazoa; phylum Arthropoda; class Insecta; order Lepidoptera; family Saturniidae; genus Samia; species Samia ricini. The sequence goes on along the minus strand of AP028164.1, from coordinate 2,531,101 downwards.
GTGTTCTTAGAATTAAAGTGATTGATTAAAATGATTTGTATTTTTTTTATTAAATTTTGACTATGTTTAATCATAAACCTCGATATACGCGATTTTTTTCGGAACTTATCCCTCGCGTAAAGCGGGGTATTACTGTATAAATATAATTTTTATTACATGTTTAAAATACGATTTCAGTTAAGGTCGTTTCTGCTTTTTAAAAAAAATTAACATCGTTGGTTAAAACTCATAATTTTTTATATTATAGTTAAGATTTCTTTTCCATTAATATGCTATTCATACAATAATATTTATTTTTAATTAAGCTCATATTTGAAAATTAGAAAACTTAATTACATTTAAGGTGAGGATTATTAAAGAGATGCCGTGTGAAATTAATATAGTGTTACTATCGCATACCTCCTATACTAGTAATCGTCAAACTGCGGCCCGCAACGTACTAAACAATTTTGTCAAAAATGATTTCATATTTGTCGATTTTGCCACATAAAAACTAAGGGGAAATCGCGTTTGACAGGTCATAAATATATGTCAATTAATTGATGGTATTTATCTCTGGAATCAACAACCCAATCGATAAAACTGCGGCCCGCAGTGGACCTCATATTGACTTTTCTGGTCCTTGACCCAGAAAACTGTGACCAACTACTGTTCTATACAGTCTCTTCAAGACATACCTGTTTGCGACTTCAGCTCCATTTCGGTCATTTTCAGAACCCTCGCCAATACATTTAAATATCTCTACACACTCTATTTTTGTTGGTAAGAGATGCATAGTCATGTATTATATAGCTCTAGAGTTATTTGTATAGTATCTGATTTTCTTCTAAAGAAACTACTAACCAAATTAATCGTTTCATAAATATGTAAATTATTTAAGATAAATATAACTCTGTAACTTTATTAGTTATTATAGAACAGATTGTAATCTCGGCCAAATGTAAATCTTGTGTTGTTTTTGATTGTAAAACTTAATAAAAATCTTCAAACACTTGAACAATGTTTTATTGTGGTGCGACACGCTGTTAACATTATAAAACAAAGTATGTTTTTTTATCTTGATGTGTGAGTAAAATAGAATAATCTGAGGTCGAATATTCTATACAGTTTTAAGTCTTAGGACAAAAATAATGTTTTGTTGCTACCTTATTAATCAAATTTTTTTTATTCACTTCGGGCCCTGAAAAGACGTAAATAAACATAAAAAAAATTACTACCGGTTCGGAAAACAACTGAGTAGAGAAGAGCAAGCAAGATGCTCTATCGGGGTTTTGTTTAAGATGTTTTTCAAAGTATGCAAATAAATTATACAATTAATAATAAGCGGGTTTAGCGGAAACACAGAGAGCTGTCATTTCCAGACATCACTAACGTAATGATCCACCTTATGTCCTTTGGATATACCTGTTTGACATAGATTTAAGCTAATCAGGTAAATCGGTAATGTGCTTTGGAACCATGTAGAACTTTTTTTTTTTGACGGGGGGTAATGCATTTACGCTGAAGATTTATTTGAAAATTAGTGCTTGAAAAGAGAGAGGAAACTAGATTGCATTTACGTTAAATACCGTCTTTCTTGTAATGCCCCAATAAAGAAACTCACTGTTAATACTTGATAATTCCTCAATATTTTTTATTTTTTAACTATATTTTCAATTTAAGGTGCTACAGATCTATGCAAATCTTATTTTTTACTAATCTTTTACGTTTAATGTTAAAGATTGTTTACACGCCAGTATATCATTATTTATTTTGTAAACTATTTTTGTTTTTTCATTACAAAAACTGTTCAACAATATTTCTTTTAAAACTTTTATCGGTATTTGGGTGAGTTGTCACCTCCACATTTATTCCAGCGTTGCCCTGTATAGTGCATAAAATCACAAGACGTATATTATAATGAAGGACGGTTTTATTATCATAGACAATCTTCAGCTTACAAAAAATGCTGTCGGAACCTTTTTTTTTGACGGGGGGAAATGCATATACGCACTACCGTTACCCATTGTATTAGTGAGACCGGAGTCCCTCAATGCAATGGATAAGGGGGCACGGAGGGACGAGTTCCGTGCCAGTGTGCGACTCACCCGGGCGTGGAGCGCCCGGAAATACCCACTAAAACCCCCCGGGGCCGTCCGCTGCATTTGGGATGGGGGCGAAAACGGGGTGGCTTTCGCAAGCACCGCGTCTTTCCCTGCAACCATGTAGAACCTGACAGTATTACCTAAAAAGAAATAGATACAAAATAGCAGTAACTGCATGTTTCATTATGCGATCTCAATGTTTTTACCTATTGAAATCCGAAATTCCGTAGTAACCTTTTTTCTGTAGTGTCCGTGATCAGTCAGAGAAAAAAACGATTTTTTTTTTGTTTGATCAAAAAAAGGAGGTTCTCAATTCATCTACATGTTTTCAAAAGTGAAAACTTCTTTAACGGCGTTGACGTATTCTCGGCATGGGAAAACTTATAGATTCGCGTTACTAATGCTACGAAGTCAGCCGTCAACATGCTGCAATATGTCAAGTACAAGATGGCGTTTAAGTGGTGGCGCTCAGAGATAAATAATAAAATGTCAACTGACTATCGTATGTTTTGATTATAAATAAAAGTACACATAATTATTGCTCACAGCGGTAACAGACGTAAAAACTAGACAAATGTTAGGTTATCTTAACAATTTCAGTTAACAAATTATGAAATTTAAACATTAAAAAGACGAGTTTACCAAAGTTAGGAGTTTTCGCTTCTATCGGCATTCTTCATGGTTATCTAGTGTTTTTTGTATGTTTGTTACACGATTTCAACGTCAATTGTGGACCGATTTGTAATATGGTCTCATTGTCACTAAGTCAGATTCTGATCAGTGGATCCAGAGGCGGCTCTACCTCTTGTAGCTTCCGTGTGTAACCAATATCCACCGGCGCTGGGTCTTTGAGAGCGTTGGCGCCTCGAGTGGTGCATCTATGTATGTGTCGCTCGGGGCCCCCTAAAACTGCGCCCGTTTGCGCTGCACACCCTGCTCTATTGGTAAAGACGCCCCTGAGTGGATCTCAAAGAAACCCTCAAACATAAGCTATTCAAGTATTTGCGTATTGCAGTCACCATCTTATTTTGCTACTCTTTAGATAATATTCTCATGTAAGTTATGATGTTACGCACGTTTGTTACACACGAACTAGTCGGGCTATAGAATGACATGTTAAACACACCACGTGTATGAAATTTTGTTTTTTTTAATAAAGCAGTAATAATATCATACTTCATTACTAGCGGTACACGAATAGTCACATTTATACGACGTCTTTAAACTGGAGGTAATAATAATTTCGATCTTAGAAATACAATTAGAATTTAATTTTTTTTTTCCCGTTTTTAGTACTAGTTATATTTGCAACCGATAAAGTATGACATTATATTACATAATTACATGACAATACTGCCTATAATAATGACAATGACTGCCTCGGTGGCGCAGTTGTATTACGGTGCGACTGCCGTTCTGAGGTTTCGGGTTCGATCCCCGGGTCGGGTCAAGTGGTATTGGGTTTTTCTACTCAATATCATCCTGGAGTTTGGAATTTGTGCCCGATATGGCGTCAGGCTCGCCCCCTGTCACATCTGGGACGGAACTAAGCTCGGCGGAATGTGAGTGGTGTAGTTCGCTATTTCACCTCTGCCTAACCCTTCTGGGATAACAGGCGTGAGCTTATGTTATGTTATGTTAATGACATTTAAAGTAAAAATAAATATAAATACCCAGCTTGTTACATATGTCGGATGACAGCTGTCATTTTTGTAGACTGGGATATATAAAGGGATTTAAAAAAATACAATTTTCTGTAATACGTACGACTTTATTATTATATAAAAATACATCACAAGGTATATATTGAGCTTAATAATTGAAGGTCCTTAATGATGATAGAACACACTTCAACAGTATATTTTTTTTTTTTTGTTTTCAATTGAGATCAACAAGGTAAATGTGTAAAGGCGTAAGACTAAATAACTGCAGAGTCGTCAGTTCTTTAACAACACATACTACAACGAGGGTAGGGTTGCCATTTATTGGAATCTTGTTCGATAAAAGAGGAAATTAGTAATAATTATTATTTAGCCTTACGTTAACAATGCATTAATTTTCTTAGGTGTCCGTACGAGCGAGACGACCAGAGAATTAAAGCTATCTTCAAGAAACAACGAAACGTTGCTTTAAATACATATTTATGGCACCACAAAAAAAAAAAAACTACATACGTAAGGAAATGTCGAAAGATAAAGCAAAACACCGATAATTTTAATGCCCTTAAACGATGGGATTCAAACTTGAGACACCATTTTTTTAGAATATCTAACATGTATTTATACTAAAATTAACGATTACGTATTATAATTATTCATCTTCTGCGTCTACATAAGAAGGAAGTCAATTCCCCCCAATAATGATGATCACCCTATTAGGGGAATTTTCCCCCCAACTGGTAAATAATACGTAGAGCATCAAGTAAAAACCGACACAAATATATCCTTATAAAATACAACGATCGTAAATAATTTGAAAAACGATAGGGAAGATTAAAAAGACGATTACGATTACCTCGGATAAAAAATATTTCTATATGTTTTATAATTTCAACGTCAAAATCAAACATACAACAATACATACGTATATATATATATAATCTCTAATTTAACATTTGACGACACTAAAAATCGTAATAAAAGTAAATCCATATTCCATTTTTTTTCTCTCGATTCCTGAATATATTTTCCTTTCCCTTGCAACCCCTGACACTTTCTTCCGCCATTGACGAGCACAATCGAAACATACGCCCCCCCCCCTTTTACCCTCTTATTGTAAATATTTACAGCAGAATTTTCTTATCGAACACACTCTTCTCGCAGTTGAACATGACCTCGTCTCGCTTCGCGCTCAGCAGTTTTTTCGCCTTCGTCAGGTCCTCGAGGAAGCACCTCCCCTTCTCCGTTCTCATTATCTGACGCTTCGGCAGCAGATTCTTCGAGAGGTAGGAGATGAGCCTCTGCCAGTCCTTCAAGAGGAAGAACGCCTTGTCGTGACGAGTCTCTAGTGGGAGTTGTCCGGTGGAGTATTCAAAGAAGACGTTGACGATGTCCTTGGGTGCTTTGGAGACGCGGCTGGCCTTGATGAAGGACAGCAGAAGCACGTCGACGTCCTTGTGAGCGCTGATGATCGGCTTCTCATATATATTGTTGTAGAGGCTGGTCTCCTCGGCGGGTCCCGCGATGTACATGATGTGCGTCGCGGTCCTGAACGCTTCCTCGGCCCACACGTAGGGGTCGCCGTGCGACGTCGCGGCGATGTCGCCGTCGTACATGAGATCGAATCCGTACTCCGCGCGGAGGTACGTCACGAACGAGGCGACGCACTCCGCGTGCAGCCGGTTCGTGGGGGAGTAGATCAGTAACACTTTGGGGGGAGTCGGTATCTCGTTACCTGAAATATGTATCAGAACATATCAATTATTATACCTGCCAGAATCGATGTATATTTATAACTGGTGCCCGCGGCTCCGCCCGCGTTTCATATGTTCTGTGCATATGACGTTTCATTTATAGCTAATTTAAAAAATAAATGAATGAATAAAAGTAAGAGTATTTTGTTTTTAAAATCTACCCGGTCGTCATAATTCTTTGTCTTGAAAATTAGTACAATATCCAGTTGCAGTATATCTGACCGATTCCTTTGAAATTTTGTGAGAATCTTCTTTATACATCTCTTTATCACTTGAACCTTGGATTTTGCAAAATTTAAATTTGAAGTATTTTTAAAAAATTTCGTAAAGGTAGAAAAACAGGGGTAAAAAATTTTTTTTTTTTTTCAATTGGACGCCGTTTTGTGATTTTTTTTTTCGGCCGAGGTTCAAGATATAGCGACATCTTTACTAATTAAGATTGTTTTTAGTTTGTTCGATATAGATCTCTACAAGGGTTGGAATCATGTCAACCAGGGAGCACCGTTTGATATTAGTCATCCTGCAGAGTCATATTAGTGCGGACGTGTTTTTTGTGGGGTTCTGTAGACCCCGTGTGGCTTTACTGTGGCAGTCTTAAAAAAAATATTTTTTTCTTTTATCATTGATTAGTGTAATATTGTTTTTGTAAACGTGAGTATATTGAATTGAATAATTTATAGATTGAATTTTTTTTTCAGCATTAAATAATGGTTAATAATTAAATATATATGTGTGTATATATACAGATGCCTTATAATTGCGAACAGCCCGTGTGCAACGATCATCGTATGCACTTATGCACCGACTGTGGTGGTCAAGACTAATGTAATTGGTTTTTCTTAAAAATATTTACATATTTATGTTAATAAATAAATTTTCTATTAAAAAAAAAAAAATCATGCTTTAACATTTTTCTGCATGTGTTTAGTTGTCCTATTTTTTTATTACAAGAATGACCGAGATTCGTGACTTCAAATTTCAAAATAAATATACTTTTTTCAGACTTCATCAAGATTTTATTTGTTCCCCGAAAAAAATATTGTTTTTTGAATAAAACACCGTTGGGTTTTTTTTTTTTTTATATTTTGAAAATTAAAATTTCTAATACTGTTTTTATAAGAAAAGTTGAATTTCGTGAGTTTTTTTTTTTTCTTAACAATATTTTAGTATTTTAAAATCGTGAAAAGATTAAATCAATCATAAGATTATTTAGAGTTTTAAGTCAATACATAGCGTAGAACACAAATGAGAACTGTTATCCTGCGTTGGGGTCCACTGGACCCCGTGTGCCCTCAACGTTATTTTTTCAGTGTGTGTCCTCAAGGGGTTAACACCTAAGTCCCAACTTCTTCGGCTACGAAACTGACACATGATTGTAACCGACCAAACCAAAATAGGAAGTAAATCCATTATTTCATTGTAGCGAAAATATTTATAGTCAATTTTAAAAAAAGTAACATCTATGGAAATTAAGAAGGCATTTTTGACTTTGAAGACATTTTTCTAGTATATCGCTAGATGGCGCTTTCTTAAAATATTTTTTAATAAACCGTAACTATATCAGGAATAATGTTCAAAATTAAATGGATAACCCGAAACGTAGCGGTTTATTTTCAGCATAAATATGCGCTATGGTTACATGATATGTAACACTAATGCTTTCATTGTGTGGATGATAGAGTGAAACGTGCATGCATGTGTGAGTTCAATTCCGACATTTAGCTATCGGTTTGTATGAGCAAGATCTTAGTGTGCGTGTGCTTGTTATAGTATATTTGATGAATGACTTAATGTATGTGTTTTATGTTTTAGTAAGGGTATCAGGAATCGGGTTATAGGAGCGCTCCGCCACTGCAAGCATCACTTGAGAACCAGTATCTCTAGGCTTAGTGTCTACCATCCACATACTAAAGCTATGTCGTGTAAAAAAAAAAGAAGATAAATTATTGCATGGGATTAAGGCATAACAAAAAAACAAATTATATATATATATTAGGATAAATGTCGTTTAGGATAGTGTGTATAAGTTAACGTTACCCAATGCGAGGCTGTAGTCCTTGCACCAGTACTTCCTGAGGTACTTGAGGGCGACGTAGTACGCGAACAGCGTCGCGACCACCAGCGCCGTGACGCTCGCTATGCACACGTTCAGGGCTTGGGGTTCGCTGCCTGCGCAATCACAACATCACTATTACTTCCAAATCTACCTGAGAAGTATTTGATATATAACGTCCCCAAAGGCAAAGGTCTTAAAATGGTACGATAATTTTTACAAATTGTGTTAAAGTTGTTAAAAGTAAACACTGTTTACCGTAATTATTGTTCAAACCCCCCAACCCCCCAATCCCCCAAATCAACAATAACGATAAAAGCATAAGGGGGAAAGTTCTTGGCGCGATCGTGGAAGGTCATGTTGTTTACCCCTTGTTTTTAAATAATTTATTTATAATTTATAACCCTATATTATGTAATTTTGGTGGGGTTTTGAGTGATATAATTCGATTATTGTAAATAATGACACGGAGAATGATTTCTGTAATCTTCCAATGATTCCCCTGAAACGCTTAACAATTGGCCACCATTGTTGGGCATTGAAAATGAAGATCAAAAAAATAAGTATAGGTGCCAAAGGGCTAGAACACATGGCCGTTAAACAAGTTAATAAGAAGAGGTGTAGGAAATAAGGTTATGTTTATTAACACCATCTTTTGTCAATCCTTCGTACTATTTACCGTACGTTTATGTGCTGTCATGGCGGATGTTATTTAGTTATATTACAATTAGCTGGTGCCCGCGGCTCCGCCCGCGTTTCATATGTTCTGTGCATATGACGTTTCATTTATAGCTAATTTAAAAAAAACAAATGAATGAATAAAAGTAAGAGTATTTTGTTTTTATCAGCGGAAAAAATGTATATAGGTAAGCGTAAATTGAAGTGGAAAATGTACAAAAGAGTAAATCGAAAAAAAAAAAAATGAGAGAGGATCGGTGGAATCAAAAAAATACCTGTTTTCGAGAAATACTGCGTTGAAAGGTATTAGTCCTATCCCGATATGTTCAGTAGTTTTGAGGTGATGGTGCGTCAAAGGAATAATAAACAAACAAATCGAGAAAACATGGCAAAGGGCTCATAGAATTTGAAAACTATATAGCCTATAACCATCTACGATTAATTCCGCTTCGAATGGTTGCGGTTTCACGCGGATCGGTCCAGTAGTTTTCGAGTTTACCTCGGACAAAAAAACAAACTTTGCTTATATATAGATTACTTTAATCACAATAAATCCTTGTTAAAAGTGTAGTGTGGTATTATCTGGAGCCAATGTTGGCTTTTATGTAACACCCGAACGATCTCAAACCCTTTTATTTCCCGTTAAGAGGAAATGCGGTCAGAAATAAAAGATCAGATTTGGGGAAAGGTCTGACTTGGGGAAATCCTCATGGACGAACCACTCTCCCGGGCAGGAGAGTGGAACTGTGCCGGACTCCTACCGGCTAAAACCCCAAGGTGTCCTCTCGAGCGCACTTGTGATGCCGGGTGTGCGGGGATTGCCCGACTGGGATGACTACCGCTCCCCCCGGCGTGCGTAGGCTCGGATGAGCCGTTGCCATTGTGGTCTGAGGGGGGTCAAGGAGTAGTAAGACCCCCCTCTGACGTCGACCGTTGGGAGGCGCACCGGGACACATCGGTGCGCCTCAACCTCCCTGCCTGTGCAGCTACTTCGCTGCTGGGACGACGGGTGTGCCCGCACCCGGCGTCCCCAGGCTCCGATCCGCAGCGGCCGAGGGATTGTGCCCCTCGGGACGTTGGCCCGTTGACGTTGACAGGTCAGGTCAAAAGGTCAGATTTTACCGTATGCAATATAGACGAAAACATCACTTCGTAGTGACCCTGTTTTTTTTCCAATAAAACTGAACCGATTTTTAATTTTCCTTCACTTTTATGATAATAAAAAACTTTGGCTATGCTTGTACTTTATACTTTTTTTAAGATTTTATCCATCAAATTTGTTTGAAGAACGTCTGAAAATGATGGTAAAAATTTATGGGGAAAAAAAAATCAAAACGTACGGGCATGGCGGTGGTGGATATATATATATAAAATATTTAGCCGGGAGGAAAATGGGGGGGGGGCGTTTGTATGGAATGATGGTATAGTCAAAATTAAAAATATCTTTATTCAATTTAGGCCCTAAGAAGACGCTTATGAACGTCTAAAACACTACCACCGGTTCGGAAAACAACCCAGTCGAGAAGAGCGCAGGCGAGAAACTGGATCTGGTTCTTTTTTTTTTAATAAATATAATACATATCTATATTTTTTTCATATAAAGAACTATAAAAGTCTTAATAATGTTAGCGGGTGCGCACAGAGATGTGGGTTAATTCCAGACATCACTATCGTTCACGTAATGATCCACCCTGTAATAACCTTTTGAGATTAAAACTTGCTTGACATAATACTTGAACTTATTGTCAGGTAAATCGGTAATGTTACTTGGGATCTTATTGTAAAACCGAATACTATTACCTATAAAGCTGTTATTACACTTACTTAACCTAAAGCGTGGTTCCGGACAACTTGTCTTCACTTCTAATATTAAAATACTAACTGATGGTTATCTTCGGGCTCTCGACGGTCCTGCAGCCGAGCCCGTCCGGCGCACAGGTCCCGTGCAGGGGCGTCACTACGAAGTTGTAGGACCCGTTGTCGCCGACGAAGTTGTAATCGTACGAGACGTCGTCCGTCTCGTTGCGCAACGCGACAACCCTGGAGACTTGACCTCGCAGAGCGTCGCCGCGTCGCACTCCCTCATCACTTTGATACTGTAGCCGGTTATCTTCAAGTGCGGCGGCGGCGGCGTCACGTGCAAAACGCATCTTCGTTAGAAATATCTCGATGTATATAAACGGTTTCCATTCAGCCTCTGTCACTGTCTGACCTGGAATTTTTATTTTTTTTTTTTTATATTATTTACCCCGGATCTATATATAATGATGATAATCTGAAATTAAAAAAGAATCCCGTTGTCCGTCCCCGTCCCGTTAACACGTTGAATGCAATAATTACAATAAGAAAAATCATTTAAAAAATACATCCAAAAAATCTAATTTAGCGTTCGGTCAAAAACTTGGTTTCGTTATTATTAAAAAAAAATCATGTGAGGTCACCGGTGACCTACACGGCGCAGGGGCATAACTCCGGGCACGCGCACCTCTCAGTCGTCGTCTGTCATCGTGCGGTTTTTTTTTTTTTAATGGAGATTCGTCGGGATGATTGAGATTTATAACACTTATTTATTTTTTTTAGAACCTAGCTAACGCTGTTGTCCGGAGGGACCTTTACAGCATCACCGTGACTTTGGGGGCGAGTGCTGAAGGCACTCAACCGGTAAAAGGTGACTAGCACAAGAGCTACCAAAATGGTACGAACCTCGACTTGGTAATTATTTATAACACTTAACCACACTTACTTTAACCACAGTTACTTTCTTTTTAAGATTAGACACATAGTTTCAATAAGATTTGAAGATAAATCCCTAATTTTTGCACAAATTATGTTTTTGTTCTATATTTCTCACAATTTCATAAAGGGACCGAAACCGGGGCGAAGAAACAGTATATGGCGCCGCTTCGACCACTTATATACGCTAAATCTATCTATATATATATAAGCAAAGTTTGTTTTTTTGTCCGAGGTAAACTCGAAAACTACTAGACCAATCAGTGTGAAACCGCAACCATTCGACGTGAAATTAATCGTAGATGGTTATAGGCTATATAATTTTTCAAATGAAACGCGAGCGGAGCCGCGGGTACCAGCTAGTGTATGATAAACGTAGCACCAGGAGTAATAATTCTGCTCGAATTCAGGCTCGTCTTGAGGTCACCGGTGATCGGGAAGGCATTCAACGTGTTAAAAAATATACCATTTATAATTTTAACCACACTATAACTAGATATTAAATAACGATGTATCAAGATTAGTTTGGTCACATTTGATCCCACCACCCTTAACCCTCCCACAATTACGTAAACGTTTGCATAAATTTGAAGGAAAAGACGAAGATTGATAATCGACATTCAAACCCTCCCATCCCCCGTGTTATTAAAAATAAGCAACGGACGGTTTTAACTTACTGAGCATTTCCGCCGACGGTATATTGAAGTAATATTGCCCACGGTACGTGCTCCAGTCGTTGGCGGCTTCGAAATCGAGTATGTGACTCTGTCCGTTCCTGTCGTCTGTCAACGGCCAGTAACAGTCATAGTACAGGACCGATTGATCGTTGACGGTCACATCTTTCGATATCAGTATATTCCTGCAGTGATTCTTCGTGTTTTTATACTTGTCTTGGAATCTGAATTTCATAGCTGTGAAGTGAAAAAACTGTGCATTGAATAGGATTCTATTCGCAACTAGCTGTGTGCCCGCGGCTCCGCCAGCTTATCGTATTTTATTCACTGCGTAATATAGTATTTAAACACATCATTAAAAACTATTTCGCTATTTTTTGGCTCTAAATTGTTTTTTTTTAGTACTAAAAGAAACCAAAGCCATTCGTCACAAATTCAAACATTAGCCACAACGTCATGATTTTTCTTTTATTTACATTGAGAACCCTAATATTATTTTCGTGAAATTAATTATTGTCTCAAAACAATTTCGGTAGGAACTAAGAGAAAGCAAAGATATTTCTCACAAATTGTATTGAATCGGGTTTTAATCATAATTGCATAAGTTTTAGGAGGTACCCTACTTATTTTTCGTAAAATACAAGTACCCTAAGTTGGGTGGAGTAACTTCAGCTTAAAAGTTCCGTCCAAAACGGTCTGACCGTTCCGGATATCAGGCGGACAAACATACATAATTTTTTTTACTGTGTTTTTATTAGGTACAGTATATACCCGGAGTGTTGACCGTTAATAATGCCTCCCTTCTGGGCAAAGAGGTGGGGGGACATTCTCCTCCCCCCGTCCCCGTTGGGCCATTGCACGGACGAGGCCCGGTGGGTTCGCCGCAGGGGGCGACGCGATGGCATGCCTAGCAATCCCGTATCGCCCCCATCCCAAATGCGGCGGACGGCCCCGGGGGGTTTTAGTGGGTATTTCCGGGCGATTCTCGCCCGGGTGAATCCCACACTGGCACGGAGTTCGTCCCTCCGTGCCCCCTTGCCCATTGCATTGGGGGACTTCGGTGCGTAAATGCATTTCCCCCGACAAAAAAAAAAAAGAAAGGAACAGTATATACCCATTAATATGTATTTAGTAAAAAGTTCTTATTTTCGTATTACAAATAAGACATTTCAATTTTATTTATTTATATGTATTTTAAATGACGTATAATTGTGAATAATTGTTTCTCTTACAATATTTTTCTATATTAATGTGTCGATTACCCATAAAAATGAGACAATAGGAAAAGTTGGCGTAAACGCCAGGTTAGTGCTTAAGGGGTTAATAATTATTGAGGGTAAACCAATATTTCATTACGAATATAATAATTAAATTTCCTTTAATTCACTGGTATGTTTGAATAATAATTAGTAATATAATTATCACGAACAGGAAAATTTTAAAATAAACAATTATTGATAAATGTGACTTAGTGAATATTGTAATGGCAACAAATAATTCCGACTATTATTAAGTGATTTATATAAACTTATATCTTAAGAACAAGAAGCTATTTCAAATATCTTGTTACATATTCTAAAACGATTTTTTTTTGCCTTATTTATTCAGATTTTAATAAGGCTAAAAATGTCACCCGTATATATATAAAGAAGCATCGTTTCTCTGTGTCGTTTGTTTGTACGTTAGTACGCTAATAACTCGAGACACATTACATTATTCATTTTAGGGATAGGGATTTCTGTAATAATACGTTTTTGCTAATTTACCTAAACTATTGAATGAAGGGGATTTGGGGGATAATGGCTGCCATGTAGTAAATGTTAGTAATTCATTATCTTGAATAATATTATGCAATTTTAGTGCCATTTTACATTATATAGGTTAATTATTCTGCACAAGCGAAGTGTATTGCAAATAATTATACAGAGAATGATTTCTCAGGTGGAATAAAAACTTCCTGCCTAAAAGTGCACCTAATTTCTTAAAAGATTGCTTGAAAACACAATAGTCCTGTCCCCTATCATAAGAACTTTAAATAATAACTGTAACCTTTTTGACAAATTATCACATAACAAAAACAAATGACGCTGCTGGAAAAACATGTAACTCGAGAGTAGATAAACAGGAAGATAGAAAAACTTTCCCTTTACCATGTTCTTACTTTATGATGACGTTCTCCTTTAACGAAAGCTCAGGATTAAGTGTGGGATTCGAAATATACTGTACCATTATATCACTTCATGTCATTCGAATCGAGAAAAACCACATATTATTATTAGTATTTCTAGCGTTCAACACCACGTCGATACTAAACATGCGACCTGCTTTGTTTTCAAACTAGGTTCATCGCATAAAACCCTCCCTACCTACTGATCTGTCAATTCAAGGGGTCGTTCATTATACACGTGATATTTTTAGCAACTTTTTAACCAACGCCTTTTCTCTCCTGGTTGTGAGTGTTGAGATTTTAGATTAACCAAAAAAACACAAGATTTTTTTTTTTGGTAAAATTTGGTATATGAAGGTCACGCGCCGCTTTAGTTTACATATCGCGCGTCCAACGAAAAAATAAATACACATGCTATATATCATTGTACCCCACTTGCCCCCTTTGTGGTATTTCGTGTCTTTTTTCGAATTCCTTACGTGTATATTAAACGATCCCTTATAAGGGTGCTGCATTCGTACCCATGCGACGTTGGTATCAACGCTAAAAATACAAATGCAACAAACAAATTAAATAAAACATTGTTTTCCATAATTAACTTAACGTCTACACCCAATTAACGTTTTTAACGTTAATAACTACGACCCATGCGAAATTTCTGTTTTGTACAGGTACCTATGATAAACAAAAGTTATCGATATTTTAGTATACCTAAATGTAATTTTTAAAACAAAATATGTGTATACAGAAAATGGTAAGCCGCCTCTCACTCGTGTTAGTTATACGATTAACAATGAAATTAGATTATCAGAATTAAACAAACAATAATCTGTATTAATAAATAAAATTGATGTTTCTGTTTGGACTGTCAAAAAATTTGTACAAAAAATTAAAAAATAAAAATTATATACGATACCTATACTAAAATGTTCGTCTGTCTGTAATGGGTAATCTTCGGAACGGCTGGGCCGATTTTAGACGGGACTTTTTCGACAGATAGCTGATATTACTCCGTACTTTAATTTATCGAAAATAAATAGGGTTCCGCGTAAAAAAAAAAACTGATTTCATTGTGAATAAAATCCGATTCAATGCACAGTTTTACTGGCAACTGTTTGAATTAGTGAGAAATATCTTTGCTTTCTGTTAGTACCATAAATAATTTCAGGAAAATCGGAACTGTTCCACATAAAATAAAAAAAAAAAAACTAATAAAATTGTAAACGAAATAAGATTCAATGCCCAGGACCACCAAAACATTATTTTGCAGTGGTTAGCAGTGAAGAATATTTGAAACGCGGGCATAGCCGTGGGCACAAAGTTAGTTATGATATAAAATAACAGAAATTCATCAGTATAACAATCAAAATCATGCTTAATGAAGCTGTTCAAGCAAGTATTTTGTCTGTCCTTAAAAGTGGACTAGCCACACTTCACACAAAAGAGGAATTCAAGGAGGCTGACTTAGGAGGTGTCACACACTTAAAACAACGATGTTTTCCTCAATCAAATAATTATAATGGACGGGTCAGTGTTTAATTTAGTAATATAACTAGCTTACTTGTCCATTTAATGTTGCTGAAAGTGATGTTCAGGGCTGTACGGTTGATAGGGAATGGTCTCGTATGTTCAGCGTAGAACTCGGTTATTATGTGCGGTCTAAGAGTGACCTCTCCGATTTGAGTGTTCGACACTAGAGGACCGAAGGGCATCGAGCCACACTGAGGACTGTTCGGGGGGTATAAACTTCATCTGGCACACGCTCTTATTTGTCGGCTGGTGTTTACCCAGGATCTGTTGGTAAAATTAGTTTTATTCAATGATAGAAACAAAATTTTGCTTATGTAATACTTGAACTGTCCTTAAAGATTCTAAGTAGTATTTTTGCTAGGATTTCTGTCTTTCGTTTTTTTTTACATAGAATAGCCTCAATGCTTTGACCACAATCTCAGCTGATGTTAAGTGACGATGTGGTCCAGGGTGGCATACACACTAAGCCTAGTGGTACTGGTTCTCAAGCGATGCTGCCAGAACACACCTATTGGTATTTGGCACAGGTTTTCAAACTTTGGGTGGTAGCTACCCAGGCAGGCATCATTAGAAAATGCGCTACCACCACGCTATGGTTTCCTCCCTACGTTTTCCTTCACTGAAAGCTCAGACCGATTTTATAGCCGGTTGGGTGGGGATCAAACCCGCGTGGAATCTGGCCGCACTACCCGCTTCAAAACACATTGACATGTAGTAGTTCTTTGATTCATTATCTTGTGTTATTTAACCAAATATTGTGGAGGTATTTAGCATCATATAGTTTGGTTATTTTATGCAAGACATGAAGGGTATTGTAAATAATAACACAGAACATGTACTCTGAGGTTTCACAAAAAAGTCCTTTCAAAGTAAAAGATGGCGAGCTTTTACAAGAGCTTTAAGGTATTGATACAACATTGAAAAATGTCCTATGATTAAAAAAGAACTGTTTATCTAACTCATAGATTGCTATTAAATAAAGAGAAGATTATAGATTTATGCTACAAAAGTTGAAAAAAAAAAAATCCATGATAAACTAAAAATTTCTCATAATTATATATATAGATTATCCTATTTAAAAAAAAACATAAATATTTACAGCAGTGTACCTATATAATAATAGTCAACTTTTACTTTTTTGAATCATTATTACTTCTAAACACAAAAAAGTTAGATAAATAAATTTAATCGAGAGCTGAGTGTATTAGAAAAAGTATATGAATATTTGCCATATAACTAAGGATGCTTCATCTGGTTCATTTGTACTGATATTCTGGATCATAATATCATCAATACATTTTTCAAAGTATCAAAATCCTTAACATTGAATAGAAAAAAAGAATAGTTTTAATATTTTATTTTAACCTGAGAACCTATCACAAATAAATAATTTTCAGTGCCTTTGAGATCTGATTTCTAAAATCTTTATTGGATCAATCTTATTTTATCTTGGCTTTCATATGAGATCCAAAATATTGTGTAGGGACAGGTCAGGGTGCAGTAATTACGCGTATATCAATCTGTTTGAAACGTATATTTGGCCATGTATCTTACAATGATAAATAAATAACACTCTATGTGTTATCCGTACCACGTCTCAATAATGACTCCCTTAAATACCCGATGGGCGACTAATTTATATTGCAACGCATGCAATACCTGTTAATAATATTCTTAACAAACAAAATATGTAGACATTCTAAAATACGTTTTTAAAAATATAGAAAATTCTTACATTGATTAATGATTAATTCTTACATTGCTTATCGATTAAATATAAACTTAACTCCACTTCCGTTTATCTATTTTCCGGTTCCGGTTTAGAAATGTATACGTAAATTCTATTACAGTTTCATACTACTTATTACGTATAGAAACAAAAATATATACGAATAATTATCCTAACAATTGTTGGACCATATGCTCGCAATACATTTTTCTGAAATATAGAATTAAATAAGACATACATACTCTTTATAACCCATTTGTAAGGAATAATTATTGTATTCTTACCAAAAAAGTGATAAGCACTCAGTGTAAGTTTATCACTCCAGATTACTGAAATTAGTCTTATATCAAGATCCAAACTTAAATTACAATGGTTGCTAGTATAATGACAATCAATATACTGAATTTATAATTAACATAGTGGTATTTTAAATTTTTTATTTAACTATTGCAGTAAATATCTCTTATCATTTATTTTACTGATATTTACAGTTTTGTAATTGTTAAATCTAAATTGCTAGTGAATTTTTTACGATGTGGTAATGGAAGTATCAATAGATCAATATTGAATAAGCTGCTAATAAGCACATCTAATAAGTCACCTTACCAACTAAAATTATGGAAATACTATACTATGAGCTTTATGAAATATTCCCTTGATTTGATTAGTTTTTAAAGTTAGACAAACTATTTTTAAATATAGTCTGTTGTCATTTATAATCTGTTCAATCAAGTTGTAAAATATTAGTCAACTACTAATATATGTAAGTACTCCAAGAAAAATAAGATATTAATGTTATAGCATCCATCATGAGAGTTTCTAATCAATAAATTTGTAGACTAGGTATGCTGGAATTTTATTTATGGATCAACGGGACGGACAGGTGAAGTGAAGGGTTCAATGTCAAATGCATGAAATTGAGTTGAATGCACAAGATAAAATCAATACTTTCAGATATTGTTTTTAATATATACTTGGTCTCTAAGAATTCTTTACCTGGGTTGTGCAGCTCTGTTCCGTGTTGTTTCCACATAATTGGGCATCAACATAGTGCAATGAAAAAACAATAAAAACATAAAACAAGGATCGCAACATATCCGTTTTACTTTCACTATATTTTAAGAAATATCGATAAATTCACACATATCTACTGCCAGGAGCTAAGAAAACATCACTTCATCCGATAATTTCTATTTCAAATTGAAATAATAAAAAACTAAAAAAACAATCAAATAATGTTTACTAAACGCAAAGCGAGAAACGAGGCAAAAACTACGCAATGCCCTCGTTCCATAGACACACCTAAACCTCCGCTAGGAGTAATATTATTCTGCACAGATTTACTTAATACCAACTTATTATTCTGTGACCAAACATGTAAGAAGACAAAATCCAGAGTTTTTTTTTTGTTCGCTCCTTACTAAGGAATAGGCAAAGGTGCCAAGACCATGCAGCTAAGTCAAGTGTTGTTAAAAAGAGATAACCAGTAAAAACACAAAAAACTACTTTCCATAATATTACTTTACTCTATGTGGCAGCACTAGTAATGATCCTAAAATGAGAGAGTTCTTGATGCGATTTTAGGCTGTCATGTTGTGGTACTTTGCAAAGAGTATATAAACAAGAGACGGTACTTCCATACAAAAAGATGAACAAAGTTGTAACATGTACTCGAACCGTATACCAACAAAACAAAATATGTGGCAGCTATGTCAATGTCGATAGATAGATAGAGAGCGTAGAGTCGAATATTTATATTAACTTGTAGTGTATAACTTTTTATTATGTAATTTTGGTGGCATTTACGTATAAAATAAAACATAGTTTGGTTTTTGTACACAAGTGAAGTGTATTGAAAATAAGGACACAGAGCGTGAATTCTGAAATCATCCAATAACTCCCTTGGAACACTTAACAAATGGTCACCACTTTTTTGGGTATTGAAGATGAAGTTAATAAAATAATATGAATATTATAAAAAAAATAAGTTTCAAAAAGCTAGAACCCATGGATATTAAACATGTAAGTAAGCAAGTCGCAAAATGAGAGGCCATCAAGTAACGTAATAAACTGGAAATAAGAGGCTCAAAAGAGCTTGAACCCACAGCCGTTAAAGAAGTTACAAAAAATTTGTATAATGAAAAATGCCGAACGAAGAAAAGAAATATAGATTTAATTTTTGTGATAGTTATGGTTAATTGAGTAGTAATAAATTGAAATATGCGCTATTTGGGCAATTTATTTTCGTTTCGACCAAATGAATGGTTCTGAAAAAGCCGGAATAACCGTAAGTATTTTAAAAATTACAAAATGTATTGTTACGGCACACAATAATTTGTTGTTATCAATTTGTATTGGATTATTTATCATTATAAAATTAACCTCTTGACCTTTGAGTGTAAATGTTTAAGATTTACTGGTTCTTATTTAGGTCTTTGATAATATTAACAGCTATAATATGTATCGAGAACTAAAACGTTCTATATTTGTGCTTATAATTTTGAATTAAAATGTTTGTAAATATTTACTAACCATTTTATTTTTACAAATAAGCCTTTTTTTAACATTTTTTTACAATTGTAAGCTAATTATTTTATTAACCTTACACACAATATTTTCTTGGTTCTATTTGATTATTTGCATTCTTTTTAGTAACTTTGGATGATAATTTAAATTTTGTATCTAGACATGAAAAAGTAAATTATTTTTAAAATTAATATTATCGTGACTTGAGATAAATATTTAATGTACTATTCTCTCTTCATATAAAATATAGTAAATAAGGTAAAAAAGCTTTAGACTGATATTTATATTGTTTTTACATGTACTGAACTAATAAAAAAAAATGTGAGTGATACACCAACACATAGATGTATGAACTGAAGTTTCATATACTAAAGTGTGTATACCACCTTATTAGTGACACGGGCCTTGTGGCTACAGGCCTGATATAAGTAAGCAAAAATTATTAAAATTAATATCTTAGTTACATTTTAAGGTGGCTTGCTAAAGTCTAAGTTCAATATTTCTATTAAACTTGTTAATACTGTTTATAGATATAGAATCTTTAATCTCCATTTAGGGTTCCATTAGGGCCTCTTGACAAATTTGATACAGGGCAAGTTACACCATTGATTCTTGTATGTACAAAGTGACACAAACATTCAATTTGGATGGTGGTACTCATTCTATTAACAACAATTTTATGTTACTATTTGACCAGTACCAATTATACATATATTGACACAACAATAAAGTTATCATAGGTAACAATAATTATATTGATTTGCTATCTGAGTGCTGAGTGGTGCCGGCCAAGAATAGCATCACCCCATATCTTCCCATGGGTATCGTAAAAGGCGACTAAGGGATAAAAACCCACCTGCCAAGCGTGGCGATTATGGCAATCCACCCTCATTGGGGAAGACCTATGTCCAACAGACATCTTATGGTTGAATGGATGGTCTCTGAATCTGAGGGTTTTTGAGTCTGTTGTACAAATACGATTTTCTGAATTCAAATAAATTTACTAATTGAAATTGATGACAATAAAATCTGCTGGGGCATAAATATTCTACTTCATGATCGAAATTTTGCATAAAATGGATAAATCTTTTATATACAGTTTTTTAATCAATTAAGTGTCTAATGTATAGCAAAAGATTTATCAAAAATATGTTAATTAAATAATGAAAGATTACAGTAGAGTACTGAGGATTATGGTTACTCATAAATTGTTACCTGTAATTGCCTAAATTATTTAATTTGAAATAGAATCATTAGTTTTTTCTAAATAATTAATTTTTGACAAATGGAAACTAATAATTTATCAATGTTCTTTTTGGGAAATATATAATTTTCGATTTTGATGAAGAAATTGTTATTCTCACCCTCCGAATTTTCGCATCGTTGAAAATTCGTCACCCTGGGCTCCGAGTATAGCTGACTGGGTGGAAGAAAATACATTCTGAAAGCTTAAATGTCACTGTTTTGTGGACTCCAATAAAGAATCAAATTGGAATTGCTCAAATTGCTAGAATAATAAAGAAAAGGGATTTGATAACATTCTGTTATTTAATGCTAATGCTATAATGTTGACATTAAAATACTGAATGTGATATTATATTTAATAGTAAATACTAAAAACAGTTATCAAATTTCTTATAGACAGTATTTGTGATTGATAATGTTTATGTGTGCTCGCGGCTGCGCCCGCGTTTTCATATTATTTTTCCGTGCGTTATATAGTTTTTAATATTTAATACGGAACCCTAATTATTTTCCAATTTTTTTTTTTGCTACAAACAATAAAAGCAAATATATTTCTCACAAATTCAAATACCTGCCTGTAAAACTATGCATTGAATCGGGTTTTGTTAAAATTTTTATGAGTTTTAATTTTATTTTCGAAATTTCTTTAATTATTTTCGAAAATTAAAAGTACCCGAAGTTACACGGAGTATATTCAGCTAGAAGAAAGTGACGTCAAAATCCGTCCAGTCGTTCCGGAGATTACCCGTAACAAACAGACACAAAAAATGTAATAATCTTATTTTTCGTATAGGTATCGTATTACAAACAGACACATCAATTTTATTAATTAATATCGATAAGGTATATCTCAGATGTCTAACAGTTTGGTACATTCTAACATGTTTTTTGGTGTTTCACCGAGTTAATTACTCTGTTAGTATATTAGTTTCTTCGAATGTTCCAATAACTCCAATGAAATAATTTAAATTATATTCTTTTTAGTTTATCCTAAATGTTGGTGTCATTTTATTTCTAGTTTTAAATTAATTGTTAGTAAGCTTAAATATAACTTGATTTAAATATATACGAAAAAAGTCATAAAAAAGTTTACCACAGTCAATAAAATGTTATCTAAAATATAAATTCTACACATATTAGTTTAATTGGTGGTACTGATAACAGTTTTACGGTCGATTTATCACCATATTATGATACCACATGTTACATACTCTAAGTTTGTAGATTTTATGGAGAACTATGAAATTATACTGAGGTGAATTGAGTATATTTTCTAGTACAAATGTACTAATTTTCAGCGGCGTATTTAACTATAGTGCAGGGTGTGCAGCGAACACGGGCGCAGGGCTTTAGGGGGCGCCGAGCGACGCTCGTGACACCTACAAAGGTGCGTCGCTCGGGGCGCCAACGCTCTCAAAGGGTGCCAGGATATTTGTGGCACACGGGCGCTACAAGGCCTATAGACGCTCCTGCTAACTTTATCACGTTTGTTTGTCTTAAAATCAATATAAATGCAGAATTATGGCATATAATACCATATGGTATTAGAATATGCTTAGACAGGTTTTTAATTATTTGGTTTTAAATTTGTAATTATAAACTTAATAGCTATTGTTTTATAATTTAGTTTATTTAGGCTTTAATTTGAAACCACGTTGCTTGTCACTCTTATACATACATACATATCATCACGCCTTTCTCCCGTGTGGGTAGGCAGAGATTACGCCCTTGCTACGATCTTGACACAAGTCCTTCGCTTCCTCTACTTTCATGAGCGCTTTCATACATGCTCGTCGGTTATGAGTACTTTTTACCTGGCCTTTATTTAACACATGATTGATTTGGTCTAGATACATTCGCCTAGGTCGACCCTTACCGACTTGCCCATTCACCCTCGCCTTATAAATTAATTTCGTTAATCTTCTCTCATCCATCCTCTCCACATGCCCGAACCAACTAAGCATACCTTTCTCTATTTTGGTCAGCACATCCTCTACCACACCACAGCGTTCCCTTATCATACTATTCCTGACTTTGTCAATCGTCTTCACTCCAGCTATACTTCTCAGACTTCTCATTTCCACTGCGTTAATCTTACTTTCATGCTTCTTCTGCCAAACCCAGCATTCACTACCATACCTAAGTGTAGGGACCATGACTCCTCGATGCACAGCCAAACGCGCCTTTTCAGTCACTTTCTTATAATAATAATCTTATAACTTAAATTAATTCCAAAGGTTCTAAAGGAAACTATCTCAAAGGGTACCGAAATTTATACACAGGTACCTTATTGTGCTCTTTACTAAGATGTTGCTGGTTAGCTGATAGAAAATGCTTGGGACATTAAGCTCGCCAGTGCACTGATCATTGGTACAATAATGAATTCATTCAATAAGATGTATTTATATCTTAATTTTCACACAAAATATAATGTGACAGAAATCAAAGGGTTAAGCTAAATAAACATAGTATTGCCAATCTCTGAAAAAGTGAGATTATTTATTTATTTTTTGTGCGAAATTGTCACATTCATTATGTTAATTTTATTTTGCGGTGTACGTATCGTAATTCTTACACTGGCAATAAATAATTATAGGATTGTTATGCACTGTTGTAATCAAGTAGATGCAATAAAAAAGATCAAGTCATTCCCAAATCTTTATTAGAACTTTCATTGAAAATCCAATAATTGAAAATTCAGTTGACCGTAACGAAAATTATAAGATTATTTTTATTGTAAGTGTAATGAGTTTTTCAAAAACAAGAATTCTTTAATAATTTTGCCAGAATCTTATTAAATATACTTAACTTTCACGATGAAAAACTAAAACAATCAGCACCGATTTGAGAGAGGTAAAGTGTTATTATAAAATGTTACATTCATTTATTAAATATTGCCGTTTTCATTTTATCTCTGCTATAAGTTCAAACATCCAAAACGGGTAACCTAAAATTCACTTTTACTTTGTTCTATATTAATTTTCATTACAAAACTCAATAAAAAACTGAAAATTCGCCAACCACAAAAAAGGTACAATGGTGTGGTCTGTACCTGGCTGTACTTTTTTTTTTTTTTTTTTTGACGGGGGTAAATGCATTTACGCACTACCCTTATCTATTGTATTTGAGGGATCGGAGTCCCCCAATACAATAGACAAGGGGGCACGGAGTAACGAGCTCCGTGCCAGTGTGGGACACACCCGGGCGAGAGTCGCCCGGAAATACCCACTAAAACCCCCCGGGGCCGTCCGCTGCATTTGGGATGGGGGCGATACGGGGTTGCCAAGGCATGTCGCCGCGTCGCCCCCTGCAGCGAACCCACCGGGCCTCGTCGTGCAATGGCCCAATGGGGATGGGGAAGAATATTCTCGACCCCACCTCTTCACCCGCCCCCCCCCCGAAGGGAGGCCTGACCCAACGGTCACATTCCGAGGCAGGATATACTCCTGCCCCAATACCTGGCTGTACCTACCAATTCTATACTTCTGTATGTACTAATAATTCCAGTGGCATAACTCGTATTTCACTGCACACTACACACGGTTACATGGGTTTTGTAAGGAGTACTTTGAGGTCCGTAGTTACCTTACGTATAGGTTCCGCTGAATGTACGTCTAGAGTAGCGGCTTAAGAGGATATCCTAGCGGCATTTATTCCATACAAACGTAGTCCCCTGTTTCCTCTCTGGATAATAGATTCATGGTAAATATTTTTATACCAAATAATATATATCCACCACCGCCATGCCCGTATGTTTCGATTTTTTTTCATAAATTAGTTATTTTAGAAACTAGGAGCCTTTAGGACAAAAATGCTCGATTTTTACCGTCATTTTTACATGTTCGCATATCTAAAGTCTTTATTATTCTAAAACTGAAAAAAAAAATTAAAAATCTGTTCAGTTTTGGAGGAGAAAATAGGGTACTACGAAGTGATGTTTTCGTCTATTTTGCATATCGTAAAACCAGCCCGAGCTGCAGTTCTCCCTTTCGTGTTTCATAATTCTTGAAAATAGGGTACTACGAAGTGATGTTTTCGTCTATTTTGCATATCGTAAAACCAGCCCGAGCTGCAGTTCTCCCTTTCGTGTTTCATAATTCTTGAAAATAGGGTACTACGAAGTGATGTTTTCGTCTATTTTGCATATCGTAAAACCAGCCCGAGCTGCAGTTCTCCCTTTCGTGTTTCATAATTCTTGAAAATAGGGTACTACGAAGTGATGTTTTCGTCTATTTTGCATATCGTAAAACCAGCCCGAGCTGCAGTTCTCCCTTTCGTGTTTCATAATTCTTGAAAATAGGGTACTACGAAGTGATGTTTTCGTCTATTTTGCATATCGTAAAACCAGCCCGAGCTGCAGTTCTCCCTTTCGTGTTTCATAATTCTTGAAAATAGGGTACTACGAAGTGATGTTTTCGTCTATTTTGCATATCGTAAAACCAGCCCGAGCTGCAGTTCTCCCCCTTTCGTGTTTCATAATTCTTGAAAATAGGGTACTACGAAGTGATGTTTTCGTCTATTTTGCATATCGTAAAACCAGCCCGAGCTGCAGTTCTCCCTTTCGTGTTTCATAATTCTTGAAAATAGGGTACTACGAAGTGATGTTTTCGTCTATTTTGCATATCGTAAAACCAGCCCGAGCTGCAGTTCTCCCTTTCGTGTTTCATAATTCTTGAAAATAGGGTACTACGAAGTGATGTTTTCGTCTATTTTGCATATCGTAAAACCAGCCCGAGCTGCAGTTCTCCCTTTCGTGTTTCATAATTCTTGAAAATAGGGTACTACGAAGTGATGTTTTCGTCTATTTTGCATATCGTAAAACCAGCCCGAGCTGCAGTTCTCCCTTTCGTGTTTCATAATTCTTGAAAATAGGGTACTACGAAGTGATGTTTTCGTCTATTTTGCATATCGTAAAACCAGCCCGAGCTGCAGTTCTCCCTTTCGTGTTTCATAATTCTTGAAAATAGGGTACTACGAAGTGATGTTTTCGTCTATTTTGCATATCGTAAAACCAGCCCGAGCTGCAGTTCTCCCTTTCGTGTTTCATAATTCTTGAAAATAGGGTACTACGAAGTGATGTTTTCGTCTATTTTGCATATCGTAAAACCAGCCCGAGCTGCAGTTCTCCCTTTCGTGTTTCATAATTCTTGAAAATAGGGTACTACGAAGTGATGTTTTCGTCTATTTTGCATATCGTAAAACCAGCCCGAGCTGCAGTTCTCCCTTTCGTGTTTCATAATTCTTGAAAATAGGGTACTACGAAGTGATGTTTTCGTCTATTTTGCATATCGTAAAACCAGCCCGAGCTGCAGTTCTCCCTTTCGTGTTTCATAATTCTTGAAAATAGGGTACTACGAAGTGATGTTTTCGTCTATTTTGCATATCGTAAAACCAGCCCGAGCTGCAGTTCTCCCTTTCGTGTTTCATAATTCTTGAAAATAGGGTACTACGAAGTGATGTTTTCGTCTATTTTGCATATCGTAAAACCAGCCCGAGCTGCAGTTCTCCCTTTCGTGTTTCATAATTCTTGAAAATAGGGTACTACGAAGTGATGTTTTCGTCTATTTTGCATATCGTAAAACCAGCCCGAGCTGCAGTTCTCCCTTTCGTGTTTCATAATTCTTGAAAATAGGGTACTACGAAGTGATGTTTTCGTCTATTTTGCATATCGTAAAACCAGCCCGAGCTGCAGTTCTCCCTTTCGTGTTTCATAATTCTTGAAAATAGGGTACTACGAAGTGATGTTTTCGTCTATTTTGCATATCGTAAAACCAGCCCGAGCTGCAGTTCTCCCTTTCGTGTTTCATAATTCTTGAAAATAGGGTACTACGAAGTGATGTTTTCGTCTATTTTGCATATCGTAAAACCAGCCCGAGCTGCAGTTCTCCCTTTCGTGTTTCATAATTCTTGAAAATAGGGTACTACGAAGTGATGTTTTCGTCTATTTTGCATATCGTAAAACCAGCCCGAGCTGCAGTTCTCCCTTTCGTGTTTCATAATTCTTGAAAATAGGGTACTACGAAGTGATGTTTTCGTCTATTTTGCATATCGTAAAACCAGCCCGAGCTGCAGTTCTCCCTTTCGTGTTTCATAATTCTTGAAAATAGGGTACTACGAAGTGATGTTTTCGTCTATTTTGCATATCGTAAAACCAGCCCGAGCTGCAGTTCTCCCTTTCGTGTTTCATAATTCTTTCTTTGGGGCGCAATGCGATAGCAATAGATTTCTGAAATATCTACTATTTCGACCGCATGCCCTCTTAAGTCGAGGTCCGTACCGCTTCGGTGCCCTTGCGGCTAACTACAACTTTGCCGGTTGAGCGCCTTAAGCGCTCGCTCCCACATTTGCTGAATATGTCAAGGCCATTCCCGTCAACAGCATTTCGTCAATTTGAAAATAAAAACAAAAAAAACTATGGCATATTATTAGTTTTAATTCGTTATATATAAAATGTATAACTAGCCAACAATCGAAGTCACAAGTCACAACGGTAATGGGAGTCTAGAACTCGTTCATTTAATTCGTTTTGAGGCGCGTGGGATTAGGCAATGTAGATTCGCGGCTAACTTCCATATGCGTTCGCAATCTGTTTTTA
Organism: Samia ricini; assembly: GCA_014132275.2. Lineage (NCBI taxonomy): Eukaryota > Metazoa > Arthropoda > Insecta > Lepidoptera > Saturniidae > Samia > Samia ricini. Next base: position 2,503,675 of record AP028164.1, on the reverse strand, counting down.
CCTACTGAAAGTGACATTGAAAACCTTTTTTTCTCAGATTAGTGTCAGTGGATCAGTCAAACAATCCGATTTATTTTTAATTTAATGTCAATATAAAAGTTAAGATTTGATATTGAAACAGCCCGTATGTCGTTAGTTGGGTTTTTTGGACAATAAAACCCGACTATATCGTGATTATTATTAAATGTATTTAGCTTATAATAAATTATTTATCATTAAAATTATTTTTTATAGATAATTAAAAGATTAAAGAGTAGTTTTCATGCTTTTTATAGGGGTGTGTAAAACTGTCCATGTCACAAAAAAAAAAAATTCAAACGGTTCGATTCGATCACCGGTTCGGAAAACGACCCAGTCATCGAGAAGAGCGCAGGCAAGAAACTTGATCCATCCATTTTCTTCTTATATGTTTTTTTTTATGGAACTATATACATCTCATAGTTACAAAGTTTTTAGTAGATGCACAGAGAAGGGTGTATATCAAGGCCTATCAAAAGTACCAACAGGCTAGCCCGGCATGATGACGCGGACTGTCACATTCGATAATTATCCGCATCGTCAACTTTTTTGGACTGTTCTTTATTTTATATCAGATAAAATACAGTGATTTTGCGATAAAATAAATCGTCCTTATAAATATATACATATTAGTAAGTGTCTGTTTGTAATTCCAAAATAAAAAATATTTTATTAAATACATATGAGTATATAAGTTATTCCGCGTAACTTACTTTTGTTTTTCGAAACTTATTAAGGTTCCGTATAAAAAAAATAAAACGTAGTGAAGAACATGAAACGCGGGCGCAGCCGCAGGCATACAGCTAGTAGGTAAGAAAGTTGTTGCTTTTCCGTATTAAAACTCGTATATTTACTTTCGGGTCAACTAAATCGATTTACATGGAGTTTGTATTTTATTACTAAGGTTTTGTATGGAGCCTAAGAAATAATGATACAATTAGAAACCAAACAACAACAGCCCGTTTTTAATATGAAAAAAATCGCACATACAATGACAAGTATTACCACGAGAACGAATTTGCAATTTTACTTTGTAAATGTATGGTAAACTGTGTAGAATTTTGTATTTGTAAAAAAATTGAGATATTAACGATATATGGTAGGTAGCAATTTGTCTTCATTTTCTTATTTACTTAGTGGTTGTTTTTCAAAATGTATAAAATTTCTAAGTTTAAAACTGTCTTAATTCCCATACAAATTTGCATACCTTTTTTCACTCATTTTGTGGTGAGTTTTTCAAAGTTGTTGAACCCTTTATGTTATCCCAGGGTATAAACTACTATATGTCCATCTATCCATCCATTCAAAGACGTCCATTGCTAGACATAGGTTTCCCCCAAAGATCTCCACGAAGACCGGTCTTGCGCTAACCGCATCCAGCGGATTCCCGCGATCTTCACCTTGTGGGAGGCCTACCCACGCTACGTCTTCCGGTGCGTGGTAGCCATTCGAGAACCCGTTAGCCCCATCGGGCATCGGTTCTGTGAGTAATGTGCCCAGCCCACTGCCACTTAAGTTTAGCAATAATTCGGGCAATGTTATTATTACTTTGTTTCTTCTGCGGATCTCCTCATTCCTGATTCAATCACGCAGTGAAACTCCAAGCATAGCCCTCTCCATCGCCCTTTGAGTAACTTTGAGCTTTTTTGTTAGGCCCATTGTGAGCGACCACGTCTCAGTGCTGTATGTCATCACTGGCAACACACACTGGTCTAAAACTTTCGTCTTTTGACACTGCGTTTTTTTTTTCAGACTAGAAGATTCTGCTTAGCTTTCCGATCGCGGCCCAGCCGAGTTGGATTCGACGATTAACCTCTTTCTCGAAGTTGGATCTACCTAACTGGACGGTTTGTCCCAGGTATACATAACTCTCAACAACAACTTCGAGCGTAGAGTCACCGCTTTTTATAGGAGTTGGCACAACATGGACACTGGACATGACTTTCGTCTATTCTATGTTAATTTAAAGGCCAACTCGTTCAGAGGCTCTACTGAGAGCACCGAGCATCTTACTTAGGTCTTCTTCCAATTTCATATGAAACCCATCTAGTATTTTTTTCGTAATGCATAGATGGATACATACAAATTTCAACAATCATAGAAATATGTTCAATGTACATATTTTATTTCTTTACAGTTTTTTTAATATAGTTTCTAAAACAAGGAGCGATTATTATTTTATACATTTAATAAAGATTAATTAAAATTACAAAATAATAATACTATAACATACTTTAATAAGTATATTAAATTAAAGATATTACGTTTTACGCTATTAGGTATTCGTGCGACCTAAAAATAAAAATAGTTTTAATCAAAATATACATACGTATATGTCATTGAAATATAAATACCGGACGTCCATAAGTTATCACAAATGCGTTAGTTTATGTCCAATTGCACAGTATAATAACATATTAGTTAATTTGATTATATCATTGGATCTGGACGACTTCTAGTACAGTGTCGAGTTTAAGTCCAAAAAATCTTGTGCTAAATTTAGTAATTGATAAAGACCTCACGTTTTTAGATAATCTTTTGGAAAAATTGCACACGTCAGATTGTCAAAGTATTACTTAAGCAAAATTTTGTTTATTTTTGACCGCACCACCCTTGCAACTAATAGTAGGTAAGTAAAACTCACCCCTACCCATGATTACGTAAGCATTGGCATACATTTTAACGAAAAGCGAACATTAATAATATTGCTCACGTAATTAGTATTCAGACCACCATCACTTACATGTTTATTGAAACTATTTTATAATAATGTTTGAAATATAGATCTTATCTATTTTAGACAGTTTTATACTGAACCAGCTGATATTAATGTCTAGTTATCTTCATTGCAATTGCAAACGTATTCGTATAAAGTTATATACGGTAATGTCTATTATATTCTTGTAATTTATTCTATTCCGTAAAATGAAGCGATTCCACCCATCCGACTCTAAAATCGGCCTGAACTTTCAGTGAAGGAAACATCGTGAAGAATCGATAGCATGATGGTAGGGCATTTTCTAATGATGCCCGCCTTGGTAGCTACCACCCTCAAGTTTGAAAACCTATCGCTAAATATCAATAGGTGTGTTCCGGCAATCACCTGAGAACCAGTAGGCTTAGTGTGTTTACCACCCTGGAGCACATTGTCACTTAACATCAGGTGAGATTGTTGTCAAAGCACTGAGCCTATTCCGTGTAAATAAAATGAATAAAGTAACCGACATTGTCCGAAGAAATGCCAAACTTAAGTGGCAATGGGCAGGGCACATTGTTCGTAGAACTGATGGCCGATGAGGCCAACGGGTTTTCGGATGACCTAGTGTTCCCTTTCACAAGGTGGACCCACGACCTGGTGTAGGTCATTGGAATAACACTGGATGTGGGTGGCGCAAGACCAGTCGGCAAATTTATGGAGGAGACATATGTCCGACATTGGACGTCTTTCGGTTGAACGAATGGGTGGATGGATGATTTCTATTGATGATGTACCCATATTCATGTAACCAGTTTTGTTTTTTCAATATGAAAGTGATTATACGTAATATTTTTATAAGTTACTAACTTACAAGAAATCTCTGGTTAAAACAAATGTAAAACCCTACGTAGCTCATTGCCAATACAGCTAACTAAAGGTAAAAGAATGTTTAAAATAAGTGGATAAGTCATTCTTGAGTTTTTCCATAACAAACAAGAAAAACATCTTTAACTGTTTACATAATAGTAAAGATAAAACAAGAATTCGGAAAAAAAAATTGATACAAAATAATCCCATTCAGCCGTTACTATTCCATGTAAAACGAGTTAATTCACTTTAATCAAGCTGTTTAAAGGCTTTCGAGTTTGTCCATTACTATTCCAAATATCGTCATCATTATAATATATTATCATCCAACAGTGTCTTGAAATTCTTGTCTTACATCATAAATACGAGTATGTTTAATAGTTTAGTTCAAGAGCAGTGTAAACCGCCTCGAATTTCCGTGGTGGGTGGATTCTTCCATTTAGCAACATATATTCAAGTTATTTTGGCGATTTACTGTGGTTTTAATAAAATTGGATGCATGGATTACGGTTGCTATATCGTAATTTTGAACTATATTGCCACCAAAAACATAGTAAACATATCTATATGTATAATTTTACCATGAGCCCTTCCCGGTGAGGTCACTAGTATACACTTTCACACTGCTTCCGTTCAAAACTCCATAGTACTATTTGTAGTATTTATTTTCCATACATTAGAACAATATACAAATTGATGTCATATTTTTGGCGTACATCTTGACACCGCGTGATAAAAAATTCAAATTTATTACAGCGCGCCATCTATCTTTAAGAATCTTAAACACTATAGATAATTAAATATTACTTTTTAAAATCATCGTTTTGAAAGAATACGATAATTATTGTTATTAAAGAAAAATGCAAACAAATATTTTAATGACGACATTGTAAACTACTTGAAGACAAATAAACAAGCAAACAAGCGCATTGTACTCACAGATAATATTTAAACAATGTAAAACATCTTGACATTTCAAACAAATTTTCTACTTATGCCATTACGGTAAAGGATGGAATATTTTTTGTTATTGGGTATATAGGTTATATTTTGTTTTTCATTTGACAATTATAGTCTGTAAAATATAGCATGATCAAAATGACAGTTGTCTGCAAAAAGAGCAACATAACTTTGCTAGAATGTCTGACGATTGATTTATATTACCACCTGAAAATTCATTCATATAATTATGACAAGTCAATCGTTTTTTTAAATATAGTGCTTCATATATAAAATGAGTTTTAAAATTACAGTAATTCACAATAATTGGTATTTATTAAAAAATATTAACCTACGACATCCTTACAAGGTTACGTTATGTTACACAAATGCTAGAGACGGGTCAATTCGATAGATGAAGTCGATTGAATAAAATATTATTTCAGTACTACTTTACAATCTGTGTTAACCCTTTCAGGACCATAAGATATCGGAGAGTAAATATTACTATTCAATTGTTTATTTTTTTAAACGTAGAGTATATATGAAAATGCGTAAATACATTCCTCTACTTAAAAAGAGGTGTAAACGTTAGAAACTATAGCTTATTTAGAATTTTGTGGGGAAATTTTAAAGTCAAATAATATTATAATTAAATATACAGTCACCAATATTCCACTGGGGAAAAATATTTTCCTTGGTCGTAAAAGGGTACAGCAAAGCGGTGTGTGTCGGCTCTTGAACTACGTTCGCCAGTCCATTGCAACTCTAGCTGCCATTTTTAAATTTCGTACTACAGTCCTGTTAATACAAGTGGCTATTTTGTATGTCAAAAAATACTTTTTCGTTTCCAAGAAAAAATCTATGAACTCTGCTTTTTTTTCACTGGCAACACTAAACGGATCGACCTGGCATTTTTTTTTTAAATATGACGGTTTTCATTAATTTAAAATAATTTGATACTTGTTTATTTTTTTTTGTTACGTTCTTTTGTTGATATTTTATTGCTAAAATGGCAAAAAAGTTCAGAAAAACTGTTCTAAATATTGAAACTCACCGGGAGTCTTTGGTTCGTTTAAGTGAATATTTCGAGCGCGAACATCAATTATGAGACCGAGTTGCAGAAGCACTTGTTATTAGAGTTATTTTGACAAGAATCAGCAAAGAAAAATTCGGAGATTTGTCAATGGAAGACTATAAGCTTACTAAACATGTGCACATGTTGTTACAATAGATGACCGGAAGACTTGAAACTATGTCCGCTTTGAATTCATATGTGACAATGAATTAATAATTAATGTCTAGGATTGTTCCATCGATTCTGATTCAGATAATATTGTAGAGACTCAATTAAGATGTACACAAATCGATAAACAAATTATATTTAAAATTTTATTACAGTCTAATACTAATATTCACATACTTTACAATACTGACTGCTTATACCGTACGCGCTTTTAACTATTCATTTCAACGATATTTTCGCAGCACTTTCGTTTGAGAACTGTCATTTTAATCAAGATATATTTTACAGGCTATAATTTAGATGTAAAAGCTAACTATTGTACTGCATTTTCAGCAGAGTACCGACATAGTACTTTCCTCTAGTAAGATGTATCGTAAGAAGCGTTTTAAATATCTTGGTGATAACAAACGTTATAGTTCATTTCTTCTTGTAACGTTTTCTTGAAGGAAAACTCTGAAGAAATCTGAAATGGTATATCCGTTGGGCGCGATGTCTTGCCTGCCAACTAGGTCGATATGGTGACGCAGGTTCTGGGCACATCTATGTGGTCTAAATTATATCTCATGCGATGTAGCATCTTCTGCCTTATGGACTTTTTTTAGTTATAGATGTTTGACATGTTGGTCTTCATTTTTTGCTCGTATTAGAGAAACCATATTTAAAATCAGTTAATTTTAACGGGTTTTTACGCGTTACCTTTGGTTTTTTTCTTCCTATCCCGACGTTTCGGCTGGGTTTCACCAACCGTGGTCACGGGTGTTGTGACTATAATAAATATAAAGACCAAACGGTACCACCGTTCATCAAAATACCCCTCAACGCAGCAGGCGACGCCGCGCACCGCCAGTCAGCCCGTGACCACGGTTGGTGAAACCCAGCCGAAACGTCGGGATAGGAAGAAAAAACCAAAGGTAACGCGTAAAAACCCGTTAAAATTAACGGATTTTAGAGAAACCAGTTAACAAAGAATAACTTCCTTTAAACTCGGGTATCAGTTCATTGCCTTATGGCCTTCGTCCACTGTGGAAGTTTAAAAGTTAGAGGAGTTTATTTGACGTTAATCTTTAACCTACGTTTTTGGCAAAGTAACGTATTGTTCGCATCACAGTTCTATCAGATATCGGAGAAAAGTTACACTTTTTGTATTCTTATACAGTTTAAAGTCGGCTTAATAACAGATAACATTAACTAATAAATGTGTTTAAGGGTACATCGTGTGAAATATTTAAATATTAGAGAGAATGTTCCCCACTTATAAAAATTCTCGTTATGCACAATTTCTCATTTATAATCTATTAAATGAATACATGTCCTTTGCGTCTTATAATTTTATTTTTAGCATCAAGTTACAAGGTTCAAAATTGCTTTATAGTCGTGTAGTCATCATTTAAGATAGCTTAGGAACACTGTATACGTATATCAGTTTTAAATTTTGGTGGTGGTTTTATAAGCTGTTGAGATAACTGTATCATTCTCTATTAGCTTTTCGTCTTGCTTTATGTGTCCGTCTTTATGTATTGGGTCAATGTATTGATAATATTTAGTAGATGTTTAGTTGAAATTAAATTATATAATTTAAAAAAAAGACATTGTTTATTTTATTAAAACTCTTAAAATCTTTACATTAAATATCATATCAGTTACCTATGAGTATCAAATCGCATTAACGATTGAGGTAAATTTACAATTTCTTAAATTACAATGTACATTTTGTTTCCAAATGAAATCGAATTGAAACATCTTATATCTGACAGTCGATGCCTCGGCGTTCGGTTTTATTAATTTGTTGCATTTGTGTATTCCATTTAAACTGGGACATCAATGAGACGGAATTAGCTCTCATTGTGTAAATTTATATTTACATGCTAAATATTACCCCAAGTAACGCACGGCCGTTGATTGACTTTGCTATATAGCAGAAAGTTAGCGTATGCTACGTGTCTCACATTTAGAACGAATGAAACAGAATATATGATCCTAGAATGGCTTCTTTTTGTTTTTCAATAATAACTCCAATGGTATCAATAAAGGATATGTTTTGTTTTCTTATCATATACACTTTAAGGCCTCTGGTAAGACCTTTGATTGGTTAAATCCGCCCAAATCAGTTTTACTACAGTGTCAGTGAAGTTTAAATAGTTTTGTACGCACGGATTTGGGTGTTTACATTAAGAATCATCGACGCTGCTCTGTTCTTAAAAAACTATTAACTCATCTTCTAAAACAAACATCGTTTGCCTAGTTTATAGCAGTACGAATGCATCATACTAAAAGTGATAGAACCAGTCTGGACTTTGGTTTTTATTAAGTCGCCGTACAGGTACAACTGTACGAGTACGCATAACATATTTCTGAGATTTGTTTCATAACAAGAGTTTATTTAATTTTACTATAGTTGAAGTATTTTTTTAGTCGTATCGATTCTCAATTACGATGTCTTATTGATATTTTATTGTTAATTTTGCTTGATGATGATTTTCAGCTGTCTTTTGGGCGGTGTTTGTTGAAATATGTCACGTCATACAAGTTTTTCTCTGTCAATGGGACAACAGCAGTGCTGATTCAGCACATCGGTGTTCACTTTCCGAGGCTTGAGTATCAACAGAATACTTGCAAAAGACGTCACAGTTGAAAATCATTTTTCGAACCGTATTAGCACAAGAATATCATGTATGTCCATGGTATGGACATGTGATGCCCAGGGAAAAAGAGAATGTTGTAAGAAAGGTATTGGATATGAATGTGGACGGTTACATGGGTAGGGGAAGAGCAAAGAAAAGATGGATGGACTGTGTGAAAGATGATACGTTTATAAAAGGAGTGAATGCGGAGATGACAACAAATAGAGAGGAATGGAAGAGGAGGACATGTTGCGCCGACCCCAAATAAAAAGGGGAAAAGGGTAGGGAGATGATGATTAGCACAAGAATATCAACCAAACGATTTGCGATGAACGTCCGCAAAGTTAGAGCTTTTATCTTCATTCTTTACAGAAATTTAAATGAAACACTATCAATTTTGATTTATGCCGGACGGGAAATTCTTTCGCCAAAAACAACGTCCCCAAACAAACGCTTTCGAAAGACGCATCAGATGAAAATCAATTTGCGATATCAGCATGACAGTAAAATCACCCGAACTATTTCTAACTTGTAATTATTTAAATATAGGTAGATATTATCTTCTGTTTCATTTAATGTTAAATATAGATATGAAACATAATATTGTTCTGCGAACAATAAAGTTAATTCCCGCGACGATTCGATTGTCATTGACGCGAATTTCTTCGGAACGTGATCTCGTTCGTTACCGGGGTAGGACGTTTTGTGTTTCTTTCGATACGTTTAATTAAAATATATTATGTATAGGTAAACAATATAAATTGTACAGTCGTTAAAAGTTGTTCACGTCACGCGGACGTGCGCAAGTCGATGGAAGTGTCTCCTACCGGAGCTGTGTACGATGGTTGTTGTTCTCCAGGAAAATCGGGTGATGGGTCGACGTTTTGTGCTAACACTGGTGATTGGAATATCGGCCGGATTTAGTTTTGCGTATATATTTCTAACGTCGGCTGGATTTCCGAAAGACGTACCTTTGTACAGGTAATTTTTTGACAGTTTTAGCATGGTCTGTATTTGTGGAGTGTTTATTATTTGCATGTCGCATCTCGCATCTAATTTTTGTTTTTGTATGCAACTTTCTTTTGCATGATAATAATAAATTGCATGTTATTTTAAACTGCTATATATTTTTTAGTGTAATATTTTTTTTTAGTGCTACCTAATAGGTGTTTAATAAATATCTCATATTCGCTAAAGGAATAAATAGCTAAGTTTCTATACCAATTTTTTTTTTAAATTATGCGCTAATGAAATTTTCTTTCAATTATGTTTTTTACAAATTTGCTCATTCTGATTACTTTTAAATGTAGGCCGCTGTTTTGTTTAGATAAAATTTTACATTATTTTTTATTCATCTCATTAGGAGTAATATTATGATAGGATTTTACCCTTTTTTTTACAATAACCTGACTTACTTTTATGTAATTCAATGGTAAACTTTATTTGTCTAAGGAAAGGGTTCCTCATTTAAGTTAGTTTTAAATTTAGATAGCATGCAGTGATCACTTAACTAATGGTGAACTGCATGTATAGCTGCTACGAAGGTTTTAAAAAAAATAAGTCTAAAAATTTACTGTTTAATAATCAAGGCGTAGTTACATTTCAAGGTAAGTAATTCATGTTTTTGGGAGGATTTTACCTTCTGATATTCCTCATATTATTATGTAAAATTTGTTCTTTGTCCTAATGCATAGCTTTTGCCCGTGACTCCTCGTAGACTTTACAATTGGTTCCGGAGAGGTACTGTTATCGTGAGTCAATCGTACGAGGTAGAGATATGGTGTAGTTTCGAGTTTTCTCTAAAATTTTGGAAAGGTCACAATTCTTTCATATATCCTTTTGATGTATCTGTTAGGATGCGTAAGCAATGCCAAATTGAAGTGATTCGGTTACAAATTGTTCTTTTTTTTCTCTAATAAAATATAAGTGTAATTAGGATATATTGTATATAAACCTTGAAAAAATATCAAACTGGGAGTCAAAATCGGTTGCGTAGTTTCGGAGGAGTTAGCGGATAAACAGACAGACGTTAAAGACAGATTTGTTTATACTATATCTAGATAAAATTTTGTTGAACTCAATCTTTGTGGTTTGTATTAAATTCTGCACTGATTGACAGGGAAATTTGATAACTACCGTTTTAAAAAATATAGGGTGAAATATTACAAACGAAAGTTATCGCCATAATTAAAATATTGCTTTTACGATGGAATTTTACGCCAGTTAAATTTATAGTTTCAAGTTAAACTACACCGTGTTAAATACATACCGCGTTCTTGAAAAACAAGTTAATTATATATTTAAAAAAAATAGGGTTATGATTTTTATAACAATTACGTGGATAACGTGACGAACCATTCGAAGAAACGTGGTAATGTAGTAAAAGTTTGTATGGAAGTCTTCAATTTCACAATAGATTACCAAACGTGAGTTGTGAAATTCCACGTTGATTAAAATGAGAACAGATTTAAGTTAGTTTTTACAAAACAATGGAGAGGGCTATGCTCGGAGTTTCATTGAATAACTAATGTCGGAGATCTGCAGAAGGATCAAAGTAACCGACTGGTCACTCCCGCTCGAACTGGGGAGCGACCTTTGGTTTGCTATTGCGAAATCTACGGAGACTACGATCTAGTGAGTGCACTGTTTCAATGAGGCTAGACCACTCACCTTTACCACCGCTGCGGAGTCGTTGGTCAGCGCTGACGTCCTTGTTATGGGTTGCGAACTAATACCACACATACTATGAAACGAAGTTGTATGTCCAATAATATGCATCCACGTGTCACTATGATACAACGATTTCACACAACAGTCCACACGTGTGCACGCAAAGGATTGTACGACGAGACTCCTCCCGGGTAGCGGGTGCGAGGTGCCGGTGGGCGGCCACGACCAAAATTGTCGCACTACCCTCACTAGATTTGTTAACGATATCAACATAAAAACTAAAACTACCTACCCGAACTACATGTGTAAATGCGCGGCTCCAACACCGACATTGTCCGAAGAATTGTCGAACTAAAGTGTCAGAGGACGGGGATATTGCTCGTAGAACCGATACACGACGGGACCAACGAGTTTTCGAATTGTGACCACGTACTGGAAGACGCAACGTGAGCAGGCCCCTAACAAAATGGACCGACGACTTGGCGAAGTTCGCTGGAATTAGCTGGATAAGAGTGGCACACGATCGATCCTTGTCCAGAGATCTATGTCCAATAGTGAACGTCTTTCATGATGAAACTAACGAGTTACTTATGTTACTAGCATACACTTCTTATAAAAGCCTCTAAAATATTACCATATCGGTTTACGGTACACGTTTATATACGAATGTAACGAAAAATCTGTCTGTCTGTCTGTCCGTTAGTTACTTTATAACTAGAAATTGAACCATTGAACTGAATAATGTGCTTCTAAATCCTAGATATGTATATTTACTGGTTCTATGATACCCTAAATTTTGTTATTAAATCGATTTAAAATAGACTTTCCTGACACAATAATTAATTAAACAGTGGAATATTTTTAAGGTAATATATTCGTATTTCATACTATTGTGTCCTAAACATTTTTATTAGGTACTTCGTTTACATATACATATAAGCATAAACATTAACTCCGTGTTAAATACACTATAATAATTATTGTTGTTTTGCTTATAATTAACATGGTTTAAACTGTAATTTGTTATTTTATTAACATTGAAATATCATCTATTTAAATCAGGTAATATAAATAGAAAATATTTCAATCATTACATTACATACAATTAACTCATGAATTTAGAATTAATTTTTAATAATCGTCCTCGAATTATATATACAGTTGTATGCAAAAGTTTCCGGCCAAACAAAATTTTGCGATTAAGTTAAGGTAAAGGATGCGAAGTGGAAACACAAATATATCATCACAAAGTATCTTTATTATAGAACCAAAATGAGTATCTAAATATTTTCAAGTAACAGTTAATACATATTTACAACAAAAATAAAAAATTTCACTATTTCATAAGTGTGTGGCCAAATTCCAAGAAGCTACAATTCGCTCTGTTTCGTTTATGTTATCGGTTACAAAGGTATGTAAACATCGAGAACAATATTTCTTTCATATCCTACCTTTATTATTAATTGGTTAAAATGCCTAAACGCACGTCTTTAGACATACGCGAAGTAGTAATTAAGTTACATAATGAAGGGAACGTTTCACGTGTAATAGTCATTCTTTTATCATTAGGAAAATCCACTGTTAACGATATTATAAATAAGTGGAAGACTACAGGTGATCTAAAAGATAAACCTTGTTCTGGAAGGCCCAGAAAAACAACGAATCGTGTCGATAAGATTATTAAAAGAAAGGCTGTCGTAGACGTAAAAAAGTATGCTGCGATCATCGCACGTGAATTACGTGAGGAAAATTTAGCTGACATTAGTCAGAGTACTGTTTCACGTAGATTAAATAAAGTGGGACTTTTTGGACGAGTTGGAACTAAAAAACCACTAATTAGTATAAAAAATAAGAAGGCCAGATTGGAATTTGCAAAAGCACACCAGTACTGGACTACTGAAGAATGGAAAAAAGTGCTATTTTCAGACGAAACTAAAATTAATTTGTTTGAAAATGATGGGAGAAGATATGATAAGATATTTCTAGTACCTTTAGGTCGACGAACATCTGAAAATAGCACTTTTTTCCATTCTTCAGTAGTCCAGTACTGGTGTGCTTTTGCAAATTCCAATCTGGCCTTCTTATTTTTTATACTAATTAGTGGTTTTTTAGTTCCAACTCGTCCAAAAAGTCCCACTTTATTTAATCTACGTGAAACAGTACTCTGACTAATGTCAGCTAAATTTTCCTCACGTAATTCACGTGCGATGATCGCAGCATACTTTTTTACGTCTACGACAGCCTTTCTTTTAATAATCTTATCGACACGATTCGTTGTTTTTCTGGGCCTTCCAGAACAAGGTTTATCTTTTAGATCACCTGTAGTCTTCCACTTATTTATAATATCGTTAACAGTGGATTTTCCTAATGATAAAAGAATGACTATTACACGTGAAACGTTCCCTTCATTATGTAACTTAATTACTACTTCGCGTATGTCTAAAGACGTGCGTTTAGGCATTTTAACCAATTAATAATAAAGGTAGGATATGAAAGAAATATTGTTCTCGATGTTTACATACCTTTGTAACCGATAACATAAACGAAACAGAGCGAATTGTAGCTTCTTGGAATTTGGCCGGACACTTATGAAATAGTGAAATTTTTTATTTTTGTTGTAAATATGTATTAACTGTTACTTGAAAATATTTAGATACTCATTTTGGTTCTATAATAAAGATACTTTGTGATGATATATTTGTGTTTCCACTTCGCATCCTTTACCTTAACTTAATCGCAAAATTTTGTTTGGCCGGAAACTTTTGCATACAACTGTATATATATATATATATATATTCAGCGATGAGTACACAACACAGCTGTAAATAATAATATGTAAAAATTTCGATAAGAAAAGTGTGTACAAATCAATACACTAAGTATTTCTTAGATTTGAAATTGCCGCGCATTTATGAAGTCAGTCCTCATAAATACTAATAAGTAAAATTGAAGTGTCTGATTGAAATATCATATTATTTTTTATTTTTTTTTTGACGAGGGGAATGCATTTACGCACTACCCGTACCCATTCATTGCATTAGTGAGACCGAAGTCCCCCAATGCAATGGGTAAGGGGGTGCGGAGGGACGTCTGCGCACCTGTGTGGGACTCACCCGGACGTGAAGCGTCCGGAAATACCCACTAAACCCCCCGGAGCCGCCCGCCGCATTTGGTATGGTGGCGATACGGGATCGCAGTCGCATGCTCCGCGTCGCCCCCTGCGGCAAGCCCAATGGACCTCGTCCAATGGGGATGGTTGGGAGAATCGCTGCCTGACCCACAGGCTCTCTCCCCACCAACCTCTTAGCCCACCTCTCATGGAAAAGCAAAAACCTCCAGGAGGAAGAGAGGTGATTACTACCCAAAGGCCGTAACTACCTCCTCTCCCCCCCCCCCCAACTACACCTCCACCCGGCGTCTGTGGCACAGACCCTCCTCAACTCATCTTGTTAGCTAACAAGGCGTAGCGAGAAGAGGATCCGGACCACAGCAGACATATATGACGACACCTAGACCACAAAAACAATTTTTAAAATTTTTGTCTGTCTATCCGTTGTATGTGTGCCCCTTTGTTCCGGGTTGTCCAGAGAGGCTGGGCCGATTTTGACCAGACGGTTTTTGATAGGTAGCTGAAGTTACTCCGCGTAACTTAGGGTGCTTTGTTTTATGTAACCTAAGTGTAAAATATAATAAATAAGCGTATTCTCTTTACAGAGAAAGTCAGTCTTGTTTGTTCTATATTAATTATAAAAAAAAAACACATTGGTATAAATAACCTTGTACAGTTATTTAAAGTAATGTGAGAAAGGGACGAGTTTGATACGGCGCGCGCCTCTTTTCGTTTGCGGTGATGATAACAAAATATGATATGGTGCTATCACTTGTTGAGTAGTAAAGTCAGATCTCGAATAAAATTTTGCGTAAAACAAACGTTCTCAGAAATGACACCTGTGTAAATTAATTTTTAGAAGTAATGTGGTAGCTGGCATAAAAATATAGGGAACGTGCTGTCAACTTTGCCCCTCCGACAACCGTCCAGGCCGTGTTCCGATCCCCTACTGAGGATGCTGCTCGATTTAATGATATTTTATGTACTAACATAACACGTAATAGCGCCTCCCAACGAGCTGGTTTTAAAATGAACCATGAACAAGACGAAAATCATGTTTAATGTCCATGTTGTACCAACTCCCATAAAAACGGTGACTCTACGCTCGAAGTTACTAACAGTTGTATCATGCCTGGGACAATCTGTCCAGTTAGGTAAGTCCAACTTCGAAAAAGGGGTTAATTATGGAATCCAACTCGGCTGGGCCGCAGCTGCAATGTCTGCAGCCGCGGCCGCAGGGTCTCAAGACAAAAGTCTTCGACCAATGTATGTTGCCAGTGATGACTTATGGCACTAAGACGTGATCGCTTGCAATGGGCCTAATCAGAAAGCTTCAAGTTACTCAAAGGGCAATAGAGAGGGCTATGCTCTGAATTACCCTTTTTTTTTTTTTTTTTTTTTTTTTTGACGGGGGGAAATGCATTTACGCACTACCCTTACCCATTGTATTAGTGAGACCGAAGTCCCCCAATACAATAGGTAAGGGGGCACGGAGTGACGAGTTCCGTGCCAGTGTGGGACTCGCCCGGGCGCTAAGCGCCCAGAAATACCCACTAAAACCCCCCGGGGCCGTCCGCTGCATTTGGGATGGGGGCGACACGGGGTGGCTTTCGCAAGCACCGCGTCGCCCCCTGCAGCGAACCCACCGGGCCTCGTCGTGCAATGGCCCAATGGGGATGGGGGAGAATATTTCTCAACCCCACCTCTTCACCCGCCTCTGAAAGATGCTCTGAATTTCCCTGCGAGATCGAATCAGAAATGAGAATGCAATTCACATAACATTTTTTTTACACGGTTTGACCACGATTTCAACTAATGTTAACGGATGATGTGGTCTACTGATGATGGTGAACACACTAAGCCTAGAGGTACTGGTTCGCAAGTTATAATGCCAGAACATACCTATTGGTATTTGGCGACAGATTTTCACACTTGAGGCTGGTAGCTACCTAGACTGGTATTGTTAGATAATGACCTACCACCATGCTATTGTTTCCTTCACCGAAAGATCAGGCTGATTTTAGAGTTGGATAGGTGTCTTCGAACCTGTGTTCATTGACGCGGAATCCGACCGCACTACCAACTGCGCCATTATCCCTTCAATATTAACATGATTTGGAATTTTTGTCGTTTTAATGTATCTTTTGCTTTGTATTCTTTCTTATTATCGAGTTTCATCTCTACTCTCCGTGTCTCGCTCTGAGCGACTATCACCTATTTTCCCTGTAATGAAGCGAGTGTCTAAGAGTCAGGGATTCGATTCGGGGCAAGGGATTACAAGCGCCCGGACAAGCTCTTTACTTAAACGAATAAGATACGAATAGATGTATTAATTATATTTCAACTTACGAATTAAAAAAAAACTCGTACGAAACTTATCGAAAGATGTGGCGACTGTGTTAAAATAGGTATTTGACTGATTTTTCTTAAAATGGCCTTGTTATTGTTCGTTGACTATTTCACAGATTTATGAGAATCTTAAATTTACTTGGTGAACGAATTCGTATAGTTCACCTCATGTTTTGTCTACATTTTTTACATACATACAATAAGTACTTTGGGAATTATCTGTTTGCGATCAATAAACTCATCATATCCGCTTTAGAATCAAAATTTATTTATTCAATTTAGGCCCTAAGAAGACGCTTATGAACGTCTAAAACAGTACCACCGATTCGGAAAACAACCCAGCCGAGAAGAGCGCAGGCAAGAAACTCGATCTGGTTCTTTTTTTGTTTTATAAATATATTATATATCATATAAAAAACTATACAAATCATAGTATTAATAATGTTAGCGGGTGCGCACAGAGATGTGGGTTAATTCCAGACATCACTATTGTTCACGTAATGATCCATCCTGTAATAACCTTCTGAGATTAAAACTTGCTTGACATAATACTTGAACTTCATGTTATTCGCATGATAAAGATGTGTTGGATTGGATTCAAATATATCATTTATTGTCATTTTTAAGAATTTGCGTATGATTTTTGCATGATTCAAAAATGATTTTTGCGTTGCAACAATATTTTAGCTTTAGTGCTATACATGTGCGTTATTTTCCTGCTCCGAAATATTCTAATAAGATATGGTTTCAATTTAGAACATTGCTAATTGCCTAGTATAAACGTTTTATCATATCCATATGTGGATTTTCTGTTTACAAGTGTCCAAAGATTAAACAATTCCAAACGTTTTGTCAAATGATTTCCTTAATTTTGTTTTTGTTGTTTTGTAACCATTGATGATCTTTATTGTTACGAGTACATAGGTATGTAAATCATGGTCGCTTGTCGATCAATCAGCGAGCATTAATATTCTTAATAGACCATTTAGTATATCTGGATAAAATCACATAATTTATCACCAAAGTATATAACTTCATCTCATAGAATGTGAATTACATTCGGCAAAGTTTATTTAACCAGCCATTGTAAAGGATATGTATTTAAAGGAATTCCGTCATGAAAATTCCAAATAGAATTAATACACAGACAGAAGAGATATATTTACAAAATTATTCAATACGTTTCAGGGATTCATTGAGGGATTTGGAGAGGCATCCGATAGTGAGCGTAGTTGAGCACGGTAGCGATGAACCGGCTCATAGAGACGAAGATCGTACTGTTGCGGATGAGCTGTCGAAGAGAGTTCGCGTATTGTGCTGGGTGATGACACAGCCCGGTAACCACGAGAAGAAGGCGAAACATGTAAAAGCCACTTGGGGCAAGAGATGTAACAAGTTGCTATTCATGAGTTCGGTTAAAGGTAAGATGTGACGTGGTCTTAAACAGCATTTATTGCATCCTTGAAATATGGTAAAATTTAGATCAAAATGTTAAAAAACTTTTTAGGTTACTATAACATTAACCTCTAGAGCACTTACTTGGCGTTTACGCCAGCTTTCCATTGTTTTCCTATTGTCTTATTTTCATGGGTACTCGATACATTAATATTGTTACGTTCTATTCGACTTGTAAAAATAGTTAATCAAGTAATATAAAATAGATGCGTAGTTGGTAAAACATTTGTAAAAAATCGAACGAAAATGGTATTTTTTGAGTTTTGACTTTCGTATATAATCGTAAATAATTTTTACCCTTTTCAAACATCTATAAACGTAGTCATTGTAAAAATTCTACTATAACATAGATAGTAATTTTAAAATTAACATTATTAAGGGTTCAATAATATGCATTTATTGCTAAAATGTATTATTTCAAATAAACGGATATTATTTCTGTATTATATAGTATCTTTCCCAAAATTGCTGATATGTTTAATAGGATAAAGACAGACCAGTCTTAATGTTTCAGCTGTTATGAACTTACCACCGGATATAACTACAAAGACATTCGTGTTTATTATTCATAAATACTTTTTACATTCGGAGTTCCATACATCTGCACAAACATTAAATACGCACGACGCGACGTTATCCCAACTTAATTACATTTTATTTGTAACTAATTTCGAAAATTGACTAGAATTAATCCAAATCCAATAATATGAGGAGAAAATTGTTTTCATAATAACTTTAATAGGTAACTTATAAAGCGAATACTCGTAAATAGCTACTATACAAAATACTAAAGGAAAGGTAATCGGTTGACAAACAGAAAGTGTTGCATTTTTTTTATCTTGGTCTATTTAAAAACGTTATAATTGGGTCCTTAGAGAGAAGCTATCGAAGTCTGTTGTAAACGATCGTAAGATTCCATTCTGACGTAAAAGACTGTAGTTTTAGCGCGGTATTTTGTGTAAATTCTGCGGAATTTACGTATCTCAGATAGCAACCCCAGCCGAGGTCAGTACCACTTTGGTACCCTTGTGCTAGCTGCTACTCCGGGAGAGAGTGCCATAAACACTTGCCCCAAAAGTTTAGTGATGCTATCAAGGGCCTTCTGATCGACAGCATTTAGCCAATTCTAAAACTTCGTAACGTTGCCTCTAGGATTCTTAAAGACTCACAACTCTATCAATGAGTACATTATCTCTTATGATTCAGCCTACGTAAGTGATGAGAAATGATTTTGCAGTCTACGATAAGACGTCCACTGTTGGACACAGACCTCCCTAATGAGAGGAGTATTGCCATAATCACCACGCATGAGAGGTGTTTTTGGTAATCAGAGGATGGTGCTACCCATCATCTGGTTTATCCCTTAGTCGCCTTTTACGACACCCACGGGAAGATATGGGGTGGTGATATTCTTAGTCGGCACCACACGGCTAAGTTTTAGCGACTTAGTTACAATATATTGATTTTTCTACTCACGCAAAGCATCCCAATCCCTTATCAAGAAGAAGTTATCGGACAAACAAACAGAGATACACAAAAAACGATTTTGTTTTATATTATGTATCGATTCGTTACGTCGTATTACCATTAATCACATAGAACTTAGTTAAAGAACAAATTATAATATATATATATGTAGGATTTTATCAGAGCAAACAGTTAATTAAATGAAATAACTATTTATTATTAGAAAAGCTTTTTGACAACCACCTTTACAATCGTGTCGCCATCTTCTTCTATATCTCTAGTTCATTCGATCTCCTTTGTCATTCTTACGTTCCGTTTCCCACATTTATATATATATATTATTTATATAGTGTTTGTAATATTAAAACAACATATTTTCACTAAATAGAAATAAATCTATACGGTACCGATTTCAACGGGACTTTTTCTGACTGATGTCTGAAGTTACGCGGCATAACTTAGCTTTTATGTTGCAAAATAATTAGGGTTCCGCGTAAATCCATAAAATTAAAACTCACGGAATTGTGAATAAAATCCGACGAAATGCACAGTTTTAGTCTATATGAATTTGTTACAAACATCTTTGCTTAATATTAGTAGCGAAAAATTTTATAGATACTAATTAGGGTCCCGTATACATAACTATATTACGCAGTGAAAAATATATGAAACGCGGGCGCAGCCGCGGGCACACAGCTAGTAATAAATAAAACATGCATTTACAAATATTTCCAGACGATAATTTACCCTCAGTACAATTACCCGTCCAAGAGGGAAGGGATTACCTATGGGCTAAGACTAAAGCAGCATTCCGCTACGTTTACGAGCATCATAGGCGAGACGCGGACTGGTTCCTTAAAGCTGATGACGATACGTGAGTCACTTTGTCTGATTTTCCACACTACAATGAATTATTGTAATGTAATTTTAGATCTATTTAATCTTAACTGTTTATAAATTTGTAATTTAAATTTGGAAGTTAACAAATATATTTATAATAAAGGGTGAATATTAGTTTAAAGTTAAATCTGCTTTTGGATCTAGACGACTACTTTCTAGTTATAATAATTTTTATAATTAATAATTATGTGTTTTAAGTATATGAGTGTAGCTATTCACGATTTAACTCGCAACCGTACTTACTGGTCACGCTGTATGTGTTGTAACACAGTTTGTAATTTTCAAGGCGAAGTCTGCGTGAATGGTTTTCAATACACATTTCATAAATTCTCCTTCACGCTCTTAATGACAGAAAGGTAGACAGGAGGTCGCGTTTTGAATGTATTGAGATCATACGTCTTGTTACACAAAGTCAACCTTTAAGGTCATAAGTTGACTACTTACCTAAAGTCGATTATTGTATTAGGTTTATTTAGTTTTTAATGAAGCTCTTATTGAAGTATGTGATAAATAATTAAGTTATCTAAATAACTCACTATGCAATAAAGTTTTTTTTTGTCTAACTAGCTAATGCTGTTGACCGGGCGAGTGCTGAAGGCACTCAGCCGCAAAGAGGTAACTAGCACAAGGGTTACCAAAGTGGTACGGGCCTCGGCTTGGCCGTTACCTGAGTGTAAAAAATTCCGCGGAATTTTGAACCTTTTTTTTTTTTGACGGGGGGAAATGCATTTACGCACTACCCTTACCTATTGCATTAGTGAGACCGGAGTCCCCCAATACATTAGGTAAGAGGGCACGGAGTGACGAGTTTCGTGCCAGTGTGGGACTCGCCCGGGCGAGAGTCGCCCGGAAATACCCACTAAAACCCCCCGGGGCCGTCTGCTGCATTTGGGATGGGGGCGATACGGGATTGCAAGGCATGCCGCCGCGTCGCCCTCTGCGGCGAACCCACCAGGCCTCGTCGTGCAATGGTCCAGTGTGGATGGGGGAGAACTTCTCAACCCCACCTCTTCGCCCCCCCCCCCCCCGAAGGGAGGCATGACCTGCTGGTCAGGTCATCAAACCGGGGGGACAGGACGTACTTCCTGCCCCCCATAAACAGGAAAGAAGAAAGACGAGCGGAGGCGGGCAAAGAAGAAAGAGGAAGGAACCCGCTTCCGCTATGGAAGAGAAAAGAGATAGGTCCCTCCCCTATACTAGCCTTGTTATACAAGGCTTAGCAAGGAGAGGAAACAAGGCTTAGCAAGAAGAGGGGCGGAATTTTGAACCTAGCTAAGTTCTACGATTTTTATTTTGCAATAAAGTATTAGCAAATGCACTGATACCATGCGAATCCATCATAATCTATGTGCGATATTGTACGGTCAAAGTATCATGTTAAAAATAACATCGTACGCATTCCAATAAAAACTGGGCCTATTTGTCTTAGATTCGGCCTAGTTTATCGAGGACTGCCATGTCTAATAGGTCCGCTGTGATTATGATATCCAATATCACGTTATAAGTGGGATGCAAAGATTGTTGATGTTGTTTGCATTGAAACTGCAACCCTAACTGTCACAGTGATAATATCTTATCAATTAGTAACAACATTCAGGTGTATCGTCGAAGATAGTGGCCTGAGTCACTGCAATTAATTTTAGCATTCTAGAAAAGAAAACAGGCACGTCACAAGTTTTTAGATCTTGCAAGGATACCATCTTGCACATATTTAAGTGATGTATAGGGTTTTTATTACAATCTTTATTTGCATTGTATATAGGTAGCTTCAAATGACATTGTGGTCAAGGATAAATCTTTTTTAATAAGGACCACAAAGTGCATGCTGCTGCCCAACGTCTTATTTATAATATCAACAAATCTTGTAGACCCCCTTTCCTGGGTACGTTTGCCATCCGTTTTGCATAAAATAATCTGGTTTTCCAGACCACTGTTTGTGTGTCCGAAGAACCTTAGCTTTATGTCTTCTCAACTCGTTGCTGCCATATTGGAGAGCTGTGTGTTACGTTCATTGACCCAGTATTATTGAAGTTCTGTTTCTATATTCATATAAACAGTCTTCGGTAAATCAATTCAGAACAGAAAATATGGAAATAACTTGTAAATAGCTATATGTGGCGTTTAAAGATATAATTATAAATTAGTAAAAAAAAAACTTTTATTCGTAACAGATACGTCATCGTCGAGAATCTCAGGTACATGTTGTCTGAACACAGCAGTAAGGATCCCATCTACTTTGGATGTAGATTCAAACCGTTCACGTCGCAGGTAAATTGTTAACATCGATTTACATTAAAAGCATTAATCTTTCCAGGGATCAAATTAAAAATGATGATAGCTTCTATGTGCCAGTAGGATGTTAATTTAATAATTAAAATGAATAATATCTGCATCATTCATCATCATCATCTCCCTACCCTTTTCCCATTTTTATTTGGGGTCGGCGCAACATGTCTTCCTTGTCCATTCCTCTCTATTTGTTGTCATCTCCGCATTCACTCCTTTCCTAAGCATATCATCTTTCACACAGTCCATCCATCTTTTCTTTGGTCTTCCCCTTCCCATGCAACCGTCCACATTCATATCCAATACCTTTCTTACAACATTCTCTTTCTCCCTGCGCATCGCATGTCCATACCAGGATAAACGACCGCCTCTTAACTTGTCTGTTATTGGCGCCACTTTCAAACTTCCTCTAATATACTCATTCCTAATCCTGTCCATTCTTGTTACCCCACACACCCATCTCAATATATCTGCATCATTATAAACAATAATTACAGTCTTCAACAGATGTCACTAACTAATATTCTGTTTATAGGCCGTAGTACGACGCTCGCTATAATAATCTTTAGAAGGTTATATTTTGAAAGAATCTTGCTTTTTGATATTGGTTTAGTGAAAAAGATAAAGGTCGATACGATCGATGCCATTTCATTAGTGTATATACGTAAATGCCGTGAAATCTTTTGCCTCTTTTCTTACAGAACTTATATTGGGGTTACATTGGAATTTCTTTAGTAAAAGGAGATTATCGGTGCTATTTGTCAATTAGTGGTCCGCTAGCCACTTTTTTTTAAATTAATTAACTTGCAGCAGCATTTGACCCTGTATTATGTGATTTGTGTACCATTTTGCGTTTTACAAAGGATTGCAATACTAGAGATTTAAAAAAATATACAGAGGCGGTCGTTTATCCTGGTATGGACATGTGATGCGCAGGGAGAAAAAGAATGTTGTAAGAAAGGTATTGGATATGAATGTGGACGGTTACATGGGAAGGGGAAGACCAAAGAAAAGATGGATGGACTGTGTGAAAGATTATATGTTTAGAAAAGGAGTTAATGCGGAGATGACAACAAATAGAGAGGAATGGAAGTGGAAGACATGTTCCGCCGACCCCAAATAAAAATGGGAAAAGGGTAGGGAGATGATGATAATACAGTCGGACCTAAGGAGCTCGTATTCATAAAATGATGGTAAAAACAAGTCCCGTATAATGATCTCTGGTTACCACCCAGGGTTATATGAGCGGCGGTGCTGGTTACGTACTAAGCAGGGAGGCGTTAGATCAGTTCGTTAACAAGGCCCTCCCGGCCCCTCATCTTTGCAAATCGAGCGACCACGGCGCAGAGGACGCCGAAATGGGTACGCACTCTTTACAGATAGTATTAAATAAAGAAGTAATTTTGATAAACTCAAGAAAATCGTGTCTCGAACCTTCAACTACGGACAGACTTTTCGATTGGTAACAAAAAGATTGTCGGTCGAACACTTTTTTTCATTTAGTTCTCATCCACCAAACGAGTGATATGATATTTTGTTCAAATTGAGTTAGGATGATCGTATGCTTTATGAATATGGATAACATTGTCCCTCGCCTTCGTCTTTGGATAGCTAGAACTATATTTTTTTTATATTAGACTAGCTGGCGCCCGCGCCTCCGCCCGCGTTTCATTTGAAAAATATATATAGCCTATAACCATCTACAATTAATTCCGCGTCGAATGGTTGTTGTTTCATGCTGATCGGTCCAGTAGTTTTCGAGTTTACCTCGGACAAAGAAAACAAACTTTGCTTATATATATATATATATATATTATATATAGATAAATAGCAAACCGGTTTTTGCATTAATCGATGTTGTTAAGCTCGTGTAGAGGTTACATTATCATAAATACCAATAACTGAACAGGAATATTACCGATTCTTATTTGTTGCGACTAAAGAACGAACCGGAAAAGATCTTAATAAATCTTCTAAGTAATCTTTTGCGTCAGAAATATGCGCAATGGTTTTAGCATTCGTAGACAATGACTTGACTATCATACATTTCTTGTTCTACGTAAAGACAGTATTTTTAAATTTATTTCATAGAAATGACAATTTAAATGTGTTCCATGTAGTGTAGAAGAATAAGACATCGCCAATTAAAGAATTTAGTAGACCGTTTAATACGAGATTCTCTCTCCAATGTAATTTGCACATAAATTAAACTCGTGAATTAAGGCTCGCTTGGAGATAAACGCGTTAAAACGTTTATTTTTCTTTGAACTATAAAAATAGGGTAGTTTTAATCAACATTAACATTATTCTCCAGGTAAATGTTTAAATAATATCGGGGTGAGAGCGATGGACTCTCGTGATTCGCTACACAGGGGACGTTTCTTCCCTTTCGTCCCACAAGATCACTTGTTCCCGAATAAAGATAAGGGTTTCTGGTATTGGAACTACATCTTTTACCCGAGTGATGAGGTAAGGACTTCTAATTTTTTTTTCTAATCTAGCTAATGCTGTTGCCGTTGGAGCTAATGTTATCGAAGCTCTCATTCTTAACATGGGTAATATAGGGACCATATTACGAGAACTGGTATGGACATGTGATGCGCAGGGAGAAAAAGAATGTTGTAAGAAAGGTATTGGATATGAATGTGGACGGTTACATGGGAAGGGAAAGACCGAAGAGAAGATGGATGGACTGTGTGAAAGATGACATGTTTAGAAAAGGAGTGAATGTGGAGATGACAACAAATAGAGAGGAATGGAAGAGGAAGACATGTTGCGCCGACCACAAATAAAAATGGGAAAAGGGTAGGGAGATGTTGATGATGATGATTACGAGAACTGGCATCATGGCGAACATTAAATTTGTAGAAACTGTCGGAAGAAACTTTACGTGTATTTTTACAGGAACATTCGAAAAAGAAACTCAATGTGGTCTGTAAGTAGATTTACAGCCGAGACATCGAAGTTATTATGGTGGTTCTATTGTACTATAGTGTATCAATATATAATAACTGCCTGGTTAGCTACTACCCTCAAGTTTGGAAATTGCCATTATATTCCAGGAGTATCACTTGAGTGCCAGCAGGCACCTCTAGTAGCCCATTAATCTATGTATCAAAAAAAGTCTAGTAGCTCCCGTAAGTTAAGTTTCAGGCTTTGACGCATAGTAGATGCAAGAATCGTTATGACTCTGGTATCGCCATTTTTCTTTAAATTACCATCGCTTGAAGTGTATTTATGCTTGGAAACTTCGATGTTGTTCTGAGGTCTCGGGTTCGATCCCCGGGTCGGGTCAAGCGGTCTTGGGTTTTTCTACTCAATTTCATCCCGGAGTTTGGAATTTGTGCCCGAAATGCGACAGGCTCGCCCCCTGTCACATCTGGGACGGAACTAAGCTCGGCGGAATGTGGGTGGTGTAGTTTGCTATTTCACCTCTGCTTAACCCTACGGGGATAACAGGCGTGAGCTTATGTTATATGTCAAAGAAGGGAAGGTTAAGGAAGGAAAATATCTTGATGAGATTATAGCATGGTGTCTAGCTAATAAACATCTGGTGCTTGATTTGTCTTTAAGCATATATGGTGGGGGATTTAATTACTACTGGGTTACAACCACCCTACACTTGCCATGGTAACGCGTTAAGGCGCATCGCGCGTCTAAGATCAGCAAGTGTAAATTCAGGGCTACTTACAAGCTTTTACCTGTGACAGATGCCGTTCTGTTGTCGTTCTCATCGTTTTTTTTACATGGTATAAGCTCAGTGCTTTGGCCTGATCTCACCTGATGTTAAGTGACGTTATGGTCCAGGATGGTAAACAGACCAAGCTTAGGTACCGGTTCTCAAGTGATGCTGCCGGACACAACTATTGGTATTTGGCGACAGGTTTTCAAACTTGAGGGTGGTAGCTACCCAGACGGGAATCATTAGAAAATTCCCTACCACCATGCATGTTTCTCATCCATCCCCTTACTAGCCTAGCATTCTGATCCATATATGACAGGTCTTAAGATGGCCTTATATCCATTTTTTTTTTGACGGGGGAAATGCATTTACGCACTACCCTTACCTATTGCATTAGTGAGACCGAAGTCCCCCAATGCAATAGGTAAGGGGGCACGGAGGTACGAGCCCCGTGCCAGTGTGGGACTCACCCGAGCGTGAAGCGCCCGGAAATACCCACTAAAACCCCCCGGGGCCGTCCGCCGCATTTAGGATGGGGGCGACACGAGTGGCTTTCGCAAGCACCGCGTCGCAGGACTTATATATCCCTGCCGTTTAATTTAAGGATCACCCTGGAGTCGCAAATCACCACCAAATTTATTCAACCTGAGTTATTAACTATTTCCAGGGGTTAGACTGCTGTTCAGATCATGCGGTCTCCTTCCACTATGTCAGTCCTGAACAGATGTACGTATTAGACTATCTCATATACCACCTGAGGCCGTACGGTATACGGTACGGAAACGGGGAATTACCGAAAATTATTTCTAACGTTACAGCTACCTTGGACGTTCATTAGTTAAGAACATATGTGTTTTGTTGTTATTATAACTCACATCACGCTGTACCACTAAAGGGGCATACAGGGGGATACATCGTTTTGTATCGATATTTTTTTTATCGCTCATATTTGAACACCGATGAGCAATACAGTGTTAGCCCACGTGATCAACGTATATATAATATGCTAATACGAATAATGTCTTTATTAAAAAAAAAGTGGTTTTTTTTTTTCTTATTTTAAACAGTAATATCAATGTATAATATGTAAAGATATATAAATAGCAATAAAATTATAATCAAATGGCATTTGTGCAGTAGGAAGCAAAAATAGATAAATTGTATTAGGAAATAAGAAGGCAAAAGATCAAGCCACAGCACACATTAAAAGAAAAAGGCAAAAGAATAAGCTAAATAAATAATATAAAAGAGCACAACAACTCAAAAAACGTATTTAGCAATAACAAGGTTCCTTGTCACGGCAAAGGAAAATTCCGGAGCTAAAAAAAAAAAAACAGTAATATTACATTATATCACACAGCTCGATTTTGTAAATTAATTTTTATGACATTATATTGCTTATCGGTATCATTTTTTTTAATGACAAAACCTAAAGTACGCGTGTATGGAAAAAAAAAATACTTTTGTAACAGTGACAATGATAACATTTTGTAAATACCGTTGTTTTGGTGTCCTGTAAGTGTTTTATATTAGATAATACGACGCGCCATAATTTATCAAGTGCTTTGATTAATCTTTGTAAATACTCAGTTATATATATATATATATATCTATGTAAGTATTCGGTTTTTCTTTGACAAAAATTGTATACCAAATATCGTATATACCTTACAACACACTACACACATCTATGCACTAATGAGATAGAAATATGCCGGGCGTATCTTTTAACTGAATCTTAAGCTCAATCTATTTAAAAAAAAAAACAATGATATTACTTAAAATCGTACAAACTAAAAACTATTTAGGTATAAAAATAAACGTGTTACAATTGTTTCAAAATTTTGTTATTTACGGTGGTCTATTTAGATCTCACAATTGCATATGCGTAATTTAGACATTTTTAAATGGAAAAAGTTGTTATAAATATTATATTAATATGAGAAAAAAATAACATTCCAATATAATTGAATCTCAATGTGGCTCTAATCGGCCGCCTTCGACTGAATAATAATAATAACAAACGGCTTGTGAGTAACAGTGTTTTTTTTTTTTTTTTTTGACGTGGGGAAATGCATTTACGCACTACCCTTACCTATTGCATTAGTGGGACCGAAGTCCCCCAATGCAATGGGTAAGGGGGGCGCGGAGGGACGATTCCGTGCCAGTGTGGGACTCGCCCGGACGTGAAGCGTCCGGAAATACCCACTAAAACCCCCCGGGGTCGTCCGCCGCATTTGGGATGGGGGTGACACGGGGTGGCTTTCGCAAGCACCGCGTCACACCGCGCCTCGTCCGTGCAATGGCCCAATGGGGATGTGGGGGGGGGGGGTAATACTTACCCACCCACCTCTTAGCCCACCTCTCCAAGAGAGGTATGACCAATTGGTCAAAAGTCCGGGGTTGAGAGTAACACCTAAAGCTAACTTCAGGTTATTGACTTGTAGTAATTATTTATCTATGTCAGTGTTACCAAAGATATTTAAATATTGTTGATTTATTTACACGGAACATTTTTCAGGGGAATGCTGTAAAAATAATTATTTGTAAAACATCTTAATGAGACACTCTATATGCCTCAATTTAATATATTTTAATAATTTTACCTTTGTTTCTTAAATACTGTTGTTACTTAGTAAGCTCAATACTAACCCCAGCATCTTAGTATTTATCATACTTGGCGCTCTCTTTCTATCCCATACACTCGTCACTTTCATTATATTTTTATTATTTTGTATAGGAAGTTATCTGAAGTCGGCTTTTGGTTATGAATATATATCTATCTTAGGCCCAATTTTTTGATCCGTAGTCAATTCGAGAAATGGTCAGATTTGTAACAAATGGTTAAAATAATGCCCTGATGCGTTTTTTGAAACATAGTTAAGCTAACCATTTGTCAAAAATGTGTTTATTTGTTAACAAATTTAACCATTCAGCCCAGTCGGGTTAGCAAGATAGCGCGGATGGTTAACTCCAGTGCGAACAGCTGTTTCATTGCTTTTGTGTAACATTTGAAGTTTCATTATATAACATTAATTTACATAAAATAATTTCTTAAATATTGTAATCAATTGCTATTTATTATATTTTGCGTAATATTTTTGTTTATGAATTTTGTATTTCATAAAAATTCAGTATTCCATTACGTATAGTATATCAAGTACGTACAAATATTTATTTGGCTTGTAAAATATATTAAATTATAAAATCAAATAATATTTTAGACGAAATTAAAAAAAAAGTTAATATCATTACAAAACTATCACAAGAAATAATAATGGACACAGATGTTCGAGAGTAGCTCTACTCTTTGTTTTTTGTAATGTTTGTTCGACAACTCGAATTATGGTCCCTGACACATTATACACACTCGTAATGACCATACAAAAAAAATTACCGGAATCAAAAGTATTCTATTATACAGTTCATTTTACTGGCAACATAAATAACTATTGCTAAATTTAACCATAGTAGATCTTGTCATCAAAAAACGCATTGTGAATTATAACCATTGGTTTGTGTAATAGTAATAGTAAAATTGACAAATGGATATAGTAACTTTGACTACGGATCAAAAAATCGGCTCTTAGAATATATATGTAGGTAGATGATAAATTAAGAATTTGTTTAAAGAAATGCAATAGTCAATATAATTTGTGGGTAATTATTAAATGTCATAGCACGGATGAAATCTATTCAGCGCTATTTAATATGTGACCGAGTCAATAACAAATTGTAAGGTGTTGCCATATACGCATTTTTTTTTAAATAGATAAATTCATCTAAAATTCATATAGTGTCATAAATAAAATTCGTAGTAGTGTAGGGATCGTGTAAAAAATTACTACTTTCGGAGATGGGTTAAAATAAAATGTGTCAATAAAAAAATTAATTCCACGTTAAATATCGATTTTTTTTTTATAGTTTATTAACATGTCTGTAATAAATTTACAAGTTATCTAAATCCGTATTGTTTTACGGTAACTTTAATCGAGAACATTTTTACACGTCTGTTTCGTTAGCCCATCTCTAATAATTATAATTAGTGATTGGTATGTGTGATAATATAATTTTTTAAGTTTTCGCGTTCCATATTAAATGCAGTTAATTTAAACGGGTTTTCGCGCGTTACCTTTGCTTTTTTCTATGGCGACGTTTCGGCTGGGTTTCACCAACCGTGGTCACGGGCTGACTGGCGGTGCGAGGCGTCGCCTGCTGCGTTGAGGGGTATTTTGATGAACTACCCCCGTTTGGTCTTTATATTTATTCACTGTTGGTGAAACCCAGCCGAAACGTCGGCATAGAAAAAAGCAAAGGTAACGCGTGAAAACCCGTTTAAATTAACTGCATTTAAATGTGTGATAATAATTTCACGAATTATAGTAGTTTTACATTTATACTAAATGAAACGTTTCCAAAATTAAGTTTCCTATTAGATGTAACGCATTGTTTGTTTTTTTTTGTAATATTATGTCTAATCATATCTAAGTAGAAATGTGTTCATATAATAACAATGGCGGTGTGCGTGTATTTTCAAATAGAAATTACGAATAAATATCGATAAATTCGAATCACTTATAGATATTTAGGACATCACTACGATAACGATAAGAAGTTTTATACCGTTAATATAAGTTAGTTTTA
The DNA here is from genome assembly GCA_014132275.2 of Samia ricini. Classification (NCBI taxonomy): domain Eukaryota; kingdom Metazoa; phylum Arthropoda; class Insecta; order Lepidoptera; family Saturniidae; genus Samia; species Samia ricini. The sequence continues at coordinate 2,472,724 of AP028164.1, read as the reverse complement.
ATATGAACCGTATTGAAGAAGAGAGCATAATATATAATATAATTTTTAGTTTAAAAATGTGTTACCTACTACACTCGTCAGGGTCGTTTAAGGCATTTTATTTATAGCGTAATTTAATTTAAATTTAATTTTATAATTGAATTATGAAGATATGTTTAATAGTAAACAATTTATTGGTAAGTGGCGCTATATTAACCGATATATTTTTATCTAGACCGGTGATAATTCATGTTATATTTAAAAAAAAAAACAAGATAATTAACTTTATATAGTAATAGAGGGATAGACAAATGTTGGCGCAAAAAGTGTAAACAATAAAATCTACTATTATCGTTTGTCAGAGCCAATATATTATATTATAAATGATACGGTACTTCAATCTCATTAAGAATCTCATAGAATATTGATATATGTATGTAAATCGATCGATTTTGTGGGCACATGTTCCGCACGTGTATTAATTCACATCATCATTCTCCTGCCTTGTCCCAACTCACTTGGGGTCGGCGCAATATGTTTTCTTCTCCCATCTTGTATCATGGCGAGTGTTCTGATGAGCTCTTTGACCTGATCCGCTCCCCTCCATTTCATAACAGAACCACGCGGGCGGGACTTCGGTGTCACGGTTTCACGGTGACACCCATAACTTCAAGAACCAAAAAGTTTGCTGACTCTTACTTTTGTCGCACTGTGAGGTTATGGGCCCGTCTTTCTGTCAGCGTGTTCCCTCCTTCATACGATATTGGGTCCTTCAAAAGAGGCGTGAAGAGGTACTTAAGCAGGCCAGCATGAAAGCGGTGACTGGCATTGAATTCTGTTCAGTGTCAGTCGCCGCTGTTTTGGATTGTACTGTATTTACCATCAGGTTCAGTGCAGTCACTGTGCTGTGCATTATAAAAAAAAAAATACGTCCCTATCAGCCGTCATCTCTTCATTCACTCCTTTTTCTTTCATATCATTTCTTACACACTCCATCCACACTTTCTTTGGCCTTCCTCTACTTTTCCATCCTTCCATATTCATTACTATTTTCCCCACATGCGCTTCCTCTCTTCTCATAACATGTCCATACCACGACAAACGAGAACCTTTCAACTTCTCTACCATTGACGCAACTTTCAAACTCCCTCTAATATATTCATTTCTTATTTTATCCATTCTTGTAACACCACACATCCATCTCAACATTCGCATCTCAGCTACATGCAGTCGCTTTTCATCCATCTTCTTACTAGCCCAGCACTCTGATCCATACAATATGACAGGTCTTATGATGGACTTATATATCCTCCCCTTCAATTTAAGGGGCATCCTGGAGTCACAAATCACACCAGAGACCTGTCGCCATTTCATCCAACCTGAGTTGATTCTATGCCTTATTTCGCGGTCGATTTTCTCCGTCACACAGAGTGACCCGAGGTAGCGGAATTCAGAACAGACTGGTACTGGTGTTCCTCCGAGTGATATTGGCTTCAGACTTGAGATACCGCCAAAGTCGCAGAACAAATATTCTGTTTTTGTTGAAAGAATTATTCGTACCACGACAAACGAGAACCTTTCAACTTTTATTAATACTTGTATTAATTCACAGCAGCGAGAATTAAGAGGACATGCGGTCGGGAAAAGTAAATATTTCCGAAACCTATTGCTATCGCGTTGCGCCCCATAAGAAGAATTATAAAACACGAAAGGTGTTAAAACCTTTGTTTATATTTCAATTTACGGCTGGCTATTATACAATATTACATTCTTATATTTGAATGTTTTTTACAATGCATTTACGCACTACCCTTATCTATTGTTTTTGAGGGATCAGGGGCTGATATTACCTACGCGAAATAGACGAAAACATCACTTCGTTGTACCCGGTTTCAATTTTAATCCATCAAATTTGTTTGACGAATGTCTGCAAATGATAAAAATCGAGCATTTTTAACCTAGCTTACAATAACTAATTTATAGAAAAAATCAATCGTACTGGCATGACGGTGGTGGATATATATTATTTGGTATAAAAAATATTTACCATAAATCTGTTATCCGGGGAGGTAACCGGGGATTACGTTTGTCTGGAATAAATGCCACTAGTATATCCTCCTTTAGCAAGTTTTCTTTAACTTGAAGACTAGACTACCAAGCCGAGGTACGTATTGTTATGGTGCCCTTGGGCTAGTCAATATTTTCCGGCTTAGTACCTTAAGCGCTCACCACACACTCAAATTTGAAGCTATCAAGGACCCTTCAAGACAAAAAAAAAAAGATACTAGATTTTCATTTCCCACATCGTCCATAGTCAATTATAAAAAACACATAATATAAACCATATAATAATAACATTTGATAAGTGAAGGATAGATTTTTGTAATTTATACGAAAGTTAAGATTGATTAAATAGCTTATAAACTAAATTAAGTAAATAACGTAACTATTTTATTGCATAAAAAAAAAGAAATAAATAAAAAAATTACCGTCGCATACCTTTATGAAAGCACATTTCTGATTTTTCTTGTGTATAAAGATAAAAAAGTAAGCCAATAGAGAATTACCAAAGAATTTCTATTTAATTTATATAGGTTATAATTATTATGAGAAACGTGTTTTATAGGATTTGTAAATATCTGACGGTTTTAGTTGGCGATCGATTAAGTAGATAGTATAACAAGGATCAGAGGTAAAGAACAATTTTATCTTACAAGTTTTTAAAATTTCGCTGTGCTCTATATTATTTTTTAGCCGTAACATTTTGTTAGAGAGAAACGAGTGTATAGTAAAAACATTTTTTTTTTTTGTTTTTATTTGTTAGACTGAAAAATTATTAGAAAGACCACATGTAGTCAACAAAGACGCGAGAGACAAGTCACGGATAAGAGAAGTCGCGGTGTAGCCTTGTATTCATATTTATCATAAATTAATCTCGATTTTAACATGTTTCGTAAACTATTATGAAACGTTAATTGTAATTTTTGACGTTTCATTCAATGATAGAGGTGGAGGTTGATGATTTGAAGGTTTGAGGGGGTAACAGTTTGACGTTGCCCATTATAACTGATCTCATTTGTTTTCAAAATCATTCACATTATTTCTTGCCTAATTTATAATTAAATTTAATTGTAACTACGCCTATATTTAAGACACTTTTTTACGTCTTTTTGTGTGGATTTCCTCACTTGGGGTTTAGCAAGTCTGCTACAACCCTAGTTCAGGTTCCAATAACCGAACCGATAAGTTTTTTTTTACATATATAGAGGTTTTTATTTTATTTTTTATACGCGCAACGAAGAACCGTTTTCTACGTTACGAATTTTGGCAACTTATCTTTTCGTTATACAGAGTTCCGTTCATCACCCTGAGGTCTTTTTTCGTCTAGAAATATATTTTTTAATTGCCCTTTTCGTACAGGCGTAACTTTTTTATAATGTAGATATAAAATTCTACATATCGTGTCGGGCCCTTCCCTGTTAATATAACTAACTGCAGGTTTGTTTACTTCGGAGTTCTACATATGAGGAAGCTCGCCTTGAGGCAAAGAATGCTCGCTTAAAGGCCGAGCTGCCCCGCCAGAATGAGATGGTGGTGCTCTGCATTGTGTTTGCAGAGATCAGGGTGATAGTGGAATGGCGGCGCTCTTAAGAGCCGCCCACATCTGCGGCACCAATCAAGGTTGCGGTAAGGGAATATTTCCCGCCGCTCCCATCCCGGATACGAAATGGTGGCGCCAGGTTGGAGACGTTCTCTGACATGGAGGCTGCTATTGGAGAGTTGCTGCGCTCCCAATCAGCGCAGATTATGGGCGTGGTGGGTTCCCGCTTAGCGGGCATCGAAGGAAGGATTCCACTTGAGGAGCGGCTTCGGTCTCGATTAGAGGCTGACCGCTAAGTCCTCCCGCCAGTTCCCACTAGTGCTGCTCCTGTCCTGGTCGCGCAGCAAGCCTGGTCCAACGCAACGTGCAAAAAGACGAAATGTAGTGATTTACCCACCACTATAGCTACCCGCACTGGACTGGAGCAGCCACTTACACCCGAATATGAATGAGCGGAGGTTGATAAAAATGTCCGGCCGGTCATACTGGTCGAAAAGAAGAAAAAGGAGGATAAAGCCTCCAGGAGGAAGAAGGCCCCCAGACAACTACGGCGGTGTTGTTGATGATGCAGCCGGGGACGAAGGAGAAGGGCCTCTCCTACCTGGAGGCGTTAAAGAAGGTCCACGCCGACGTCAGCTTGACTGATGTCGGCATCACAAACATCTCGTGGTGAAGGGGGTTACCGTGGTTTACATTTTTGAACTCCCCGGCGCCAACACCGAGAGATGCTTTTGCCACCAAACTAAGAGCAGTCCTGAAGGAAATACAAATAGCCTGGCTCATGAGACGCACAGAATTGTGCGTTTCTGGTCTAGACAACTCAGTACCGGGGGAGATGCTGGTCTCCGCTGTTGCTAAGGCGATAGGGTGTTTGCCGGTATACGCCCTGGTTTAAGGGGCTTGTATATGTTCTTAGTTTCGTGTCCGGTGGAAGCTGCCAAAAAAATTGGCTGATTGGAGAATGCTGCTGGTTAGCTAGATGCGCAAGTGCAAGTCCTCCCGCTTAGTTCTTGGAGGTGTAACAGGTGCCTCCGAAATGAGAAATAGCCCCCGCCTGACACCAAGAAGGCTTAATTCCAAATAGATCAGGGAGGTGGAGATGCGCCTCCCAATAGCCGACGCCAGAGGAAATTTTCTCTTAGGCCAGAAAGACGGCACCCCCCAAAAAAGGGAGTGGTGCTAGCCAGGGTTGCGGTAGTAGTACTGGTTTTGCAGTCCCCACTCCCCTGGCATTTATGCGCGTTGTGGATAGCTAGAGTTTTAATGGGCATATCTGGCGTATTACGATGGGCAAGCGCTACATACCGTTGCTAAGAGGGGGACGGGTAAATGTATTTCTCCAAGTAACAATAAAAAAAAGTATGTTTCCTTTATTTACAAATAGTGTTTTAGATGAAGTTGCCCAGTGTAAAAGCGTACAACTTTTCGTCGTTGTTGAATCAGAATCAACATTTTCGACTGATTTCTTGTCTGGCATTGAATTACGGGGAATTTAATTTTCACACTTTATATATTTTCCGATACACGCCATTTTCGTGTAATTTTTTGTCTTGACAGCGGTTCAAGACTGGTGGAACTATCACTCGTAAATGGTTGGCTTAGATATGTGGCTCTCTGAGTCGACAGTGAGGATTGGTATTTATCATTTACAAAGGATTTGGATACAGATTCTCGCCTAATTTTTGTGATTAAAGTTAGGTTTTGCAAAGTATAGTAGAGCGCGATTGTAAACATTCTCTTTGGCTTTGTGTACATTTAATTAATCTTTTTGACGAATGTCCGGGTATGATCTTTTTACAATGAGTCGTGCCGATTGATGCCGAGTCTGTCCAGGGCGTTTTAATACTTTTTTTGTTTATATAGTTATTTTTTTATAAAAATCTTGAAACCAGATTTAAGGCACGTTTTGATATTTCAGTGATCTTCCGCTTTTCCTTATAGCATGTATCGCCTGAGTGATATAGTACTTATAGCCGGTGGCAATAGTTTAACACTGACAGTCACTCGTATTTAGTTCGGAGCTGCATTTATCTTTGTTGGATATTGACACATTCTGCCTTTGTTTTACTTTATTATTTTCGTTTATAGAGCTATTAGTTTTTGTTACAGTCGTATTTTCTTCAGTTATATGCTTTTCACTATTATTTACTGAGTACTGTGTAATACAAGGTTGTGGTTGTCGTAAATCTGTCCGTAATTGCCCCGTCTCTTCATGCCTTAAAACGGTTCCTGATAAAGGTAATCAACATAACACACCAGATATAGAAGACCCAACTGTTTCAGATACAGTACAGTGCAATATAGATTTGCAGCCAGAAGAAACTAATTTAATCATCATTATCAATCTTGTCCCAGCAATAAATATTCTAACGTGAAAGATGTAAAAGTGTTAATAAATTACTCTATAGATGAGGTTACTCCATGATTTATTCATGTCTACGTTAGTTTCTTCTGACTGCAAATTTGTATTGGATTGTACTGTATGTGAAACAGCTGGATCTTCTATATCTGGTGTGTTATGTTTATTACCTTTATCAGGAACTGTTTTAAGGCATGAAGAGACGGCAATTACGGACAGATTTACGACAACCACAACTTTGTATTACAAAGTACTCAGAAATAATAGTAAAAACCATATAACTGAAGAAAATACGACTGTAACAAAAACTAATAGCTCTATAACCGAAAATAATAAAGTAAAACAAAAGCAGAATGAGTCAATATCCAACAAAGATAATTACAACTCCGAACAAAATACGAGTGACTGTCAGTGTTAAACTATTGCCACCGGCTTTAAGTACTATATCACTCAGACAATACATGCTATAAGGAAAAGCGGAAGATCACTGAAATACCAAAACTTGCCTTAAATCTGGTTGCAAGTTTATTATGAAAAAAATATCTTAAGGGCGCCTATATAAACAAAAAAAGTATTAACGCCCCGGACAGACTCGGCATCAATCGGCACGACTTATTGTAAAAAGAACATACCCGGACATTCGTCAAAAAGATTAATTAAATGCACACAAAGCCAAAGAGAATGTTTACAATCGCGCTCTACTGTACTTTGCAAAACCTAACTTTAATCACAAAAATTAGGCGAGAATCTGTATCTAAATCCTTTGTAAATGATAAATACCAATCCTCACTGTCGACTTAGAGAGCCACATATCTAAGCCAACCATTTACGAGTGATAGTTCCACCAGTTTTGAACCGCTGTCAAGACAAAAAATTACACGAAAATGGCGTGTATCGGAAAATATATAGAGTGTAAAAATTAAATTCCCCGTAATTCAATGCCAGACACGAAAACAGTCAAAAATGTTTATTCCGATTCAAAAACGACGAACAGTTGTACGCTTTTACACTGGGCAACTTCATCTAAAACACTATTCGTAAATAAAGGAAATAAACCAGCTGAAAGTTATATTAACAGGGAAGAACCAGACACGAGGGATAGTTTCCCGTGAATATGCGTAAAAGCCGAGCTGGTGAATACTTTAGTATTCTACTTCAATCTGTCGATCCTATATCGTATTGCCAGAAAATAATGCCAACGGTAAAAAAGTTTGGACTGTGATAATTAATCCTTCAGATAATTTCAGTTCGACATGTAACTTTAAGGACGAGTTGCGGTCCATTGTATAGCCACTGGAGTGTACCTCATCGAGAAATGTGCGCTATCAAAGTGAATTCCTAATTACTAGGCATAGTTTTCAACAGGCCATCTTTGTTGGATTGTATGGGTGGTTAACCTTCCTAAACTGTACCATGTGGTGGCTCATATAGGTGGTTAAAGAAAGTTATTGAGAAGAAGCATTGGATTCGCGTCGCTGAAGATTTATTTGAAAATTAGTGCTTGAAAAGAGAGAGGAAACTAGATTGCATTTACGTTAAATACCGTCTTTCTTGTAATGCCCCAATAAAGAAACTCACTGTTAATACTTGATAATTCCTCAATATAACTCTTATAAAATTATTCTTTTAATTGAATTTTTTAACTATATTTTCATTTTAAGGTGCTACAGATCTATGCAAATCTTATTTTTTTACTAATCTTTTACGTTTAATGTTAAAGATTTTTTACACGCTAGTGTATCATTATTTATTTTGTAAACTATTTTTGTTTTTTTCATTACAAAAAAAACTGTTCAACAATATTTCTTTTAAAAGTTTTATCGGTATTTGGGTGAGTTGTCACCTCCACATTTATTCCAGCGTTGCCCTGTATAGTGCATAAAATCACAAGACGTATATTATAATGAAGGATGGTTTTATTATCATAGACAATCTTCAGCTTACAAAAAATGCTGTCGGAACCTTTTTTTTTTACGGGGGGAAATGCATTTACGCACTACCCTTACCTATTGCATTAGTGAGACCAGGGTCCCTCAATGTAATAGGTAAGGGGGCACGGAGGGACGACTCCGTGCCAGTGTGGGACTCGCCCGGGAGTGAAGCGCCCGGAAATACCCACTAAAACCCTCCGGGGCCGTCCGCCGCATTTGGGATGGGGTCGATACGGGATGGCTTTCGCAAGCACCGCGTCGCCCCCTAGCACCGCGTCGCCCCCTTGTCGGAACCTAGCCGCGAGCTCGGTAATTGGAGGTCGCGCTTTTCGATACAACACGTCGGTGGTCCAAAGTTTATAAGCGTAGCGTGTCGTAACGGACAGTGTAATGCCTATACTTCATCATTCCTTTTTTTTTCAAACCGTGTCTCCGGCGACAAAAATTTAGGAGTATTAATTATACGTATGATGCGTACTGAGAGAACACCCTAAGTGTTTGTTGTAGAAGTTGGATTATCAGAAGTACTAGATGGAACTGAAACGCGGACTTTCTGGTCAAAAATGCCTGGACATGCCGAACTTGGGAGAGTCCGATGCATTCCATGCAGCCCCAAGAATTAATAGAACGCAACGTACTTACTCCACAGGCGCGCGTCACCATATTGGTCTCCAGAGTTATAATTCTGATTGACTGGGGCACCGCTCTGAGGGGCCAGACCGTACTGGGAGTGAAGCGAATAATGCACTAATGTGTGCTCCGCTCCACCCCAGAACAGGGTTTTAGAGTACAGTGGGGTTTTTAGTCGGTAGAAGTCCGATATAACCCAACCCTCGTTGCCCGACGGGGTTGGCTATCCTGAGGGAATTTCCCCACTATAAAAAAATACCTGTCAATCATCACCATCAGTGCTAAACTATTCGCGGTATTATTTATTTATTTTTCCTTCAATGTCGAATGTTTTTTTAACTACTTTTTATGGTGCAATATAGAGCTGTTTCAATGAACTTTTAAAGTTAAATCGTGTGGTCAGTAGAACGTTGAGTTGGTGTGTGCCATGATATGGGTCCGGCTGCAAGTTTCGCCATGTAGGCATTGAGTCATTTTGCGTACTATGTAATATCTCCTGCAATGAAGTCATCTTTCAAGAAGAATTTTAGCAGGCTGGTATGACTGTGATGACTGTCAGCGGAATCGGTCACCAACGGCCACCGTTATTTTTGAACTGAACCGCACTTCCAGCAGGTGCTTATAAGTGGTATAATCACTTTGTCGAAATAATATTTAAAATATCATTCATAGGTGGTGGTGATGAAAAAACAGTTTTCCTGTCTAACTTTTGTAGGGCGGTAATTGTGATTTAGTATTTATTGAAATGAGTAGGTACAAGACTTAAAATTTGTGTAATCTATTTTAAAAATTGATATTAAAAGACATACTTTATTAAAATACTTTACCTTATGTGATTGGAACTGAAATTTAACCTAATAAAAATAAGCATTTTTGTTACATTTTCATTGGTATGACTCATATTTGTCGTTATTTAAAAGAGGTCATTTTCAAAGACTAGAAAAAGAATATAAATATACAACAATTTATCCATATATAACTATGGTTCCTATCGGATATTATTTAGAAGGTAAAATTATTGAAACAAATATTTAAATTGTTTAAATTATTTAAATGCTAATAGGTCGAAATTTAACAAACTTGAAAATTAAAAACAAACATGGCGGATATTTATGGCTCGAGAATATTGTAACCTTTATATTAACCAGTTTTAAATTAAAAGCCTGTCGTCAGGGCGTGCTTTACCAGGATGGGATGGAGAACGAACTGTTCCGATAATAACACTCTAGAACTGTGGTCAAACGCAAGTCTTAAATCGTAGTAGAACGAAAGTCAAATACGCTATTTTTAAACGTTTATTAACCTTTCCATACGTCTATCGTATGAAGGTTACAGATCTTTACAAATTTATTATTATTTATCTCTATTTATAATATTACTATTAAGATTACTATTTATGTATAGCGTTTAAAAAAAAAAAAGTAGATTTTATAAAGAATTATGTAAAATTGGCACTGTGTGTAGCAGTGTTTCTAAATTTGTTTCTATGAATTACAAAAATTGCACATTTCAATAATCAAACACATCACAGTGTCATGACATATGTCATATCATTTTGCCATTTTTTTTTTGTTTTATTTATAATAAGTTGCTCAATTTGATTTGATTTTAATAAAAATAATTTCATGTGTCTATCTGTGTTTTATTGATTCAATCCTAATGCAATGTGTCTTGGTAATGCTTTTTAGTTATTCTATTTAGGTGGAAGGTCGCCAATAAATTTGAAGAATAGGTTATTTAAGAAATCTATTCGAATATTAAGCAACTTACCGTTGGTGATGCACAAGAGTGACCTGTTATGAAATTATTAGCGATAATGTCCTAATGGGGACGATAAATTCTACTTATTTGCGTGTCAGCGCCCACGAATCCGCCGTTGGGGACAGGCGGCTAACTTTGGTCCCACACTCTCCAGGTGGCGGCCCAAGACGTGCTCCGTTCCCTAAATAGGGAGGCTCCTGACGCCGCTACCAGGGCGATACAGTGACTCTGCCCATGCATCAAGCATTAAACGCACAACACTGCATACACACACTCCTGCACATAGCTCTTGTGAGGAACCTTTTTTTATTATTAATAAATAAAAAATGCAGGGTTTAGCTAGGCTCAAATTCCGCGGGAATTTTATGACATAGGTAGCGGCCAAGCCGAGGTTCGAGCCCTTGTACTTGTTACCTTTTGCGGTGAGTAGCTTCAACGCTCGCCCTCAAAGTTGCGGTGAAGCTGTAAAGGCCGTGCCGGTCAACAGCATCAGCTACTTTAGAAAAAAAAAACTCGTGTAGTCAGAAACAGTGTGCACAAATAGATTTACGACACGACACAAACGGTAATCAGCTATCTCCGGAAAAGACTGGTTAAGATTTAGGCATACTCTACTACGAATTAGATTACCTACGTGCAGAAAGTTTCCAATAATTTTGGCGCAAAATTTACATCACCATTTGATGACCAGCACGACAGTTAATTTTGTGAACAAAAGATTCAATAGAAAATGTATGTCCTGATCACGGTATAATGATAATAATTGGCGCATTCTCTGATTAGGTATGTGAAATAACTTATGACAAGAAGCATAATTTTTTGCGGCTTCAGCCTTCAGCACTCGCCCCCAAAAGTCACGGTGAAGCTGTAAAGGCCCTTCCGGTCAACAGCGTTAGCTAGTTACATATTTTTTTGACCAAAACGTGTCAACTATCGCGAACTCTTGCAATATTTTACCCAAACCATTGAATATCTAAAAGCTCTAATGCTGTTAATAATTTTACCCTAAAAATAAAACTTGTTATACACGTATATATATCTGTATGATAACGAGATTGTTGTAAATGAAACTCAACTAACATTACATTTGACGTAGAATATGAAAAATGAGGTAAATAAAATATCCAAATAAACATCATTGGTTTATTAATCACGAATTTTTGTTTCACACATACATAAACGAACGAGTTATATACATTATAAAAAACGGCAAAGTTACATAAATTTAAAGGAATATACAAGAAAACGCAAATGCGAAGCTAATTCTCGAAAGGTTATATAATCAAAAAAACACATGAGTGTAATGGTAATAAAACCTAATTGTCAGTGCAGTTATAATTAAAATTTATCAGTAATTTTATTTATATAAAAAAAGTCGACACCTACTTTACCGTTTTGGATACTATACAATAATAAATTCATAAGGAATATTGTATGTATGTACATACGTATATTGTAATCTTCATAACTTATACTATAAAACAATCTAATACACTAGGTAAATAATTATTTCTATGGTTATTGCAAATTTATTAATATTACAGAAGTTTATCGTAATTTGACACACACAGCAAATATCATTATTATTATTATAGATCCATAGAATAAAAATACATACAGACGAATTGATAATCAGCTCCTTTTTGAAGAAAGTCATAAGTTTCTTCTGGCTGCAAATCTATATTGGATTGTATCTGAAACAGCTGTATCTTCTATGTCTGGTGTATTATTTTTATTACCTTTATCAGGATCTGTTTTGAGGCATGAGGAGAGACAGGACATTTACGACACCCACAACTTCGTACTACACAATCCTCGGTGAATAATAGTGAAAACCATATAACTGAAGAAAATATGACTTCAAAAAAACTAATAGCTCCGTAATTAAAATTATTAAATAAAACAAAAGCAGAATAAAAACCAATGCCCAACAAAGATTATTGTAGTTCAGAGCAAAATATGAGCACGACAGTAAGTGTTAAACTATTGACACCGGCTATAAGCAATATACGCTATAAGGAAAAGCGGAATGACTATATAAGTCTCTGTAGAGCCAACACAGGAACACTCCAGTTCTCTCTGTTAAAGTGAACGTTCCTGATATTGTAATATAATAAAGTGGTGACGTGGGAATATAGCGAGAGTATTTTAACACTCCGTATCTATCGACATGTCTTATTGTAAAATTTTTGTAAAAAGAACCACACCCGGACGTTCGTCAGAAAGATCAAAGAGATTCATCAGCATTACGCTCTACTATATTTCACAAAACCTAACTTTAATTACAAAAACTAGGTGAAAACCGGTATCTAAATCCTTTGTAAATGATAAATACCAATCCCCACTGTCGACTTAGAGAGCCACATATCTAAGCCAACCATTTACCAGTAACAGTTCCACCAGTCTTGAACAGCTACCAAGACAAAAAATTACACGAAAAAGGCGTGTATCGGAAACTATATAGAGCGTGAAAATTAAATGCCCCGTAATTCAATGCCAGACACGAAAACAGTCGAAAATGTTGATTCCGATTCAATAACGACGAACAGTTGTACGCTTTTACACTGGGCAACATCATCTAAAACACTATTCGTAAATAAAGGAAACAAACCTGCTGAAAGTTATATTAACAGGTAAGAACCAGACACGAGCGATAGTTTCTCGTGAATATGCGAAAAAGCCGAGCTGGTGAATACTTTAGTATTCTATTTCAATCTGTCGATCCTATATCGTATTTCCATAAAATAATGCCAAGGGTAAAATAGTTTGGACTGTAAAAAGTTATACCTCCAAATAATTTTAATCCGACATGTTACTCTAAGGACGAGTTGCGGTCTTACGTATTCAACCAGTATATAGCTCGAATATGTATAGCAGCTGAAGTGGATCTCAACGAGAAATTCCTAATTACTAAGCATATTGTTCAACAGGCCACCTTTGTTGGATTGTATGGATGTTAACCTCCCTAAACTCTACCATATGGTGCCACACATAAGAGGTTTAAAGTTATTGAGAAAAAAGCGATGGATTCGCATCGCTGAATATTTACTTGAAAATCGGTGCTTGAAAACAGAGGGAAAACGAGATTGTATTTACGTTAAATACCGTCTTGATTGTAATGCCCCAATAAAGAAACTCACTGTTAATACTTGATAATTCCTCAATATAACTCTTATAAAATTATTTTTTTTAATTGAATTTTTTAACTATATTTCCAATGAACTTTTAAAATTAAATCGCGTGGTCTGTAGAACGGTGAATTGGTGTGCCATGATATGGGTCCGGCTGTAAGTTTCCCCATGTAGGTACTGAGTCGTGTTGCGTACTATGTAATATCTACTGCAATGAAGTCACCTTTCCAGAGGGATTTTAGCAGGCTAGTGTATGACTATAATTATTGTCAGTGGAATCTGTCACCAACGGTCATTGTTCTTTTTGAACTGAACTGCACTTACCAGCAGGTGCTGTATAATCACTTTAAAATTATTTAAAAAAACATTTAAAATATGCTAATAGGTTGAAATTTAAAATGGAAAAACAAACATGGCGGATATTTAAGGCTCGATAATATTTTAACATTGATATTAGCGACTGATAAATTAAGTCTGTCGTCAGGGTGTGCTTTGCCAGGATGGGATGGAAAACGAACTGTCACCACGGTCAAAGGGCCCAACTTTAGTAGGCAACATTTGTTTTTTTTATAGGTGCCATATCTGTTATATATAGGAACACTCATTAAGCTTTAACTTACCAAGTGGATGACTAGTGCTCATTCCGATAATAACACTCAAGAAGGAAAGTAAAATACGCCATTTTTAAACATTTGTACCTTTCCATACGTCTATCGTATGAAAGTTACAGATCTTTACAAATTTATTATTATTTATCTCTATTTATAATATTAATATTAAAGTTATTATGTATGTATAACGCTTGTAAATTTGTTTCTGTGAACTAAAAAAAATACACATTTCTAATAATCAAACACATCACAGTGTCATGAAATATGTCATATCATTTTGCCAATTTTTTTTTTTGTTTTATTTATATTAAATTGATCAATTTGATTTGATTTTAATAAAAATAATTTCTTATGTCTATCTGTGTTTTATTGATTCATTCTTCTTTAGTTATTCTATTTAAGTGGAAGGTCGCCAATAAATTTGAAGAATAGTAAATTTCAGAAATCTATTGATATCGCGTTGCGTACCTAATGTTTGAAAATAATACTGTAACTGAAATTTTTGGATTTCATTTAACTGAACTCCATATAGGATTTCACCCAGGGCTTTACCAACCACAGAACGAATACTAAGCAACTTACCGTTGGTGATGCACAAAAAAATTCTACGATAGCTACTCACAGGTCGGTTTATATAAATTAGAATTATTTTTATTTTCTTAATATATATAACATATAGATATAGAAAATAATTTAGATGTAAATCGATATGGGTCTCAAAATTCTCTGAAATCACCAGCCAAATCATCTAAATACCCTAATATAGTCTTATCACGAAGTGCGTGACCAGACCTAAATCGGTCAATTAATCGTTGAAACTTCGCTGGAGCATTTTTAAGATAAGTAGATTTAAGCTCACCTAATTAATTGTGAAAGAAGGTAACTCATAGCTGCATGAAATATTATAGGCAATTTTTTCTGACGCAAGTCAAATTAAACCTCCAATATAAACAAGGTGTAGGCCCGGAGTCCGCAGAATATGTATTATTATAATAAAAAAAATAATAGAAGAATAGACTTAGTGTGCATGAATTATCTTCCTAAATTTCCTAGACCAGGAACAAGTTTGAAGAAAGGTACGGAGTTGCTAAAAGCCACTTGGTTCTTTCATTTCAAGAACAGCACGTACCTTATCTTCGTCCGGAGATATACCATCTCATGATATCACGTGCCCAAGATACTTGAGGCGATCCCTGGCAAAAACACTTCTCACGGTTCGCCCGGAGTTTGAAAACGCGTAGGCGCTCAAATACCGCTCGGAAATCGATAATATGGGTCTCAAAATTCTCTGAAATCACCAGCCAAATCATCTAAATACCCTAAAATCTTATCACAAAGTGCGAGACCAGACCTAAATCGGTCAATCGATCGTTGAAACGTCACTGGAGCATTTTTAAGACCGAACGGCATACGTTTGAAACGATGGGTACCAAAAGGCGTAACAAATGCAGTTTTATCACGATCGACAGTAGTTACCTGCCAGATCCCGCTACGTAGGTCCAGTGAGCTCATCACACAACCCTGCTTGGTCGACTGTGACAGCTCATCGATGCGCGGCATAGGATACGCATCCGTCTTGGTAACTGCATTTAATTTACGATAATCTACACAAAACCTATACGTATTATTAGGTTTCGGCACCAAAACACACGGCGCCGCCCACGCGAACTCACACTCCTCAATCACGTCCTCTCTTAACATGCGATCCAACTCAGCACGCATTACTTCTTTCTTCGCGAGCGTAACGCGATAAGGAGGCACCGCAATTGGCAGGTGATCACCAGTGTCTATATGGTGCTCGGCAAATGGTATTGGCTCACCGACTACATTAAAAATATCAAAATACTCACATAATAAATTATCCAAGCAAGACCTCTCCGATTCTGATATTTTGACGCGCACTCGAACGGACCCTGTGGAGTTTCACACGACAAAGGATGAAAGTTCTGGGCCCGATCAGCTGTGTATCCAAGTGAAGTTAGAAAAACCGATAATCATCTTCGTCTTAATAATAAAATCGATACCTAACAATGTTTCATTGTTAACAGCGTCGGGTAGCGAGCGAAACTTTAATCCTCTACGTTTCAATAAGAGATAAAGTGAGCTACTCGCTATACTACGACGCACGGCTGTATCTAAAAATGCAGTACCCATGAACCCCTCTATATGCACTTGTACGATTGGCCTACCCTGAGTATTATTATTAATACATACAGATAAAAAAAAAACATTTTCTACTTTAACATCATTAACGCTATTACTACCGCTTTGTTTATATTTTGGAGAATTAATTCTTAAATAATCTTTTTCACCACAGCCGTAACAAAATATGTCTGTGGCGGATAATTTTCTTTTGCTTAACTTATCACATGAGTCGCGGTTATGTCCTCGCGATTTACAGTAAACGCAAAATAGTTTTTCTTTCACTATCACTCGTGACACTTTTGTTTATGCTCTGGTCATTACGCAGCGGCGGCGTGTGTTGTTATCAAACTCGAACCCGAAGTGAAGAGTACGCCGTCACTGGATCTCGCGGCGGCCTTACTTGGCGGCGACTGTGTAGCGTATTCGTGAGGCGATGACAATGGCTGATTACATCCTACATTTTCTGAGAGCGATTCTTCTATAGCTCGTGCCCTTTCTATAAGAGATTCATTGTCGTTTACAAGACCTCTGGACAATCGCTTCCTAATCCTCTTATTTAGCAGTCCACAGATCATATCTAGTCGTGCCTCCTCCGGTAGCTGATACGGTAATTTTGCGAGTAAAGACCGTATTCTAATAATAAATACATCTGCTCGTTCTAAACCATGCTCAGTAGCAAAAATGTCTCGGAACAACTTATATGCAGGACGTGGTGTTTCCGTACATAGAACGTAAACGTTACATCACCGTGAAGTAGCATGGGAAGCCCGCGAAGTGCCATATCGTCACTGACAGACATACATTCTTTGTATATATTATCTCTAATGTATCTATAAATGCTTACACGGCTTCGGGATGCTGTGATGAGCCATCGAAGCGAGCGGTGCGCATAGATAGGTTACCTGAGGCGTGTGACAACGGAGACTATGACGAAGCAGCTGAAGGCGTCCCTCCCGAGTGCGACGACAAAAGAGACTCAACTAGCTTCTGATTTGCCTCGATCTGTGCCTTAGAAAAGGCGGCCAAAAGCGATGTAAGCTGGTCTCCAGACATAAACACCGGTGCTATAGGCGATAACTGATTGTATCGATTTGTCACTTGAACTTTCTTTGTCAATATCTTTTTCGGTATAAACTTTTCGCGGCGGCATTTTTCAGTTTTCACTATATCTAATCACTATAATATGCAACTGGATTCGCGGCCTGAACGTTGGGAGCCACTTTAGTGTTTTTATTAATGTTGTAAACTAAATTATACAAAAAAGTAGGTAATCGAATTATTAGCCCGCGGACGCAACGAAATACACAACATCATCACTCTCGTTGTTGTGCACGACTGCCGGGGGTGGGGAATCGTACGAGCCGTCTAGCGAGGCGCATACGCAAGGCAGAAACGTACTTAGTGCCCAGGGCCGCACTCGACGCGTTACAAGGTAAATAAAAATAAAATATCTAAATAAACATCATTGGTTTATTTATCACGAATTCTTATTTCACACATACAGAAACAAACGAGTTGTATATATATATAATCAAAAACGGCAAAGTTACATAAATTTAAAGGAATATACAAAAAAATTCAAATGCGAACCGAATTTTCGAAGGCTATATAATAAAATACACCTGAGTACATAGTAATGGTAATAAAACCTAATTGTCAGTGCAGTTATAATTAAAATTTATCATTAATTTAATTTATATAACAAAATGTAAGTCGACACATACTTTACCATTTTAGATATTATACAACAATAAATTCGTAAGGAATGTTGTATGTACATACGTATTTTGTATCAAAGCCCTAGTGTTTTTTTATACAAATTTCAAAAATACTGAGCAATGAAAGGAAGTCCATTATAAATATATGTACATTTATAACGCATCTAATAAAAAAATGTAATGTAAAACATAATTTTCAGAGAATATATAACATTAAGAAGCGCTATTTATAGCAATTAGACAGAATTTACTATCAAGTTTTATACTCAGTGGCTTATTTTGCGTCCTTCGACTTTCCAATTAGGTACCAACCTAAAATAAAACTAACAAATGTCTATATCCCAAATAAAAGATCTGAAATCATGGTCAGGATTTGTTTATTTGTTTCAAATGTTTAAAAAAATATACATTGCCCTTGTTTTTGTAAAGTAACAAATATAAAAATCGTAAAAGAAATATTACCATCGCCATATGATTTTGATATTGAAAAGTGGACAAGATCTTATAATATATACTAATAAATAAAATTGAAATGTCTGTTTGTAATGTCTACTCTTTTTGCTAAATAGATATGAATGTATATACGATACATATGCCCAAATTTCAATTTTTGGTTTGTCTGTTTGTTCAGGGTAATCTTCGGAACTGCTGGACGGATTTTGACGAGACTTTTTTTTGTAGATAGCTGAAGTTACCCCGGGCAACCTTTTTTTTTTTTTTTTTTGACGGGGGAAATGCATTTACGCACTCACCTTACCTATTGTACCCCGGGCAACCTAGGGTACTATTAATTGGCGAAAATAATTAGGGTTCCGCGTAAAAAATAAAACTCATAAAAAATTGAATCAAGTCCAACACAGTTTTACGGGCAAGCGCTTGATTTTATGAGAAATATATTTTTCACTCTATGTTAATACTGTAAAAATAAAATTAGGGTTCCATATAAAAAAAAATTACAACACGCCAAAGAATATATGAAACGCGGGCGAAGCAGCGGGCGTACAACTAGTTTATTAAAAACAACCCAAAACAAAGTAGGCTTTCATCTAGACTTGAAACTTGAACTTGAGAACTACTTGACCGATTTGGTATGGAGATAGTTTAAAATCCAGGGAGTGACATACAATAGTTTTTATTCCGAAGATCCCACGGGAACGGGAACTACGCGGGTAAAACCGCGGAGAGCAGCTAGTTATAAATGAATATACAGTACATTGAAGGCTAAATTCAACAAATTATAAGTTTTGTTTGGAAGGAAGCGTATTCATAATGCAATAAAACAAATAAATCATAAAAATTAAAAAAAATGTTACTAAATAGGAAATATAAAGAAATAAATATTGAAATTTCGACGAGAAAACGATTAATAATATCCATTTGACTTCAATTATTAATTCAAAACTTTCGTTTCTGTGAAGGATATTTAATCGTTTTTATTGTATTAATATCCCAAACCTTATATCATAAAACAAACTAATACACTAAGTAAATAATTATTTCTATGGTTATTGCAAATTTATTAATATTACAGAAGTTTATCGTAGTTTGACACACAGCAAATAACACTATTTTTATTATAGATCCATAGAATAAAAAGCCACGAAGATCTATTTCCATTTTCTTTGCAATTGGAATCAACAATTTCTTTGCAATTGTTTTTCATAATATTTTCAAATGATCTAGGTTACTTTTGGTAATTGGTCATAATTTTACGATCAGTTAATTATAATCTTGTGTCAAACTGCAAAAAACCTACCTAATTTACTATTTTTATATACAGCCCGTAATCACCTAACTAATTTACACACAAACGTAATCAATTCGACAAAACAAACTTATTTATTGCATTTGTCAAATTGATAATTATAATACTTCAATTTTTCCTCTAATTCCTCAAATTATTTGGAAACATAATTTCTTAGACTGTGGAAAATTAAAGAATATATCATAATTAAATGTTCCTTGAATAAAAATTGACCTTTTATAAGGGAAGAAACTTAGCGACGTACATTTACACCATTTTGTTTTCCGTAAGCTGGCACAGACTCCAAAATTATTAATGAATGAATGAATTAAAACAACGGATATATTGAAGTAAACAGAAGCAGATTAATAAATTAATTATTTATTTACTTTTTAATGCATTTTTATAGTTTATTCTTTTGAAGTCGGTTTTGTTTAATTGTCGGTTTAATTATAAAATTAAAAAGCTTTTTTTTTTTCTACTTTTTAGTTTAAGCATGTACTTTTAGGCTGGGAAGCCTACTTAATAGCTTTGGAAACTTAATATTTGAAACGCGTGTGTCTATAATTTTCGAGGGTTTTTCTTGATTTCCCCGAGTTCCACTGATCAGATCCCGATTTGGGGGAAATGGAACCAGTTCGGGAGTGTACTCGTTCGATTAAATTTTTTTGCAAATCAGTTCACAATTGACGGGGAAATCAAATAATAAACATGCAAAAAAAAAGAATACATACAGACGAATCGATAATCCCCTCATTTTTGAAGTCGGTTAAAAATGTCTATCATTATGTATTTTGAGGAGTCAGATCGAGTTTGAAATGTCATCTTAGGATTTGGAACTAATGAATACAAATAACGACAATACTGAACACAATATAAACAATTTAATGGCTAAAGGTTTATTATAGCAGTAAACTCTTCGCTTCTCCTACTGCTGGGAGATTAGCTTGCAGGCGTTGAGCTTCATGAATTACTGGAAATAAATATATCATATAAATGTAAGTGGTGCCTGATGGTAATCACAGTATAACCTGGGGGTAACTATTCACCATCTGGATTTATCAGCATCAGCATGACGAGTTTACATCTATATGGTATTAGTGCCGTGTGGTGCCGGCTAACAGTAGTACCGCCCCATATCATTCCCGGGGGGTGGCGTAAAAAGCGACTAAGGGATATAAACCAGGGGATGGGCAGCAGCATCCTATGAGAGTATCAAAAACACCTTTCTGCGATCGTCAACTCGCCCGTCCAGTATGACGAACACCCCCCCCCCCCCCCACTCACCCCCTATTGGCAGAGACCTATGTCCAGCAGTGGACCTGTTATGGTTGAATGGAAGGATGGATATGGTAGTCGTAATTTGTTCTAATACGGAAACCATAATAAACGGGATTACCCATAAAAATGAGACAATAGGAAAACAATGGAAAACTGGCGTAAACGCCAGGTTAGTGCTCAAGCGGTTACACTTGATGTTTGTTGGTCGCGATCGAACATGATTGCCATATTCCACTACAATTTTCAGTCAATTTGAATTCATTGAGTTTTTTGAATGTCTCAAACTCGTACCTTTTGGTACCTTTACTATGTACCAAGTTTCCAAAATGCCTTCGCTTTTTTATAGATTCTAATAATAAATAAAGTTTTAACCCAATATCTTATCCGGTAACCAGCTTTCAATGTACTTGGATGGATTAATCATAAAGGCAAATTTAGATATATCACGTTAAAACATATGAGGGAGTTACTAATGGTAGGTAGATGTAAGAATTGGGATAAGGAATAGTGACGTGTCTTTGGGTAATTCTAAGCTGAACACAATATAAGAATAAAATCGATTGAATTATGTTTAATCTGTGCTTATGATTGTGAGTAAGGCTAATTAGTTATACGAAATGGTCTTACATGATTTCTAAACTGCTGTCGCTGTTCTTGGTGGCTTGCTCCCCTTCGCTGGAGTTGGATCCGCCGGACTCCGACCGGTGGCTCCGGTTCCTGTGAGATTTTTTCTTATCCTCAGGCGTCACTTCTGTCGAGGACGCCTCTTCGGATTGCCGCTGCCAGGCCGGAATCGACGGCGGATCCGAACGGGTTTTGATCGACGGAAATTGATTTCTATAAATAATACCGTGTACTAAACGTTCGTTCGACTTTAAAATACATTATTACCAGGTTTACATAAGACTCAGTCAATCAGATAAGAAATCAATTTCTGAAGAATTTTACAGATTTGCAAAAAAAAAAAAAAAAATTCTGAGATTAATGGACAACCGAATAGACAATTTACCAAGACAGCATTATAATCCAGTAACAACTTTGATACTTACCTATTAAGTAAGATCCCCTTTACAGACGCTATATCAGACTTGATATTGTCTAGTTGAGACCGCAGCGCGCTCTGCTGTATATTCCCCTGGATTTCCCCACGTAATGAGGTAACGCTGGAGTTGAGGGTATCAAGGCTCTTTCTCAGCTCATCTATGCATTCAGCGGTCGATTTACCTTTCGGTTGCTCCACGAAAAGCAAATGCCTGATGCAGTTCTTCAAATCGAAAATAGAGACGGAGGTATAGAAACTACATAAATGAAATAATAGAGGTCTACCTTACAGCCCGAATCATGCAAAAGCTACTTGATAGATTTCGTTCAGATTTTTAATTCTACTACTTAGATACTTGGTTTTTTTTTATTAAAAACATATATCGCGATATGATCATCATCATCTTAACAGAGAGAAGTCCACTACTGGACATAGGCCTTCTTCAAACATCTCCAAAACGACCGGTCTCGGTGCACCAGCTTCCATTAGATTCCCGCGACATTTACCAGGTTGTCGATTTACCTTGTTGGGGAAGTCATTGAAATTAGAGAACTCGTTGGTCCCATCGGGCATCAGGTCCACGAACAATGTGCCTAACCCACTGCCACTTAATAATTGACAATGTGGTTTGTTTTGGTTCCTAGACGGATCTCATCATTCCTGATTTGATCACGCAGTGAAACTCAAAGCATAGTAGTTTTAAGTTTTCGTAAAAGGCCCACTGTGAGCGACCGTCTCAGTGCCGTAAGTTATCACAGACAATACACTGATCAAAGACTTTCGTATTGAGACACTGGGATATTGCGGAAGGGAATTTCATTAACCTAATATAAAAGTAATAAATTTTTTAAGACTCGATAAGTTTCCTAGCGCAGTCAAAAATCAAAGTCAAAATTTATTTATTCAATTTAGGACCTAAGAAGGCGCTTATGAAAGTCTAAAACACTACCACCGGTTCGGAAAACAGCCCAGTCGAGAAGAGCGCAAGCAAGAAACTCGATCTGGTTCTTTTTTTAATAAATATAATATATATCATTTTTTTTGTCATATAAAAAACTATACAAATCATAGTCTTAATAATGTTAGCGGAAGCACAGAGATGTGGGTTAATTCCAGACATCACTATCGTTCACGTAATGATCCACCCTGTAATAACCTTTTGAGATTAAAACTTGCTTGACATAATACTTGAACTTATTGTCAGGTAAATCGGTAATGTTACTTGGTATCTTATTGTAAAACCGAACATTATTACCTATAAAGCTTTTATTAGACTTACTTAACCTAAAGCGTGGGACGGACAACTTGTCTTTACTTCTAATATTTAAATTATGACGATCATTCACTAGATCTAGCTTGTCTAAATTTTTACGAATATGCATTAAGTTATCGAAGATGTATTGGGAGGGCAAAGTTAAGATATCATATTCTTGAAACTTGTTCTTTAGAGATTCGCGAGGTCCCATATTGTATATGAAGTGGATGGATCATATAGTGGGATGAAGACTAAATTTAATTCTGCTAAAACACGACATTGACTGATACTGAAGTCCACTGAAATATGTGATAAAATAAGAGAACAAAATTGAGTCTTTAAAAACTATAACAGAACGCATTGTGTAAATCTTATCTTGGGACATTTAAAAAGTAATAATCGAACAACAAAAATTCAGTCATTAAAATCAGAATACTAAAAATAATTTTATTATGAACTTAATCCATACTTAAGGTTTCATAATATCAACTTTGTTATCAAGATGACCGATAACGGCTTCATTATGTGATATTATATCAAGTATCATGAAACGAATTACAAGATAAGAAAGAGAAGTAGGAACAAGTTCATATTTCTATAATCCATTTGTTTTTATTCAACAGCTGTATACACAATACACCATGTATATTTAAGAACCATTATCATATATATCACTATGTTTACGATTTATCACGTACATTATATAAAACTTCAAAAATTAAATGTTTAACAATGTAAATGTCATCTCATACTCTAAATATCGTGAAAGCCTCTCGTTTTGTCTACCTGTTGTGGGACCGACAACTTGCGAAATACTAAACAAATTAGGATGGTATAATTTTTTTATAGAATTAACTAACGCTGTTAACTTGAAGGACATTGGTAACCTTAGGGGCTTTATAGCCTCACTGAACGTTAAGGGCGAGTGCTGAAAGCACTCAGCGGCTAAAAGGTAACTAGGCAAGGCAAGGGCATCAAACTGGTACGAACCTCGGCTCGGCCGTTACCTGTGTGTAAAAATTCCGCGGAAGAAAAATTACTTGAACTATTTTCTCTTTGCTATAATCATATTTTATTTTCAAGCTAGCTAGCTCGATACAATAGCTAGCCTAGATGATATTAAAAAAACCAACTGTAAAAAACGATAAAGGCGTAATACATATTTTTATCGAAATTTATAAATCGAATATTAACACAAATGTTACAATAAAATAAAGCATCTGTTTCAACGCTCAACAACTCCGCCCGAGGATAACAATTTATGTTTTTTACTCCCTACTAAAATATTTCAAGATTTATTGCCGGTTTCAAGAATTAATGTCAAATTTTAGATTGAGATCAAACCAAAAATAAATAACACAGAAATTTCGAGTTTCAGTAGGTATAACGGATTGGGATCGCACATTGAAACCGGCCGATAGTTTCAAGAGAATAAGGACTTAATTCACTGTTAATATTCTCGTCATTTTTTCATTGTTTTTCTTTTCTCATATTTTTTAAACCATATTACAAAATTAACGAATTGACCATTATTTCATTATAGAGTAAGATTGCAAGTCTCGTGACTCGGAACCTTACCCTACACTAACCACTGAGCCATCATAGTTTCTATGTTTACCTACACTAATAAATAAAATTTAAGTCTGTTTGTAACGTTTATATAACATTTTTTTTACTAAATACATATGAACGTATATCTGATACCAATACCAAAAAATACAATTTTAAAATTTTTGTCTGTTTGTTACGGATAATGTCCGAAATGGCTGGACCGGACCGATTTTGACGGGACTTTTTACTTTACTCCGCGTAACTTAGGGTTCTTTTTTGTTGTCCAAAATAATTATGGTTCCGCGTAAAAAAATTAAAACTAATGAACTTTCGAATAAAAATCGATTTAACGCAGATTCACTGGCAAGTGTTTGGATTTGTGAGAAATAGATTTACTTTATCTTAGTAAGGGAAAAAAATATTGAAAGTAATTAGGGTTCCATATAAAACAAAAATTAAAAGGCAGTGATGAACATATGAAACGCGGGGCACAGGGTCTAGTTTGTAGTAAAAATGAAATCTATTACATCTGTAATAAGATTTTTTTTTAATTTTCTGTCTTTCAAATAATCATTTTTTATTTGCAAATATCCCTCACTTTCCCCCAAAGTCTAAAATATCTATATCAATTTTACCTTATGATTAAAATTTTACCTCACCTTATAAAACCAGTAGCATCCATACGCAAGGCCACCATATACTAGAACAGGTAGAACATGCTCCCTGAACCATGATCTCCTAGACTGGTGAATAAACATTAGCTCTGACGTCATCGAAGGTACATCTAAGAGATCTGTACATTTCTCTAGAGCTTTCTCTGAATCTCTATATCGGTCAGTCCTTTGCTGCGTAGAAAACGCTCCTTACTCTCTAGAGTACATCGCTGAACCTTCGGATTTGTTAGGAACTTTACGGCAGTTGTCACCTGTAATTTAAAGATTTGAAATCATTATCATATCATATAAGGCAGCATTCTCTTTGCTTGTCTGCTCTTATTCATGCATGTGATGTTATTATTGTGGTCTGTTATAATGTTAAGCGCCCTCCACATCGGTTGCTGAAGTTTCGGGACTAGATTGTGTAGGCTTGAATCAAAGCTATGAGGTGAGATGTAGTTCACATGAAGACCATAAATATCTTGATGTGAAAGCATTGTCAGAGTTGTGTATTCCGGACTATATAGTAAGGATTGTTTACATTCAACTTTCCAATTTATATAGAGTATGACATTGATAAGATATAACCTAAAAGTTCAGTTTAAATTAAGATCGTTCATTGTGCTAATAAGATAACAATGCCTGTTGATTTAGTTTTAAGTATCACAACAATTAGATAGAACACTTTTCTGCACATTGCATGTATTAAATAGTAAAACATATGGTACCACTTTTGAATAACAAATTCTTTGTGTTTGGACATACCTATATATGTAAATTTAAAAGTTTATTGTGACAAAAACAAAAAAAAAGAATAGGTAATATAAAATTTACTCAAGTTTTCAATACCTAAAGAGTGTGTAAATATATGCAAATTTATGGAAAACTGGTATAACATGACTGTGACTTCCTTTACCTAAAAATTCTGACATAGAAATATTACAGTGAAATCAAAACTTATATATAATGATAAAGTAAAATAATGTAAACCATGTAAAAATGTTAATTCCAGATAAAAAAAATGCTTGTTAGTTTCTGTTCCTTTTTCTTGTGAGTAGCTGACAGCACAGCACATTTGCGCATCCAACAGAACTTAATAAGTTATGGTTATCAAGTCACATAACTTTATACACAGTATATTGATTGCCCATGAGATACAAATAATGATAATAGAATACAATATAATCCAAATCGGTGGAAATCAATTCCAATTGTTCATTGATTAGACATGGAATAACTCAATATTATACAATAACTATAACAGGGTAGCAAAATCCACAACCATTATGAGGCAGCAATCACAAAAATGATGTTAATTTTTGATTGCTCAATAAACAAATTATGTAAGCTTAGCAAAATTATTGCTTCCAGCATATTTGTGAATCTTTAGCACACCCTACAAGTATTACAGATACATCTAAATAGAAATGTTTTTTTTTTTTATTAATTTTACCTTTTCTCATATTCTTTAAAAGTAAGTTTTAGAATTTTAATATAGAGGATTGTGATTTGAACACAACTTCACTTGATATTAAGAGACAATATGGGCGAGGATGGTAATCATATTAAGCCTAGACGTACTTGTTAAACAAGTAATCCTGCTGAAACACACATATGAGCAATACCAAACTTGAGGGTAATAGCTACTCAGAGAGGAATTATTAGTAAATGTCCTACTTATGTTCCTAATAATGGTTTCTTCACAATATTTTTCTTTACTGAAAGCTAAGGATCATTATTTAATAGGACAAGAAAGTTCAACCATTGTCATAAAATCTGAACACATTACCAACTAAGCCATCGCCACTTATAAAGATTTAAAAAATACTTTTGAATATAATGTCTATTCTCTTTGTTATGAAACATTTATATTATTGACATGTTAAAAAACAAACATTACTATATAGATGCTTTGCAAAAACTTTGACTTTCTAATGACTAATTACATTAATAAGGTTAATAAAATAGCCTAAATAAAATCATAACAAAAATAAAAATTTACAAAACAATAATAAAATACTTTTATTCTATTTTGCCAAGAGACTAAGATAGTGTTTAAAAATTAGAATAGGATGCATTATAGAAGCTGTGAATTCTAATGTAATTAAATAATTAAACAAGGACTACGTTATTAATGTTGTATAAGTGAAAGATTAACGTGTAACTAACTCATAATACAAATAGCCTAAACTGCTTGTAGTTTGAAGGTCATTTAGGTATAGTTTGGTGATTTGTATAGATTAGATACTTAACGCTGTAATATTCTACCCTTCAAGAGTATAAAGTAGAGGTCAAGTCAATAATCTAAGGACATACAAAAATATATTTACCAAATTATCTCTGATTTCGGTTCCAGCGCTGTTGACACTCTCTGAAACCATCTCGAGAGATTTTTAATTTATGCTATATTTAAAACAGCACAAATCTTTTATTAGTGAAATATCATAATTTATTTTACTAAATTGAAAAAGCAAAATCTTATCACAGATCAATGTATATATGATAACCATTAAAAAAAAAAATTTGCGATTTGAGAATAAACTCTGACCCTGCTTGAATATTGTAGTGAATTGACCATAGATAATCTCCGATAGGAGTAATATTATTCTGTGTAGATAATACACTAATACCTTTGTGTACCCACAGACTTGCTAGAGATGTGATTGATCACAGGCTAGGGAAGGGCACCAACTATCGATATATCGCAAAATCAATATTTTTTTTAAAAAATCATTAAAATAGGCGATATTTTTATATTCGAAATATCAAGTTCGATATTTTTAAGTGCTTTATTATATTTTATAACAATTATCATTGTATCATCAATGTATTATTCACTTATGATTGTAACATTTTTCTTCGTTTCATGTAAGTATAAATCAATATAAACTAAAGCGCGTGAGTTTTATTATAATTCCTGCCTCTATCTTCTAATGGATTCGTTCTGAACGTAACTATGCGTAGTATCTGTGGGTGCCATCACATTTTTTATAACCAACTAACGCCATGTAGCCATAAGAAGCTAAAATTATTTATTATTCTGTTAAATTTTATATACAAAGACATAAATTGTACATAATTTATTTGAATAGGATCTTGTTATAATTTAATTTACTTTATCAAAAATTAACTTTGAAAGCATAGTAATCATTTTACTTTATTTTGTACATTTCTATATAATTTTGTAATGTAGATAAAGGAGTGTGCTAATATTGGTTTTACGTAGACACCTGTTTATTTACTTTTTAATTTATTAAGGATTGAGAATTACTTAAGATAAATGTTAATATATCGCTAGATCTAATAATAAAAGAATGAAATAATAGCTAAATCACTATTTAATCTAGCAGTCACATTATGTTACTCAAGTGTTACACATCATTTATATATATGTGTGTAGTATATCTATGACATCTCTATGGACGTTCCTTAGCAACTAGTTTGTCATATAAACTATAAATAGGTAACATCAATTTGTTAATAAAAACCTTTTAATGCAAGGTATTGTCTTTAACAATGTGTCAAACTGTATTGAAACAAAAACCCCTTACTTTATTTAAAATCATTATTTATTTCTAACAGTAACTAAGATATATCTGGGCTTTTCGGGGTTAAAGTAAAATTACTGACTGTAACAATTTGATAATTAAATAAAAAATGAGACTATAATTGAATAAATTTTTTATTGTGTTATATGTAAAGTATTCCTAAAATTATATTTAGCTACATGGTCTAATAGTATTTTTGTCTTTGTCTTACAAAAGAGTAAAACAAAAATCATGAAATTCATGTTTGGCTGCATGGTCTTGTTACTTTTGCCTATTCCTTAGTAAATGAACAGAACCAAAAATAGGAGTTTTTGGCGGGATCTCATTCTGTCATGTAGCGGTTGTTTTCTTTGATTAATTAAATTTGTGTATTTTACTCTATATCATGTGATTTTGGTGGCGTCTTATGTGATATTGTTTGGTTATTGTGTACAAGTCAAGTTTATTATGGAAAATAACACGTACCATTTATTCTGAGGTGCCGCACAAAGTTCCATGGAAAGTTCTAGCAGGATTAGCCATTCTTTTGCTGGAGCTTGGTAACGCTGATACAAGATTGAAAATACATCTTACCCACATAACATTGGTACTAACTGTTTGAACACAAATTGCCATAATTGAAGAAGAAGAAGAACCAAAAATAAAAAAAAAAAATCATGAACGTCATTCATTGTCCCCTGATGTCAAAAATGTCAAAAGTTATTTGTTTGCAGAATTATGATTCATCTGACCAACTTTTAATGCAATACGTATCTATTATTAATTATAGTTAAGGAAAATGGGCGATGTCAACAACGCCACGGAAGCGGCATCCTTAGCCGTACAGTTCGATCAAACAGGACAAACGGATGAAGCTGTAGAGTGCTACAGAACCGCTGCTAGACTTTTGGATCGTGTTCGAGATCGGTTTCCACCGGAAAAACAATTAGAAGTTAGAGACAAAGTACGGCAATACCTCGAAAGAGCCACTACATTACAAGATCAAAAAGGTACCAACTTTATTTAAATTATGACCTAAATTCACATTAGGTAAAGTGGGCAAAATTTAGGGTTTGTATGCCAACAGGCATGAATATTAACAACTATTCATCGAAAAATTAGTTGATAGTTACCACAGTAGTGTCTCTTAATTACTGCAGATATCCTGGATGATGTAGAGTATTTCAGTTCATAAAAAGTTTCCTTACACATCTCCGCAGTCGAGGCCTTAACTAATTTGTGGACAGAAATAGCGACATTTTTATATTAATATTTTTTTTTTGTGGCTGATTTTGAATCTTCAAAGTGTGATCAGGAAAGTGAACCGAAACAAATCAAAACATGGTTAGATACAAGAATTGCTGTACTCATGTCAAGATATTTATATCTAGGATGAACACAATAATTATTAACCCCTTGAGCACTAACCCGGTGTTTACGCCAGCTTTCCATTGCTTTCCTATTTTCCCAATTTTTATGGATAATCAACATATTAATAAACATATTTCCATTTGTTGTTATCATTCTTACAAGATTCAAATTTGTAATCAATAATTATTGATTATTATCATTGTTTTGAATACTACATTTTTATTCTCTGTAGTTAGTCTGTGATATTGGCTTTACAATAATTAATAAATGCAAATTTTTCTTAATTACAGAGAAAGCTCAACAAGCTACCATTGAGCGTGCTATGCAACAATGTTATTTTCTTATGCAGCAAGCACTAGATGCAGATGAGGCTGATCTCAAAGACTCTGCATTGCAACTTTACACTCAGGCTGTTGAACTAGCAGTTAGTGTTGTGAGTAGTCTTGAAATTATTTTGTTTATTTTAAACAGATTACATTTTTATACGTTTTTGTTTTACCATTGATTCTATCTATATTTATGTTAGCATCTGTAAGTTAGTCAGTGTCGAATCTAACATGTATGATGAAGAGAATTAATTCCTTTCTATCTATTTGTAAGCTTTTTAATTACACCAATTGAAAGGATTAAATTTTAGACCATAAAAACATTTTCTGACCGGGTTTAACATATTTGTTTATCAGATAATACATAAACTAAGATGATAGGAATGTTTTACACAATTTTGATTTGTCATGTAAGTAGTCCTTGTTTGTAATTTTTTTTTAACTTTCAGCATGATTTTAGTCACAATTTCTGTAACATAGTTTGGTTACTGCACATGAGTTAAGTGTATTGAATATATTGTCGAGGTGCATGAATTCTGAGATGTCACAAAGACTCCATTGAAATTTCTGACAAAGGGATGCCATTTTGATGAAACACAACATTATAATAATACATAGTTAAAATTAGCAATTTATGTATTTTACATAAACTGCCTCGGTGGTGCAGTTGTATTACAGTACGACTGTTATTCTGAGGTCTCGGGTTCGATTCCTGGGTTGGGTAAAGTGATATTGAGTTTTTCTACTCAGTATCATCCCGAAGTCTGGAATTTGTGCCCGATATGGCGACAGGCTCGCCCCCTGTCACATCTGGGACGGAACTAAGCTCGGCGAAATGTGGTTGGTGTAGTTCGCTATCTCACCTCTGCCTAACCCTTCGGGGATAATAGGCGTGAGCTTATTTATGATGTTATAAATAAACACAGTAGGTAGAAACAGCT
This sequence comes from Samia ricini, assembly GCA_014132275.2. Classification (NCBI taxonomy): domain Eukaryota; kingdom Metazoa; phylum Arthropoda; class Insecta; order Lepidoptera; family Saturniidae; genus Samia; species Samia ricini. The sequence continues at coordinate 2,441,164 of AP028164.1, read as the reverse complement.
CTCAATATCTGAAATCTCTTGAGGCGGCTGATATTGATATGTTTGTGGTCTCATAAAATACCACTGTTTAGGTAAATAATATCATAATGATATTTTTCATTATATACAATACAAATTATATTAATAATAGAATAAAGAATTTTAAAACAAAAAGAAAAACGTGTCGTTGTTACCATTCTTGCCATAATTAGTTGCATGATCAAAATACATCATGTTTCCATTGAGTTAAGGATGTATTGAGATAAATTTTTGATAGATATTCAGAAGATCAAATTGCCTATTTATCATTTTAATGCTTATTTTTAGAAAACTAATGATTCAGAAATAAAATCTAAAATAAAAAGTTTAGCTGAACAAGCATTGGACAGAGCGGAACAATTGAAAGGCATCAAAAAGATGGGTGCTTTGGCAATAAGTGGCCCCAAAAAGCCAGGTAATTTATTATAGAAATAAATCTTAATCAACCTTGTTGAATACTTCATTTATAGAATGGTTTATTTACTGGTGTTCAATTTATTGTAAATAACAAACTATATAATGCAACTCTGCTTGTGTATACTAACAGACAGACAATTAGATATTGCCTTTTACATACGGCAAGGATATGTATGAATCAAATTAAAAAAAAAAAAAAAAATTAAAAGTCTTTATTCAATTTAGGCCATAAGATGGTGCTTATGAATATCTAAAACACTACCACCGGTTTGGAAAACAACCGAGTCGAGAAGAAACGGCAAGAAACTGGATCTGGTTCTTTTTTTAAAATTAATATTGATCTTTTTTAATATAAAAAACTAAACAAATCATAGTCTAAACGAATGTTAGCGGGTGCGCACAGAGATGTGGGTTAATTCCAGACATCACTATCGTTCACGTAATGCTCCACCCTGTAATAACCTTTTGAGATTAAGACTCGCTTGACATAATACTTGAACTTATTGTCAGGTAAATCGGTAATGTTACTTGGGATCTTATTGTAAACCCGAATACTATTACCTATAACTAAAGCTTTTATTACACTTACTTAGCCTAAAGAGTGGGACAGTCAACTTGTCTTTATTTCTAATATTAAAATTATGACGATCATTCACTAGATCGAGTTTGTCTAAATTTTTATGAATATGCATGAAGTTGTCAAGATATATTATGATTAAGGTTACATCCCTAAATGTGATAATAGTCATTATTTTGAAGTTTTTTTTTCTATTATTCTGATTACATTTCCTACATACATGTTCTTGAATAAACAAAATATATACTAAAAACTTACCCAGATAATGTAACTAAGGGACAGATAGATAGAATTGACGTTGCCTTTTACGCATACCAAAAAAAAAAAAAATTTCCTTAATAAAATTCAGAGATACAAGCATTCAAACTTTAGTTGGTAACCAAGAGGAGATTCTTTATCCCTTTCGCATAAAACAACTATTGTACGGACCGATTTAACTGTGACTTCATATAATGTACTGTATAAAATTAAAATGCCTAAAATTTTTCTTTTATTTTTTGTTTTCACCAGTCAGCCTTTTTTTTGGTTTGTTTTTTGATTTGATTCTAAAATATAATCAAATAATTTAACTCTCCTATTGCTACTGAAGACTAGGCTTTATTAGATTAACCTCTTGAGCACTTACCTGGCGTTTACGCCAGCTTTCCATTGCTTTCCTATTGTCTTATTTTTATGGGTACTCGACGAATTAGGGACTTTATTATGATTATTTTGACACAGATGAAAATGTTTTGTCATTGTTTCTTACATATCAGAGGTTTCACCACCAATCGAGCGCAATTGCAACGAGAACAAAGTGTGCATTTGAAAGTGACAGGAAAGCATACGTATACAGAGGAAGAAAAGGAGGAGGGGTACTCCGTCAGACTTCGAATATCAACAACAATTGTTTCCTGCCGTTCATGGATGTGGATTTGGCTGAAAAATTCCAGTACGCTATACCTTTCGAGGACAGAGCGAGTGAACTGAAGTTATCAACGAAACAGGAGAGGGAGTTCGATATTGGATCCGTCCGCACGAGATATGCAGTGATCCGAAGTTGATTGTAAACGATCATATCGACTGTTTCAGTATTAAACAGACTGTAAGTGCATCGCTTGAACATACTTTTTTTAATTATTTAATTTTACTAGTTGCTGAACTGAATTTGGCATGTTCATGCTGTTCAAATATTAGTAAGCATCAATTAGGGGAACGGGGTTAATGTTTTTCTTATTTTTGATAACATGGGGTCGGGAGAAGGGGTCTGCACGGTGATATCTCGTGCAATGTTTACTTATTAACTCCTTGAGCACTAACCTGGCGTTTACGCCAGCTTTCCATTGTTTTCCTATTGTTTCATTTTTATGGGTAAATCGACATATTAGTATTTTGGTTTTTTGGTTCAAAACTATGTCAATTCTTACATAAACACTCCATGAGGGTGGTTAATGAAGTTAGTAGTAAGAGTTTTACTTATTATTTGCCTACAAGTGGGGGGGGGGGGGGGGGGGGGGTTGTCAAAATGACCAACATTCTTTTTACGTAGTACATAAACAACCCCTAATGGGAATATGTTACTGCTAGAACAGGGTTATTAATATACACCCAAATGAGCTCGTTATACACGCACAACACTGCACACAACACGTAGGTACATAGCTGCTGTAATTAACCATTTTTTTAAATTACAAAAAAAAAGATGTAGGGATTAGTTGGGTTCTAAATTCTACGGAATTTTTACGCTCGAGTAACGGCCAAATCGAGGCCCTCACCACTTAAGTAACCCTTGTGCTAGTTACCTGTTTGCGTCTGAGTGCCTTCAGCACTCGCCCCCAAAGCCACGGTGAAGCTATAAAGGCCCTTCCGGTCAACAGCATTAGGTAGTTACAAATACAAAAAACTCATTATAGAGTTTGATAACTGTGCTCATTATGGAGTTAGTTAAGTGGGCTTATTATAGAGTTTGATAACTGTGCTCATTATGGAGTTAGTTAAGTGGGCTTATTATAGAGTTTGATAACTGTGCTCATTATGGAGTTAGTTAAGTGGGCTTATTATAGAGTTTGATAACTGTGCTCATTATGCAGTAGGATAGGGGGACATATGCCCCTTCCAAAATATAACAACCAATTTGTTTTCAGATAGTATCTGATTGTTCATTCGTGGCTTCATTGGCTGTGAGTGCACTATACGAAAGGCGTTTTTTAATAAAAAAATTATCACTTCCATAATATATCCGAAGAACAAGAACAAAGTACCAATATACAATCCTTTCGGGAAGTATATGATTAAGTTGCACTTGAATGGAGTCAGGAGAAAGGTATGTATGTTTAGTTACTGAGTTCAAGTATTAATAATGTAAGGATAATAACAATAAAATTATTCTACATGAATAATAAAAAGCCATTTCTATACTACATGAATGTATCCTAGAATCTGCACTAGGCTGAGTCATTTGTGTTCTATGAATTTATACTACAGATTACAATTTCTTTAATCATCATCAATAAGCAATAATTGTGTTTACGAAATGGGAGCGATATAGATAGAAGTGTCCGACCTATACTTTTGTTCGAAATGGGACCTACATAGATAAATGTGTCCGACCGATACTTTTGTTCGAAATAGGAGGTACATAGATAGAAGTGTCCGACCTATACTTTTGTTCGAAATGGGAGCTACATAGATAGAAGTGTCCGACCTATACTTTTGTTCGAAATGGGACCTACATAGATAGAAGTGTCCGACCTATACTTTTGTTCGAAATGTGAGCTATATAGATAAATGTGTCCGACCGATACTTTTGTTCGAAATGGGAGCTACATAGATAAATGTGTCCGACCGATACTTTTGTTCGAAATGGGAGCTACATAGATGGAAGTGTACGACCTATACTTTTGTTCGAAATGGGACCTACATAGATAAATGTGTCCGACCGATACTTTTGTTCGAAATGGGAGCTACATAGATGGAAGTGTACGACCTATACTTTTGTTCGAAATGGGACCTACATAGATAGAAGTGTCCGACCTATACTTTTGTTCGAAATGGGACCTACATAGATAAATGTGTCCGACCGATACTTTTGTTCGAAATGGGAGCTACATAGATGGAAGTGTACGACCTATACTTTTGTTCGAAATGGGACCTACATAGATAGAAGTGTCCGACCTATACTTTTGTTCGAAATGTGAGCTATATAGATAAATGTGTCCGACCGATACTTTTGTTCCAAATGGGAGCTACATAGATAAATGTGTCCGACCGATACTTTTGTTCGAAATGGGAGCTACATAGATGGAAGTGTACGACCTATACTTTTGTTCGAAATGGGACCTACATAGATAAATGTGTCCGACCGATACTTTTGTTCGAAATGGGAGCTACATAGATGGAAGTGTACGACCTATACTTTTGTTCGAAATGGGACCTACATAGATAGAAGTGTACGACCTATACTTTTGTTCGAAATGGGACCTACATAGATAGAAGTGTCCGACCTATACTTTTGTTCGAAATGGGACCTACATAGATAAATGTGTCCGACCGATACTTTTGTTCGAAATGGGAGCTACATAGATAGAACTGTCCGACCTATACTTTTGTTCGAAATGGGAGCTACATAGGTAAATGTGTCCAACCGATAATTTTGTTCGAAATGTGAGCTATATAGATAAATGTGTCCGACCGATACTTTTGATCGAAATGGGAGCTATATAGATAGAAGTGTCCGACCGATACTTTTGTTCTAAATGGGATCTACATAGATAGAAGTGTCTTACCTATACTTTTGTTCGAAATGGGACCTACATAGATAAATATGTCTGACCGATACTTTTGTTCGAAATGGGAGCTACATAGATAGAAGTGTCCGACCTATACTTTTGTTCGAAATGGGAGCTACATAGGTAAATGTGTCCAACCGATAATTTTGTTCGAAATGTGAGCTATATAGATAAATGTGTCCGACCGATACTTTTGTTCGAAATGTGAGCTACATAGATAGAAGTGTCCGACCTATACTTTTTGTTCGAAATGTGAGCTATATAGATAAATGTGTCCAACCGATACTTTTGATCGAAATGGGAGCTATATAGATAGAAGTGTCCGACCGATACTTTTGCTAGTAAGTGTTAGATAGACGAAAGAGAGAGAGAGAGAAGCGATTGCTCCTAAAATTACTTTACAAGTCTTATTTAAAAGTGTATATGGTCTATGCATGAGTATGTTATTTGAATCTTTTGAATCAATCCCGATACGTTCAGTAGTTTTGAGGTGATGGTGCCTCATAGGAACCCCGTTTTCCTTTTATTTATATAGATAGATAAAGAAACTTCGTTCCTACTCGGTGTGCCATGACATATATGGTTTAGTTTTTATTTTAAACTTGATCAGGTGATAATAGACGATCGTCTACCGTACAGTAAATATGGACGACTACTTTGTTCATATTCGAGTAACAAGAATGAGTTTTGGGTATCGTTATTGGAAAAGGCTTACATGAAAGTGATGGGTGGATACGATTTTCCAGGATCTAACAGTGTGAGTGTTTTATATCATAGAAATTATGTTTTTTTAAGGCATAGATAGTACAGAAAATTAGTATCAAGATATTCTACAAATTTTGGTCTGTTTTCAGAAAAATAAATATTTAGTGAAGATATGCAATCGTGATAATAGTAATGAAAGTATTTATTGGATACCACAGTTTTTGATAATGACATTAATTTGTTTCAAGTTTGATTTCATTTTAAACTCCAGTTTTGAAATTATTTTAAAAATATTACCAATTCAAACGAACACACACACACACACACACGTGTTCGTGTATTTATACACGAGTCGTATACACATGCAGATACATATATAAAAAACAAAAGATAATAGTGTTTTATTTTTGTGAAAGATTTATATGTTATGTAAAATAATTATCTACTTAGCCTGTAAATTTGTATTTCAGGCAAATCATTTTGCTCAGTGATTAAATTAATTATCATATTCACTTATAATTACGGTTGCATATATATGTAACTAGCTGGTGCCCGCGTTTCATATGGTCTGTGCGTATGACGTTTCATTTATAGCTAATTAAAAAAAAAAAACAAACGAATAAATAAAAGTAAGAGTATTTTGTTTTTATTAGCGGAAAAAATGTATATAAGCGTAAATTGAAGTGGGAAATGTACAAAAGAGTAAATCGAAAAAAAAAATTAGAGAGGATCGGTGGAATCCAAAAAAATACCTGTCTAGGAAAAATACTGCGTTGAAAGGTATTAGTCCTATCCCGATATGTTCAGCAGTTTTGAGGTGATGGTTCGTCAAAGGAATAATAAACAAACAAATCGAGAAAACATGGCGAAGGGCTCATAGAATTTGAAAAATATATAGCCTATAACCGTCTACGATTAATTCCGCGTCGAATGGTTGTGGTTTCACGCTGATCGGTCCAGTAGTTTTCGAGTTTACCTCGTACAAAAAAACAAAACTTTGCTTATATATATGTATAGATCATTCTTAATATAATCTACGCAAATTGCCAATGCGCATGTACTTTGTCACTTTTAACAAAAGTTTCACTTTAAAACATTCGAACACTTAGTTTTTGTGAATAAGATAAGAGTTTGGTATATAGTAATAATCCTTTATTAATTCACATAAATGTCATAGGACTTACGCCACCAAGATATATAGTAACGTAATGTAGTAACCTAGATCAAAACTTCTGGTGTTTTTTATAAATAAATGAATGAACAGAATATAGATTTACACGCGTTAACCGGCTGGATACCGGAACGTTGCGCGATCAGACCGAACGAACCGGATTTCAACGGCGACGCGCTCTACGAGACGATACGGTCGAGACTCGACCGGGGCGAAGTCCTGGCGACCGTTGCGACCGGGGACCTGTCCGATGCGGAGGCCGAGAGGACCGGCCTAGTCGCGACTCACGCGTATGCCGTACTCGATGTCCGGCTAGCTAACGTCAGTATACTTTGTTTATTTAGCGCTTTAACCGTAATAAGTGACTATGCGGTGCATGATGGTAAACACATTAAGCCTAGAGGTTCTCAAGTTATGCTGCTGGAACACACCTGTTGATATTTAGCGACATGCTGCTGAACACACTTGTTGATATTTAGCGACATGCTGCTGAACACACCTGTTGCTATTTAGCGACATGCTGCTGGAACACACCTGTTGCTATTTAGCGGCATGCTGCTGGAACACACCTGTTGCTATTTAGCGACATGCTGCTGAACACACCTGTTGATATTTAGAAACATACTGCTGAACACACCTGTTGCTATTTGGCTACGTAATGTTGAACACACCTGTTGCTATTTAGCGACATGCTGCTGAACACACCTGTTGCTATTTAGCGACATGCTGCTGGAACACACCTGTTGCTATTTAGCGACATGCTGTTGTACACACCTGTTGCAATTTCGCTACTGGCTGCTTGAACACACCTGTTGCTATTTGGCGACAGGTTTTCAAACTTGTGGGTTTTAGCTACCCACGAAATGTTCTACTGCCGTGATGCTATAGATTTGTGGGCTCGAACTCGCGTCTATTGAAACCAATCTGCGACATCATCTCGCTTTTAAATTAATTTGTCTTACGGATATAAACTCGTACCGATGTAGTTTCACTTCTGATACTGGTGCGCACACTTTTGGTTCGTGTGTCGTTTTTATTCACGCCATTGTCACTTCCTCGTTCAGGGTGTGAAACTGCTTAAGTTGAAGAACCCCTGGTCACATCTCCGTTGGCGAGGGAACTATTCAGAGCTGGACACCGGTCACTGGACCCCGGGTTTGCGTTCACAGTTGAACTATGACCCGGACAGCGCCGCACAGTACGACAATGGAGTCTTCTGGATAGATTACACCAGCATCCTTAGGTTCTTCGATGTCTTCTACTTGAACTGGAACCCTGAGCTGTTCCATTACACGCACTGCATACATCAGTAAGTCACCGTTTGAGACTTAACTTTGAATTCACGTGTAGCGTATACGCCAATTGCTTATTTTTGATGGCAGGTAACGGTGACGGGCAAAGTTAGCAATGCTTACGTTATCATGTGGGGGTAAGAGATTTGTTAACAAGGGTACAGGGGGTGTTTAAAACGTCTGTTTAAAAGATCAATTGGAATATTGAATGAACGTTTGCATGTTTGAGTCTTGCTTTGTAAAAACTTATTTAAATAAAATATGCGTTTTCATACAAAATAATTGAATCTCAAAATCAAAATCAAAGAATCTTTATTCAATTTAGGCCCTAAGAAGGCGCTTCTGAACGTCTAAAACACTACCACCGGTTCGGAAACAACCCAGTCGAGAAGAGCGCAGGCGAGAAACTCGATCTGGATTAATTTTTTTTAATAAATATAATATATATCTTTTTTTTTGTCATATAAATAACTATACAAATCATAGTCTTAATAATGTTAGTGGATGCACAGAGATGTGGGTTAATTCCAGACATCACTCGTTCACGTAATGATCCACCCTGAGATTTGAGATCACCTTTTGAGATTAAAACTTGCTCGACATAATACTTGAACTTATTGTCAGGTAACTCGGTAATGTTACTTGGGATCTTATTGTAAAACCGAATACTATTACCTATAAAGCTTTTATTACACTTACTTAACCTAAAGCGTGGTTCCGGCCAACTTGTCTTTACTTCTAGTATTAAAATTATGACGATCATTCACTAGATCGATCTGGATATATTTACTACTGAATTACTAGACTTTTAAATCACGTGAACAATACAGACACTTCCGCGATAAACCCCTAGACTACTGAACCGGTCTTCATGAACAATCGAACACTTTTTGTGATCTGTGGTTCAACTAAAAACTAGGATAGTTTATATCCTGATAAAATGCGTTGTTTTTTTTGTGTTTTTTTTTTTTCATTTGCAATTTAATTTTGATATATTTGCGGGGTTGACACTCGTCGCTTTTTGGAATTTAGCATTCATAATTAATGCTTGTAAAGATTAAGAATTACCATTAAGATATGCATAGAGTATCTTCCAGTGGGGGGAGGTGGAAGGGAGAAACATAAACTGTTAACAACGTACTTTGTAAAAAAACAGTTACAGTGACTTGATCTATTGTTTCGATTTTCCGGCACCAGCTACCTCTTACTATACTATAGTCACTATAAAGTTTTCTGCAGGATATAAGAACGCCTTTAAATGAGTTAATTTAATACGCGCAAAAATCAGTCATAGTGACTGAGTGCCTCGACATTGCCAGCACCAGTCTACCATAGTTACCACCTGGCTTTCAACAGGAAATGAGGCATGACTGTAGAATAGGTGTTAAAAATCAGTTATAGTGACTGAGTGCCTCGACATTGCCAGCACCAGTCTACCATAGTTACCATCTGGTTTTCTACAGGAAATGACGCATGACTGTAGAACAGGTGTTAAGATCAGTCATAGTGACTGAGTGCCTCGACATTGCCAGCACCAGTCTACCATAGTTACCATCTGGTTTTCTACAGGAAATGCCGCATGACTATAGAATAGGTGTTAAAATCAGTCATAGTGACTGAGTGCCTCGACATTGCCAACACCAGGCGATCATAGTCACCATTTGGTTTTCAACAGGTGATGAGTCATGACTATCGCATACATGTTAAAATCAGTCATAGTGACTGAGTGCCTCAACATTGCCGACACCAGTCTACCATAGTTACCATTTGGTTTTCTACAAGCGATGAGTCATGACCATCGCATACGTATTAAAAAATCAGTCATAGTGACTGAGTGCCTCGAACTTGCCGGCATAGTTACCAAAGGGTTTTCGATTTGACAGGAAATGGGACGCCGGGAACGGTCCCGCGAAAGACGCTTACAACATAGGGGAGAACCCTCAGTTCTCCCTCCACGTTCAGGGCCGGGGGGCTGTGTGGCTCCTGCTGACTAGGCATATCACGCGTATCGACGACTTCAGAGATAATAAGGAATACATCACGCTCCTAGTATATAAAAAACAACGGGAAACGTGTTTATTACCCGTGTGAGTATATAGACCTTTAAAACGGAAAAATTATTATATTTAAGTGTCTCATAAAACAAAAAAAAATATTATATGAATAAAGCTGATTTAAGCACTGAAAACCAAATTAAAATTTCAATGGAGCGTAGTGTTTCTCACATGTTCTTCTATTAACGACTTTAGTTTAGCGGGGAAGGGATTGTCAATTAATCACGTGAGCCTCGGAAGACGGGTTGGAGTACGAAAAAAATCATAAGGGTACGGGGGTGCAGGTGCAGATGTTACGTATATTTATTTCTCTGATGAATGCGCCATGTTTAAACACGCCGTTGCTAGGCAACGATTTCCAAAATTTTTGTTAAAACTGTAATAAATTTGAAAAATATGATATGGTATGGGTCCCAACCTCTTAGGCTAAAAGCTCATTACGTATCTCCAGAGGGACGAGGTGTTTAAGAATTTGCTAAAAAAAAAACATTACGAGATTAATAAAGTGATAGACCATTTCTATTATGTTCCTGTGCTATTTTTCACTTTTGGGTTTTATTTTTCCATTCCTCTTCGATACATTAACTCTTTGATGATAATTGAGACGCGCGGCCTTAATGGGAAACTCATGGGATTCATTGGAATTTTAGATGATCCAGAGCCGTATATAGACGGTATAAGGATAAATAGCCCCCACTACTTGTGTAAGATCATAGTGGGGGAGGACAGTACCGACAGGTACACTTTAGTCGTGGCGCAATATGAGAAAACTAAAACTATTTACTATACGCTAAGGGCTTACGCGACCTGTCCCTTCGCTTTGGCGAAGCTGGAACCCTACCCTTACTTCAAAACGGTATGTACTATACTACATCTAAATCAAAACACTTTTTTTATTCAATTTGTAAACAATAATGTGAATAAACCTATTGACAAAATCTAATAATGCACAGGTTCTCAATGTGGGTGATAACGCCCTCTTGTGAAAGTAGAGGCCGTGAAATAATTAAGGGGCATTGAGATAGCGCAGAGGGGGCTTGGCCTAAGAAAGCTATAAAATTAAGATGGGGGACTCTCGAAAATAATATATTCTTAAAGTGGGTTGGGGGGGGGGGGGGGGGGGGGGGAACAAAAAATCAGGTTGAGAAACTATGGTCTAATGTCTCAGACTGACAGAGTTTGTTTTTATTATAGGATTCTATTACAAGAGTGATTTGACTACGGACACTAGAAATTTTAAACTAGTTTTGATTTTTTTATAACGGGGGTTGGTGTATCATTTTATTAAAACTAGTTGACCCGGCGAATCTTGTACCGGCACAGAATTAATAAAGCCATTCCCATATAAAGTGTTCTTCAATTGCTTTTTCGTGTTTTTTTTTTTCCATGACTAAAATAAAGAATAAAATAGTTATTCTGCTATTCAGAGGAGATATCCGATCTAATAAAATAAACATCATAAAATCGGTTCAGTCGTACTTGATTTCGGGCACAAATAGATAACGTAATTAGGGTTTTTTTTGAATAGATAACCCTTTCGTTACGCAACGCGTTACGGCGCCAGTCTGTCTGGCTTCTATCTCTGTCACGCATACGGTAGGCAGGCTCCTCCTCTCTCACTCTAACCCACAGCGCTAGCCGTATTTCGGACAGACGCTTCCCTCTCTTTCTACTCGCTATTTCTATACATAAAATTTAAGTAATAACCTAAGCTTATCTGAAGTTAAACTATTTCAATGCTAAATAGTTCAACTTAGATTAGTTTAAGTTATCACTTCTGTCGGTCATCCCGGGACGCCCCTCTTTTTTTATAAACAAGACGTAAAAATGTTTTAAATAATGTTCGATTGATGAAGGCGATACTTTGCGAGAATCCGTCATAAAATAATATGGTTGATTATTTTACTTTGCTAACTCCGCTTCAAATGACGTATTATTTATTTTGTATTTAAATAATATAAAAATGTTATATTTTAAATTTTCTAAGTTCTATAATATATATTGAATTGTATAGTTCTTTATATAGTATTATTCAATTAATTATAAGAAATTCTTGTAAATTATAATGGTATAAAAAAATTCGTTTCCAAGAGACGTGACAGCTGAAAATCATTTGAAGCGGGGTTACCAAAGTAAAAAAATCAACAATATTATTTAAATAATGTTTGCAATTTTTTTATGTTGAATGTTGTCGCTAAAGAATTTAAAGTGTTGTCTAGGAACCAAATGAGTATAGATAGGATGAAAATAAAAGGTGTGTTAATCTATACTTAATTATTTTATTGAGTGTTGCCAGTTTATTGCTTATGAGTGTCCATTTATTGTATAGTTAAGAGGCGAATGGTCAGGCCGCACCGCCGGCGGGTGCGAGAACCATCGAACCACGTACCCGCACAATCCGAAGTTCACAATCACGGTGCCGGAGGCGCACTCTCCCTGCAGCCTGGTCATCGAGCTGAAGGGCCCTAAACAGTACCAACTCGGCGTCGACGTGAGGGTCGACTCACTCGAGGACCCTAACGTCACTGCGCCCTTCTTCAAGGAAACTTCTGGGCCCTTTAGGTACGCACTTGCTTTCATATCTTACCCTTCATCATCTCCCTGTCCTTATCCCATCTTTATTTCAGGTTGGTGCAACATGTCTTCTTCCATTCCTTTCTATTTGCAGTCATCTCTATATTCCCCTCTTTTCGGTCTCCCCTTTCCTTATAACCGTCCCAGCTTAGAACAAATGCCACGTACCTGAGTTTAGTGGATGCTCCTAGTTTGGGATCAGTTACGTCCTAGGCCGTTGCTATTTTTTTTATATTGTGAAATGTGATTTGGCTTAGTGTTTTACGTCCGGACGTCTCCCTTCCTTAGGACCTCCTAGTTACAACATAACGCTTTTTTTTATTTAGGATATAAGCTCAGTGCTTTGACCACAATTCATCTGATGTTAAGCGAAACGTACTTAGCCTAGAGGTACTGGTTCTCAAGTGAGGCTGCCGCAACACACCTATGTCTACCCTACCCTTCCTCCCGATGCTTTCCTTTCCTTCACCGAAAGCTCAGGCTGATTTTAGAGTTGGATTGGTGGGGTTTGAACCCACGTCCATTGACGCGTTATCCGGCCACACTGTCCATTGCGCCATCATTGCTTCATTATAACGCATTAGAATATTAGGGTATCTTTCCTTTTTTTTTTAGATTGCAGAATCTGTTTTCCCACCATACTATCGAAGGCAGATGCCAATCAAAAATAGCTCTGTTTTTGTCTTCTAGTCCTTGAAAAAACACCCTGTTTATAGTAGTGATACATTTAGTTACGTAACTGATTGCAACTATAAAATATAAAAAATTACACGAAAATATTATATATAGGCCATTTCAAGGAAAATCGACTACTTTTGAGCCCGAGCCCTTTCGATATGGCTGAAACTTTTTGTCTTTCTGTATCCTATGATAAACATTTTATAGATTTTTTTAAATTTTTTTTACTAAACCAAAATATAAATTAAATAAAAAAAATTGCCTTATTTTTTCATATACATTAAAATCACCTCTTTTTTTACGAAACACGTAAACTGTGATGTCACATCTTAGAATACCTCTCTCCCTCTCTATAAGACACACATTAAAACGCTTATAATTTCCTTATCATTGATGGAATTTTAATTTCGTTTGATCCGTCTGCATTTTTTCATGATATTTTTTTTGACCACATATGTGATAATAGTTGGTTGAGATCTCAATTAGTTGTATGTGTGTTTTACTATACAGATCCGGTTTCGTAGTACTAGAGTTGTCGAACCTGCCGGCCGGTAAATACGTTGTTACGGTATCGACCTTCCTGCCCGCGCAGGAAGGTCCCTTCATACTCGAACTGAGGTCGACCTGCCCCCTCGCCTGCGAACCGCGCAACTAGAGACCGACTCGCTCCAGGAGAGTGAACGAATCGATAACTTAATTATCGATAGAGTCGATAAAAAATAATTTAAGAGCTCAAAACGTCGATCACATCATCCGTTTAAATATTTGCATAAAATGTATTTTAAGTATCTTATGTATAAATGGATAATAAATTAAAAAATAATAATAATAATAATCATCAGGCTTTTGACAATATGCGTTTGGTTTTTGTTTCAATGAAATTTAATTGAATATATTTTCATTGTAAAATCATGTTCGATAAGCATTTAGAATTTGTGTGTAGATTTTAAATAGCGATAAAATGACACCAAATAAGTTTTTACTTTTTTTTTGTAAATACCCAGTGTTAGGATATGTGAAGTGATTTTTATTTTTTTTTTAATTTTTACATTTTACACCTTTACACCAAATAAAAACTACTAGAAAAGATTATAATTATAAAAATTCTATGAAAATTGTTAATTTATTTTTTTATATTAAAAAATTTTCAACTAAACACCTCTGTTCTATAAAATCTATATCCGGTAGGATTTCCTTAGGTATATTATAAAAAAAAAAGTATTAAATACTGTTAAAAAAATCTCTTCAGTAATTTATTATCTAAAACTTCAGTATAAGTTTAGTTGTTTATCGACAAATATTTTAAAAATTACAAATTAAGATTGCTTTGTTGCCAGAGTTCGATAATTTTCTCTCATATCGATAATTATAGCACATGCGTTAGGAGTCGTCCATTAATTACGTGAGGCATATTTGAGATTTTTTTTTCGACACCCTTCCCCCCTTCCCCCCCCTGGTGAGATTCCGTAAGATTTTTCTCAATTCCCTCCCCCCGCCCTTAATCTCACGCGAGATTCTTCGCAATTTATGTTTTGGTTTTAAACGTGTTGGATTATTGAGAAAAAAAAACAAAAACTTTTTCTATTACTTTTATTGAAGACTAGCAAAGACTTATTATTTGTGAATATTACTGTAATTTAAAATCACAATCATAAAATTAAATCATAAATACTAAACATTCTAGAAAATTCACGCAATTTTACACCGTTTTCTGCAAGAAACGTGATATTTGCTAAGATTTAGGCTTGATCCTCTGCCCCCCAACAACACCTCACGTAATGATGAATGGACGTCCCCTTATATATATATCAAAGAAAGAAAGAATTAGTCGTAAAATTTGCAGGCTTTTTTTAACGATATTGTAATATAGATCTGTGCTATTATCGTTCAATTGTCTTGAGGGAATACACATTTAAATTCTTCGATGGTTCTAACTTTTCTAAATTTCGTACAGTTAACTTTATATTTGTCACTTACTATGAATTAAAGATATGTTAAGCTTTATCGCAAGTCTATTTTAGAGAATCTAATAGTTTGTGGATTTACTTGTATGAAAATCGACTAAACTATACATTGGAATTATGTTTCCGTATTAGCCTGTATTTTAGAGATGGGCCCAATATTCACATTCGTGAAAACCTACGCTCGGCCCATCTCTAATGTCTTTATTGTTTTCAATTTTAATGTTGTTTCATTAACATGTTTATGAAAAAGAAACATTCTCTCGGAGAGAATGCATTTTTGTTACCTGTCACTTTGACATGACTAGAGATAGGCGACAAGAGCGATTATAAGTAATTCTATATTTATTTTGTTTCGAGTCAGCTCAGTACGGATCTAAAAACATACCGAATATATTTTAGTTTAAAGATTAAATTTACCGTTGTTTTAATTTATTGTTAAAGATTACCGTTGTCATATGAATTTTGACTTAATTTTGACATAAAGTGGCTTATATGAAGGTTAATCTCATTTTAGTTGTACGGAAATTATTCGCCATTTCAAAGTTATACCGGCCATTCTAGAAAAAGTGTTAGGAACACATCCTCTCTATGGTTGCACCATTGTCAATTGGATTTAAATATTTCGGCAGTAGTAATAAAAAAACAATGCAAGTATATTTTTAATACGACCAAAGATTGTGGTGTACGACGTACGACACATATATATAGATGACTCTGCTTTATATAGTGTTTTTTTTTTAAATAGTTCTATCATTTTCTGACAGCGATATAGGTATCTAATAAGTTGCGAGCTAGCATATCATAACTTTAAAAAGATACAGTGTTAGATATTGACATAAGAGGGTAGTGTGTTCGAGTGTTGGGTACCGACACACCGACACGAATAAAGAGTTGATAAAACGGAAAAGGGATACGAACCCACGCGTGCAAAGCACATTGGATTAGCCATCGAAAGGCCGATAGCTTATGCTTCGAGAACATTAAAAAGCGCGGAGAAAATACAACTAACAAACACGCTTGTGATATATAAACTCTTTATTCGTGTCGGTGTGTCGGTACCCAACACTCGAACACACTACCCTCTTATGTCAATATCTAACATATAGTTTGTGTAAGTTTTTTCTCGTATTGACGTCACAAATTAAGAGGCTCAATTCGATATCTGTTTAGCGATATCGCTAAGAATTAATCATATCCATACAAAGGAACCCAAGAAACATTTAAAATTATGAAGGCATCGGAAGGAATCGTTCTTATTGTTACACAGTATATGGAAATTACTTTGTTATAAGGATTTTTGATGTGAGACATCTATAGCCGCACGTAAAACCGATTTCTGGCGTGGCGACGCGTCGCCACGCTATATGATGGTATATATATACAGTATATTTATTATCGTATTAAATAAATTCGTAAATTTTTGTATTGAATGAAAGTAAATGTTTGTTCAATAAATAATCATCGTTATCTGGAAAAAAATCGTAATATTTTATTTTATCATTATGACATATTTCGTTCCTATCACAATCTGTTCTTTTCTGCATATTACTTTTACAAAATAATGTCGATGTTTCACATCTGCCAGGCGTCCCGTGACGGCTCACACTTTTTTTTTTAAATTAATCTCATGATTATTTATTTAAATTATCAAAATTTTGTGAAAAAAAACGAGCCTCTTATTTTATGACGATTATAATACAAGACGTCAGTGTTTTACAATTTGGACGTATTATATTCAAAAGTGTGCTGTCTTAAATATTTTTCGCCGACAGTCAACACGATCGATTTAAAAGTGAACATTCTCGAATTATTTTACCCGATTTTCTGAATTGTCACGTTTTTGGGCAACACTTACGGCGTTTGCACCAGTTTTCAAGTACGACATTAACTTAAGTGCGTTCTGCTGTGATATGTGATTTAGTTTTAAGATGTAATCATAATTTAAATGAATTAATGAATGGATGTTTTTTTTTTAAATAATATATTAAATAAATATTTTGCTATTTGTTCTGTCTTTTATTCTATAATTAACTGTCCCATAGAACCTCGTATCGCCTCAGAATTAACAAATGTTACGTTAGTAGCTAAATTAAAATCAATTTTTTTTTCAATGTTCTAGATATATTCCATATAAATTGTATGGAAAGACAAATTTTCTTCATAAATGTTTTTTTTTTTTTCGTTTCCGTTGTTCTGCTATTCGGGACGGAGAGTAATTCATCACATCAAAGGTCATAAATCGGTCCAGCAGATCTTGAATTATACCCGACTTTGTTTTGTATAGATTTTAACTGAGGTAAAAAATTTCATATTATACTTGGTACATAAATATCGCTAATTTATCGATTCCAAAGAGGATTTTAGAATAGGTATTTCTTCTTCCTGAGAGCTCCGACTTATTTGATCTAAGAACCAATGGCTTACCCTCGGAAACATAAGTAGCCATAATTGTAAATGCACAATGCTTTTTTTATTCAGAATTTTGTCAATACCTAATTTTAACCTACTGCCTCGGTAGCGCAGTTGTATTACATACGACTGCCGTTCTGAGGTCTCGGGTTCGATCCTCGGGTCGGGTCAAGTGATATTGGGTTTTTTCTACTCAGTATCATCCCGGAGTTTGCAATTTGTGCCCGATATGGCGACAGGCTCGCCCCCTGTCACATCTGGGACGGCACTAAGCTCGGCGAAATGTGGGTGGTGTAGTTCCGCTACTTCACCTCTGCCTAACCCTTCGGGGAAAACAGGCGTGAGCATATGTATGTATGTCTAATTTAAAAATGTGAGAATGAAATAAATAAAAGTCATTTTCATCAGACTTCCAACTACTCCACCTGTACTCTGTACAGTCGTCTAGTTACTAAACAAATAAAAAGGACAATATCGCAATTTAAGTTTTGTCACCATTATAAACTCTTAGTACAATATTGGAATCAGTCAAGTCGAAACTTTGTCTTATATTGTTGATTAAAATATTAAAACCGAGAAAATTATGTTGTCTTAATCTGAAGATCTGAATTTAATACTAATAAATCTCGATCGGTTAACGGCCAGTTTCCTTATTTGATCTCTATCTGTATTACCGAAATTTAAATCCATTTTTTCTCTTAAAGTGTCAGACCAGTGTCAGTGATCAGTCCGAGAAACCGATATATTTTTGGTTTGATCGCAATGTTAACTTTTAGGTTTCAATATTGAAACCCGCCGTTAAATTTTCCCACAAAACTACACTAATAAATAAATTCTCAAGAAACATTCTAGATTTGAATTGGATTACATTTCTTTCACAATGAGGAGTCCCTTTCCTTATATTTCCTCTCCTAAGGAGTCTCCATACCTTATATTTATTTCTAGATCAATCCATCACAGTGTAAGTCTATATATTCTATGTTATTCAAGCATGATGAATGTATTATTGAAAAGTAAGTATTAAATTTACCACCGAATTGAACTGGAAAGAGATGCAACGTCGAAATGGAAAATCAAATCCGTTTTATCAGATGTACATTCATGAAATTTAAATCTTATGGCATACGCTATAAGGTTCATATTTGATTTTCTTAATTTTTTATCGTAATTGTACCACGTTATAAAAGATGATCTATAAAGGTAGTCGTCCACATATCCGCATCGTACGTATCGGACGCATCGTATCAAACGGATTGTAGTATTTTATGTATAGGAAGTCATTCGAGTGCGTCCACTGATCCGCATCGTGCGGAATTCACGAAGCTACTCGTCGGTAATGCCGATGCCGACGCTCCCAGGGGCAACTTTTGCGATCCGTGTCGATGACGTCATACGGAATGCCGACCAGTGGACGGACGCCGCGCGCGCGTTTCCGCTTCGCGTCGTTCGCCATTTACCTGCGACTATCGTCTTGCCCACACGTGTTATTCCAGCATGAACATGGCACAAGCATTGCAATTGTGTAAAAGTATAAAGTGATATTTGTTTCAAAACATCCTAATTATTCATGATAACAAACAAGCAATTACAACAAATTCTTCTTCTTCGTATCTTGCACGTTCTACCGAACACTACGAAAATCCGAATGAAAGTGGCGTCGGCAATCCGATTGCTGGTAGTTGCGTCGGCAAATCCGGTTGCTGCTGATGCAGTGGACGCATTGTAATAAAATAATCCGTTTGATACGATGCGTCCGATGCGGATATGTGGACGCCAGCCTTAAGTGTATTGTTTTATAAATTTGAAAAATGATTGAATACTAGCTGTGTACCCGCAGCTCTGCCCGCGTTTTATATAGTCTTCAGTACGTAATATATGTAGTTGTTAAACACTTATTGGAAAATAACGTTTTGATGGTGCTGCCCAGAGATTAATAGTAATAGTGACAGAGAGAGAGAAGTCTTCGTGACTTAAAATTAGTTTTCTTTTCATATTATTTCCCTGAAATATGTGTGTAATTGTGGAAAAGAGATACTAAACGCAAATGACGAATTACTACGGGATTGAAAGGAACAAAATATACCTTGTTGTGTTACTTTTTATATAGGCACTCGGCTGGGCCTCGTGCTGCCCATTGAGTTGTATTTATTTGGTCACCCTGTAACTAGGATGGCGATCTGAGACCAATTAATCCAAGAAATCGATTTTTAAAAAGATTTTTGATTTTTTATAATCGATATGTAGTACTGAATCGATCTTAGAACCTAGGAAATCGAGGTCTATATTTTTCGCGTTCTATAGAAACCATAAAATTATTTACAGTAAAGAACGTACCGAAACACAAGCAAATGCATGAAAGATATTCACTAAATTAATTTTAAAACTCAAGAGATGGCTTTGTGGTCAGCTTCTTTCGCTTATTTGTGAGATTCAAAATGTCTTTTTTTATACTATTAAGATGGCAGACAGATATCTTGCCTGATGGTTAGTAAACATTTACAGTGTTAATTGGACGCTTACTACATCAAGAGTATATCGAGTGTACTGTCGACCATAAAATCACTTAATACCTTGAACTTTCATATGCTTGTAAAAAAATTCTAATTAATTGAAAATGACAAAAGATTGATTATTATAGTGTCACTTTTGTTTTGCCCGATATGGATTTACCTATAAATATGCTAAGTTAAAGAGCTTAGTATGTTTTTCTCTTCAGACTGGTTGTATTGTGTTGTTTAATTTCTATTGACGAGCGTTAGTGTTATCAATAAAATTATTTCGGAAACAGTTTTTACCTCAAATTTTCTAATTTCGACTAATAAACGAATACTATCATAGTTACGAATAAAGAAATTAGTCAAAAAAAGATTGCGCGTTGAATCGGATTTATTCGGAATTTCATGAGTTTTAATTTTTTTACGCGGTATCCTAATTATTTTCGAAAACTAACGCGGATTAACTTCAACTACCTACCAAAAAATTCCCGTCAAAATCGGTCCAGTCATTCTCGAGATTAGCCGGAACAAACAGACAAAAAGTAAAAAAAAATACTTTTGGTATAGGTATCGCATATGTATTTAGTAAAAAAAATTTTTTTTGGTATGACAGACAGACATTTAAATTTTATTTATTAGTATAGATTATCGAAAAGCCTACGACTCTTATGTCTGTTTGTTCAATAATTGGTTTATAAATAGAGAGCCAGAGAACCGATACCTATACGAAAAAAATACATTTTTTTTAAATTTCTCCTGTATTTCTGCTTGTTCCGGGTATTCTCCGGAACCGCTGGACCGATTTTGACGGGACTTTTTTGGGAGATAGCTGAATTTGCTCTGTGGAACTTAGGCTACTTTAATTTTTCAATAATAATTAGGGGTCCGCGTAAAAAAATTAAATCTGCAGAAATTGTGAATAAAATTTTATTTAATGCACACAGTTTTACTGGCAGGTATGTGAGAAATACCTTTGATTAATGTTAGTAGCAAAAATATAATTGGAAAATAATTAGGGTTCCATATGTAAAAATTGAAAACCATATTACGCAGTGAAGATATTGAATCGGTATTCCATTATTTCCAATCATTCAGTCACCGTGGCTTCATTAAATTATTCATAAAGATATTTCATATATTAGATTCCCTGGTAGATGTCCAGTGTTTGTTATATAATTATACCAATTTTTACATTACTATAATACACCTTGAATAATAAAAGTGAATGAAAACCACGAGTATGTACCAGGTAAGTTAGTGGTAGACACACGTCTTTCACTTCTACGGCATTAACATGCTCTTTCAGCTCTTCGTTTACCGGTATATTTAACCGTGACCTTTCATCGGAATTTCTTCGATCTGGTCGAGATACTTTCGCCTTTACCAACTAGCCTAGTCATCCTCGCCTTGTAAATTCGTTCCGTCAATCTTTCATAAATTCTTCTCTCCACGTGGTCAAACCAATTAAGCATTCATTTCTCAATCTTTGTCACTATCCTTTACCACACTTCAACGTTCCTTTAGCACAGCTTGTGAATAATTAAGTAAATCGTAGGTAAATACAGATAGTATGGTTTTCTATTGACCGTGACGTGAAATATTAAATAGTTTCAAGTGGAGTTCATTTGCCGATCTCCCCCAGAACGTAGTCTGAGCACAATCGCTGATCAAATATTAAATATTGCAGCGGACTCGAGCCTGACGACGAACACGGTACGAACACGAAGAGTTTGATCTTAGCCTTATCTAGTTATATAAGGGACTAATTTCTATCAAGTTTTGTATATTTCTCTTATTCATTTTATTAGGTAGCACGTACAAGACGTAATATTGCGGATAATTCATGTGTGAATAAGTTGAGATGTTAAACCTTTTTACTAAGCGTATTAATTTGTATGAAAGTGATTTAAATAAATATTCTTACCTATTATGTATTTATTATTTTAGTAAAATATATAATTCTCATTGGTTGGAAGGAAATGTACTGTCCAATTATTTCTTAATTGCGTCCTGCCCCGTGACAGCAATAGTAAGCAATGGTTTCATCCCCTCACCGCCATAGTACCGTAAATATTAGCATAATTATGAAGACAAAAACGATCAAAAAGTAAACAAGTGAATCTCGCTCGCACATATCAAAAATAAGCAAAATACAGATCCCGCCTCCATTAATGCTTGCGTAATACTTAGAAGACTCCAAATGTTACTTCGATTGCATTCATTTACGTCGTTATTAAGACATGAAAGAACTACCTGTATGCTCTAGTTAATACATTAAAAAAAAAAAAAATTATGTAAGAAATTCAACTATATTAAAAGTATTTTTTTTTTTACCCAAGTCCGAAGTTTTCGCAGTATAACATTATCGAGACTTACGCTTGTGCAAAATTAAATGACGTTGTACGGCTCGTGGCAGGCTCCTATTTAGGTATTGTAAAATTTAAATTAATGTTCGATGCCATGTAAAACATTCAGCTCAGTTGGTTAGGGGAAAAATGTATAATTTAGATACAAGATCAACTGAAAGACGTCTACAGCTAGATATAGGTCTTCACCGAAGATCTCCACAAGAATCGGTCTCGCGTCACTCACATCCAGGCGGATTCCCACGACTTTCACCAGGTCGTCGGTCCGAGTTGTAGGAGGCCTACTCACGTTGCGTCTTTCCATGCCCATAACACGCATCCACACCTACACGCTATACGCAGGTACAAACTAGTTTAGCTAGGGAAATTTGCTTAGAATTTTATATTCACATGTGACGTAGTATATTTGTGACTTGCTAGCTACCAGTTTTCTGCCCAGTGGATTCAGCACTCACCCCAAAAGTCCGGTAAAGCTGTATGGCCTCCTCAGATTAACAGCCATTTCGAAAAGTAAGGAAATAATATAAAAATTATGTGGGTCTTTGGGAACTCTTATTGTATAAATAGACATAATTATATTATAAATTAAGAATTTCTGAAATTGAATTAAACCGTTGTTTTTTCACCGATTCTTTTATTTTTATTATTCAGACGTAAATGTCAATATTTTAAAGTAGTTCTATTTTTTATATCTTTACATGTTCTTTTTTGAAACAAATCCATTATATTTTATACTACTGTTAATATATTTACTGAACCCTATACTCAAATGTATAATAATAAATCTTTTGAATAAAACAATGGCGAATCAAATATTTACCAAGTTATTATCAAGCCAGACATGCGCTTTATTCGGTTTATGTATCTCAAAATCTAGTTTAAATCACATTAGGTCTAGACTGATTAGGCTTAGGCCTAGATACGAGAATGAATGATCCTTCTAGTTGGAAGGTCACGGAATAAAGCCCCGTGTCCACGCGTTACCCTATCCAATCTAAAAGTTTGTAACTGATATGGGTTCAGTATTTATTTTACTCATTGTCGAAAATGTTACATATAATATACTAACTGTGTGCCCGCGTTTTATATATTCTTCACTCAATTTCTTTTTTATACGCAACTCTTAATTTTTGTTAGTACTAAAAAAAATTAAATTATTTAAATTGAAGCACTTACCCGTGAGCATTGAATCAGAATTTATTCAATTTTTACGTTTTAATTTTTTTACGCGGAACCCTTATTATTTTAGAAAATTAAAAGATAAGTTACCCGGAGTAACTTCAGCTATCTACCAAAATAAGTCTCTTCAAAATCCGTCCAGCCGTTCCGGATATTACCCGGAAAAACAGACAAACAGATAAAAGTGTAAAAATTGTATTTTTGTTATAGGTATATCGTATTCGCAACATTCATACATATTTAGTAAAAAAAATAGTTTTGGTATTACAAACAGACACTTTTATCTATGTATATATATATTTTATTTATTTGCATAGATTATGAAATTGAAATAAATAAATACTTTGTTACAATGTCTAGGATATAGACAGAAATCGTTAACATACTTAGATGTTAATATAAATCATTAATAAAAAAAAAACTTTTCAGAAACTAAAGTTGAACTGACGTGAATAAAACATTAAAATTAATAATTTCTTCCACCATATTAAACCTAGTGTGACGTCATTTAATTTTCGTATTGCTCTATTCTCTTTTTGATTTCATTTAACACCCGAATTACGGACGTGCATAAAAATAACTAGTCCGCCATATTTGATTATCGGCCATATTGGATTTAGACTGACATTATTTAGCTAACCATGCATGGCAAGGCAAATTTTGTAAAAAAAAAACAGGCATTGTCCATTCCTTTTAGATATATTTCTAAAGAATCTGAACTGATTTACACAATTCTTTTTTTGAAATCATACATATATGATTGATATGGTTAGATTCTAGTTATGCATTTTACAACGTATAACTCAGTTTCTATTTCTCTCAACAAAATGTACTTAAACGTGACATGTTCTTAAATATTATAGGAAGCTTACTTCAATAATAAAAGTAACTAGTCCTAAGAATCTCATTCGCCGGCGGACTCCTAAATTCACTATCGGATGGATGAAAATTAACGGCCGTTACTATGATAGGGAAAAAAAAAACTATCCATCGAACTGAAACTATGTTCTTTCGGGGATATATCGTCTACGAATTGAGTTCAAATCCAAAAATTAGGCTGAACTTTTAGTTCACTACTTAGCGAATTCTTATATATAATACCTCTTATAGTCTATGCCAATAAATAAAATTAAAGTGTCTGTTTGTGATGCAATGCGATCCAATGCAGTTTTACGGGCAGGTGTTCGAATTTATGAGAAATATTTTTACTTTATCTTAATACTAAAAAAATTAGGGTTCCGTATAAAAAAATAAAACGCAATGAAGGATATGTGAAACGTGAGTGCAGCCGCGGGCACCTAGCTAGTTAAAAAAATAAATTTGTGTAATCATTATTGAATATTTGAATAAATTGAGCGCAACGAGAGTACAGTTTCAGAGTTGCGTTAAAAGGCAATGTCTGTTCGTTAGTTGGCTTATAACTCGAGAATCACTGAACTGATTTACTTGATTTTTTTTGTAAATCGTAGATATTTTATTACGTTAAAAAGTATTCAGGATAATATATAAGAAACTTCATAAAAATGATCATCTTCGTCTTCCTTCTTACATACGTATCCTTACATAATATAAAATATAACGTCTATACCGCAAAGATAAAACAGTTCAAAGCATTTCTTATTATTTTATTTATCAACCTGTTATTTTCTTTTTTATATATTAATACTATCTATTGATGAGCTTTAGTGTCATACATAAAGAAAACTGGAAACAGTAATTTTCCTTCCAGTTTTAAATAATGGTTACGGTCGAATTTCAACCACTAATTAAACACTAATTTATTCGTATAAATAATCGTTTTAAATATTTATTTTACGTATTTTCTATTGATGCAGCGCCGTGCAGAACGTGCCAGGGCGGTTGCCTTGTTCGCCACCCCTTAAGGCCGTCACTTGCTTCCATCGCATTCTTTCCTATTGACATAGTCCACGGTCACATTATCACTGATGGCATCGTCGCTTCAAATACTCTACAATCCTAAAATAAAACACCTAACGCCTCTTCATTACAAATATTACGTACCTACCGTACTTACAATGGATAATAATTACACGAGCAAGTCATTCATAAAATAACGTATTGTAATTAAAATGTAATTAGTAGAACGAACGCTTTCGGCGGCTGGGAGATAATAATTCCCTGGCAACACTTAGTTAGTTGTTGTTACAACATGATTAATGTCTCCTTTCGCTTTCGTATATCGTGGAGACAACAAGACATGTTATGTACTTCGAACGGTATTTTATTGGAACTCTTTATTAAGTGTATTTTTTTTAAATTTTCGCGTTCCATATTTAAATGCATTTATTTAATGACGGGTTTTCACGCGTTACCTTTCCTTTTTCCTATACCGACGTTTCGGCTGGGTTTCACCAACCGTGGTCACGGGCTGACTGGCGGTGCGCGGCGTCGCCTGCTGCGTCGAGGGGTATTTTGATGAACTACCTCCGTTTGGTCTTTATATTTATTTTAGTCACAACACACAACACTATCAGTGTCCATCAACGACGCCTGTGAAGATAAATCGCGAACCTTTTTATTAAAATGTAAGATATAATCAAAACAATTAACTACTGCCTTATTTTGTTAGTATCACGGAGTCCATTTAGGTAAGTGACCCTATCAACCAGAGCCACTGCTATCCACTCCTAATTTTTCGGAAAAAGTGGTATCCTACACTCAATTGTTTCCTTTGTAACTTACGTGTCTTTAACACCGGGTCCGTCGCCTATCTAATTTATTTTTTCCCTTTACCTCTAACAAGCTAGTGGATGGCGTTGACAGCCTGGTCTCTAGCATGCCACAATACCCTGGGACCGGACAAACTAAGAATTAAGTTTACCCTTGCCCTAGATGGGGCTCTGCTAGGGTGGATGGTGGTAGGTTGTCAAAAATGACCAAAATTTTGCTCACCTCAATATTTGAACAAATCATTTCTCTTTGTGTACATATTATTACGAGAATATTCTTCAACGTTTCCTCAAAATGTCTTCTTTCATAAAAACCAGCAATATTTTCACTTCATGAATATACATACGTGAATGCTGAAAATAAAAATGGTGTTTCGGCCTTCACGTTTTTATACAAATATTTCTCGAAATACGTACATCCTTTCGGTAGGTAAGTAAAAACAGACGGTATTACTGAAGTATGATCCGGATAAATTCCCTCACAAATAACGATTTCACTATTAAATTCACAATAGAGATTTGAATATTAAAGGAATCTTTCTACAAATTCAATTCCAAATCGTGGAATTTCAGGAGATTCCCAAAATGTTTATTTCTTTAATAGTAGTCTTTCGTTGAAATAATAAACAGTAACACGGTCAAAATTTTAATGTAAAAAACTTATAAAAAACATGCTCAAATAACTGCCAGAAGTAAGTAATTTTTTTTTTACAAATATCCGATTTTATGCATCCTCTTATACGTTGTCTGTGCAGTGTTTTAAATATTATTCAAGTTCAAATTCTGACAAAATGAAACGTTATATATTTTCCTTTCTTTTCACTAAATTTATTGATACTTGTACCGTTTAATTTAATACTAGTTGTGTGCCCGCGTCTCCGCACGTGTTTCATATATTATCCCCTATAAGTCGTAACTTCGGTTACTTTTATTTTTGTGAAATGATTAGGGTTCCGCGTAATAAAATTTAAACAAATGAAATTGTAAAAAAGAAACAATTCAATGGCAACAAGATTTACTGGCAAGTATTTGAATTTGTGTTTGATAGAGTTATTTCAATGGTTGCTACAAAAACTGTATTACGAAGTTAATAATTGTGTGAAACAGAAATTACGACGCGCGGGCGGAGCCTCGGGTGCACAGTTGTTAAGTGATAAATCGATAGCGTGCACATACAAATGAAAAAAAAAAAAATCACGATTCAAGTACTTTAATGTCTTATACACAAACACACGTCTGTTTCTAGTTCAACTGCATAATATATTTTAAATATCCGATAGTTTCAGTAAAGTTTTATAAAGAAATGAATTGCACTTATAAAATTAACAATAAATTCTAAATAAGGTCATGAAACAAAACAAATACTGGTAGTAAGCTGACGGACGTAGAATTCGAGGATGGCCGAAACTTGGATGGTTCAAAGGTGGTTTAAAATGACATAAACTTCTTGAAAAATCCGAAAATAAATGAGCCTGAAAGAATACAAATCTTTTCACTTTTAAGATGTTATCAGAATAACTGTTGCATGTATTAACGAATATAACAAAATATATAGTATACAATGACTATATACACCTATGAATTAATTTAAGTAGATTCGGTGGTTCTCTAGTTACTAGCATGGTAGGATAAAGAGAAATTGCCTTTTATAACACGTAATATCAAAGTAATTGAGTAATTGTTACCTTTTCTTATGTCAGTCACTTAATCAGATTTATTATTTTAGTACGTATGTTAGTACGCGAAAACTTGGGGTCCCTTTTGAAGAATACTACGCCCACGGAGAACTGTGAGATTTGGCATAGTTAAAGTGAACATGGGAAAGAAAGGCAATAAGATAAAAAATAGTATTTTTATGTGTTAAATATTCCGGTCAATTCCGGTTCCGGTCAACAGCATTAGCTAGGTTAAAAAAAAAAGGGTTAAATATCCCCTGGATGCGAGTGGCGCAATAACGGTCGGCGTGGAGATCTTTGGTGGAGACCTACGTACAACAGTGGATGTCTTTCGGTTGATTGGGTGGATGGATGTGTTAAATACAGATATTTCAATGAAAAAAATATTCCAATTATCATTCACTGTTTACGTTCATGCTGCCAATGTCAACATCATTATGACTTACGATTACCATAATAATTATAAAATTTTTAGTCATTCGGTTCCTGATGGACTTGAGTTGGACACACGATATATCGAGAATATCGATATATTTGTTCGATATATCTATACAACGTTACGATACATTGTATCAAAATGGAATAGGGATATTTTTTGATGAACATCCCTAATTCGAAATGACATACGTTTCGCAAAGCGAACTTAGTTAACCGCGATATGAATCGATCTACGTTCAACGAGTTACTATTAAGATGAAACGTATTAAATTGATTTATTTAAAGAACCCACGTTAATAATAATCTTACGCTTCGCAGTCTGTAAATCCGGCCAATCAGTTTCCAGTTGAGTTGCGAAAGTTTTAATTGGTAACCTTTGGAGTCTTAATCGCTAATATCAACCGTTCTATTTTCAGTTTGTCAAAGACTAGCTATTATGTTTCGCTAACCACATTATTATATAGGAAGTGGACTAATTTAACCCGGCATGCGGTTTATCTGTCGCAAATTAATCATTGCGGTATTATGGTCATTCATAATCAATCTCGAACAGGATTAACCACAAGAAAAATAAACGTGTATGTTATACTAACGGGTGCTCGTGATTACGTCAGCGAGTTTTATCTTAATTAAATATGAGATGGCCTGATTTTCGTTCAAGTATCTCATCTCATACATCAAATTTCATTCAAATATTTCAACTTTTTTTTTTATTTCTAAAATATATATTTATAACTTTTATAGCCTATTTTAACATTTACCTTACGCACACGACATTTTATAAAAATCGATCGGTCCACCCGTTTTTGAGTTAAACACAAACATATTTTTTTTTAAATTATCGTTACTTCGAATCGAAGTCGAGTAAAATTAGAACCATAGATTATTTAAAGTTACGTGCCGGTTACCTATATACATACATACTTATCCCTTTATATATAGTATAAGAAAATAAGTAAAAGTAGCCAGTTTTTTTTTGTGGCTAAAATGCTTCATTTTTTGTCTAAAGCCGTTAACAGGACATGTGGTCGGCACTAAATTTGAAAAGTAGGTATTTCAGAAATCTATTGCTATCGCGTTGCGCCCGAAAGAAAGGGTTACAAAACGAAAGGGACAACTGCAGCGCGGGCTGATTTCACTTATGCAAAATAGACGAAAATAAAACTTCTTGCTACCCTGTTTTCTCCTCCAAAACTGTGTCTCTTTCAGTTATACAATAAGAAAGACTTTGGCTATGCCTCTACCTTTTTTTAATTTTTTTCATAAAATTTGATTGACGAACGTCTGAATCATGTAAAGTGAAAATAGTCGAGCATTTCTTTCATTTTCAAAAAGGCTCCTAGCTTTTACAGTAACTAATTTATAGAAAAAAGTGGCGAGGATGTATGTATATTATTTGGTATAAAAATATTTACCATAATGCTATTATCCAAGGAGGAAGCAGGGGACTACGTTTGTACGGAATAAATGGCGGTAGCATATCCTCTTAAAAGTCCTCTAGATATAGTTAAAAGGGCCTAAATAGGCAATAATGCTGGTGAGTTTCCACGCGCTGTCAGTCGCGTGTGACCGATTAGAGGCGATTTTGTAGATTTTACCCATTTAAAAAATATGGCTTTCATTTCAAAAAACCATTACATTACAGACTAAGATCTCTTTAAAAGTTTAAAGTTGCAAACTTAATTCTGTATAATTAGTTTTCAAATGGTCAATGTTTCGTTCTAAACAGTACATTTCGTGTTCAGTTCAAAGACAAGTGAGAATAGCGGTTACATTTGCGATAGATTCACTCATTAAAGGCGTAATTATAAAAAAAAATCTTCCAAAATATTTTGACCATATTAAATAAACTAGTGTTTATAGAGCTCTATAATTTGATCAAGACAAATTTGAAGATTAGAAACTGCTTACAATTTAATTTAAACCTACCAAATTACCTTTTTTTTTTTTTTTTGACGGGGGTATTGCATTTACGCACTACCCTTACCCATTGCATTAGTGAGACCGTAGTCCCCCAATGCAATGGATAAGGGGGCACGGAGTGACGAGCTCCGTGCCAGTGTGGGACTCGCCCGGGCGTGAAGCGTCCGGAAATACCCACTAAAACCCCCCCGGGGCCGTCCGCTGCATTTGGGATGGGGGCGACACGGGGTGGCTTTTGCAAGCACCGCGTCACTCCCTGCAGCGAACCCACCGGGCCTCGTCGTGCAATGGCCCAATGGGGATGGGGGAGATACTCCACCCCACCTCTTCGCCCGCCTCTCCGAAGGGAGGCATGACCCAACGGTCAGCATTCCAGGGGCAGGATTCTTCCTGCCCCCCATAAACAGAAAAGGGAAGAAAGGGACAGAACGGAGGCGGGCCAAGAAGAAAAGAAGAAGGAACCCGCCTACGCTGACCTACCAAATTACCTAACGAAAAAAAAATATATAAAGAAATTGAAAGAAAGATACAGAATTGTTTGTATCTTTAGAAAGATACAGAAAGCTTTGTTTATATAAATAACCATTTTAGAACAACCTTTAACGTGTCAATAGTATTAAAAAGCATTATGCTGCAAACCGCCTTCACCTGTCAAACTTCGAAGGTAAACGTTAACAAGGTAAATTAGTGTCTATTCCTAGAGCGTTTTCGATATAAGACGTAGTTAGTTGTCTCTCGACGATCGCGGTTGTTCGTGCACTGCATATATATACCAACTGAATTTTACATGGAGTATATTTTAGTAATTCTATTGAAGTGGTAGAAAGTTTGTGTTGCCTGACCTTGAGAAATACATTTTCTTTGGCTTATAAAACGGTCAAATAAAATGATTCTTATAACATACAAGAATAAGTACCTTTGACGTACCATCAACTCAAAACTACTGAACATATCGGTATGTGACTACTACGATTTGAAGCAGAATTTTTCGTAGATAAGTTATTTATTTTTTGGATTCCATCGACCCTTTCTCATTTTTGTTTTTCGATTTACTCTTATGTACATTTTTTCCGCTAATAAAAACAATACACTCTCAGTTTTCTTCATTCATTTGTTTTTTTTTTTCAAGTTAGCTAGAAATGTTTTAAAAACTATATTACACTGTGAAGAATATATGATATGCGGGTGGAGCCGCGGGCACGCAGGCTAGTGTTAGTACAAAATAAACACACTTTCTGCTTCTGTCTCGGTTTATTCACTATCTACTCATTAACAAAGCAATGGTATCTCATGCGGTTTTTTTTTTTTTCAATTTCTATGTTTCTTTAATATTTCCTAGTTAACTTTTGTGGATATAGAAAAAACTAAGTAGCCATGGGGACTGTTGACAGGAGTGAAAAGTCGAAATTGTGGAAACACTGTTTTTAAATGTAATTAATTATAAAGTAATTATTAACGTAACCCAACATATAACATTTGTCTAGTTTTTAACTCTATTGGAGTTCCGAGCAATAATTATGGACTTTTTCATATAATAAAACATACGATAGGCTGCGTAAATATATAATCTATTATTTGTCTTTGAGGGCCAGCACTTAAATGCCATCCTATACATAACACACTGTAGCATGTTGACGGCTGGCGTCATAGCATTGCTAACGCGAATCTATCAGTTTTCCTCTTGCCGAGAATCGTTTAACGCCGCTAAAGAAGTTTTCACTCCAAGTCATATTTGTAACCAAGTCACCTTTCATATCTTACGTAGGTTAAGTCTTAAGAAATAGATCAAAACGATGAACTAGAAAATTTTCATTCTTCAAAAATCCTGCAGAAAAGTTTCTGATAGTATATATTTATCTTCAAATATTGACTCACAATAAAATAATTTATTTTTATATAAGGGCCTAATAAAGTTTGAAAGTGGCGCCAATAACAGACAAGTTAAGAGGCGGTCGTTTATCCTGGTATTGTCATGTGATGCGCAGGGAGAAAGGGGATGTTGTAAGAAAGGTATTGGATATGAATGTGGACGGTTACATGGGAAGGGGAAGACCAAAGAAAAGATGGATGGACTGTGTGAAAGATGATATGTTTAGAAAAGTAGTGAATGCGGAGATGACAACAAATAGAGAAAAATGGAAGAGGAAGACATGTTGCGTCGACCCCAAATAAAAATGGGAAAAGGGTAGGGAGATGATGATGATGATGATAAGGGCCTAATAAAAAAGTTCAAGGTTGCTTAATGGGCAATGGAGAAGGCTATGCTTAGAGTTACATTGTGAGATCTGCAGAAGAACCAATGTAACCGATATTGCCAGAAGAATTTTGAAACGAGTGACTGGGGTGCGAGACCTGAGTATACACCTCGATAATAAATTAAACTTTAGTGATCATGTTAATATTATAATTGGGAAAGCTTTTAAAATTCTTTGCTTCGTTCTTGAACTGGGAGAGATTTTAAGCAACCAACTACTCTAGTACTTCTTTATGATTCTTTGGTTCGTTCTCTATTAGAATATGGTTCAATAACATGGAATCCACAATATAACAAATACCTTATTGAAAGTATACAAAATCAATTTAAGAGGCACTTAACTTTTAAATGTAAATTGTCAAATAAACCTTTGCCACATCTGCCTTCACTTACTAATCGTCGAATAGTGAGAGATCAAATTTATTTATTTAAACTTCTTAGAAATTTTATTAATTCTCCGTTTCTTGTCAGTGAAATTAATTTTAGGGTTCCTCGACCAAATGCCAGAAACCACTTACTTTTTAAAATCCCTGTTGCTCGAACGAGGTATGTGAAGAACACATATTTATTTCGTTCGTGCGATATATATATAATAAGATTTTTACTAAAATTGATATATTTGCATGCCCCATCAGTTCCTTTAAAAAATTGCTGAAAATAGTTTTAAATTTATAGTGTTTGCCATAATATTATAGCTTGTAATGATGGAGGTATTAGTGTTGTTATATTTACTTACATTAATTATAATTTTAGTGGATACTTGACTGGTTTATGTATTATTGTTATGTAATTCCATATGTGTATGTTATTAAATGTGTGTTTTCCCAAATAAATAAATAAAATGAAATAAAAAAATAAAAATAAAATAAGAATTGCTAAACTTACTGGGCACATTGCTCGACGAATGAATGCTCAATGGGACCAACGGGCTCTCGAATGGATAACATGCACCGTACGACGTAGCGTTGGTAGGCCCTCTACAAGGTGGACCGACGAACTGGTGAAGGTCGCAAGAATCCGCTGGATGCGGGTGACGTAAGACCGGTCGCCGTGGAGATCATTAGGGAGACCTATGTCCAGTAGTGGACATCTTTAGGTTGAATGGATGGAATATAAATTTATCTCTAACTATAACATAATCTATAGCCACGGGCATAAGCTAATATTACTTATAAAACCAGGTTGGCGAGAAAGCGTATCATTTTTTTAAGGTAAATGTGAGCGTACACTATTTTGCAGCTGTCACGTCACATGAATAAGAATTATATAATATTTTGGTAGTTTTTATTCAACACTTTAGCAAAATGGCGGCTATATAAATATATACGGAGATTTTTTCTGACACTTCTAAACTAACGTTCCGTGTTATTATTTCCGATACACTGCACTTGTAAAAAATAACCAAAACTGTGTCACTTGTAATATAGAATCAATTAATATCGCAAGAAAATAAATAAATAAAACTCCATTATCATAAACTGGGATCCAATTAAGGTCTATGGAGTATAAATTTCGATATATTCGATATATTTAGCATAGATTTAATCTGAAACAACTATTATTAAGAAAAACACTTTACAATTTATATAGAAATTCACGTTTAGCTTCAAAATAAGTAAGAGATTATTATTCGAATTATATCCTATTAAGAAAGGGTCTATCTTAAAGATAAGTTGGCTACTATTAAAAGATACCTTCGATACGAATTGAGTAGTGCTACATACGGCTCATAGTAAATCGGTCGTACGTAATAGACGGAGTAATATAACATTATCTAGTTCAGTCCGATTCGCTGAAGCGTTTTAATATTTAAAATTAACATTTAAATTATTAACTCAGTAATTATAAGTAATGAATACTTAGTCCGTATCAATTACTTATAAATTAAATTATTTTTCAGTTTTCTAATAATAGTTAATTATGTCTGTAAGTCTATCTTAGTGAAATCAAATTAAGTGATTTAAACTTGAAGCGGTATTGTCTTGTAAAGTTGAGAATTTTAAAACTTCTATTGTGGTTATGTTTTAAAATCAGGCTATATTCTTCGACACAGTTTTTATATATGTACATACATACACACACATTTACATATATAGACTTTTTAGTGATGCCATGTTTTGGTATAAGGTTAATCGATTTTTTTTAATATTATAGAAAAATAACATTAATGCATATATTTTAACATTTTTAAACAAATAACACTTTCGCATGCAAAATAGTCGCTGACGTGATTCCACATGCCAGAAATGTTGTCCCAAAGAAAAAGCCATTTTTTTTCTAAATATCTATAACGAATTATCGAAAAAATTAATTACATAATTTCATTTCCCTAGTGCCCTTAATTCCCTAACATGATAGCTCTCACCAGCATAATGATACGTTAAAAATATTTAAGACATAGTATGGTAAGTAATTGATATAAATATCACATATTATATGCGAACGCAGAGACTATTAAT
The DNA here is from genome assembly GCA_014132275.2 of Samia ricini. NCBI lineage: Eukaryota > Metazoa > Arthropoda > Insecta > Lepidoptera > Saturniidae > Samia > Samia ricini. The sequence continues at coordinate 2,406,058 of AP028164.1, read as the reverse complement.
AATTCGTATTGTTTATAAAAAACGCTAAGTAAATTTAGAAAATTATTAGCAAATTAAAATGTCACTGTGTAAAATACTGTGTACAAATAAAATATGCGCGATAATATAGAACGACCGTTGTCCACGGCAATTTAATTCATAATGACATACATTCCGCACTGGGAGCGAGTCATCCGACGACATAAATCGATCTACCCTCGTACTTACATTTAATTTATTAAATAAGTTAACATATCGTTTAAGAATGTCTTCCTCAATAAAACACAATGTTTTATTTTATTACACATCAATAAATAAGATATTTTTTTTAAAGTTAGAACTTCATTTTCACTTGAGAAAACAAAGCGAATGTTTGGAATAAAATTGACTTTATATCTCGGACGGCCTTTTTCAACAAGTTTAGCTTTTTGTTTAGCGGAGTACCTACTTGAGGTACCTCTTATAGCTACTTACTTTTGCATAAATGTATTGTTTCATAGTTGTAGGCTGTCTGTGGTTTTCATTATTTTGCAAAAAGTCTGTTGAATATTTATTACGCTGCTTATTAACTTAATTACACTTACTTTGGCGTTTATTTCAACTAAACTATTCCTTGGTTTAATAAACCTGGTACTAAACCTAGTACTAAACTTAAGTCGTCTTTTGATATAAGACTGTTTGGCTCTTGAGCGATATTGCTCTCAATACAATACATTACTATCTACACAAAAACCTATTGTTTTCCATTGCTAGCAGTTTTAATTTACCGCAGGTTTTTGATGGAAAACTATAGAAAAGTCATTTTGTAGTGTAGTAGGACTGTTAATACATTGTTATTAGGATGTATGAAGGACATTCATTTTGCCGAGTCCGTATAAAAAAAGAAAACACGTTTTTAATTACATTCGTCACTTATGGTTGTAACAAAAAAAATGTAATAATAGATAAAGAATCGCAAGTAATGCTTAAACAATATGCAGAAACCTAATCTCGATTGTCACGTAATAATAATGGCGTCGTTCTATCTTGTTAAGGTGATGTAATCGAATTATAATATTTTATCCTTTTTGTTTCTTTTTGGCATAATACGAGTCACATTTGAATTTATTTATTATCGTAAAAGTGAAGTAATCTCTTAGCATGCATTTAAACTGTTGTCAGAACTGAGACAAGCCTAAGTTAGAACTAACCTCTCTGTTTTTTGGAGCCTCACGCTTGTTATGGAAAAGCAATAATGATATGTGCGGTAATTAAAAGTGGATGATTAAAAAAAACTGGTGTTCTTTAAACCGTTTATATAGGTTCTAAAAAAGTTTGAAAACTTTGAATAAGTAATTTTTGTTAGGTATAAAATATTGGTTGATTTGTACCAATGTTTCACATAATCCAGACATTTGTTACATTCTCGTCTCTGTATTAATAATAACGTTCGTAAACCTGTCTATAGGTTACATTGAAAGAATGCCTTCTTTTTAATTACTCCAAGCGACAGTTTTAAGTACGTAGGGTAATTTTCGAATTTATTATTATTTCATGTTTGAACTTTTGCGGTATTCGGTTCGGCTTCCCGCGTTTTCGGACTTCTCATTGTGGTTTTATGTTACGATTTTGTCTTTTGTTTCAGTTTTATGGTTTTTATATTACAGGTATAATAAATAAAATTGAATTGTCCGTTTGTAATATCGTTCTTAACAACCTTTTACTAAAATACATATGAATGTACGTGGGACGGGTAGGCAAATGAAAATAAAGCGTGATTTCCACAAGTTTTATTAAAATCATCTTTTTTTCCACGGTATAGGTTCACTGCTTTCACACTAAGCCTAGAGGTGCTGGTTCTCAAGTGATGATGCTGGAACACACTTATTGGTATTTGGCAACAGGTTTTCAAACTTAAGGGTGGTAGCTACCCAGGCGCTACCACCATGCTATGGTTTCCTTACGATGTTTTTCTTCACCGAAAGCTCAGGCCGATTTTAGAGTCGGATAGGTATGGACCGAACCCGAGTCGTTTGACGCGGAACCGGCCGCACTATCCGCTGCGCCATCATTGCTTCATCATTCATTTTCTATACGGAGCGAAATTAATACAGACTAATAGCAACTACTCTATATTATTTTTATAAAAATTTAGGAGGCATACTCCTAGTTATTTAATATATAAAAACACAATTAGTAAAATATTTGTATGGCTGTGTGTTTTGTATCTCCGGAACGACTGCACCGAGATACCCCGATTTTCTTGTAAATAGCTTTTGTTTCACGGCGTAAGTTACGCTACTTTTAATTTCTGTAAACAATTAAACTCATGAAAGTGTGAATAAAATCCGATTAAACTGTTAATTTTACTGGCAAATGATTTGAATTGGTGAGAAGTTTACTTTACTTTTTCTTGGTAACAAAATAGTTTTGAGCCTGTACAAAAAATTTGTCCATTATTTTCCAATAATTATCTAAAAACTAAATTACGCAGTGAATAGTTGTGCGAATGATACGCGGACGGAGCTGTGGGAATAGCTGATATAAATTAGATTACTAGTTTTCTTATGCAAGAAGAAAAGTACAATAAATTCAACAAATTTCAACGGTTTATAGCATTAGCAGTAACAGTTTCATATTTTACAATTGCAAATATATATGAAAATGCGTCATACGATTTAAAGATTTATTCATCGTCATTATCATGGTCTTTTCCCCCTGGGCGTCGGCGCAGTATTTTCTCCTTCCATAGATCCCTATCAATCGTCATCTCTTCATTTAATTTTTCTTCTTTCATATCATTCCTTACATATTCCATCCACACTTTCTTTGGCCTTCCTCTACTTTTCCATCCTTCCACATTCATATTCATTACTATTTTACCCGCATGCGCTTCGTCTCTTCTCATAACATGCCCATACCACGACAAACGAGAATCTCTCATCTTTTCTACCACTGGCGGAACTTTCAAACTCCCTCTAGTATATTTTCCATTCTCTTATTTTATCTATTCTTATGACACCACACATCCATCTCAACATTCGCATCTCAGCTACATGCAGTCGTTTCTCATCCATCTTCTTACTAGCCCAGCATCCTTATCCATATAATCTAATACGTCTTATGATGGACTTATATATCCTGCCCTTCAATTTAGGGTGCATCCCGGAGTCAAAAATCACACCAGAGGTATATCGCCATTTCAATAAAGCTATTGAATATTTAATAGTTTCTTTAAAGGGGCCATTCGAGCATTATATAACCACCAAAGGGGGACGAAGGTGTTTCTGGTTTGCTTATTTACTATGACATGCGGGACTGAATATTGATTACATAAGCAATGGTAGCTTTTTAAATTTTAACTATTTAGGTAGATTTTGTAACAAATATATACCTGTACTTAAGTTATCATGGGGGAGAGGACGATAATAAGAGCTTTTTTTTTTTTTTTTTGACGGGGGGAAATGCATTTACGCACTCACCTTACCTATTGTATTAGTGGGACCTGAGTCCCTCCAATACAATAGGTAAGGGGGCACGGAGTGACGAGTTCCGTGCCAGTGTGGGACTCAAACCCGGGCGAGAAGCGCCCGGGAATACCCACTAAAACCTCCCGGGGCTGTCCGCCGCATTTGAGATAGGGGGCGATACGTGGTTGCAAGGCATGTCGCCGCGTTGCCCTCCTGCGGCAAACCCACCACGCCCGTCTGTGCAATGGTCCAGCGGAGGTGGGGGAGGACTTCTCTACCCCACCTCTTTGCCCGCCTCTGAAAGAGGCATTACCTTCCGGAGGGAAGAGGAGTGATCACTGCGACCGCAGTAATAACCTCTCTATCCCCCCCCCCCCAAAGTGGACTTTCGCCCAGCCGCCCAGTCAGACTATTAGCCGGCAGTCAGAAGGACTGCCGTTGCCCAGGGTGCACCACGAGGAGTTTGTCTGACACCGCACCCTATGATAATAAGAGCTGACAAAGAGGAGGAGGGAGTAAAAAAAAACCTAAAATTATACTTAATTAATACTTGAAAGACTGCAAATGATTGCAAGAGAAAATGTTGCTAGTCTTTTTCACCATTATGTCATATAGTTTCGTAGGTTGTAAAAACATTAATTTGATATCACGTAAACGTAGTTACGTGCGCATATATTATGTAAATACGGTGGCATTTTATGTGATACACTTTGCTCGTTGTGTCTAAATAAAGTTAATTGAAAGGTAAATTTTTAATTTACCACGTTACAAGGGCAGATTAGGTCCGCGTTTCTGGAGGGCATGCTGACCACGATTCGATAAATATTAAATTTAACTCGCTTATATTATAATAATTGATTTAACGTGATTTAGCTAGTTACAAAGATAGTGAAAGGTTATCCTGGTATGGGCATGTGATGTGCAGGGAGAAAGAGAATGTTGTAAGAAAGGTATTGGATATGAATGTGGACGGTTACATGGGAAGAGGAAGACCAAAGAAAAGATGGATGGACTGTGTGAAAGATGATATGTTTAGAAATGAGTGAATGCGGAGATGACAACAAATAGAGAGGAATGGAAGAGGAAGACATGTTGCGCCAACTCCAAATAAAAATGGCAAAAGGGTAGGGAGATGATGACAAAGATAGTGAAAGGTGTGTTTAGTTGGTTCGGGCGAGTGAAGAGAATGGATGGTGGAAGATTGATGAAATAAAACTATAAGGCGAGGATGATTGAGTAAGTAGGTAAGGGTTGATCTAGACAAACGTATCTCTAGGGAAGCTGAAAAATATCCGTAGACGATGAGCATTTATGAATGTCGAAGTCCACTTCTACTTTGTGTTTCAGGATCGTAGTAAGTGAAAGGGTCTCCCTCTGCCTACCTACAAAGAAGAGAGGCGTGATGTTACGTATTTATTTGAATTAGTATTGAGTCTAAAAAACTATGTACAGAATACAAGATTCTATTTTAATCCTAGCTGTTCCTGCGACTCCGCTTGCTCGTGGTTTGTTAACCGACTTAAACAGGAGGTTATAAATTCGTCTGTATGTTAGTTCCGCTATTTCTCCGTCAATTATGTAAAAAATTCTCTAACCGTGAATAAAAAAGAGGGAAAAGAACAAATTGATACGGAAATAAAAAGAGATAAATCAAAAACGGGCAAAAAGCTATACCTAAAAGTGCAAACTTAAACGAAAAAGTAAAAAACAAAACTTTTTAAATTTAAAAACAATACCGACTTCAAAAAAATAATTACTTTATTAATGTACTTTTGTTAACTTCGTTAGATTCTTAGTTTTAATATCATTAATAATGTTGGAGTCGGTGCCAGCTAGAGTTAACCAATGTACTCATTTATGAATGGAAATAACTGCCTAAACTTCATCACACAACAAGCTAAATAAAAGACAAGGGTGGTTTTAAAGAACAATTAATCAAAATTGAATATTATGAGCTGGCAGCGCTTTCAAAATTAACGAAGCAGATTAATAAAGAAATTATTTATTGACTTTTTAGTGCATTTCATTTGAAGTCGGTTTTGTTTTTAATTAAAAAAGTTGTTTTTTTATATCACTTCACTTTTTTATCACTTATTTCATATCACGTAATATATCTTATTTTAGTTCATATATCATAGCTATCATTTTTCAGATCAGTGCTTATCATCACTTAAAAACATGTAGATCTTACATAATACACATAAACGAAACGAAGAAATAAATTGTTAAGCCTTTATTGTATTGGCTGGATCCTTGTATGTATGAGGATTGTATGATATATGTAATGTATGATGATTGGATCTTTACTATATGTAATTAATGTATGGTTTATTCGATTTTAATTATAGAAAAATTATTACGTAACGTTAATTGGGTACGTAATGTAAATTAGTTTAAGGATTGTCTTAAAAATTGACCATATAAATTATTTTTATAATTAATAAATCATAACTAAGACATACCATGACGAGGTAAGCACATACACATTGGATACATAACCGTTATACGTCATATGTTATATATTTTAGTCTGAAAAAAATGTTTCGTGTCATTTTTTCACTTCAAACCATTTTCAATACGCAAGCAGAGTCGTATCGAAAATTAATTGATAACACTTTAAATACAATTTCTTTTCACTTCTTATAAAGTTCATATTACAAAGTAACAAATAAAGTTATAAACACCCTTCAGTTAAATAACTATATTAAAAGGCTTTACGATGCTTTAGTAAACTACACGCTTACTCGCCTAAAGTTAGGTTGTGTTGTGTGCGCTTTGTAAAATAACGAAGATATATACGCAAATCCGGCAGCGGTCATACTGAGAGCGTTTACTTCGCCATAAAAAATATTCTTAAGAAGTAATAAAAAGTAATACAAAAATAAACATTTTGGACTTCCGATATTTTTGATTTCATCTCAATGTTACAATGATTTCACTACGTACTGGCCAGTTTCCCACTTCTCGCACCATGTATTACTTGTGTGGATATGGACTGGCAGGGCTGGATCAGAAGACATAATTAAAACACTACATATTGGGACGCTGAAATCTGAAGGAAGCTCGCGTCGTTCATTATAATATATGAAGCGAGTGATAATAGACTAAAACCATAGACAGACTTATAAAAAAATAACAAATGCGTAACAATTACTTCTCTATCTTTATTTGAAGACATGGAAGAAACCACTCTACTATCGTCTTTTCTGTCGGCAATACAATTTTGAAACCGTGACTGAACCCGATTTCATAGTCCAACTGTGGCTTCTATATAACTTTGAATGAGATGTTATTGGAATTATAACAATAAATCGCTTACTTTGAGAAAAAAATAATTAATCAATAACATATAGGGTTTCGTACGAAGTTTTCTCTTGTAGGTATAATTTATTAGGTAAAATATATAATATTTTCAAAAGATTGTTGATGAAAGACAATAATAATTTTCTGATCAGTCAACAACAATCGTTGTCTAGGAGACCAGGGGAAAAGGTTCTTCGGCGCATTTACGCATCCAGTGTTTCCACAATAAATATTTTTATTGTTTAAAACAGTATTAAATTTATAAATAAACATCACAAAATAACAAAGGTCATATGTGGTTTATATAGCGAATTTAAATATATAGAAAACGCTACCTCTCTTGCAGTATTACCGCGGCCCATTGTAAGTGATGCGCATTTTATCTTTGTAATGAGAGCGGTATACGCGACAAATCGTGTCTGCGCCCCTCGATCCACTATCTTATTCTCAGGAGCTGTGTTCAAGTTTGTTTAGTTTTATTTTTATTGTCTGTATTTTACTAGTACAGATTTTTTATTTGAAAATAAAGTTAAGTGCATCGATACTTTCTAATATATTGTAAAAGGCGAATCTTTTGTTCGTCCGTCAGTTGACTTTTAGTTATAATATAGTGAACTGATTTGCACAAATATGCCCTTTTTTAGAACACAAATGTATTTTCTGAAAAGGATTCAGAGCATGATTCGGTAGTATATAATGGTCATTAAATGTTTCATTAATTGTAAAATCTAATTGCAGTAAATTGGTATTGTTGGAAATTACGTTCTTCTAGAATATTTATCGTTTATAACGGTGATAAGAATATATAATTTAAGCAATGTTTCTTGGGCTGAAATCGCCTAACCACGTGTTTTTGTATGTATATTGTAATATTCTCGATGACTCGTCTATAACCTTGTTAATCTCTTAATATAATGAAGTGTAGTCAGATGTGAATGTTAGTCAGCCAATTTGCCGTAAATAATATTATAAGCTGATTTTTAAATTGTTCTATAATGGCACGAAATTAATAATTAAGCAAATTTAAATAATTGTAATTAACGAATATTGTTAATATTAATTATATTCAAAACAACTAAATCCCGCGTCGATGCTCAATTTACGTTTTATAATTGCTATGGGGTAATGCGAAATAAATTATTCATTAGAGGCGAGGATCTATTTCGAAGTGTAATTACATTCATCTGGGGCACATTTGGTACTCTCTCGGATTTTTTTATATAAAAAAAAACATCAACGACTATAGTTCAGTGACATGGTTTTACGGTTTTTTCAAAATACTGCTGTATGTGCGTGGCTCAGCTCGCATATAGGGGTCATTCGATTATAACGTAACATAAAATTGTTGGTCATTTTGACCCTTTTTGTCAGCAATAGTAAGCAATGCTTGACTAAATAAGCATTGGCATAATTTTGAAAGAAGAATGAAACTTGATACGTAGGTATTCTTTACGTTCGCTTTCTCATTCATCCGTGACCCCTGCCGAGCGCTGTCCACTTAAAAAGAATAGTCTCCCTCTTCCCCAGAGGTGCCAATCGCCTCGGCCTATGTTTTAATTTTTTTAACAAGGTTTTATTCCTAAATAGAGCTCACAAGTGAGCCCCTGTGACGTAATTTTTATATTGGTTACCACACTACCACTCAGTCATTGTCACTTCGCTACAACCGTCAGATTCTTGTCACTACTTTCGCTGAAAGGCCAAGCTCGTTAAAAATACTTTAGTCAATTTAGGCCCTGATAAGGTCAAAAGGCCCTATGAATCTCAAAATATTACTACCGGTTCGGAAAACAATCCCGTCACCGAGAAGAATCGGCAAGAAACTCGATCTGGTTTTTTTTTTTTCTGCATGTTTTTTTTTGGAACTTTACAACATTTACAAAGTTTATTAGTACATGCTGTTTAAAGCTGTCACTTCCAGACATCATCATCACTCAAATCGGTAATGTGCTTTGGGATTTTATGCAACAAATAGCAAATTAGCTGAAACATGGAACTGTTAATTTATGTTTATTCCTTGTATTAAAATGACGCTGATCGTTTACAAGTTTAAGTTTTTCTAAATACATGTAACATCCTATGTCACGTAAGTGGATGCAATAACCCATTAGCGCTTTCCTGAGCGATTACCATATATATGATACAATTTCCGTCACTGTGCCGTCCGCTTTTCATATAATCCAGTGCACATCTAGTTACAAATTATTAATTTTTACCCTACATAATATTTTTGTAGCCCAAATACATAGATTTGTGGAGTAGGTAACTACAGCACATTCCCCTTAGAAACTTATCGACTAAGATTGAAGTGAAATTGGGGCTAAGATGCCGCGAAACCAGAGCGGTCACGTCTGCTGAGTACCATAGAGTCGATGTCTATAGAAGGTTAACTTTGTACAAGTGATATCACGCTTACCGGTGTCGCCATCTATTAGTGATTTCGGCAACAAATAGGCCATAGTTCAATTGTAGATTTAGATTTATATTCAGGTTAAGTTATACGTTATTAGTATATATGGAATTTAATAACACCAAAGTGGTGGTTTCCGAGGGTAACTGGCTCGCAACTGCCAATCATATGGCATTAAACCTAATATACTATAATAAAACTATTTTCGTTTAAAAAGAATGTTTTCTAAGTGGTCATACTCTTTTTACTACATACAATTTTTAATTTGGTTTAATTAACGGTATGTATTTATTTGCGGGACTAATTAAAAATACCCATTAAAGACTTGTTTAATATTATTATAGAGAATTATAACGAATTGTTTTTAGGAATGCTTTTATTTTTGAATTATTTGACATCATTGAATATCATTTTTGAATTAAGAGGAAACGCGGTAAGCAATAAGTTCGAATTGTAGAAATGTATTGTCATCGCGTAGCGCCACAAAGAAAGAATTATAAAATGCTATAAGGAGAACTGCAGTTCGGGTTGATTATATCTAAACAAAATAGGTGAAATTATCACTTCGTATCACCTTACTACCCCTTAATAACTAGCCCAAATTGTATAAAAATATTTACTAGATAGTGAAGTGGCCTAGTGTCTTATTAAAAAAATATGGTTTCCTAACTCTACGTTCTGGTAAAGCCAGTTTCTATAACTAGATGCGATTTATCCAAGAAAGAAATAGAGATATACGTTTGTATTAAATAATCGACACCTGAATACCCTCTTAACAACGTATTATGATTGTTGTGTTTTGCATGACAATATCGCTAGTGTCAAATATAAATGTTTGAACTTATAGCTAGTGCGAGCGGACCTTCTGCACGGATTACTCTGTGTCCGGTATCAAGTATGTACGACCGGACGCTACCATTGAGTTTCATGCGAATCGACAGTCTGAAATAAAGCTTTCCAAACTAGGTTTTTTTTTGTTTTTGTTAGCGGATATTCGACGTACATTACATCCTGCCAGTACCAATCTTTTATATAAACTGTTAATAGACATTTTTGTGTTTTTTTAATAATACTTATTTCAAAAGGATTATTTACAACGTAATCATCTGATTTGGTCAAGGGATTATGACTTTTGAAACACATAGAGAAACAGATAACTTTTCTCTCCCAATACATCTTCGATAACTTAATGCATATTCGTAAAAAATTTGATAAGCTAGATCTAGTGAATGATCGTCATAATTTTAATATTAGAAGTAAAGACAAGTTGTCCGGAACCACGCTTTAGGCTAAGTAAGTCGAATAAAAGCTTTATAGGTAATAGTATTCGGTTTCACAATAAGATCCCAAGTAACATTACCGATTTACCTGACAATAAGTTCAAGTATTATGTCAAGCAAGTTTTAATCTCAAAAGGTTATTACAAGGTGGAGCATTACGTGAACGATAGTGATGTCTGGAATTAACCCACATCTCTGTGCGCACCCGCTAACATTATTAAGACCATGATTTGTATAGATTTTTATATGAAAAAAAATGTATTATATTTATTTAAAAAAAAAAAAAAGAACCAGATCGAGTTTCTTGCCTGTGCTCTTCTCGACTGGGTTGTTTTCCGAACCGGTGGTATTGTTTTAGACGTTCATAAGCGCCTTCTTAGGGCCTAAATTGAATAAAGATATTTTTGATTTTGATTTTTTGATTTGAGATAGAGAAATGTTGTCTTTAATATGTATACAAATAAATAAAAATGAAATGTCTGTTTTTAATATGAAAATAACTACTTTTTAATACATATGAATACGATAATTAAACAACTTTTAAAATCTTCGTCCATCTGTCTGCGTGTTCTGGCTAATTTCCGAAACGGCTGAACCGATTTCGACGGGTCTTAGATCCGGTATTGTTGAACACTATTTAATAATATGTGCATTTTTTAAATAAATAAAAAGTATCAAAACCGTTACAATGGTATAATTTGGGTTTCCCTCATCTACGACATTAGCGCCCCCATTTATTATCAACAATTTTTTGCCAAGCAAACTATTTATTTATGTCATTAAAAATAAAAAAAATAACACAGACCCCTCTGTAGATGCTTGCGTAATACGTGAACTGTCCCTTACTCTTAAATTATGAAATATTGAGCAATATAATACAAGTGAATAGAAATAACTAAAAAATATCGTCTAGTAACATAAATCTAACTTTTATATTGAAACCACAATGACAGCTTTTATGTTAGAGAAGCAATTTCTCGGGCATTGATCCTGCTTTATTGGAAGGTGGCGCGTGGCGGCCCTCTCCGACCACTCTATGTTGAACTGGCCATGTAATGTAACAGCTGATAAGTCTGTTTGTAATATTTTCAAACAAATTGATATATCAATATTATTGGCAGGCTGTTGTCTGTTGGTTATAAAAAAAAAACCCTAGAAATAATATCTAAAAGAAGCCAAATATTGTAATGTATTGATTTCATGTAAACATTCGTTCATTATTTTAATAAACCATTCGTTCATTCATTCATTGTAAAAAAACAGTTTAATTTATAATAAATATTGAACATTTATAGTTAAAAAAAAAAACAATAAAAAAAACAAGAGTTGGCTAAAATTAGACGTCGTATATTATTCACGTTATGATTTTTAGCAATTATTTTTGGTACAAAGAATCATAATAATATGAGAATATTGTCTTTAGATACGGGTATAGCTTAAGAGGAAATTCGGTCGGCAACAGATTTGAAAAGTAGATATTTCGGACATCTATTTCTATCGCGTTCCGATCTAAAGAAAGAGTTATAAAACACGAAAGAGACAACTGCAGCTCGGGTGATTTTACCGTATGCAAAAACATCACTTCGTAGTACCCTGTTTCCTCTTCCAAAACTGAACGTTATACGAAAAGTTATAGAATAAAAAAGACTGGCTATGCCTCTACGTTTTGATTTTTTAAATTTTATTCATCAATCGTTTCTACAATAACTAATTTATGGAAAAAATTAAAACGTACGAGCATGGCGGTAGTGGATATATATAATATCATTCGGTATAAAAATATTTAGCATAATCCTATTATCCTGGGAGGAAACAGGGGACTACGTTTGTATGGAATAAATGTCGCTAGCATATTCTTTTCACTGAATTCTGGAAAAATTTGAAAACCGTTACCTGGCAACGGCTACCCAATGCCATGCGCCTGTTTTTCGGTCATCGCGCGTTCCACAAAAAAAATATACACTCCGTCCCACTATCGTCCCTGGGAGGCTAACTTGGGAGGCCCTTATGTAATAAAAACTTTACAAGTAATCGACTAAATTCAAACTGTGATTCACATAGTTAGCGTCTTTTTTTTAAGTGTTATAAAATTTGTAATAGACAGTAATAATAAAGAAATGTCCTTTGCAATATGTAAGAAATGTGTTAAGGTCAAGGTCCGGATACCTTTCATTCAAGAAAGTTTGGATATCTCATGAAAACTACAGATTCTCCTTTATGTAACAAGTGTAATAAGATTGATAATGTTTATCATTTCTTGATGGAATGTTCCAGTAATTATAATAACAGGATGAGACTTGTTACTAAGTTTAATATTCATATCTGGGATGTAGGCGCGTATTACAGCATTCTGGCAGATCCAAGATCAGAGTCTGCCAGAATGCTGTGTAGTTCGTTTAAATTTAGTCGAAAATTTATATACATTTATTTAAATTAGTGTTTTATTTTTTCATGTTTTAAGCAATTTGCAATTGGATTTAGTTTATTTACGTCAAGACTGGCATGTCTTATATGATAGCTCATATAACTTAATTCATAAAAAACAAAAAAAAAAAACAATTATACCATTTTATATGATAGTGTAGACTGTTGTTAAATATTCTTAGAACGATGTATACGACTGAATAAATTGAATTTATATATACATTTATGTTCGTGCGATCAACAGGGACAAGTAATCCTACTTAGCAAATTGACTATTCAAGTTTATCTGAGATGAGAGTTAGGCTATCGGATCGCATCTTCGCGACAGCTCTGCGCTATAGAAGACCCAACTTGCATTAACAAAATGCAACTTTAAGCTCTGTTTACACTCAGTTTATTTAATCAAATCAAAAACGCTTTATTCAATTTAGGCCTTGTTAAGGCGCTTATGAACGACAAAATATTACCGTCGTAAGAAACCCTATTTAGTTTTTTTAATACGTTTTTTATAGAACTATACAACTCATAGTTATAAGGTTTATTAGTAGATACACAGAGAAGGTTGTCATTTCCATTCATCACCATCGTTCACATAATATCTATACCTACTAATAAATAAAATTGAAGAGTCTGTTTGTAATGTTAAAATTAGTTTTTTTTTTTTCGCTAAATATATATGAATATATACGACATCAATAACAAAAATATAATTTTTAAATTAAATAAATAAACAGAAATAAATTTTTGTTGTCGTCTGATATATCAAACTGAAATGCCTGTTTTTTTTTTTACTAAATACATATGAATATCTTTAATACCTATATAAAAATGCAATTTTTAAAATTTTTGTCTGTCAGACATAGTCCTATTTGTTCCGAGTTCTCCGGAACGGCTGGACGGATTTTAACAGGCCTTTTATGTAGATAACTGAAGTTACTCCGGATAACTTAAGGTACTTTTCATTTCCAAAAACAATTAGGGTTCCGCGTAAAAAAAAATTAAACTCCTAAAAAACTGAATAAAATCCGATTCAATGCAAAGTGCTTGATTTTATGAGAAATTTTTTAACCTTATGTTAGTATAAAGTATATTAGGGTTCCGTATAAAAAAAAACGCAGTGAAGAATATATGAAACGCAGCCGCAGCCGTGGTCACACAGCTACTCCACAATATAATAAAATATATAAAATATGATTAAACTGTCATCAGTATAAGTAACTTGAAGATATAAACATAATTTTTGTCTTTACAAAATTCATATAAAAATATTTAGAAAATAATGTCATTTAGACAAAACGCAAATGAAACTTAGTATTAGACCGGGTTTTGTTTACGCATAGTTTTTTATAAACTTTAAATTCATTCGAAATTTCTGTTACAGTTAATGGTAAATCTGTATTATGCATGGAATATGATAATATTTTTCTAGTTTCCACAATTAGGGCTCTAGGATAATTAGGGATAATTTTTGTAAAAAATTTAGGGAATTTTAATGACACCCCACAATTCATGTTGTTATTATTTCAAACTCACTGCACTTGTAAAATCATACCAAATGTAAATAATATAGATTCGAAAAATTCAATTTAATTAATATAAAATAATTAATTAGTGCATAGACAATAGACTGAGATCTCGCCAAAATGTTTAATTTAAACCTCCGTTAATTGATATTTTATGAAAATTTAAAAAGAAATAAAAATTAGTTCTAGTATTCATTATTTAACATGACAACCGTTAAACAGTTTTACAGTTTAATTTGTGAGCACATTGCCAACTTGGTAGGTGTGTGTTTTTTCCAACTCGAAAGTCATTAGACTGATTTGTTTAATTACATGTTAAAATAATAGGTATATTCTCTGGCGAGCCGTGTGGTGCCGGCCCATACCTTCCCGTGGGTATCGTAAAATACGACTGAAAAGGGATAAAATCAGAGGTTGGGCAGCAGCATCCTCTGAGTACCTCAAACATCTACTGCGATCGCCAACCCGTCTGCCAAGCGTGGCGATTATGGCAATCCCCTCCCTTATTGGGGGAGGCCTATGTTCAACAGTTGACGTCTTATGGTTGAATGAATAGAATAGAATTCTCAAGCAAGGTTTTATTCATTTTAATTTAGGTTAAGTATGCAAGAAGTTACCAGAATCGTAGTGAATACATTACTAATCGCTTTGTGGTACTTCGACTAAGACATGGAGGATTTTAAAGGTATGCTATAATTAATTGTAAAATATATACATTACTAATTATTAACACGAATAATAGAGTAGACATAGGCAAATAAAACATTCTTGATTTTTAAATATTTTACTAACGAAGTGTTACAATTATTAAAAAACTGGTCTTTTTTTTCTATACTAGAAATATTTTTTTTCTATCCCGAAGACCCGGTTTTAAGGAAATATGGAAAGTGAAAATTAAAAAACGTGCCTACTTAATTTTAAGTGCGATTAGAATACTAAGTTTTTGGTAATCTGGTTGCGGGCCCCGAGTGCTTTAACCGAGATAGCGAGAGCGATCGTGTGGTCACATCGGCACGAATCGATTAAAATCACATGAGCACTTGGAATGATTACCTATCCGCGCGGATGTTGCGGACTGTGTCTCCCACAATAGCACTCCTATTCGGGAATTGACATGCGCGTAAATGATTCTGTTTTATGAGTTTTCTGCAGATCGGTGTTTGTTGCTATAGTGGATTGTAATTTCCCACGCGGTCTCCACTGCGCAAAAACTATGAATAACATGGAAATATTGATACACAGTACACCACATCTAAACTAATAAATAAAATTGAAATGTCTGATTGTAATGTCAAAATAATATTTTATTTACAACATACACTTCAATTTTATTTTATTTTATTTTAATTAAGATAGACAAGATACGTACCTAACATGAATAAGGTAATAAAACTCTGGCGTATAAGTGCGTCTGAATTATGGCAGCCAGTGGTTAACCGAGTGAGCATTAGTGAATTTACAGCCTTTATCGAAAGTCATTCGTCACCAGAAGACTCTGTCACCGCGCCACCTTATCTTCAAACAGGGAAACTTAATTCAATCAGGTAAAGGAGCACTACATTTCCTCTCACACCGTGGTTCAGTTTATTATTTACTCGCATATGTAGTTACTTTGACGTCTCAGATTATGTTTGACACCCCTTACGCAATAGTGTAAACAGAACAAGTTGATTAATGTTCTGTGGCGGTCAAAATAGCCGTATGTATGTGGTGGCTTAACACACCTATACCGCGTAATTAATCGCATGCTCTATTGTCACATATTATACAAACTAGCGATTGCTCAGTGGTCGAAATTCGAGCGTAATTGATTAAAATTATATAGTTCCTAAAAAGAGTCAGAAATCATGAAAGAAGTGTTAATATTTTTTTTTGTCTCTCGCGTTCTGATCGCTTGAAGTTTTTGACGTTCTCGGAACTAAACATTCTGTATATACAGGATAAAGGAACCATCATACACATGGTGAATGACCCCGCAATCGAGACCCGTCAACGAGCGTCACGCTGTGTTATCCGGATTTTGCGGTGGATCAAGCTGAGTGGTATAGAACCCTTGTTTATTAAGAAACCAACTGAGATGAGGTGGTTATATATATATATTTTTTTATTATTTAAATTAAACTATCTGCAGACTCTGGGTCCGCACCTTTTTTTAGATTGATGATTTAAATCGACTTGCGTCGGAAAAAAATGCCTATAATAGCAATTCAAGCAGCTATGCAGTTAGTAATCTTCTTTCGCATATGTGAGCTTAAATCTACTTCTATTAAATTTTTTATATCTATATGTTAAATTATTTTGTAGACACTTATTTTGTTATTATTAATTAATTAATTACATAATTATTACTTGATTTTTTTTTATTAAAGGTCGTAACAAGCCAAGCAGAACTAGGTCCGTGTCCGCATAGTTACCTCATAGTTTGGTGGTTATATTGTACGCACTGAAACCGTAAGTCTGGAGGTTACACAGCTGTAAGCTGTCATCTCACTGACTGTAAGATTTGTTCAGTTGAGTGGGAAGAGCTTATGAAACAGAGACTAGAGTGGCGCAACTCTGTTAAAGAAGCATTGACAATATTTCAATAACATTGAAAAAAGGACATCGATGCAAAAGGCCTTCTTAAAAAGAATGATAAGCCTTCCTCAGAAGTTATAAAATAATTCAACTGAAATATTTGTAAAACTTATATATATAAAACAAAATTCGTGTTAGTTATATATACTATTTATAACTCAAGAAAGGTTGGATTGATTTTTCTGGTGTTTGATTTGTTGGACTGGACTCCGTCCCGAAGAGCAGGATAACAACAAAATAAGAATACAGAATAAGAAAACATAGAAAAGAAACGATTATAAAAATAATAAAAAATATTAATAATTATCTATCGACCGACGCGTCTTGTATGTTATACATCACAGTAAAATATATAAATTTGTTAGTCTTATTTTTGGCGTTATAGAGGTAAAATCTCATCTGATGCTATGTGACAAATGTGACCAATAATTGTAACACGCTAAGCCTAGAGAGTACTAGCTCTAATGTGATACTAGCGGAACATATTTACTGGTGTGTAAAGACTGATTTTCAAATTTGAAGGTGGTTGTTAACGGCTATTAGAAAATTGCTTAACACTGCGCTATGGTTAGTTTAATTACGATATATTCATTCATCGAATTCTTAAGGGCCTTATATAGTATTGAATTAAAACCTACTGAGACATCATTGTTTCAATTTATATATGATTAATTAAAAACAGAAAAAAGAAAATAAATGCAATCAACGAAACGAATAACGTAAACACACAATTATAATGACGTCAAAAACACGTCAGTATTGAAGAATATAAATCTGACTACAGATTCATTTGTTTATTTTTGAATAACTGGATAAAATAATCAATCAACAAAGTCAATAAAAAATTGACCGCTCGATCAATTAACTAAGCAAATCAAACTAACGAAACAATTTTATTAGTAACTGAGTTTCAATTCAAATTTTTACATCTACTTGAAATGCTTTATTTACTAATACTTACTATATATTACTAAATCTAGATCTCAGTAATTGGATTATAAAGCATGTTAAAAAGACATTGAAACTGATTATTTCGATTATGAAAATTATTTTATGATAATATGCTCCATAAATCCGTTACAGTGACGTTATATATATAAGAACGGTATGCTATATTTGTCCTTAATAAAGTGAAAATAATCTCGCATAATTTCTGAATAATCACATCAGGAACCCATTTTCGACCAATGTCTCTTAAATTTGGTAATCGATCATCTTGTGCTAACGTTTTTAAATAGATTTTTCTGTAACTAACTAATGCTGTTGCTTTTACAGCTTCACCGACTTTTAACGCGAGCGCTTAAGGCACTTAGCCGAAAGAGGTAACTAGCACAAGAGTACCAAAGTGCTACGACTCTCGGCTTTGACGTTATTTGAGTATTTTTTTGGCAGAATTGATCCTAGCTAAGCGTTATAATAAATAGTTTCAGTTTGTTTCATTTATATGTATACTGCAGTGCCTCTTGTGAATGTGTGGATAAATTAAAATCACCTTTCCCTTTTAATAAAAGTTATATAGCTTATTTAAAATAGGCTCTTGAAGTGTAATTTTTTATTTTTTAATTAATAATGCCGTTAATTTTGTGTGACGTCGTTTTATTTTTCTATTCTTCTCAGCAAACCTTTTTATTTCATAGTTATACCTCGAGGGAGCATAAAATAACTTATCCGCCATCTGTAGGAGTTCAGTTATTAGATTTAGAATGAGATCATTTAAGAATCATACACTGTCATTCAAACGCTCTTAGCGTATGCAAAATTTAACTCTAAGGAATTGTTTTAAAAAACCCTGATGCAAAATTTGACCTTTATACTAACAAGGCAAGTTAGACAAAAATTTAAATTATATTTTGTTATTGCGATGTGTTTGCTGTGTATTGTCAACATCATCGTTATTTTATTTTGATGGGCGCCTCACTGTTCTTCTCTATATAATGTTATAACCTCACAGTGTATTCAGAGTGTCTCTATTAGTTCTATAAACGGCTTGTATGTGCGTCATAAGCGGCTTTACGAGGCAATAAGCGAGCGAAGCCGGGTCGGGCACATTGTATGCGCTTCACTTTTATTATATACACGAGTGTACGTTATTATACGCTTTTATCATAATAATAAAAGTGGTCAGTTGTACATAATATGTATGTTAACACACCTATTAACCTATATGGAGTTGGTTTTATATTGCGGATAGAGGACGCTCTCGAATGCCATGAGTTGTATACTTTGACCCATTTTTTTTAATTTTTATTTTTTTATTAAACATTTCTAGTTCGTAAAAGTTATTTTATTATCATAGATATTAGAGACTAGCTGTGCCCGCGACTTCGCTCGCGTGAAATTCAGGCGTCCCGTACCTTCCCGCCCCTAATAAGTACCCTATATATAATATAGTTTCAGTAGTAGCGGAGATTTTCCCGAACATCCAAAGTCACAAACTTTACCTCTTTATAATAATAGTATAGATGTTCTTACGCATACACTTCATAATTACATAACATTACATATAAGCTCACGCCTGTTATCCCCGAAGGGTTAGGCAGAGGTGAGATAGCGAACTACACCACCCACATTTCGCCGAGCTTAGTTCCGTTCCATATGTGACAGGGGGCGAGCCTGTCACCATATCGAGCACAAATTCCAGACTCCGGGATGATACTGAGTAGAAAAATCCAGTATCACTTGACCCGACCCGGGGATCGAATCCGAGACCTCAGAACGACAGTCGTACCGTAATACAACTGTGCCACCGAGGCAGTTCATAATTATCGTGTTTTTAATGAATCTAAATGAACGCTATTCATACATTATATAAATACACGTATAAGTATATATTATGTGTGTAAAAAGACGTTATTATAAAATATAAACTACAAACATACCAAATTTCATCGAAATCGGTTCAGTAGTATTTTCGTCGTTGGCGTACAAATTAATAAACAGACTAAAAAAAATTTGAAACTGTCGTAATGTGTCGTGTAGTAGATTCTGAAGTCCTACATAGTAATATTTCAGAACATTCCAAATAATTAAAAAAATAGTATAACGCCATCTATGAATAATCCTCAGAATTTCATAGATAATTAGCTTACGTAATCACCAATCATAACACTTCGTCACCCATGTCATCAAAAATAAACAAAACATGAACCGTGTAATGATAATTAGAATTAAATAATATGTTCCCCGCCATATTTACGCCATATTATAAGTTCAGATCACTACTTCCACAAAACGACTTCTTAATACAACGGCTAAAATGCTTAGACATCGTATAAAATATCAAAATATTCTTCTCTCATTTACTATGTCTTAGATGTTTATTATTTATAAACAATAAATATATTTTACATAATATCGTTTTGTTCAATTTAAATCGATCCATCAATTTTTTGTTCTCGAATAAGATTTAAAACGCATTTATTTACAAACTCTTCTTTCATACTAAAGAGGCCGCGTGTCATTCAAACTACTATAACTTTTGACAAAGTATAGCGATTTTAATGAAATAAAGTTTTAATGTTACCCCGGTATATGCTTTATTATTTTTTTAAATATAATTATTAAAATATACTTATTAGGTTCTAATTAAACTGTACAGACAAAGAGACAGACAGATATTTCTAAAAATGATAGAAATGTGTTTAATTACCAATTTTTAGCCCCTTGCGATAATTCTTCTCACAAAAACCGAAAATGTACAGACACTTGAAATTTTCAATTTTATTACTAGTATAGATAGTACCTAAATATTCAAAACTATTTAATAATTAGCCTAGACTTAAACAAAAAGAACGACTCGGTAGCGGCAAGTCTTGCGTTTCCGACTGGGTTGCAATGTATGTTGAAAAATCTGCTACAGTTAAACCATTTAGGCTGACGCGTTCCGGGATTAGCCAGTGTCGATCTCTAGCAGTTATCGGGATATTTCGGCAACCGTACTACTGGCTTGCGACTACCTTACACTTGTGAAAAACTTGTTAATGCTATCTAGAGGCATTCATTACCTTTGGTAGATGTAGTATGTCTTGATGATGACTGTCAATAACTTCAGGTAACTAGGTCCACACCACTTTGGTAACCCTTGTGCTAGTTACCTTTTTGCGGCCGAGTGCTTTCAGCGTTCGCCCCCAAAGTCACGGTGAAGCTGTAAGGCGGCTCCGGTCAACAGCGTTAGCTAGTTTGAAGAAATAATAATAAAAAAAAGTAAAAAAAATGTTATATATCTGAGGTTGCCATCGTTTTTGGACTGTAATATAATTTTAATTTGTTTTTTAATAGTGATAAATTCATTCTTGGCTCTTTATTTTATGTATCGGTTTAGTTTATATGATGTCTATTTTATACGAGCTGTGAATTTTAATGTAAATAAATAAAAAAAGTAACATAAGATTAAATGCAGTCATTTTGTTGAGCTCGTATGAAAAAAAATAATGTGTTAGAGTACACGTGTCAGAAATGATACCTCTTGGGCAATGTATATTTTATATCTATAAGAAAAAATATAATTAGTAGAGGATAGGTATCAGACATTTGTGAGGATATTAAAAATTATATATATTAATTTTTAAAATAATAATGATCATATGCAGAGTTCTTAAGAAGAAATATAACGCAAAGATGTGTGTTAAATACTGTCGCTATATTTATTAAAAACTCTCACTATGTATTATTTTCACGGCACCACCTTATTATATCAGAAACTTTCACTTTAGGAGATAGAACTCAATTGTTTCCGTGTTTTTTTTTTTCTTGACCTAGCTAATGCTGTTGACCGGAAGGGCCTTCACAGCTTTATCGAACTTTGGGGGCGAGTGCTGAAGGCACTCAGCCGCAAAAGGTGACTAGAACAAGGGCTACCAAAATGATACGAACCTCGGCTTGGCCGTCACCTGAGTGTAAAACTCTCTCGCGAGTTTGAACCTAGCTATTACCTACATTTTTTATTTAATATAAAAAAGGTTCCTTACATGACCTATGTACCTGCGTGTAGTGTGCAGGAGTGTGTTTGCAGTGTTGTTTCCGTGTTAGCTCTACAGAGCCTTATATAGTCATTCTCTGGAATGTGACATGTGGCAGGTGAGATACGGTCCTACCGGATGTAGGCGGATAATATCTTAAGGCGCCGCCGGATGTGTGCCGAAAATATTTTTAACATGTGGCAATAATAATTCTAAAGTCGAAAAGTATAGCGTGCTATTATTTATGTCTCTATCTCTCTCACTATGTACTTATATCCATAATGTAATTTTCAACATCTTATAATTTCAAATTACAAACATAATAATAACTGATAGACATATCCCGTACGCGTGAAAGGGTTAAGTGGCGAATCCTGCCGCTAATTATTCTTCCCATTGTTTTCATAGTGCTATTCAGACTCGAGCGAGTGTGCGCTTCACTCTATAATCTCTTCAAATTAGCTTGATCTTTATAATCCTGAGATATATAACTCGGCAGAGTTATATAATTATCGTTATAACCTAAAGCCGCGGCATTCATTGTTAATTGTACACTTAATTGTTTATTTCACATTCACTAATTGTGTTGTCTCTATAATTTTAGGTGTGCTTCATAGATAAATAAAGTCTTCGCTTTCATAAGATGTAAAAGTTACCATACGTTAATTTCTTTGAACAAATGTTACATTTACCATGATAATTTTAAAGTTAAACATAACATATAATTATAAGTAACTTTCTATAGTATTTAGATTGATTTTAAAAATCAATAAGTTAGCAATCACGTTGCAACCGATTTATTTTCTTGCGCTGGAATGGTCTGCGAAGCGAAGCTATGAATACTCAGTGGTGAAATGTGATGAATATCTGTTGATACGATATTTTTTTATACTTATCAAGGATGAAAAAACCAAGTTTACAACTCTCAAATTCGAATCTGTCTACGTAAACCTGTATTTAGGTGTATTCTGGCAGGATTAATTAATAGCCAGACATTTTGGCCGCCTCGTCATTTAACATTAGATAAGAGTGTGGTCATGCGCTACTAAAATTATACAGAATAAAAATTTAAATCAATTTTTAATAGTAGTAATATTATAAGTGTAATAACTATTGTTAATATGTTAACTTCATTCTCGGACGATAATGTAATAAAGAGTAAAGTATAGTAAAACCAGAGTTTAGAACTTTAAACACGTGGTAGCGGAAATGATTTAAAATTTAAATCTATTTCCATAGTAAGAAATCACAATTAAAATTGCGTTTTAATTAAAAAATGTTCACGACGAATGACTATCGTCTGGTTAAAGTAGTTAAGACGAGATTTCGATGCTTACGACTTCGCGACTTGAAAATTTAATCATTTCGTCGTTCTGAATACGTTTTGTAGAAATTGGAGGTTTTATGTAATATGTGTTTAATTTACAGTTTGGAAGAAATAATAACTAAACTAAAATAGTAATAAATATTTATGAAGCTTCCTTATAAGTACAGATATAAATAAAAGAAAAGTAAGACGAATTAAAAATAATTGTTTAAGCTTTCACAATGTTAAATGCATCATTGTTTATATGTTTTGGAATATTTAGTGAAATAACAATAATACAGTGTTTATTTATTACATTTATTCAATTCATTATTACCCTGTGAACATTTAAACATTTATGGGAAAAAAAATATTGACAACCAAAAATTATGAAACGAATTTAAATGATAAAATAACCTTATAACGTTATTAAAATGTTAACTACATTTACAATCCTTTTTTACTAAGGAAAATGTTGAAAAATGTTGTGTTATTTATATAAGCGAAATATATTACAGCTAATATATATCAAAAAAAAACATTGCTTCATTTTGGGAAAATAATTAAAAATTATCAGATTTATATTTATAGGTAAATAATGAAAAATATATATAATAGGACGTGTGATATTCAATCTTAATTAGTATTATTGCCTTTTTTTTTTCAAATAATTGTGTCGCAACGTTCGAAAGTACACCTTAAATTCTATATATTTCACAGTGCCAATAATTAGAAATCTTTGTCTTAAATCTATTTAACTCGGCAGATTGAGCGTATATAATTCAGCAATATATTTTCCATTACTTTTGTCATTGTGAAATGTTTGTTCTTTTTTCGTGATTGCGTGTGCATTTCCTTTTAATTCAAGTGAAGGGAGGGCTTTTCGGTAGCGCCTCAGTCTGCCATGCAGTAGCTGTTATCTTTAATTCGACAACAGTGTTATAGGACCCTATATTGCGTGATTTTGGCGGCATTTTGCGTAGTATAGTTTTTTTTTTTCGGTTATTGTGCACGAGTGTAGTGCCCTAAAAAGTAATTCAAATTATAAATTCTCGCGCGAATACGCTAGCTTCCATGTTGTTTTACATCGTGACGTCACTGATCAATCAAGATCGATTTTTAAGTCACCTTATGCCAGCAAAATCTAAAAGGAAACTACGGTATGTAACCGATATATATTTTCTATTTGATTTCAGATACAGTTTTTGTTGTAATCAATTGTTTATGACAGGCGTTATATTAGGTGTTGATAGTAACAATGGGTCAAAACCTTCTGTTATGGGGTTATTTATTTTGTCCACAAACTAAGATCCAAGAATTTCATAAATATCTTCTTTTAGTGATCGCGTACGCAAGACTCTAAACTTGGTGTGCATAATATGGATAAAGTATATTATACTTTGCTTACGCGGGTCATTAAAAAATCTTAAGCGGGACACATTATGGCCAAGAGGGATTGCCATCGTCTTGCTAAGGTGTTACAAGTTAGAACTTCAGAATAGGCGGTATGGACAAAACGTCTCCTGGAAGTTTATATGACATTTCATTATTTCTTTTTCTTTTATGTTTACCTTTGTCTTGTTATTGTTGTTTTACAAGCTGATGTGTTATTGGACCTCGATGGTATATTGATAGACACACAAAAAATTAAGAAAAAAAATTATACAATACGTCTTCAACAACTTTAGGATGAATGTTTTAATGACAGGCCACAGTCATTAGGATTGCGATATCATCAATAATCAAAAAAACTCTATTTATTTATAGTAGTAAAAAGTAACCCTAGAAATCAAGCCTTAATATTCACATAATATATTAAAAAGTGCTCGGCAGCGTAAGCCCAACGTTGTCGTCAGAGGATATTTGCAATGGAAGGGTTAACCCTACGAAAGCATACCGTTTGTATTGTCGGTTACAAAGGTGTATTGTGTGTACGGTTTTAATACTGCGAGCGGTAAAAACTCAGCATTTTCCCGGGACGAGATGTTTTATTGCATAATTGTGTTTTTAGCCCCTTATAATACTTTTGTGGGATTACCGCGTGTAACGGTCAAGGGGTGTACTTTCTAACCCTTAATTTATAATTCTGCAACCTTTATTTTACCATTTCGTTTGTAAATCCTGTAAGGGTTTTATTATGAAATATTTTACTTTGAGTGCTATTAAATATATATTTGTCTATTCTTTGATGTTATAATCATACCGGATAGTAAATGTAGATGTGGATCAAGATGGTAAACATGATAGACCCTTGAGTTTCTGGCTTTTAAGATTCCGTTGGTGTAAACCTATAGACACTTAGTGACTGAATTTCAAACTTGAGGATGGTACCCAGGGCGAGTATTAGATAAATGTCGAATGATGTCAACACGATGTTTTGCAGGCGGCGGCAGCGCTCGAGGCGGCGTAGATGCCCGTTCATCTGGGATGAAAGCTTGGGTTAAAGCTGGGGTTTTTTTTTTTTTTTTTTTTTTTTCAGGTACGTTCGAGTTTCGGCAGCTGTGGCCCGGGTCCCCTTTCTCGCTACATCCTGTTGAGTATAACAGGATGAGATGAGGGGGGGATCCGCGCCGCAGATGCCGGGGGTTGAGGGTACTCGGGGCGAGGGGGGGAGAGGCACTCTCTCTACCGTCTCCCGGTTGTGTCTAGGTTTGTAACTCTTGGCGGCCACTGGAGCATTCGCGGTGCATGCACCAGTTCGATCCCGTGCTTGCTCCAACTAGGTGGCGGGAGGTACCGGGGGGTTTAGTGGGTAGTGGTTAACGGCGCTTCTCGCCGCGAGTCCCACACTAATCCTGTGTGACAGTCCCTCGCACTTTCGTGCGAGAGACTGTCACACATCTTCAGACACGTTTCAGCCAGACCTGGAAGGGGGGGTCCCTATCAGATCTGGCTGGACGGCTAGTGCGTAAATGCATTCCCCTCGAAAAAAAAAAAAGGGTTATTATAGAATAGGATAAGCGGATTCGAACCTGCATACGTCGTCGCGGTATCAATCCATAATACCAATAAGCAATTACCGCTTTAAATCTTATTGATTTAAGAAGAACAACAAAACAAACCGAATAAAGTGGCTGTGGGGTAGGCACATGGCTTGACAAGGCAAGACGCAGGGCGCCCGCGACCGCGTAACCATCGTTCCCGCCGCTGGGGGCTTACTAACTTTATTCCTGCACAGAGTCCGGGTTCCCGGCTCCGGCAGTTGCACAAGACGTGCTCCGACCCCCACTCTGGGGAAGCTCTTGTAGCCGCTGTCAGCGTGATACAGACACTGCATACTCTAGCAATCACACGCATCATACTGCACATAATACTTGCACACTTCACGCAAGGTACATAGGTTCTGTAAGGAACGTTTTTTTACTTTACTAACTGTTCGGTTAGCGCGGGGCAAAGTGGCGACATGAGAATTACACAAAATACTGTTGGTGTTAAATGGACAGAGAGTATTTTTTAAATCTTAAACAGATGACTACTTATTATTCGAAAAGGGGCTATGCAGGCTTAAACAGTCCTGTATCACTGCGACCTAGTCAGATCTATTGTGATCGCCCCTAAATTGCTAAAGCTCACTGCCTAGACCTACAACCCGAATATACTGTAGTATCTTTTTGGCAGAGAGCGTCTGTACCTCCTCCGGAAGCAACACATGCTTACCCAGAATTCGGTTACGAATGGGTATTAATGGATCACATTCACACAAGATGTGCTTTGGTATTTCGTCTGCTATTTCACAGAACCTGCACTCTCTTGTGTTCTGGACTCCGATGTTGTGCATATGCTTGCCCAAACAACAGTGCCCAGTTAGTGCTCTCACTAATACTCGTAGCTGATTCCAACAGATGACTACACTTTGTTTCTTCATTGTTTGAGTATACTGCATGTGTATTTCTATACGGATATACGTATCGTCGCTTCCACCACTTTTATACTTTGCATTTTTTTTTCCTTTTATTTATGCTACTCTATACTAGCTGTGTGCCCGTGGCTCTGTCCGCGTATCATATTTTATATTTCGCACAATTTTCCGCTAATATAGTATTATAATAAAAAAATTTTTTTAGCCCTTAATTTGTTTTTCGTACTAACTGTATAATTTTACCATGAGCCCTTCCCGGCGAGGTCACTAGTATACACTTTCACACTGTTTCAGTTAAACTCCATAGTACTTTTTGTAGTTATTTTCCATACATTAGAACAATATACAAATTGATGTCATATTTTTGGCGTACATCTTGACACCGCGTGATAAAAAATTCAAATTTATTACAGCGCGCCATCTATCTTTAAGAATCTTAAACACTAACAGTAAGCAAAGACATTAACAAATTCAAACATTTACCAGTAAAACTGTCTACTAAATCGTATTTCGCTCACAATTTCATGAGTTTACATTGTTTAAAGCGGAAACCTAATTATTTTCTAAAAATAAAAGTAGGCAGTCTTAAGTTACTTCAGTTATCTGCCAGAAAAACTCCCGCCAAAACAGTACAATTGTTTCGAACATTAGTAACAAAACAAACAGGCAGACAGACATACAAAAATTGTGATTTTGTATTTGTACCTTTTATACATTCATACGTATTTAGTAAAAAGTTATTTTGAGATTATATTTCTTTTTCTGTGAAAGCCGGAAACGCGGCTGCTTTGGCCGAAGCTTCCGAGCGGCTCAAGTATTTTTAAACATAAATAATTTATTTTTGTTTGAGTCGTTTGGAGTTGGAACTATGGGTTCGTGGCTGCATGAGTGCACATACCCTGTACAAAACCCTTGCAAGGCTGGTTATAACTTTGCCCAGAGAATAAACATTTCCATACAACGTTGTAATGCTGTTAGCTTCTTGGCCACTCTACCTAGTGACACCTATTTGCGTCTTATCGACTGATTTTGTTTTTGCAATTATTATTTTAATGTCTGGCCTGGTAACAGTGTATTTCTTTATTGATTTTCATTAATTTATTATTTCTACCATTAACTTTATATTAAATGTCAATAGTAGCATGAAAATAAAAAAGGCCAATAAAATAAAACACTTTTTTTCCCTTTGAAATGATTCCGTTGTGTTGTTCTCTTTAATTGGTTCAAATTTATTGTACCTAATAGCCGTAACTACGTCTATCGAATCGACATCGCTTCAATAAATTTACACTAATGATCTATCAAGTAACAATATAACGAGTAAATATATCTATAGAAATCGTTTATGATTATCAGAGCAATCATGTGTAAATTGCGACGAGTGTGTGATATCTGAACGTAATGCCGGACAACTGAGCTCCTTCTCAATCTTCAATTTATTTTGTCCCTCAGTCCAACGATCTTAGTAACAACATGTTATATAGGGTCGATAGACCGTTCACATGTTGTATAAGCGATAGCGTTTATTGTCGATAATGTGTTTTCATTTGTGATTACGGAAAGATTTAATTTGTGGTGGTGGTAAGGCGTTTTCTAATAATGCCCGACCATGTAGCTACCACCCTCAAGATTGAAAACATGTTGCTAAATACCTATGTACCTGTAGGCTTGAGTTTACCGTAATGGAGCATATCGTCGCTTACGTAAGGTGAGACTGTGTCAAAGCGTTACAACCATTATGTCTGGTGCTTATGTGATTTGATTCTCACAAGTAGCATGCGATTATTTACTGGTGATTTACAGTTTGATTCTATGCTTTGCTTTTAATGACATGGAATTTCGAGGGACGGGGTTTTAAATTGTGATTAAGTTAGCAATATTTACTTAAGTAAATTTTACAAAAATTGTACCAATAATTACGTTACCATGTAGGAGGGTGGGTAAGACTGATGCTTACTATTATCATTACTGACAATAGGGATGGTGAAGTAAAAAAATGTCTAAAAATCTGCTTTCGTAAAAATTTAAAACCCCCTAACGCTGTTATCCTTAAGGGCCTTGACAGCTTCGCTCTGGCTTTTTAGTAAGAGCTTAGGGCGCTCATCTGAAAAATAGTGATTAGATCAAGTAAATCGCAAAAGTTCAGACCACGCGGCATGGGCTATTACCAACATTATAATAAAAATGGTAATTAATAGTGTACGTGCACGTATTACTTGTAAAGAGGCTAAATTATTAATATTTTTCTAAGATTCATACAGAAATAAACCTTAAATTGTATTTTATTAAGTGTTATTTATTCTATAGCGCTTATATAACATACACTCACCTTTATCATTTTTCAGGTCTGTCATTGCTTAAGGAAAAATGTATAGAAACATATTGGCTGTTTCTCTTCGACAGACAGTAAGTTCTCGGAGATTTCTTGTGTTCCTTCTGTTATGAGTTTGTTCTTTATGCGACCTACATTTGACCTGAATAGACGGAATATGAAATTGTATCGAGTACATACTTATTGTATGTCAAATTAGTTTCTTAATTTAGTGGTTAGGTAAATTGGCTATGATTAAACAAAATTGTGACATTTTCCAACATTGAGTGATTCTATAATTTTAAAACAGGTTGCGATGTCGGTGTAGTTGATAGTGTGATTGGATTCCATGTCGATGGACGTAGGTTTGTACCCACCTATCCAATCTATAATGAGCTTGAGCTTTCGGTGAAGGAAAATATTGTGAGGAAATCATAGCATGGTGGTAACGTATTGTCTAATACCCACCTGGGTAGCTATCTCTATCAAGTTTGAAAATCGATTGCCAAATATCAATAGGTATGTTATGGCAGTATCACTTGAGATCCAGTACCTCTAGGCTTAGTTTGCTTACCATCCTGGTCCACATCGTCCACTGGTTCCGTTAACAATGGTTGTAACCAGAATATGAATAATAATAGTTTATAATAGACTATGATTTGTATAGTCTTTATTTAAAAATAATATGTATATTTTATTTAAATTTATTTAAAAAAAAGAACCAGTTCGAGTTCCTTGTCGGCTCTTATCGACTGTGTTATTTTCCGAACCGGTTGTAGTGTTTTGACGTTCATAAGCGCCTTATTAGGGCCTAAATTGAATAAAGAATTTTTTGATTTTATTTCATTTATACAGTATTTAAATAAAAATAAAAAAATACATTTTTAATTAACTGTAGTTTACCAAGTATTAGTAAAGTATGGTCAGAAAGCGTAAGCGGATATGAATTTCAGGTCCTTAATCTTGTTTAATAACATGTCTTAGCAATGAATATTATCGTCAATATTATTTGTTCGTATAAATCCTCCAATAATCCCCAAAGTGTTTGATGTTCGACTTTGCGCTACGCTATTTTTTATTTTAATGTGTGCAAATCCTCCTGACATCCCTCCTCTGTTGGGTAACGATGTATGGGTTATGTCGGACTTCTACTGACTAAAACCCCACACAATACTCTGTACATTAATCGTACGTAATAGTTGCACCACACCCGGTAGGTGTAGCCCATTGGTGAGGTTTCGCCGCGGTTATAGCTTCGGCTATGTGAACAAAGTTATGTTCCGTTATGGACCTGCGTGCAATGCGTCGGACTCACCCAAGTCCGACGCTTGCAAACAACACTATGCTGAGTGAAGGTCATTCTTGACCCTACGCCCGCAACTTCGTCGTCACCGTCGATTGCGAGAGGGGAGCGAGCTGCTCCGCTCCCTCTCTCTCCGCCGCCTCCTTTGCGAGCATGTCTGCTTCTTTACGCTAGTGCCAAATACCCATTTAACTTATAAACTATTAATCATTAGATTAATTGTCAGTTAAATAAAAATAACAGATTTAATTAGTACTTACGTTTTTAACGTTAAAGTTACTTCCTTTTTATTGTTTTTTTTTTTTTGTTTTACATCTCTGCGTTTGAAATTTGTATGGTTTTGAATTTGAGAACTTGATAGTCTGCGGGATGGATAACATTTAGCGCTCGACCTGGTCGCGACCGTCGTAAACATGTGACAACTAGTCATAATAACACGCTAAGGTGTATCTTGTACCTGGATCAGCCAGTAAATATCTAGATCTAGCCGTGATAAATGTTGTCCAGCGTGGTGATGGAGACTGTCTATAGATTCACATCTCACGATCGTCTTCATACAGAAAAGGTCAAAAATCTATTGAATAAAGAAAGAACATGAAAATAAATAAAAAGAGGAACTTTTAATAAAAGATGTATTTATGTTTTTGTAAGTATAATTTTTAAACTCTTATTTCGTAATGTCACTTAAATAACACGCGAACGAGCGCCGAATTCGTTCAGGACTCACGAACGAATTCGTCGCGGCTCAATAAACTATTCGCAATAAAAAAACAATATTTAGTCAACATTCCCTAAATAATATTTTATAATATACAATTCTTGATAATATTAATCTTATTTACAAACTAACTTAAAACGTATTTACACATTATTTAGAGTATGTATTTTACATACGGAAAGTGATATAATTACTTCAGATTTCTATAGAATAACATACAAATAGTTCGCGTATTTTTAAACGAAACAAATTATTTATATTTTTTACGAATTAATGAAATAAAACGTAGATTATATCTATTTAATAAACAAACAAGAAAAGCGTAATATCCGTAATTTGTTTCATTTAAATAACACACTGTATTTTAATGAATGTTAGATAAGATAGTCCAATGATTTTTATTTAATTACATATTTACAATTCGTTAATATTGTTACTATCGTTAGAATTTCTTATTACGACCACGCCTATGCGTGCCGAAGAGAATGCGGGCGAAGGCCTGACGAAAATCTGGGCTGAAGATTGTATAAATGACAGGATTCAAAGTGGAATTAAAATAACCTAGCCATAAGAAGAAACTGGCTAAATAGTCACTTATCACACACGTTTGACAAATAGGCATCACTAACGCCATTATAAAGAACGGCAGCCAGCAAAAGACGAAAGCGCCAGTTATGATCGCAAGGGTTTTAGCTGCTTTTCTCTCTCTTTTCGCTTCTAGAGATTCTTTCTTTTCTCTATGACTCGGGGCGGGAACGATAGCTCTTTCTTGTTTCGATCCGTTCGTGACTGTGGACGAAGATTTCTCCGGAGAGATAGAGGAAACTTTTTCGTTCACCGTAAACGCGGTCGTTCGCGGTTCTTCGTCTAGCGTATCAACAGTGGACGTACTTTGACCTTCAGTTAGGAGCAATGAAGCTGCCAATGTCTCCACCCGGGTGCGTTGATTACATTTCTTTAAGTTCAGAAATCTTTTTTTTACAAAACGCCGGTCTCGTGCTGATTGGACAGGCCTTCCTGATGGCGTAGTACCGTCGGCCGACGTTGGCCGTGGTGGTGGCTGTTCCCTCCGCCTTCGAATCCGTCTGCGTGCCGTTTGGAATATCTTCCAGTAGAGAATTAGAATCACTGCGAGCGGTACGTAAAATGTGGAGCAAGTGGCAAAGATCTGATAAGCGAGGTCTTGGCTGACGAGGCACTTCTGTTGTTGTGTGATTCGGGCTAGGTAATCTGGATCTTTCCAGCCTAGTTGGGGAGCAAGGGAGACGACGAGAGCGGCGGCCCAAACCAAGAAGATCATTGTGAAGATTCTACGTTCGTTTCTTATGTGGATGTAGTCGACATCAGTGACAGCCCAATATCTGTTACAAAAGATTATTTATACTATTGTCAAGTTCATGTGGTTATCATCGAAGTATTAGAGTTACTACTACATAAGATAGTCGAATTAGATAATGGATAAGTTTTGGACTAGTTAAAACATCAATGAGCAATGGACTAACCGATTGTTTCAACTTTCATAAGACGCCCTAAGAAATGAAAGTTATGAAATCAAAATGGAAATATTCCTACATATTATATAGGTACATAGATTATTAGAAGTAAAATATTACCTGTCTATATATAAGGGGGAGTTGCCTTCCTCAAAACCCAGTAGGTGGGGAGTAGGGTGAGGCAGGAGTATGGGGGTGGATAGGATGGTCAATGTATAGTAGACCTGAATGTGTAGAGTCCGTCTCTCACCAGACTCCCGGACCGCCCAACCAATCCGCCAACTTATTTATACTATTGTCAAGTTTATGTGGTTATCATCGAAGTATTAGAGTTACTAGTACATAAGATAGTCGAATTAGATAATGGATAAGTTTTGGACTAGTTAAAACATCAATGAGCAATGGACTAACCGATTGTTGAAATCAAAATGGAAATATTCCTACATATTATATAGGTACATAGATTATTAGAAGTAAAATATTACCTGTCTGTAGCTATGGCAACGAGATGTAAAATTGACGCTGAACTGCAGAGTACGTCGCTTGACGTCCACATATCGCAGAGTTCAGGTCCGAGAATCCACCCCTGACTTACCTAAGAATACGATTCGATTAAAACCAAAAATGTAATCCTTTCGGAATAAGTAGAGATTGCAATGGGGAGATTAGAACTGGTTGCAGATTTTTATGTGACAGGTAATTTTTTTTTAAACACTCAAACTTTATTTGCACGCAAAAATGCGTGCTGAATGACATTTCTTCATTTGGACAGGCATAGCAGGATTATAATCATCATAAATATAGTGAAAACTCATGATAGCCTTTGATGTTTTATTTATTTATCATACAAGTGTAATTATGACGCACGTGCTCATTACAGGCGCTCACAACTTTGAGAGATATCTTGTAACTATTTTGTAATTACAATAATAACTTTGTTTGTACCTGGAAAAAAAATATTACATTGGGTTCTAAAACTTTGCGCATATATGTCTAAATTACCTATCTATAGTAATAAATAAAATTGAAGTGTTTGTTTGTAATGTCAAATTGTAAGTTAATGTAAAAATACAATTTTTAAAACTTTTGTCCGTCTGTCTGTTTGTAAGGGGTAATCTCCGGAACGCCTGGACCGATTTTGACGGGACTTTTTTTGGTAGATAGCTGCAGTTACTCCGGATAACTTAGGTTATTTTTAATTTTCAAAAATAAATAAGGGTCTGCGTAAAAAAAAAAAACTCATAAAATTTTTAATAAAATCCGATTCAATCCACAGTTTTACGGGCAAAAAATATTTTTAATTTATCTTAGTAGGTACTAAAATGTTTTTAGGAAAATAATTAGGGTTCCTTAAAAAAGCAGTGAAGAATATATGTGACGCGGGCGCAGCCGCGGGCAGACATGTTTTGTACATTCTTACTACGGGAGAGCTAAGTTCAAGAGTAGTTCTACAAAGCGGTTAAGAAAAAGTATTAGTCACTTTATGTCTTGGATAATTAATTAATAATTTAGCAGGGAAAATTAAATTTTAGCATTTCTAAAATATTAGGACTTTCAGTACGTTCATCAATGATTTTTTGAAGGAATGCTAGTTCATAGAGTTCATGAGCTATTTGGAGCGTATGTTAATTTTGTCGAATTACTACAATGTATTTTTGTAGTTTCTAGTCCCATATATGTAGTTATAAAATACTGTTTACCTCGTATACAGCACCTAAAGGCATGACCAAACAGGCCACCATAAGATCAGCGACCGCCAACGACGCGACTAGATAATTGGCGACGTTTTGAAGATTCCTTTCTATTATTATCGCGGCAATGACAAACACGTTGCCTGTGGACAAATAAAGGTTGTAAAGAAATGACTATAAGGTTTAATGATATGTTTATTTAGCTGACGGTTAATGGTATAGTTGAGATGGTTAATAGTCTCAGTGTTCATGACAAGACAGAAAGATGGGTGGGGAATCGCGCCACCACAAAGTCGCTTTCTGTTACAATGTACAATGGCTAGTACAGGCTACTCCTCTTGAAACTGTCTTATATTTTGATTATATTTCTATCTAAATTCTAAATTAAACGTTGGTGGTCCCCATTGCATCCACACTAAGATCTCGATTCCGACAAGTTCTTATGATATTGTATTTATCGTGTTATCGCGCGGCCAGTTTAAGAGTAATAATAAAGTTCTGACTACTATTAAATAGTGTAACACCACAAATAATAACAGCAGTCGTCAAGAGATGTCGCCACTTATATTCAGCATGAGTATTTCATAAGAGTGTGCCTTGATCGCCAAGAGATGGCGTCACAAGTATTTTAGATGCCGCTATCGGAACATCAACCTGAAACAAGGACCTCCTTAATGAGTGAAACAACCTCCCTCTAGGGACTAGTTCAATGCACGCTATGCGCTTTCACCTCTGTTAAGACGTTTTAGTGTAGTTGAACTAGAAAACCGTTATCGTTCACGTATACTTCTACCCCACGTTGGAATATACTGGTTCGTTCCGGCGCTGAGAAATTGTATTTGACTCTCTTGCTATCTCCTGTAAATAAAGTCGTTGAGCACGAAGGTTGTTTGTCTATTCTCTTTCTCGTCATCACCGAAATACTTCCTATAATAGAAATATACTTTTGTGTGACATATCGAAAGGATATATACTCATAGTGATAATCTGACAATAGATAAACTATACGATTGAAAGGTCTTGATTAACATCATTCGTTTATGTAAAGGTTAGGATAATGTTTAAAACTAAAAAAACTCAATCAAATACAACATATCAATAAATATTTAAATTTTAATAAATTGATATTGATAACGGTAATAAATCATTCTCACATAATGACAGTGGAAAAGTTTGAATTTTTAGCCTCGGGGACTCGAGATAACTTTGATCCCTCTAAAAAAAAAAAAGGAAATTTTTTCCCTTTGTCCATCATAGCGAGATAAGGTTTTCTTAAAGAAAGTTTCAAAAAGTTATATAAGTGTGTTTTTGTTGGAGTGATATAATTTTTTTATATAAAATTTAAGTAGATATGAAAGGCAGAATAAAGTCGAACGGGTCAGTTTTCATTGGAAATATCATGAATATTAAAATTCTGTTATTTTCTTAAATTGAAATGAACGAAATACATTTAATTAGACGTGTATATGTTATGCCTATGCTTTAGGCGTCAATTTTCTCTTTATAATTTTTGTTGCATTGATCGCATCTTTTGATCTGATGGTCCCTGACTGCTTCACCGGGCTTTGTGGTACTTTGCGGAGCTAGAGAGAAACTGACACGAAGGTCGTCATGGACTGTTATTGGCATGTAAATTCTGCGGATTTCATTGTTCCCTCAAACCTTTCCGTTTTGCGAAAAATTAAAAAAGAATCTTTGCATTTCCTATGTAACTTGCATGTAGTGAGTAAGTGCCATGTGTAGTATGTTCTATGTTTTTCTAGCACATATGATGTCACGATATCGCATTGGCAGCGAGTGCAAGTTTTTTCCCAGCTGGAGATCGGAATAAGCCTTGGGTCACCACCGGTGTTGAATGATTTATTTTATGTTCGGTCACTTAATGTTTATTTATCTTCACTCATAATAAACGTCTTAATTAACGCCTTCAAATACCTCAACTACAGTGTAACGTTTTTCGTTCAATTTTTATTAAAAATTCCATAATCTTTAACTAAGACTTAATATCTACGTTAACTTTGCTTTCTTGAGACATTACGTGACAAACAGTACATGCACTTCAGAACGAAAATACTCGTAAATGACTTGTCTAAGCATTCGCTTCTTGAATATTATATTCAAAATGGCGGTAAGTAGCGTTTTATTAACAACGTTTTATTTGCTACATTTTATCTTGATCGTTAATATTGTGCTCTCTTTCGGCTTTTTATTAATATATAAAACTTTCGTAATCAAAGCCTAAATAAATAATAAAGTAATTTTCTTATAAGCTCATTATTAATGTACAGTAAGCTAAGACTGATTTACAATGTTCTATACTAACATTATGCTAACTTTGATTCTGTTCAAGCAATCTCTTGAATCGTATGTGAAAGTTTTGTGGTGCGAATGTAAGCGATTCGGTAGACGTATTTATTTAAAGACAAGAAAGAATATATAACTTGTTTTGTTAGCCAAATTGTAAAATGAGGAAAAAAATAGTCAAAGAATATAAACACCGTAAAAGAATTACTACGGCTCATCCATAAATTGTTTGATTATATATATATATATATATATATATATATATATAAAATGTTTTTAAAAAGTGTAAAATCCAGCGCATACTTTGAAGTTTATAAAATTCGCGAGAATACTTTTTTAAAAATTTGAAACAGTTTTTTGAATTAGCTGATAAACTTCAAAATATTACTAGAAGAAATTAAACTTTACCATTACCATTTAAATAATTTGATGTGTAGTTCATTTTATTATGAAATTCGTTAAATTTCGAAAATTCGAAAAGCCACGTCTTAGGGACCTACATATTTACTGTAACTTGGAAACGTGAAATAAAATTTAAGGAAATATTTGTATATTTGAGTTGCAGTTCACAAAAAAAAAAACCCAATATAATTTTGAGATACGAGATTTAACAAAAAAAAGACAATCGACTGTCGACTGAGTTTTAAATAGAATTAAATGTGAAAGTAAATTGTATGGTTTATAGTTGCATAATTACGATAAGATGTAAAATATTTCAAAATATACTACAGCAAAGTAGACTAAATCATTGAAATAAATATTTCAAAATCGTAATTCAAATTTTGTGTCTATGGAATAATATTCTCCTCTTAAAAATCTAACCGATCAGGTGCAATTGTTCATAAAAATCCAATGTAATTTAATATAAATTTGATTCTTATACTTGCGTTATAAATTTACTCCAATAATCGCTCGTAGCGGCACCGCGGCTTTACGTTTAAACCAACAGCGTAGAGTACGCCAGCCGACTTGACTTATTCAATAGATTTTAGTATAGTTTTAGTACTAAACTCTCGTACCAGTTTACGTGAAGTGTGTGCTGCTCGATCGATTTTAACTTTATTGTTGTTTCCCTGAATAGATATACGTACTAACTGCTAACATTTAACGTAGATTTATTACAATTATATGGTCCAAAGTTTTTATGTATGTTTTTGTGTTGTTACGTCAAAAATGATTTCTGCTTGCAAATATGCTCTCGTAACTTGAGAACTATTGAATAATAGTTACACTAATTATCTCATCAAGTTTGAATACATTTTCTATTGCATTAGGTGATTGATATGACGAACAAATTACGAGAATAAAAGTGAATAAAGTAAAAAAAGTATCACACGCCATTGGATATTTAAGAAATATCTAAATAACACAATGAATAATTTTGTTAAGATTTTAAATTGTTACAAGCGAGCCCGACCTGTCGGTAAAGTAAACCTGTTAATATCATTTTCACCGTAATATGGCCGTACCATATTTTACAATTGGACGTACTAAATATACGTAAAAAGATTCTAAAATAGAGTCGGAATTTATAATACGCGCATTTTAACTGTGCCACTCGGAAATATGCTATAATATATATAATAATATATAATATAATATAATATAATATAATATAATATAATATAATATAATATAATATAATATAATATAATATAATATAATATAATAAATAATATAATATAATATAATATAATATAATATAATATAATATATAATATAATATAATATAATATAATATAATATAATATATAATAATATAAAGTGCAGTAAGCTATTATTTATGACCATAACATAACAGCGTATGAGCGCAAAGCATGGCTTTTCTTTTTCGGTCACTCATTTACGTTTGACGTATGTACGCACGCTGTACGTCTTACGACAGTTTTTGTTATGCTGACATTTTCATGAACGTACCTGCTTAGCTATCGTTCGTTCTGTCTTAGTTTCAAAACGGCACAGCTAAAATTCGCGTAAAAAACAATGTCGTTAACACTGTTAAAATAAACGGTACACGCTGCAGCAAAAATCATACGCGGTAAATTTAGCTCGATGTTCCTGTGTGTCCTGGACAATCGGAAACGCATAAGAGAATTCTAACGGGCGCCCACGACTTCGTCCACATATCTTATTTTTATTGAATATGGAATGACCTGCATTTGTTCTGTTTTTCATAACTTATCAGTTACCGAAAGGCACATGCATCCCGTAATCCCAATTTTATTCAAATATTTGAAGCCCTTTTTAAAAATGTTAACTATTATATTATTTCTATATAATGTCATACATGATATTGGTTATTTTTATAATCTGTAAATAGTTAATTAACATATACTTTATACATATAAGTCTGTATCAAAATCGGTAAACTCCTTTTTGAGTTAAAGAGAAAAAAAAACATTTTTTTTTATGAATTCTAAAATAATCTCGTAAAATGTATATAACCGCTTCTTGTCACAGACTTTCTGCGTAGAAAGTCTTATAAGTGTAAATTGATTTTTTTAAACCGCTAATTTCTTTCTCTTCCACCTTAAGTGGAGAATCATAGGCACGAAAGTTTTTAAATAAATTATATTTATTTCTCAACCCCTAATCGTATCCGACGACCGTTTCTATTTTAATTATAACCAAAAATTAATTCGGATGGTATGACAAAAAAACTTTCACAAATAATTAATTCGTTTGACGCCGACTCGGCCTCTATTTCTCCTCAGAAATGAAACGCTGTATTTATAGAATACTTAATAATAAACCATTTTGAAATTTGTTCGTTGCGTGTAAATATTTTCATTTTTTATTAATCCTAAGAAGATATTTCCGAAACTTTTCTACATTTTAAGATGGTAGTTATTTTATGTTAGTTTAAATAGTATCCGCGAGGGCAACTCCTTTTCCTCTTGTGCCTAACTTCCGCTCCTAAAACATGTGCATTGAAACCGCAACGCCGCGAAGTGATTCGTGGTCAGTCCACGTCTGGAATCGGCCAGAGCTCGCCGCCGTGATTGCCGTGTCCTTCGGACTATAAAATATAAACCGCTACCCGCTAATTATCCAATTTACAAAAGTGTTTCGCCTATAAATTAATAGAACAAATCGCCACCACAGCAGCGCTGCCACCAGAGCCACTTGAGCGCCCGCGCATCACTCGCCGCCAAGTAAGTGTGCATGTTTTTCTTTCCTTACAGCTCAACTGATTCAATATATTTTCTTCCCGCGGTTGAGCATATCCGTTATACCGTTGCCCTCGCATTTAAACCAGCTACAGTCCACTTATTTACTGGATCGTACCACCATTTTTGGTCCATACGAACCGGATACCGCATTTTATTTGCTCGTACAGGCCGGATCGTACCACCATTTATTGGTTTGTACGAGCCGGATCGTACCGTCATTTATTGTTCCGTACGAGTCGAATAGAATTTATAACATTGTTGTCTATTGTAACGGTATATAGTTTTCATAAATTAATTTATTTCGCTTATTGCATACTTAATTTGGCATTTACG
The DNA here is from genome assembly GCA_014132275.2 of Samia ricini. Taxonomy (NCBI): domain Eukaryota; kingdom Metazoa; phylum Arthropoda; class Insecta; order Lepidoptera; family Saturniidae; genus Samia; species Samia ricini. Next base: position 2,365,664 of record AP028164.1, on the reverse strand, counting down.
CATTTATAAAGTTTATTTTTCATTTTTATTAACCGCACCCGCAAACTCATGGGCCTAAATGCATACGTAATTTTGTGCTGAATCATAAGAATACGTTGTCAACTACTTTATAATATTTATTCCGCATTGGCAGCATATTCATTTAATTATTATCCCGCGTGATCAGTATTCATTTCGTATTGTTACATCCCATAAGTTAATTGTTAATTTTATTTATATTTACCCGCACGTTTTTTATAATTCGCTCACAGTGGCTAGCGGCTGAGCAGGCTCGGCGTAATTATTATTTTAGAATACAAATATAATTGCACCGTGTTGTAGGAAGGTTTTATTATTTTTCTTATATATTATTCATTTGAAGTATATTGTAGCGTTTGATAATATATTACAATGAGTAAGAAAAGGGTTGACGATCAGGCATGTGATGAAGAAAGTAATAAGTTGATATTGTTACAATCAAAGCGTGACATGCTATTTACTCGAATGCAAAACATTTATGATAAGTCAATGGACATAACTGATGACATTAAACGTAAATTATTTATTCATACCGCTTCAAACATTGAAAATTTACGTAAAGATTTTGAAACAGTTTTGGATTCATATAATTTAATGTATTTAAAAATTAATCCAAATTCTGAAATTAATCACCAGTCATTTATATCCTTTGATGAAATGTTTTCTTACGTAAAACAAGTTTTATCTGAATTAATTCAGTCAGATAGCCCTTCTTCTATCCAAAATACTTTAAATCCGCAACGCACTAGAAAACACCTTCCTACCATTGATTTAATTTCTTTCACAGGCGATGTTCGAACATGGCCTATTTTTTATAAGCAATTTAAAAGTATGATTCATGATGACCCTGACTTGTCTAAGAGTGATAAAGTACATTATTTAGTTGGAAAATTATCCGGTGAGGCTTTATCCGTCTGTGCAGGGCTCCCGCCAACCGAGGATAATTATTTAATAATTTGGAACTCTTTAATTGAGAAATATGATGACCCGCGATCCCTCGGTAGTTCTTACCTTGACCAGTTGTTACATTTCAAGCATTTAACGGTTAGCAGTGCATCTAATCTTGAGTCATTTGTAACGAACTTTGACTCGGCGGTTCAGGCGCTCAAACAATTACAAATAAGCGACTTAACTGACTTTATATTATTACATCTTGCTTTGAAACGATTAGATTCTGATACTATTAAATTCTTTGAGATTACGCATCGCAAAAATAAGATTCCATCATATAATGATCTTGTTGTATTTGTAAAGGAACAAGCTAAAGTGTTATCGCGTTCGATTAATAATAATTCTGCCGCAACATCACGCCAGTATAAATCTTTCCCACAACCTAAAACGACGAAGTCATTTGTAAACACCGAGATGGTGGGTAGTACAAATGCCAACAATAATAAATTAATTAAATGTAGTTTGTGCAAAACCGGTATACATCAACATCTTTATAGCTGTTCTTCCTTTATGAAATTAACACCGCATGACAAATATAATTTTGTTAAAACCAATAATTATTGTAGCAACTGTTTAAGTATGAGACACAAAAGTTTTGTATGTAACTCTAAACATAATTGTACATTTTGCTCGCAAAGACATCATTCTTTATTGCACTTTAATCCGCCCGCTAAATCTAATAATAATAATATGGTCGTCTCTGACATTTGTACAACCGCACAAAGGAATGCGAACCCCGCTCCTGTTATCGCTAGTGATTCGATATGTCGCTCATCGGCAACTTGTCGTCCGAATAACGCACCCGCAACTCTCAACTCTGTGTGCGATGATAACCATACGGTTGAGACATCTAAACTAAATAGTAACGCGTCAGTGTGCACTGTCTCATGTGACAGTGTTAAGCGCACAATAACAACCACGTTGTTAGGAACCGCTAAAGTAAAATATATTGATAAATATAACCGCTCGCATTTATTGAGATGCCTGATTGATCCCGGCTCTCAAAGTAATTATATAACCGCAGATTGTTGTACGCGCTTATCGCTTCGTGTACGTAATCAAAACCGCTTTTCCGATGTTCAAGGTATTGGAGGTGTAACCCAAAGGATTTTGGGTTTTACTGATATCACGTTTACGTCTCGATTCGACAGCGGGCACGAGTATAATATTCAACCGCTCGTTGTAAGTAAAATAACATCTAAATTACCGGACTCGCGCGTAGATACCACCTGTTTACAGTATTTACATGGTGTACCATTGGCGGATGACTCATTTCACGAGCCCGGTTCGATCGACTTGTTATTAGGCGTAAACTTTTATTTACAAATTTTATTATTTGATAAAATTGTCGGAATAAATAATTTACCCTGCGCACTAGAGACAACTTTAGGGTATTTAATAATGGGTGACGCACCTATTGTGTCTCCTCCCGCAGCCAGTACCATCTGTGCTTTTACTAAAGAACCTCTTAATGAGTTAGTGGAGAAGTTTTGGTTAACTGAGGAAGTACCTTCACGAAGTTTTTTGAGTCCTGAAGACCAGACTTGTGAGGATATATACACGACTACCACCAAGCGTTTATCGGATGGTAGTTACATAGTTAACCTTCCTTTTAAAGACGATCCACAAAGGTTAGGAAATTCTTACATTGTCGCTAAAAGGAGATTTTTACTTCTAGAACGAAGATTTTCAAAGTCACCTGATTTATATGAACAATACAACGAAATTATTCGTAATTATTTAGAAATGGGTATTTTGTCGCGCGTCTCTCGCGATGAATACCACTTGCCTGGTTATATTATACCGCACCATCCTGTGATCCGTAATGACAAATCCACGACACAGGTCCGCATAGTCTTGGATGCCAGCGCTGAAACTGATTCAGGGCTATCACTTAATGACGTTCTACATACGGGTAGAAATTTACAGTCTGATATTTTTGACATTCTGTTAAATGTTCGTATGTTTCGTATCGCATTTTTCGCCGATGTAAGGCAAATGTATTTATGTATTTCTATACATCCACCGCACCGCAGGTTTCAGCGTATTTTATATCGCTTTTCCGCCGAGGACCCACTCGAACTGTTTCAGTTTAATCGCGTCACATTTGGCTTGCGCTCATCGCCGTACTTAGCTATACGTACTATTCGGCAACTTGCTAGTGATGAGGGTAAAAATTGGCCAGATGCCGCTAGTGTCATGGAGAGAGAGATGTATACATGGATGACCTGGCCTCATCTGTGTCATCCTTGGATGAAGCAGTTTTGATGGCACAGGATCTGATCCAACTCTTTAAGGCTGGGGGATTCGATTTAGTAAAGTGGACCAGCAACTCTTCAGAGTTGTTGCAACACATACCCGCTTCCCACCGCCTATCGGAATCTATTTCTTTCGATGAACACAATTTACATAAGATCTTGGGTCTTCGGTGGCTTCCCGCTTCCGATAATTTTATTTTTGTAACCACTACACCACCCACATTTTGTACTAAACGAATAATTTTATCTGTAACCGCGCGTTTATATGATGTGTTGGGTTTGGTGGGACCGGTTATTCTTTACGCTAAATTGATAATAAAGGAGTTATGGCTCCAAGAATTAGAGTGGGATGATGCACCTCCCACACGTATTGTCAATCTTTGGCAAGATTATGTGTCAGAGTTACCGCTAATATCGAATCTTAAGTTCTCTCGTCATATGGGCATTGAGAAGAAGATTCTGAGATCTCCCTGGTTGCATTTTCTGATGCAAGTCAACAAGCGTATGGTTGTGTAATTTATTTACACGTCGTTAACGACGATCAACCCCCGTTCGTATCGCTCGTGTGCTCAAAGTCTCGGGTGGCATCAGCAAAGCCAACCATAACATTGGCGAGACTTGAGCTGAATGGGCTAGTTTTACTGTCAAAATTAGTGCGCATTGTTTATGATAATTTATCAAGGAGATGTACCATAAAAAATGTGTTTACATTTTCTGATTCCGAAATCGCACTCTGCTGGGTTAGTTCCTCGCCGCACCGATTTAGCACCTTTGTGGCTAATAGGATATCTGAAGTGCAGACCAACTTGCCTTCTTATAATTTCTACCATATACCTGGATCTGAAAACCCCGCAGATTACGTTTCCCGCGGACTTTTGCCCTCGCAACTCACTGGTAACAATCTGTGGTTCCAAGGCCCCCCTTGGTTAGCTTTACCCCTTAATGATTGGCCGGTTTATAAGTTCTCTCCAAACAAATCGGAATTACCGGAAGAGAAAGTCGTCGCTCATGTGAGTACTAAAGTCGAGGAACACGTATTAATTATTTTAGGTTCTAAATTTTCTTGTTGGAACAAATATTTGAGATCCACAGTTTATATTTTGAAATTTTTAAAACTTATTCCGCGCTCTAATGTCATAACCGCTGAGGATATGGACGCCGCAGAGTTGAGAATAGTGCAAGCTATACAGCTAACTTATTTCGCAGATGATTTGCATAAGCTGCAGAACAACAAGGTTTGTTCCCCCGCACTTCGGAAATTGTTTCCATTTTTATCTGAAGGTATTCTACGAGTTGGAGGCCGCTTAACATACTCCACTCTCGAATACACTCAGAAACATCCCGCGTTGTTGCCTAAGCACGGACATATTATTGAAATATTAGTTGATTGGTACCATCGTAAAAATATGCATGCAGGCCCTCAGCTGTTAATGTCGATTTTACGCCATAAATTTTGGATTTTATCCGCTAGACGTTTGATTCGAAAACGTATACATAATTGCCGTAATTGCTTTTGTTTTAATCCAAAACCTACATTTCCCGCGATGTCAGACTTACCGAAGTGTCGTTTAGAAGAATGCAAGCCATTCACGCATACCGGGGTCGATTATGCGGGCCCTCTATATATAACCTTAACGAGAAAACGTGGAGTTCGCAGTCAAAAGGCATACCTATGTATTTTCATATGCCTGGTGACAAAGGCGATCCACATTGAACTATCTTCTGATCTGAGTTCTGCTTCTTTCTTAGACGCTTTTAAAAGGTTTTTATCTAGACGCGGTCCTTGTAAGTTTGTTTATAGTGACAATGGAAAAAATTTTGTTGCTGCAAAGGCTTATTTGAATGAGCTTCATACATTTTTAGTGTCTGATAATTATTATAAAATTTTCTGTGATGAACTTGGTAAACACCGCATAACATGGCGTATGAATCCTCCCACTGCCAGTCATTTTGGTGGCATTTGGGAATCAAACATAAAATGTATAAAATCCTTATTGTTTCGTGTAATTGGTAAACAAATATTAACTTACGAAGAGATGCTCACGGTTCTCTCTCAGATTGAAGCCGTGTTAAATAGTCGACCTTTGTATTGTTTGAGTTCTGATCCGTCAGAGCTAACCGCATTAACCCCCGCTCATTTTCTTTCCACCGCACCGCTAGAATTTTTACCTGCGCCTGATCTATCTGAGAACCAAGCCAAGCTTACGACTCGTTTCTCTTTAATGGATTCGCTTGTACAATCTTTTTGGAAGCGTTTCAAAACAGAATACCTTCACAACTTGCAAACTCGTGAGAAATGGAACACTCCCAGTAAGCCTTTACAGGTAGGGACCATAGTTCTTTTGAACGTTGAAACCGCACCGCCACTTCAGTGGCCATTAGGAATTATTACTAAGTTATACCCTGGCAAGGATGGTGTCATACGCGTAGCCAAAATAAGGACTAAGACTGGCACATATGACCGGCCAGTAGTACGACTCTGTCCACTGCCAACGCAATAGGGTAATAAGCATTGTTAAGATTATTTATTTATTATTTTTATTATTTTATAGTAACTTAACTTTAATGTTTTCTTGTATTTCCGCACAAAATTACTTATAATTGTAACACGTAGCCCGCACCGCAAATATGTTCTTTGCCATTGTTTTATTTTTCTGTTGAAGGGATCCTTCAAAGCCGGGGGGAATTGGTAGTTATTTTATGTTAGTTTAAATAGTATCCGCGAGGGCAACTCCTTTTCCTCTTGTGCCTAACTTCCGCTCCTAAAACATGTGCATTGAAACCGCAACGCCGCGAAGTGATTCGTGGTCAGTCCACGTCTGGAATCGGCCAGAGCTCGCCGCCGTGATTGCCGTGTCCTTCGGACTATAAAATATAAACCGCTACCCGCTAATTATCCAATTTACAAAAGTGTTTCGCCTATAAATTAATAGAACAAATCGCCACCACAGCAGCGCTGCCACCAGAGCCACTTGAGCGCCCGCGCATCACTCGCCGCCAAGTAAGTGTGCATGTTTTTTTCTTTCCTTACAGCTCAACTGATTCAATATATTTTCTTCCCGCGGTTGAGCATATCCGTTATACCGTTGCCCTCGCATTTAAACCAGCTACAGTCCACTTATTTACTGGATCGTACCACCATAAGAATTTATTTCATAGTTGGCATACGGCTTGTTAAAGTCAATTTATTTTTTTAGTTTATTAAGTTTAGGATTTTTTATTTACAGATAATTGGTAATTGATTTATGGGTGTTAGAATATTTGGTAGTAAAATGAAAATTTCAGATGTTAAGGTATCAATATCAAAAAAATCTTTATTCAATTTAGAGCCTAAGAAGGCGCTTATGAACGTCTAAAACACTACCACCGGTTCGGAAAACAACCCAGTCGAGAAGAGCGCCGGCGAGAAACTCGACCTGGTTCTTTTTTTTATAAATATAAAATGTATATATTTTTTTTTCATATTAAAAACTATACAAATTAAAGTCTTAGCTAATGTTAGCGGGTGCACACAGAGATGTGGGTTAATTCCAGACATCACTATCGTTCACGTAATGATCCTGTAATAATGTGACCTTTTGAGATTAAGACTTGCTTGACATAATACTTGAACTTATTGTCAGGTAAATCGGTAATGTTACTTGGGATCTTATTGTAAAACCTATAATGCTTTTATTACACTTACTTAGCCTAAAGCCTATCATGAACTAATTTGTGTATCAGGTCGATCTTGTTATTGTATTTTGGGGTTTTCATGATAATAGCCAATGATAACTGATAATGGCTATTCTTTTGACTTTCTATGTAGAAAAACCGTTATAATTGCTGCTTACAGTAGTAGTAGAATATTCATCTAATAGGACAGGCAAGGGAATTTGTTCATACTTCCAGTTCTCTTAAGTTCAATATTATCAACGGCAACGGCGTAGGAAAACGATGGCTGACTTGCTACAACTTTCCATGGAGTTTTTGTGATACATAATATTGTACGTAAAAATGCAAGTTAAGAGGATTTGCGGTCGGCGACAAATATGAAATTAGGTATTTCAGAAATTTGAAGCGATGATGGCGCAGTGGGTAGTGCGTCTGGATTACGCGTCAATCGACGCGGGTTCGATTCACCAACCCAACTCAAAAATAGGTCTGAGCTTTCGGTGAAAACATTGTGAGGAAACCATAGCATGGTGGTAGGGCATTTTCTTATGATGCCCGCCAGGGTAGCTGCCACCCTCAAGTTTGAAAACCTGTTGCCAAATGCCAATAGATGTGTTCTGGCAGCATCACTTGATAACCAGTACCTAAGATTAGTTTGTTTACCATCCTGGACCATATCGTCTCTTAACATCAGGTGAGATCGTGGTTAAAGAACTAAGGCTAAAGCGTGTGAAAAAAAAAACTATTACTATCGCTTTGCGCCCTAAAGAAAGACACACGAAAACACGAAAAAGAGAACTATATCTCGGACTGATTTCAGCTCCAAAACTAAAACCGATTTTTAATTTTGGACGAACGTCTGAAAATGACGTTAAAAATCCTGCATTTTTTATGTTCAAAGGCTTCTAGAATCTACAATAACTAATTTATGGACAAAATGCACGGGTATGGCGGTGATGGATATATAATATTTACTATTGTGCTATTTCCAGAGAGGAACAGTGGACTACGTTTGTATGGAATAAACGTCCCTCGCATATCCGCTTAATGTATTAAAGATAAGAACTAAGATGGCGCCGAAAACTCCTGCTGTAAGATGATTTAGTGACAGTTGTTGTTTATAATTTAGTACGGCCATAAATAAAAGTTCTTTAAGATCAACTTTGTTTTATGTTTCTAATTTTCAAACAGTTACAAGTATACAACAAATGTTGGCCGTTTCTTAGAAATTTCCCGTGAATCAAAACTTATTATAATTCAGAATTCAAACAAATCACATAGTTTATATGTATGACTTTATTGATTTAGAAAAGAGTAAGAATTTCGCCGGGTTGTCTAGTAATCTATGGCTTCATAATATTATTGTTTTCCTTACACAAGGCTCAGGTGTATTGTACAAGAGGGTAACTTGATTAAAAATAACTTTTTTATAAGTGTGGAAATCCGCCTAGGATACTCACCCCCGTCTAACAAGAGTGGGTGAGTTATGTCAGACATCTACTGACTAAAACCCAAAGCATTATCAACTCTGTTACTGGGTGGAGCGGGGCACACTGAATAATGCTTTTGTCGCTCTAATCCCAGAAGGGTCCGGCCTTTTATAGCGGGGTCCCATCGAGGTCAGAGCTTGAGCTCTAAGACGGACTCGACTCGCGTGTGCGCCAGAGTACGGCGCTGCGTACAGTCTTAGGCCATTCAGGGCATTCTATGGCGGGCGCAGGTCGTGTCCGACTCTACGCCTGCCAGTCCGTCGACCGCGAGAGGAGAGCAGAGTGTTCAGCTTCCTCTCTCTCTGCCTCCTTTGCAAGCAGCAGAACTATCTCGCAGAATAAGGATACAGCTGCCCAGGCGGGCCTCAAGCTCAACCACCGCTCTTACGAACGACGGGAGATTAGCAATTATGTTATCATATGCATGTAATCAACGCGCAGTATCCTCCTACCACATTATCACTGAACCATAATCGCTTTAGGCATTATTTTTAAATTAATTTTAAATACGTATTATTTTTTTTAAACACTCGTAACAATATATGGTCACCGCATCGTATTATATTTGCGTTACTATAGTTAACACAAAGCCCTCAGTTTTATCTCTCGAACATGAAAATGCTGGATTTATATTGCCGATAATCTGAATTTTTATGTTTTCTCAATACACGAATGAGGTGGCTCCGCCTGTACGTTTAATTCCTGTATTTTTGGTATTATTTTACTAATTTATTACCATAATTGAGATTAACAATATATGCGTAATTAAAATTATTTATATGAAAATTTTCACCTTAAAATTACTATGAAAAAAAGAACCTAACATTTCTAAAACAAACGTTTGAAAATCTTTTTTATTACTAAAATCGTACATATTTATTTACCATTTTCAATTTATACCCTTAAATATTATATTTATGAGTTCGTATTTTTATTAAGTTTTTGATATTAAACAATATGTATTGAACTGTAAACTGTGAAAAATTTATAAAGTTGAACTAACATTTTCAATAAAAGCCTGTTTTAAAAAAACAAAATTAATACTGATTTCCAACATATTAGATTTTATGTGAAGTCACTTTATTTTCGTGTTCTCAGAACACGTTTCTTTTATGTCGATTACCCATAAAATGAGACAATAGGAAAAAGAGGAAAATAATGGCGTGAACGCCAGGTTAGTCCTCAAGGGGTTAATAAACATTATGAAGGTTTATAACAAACAATTAATTAATCCACCATTTTATGATGCTATGTGCTGTAGCTGTCCATGCAATGTCATTCAAACTAAATGTGTGCGCAAAATTACAGCTGAGTCGGTTGGAAATAACTAATTTCTTGAAAGTCAGCTAGACGTTTGCAGCTGTGGACGTCACGTATAAACTCACCGTCAATTTCGTCTTTGAATTTTGACGCGAAAACATTTCAAACGCCACGCAATATCTATCATGTGTATGGACCTAACATAACGTTCTGTTTGTTTTAGCCGATTCACATCTCGGTAATGAATCTCGTTGATTTACGACTATAAAGGTCGAACGGTGATGACGTATTGAACGGGGTAGTGGAAGCGAGACCGTGGATCAAACTGTCAGTGAACGAGTAAGTTACCAGCGGTTTTTGATGTCAGTGTTAAAATAACATTGGTATATCATCTGATCGGAAAATATTGTTTTTTTTTTATGATGACGCAATATTGACGCATTCGGTATCACATCAGAATTTCGCGTAAATAGACGCGGGTTTGAGCTCACCCATCGAACTCTAAAAATCAGCCTGAGCTTTCGGTTAAGGAAATCATAGTATGGTGGTAAGGTAATTATGTCCGCCCTGGGTAACTACCACCCTCAAGTTTGAAAAACCTACCAATAAATACCAATAGGTGTGTTCTGGCAGCATTAGTTGAGAGCCAATACCTCTAGGCTTAGCGTACTTACCATCCTGGACCACATCGTTATTTAACATCAGGTGAAATTGTGGTCAAAGCACTGAGCCTATGCTACAATTTTATTTTTTTAGGAAAGCTTAAAGACTAAGCCAAATGCATGCTATAGCTAATTAATAAAGCTATGCGAGATAACTTAGTCAATGGTATGGAAAAATACCTAAATACCTAATGAGCAGAGGCGCATTTACAGTTACTTACTTATTAGACTAACCCCTTTAACATCTGCCGTTCATAGGCGATTGTTTATCTTACCCTTAACTTAATCCGTGGCTTAATAAGTGTTAAGGGCTTTGTAACCGGCAGTGATTTATAGACACTCTTAAACAACAAGACAAAGTCTGAATGCCTCGTTTAATGGTGTATGTGTGTGTGTGTGTGTGTTCTTAAGAGGACGTGCGGCGGGCCTTAAGAAATCTATTGCTATTATCGTCACTAAAAAAAAGTTATAAAACAAATGCAAATCTGGGTGATTATACCTATAGAAAATAGATGAAATGATCACGTCCTACTCCCCCTGTTTCCTCCTCCATAACTAGGTCTATTTGTATGGGATAAGCGACACGCGCATTTTCTCTTAATTCTTTAAACTGGGAAAAACGATCGATCGATTCATTTAGGAGGAATTTATTTTTGCACGATGTCTTTAACAATTCACATGTTTTTAGAGATTTTTGTAGATATGCTAAGAATTCCTTCGTTTCTTCGCTGGATAATGATATTTTAGTAACTATTTTCATACCAAATAATATAGATATTATACGACGGCCATGCTTCTACGTTTTGATTGTTTCCACAAATTAATTATTAAGAAAATTAAGAGACTTCAAAAATAAGAAAAAAGTGCCTGATTTACAGTCATTTACAGAAGTCCGTCGACAAAAAATTTACGAACAAAAGAAAACCTCAAACATAGGGGGCATAGCTAATGTCCTTCTTAATTTATAATTGTAAGAACAGTTAAAATTTCTAGTCTAGTTTTGGAGGAGGAAACACGATTATAACAAGTGATGATTAGTCTATATTTTGCAGAGATATAATCAGCACGAACTACAAGAACTTTATAACTCTTTTATTGGAACCCGACGCGATAACATCTATACTAATATTGTAAAGAAGTAAAGTTTGTGAGTTTTGATATCCCGGGTAATCTCCGGTACTACTAATCCAATTTTGAAAATTCTTTCACCATTAGATAGAAGGTATATTATAAATAGGCAATTTTAGGTATTTTTATTTTGGTAAATATATATTTTCAATAATTAATCATAATAAATGTAATTGAAGTAGGTAATAATTATATAATATAGTGTGCGCTGCTTAAATGGAAATGTGGATAGTTTCAGCTCAGGTGGCCCGCGAACCCTAAGCGCAGACGGCGGCTCAGTCCGGGCACCGCACCGGTGGGGTCTGGACTCTGCCGCATTGCCAAACCTAGGGGGGAAGGGGCAGGGGCCCATGACCTTCCATTGCATTGGGAAATTTACATGTGAGGTGGCCTGGTCAGCCCGGCGTCACCTCCACCGCGTGTGACGGCACGGGACTTACATAGAGAATATATTGGCAATGAGATAGATTGCGTCTGGACGAGGAAAATAGTCGATTAGAGGATATTTATCTGAATTACACGCGAACGAAGTCGCGGGCACAGCTACTATATGAATATAACAATAGAGTAAAATGTTACGAAGTAATAATCAAAGTGAGGAAAAGTGTTCTTCCCCCACTATCATAATATTATGTTTATTCAAAAAGAAAATGAGTATTGAATAAATAATTATTATAATATACGGGATCTTGTATAGGGCACCTAAGAATTGGCCGGTCGCCAGTATGTGCTGCCAAAACCTTTCCGTCCATATCTTTTGATTGGGAAAATAAAAAAAATATTTATTTTGTTTTCTTCATATTCACCATAGAAGTAATGTTTTTTTAAATATTGTATAAGCTTAGGCGCTTTAATCACAATCTCATCTGATGTTATATGAGGATCAGGTCGTGTGCGTGGATAGCGTAATCAGCCAATACCTCTATATTGGCTCTCAAGTAATACTTGGTGACAGATTTTCAAACTTGAGTGTGGTAGAATTATTAGAACATGTTTTAACTATGCTATAGATTCCTCATGATGTTTCCTTTCATCGAAAGCTCGGATTCATTATAGAATAGGGTACATGAATTCGGACCTAAATATACGGAAATTTATGTTTCAATTCATAGTTAATTGATTGGAAGTTAATTTATATTAGTCTCTATAGAAGGTTGAAACTCACCTATGATTGTAGCTAAGATGATAAGCGCCAGTACCACTGATGTGACGGCCATGAGGACGAACGACGTGACGTCTGACGATGTCGAGTTTGACGATGTGGAATTAACGGTGACATTGCAGCCCCACGAGACCGCATCTGCCCATGAGCAGTTCTCTTCGAACCAGCCCACCGTTGGATACGCGATCTCATCTGTAAAAGAAATCAATTTACTAAAAAATTTAATAGTTTTTTAGTTAGGAAGGTAAAAATCGCAGCGATCATAGAGACATCGAAAACTCGTCGCTGTTATAAGAGCTTTTAAAGTCTTCTGGTACTTATACGCATTGTAGTTGTGATCTAGTCCATCCAGTGACGTAGGTAAATGAAACCTCTTGGACGTTACTATTGTAATATCGTACTTGGTTAAGAGCATTGTTCGGTTTCAAAGACCGGTCGTAGGAACTACAAAATTATCAAAAGTATGCTCATTAATAAAGCTTGGTACATGTTAGTTTTGTTTTTTTCTATGCATTCAGAATCGTATTTAGAGGAATACAAACTAACAATCAGAATTGTTACTCGATGGCCAAGGTTTTACAGCATGAAGCACGATACTGCGTACATTTAGAATACTCGTAAATTTAAGATGGTTTCTTAACTGCTCTGAAGCAGTTGAACGTTTAATATACCCGATTTATTATTAACTAGCTATGTGCCCGCGGATGCGCCCGCGTTTTATATGTTCTTCACACCGTTTTCCAATCCAAATCCAAGCGCCGCTTGGGATCCTCCGCTGTTGTAGCTGACGGTCCTAAAGTATCGACACAAGTAGCATCCTATATCAAAGACTGGACCATCTTCGAAGGCAATTACAATTTCTTTACAGTTTTGGATAATAACGTTAACATCGTCTTTTTTTATTAAAGAATAATACATTATTGGCTCTATCATTCATGTATCGATTTATATATGTCTTTATATGTATTTTTATATCAGATATAAAACATGTTAACAATTACAAAGAGGTGAGGTAACGTTTCAAAAGAACCATACTTATCTCTAATGTGATTTCTGGCAGACGCCTCGTGTGTCTGAGCGAACAAAACGCCAATATACAACCACAGAGGAGCCCCGAAAAGGTGTACTGGTTATTGATAGGCCCATTTTCGGGACAAAATGAAAATATATTTCTCTTGTTAGGCGCACGCAGGTCGAAACCTGTAAGCCCTCAATAAAAACGGGCGGTCGAAGTTTTTAAGGGTTAGAAAGTGATTCCCTTTCATACGGATTCCTTGTTATCATTATTTTTGGTTTTTTTTTCTAGGCAAGTATTTTATATTAAAAATAATTACTTTTTTAAAGAGAAGCGTTTTTTGGCTCTTTGTAGAAATATTACATGTGTACCTTGTGGTATGGTAGATGATCTAGTGACAAAGATAGAGAACGGAATGCTTAATTAGAGATTGGTCGAAATTAATTGGCTTGGACTCGCGGAGAGGATGGATGAAATAAGATTAACGAAACAAATTTAGGCGGAGGTGACTGAAGAAGTTAGTAAAGGTCGACCTAAGCGAACTTAGCTCGACCAGTTCGAAGACGTTTTGAAGAAAGACCGCGGTCAAAAGTTCTCGTAACCGAAGAGCTTGTATGAAAGCGCTTATTAAAGTAGAAAATACAAAATACGCGTGGCAGGTTCGTAGCTGGTGAAAGAATGTACTCTCTGCCTACCTTCATCGGAGTGAGGTATGTTGTTATGTATGTATGTATGTGTATTTTCATGAGGATTATTTTACAACAGAGCAACACCTTGCTACATAGAATCACACAAGATTTCATACCACAATCACTAAAAGTGTATCAAGTTATAGCAAGAATCGTATGGCGTTGGAACACATTGTGGTCATGTGACATAATGCCGGGTGTTGTATCCGAACTCAATGGAATCCAAGTAACATTTTCATGTTTCGAAACAACTTTATAATTCGAGTTTTCGAAATGTTTTTTTTTTTCAGGAAACATTTTGGTAGCAAAATATATATATATCATAACTTGATAGTCACTTGCATTATTTCTGAAAAACCATGTAAGTAACTGTAGTAAATATTTAAGACATGTAAAGTCATAAATAAAGCGACATAGTTTGCTTTCGGAGTAAGGTTTTTATCATTATCGTTTCGTATTTCTTTTTTTTTATTTTTATGAATTGTTGAGAGAGAATGAAGGGAGAAGTTACTAGAATAACCATTTTAATGCGTTTCTAAATTAATCAAATAGACAAATACCGTGCAGTACTATATTGTCCTGGCATAAGATAGAATGTCGTATACTATAATACTTCGCCCGCACAATTTTGGTATTTGTAGAATGCTCCACGGATACGTAGTTGTCTCAATTTGTAGCATGCCGATATTGCCCCGGTGTAAATTAGCCTACACGCCACACTTTACAATTATCTAAAACATATATACATAATTGTAAATTGAAAGAAGTGTCAGTTTACACGTTTTATTGTGCATTTACACGGGAAAATTTTGGAAATAAATATACAATGTAATTAATTATAGTGGAGAAACGAAGACATAGTGATAGTCACCCTTACAAAATCCAAAAAAGCGATGCTCTGAAGCGCGAAGAGAGTTACTGTGTTTATTTACTACTAGCTGTGTGCCCGCGGCTGCATCCTCCTTTCATATATCATTCACTGCGTTTTAATTTTTTTACACGAAACACTAATTATTTTCCTAAAAAAATTTTGGTACTAAGATAAAGTAAAACTATTTCTCATAAATTATAGCACTTGCCAGTAAAACTGTGAAGTGAATCGGCTTTTATTCAAATTTGTTATAAGATATTTTTTTTACGCTCAACTCTAATTATTTTCTATCCAGCCGTTCCGGAGATTACCCGTTACAAACAGACAGACAAAAAAAATAAAAAGTGTATTTTTGGTATAGGTATCTTGTATACATTATCTTATTAACGATTACATATTTATTTAGTAAAAAAAAAATTTTGACAAACAGACACTTTAATTTTATTCATTAGTATAAATGCGTATCGTGGTCTCAATCGAGCATAGTATGGATGAGTGAGCTAGTGTTTAATAATCTATTTTTATAAATATAAATATGTTACTCGCGATTTATTTTGGAAATATAAAAGTATATCGTAATTGCCCGATATATACTTATTCATGGTTGGAAATAATTATAAAAAGTTATCATTCTTGAATATAATTCATAGAACACCTTCCTATATTAATACTGTCATAGTTAATAATAGAATATTTTTATTTAAAACAGTCATGATATAATGACTACATCAAGAGTAGGAAAATCGTTTGGATGCCCTGTATCATGCCCTGGTCTAATTTGAAAGAATGTTTGCTCGGAGCGACGATCAAAAGCTAACTTCAGACAGTAACAGAACCCTCTTCATGGCGCTCAAACTGCACGGGCTTCAGGCAGATGTGTTGACGTGTTTTTTCCATTAACGTTGGATCGTGTTGAAAGGTGTTTCGAATTGAATTATGTTACTCGAGACACAAGCCCCACTTCGTTTATGTCTCGGGTGCACGTGTTCCGCGGGACGCCGGGTGACAGGGGCCACCGGCCATAAATATACAGGTTGTTGCGTTAAATATTTACCTACGATTACTTTCTTAAGTAATAATATGGTTTTTTTTGTAATAAAAATAAATAAATTTCCTTGTATATATATATATTTATTATTTCTATAAAATTTCCACACAAGTACAAATAAGTTATTTTAGTTAATATACCTTTACAAATATTATAAAATATCAATGGTATGATAGGCATACATTTTTGATGCCCACAAGAGCGTAGTTACTATTTTTCGACTGAGTGTCTTATCTCAAAGTTTTAAGAAGCTGTCAAAGCTATTGGACGTTGATAACTATACAGTGTCAAATCTAAAAAAAATTGGTTTCAAACGCTAGTTACCATAAATATCATTTCAGAAAAAAGAGTGTTATGTGACATAAACAAATATGTTAAAAAAAAATGTTAAAACGAAATGGCTGGACCGATTTTGGCGAGATTTTTTTGGGCAGATAGCTGAAAACACTCTGCGTAACTTACTTTAATGTTTCGAAAATAATCAGGGTTCCGTATAAAAAAAAAAATAAAAACTATAGTACGTAGTGAATATATGAAACGCAGGCATAGCCGCTGGCACTAGTTTTTATTAAAATTATGCGTCAATCACTGTTCTAGATGTTTAACTATATTTTTTTTAAAACGGTGATCGCTTAGGTTGACGCTATTAGATGTTTATAAGTGCAGATCAACAGCGTTAGTCAGTTTGAACAAAAATGGCGGTAAATTGCAAATTGGTAAAGAAATTGTACTCTACTCCACTAACATATTATTTCTTGACATCACGTGACATTGTAATCAATAATAAATGGAACTAATCGCTCCCTCCCTGTATATGATGCAAGTCACGGCATTGACACGGGTCTAGTCGCTCCATTAAGGCAGACCAGTCGGTGCGTATTCGAGGCACGTACGGACCGGGGAACTAGAAGATCCCTGCTGACGTCCCTGATACTTCTTTCAGTGGCTTAAACCTTTTAGACTCGGTGATTTGTCGTTGAGACACGACTCTCCTACGAAGTTTTTATGTTCCATTTACATCATAGTTGGGCAGTCATAATTTTTATTTGGTTCGAGCTGTGTGTCCGCGGCTGCACTCGAGCTTCATATATATATTCATCATTTTTTTTTTTTTACGGAACCATAGTTTTCTTTTCAGTACTAAGATAAAGTAAAAATATTTCTCATAAATTCAAGCATTTGCCCGTAAAACTACGCATTGAATCGGATTTTATACAATTTTTATGAGTTTTAATTTTTTTACGCAGAACCCTTATTACTTTCGAAAATTAAAAGAACCATAAAGTACGCGGAGTAACTTCAGATATCTACTAAAACACCCGCCAAAACCAGTCCAGCCGTTCCAGAGATTACCTGGAACAAACAGGCAGAAAGAACGACAAACACAAATTTTAAAAATTGTATTTTTGCTATAGGTATCGCATATACATTCAGATCTATTAAGTAAAAAAATAATAATTTTGACATTACAAACAGACACTTCAATTTTATTTACTAGTATACTTAGATTTTGAATTATTTGGTAACACTAATACCAAGAGGCATATTTTCTACTAGATATTGGCTACTAATGGAGTGAGCATTAAAATTTTTCTAACAGAAAGCATTGTGGCATTAAAGTAATTATATCAATTAATTGTTATATCCATTTTAATCGATCACCGATGTGTGCGATTCCTATATGCACAGATAAACAGCACAGAAGATCGTGCATTTTGCAACAAAAGACATGTTTACATAAATGCTTCTTAAGTCTACCAAGCTTCGTAACTTCCAACTAATGGGAGAAACGAGGAAACCGCTTCAGGGCTATTTCTTTTTCTATAGGCAATTTCGCCTTTGTTCGTCTGCCAACGAATTAGTCTGCTGGTTGAGACGCACGGGTCCGACCTTCCTGGAGTAATATCTTCTAAGTCCCCTCGAGAGCTAATCAAGATGTTGATCGGATTCTTAATGATCAAGGAGATGCACTCCATTAACACGCACCTCCTTGTTGACCAGCTAGGTGAGGCCCGGTTTATGAGGTTGTACGCCAGACGCCTATATTTTAGTGCACGGCGTTTAACTCTATCGCCCTTTCTAGCAGAAGACCTGGGATGTAGCAATCCGGTGTTCTGAGGGTAAATGTGCCGATATGTCTGCTTTTCGGAATAAGTTTGTTTGCGATTACCTGGTTTCTCGCCTGTTTGGTTCTTAGCTTTTTCTGTGTATTCTTTCATGGAAAAGGTAATTACATTATCCCAGATGGTTCAAACGATCGCAATAAAAATATAGCCATGGATATAACAGTTCAGTGAGGTTCCCTCCACTCTTTGTGAAAGGATTTTCATTTCCTTTTTTTTTTCGTTTAGTAGCTATTGACGAGTTGGAACGACTTTTTGGAAACAGTTTGTTTGCTCAAATTTTCAAAACCGATGACGGTCGAATAACAAAGAATGAACAACTGGTTTTTGTTCAATTACTCTAGGAACTGTATAAGGTACTTGTAAAATATATAAAGCTTACTCACTGTTAGTACCATTGATGTCTCGTGTCAGTTGGGACCCGTTCATGATAATGTCGCTCGTCCTCCTGTAACAGAAAAAAATATAATTTAAATTTCGTTTTTCGATGTAACAAACAACACTTTGGCCAGTAACATGGTAATAAGATGTAGATCTTGAAGTTTTATTTGAAGGGATGATGGAGCAGCGGGTAGTGCGGCCGGAGCTTTTGGGTATAGCTGTGAAGCCTACTTCATAGCTTTGAAAACGAATATATGAAGCACGTGTGTATATAGGGACCAGGACTCCTCGATGCACAGCCAAACGCGCCTTTTCAGTCACTTTCTGACTGCACATGAAGTTACGCAGGGCCCCATTCACTCTATTCCCTAACAAAACTCTTCACTCAATATCATCGTCACACTATCCATCTCTCGTAACCTTTGATCTCAAGTACACAAACTCTTTCACTTGTTCCACTCTGTCCACTTAGGTATGGTAGTGAATGCTGGGTTTGGCAGAAGAAGCATGAAAGTAAGATTAACGCAGTGGAAATGAGAAGTCTGAGAAGTATAGCTGGAGTGAAGACAATTGACAAAGTCAGGAATAGTATGATAAGGGAACGCTGTGGTGTGGTAGAGGATGTGCTGACCAAAATAGAGAAAGGTATGCTTAGTTGGTTTGGGCATGTAGAGAGGATGGATGAGAGAAGATTAACGAAATTAATTTATAAGACGAGGGTGAATGGGCAAGTCGGTAAGGGTCGACCTAGGCGAATGTATCTAGACCAAATCAATCATGTCTTAAATAAAGGCCAGGTAAAAAGTACTCATAACCGACGAGCATGTATGAAAGTGCTCATGAAAGTAGAGGAAGCGAAAGAGGTATGCCAAGATCGTAGCAAGTGGAAGGACGTAATCTCTGCCTACCCCCACGGGAGAAAGGCGTGATGATATGTATGTATGTGTGTGTGTATATAATATGGGAGGATTTTTCTCAATTTCCTGAGTTCCATTGACCAGATCCCGATCCAGAAATGGGACCACCTCGGAAGTGTACACTTTCGATTTAAAAAAAAAAACTGCAAATAGGTCCACAAATGACGGAGAAATCGAGTAACAAATATACGACGAATTGATAACCTCCTTCTCTTTGAAGTCGGTTAAAAACGATACGAGTAACGACTAAAATATACATAATAACAAAATTTTTAATCAAGTTAAATCAACAGACAAAACTTCAGTTTTACTATTAGCATAGAAAATTATTGATAAGACGTTGCCCCAACTTCGGACGAGATACTGCAATAAAGAAGACAATGCTAAAGCCTCCGTGGAAAAATACATAGGTATAATATGGTAATTTCTACAGTGTTCGATAGAATAGTGTTTTTATTAATTTTGTTGTAATTTAATAATTAACATTTTCAAGAAGAACCATCTGACTCTTGCTATAAAATTAGCTTTTAAAAAATCGTGATTCAGGTAAGAAATAGAGAAATCTTCCCATGCAAGAAGTTACCTTATAAATGACGAGAAAATACGAATTGTTCATATGCTTTTTCATGATTTATTGAAGTTAATTTTTAAAAATAAAGTTCGAATTGGAAAAAAAAAACTGAATCTCGAAAAGGATGTTTATGTTTTGGAACGATGTTTTTGTTTAAAAAAAAAAAACGGAAAAGTTTTTGCGATGTTTATGACACATTTCATCGTAATACATTTATTTTTTCCCCGAGTAAAAATCGGGGTATAAGGAAAAGTTCTGACACTATGTCGAGGTTTACATTGTTCGACACATAATAAGGCACTGTGTATTATGTACGTACATACAAAAGATTTTGTAATAGAATAAAATAAATAAAAAAACAATCGGCGACATGTGTTGCAAATTACGAATAGTATTGGATATTTTTTTATGTGTCTTTCTTTATTGATAAATATTGTTTTAAAACTTTCACGATATTTGTTACTAGCTTGTTAATAAATTTTCTAGGTAACAGCGGCTCGGCTTGTGTGATAAATTATATACGTTTTATGCTATAAACCAATTTAGGTGGTATATTGTGTTACATATAATAATGACAGTAATCTTGTCTACAATTTCATCCTATCAGAACAGAATTAATAATCAAAATTAGAACTGTAATACAAACTGAATCTAATATTTTTTATAAACAGTAGTACATTATAAACCCCATCAATAGCTAAATAAATTAAACTGTTTTATTTTTGCCCATTTATAAATATGCAGAAGACTAGCTGTGTGCCCGCGGCATCGCGCGCTTTTCGCGGAATCGTATTTTTTTTTGGTACCTACTAAATAACAAAGCAAAGCTATTTCTTACAAATTCAAATACTGGTCAAAAAAAATATTTTTTTAAACTAAGTAGATATGCATGTATTCACGATACCTATACCAAAAATACAATTTTTAAAACCTTTGTATGTCTGTCTGTTTGTTCCGATTAATCTCCGTAACGGCTGGACGGTTTTTGACTAGATTGATTTTTTGTTAAATAGCTAAAGCTAGTCCTCGTAACTCAGGCCACTTTTGTTTTTCGCAAATAATTAGGGTTCGGGAAATTTCGTATAAAAACTGATTCAACGCACTGTTTCACTGGCAAGTGGTTGAATTTATGAGAAATAGTTTTAGTACCTTTGTCTTAGTACCGAAAAAATTAAGGAAAATAATGAGGGTTCCGTATAAAAAAAATGAAAACGCTGCGAAGAACATATGAAACGCGGGCGCAGCAGCACACAGCTAGTAACTTTATGAGACCTTACAAGAGACCACAACAGATCTGAAGCAATGTTGGCTCAGTGCCATTAACGCGGGTTGATGGACGCAAGTTCGGACCCACCTATCCACCGCTATAATGAGTTTGAAATTTCGGCAAAGGAAAGCATTACGAGGAAACGAAAGCATGATATTAGGACAAACTAATAATACCAGCCTGGGTAGTGGGTAGTTACTACTCTCAAGATTGAAAACCTGTCGCCAAACACGAATATGTGTGTTCCGGCAGCATCATTTGAGAGTCAGTACATTTAGGCTTAGTGAGTTTACTATCTTAAACCACGTCGTCATTTAACATCAGGTGAGATTGCGGTCAAAGCCCCTGAGCCTATACAATATTAAAACAAAAAAAAAAAACATTTTAGAATTATAACGTTCGTTACGATATATTACATTTTTCGAACGAACAGTAATAATAAATAAAAAAACAGAAAATTATTATATCTCATTTCGTTGCCGCATAACGAGATTTTCTCTCGCGTTGTTAAAATTAAAAGAATATTATGCAAAACAGTTTTCCTTATGAAAACTCGAGAAATGAAAGTGAATTTCGTTTAAGCCTTTAAAACATTTCAAAGTTTATGGTTGTATTTTCAGCGTCTGCAATTAAATTTTAAATGGTGTGTGTGACTCGTTATTCGGTTACGGCGGGCTCTCGCCTTCAGCGACCGTGGCTCGATCCCTTTAGTATATGCACACTATATAATAAATGTACAGCAGGTTATAGTTTGTTTGTTGTGTGGTGCCGGCTAAGAATTGTACCCCCCCCCCCACAATATATTCCCGCGGGTGTAACTTAAAAGGCAACTAAAGGATAAATTAGGATATGGGCAGCAGCACCCTCTGAGTACCACAAATACCTACTGCGAACGCCAGCCCGCCTGCCAAGCGTGGCGATTACGGCAATCCACACTTATGAACGACACACCAATAGAAAGTCGCGGGGAATTCGCTGGATGCGATGGTGCAAGACCAGTCGTTGTAGAGTACTATGAGGGAGACCCATGCCCAGCAGTGGACGAAAGTTGCAGCAGCAGTTAAATGGAAGCTACAGTTTAAAATTTATCCAATATAAGTATGTTCTGTGATTATATGTTTTGTTTGATGATTTTGTATATTCTAATTAATTTATATTTGATTATTAGATTTAAACAATAGCTTGTCAATTTTTGGATCTCTTTTTTAGCAAAGCTCTTACCCCCTCTCCCTATGAATATTTAAAAACATTGACATGATTTTGAAAAAAAAAAATAACGAATTTAATAATAAAATATTGCTTACACAATAACCTTTCATAAAATCAGTTGCAGCCCCTACAAATTATTTTTGCGTGTCCCGTTCACAATTTTAAAAACCTTTTACACAATTGTCCGATCATCCAAAGGTTTTTATTATTTATTTTAAAATATTATTTTGTTATCTATTACATTTTTAACTTAATCTCTTACATCCCTTTTGGGCCGTATTCCTGCTTAATTTAATTCTATAGCATGCATTTTCATTTACATTTAAATTTTCCAACATGATACATTTTTTTTTGCTTTATTCCAGGGATCGAGATTGCAGTCTTTCATTACCACAGGTATATTCCGCCAACCAGTTCCTCTAGGCTTACTATGTTACCATCTTTGGTCACATCAATTTTTAATATCATTTCGTGGGTAAACATAATAGTAATAAATATTAAAATATATGGTAAATTTATACATTAATAATTTCAAGAAAGAGAATTTGTAAGTTTCCATACCGTTCACTCAGTGTATAATTGCATCAAACGGATATGGTTGGGTGTACAGTTGAACCGCTGTTTGAAACGTTTAAAAACAAGTTTCACGCTATTGTGTGTTTGAAGTTTAATTCTATTGTGATTCTAAATACGATAATAGTAGAAGTTAAATGGGCTTAAAGTTCTAGGCTGTTTTTGAACTTTTAAAAGTCACAAGTACCTATTTAAACTTGTTTATATGTTATCGTTAAATTATATTATGGAAGTCAGTTATTTAACACGTGTCTAGTTAAATGTCGATTAGCCATAAAAATGATACAATAGGAAGACAATGGAAAGCTGGCGTAAACGTCAAGTTAGTGCTCAAGAGGTTATGAAGAATGAGAGTGTTGAACTATGAATGTTGTAATTAGTGAAACAAGTCTCCATGGATACCTACATGGGTAAATAATTAGTAAAAGGCGAGAAATCGAAAACAAGTCACTACATAACATACTAAAATCCTGGTTTTATAAATAGATTTATTACGGTGCTGCAAATAAAAATATTATTACAATTATAGACTTAGTAAATTGGCATATCTGTGGGGGCCAGAATAATAATTAAAATTTAAAATTTTACTTTCTTGAGAACTTATGTTTCTTACGTAACTTATGTACTTTACAATACAATTCACTTTGCGCCACCTTATTTTTTGAGAAAGAGCACATGTCACACATACACAAGAACACACACACACACACACACACACACAACATTAAGTTCCATTTCTACTACCAATACTACATACATATCTAAATTTATGCGGATGCCGGGTAGGTAAGTCTTGTGCTTACGTATGCCTTATATAATCAACATCGTCCAGAGTGGTAGGACGCAATGATGCGCACGATTCTGCCTGGAATGCACGACGTCGACAGTTTATGCAGCATGCCGTCATATCACACTTCGAACGCCTTCTCCATATCCAGAAAGAATGCTGCTGCTGCGTCGTTCATCCGGTTGATTATTCGGCATAATTAAAGCGCCGTCACAAGAATTTCAAACGTTCTTTTATGTTTAAAAAATTAATCTAGTAGTAACTAGATTACACAATACAAAAGTCTATTTTCGTTGTAAACAATAGTAAATTTTCACTAGATATTAATGAATACATGTATCTAAATAATACGAAACATAAATTTAAAAAAAGGTGCATGCGTATTTTAATAAATTTAACACTATAATACATTATTTACGTTGTGTACGAGATGTGGGTAGAACTTGTTACAAAAATGTTATTCCAAGTTTTGGGAACTTCATTTTCCATTCACACTGAAACGAGAAACTTTGTACGATATTTATTCTGTATAATTTATGCGGCACCCGTGTACTGTTTGTTATTGCTTGTATTATATATGTAAATACAGAACGATGAAGACCGTGCTAGCTAAGGAATATATTGGAGAGTCATGCTAACATTCGTTATTTCTCTTACTAGCTGTCTGTCGCGCGGCTGCGTACGCGTTTCAATTTTTTTATACGGAACTCTAATTATTTTCATAAAATATTTGGTACCTTACGCACTGCAAATACAGCGAAACTTAAGCTATCTGCTAAAGTTTTATTTCTTTCTTTTCTATTGGGTTTTTTTGACTAATCTAGTGAAAATAAATGAAAATATGTTATCCAGTGACGTTGACAATATTTCGGAATAATTTTATTTCATTACTAGCTGCTCTCCGCGGTTTCACGTTTTCTAGAATAAAACTAACTTGTTTTTTTTTTTTGACGGGGGGAAATGCATTTACGCACTACCCTTACCCATTGCATTAGTGAGACGGAAGTCCCCCAATGCAATGGACAAGGGGGCACGGAGGGACGGCTCCGTGCCAGTGTGGGACTCACCCGGGCGAGAGTCGCCCGGAAATACCCGCTAAAACCCCCCGGGGCCGTCCGCCGCATTTGGGATGGGGACGATGCGGGATTGCTAGGCATGCCACCGCGTCGCCGCCTGTGGCGAACCCACCGGGCCTCGTCTGTGCAATGGCCCAATGGGGATAGGGGGGGAGAAATCCCCCCCACCACCTCTTCGCCCGCCCTCCGAAGGGAGGCATGCCCCAACGGTCAACAGTCCGGGGGGGAGAATAAAACTAACCTAACCTATACCACTCTCTGGATTTCAAACTAACTCCATACCCAATTCATCCAAATCGGTCCGAAGTTTTTAAGTTTATTCGTTACATACAAAAAATACAAACCTATCCTCTTTATGATATTAGTATAGACAACACTATACTATACTATTATTGACAGTGCTAAATTTAAGCGTGTTTTTTTAATTATATAATTTTTTAAAGCATTTTTATAAAAGTACATATTCCGGAATTATCTGAGGTTACTTGATTTTTATATGAGCACGAAGTTTCATCTACAAGTTCCCAAATTATATCCCAAAAAAAAAAAAATACATAAACGTCAAAATCAACGGACGAATGATAAATTGTCTCTGCGAAATGAAAATATCAATTTACCAAAATGAAGGAACGCTCGGCGCAATATCCGCTTTTCCATATTACGGTAACGTTTAAATGGTTTCATGGTGATGGACCATGTGTTTTTCATATCTAATAAAAAATATATACTCTTCTGTCTGTATCTCTATCCATACTAATAAGTAAAGTTTTGTATGAACATTTATATTTTTTTAGTATTTTTGCCACAGATGTACATTTTAGTCTTTACTCATATCAAATCTGACAATAACAAAGTTTTCGTCTGTCTGGTGAGTATGTATGATTTTTTCTTAATGTGGCATTTGAGACATGCCTCACATAATATTCTATCCTATTTTAATACTTATTTCGCCATATGATAATTCTATAAAACAGAATATAGAATTTATAAATTAAGTAAAATTTATTTTAAATACTAAAATATTAAAATTAAACATCGGATAAGTGTGAAAAACACCCACCCGCTGTACGTTTCGATTCGTAATGACCGTTGATTGTCGGTCCTCCTAATATTATAATAGTACATTATTGCAAAGGCCGTGAAATAAACAAAATCAAAATCAAAATTTATTTATTCAATTTAGGCCCTAAGAAGGCGCTTATGAACGTCTAAAACACTACCACCGGTTCGGAAAACAAACCAGTCGAGAAGAGCCGGCAAGAAACTCGATCTGGTTCTTTTTTTTTTTCATAAATATAATATATATAATTTTTTTATGTCATATAAAAAACTATACAAATCGTAGTTTTTAGTGGAAGCACAGAGATGTGGGTTATTTCCAGACATCACTATCGTTCACGTAATGATCCACCCTGTAATAACCTTTTGAGATTAAAACTTGCTTGACATAATACTTGAACTTATTGTCAGGTAAATCGGTAATTTTACTTGGGATCTTATTGTAAAACCGAATACTATTACCTATAAAGCTTTTATTACACTTACTTAACCTAAAGCGTGGGACGGCCAACTTGTCTTTACTTCTAGTATTAAAATTATGACGATCATTCACTAGATCTAGCTTGTCTAAAACAATTGAAGAACGAGTATAACTTACGCAACGCATAGCGGCAGTCAACAGGGTCATCCTACAATGGATAAAGGGTCACAGCAAATCAATGGGTAACGACGCAGCAGATGAACTGTTTATCAGGATGTCTGGAAAAAGAAGAGACTACTACCCACGTGATCCTGGAATGCACGGGAGTAGTCAACCAACGGGCAAAAACCCTCAAGCAAATGAGGTCGCTCCAGGAAGCCTGTGATCGCCCCAGGAAGCTTCTGCACTTCTGGAAGGAGCTGGCTGGCTCGAGTAGCTGGCTGATCCTGCACGCACAATGGACCGCCAATGTGTGTAAGTGCGGAAACAGGAGCCCACCAACAAGCAACAAGTAGAGTATAACTTCACTAATACGAGACAGGCAACTGCCATTTTCGCCGAGGCATATATAGTGCTTTTTTCAAAAGAGTGCAGGGAAGTAAAACATCATTTTTATATTATACATCTAATTGAATTAATATTAAAATTTATTACCTATGTAAATAACAAATCAAGACGAATTTTCAGCTTTGCCACCAATTTTCTATTTATCACCTGCGCCGAAAGGCAAGCGCATTTGTGGCTATACAGCCACTTGAACGCAAATTGTACTGAGCAAAGGAACTTACTTTGGTATGCCAAGAATGATAAAAGAGATCCAATCAAAGAGTATTTAATGACCCCAGCACGCCGTTTCATACAACATTCCTGGAGCGTTGTAATGTTCCAAATTCAAAAAACGCTCCTTCAATGAATTTGATATTCTTTGTTCGTAAATTCGATACTTCGTGTGATCTTTTTTCAAAAATAATGACAAAATTCCCATGAATGTTTGAAAAATAATACCTAATAGTTCTTATTTACCAATAGTAAACTCATAAAAATATTTTTTTGCGTTGTTACTTAATTACTTAATATATTACTACAATATTCATATATATATATATATATTTAACAATGTTGATAATGATGGGATTTTACTAAAGCTACAGACGGAAATCCGCTAACATTTGTCAATATCTGAATGATTAATCACCGTATATTATTATGATAAATTTCCTGATATTATAAGATAGCTTTTTTAATTTCAAGAGATGGATGATTTCATCGCACATCTTTTTTATTGGATGTCTTAAATCAGGATTTGAAGTATGGAGAAATATCGCAAGTAATGTGTCCATGATATATGTATTGATAATGGGTTAATTAAATATGAAAATAATTGTTTTTAATAAGTAGAGAACAAAAATCAAATTACTTATAATATTGTTTAAAATATATTATTCCAATTGATACGAAATAAAATTATTAGGATTATGTTATTTAGTACGGTTTATGTATCCACATAACAGGATTTCTAACACGGATTACGCAGAACAAATAATATACAGGCAAAGTTATAATAGAATCTTTTGCTTCCTTAATTATATATAATCACGACATGCATATTCATAGTTATTTAAATATTGTATTACTAATTAGTAATTACATATATTAAAATAGGAATATAATAAGAATTAGATACTGTAATCAAGAATTAAAAGTATACTGCCTCGTACAACTCTAACAAGTCTCTTGGAGGTATAAGAAAATTATCCGTCGTTACTTGGTATTTATTTCTTTTAATATCGATCACCACTTGTATTGTAAGACAGAAGGCATTACTAATAAATAAGTGAATAATTTATAATGGAATAGCCACAGGTATTATTTCAATGTCAGACTACTTAGCTCGCGATCGATGTAAAACTTATTTAGTTTGTGAGAAAAAAAAAAATACGATTTTTTATTTTTTTGGTTCCATTTACACCTTTTTAAAGAAAAGGCAAAGGTACTAGTAGACCATGCAGCCAAGTCAGACGTTAGGAACACTATCAAGAAATGAGTACCGGTAACAAAATGGTGTGGCCTTCTGTTGCGACCACAACGGGAATGATCGGGACATTTCAGAATTCACGCTCAGTGTCTAATTTTCACTTCAATACGTATCATAACTACACTATATCACGTAAAATGCCACCAAAATTACATAATATATAGTAAGATTCTGCAAGATAATGAATTAAAAACAAGGACGACAACATGACAGACCAAAATCGCGCCAAGCACTCCCAATACGATTGTTATTATTGTATGGGTAACATTGATTGTAGCACTAGTAATCTATTAAGGCGGTTAATACAAGTTCTTTAGGCACACTTTTATTATTTTTTTACTAATTCTCAAGAAGCGTTCTTACAAACTTGTGGCACTTATTTAAAACATTTCAGGAAGTTTTTGTGACATCACAAAATTAATGATCCATGCTATTATTTCCATTGAACGTATATACAATTAAAAAAAAACTAGACAGCCATAGGGACTGCCGACAGAAGTGAAAACTCGAAATTATGGCAACACTGGATTTTTAATGTTTTAACTTCATAATTTGTTAATTATGTAATAATTATTAACATAACCTAATATTCAACATGAGCTTGATCATTTATGAACAATAATTATGTACACTCTGATATAGTTTATTCAAAATCAAAACATACGATAAGCTGGTGTAAGGATAAGTTTTATTATTTATCTCTCAGCGCCAGCACTTACTTCTTACAAACGTCATCTTATACTTGACATGTTGACAGCTGACGTCATAGCATTAGAAACCTGAATCTTATAAGTTTTTCCCCAACCGAGAATCGCTCAACGCCGCTTAAAAAAGTTTTCACATCAAAAACTCCAATATCATATACGTAGTACAAACAACAAATACCGCAAGTTAATGAACGAAGTAAAAAAAAAAAACAGACACGGCAGACTAAAATCCCCCGAAATGTCAACAGCAAAGTAAGATTTAAGGAGCTGTCACAAAAAGTTAGCGTTGCAAACTAACTTTGTCACAAAAAGCAAGAATTAAAATTAATGCAAGATTCGTATATCGCACAATGTAGATTCGTATATGATACACAGGAGTAAACAGTAATAAATTAAAGCCCATTTAATCGTGATATAGCTAGTAGCCATTTACGAGATGTCAGAGCAATTTGTTAAGGTGTACGCGCAGTTGGCGAGATGATAAACAGCTTGGCATCCGACTGTAAAGTGCCGATATAACTCAGCTACGTCGTAAATAATTTAATGAACAAGCGGAGAATGTAAGCGAATAATTATCTTTGTCGACTCTAGTATATTAACAATCTCCGTCGAACGAACGTTGGAGATATTGCTATGTTGCGACATCCAAATTACAAGTATTTAGCTTATAAATTACACTTACACGTCTTATATTTATACAAATAAGTATTTCTCTTGTAGTTGAAATTCGACTAAGTATTATTATTATAAAAAGTTTTGAAGAAAAGAAAGTGTTTTTTTTTTAAATCGATAACATTAAAAAGCTCATCGGTAGCTATTAAACAGAGATGAATGATGATAAACAGAGATAAAAAATGTCTTTAACTGGTTAATGTTTACCAATTCGTTATATACTAGCGGGCACCCGCGACTTCGTCTACGTATTTTATCTTGATCAAATGCGGGATGTCCCGATTTTGTTTTCTTTGCCATTGACTATTTGTACACATGGTTCCCGTACACTTTAAATTATTCTTTCAAAATTTCTAAAAATGATATTGTTAATTGTTACAGTTTATCAATCGCTAAATAACATATACTTTATGCACACAAAATGTTATCAAAATTGGTTAATTTGTTATTGAGTTAAGCCGAAAATATTATTATTCTTTTTTTTTAAATTCTACAAATAATTCCGAAAATCTATATAACCTATGAACAGCTCCTTGGCATAGACATTTTACGTACAAAATATCATCAAAGTCGGTTAAGCCGTCTTCGAGTTAAATCCGGACATACACACAGACAGAACATTTTTTGTTACAAAATTTCTTGTGTTAAAATAACTTATTAGTAAACAGTTTGCTCTGCACAAAAATACAGCTAAATACATGAATTTATATAAAGTAATAAAAATAAGTGTATGTTTGTAATATCATAATCACAATTTTTTTACCAAATACATACGAATGTATTTTATTTTACCAAATATATTAATTTTTTATTTATTTTACCAAATACGATACCGATACCAATAATACAATTCGTAAAATTTTAGTCTGTCTGCCTGTCTATTTGTTTGCGGTAATCTCCGGAAAGGCTGAACCGATTCTTATAGGACTTTTTGGCAGATAGCTGAAGTTGCTCCACGTAGCTTAGGCTATTTTATTTTTCAAAAATAATTGTTCTGCGTAAAAAAAATAAAACATATCAAATTGTGAATAAAATCCGATTCAATGCAGTTTTACTGACGAGTGTTTGAATTTGTGAGAAATGTATTTTAGTACAAATAAAGTTTAGGAAAATAATTAGCGTTCCTTGTAAAATGACAATGATGCAATGGAGGCAATGGAGAGGCGTATGCTTGGAGTTTCTCTGCGTGATCGAATCAGGAATGAGGATATCCGCAGAAGAATATTGTCCGAAGAATCACTTAACTTAAGTGGCAGTGGGCACATTGCTCGCAGAACCGATGCCTGATGGGGCCAACGCGCTCTGGAATGGGTAACACGCACCGGAAGACGTAGCATGGGTACGACCCCACAAGGTGGACCAACGACCTGGTGAAGGTCGCGGGAATCCGCTGGACGCGGGTGGCGCAAGACCGATTGTTGTGGAGATCTCTGGGGGAGACCTATGTCCAGCAGTGGACGTCTTTCGGTTGAATGGCTGGATGGTAAAATAACTAAAAACCATATTACGCAGTGGAAGATAAATGAAACGTGGGCGCAGCTACGCGCACTTGGCTAGTCTAAAATAAAAGATAAACTGTCAAACATAATTGATTGTCCTACAGTTATTCCATTATTCAAATGGGGATTGTGAAAATTATTCACGGATTCACGAAATGTCGCCTTATTGAATTAAGACTTCTATATAAACAAGATGGCAGCACAATTGCTGCGCCCGATATATACGTACACATAAATCTTCATTATATACATATCGCTACATAAGGTAGTATCTGTAGCGAACGAAGATTCGATTTTCATGTAAATACGCGGGCGCTAACAAGACGCTACATGCGATAGAATTGATCTAACAACTTGAGAGCCAAACGAGCGCATCCATACAGTGTGTGTAGTCAGACATTCTTTACTGCAAATTGGATATACGTGATTCCATACTAACTGTGTACATTTTTATGTCGCTTTACTGTTTACACTCACTGGTCGTTCTTTATTAATCTTTAATGGATTTTTTTATATCAATATAATCGTCATGAACATATTATTTCGTTACTTTTTACTATAAATAAAACGTACAATTCTCATTTAAATGTTAGTACCTTGTGGAGCCTCATTTACGACCGTTTTGTTTTTATATCAAACTGGCTATTAGGAAATATGTCATAGTTAGAATGATTAAATGTCAGACTACTTAAAAAGAATAAATGAGTCGGATGGAGTTTTTGGCGGGATCTCAGTCTGACTGTAGCAATTGTTTTCTTTAATTCATTAAACTTGTGTACTTGACTCTATATCATGTAATCTTGGTGGCGTTTTGTTTGAAATAGTTTAGTTATTGTGTTCAAGTTAAGTTTATTATAGAAGACAACGCGTAGCATACATTCTGAGGTGCCGACAAAGCTCCATGGAAAGTTCGAGCAGGATAGGCCACCGTTCTGTTGGAGCTTGGTAACGCTGATACAAGATTGAAAATCTTACCCACATGACATTGGCACAAATTGTGTGTACACACAGATTGCCATTAACTAAGAAGAAGAAGAAGAGTCGGATAGAATTAAAAGTGGCTATCTTCACTTCAAATAATTTTTGGCAAAATGGAAAAAATGTTTTTTTTTCTAAAGTATAGCAGTGATGATCGATGTATAAACTGTATTTTAATCTGTAGCTAGTTCACTTACATGGCAACATGGAGTTAGTAGCATAAAGTTTAAAAATAAACCAATATTAACGTTTTTTTGTTGGTGATTGTAGATAGCTAAATTATAGATAAGCCACCTATGATTCTATACGACTCATATGTCTGTGAGTTTTTTTTAAACAAAAACCATTATATTTATTATCTAACCTATTATAATATTAGTTAACAATAAATATGGTAATGTATAATGAAGTTTATAGTTTATTTGATATTATCGTCTATTGCTGAAGGGGTTTTGACTCTATAACCGTTTCGTGTGTTCTCTATGATTCGCTTGTGAATTTTTTTTTTCGGATTCAAAAAATCAAATTAATCATATTCATAAATAATAATGCGCCATTTGTTAAAAATGTGGATGTGAGAATTTACTCAAACGGAAAAAAATCACAGGTACGTTTTTATTTATTTAAATAGATATATAAATTTAGATGCTGATTTTTAATGGATAATACATTATAAAACACATAAAAATAAATAAATAACATTGTAAACTAGGTTTGCGACGGTAAAGTTTAAAATTATCGTGTCACAATCGCAAATAAGTAAGTTCTATATAACTAACACTAACATTTACTACAAACATTCGAAAGTGTTTTTTTTTTAAATATTCTAACTTTGTATTAATTACTACCAACTTGTGACTCCGCATGTATGACAATTCCTTAATAAAAGGTGTTGTTACTCTGTTTATGGGCTTATAAAGTTCTAGAACAATGGAATCCTGAAATTACTTACGTAATTCCTTTCACAAATCATAAGTTTGTTCTCTGAACGAATTTTAATAGATATTTCATTCACTCAACATTATTTATTTCTTCTATAATAAAATGAGGAGAAGCAAATCTGACGACCAGAAAAAGAGACAATGGTATTTCTTCTTTTTGTTCTTAGACAGATAAACAATTCTAATTCAAACTCAAAATTAAAATTCTGTCAGTTTCATATTTATAATAATAGTTTTTCCATCTGGTAATGGTATTAATATGCTTCTAGCAAAACGGTGGCTCTCTTTCTAGAAGTTTCGAGAAGATTTTTGTGGCACCCGACTCAGAATAAACAAGAATAATTCGACCACTAGGCGAATACTAATATACAAAGACGGCTTTAGGAGCTGTTCAAGAGTTTAAATACACGGCGATCGTTGTTAATAGGCTATTTAGAGTGTACCAATAAAACATCTCGCTTGACGCTACGCGGTATTTATTTTCGGGTAAAGAAAAATAGTTTATTCTGTTGGTAAGCTGTGAGTATTGACATCCGAAGGTCATCTGTAAGCCTGGCACCCTAATTTAATGTCCGTAGCGGACCCTCGTTACACTTTGTACGTCACTGGTAGTTGAACTTGTGGAGTAAAAAGAGGACCATGACCATTTAAGTTTTTATAGTTTGAA
This sequence comes from Samia ricini, assembly GCA_014132275.2. NCBI lineage: Eukaryota > Metazoa > Arthropoda > Insecta > Lepidoptera > Saturniidae > Samia > Samia ricini. Next base: position 2,331,575 of record AP028164.1, on the reverse strand, counting down.
GTTATTTATTATAGTTTTTAAATTACAATTTACGCTTAAATTAATTATTGACGTCTTAATATTATTAATATACTATACAGTAATACCCCGCTTAGCGCGACCCCGTTACGCGCGGTTTCACTATAACGCGAATGTCAAATTTCGCGCTCAAATGCCTCGCATTACGCGAAAGAGTGCGTATAAACATAATGTACAGACAATAGATGTATATTTCCGTAAAAAATAAGAGTATGTATTGCATAAAGTGTTCTTAGAATTAAAGTGATTGATTAAAATGATTTGTATTAAATTTTGACTATGTTTAATCATAAACCTCGGTATACGCGAATTTCAGTTAACGCGATTTTTTCCGGAACGTATCCCTCGCGTAAAGCGGGGTATTACTGTATATGGGTTTGGCTTGTTGATTTGCTCAGGAAAAAAATAAAATCACTTTATATTTATAGAACTCAACTTATATTGCAATATACGTATAACATAATGGGTTTTAACTACGTAGCGATTTTTTTTTTCAAGGCTTAGCGTAAGCTTTTGCCATCTTGATCTGTCAATTGGTGTTTCTAATTCATTAACTTGCAGCATTTGACGCTATATTGGTGGTATTTACACAAGTACATTGGCAATAATAACACGGAACACGAATTTTTGAAATAGAAAAAAATGAAAAAGTTTGAATACTAAATATAAAAATAAAACAAAGCTTGACTTGAATAAACAGCAAAATGAAGGTAGGCCATAAATACCTTGTACTCATAGCCCCTATCATTTATAAATAAACTAAGGATGGAATTATTGCTATATTCATTTAACAAGCGAAGTGCTATAATTTTAAATTTTCGTGATCGTTGATTTTAGCTATTAAATTTTAATAGGACAACGCGTGAGTTTTCTTAAGTTAAATGGATGACTCTCTCCTCAACAATTTATTCTATCTAAGATATATCCATCCATTGAACCGAAAGCCGCGCCCACTGCTGGACATAGATCTCCCTCAATAAGGAGGTGGGCATCGCCGTAATCGGCACAACATAATAATATCCAGATTAATAGTTCACAAAATTATACCGAATAAAATTAATTATTAATCTTACGTTATAATAATAGCCATGTAATATATTAACCACCGTTAAACACCATAGCGATTTTTATGTCATTATGGTTAACATGTAATAAACGAGGGTCGCTTCGTGCGAGAAATTAATTTGTTAAGCTTTATTTGTAATCCCTGTGTTCTTACTAATAGAAAAATTACACTTTTTTTATTCGAGCTCGACGAAACGACTGCATTTTATCACTCTGTCGCTAGAAATAACTAACACTCATGTATGGGTGTATTTATTCTATACGGTTGTCAATAGCCTCACTACAAGAGGTTTGCGTATCGATGTTTCAGAGCCTACTTCACGTCTTTGATGTGAATATCGGATCGTGCTATTTCGTTATTCACTTGTTTATAAAATACAGTTCATATTTATTTATTGCTAGCATATATATATAGCATAACTAGCTGTGTGCCCGCGGCTCCGCCCGCGTTTCATACCTTCTATATGTATGAGTCAAAAAAGTATATAAAACATTTCATTTATAGCTAACCTAAAAAAACAAATGAATGAAGAAAAATGAGTCGTTTGTTTTTATGCAAAAATGTACATAAGAGTAAATTGAAAAAGAAAATGCGGAACGGTCGATGGAATCCAAAAAATAAATAGTCTATAACCATCTACGAAAAATTCAGCGTCGAATGGTCCCATCCCGATATGTTCAGTAGTTTTGAGGTGATGGTGCGTCAAAGGAACCCCATTTTCCTATATATAGATAGATAGATAAAGAAACAGCATCACATCAACAAAAAGAATGCAAAAAAAAACACCACTAGTTCTCTAAATATATAAAAAAATATATACCATATATAGTATTTATATTATAAAGTATAAATAAACTGACTATGTAATTTATATGTAAACAAAACTGCGGCACACAATATAAGATTAGTTATAAATAATTTACGTAATTAATGCTTTTTTTTAACACTGTAAGAGAAACAAGAAAAAAGATCAATATTATTTAATATGCTACCCTTGGTGAGGGTTACATATTTGTCCCGGTTGGGGTCGAGACTCTGGGCCCGTGGGGTCCGAGTGCTCATAGTCTTTTTAAGGCGCTCGCGAGTCGTCTAGTCGACACTTCTCGCGACCAGAGAGAGGGTCAATAATTTACACATCGAGTAAGCATTGCCATCCAACCTGGCTATATGGCTAGCCTTTTCGGGACCTTCCCGTCTGGCGGCGAGCTGGACGGCATTCATTATTCATAGAGGTAACAGTAATAATAATAATGTCGTGTGGTGGCGGCTCTAGAATACCACCACCCCCCTGTCCTATCCCGTGGGGTGTCGTAAAAGGCGACAAAAAAGGGAAAAAAAACGGGCACATATCTACACCCAAACCGTAGGTGGCGGTTTACCATCAACAATGGCATTCCCAAGGAGGGTTGACGTCAGGCAGGCGGCCGGTTGTAAAATGAAACAGCCAAAACCTAAAATGCAACATGAATTTGAAAGACATGTTGCCCCGACCCCAAATAAAAATGGGAAAAGGGTAGGGAGATGATGAACAGTAATAATTATGTATTTTTATTTAGCTTTTTGTTATTTAATTATAATGTATTATATAAATTAACGTAATATTTGTAAATAAATACATTTTGATATTATTTAATACATTATTTTAGAAATATGTTTTACAAGTTTTAAAAGGTGCTATTAAATGTACATTTTATTTTTACGAATAATTCTTTCTTTGTAAAAATTAGTTTTAATGAGAAGCATAGGAGCTTCAATGATATTATTATAGTTTTCTATAGAAATAATACATCACGGGTACTACCTACATCTCTGCGAGAAGAGCGCGAAATTATATTTGTCGATGATTGTATGTCGCTTCTTATTTACAGATTTATTCCAATAATATACAATCTTTTTTTACACGGTATAGGCTTAGTGCTTTGACCACATTCTCAACTGATGTTAAGTGCCGATGTGGTCCAGAATGGTAAACACACGAAACCTAGGTATTGGTTCTCCAGTGATGCTCCCGGAACACACCTATTGCCTTGGCAGGAAGGCTTAGTTCCGCTGCTTTTGCGGTTCGAAAAATTCGTCAGTTGACGGATATTGCTACTGCTAGGTTAGTCTACTTTGCTTACTTTCACAGCTTAATGTCTTACGATATTTTGCTGTGGGGTACAGCAGCAGAGGTAGACACCATTTTTACGTTACAAAAGAGAGCTATTCGAGCAATCTATAATATGGGACCTCGCGAATCTCTAAAGAACAAGTTTCAAGAATATGATATCTTAACTTTGCCCTCCCAATACATCTTCGATAACTTAATGCATATTCGTAAGAATTTAGACAAGCTAGATCTAGTGAATGATCGTCATAATTTTAATATTAGAACTAAAGACAAGTTGGCCGTCCCAAACTTTAGGTTAAGTAAGTGTAGTAAAAGCTTTATAGGTAATAGTATTCGGTTTTACAATAAGATCCCAAGTAACATTACCGATTTACCTGACAATAAGTTCAAGTATTATGTCAAGCAAGTTTTAATCTCAAAAGGTTATTACAGGGTGGAGCATTACGTGAATGATAGTGATGTCTGGAATTAACCCACATCTCTGTGCTTCCACTAACATTATTAAGACTACGATTTGTATAGTTTTTTATATGACAAAAAAAATGATATATATTATATTTATGAAAAAAAAAGAACCAGATCGAGTTTCTCGCCTGCGCTCTTCTCGACTGGGTTGTTTTCCGAACCGGTGGTAGTGTTTTAGACGTTCGTAAGCGCCTTCTTAGGGCCTAAATTGAATAAATAAATTTTGATTTTGATTTTGAATTTGAATTTTAAATTCAAGAGAAACACTTATTTATATAAATAAAAGACATGTAAGTGTAATTTATGAGCTGAATACTTGTGATTTGGATTGTTCCGGAACTAGAAAAAATAATTCAAAGATTTTGAAAATTTTGTTTTTTTGTTGTAGGTATCGTATAGACAGACACTTTACTTTTATTTCAATTCAAAACTGACATATGTTTTATTTATGTATTCCCAGTATAGACTCGTTCACTGAACAAATTTATATTTCAGGCCATATAATAAAGCGGTATGCATTTTAAGTGTTCATTCAATAAAGGCGACAGCTTGCTTTAGTTTGTTGCCTACTAGTTATTAAAATCTCAAGATAGAAGCGATTTTAATATTAACATGTCATCTCTGTCAAACGAAATGATCGAGAACGGGTTTAAATTTTTTCATACATATTTCGTTTTTTAATAATGTTGATTTAACCTTCGTATATATTTATGTAATTGTTATATGAAAACCTACATTAACTAGTTATCCTTGAAGAAAGAATCTCATCCCTTCCTATGATTAAGTAAGTATAGGCGTAATTTGGCACAAACGAATATTGATAAGTACATTTTGCTTACATAATCACTCTTCAGACCTCCCCAAGTCCTCCATGCCTTCAAAAATAAGCAAGCTGTCAACTCTTAGAACGAAACGAAGATTTTTATCTCAGGCGAGAGAACATATAAGATCGTACATTATATATATTTTTTGTAATATCCCGGCAAAGTGACTATATTGTGCCGGCTTGCACGGATATCTCTTCACGCTACGTTGGAAGGGCGTGATGTTATAGGAAGGAGGGAATACATTGGCCGGAAGATTGTTCCACAGGCTTACAGTACGGCGAAAGTGTGGCTATTCGAAGTTTTTAGTTCGTGCCTGGATAAAAGTTACTGTAAAGCTGTTTCAAAAAAGTAAAACAAAACCAGTTTCCAATCAAAGACATTTCCTACTATCATACTATACTAATAAATAAAATTGAAGTGTCTGTTTGTAATGTCAAAATTATTTTTAATTACTAAATAGATATGGATGTACACACCAAAAATGCAAATTTAAAACTTTTTGGTCTCTCTGCCTGTCTGTCTGTTAAGAGTAATCTCCTGAACGGCTGGATGGATTTTGATGGGACTTTTTTTGGAAGATAGCTTAAGCTACTCCGGGTAACTTAGGGTACTATTAATTATCAAAAATAATTAGGGTTCAGCGAAAAAAAATTTAAAACTCATAAAAATTGAATGAAATCCGATTAAATGCACAGTTTTACGCGCAGGTGCTTGAATTTATGAGAATTATTTTTACTATATCTAAGTAATAAAAAAAAATTAGGGTTCCGTAAAAAATTAAATGCAATGTAAAATATATAAAACGCGGGTGCAGCCGCGGGGACACAGTTAGTGTTACATAACATTTGTACTTAATTCTTCTATATACCAATGTTTTCAATAAAATTATACGTTCATCGCTGTTATAAAAAATCAAAACCTTATAATTCTCTATATTAATTTTTAAAAGATGTTATAAAAGTTTAACTGGCATTTTTTTCTTAAATGACTTAGATTATTGACACTTTATTGATAATTATCAGTGTCCAAATATAATAAAACACCGTTGGAGAATATAGATATGATTTAAAAAACAGAATCATATAAATCGATTTTTACGTTTTTATAAGTCAACTAACGAACATAAAGTCAATAGAGAGAGTATTATTGAGTTCAAATTCATTAATATTATATTATTATTCATCTTATTAAAATAGTTCTAAATAGTTTAATCTCTATACTAACACGATCTTAATCTACTGATCGATAAATACATCGATAAAGAATTTGCTAAAAGGATGTGAACAGACCTAAGTATGACATATTCATCTAATGACATTTACGTTAGATAAGACTTCTGTCGGTTTGCCTCACCCACATCACTTACGTTTTGCCATTAGAGTCTATTTTCTTGAACTCCTCGAATATCGGGGCACAATTATATTGAGTGCTTCACTACAAATTGGGGGATGTAATTACGTTTGTATGAATAAAGATAAACACACGAATATACGAAAGAAATGTTAGGTAAGGTAATATCGACAGTCAGACAGACATTTTTATCAATTTACCTTATTGAACTACGTTGCTATTACAAAGAAAAAATCTGCGGCGTAAGCGCGGTAAGGTTGGGGGAAGTATCCTGCCCCCGGAATGCTGACCGATGGGTCATGCCTCCCTTCGGGGGGGCGGGCGAAGAGAGTGGGGTGGAGTATCTCCCCCATCCCCATTGGGCCATTGCACGACGAGGCCCGGTGGGTTCGCTGCAGGGGGCGACGCGGTGACTGCGAAAGCCACCCCGTGTCGCCCCCATCCCAAATGCAGCTGACGGCCCCGGGGGGTTTTAGTGGGTATTTCCGGGCGCTTCACGCCCTGGCGAGTCCCACACTGGCACGGAGCTCGTCACTCCGTGCCCCCTTACCCATTGCATTGGGGGACTTCGGTCTCACTAATGCAATGGGTAAGGGTAGTGCGTAAATGCATTTCCCCCCGTCAAAAAAAAAAAAGGGAGGGGATGTTATCTATATCTATATTAATAAAAAACATTGTAGTGTACCTGTTTATAATATCAAAATTAATTTTTTTTTGCTTAATGTATATACATATAATATGTACTAAATACATATAATCTCCGGGCCGGCTGGACTGATTTTGACGATAATATAATGATATAATGATGATAAGGGCAAAAATAAAACTACGCTACGCCTAGAGGCACTGGCTATCAAGTGATGCTTTTTTATATTCTGTATATACTTAGCGCTGTGCTCTTATCTCATGTGTTGTTAAGTGACGATGTGGCCCAGGATAGTAAACAAGCTAAAGTCAAAAGTTCTGGATCTTAAGTGATACACCAGGAACACACCTATTAGTGTTCGGCGTCAGGTTTATAAACTTGAGGCCAACATCCTACTGATAGCTAAATAGACGGGCATAAGCCTAGGCCCAATATCGACTTGGATAGATGGGTATGAACCTAAGTCCATCGACGCGAAATCCGACCGCAGCGACAACTGCACCATAATCGCTTCATACATCCATGTAACCCGGCCGGTATTACAAAGTACCCTACCCCCTCATACTACATTGTTTTCGCTAAAAATTCGAATTCATTGTAGATTCGAGTCGACATCGATCTAAGACATCGTTTCTAATTATACTAGCATTAATTCCACCATCATTGTTTTTCTGAGCAGTAATAGTCATCATATGCAAATCGGTCTTCATTTATCGTGGTTTTAAAAACGTCATAATTTTAGTAATAAATATCAGGCGTAGAACGCGCTTTTTCTTACGGTTCAATTTCTCGAGTGATTACGAGACGACTAAGGTGATGCGGTGTCTTCGTTAGCAGGCGGTAATTACTTGAAACTGGGCCTCATCTATATATGTTCATTACGCATAATACGGCACACTACACTCTGTCGATAGTATCCAAGGTTTTAATTTTGTGCACAGATGATATTTCAGCTAACTCATATAAAAATATACAAGTCAAGTCAAAAGAAAAGAAGTCAAAAAATAATATTTTATTCAATCAAAAACCAGCATTTGTGGAAGATAACACAGCTCTTGGATCACATATATATGCAAAAGCATTTACATTTGATATACGTTTCAGATATCTTAACCGTACGGGGAACAGAATCCTCTACAAAAACTAGCGACATAAGCATTTCGCGACCTCATAATATTCCGCCATTGAACATGCCTCGGAGTGCGCGGATATTTTCTGCAGATACAACGACTATTGTTCGCGTTATCTGCCCGTGCCCATATCTCGGGCCACGAAATTAGCGATATCTTTAATTATATTATTTTTATGATCATTGTATAGCGAATTCAACGGATTTTCAATTACAAATTTATAATAACTATTTTTTTTAATTACACTTGATAGATTCGGAGTCTGGACATAATTTCATGTGATGTTAACAAAGTTTTGATGTTATTTTCACTTCATAAAATAAAGCTTCTAAAACAAATAAACTTTAGAGGCAAATAGAGAAAAAGTGCTAAATTAATCATTTCTGTATTTTATAAGAATAATATTTTAGAGTAAGGAATTATGTATATTAGGAAGACACTAACACCTGAGACAGGCTAAAATGACTAGTTCAGGTGACAGAGATTAACCTTATAATCCACGTAAGATTAAAATATTTTTGAAAAGTAAATTCTTACTATTATTATTAAATAGAAAAAAAATTGATTAACATCAGTTTGTTAGTTTTTTGTCAGTTTGTACATTGTATGAATAAAAATATATAAAAAAAAACTATTCTTTATTCAATTTAGACGCTGAGAAGGCGCTTATGAATGTAAAAACACTGAGACCACTTCGGAAAACAACCCAGTTGAGAAGATCCGGCAAGAAACTAGACCTGATTTTTTTAATAAATTTGAACATAGATAATTTTTTTTTATAATAACTATACAAATTGTAATTATAAATTATATTTTCGGAATTACAGTACAGTAAGTCAGCTGTTATGTCTTTCAGAAGGACCATAGAAAAATAATATATGTAGATAAAATAAATTTATTAATAGATAAATAGTGACAATAATTATAATACTTAGTAAGAAATAAAGAGAGGAAGTAAGTAAAAAAACCATTACAATGTTTATCAATTTTGACTTATACGGTAAGTACAAGATCACTTTTAGAGCCTGAATCGCGTTTAACGGAGTTTGTATTTTTTTTTTACAGTAATCTGCATTAATAAGGTCTTGCTGATACGCGCAATTCATCAATTTGCAAATTTTTCAATTTGGACAGGATATGTTTAACAGAGTTTATATGTCAATGATTGGCCTATTGGTTAATTGGAAACATAACATGCACTTTTTACGACAGTACATTTTCTATGAAAACTGGATACATTAGTAAAATCCGGACTAAACTAAATTGGCCTATATAAGAATAAATATCTATAAATTTATGTCTATGACGTAGGTACATAACTTTAACGGATCTACTATATGACTAATCTATTTTGTACCCTATGTACGCATCTATTATTTATATACTCTGAGTACAGCCCAATGTAACATGATTAAAGCAAGCAGTGGTATCATTGTATTTTGGATTGTTTGTAATCTAGAACAAACTTCAACATTTAAGTAGTAACTTATGGTATTTTGTATAATATTGAATTGATAATTGCATGATTCTAGTCATGCTATTCTCATAAATCAGTCCCATCCACTCAATATCTACTCACTGTGTAGTGAAAGTACCGACGCTCTCAAGCAAACCGTCATGATACTAATTGAATATTTCCTGATAACCCGCCCGACACGACTATCAGAATAGTGTCAGCTATTTTCTGTTATATTACTGAGAAACAATCCAAACACGTTTTAGACATTTCTCAACATAATCATGATATAAAATTACTTTCACTAATACAGTGATTCTCAACCACTGTGCCGCGGCACTTTTGTGTGCCGCCAAATTTTGCAAATATATAATAATGTTAATATTACTAAATTATATCATTTAAAAAGAAAAATATTTATGCAGTGTGTTGTAGTAAGTAAATAATTTTTATCTTTTTCTTTGTGTGCCGCCAAATTTTGAAATCGTTAAATATGTTCCGCAACAACAAAAAAGGTTGAGAATCACTCACTGCACTAATATAAAATTACCTTCAGTCGACAGTTTTCGTGGCCACACTAATACGTACTATAAAAATATCATATATTTTATTGAGAATTTACAATTTTGGTTGAATTTATTATTTCATGAATCGGTATTTGTTATTATAGTATACTATTGTTATTTTTAAATGTAATTATAAAATATATAAACTTCAAAGTAATGAAGTAGTTTAATTAATTAAATGAGTATATAAAAGATCATTGTATTGCCTGCCGTAAAGTACCTATAGTGTTCCTATCCGATCGATAGTAGGATTAGCTCCCAGGAAACTCAGAAGATTACTCCACGAAGGACGCACCTTGTGTGCCTCACCCAGTAGACTTGTCCGTAGGCGCGGACAAAGGAGAGGCCACCGTCGAAGGGAATGCCCTGATGCGGTTTCCCCGTGTTCCCTATTAGTTCGTAAGTTTAGTGATAGTGTAGTCTGTGGTCTTTTTTAAGAAACAATTGTATTTTTTTTAAACGAAATAATTATGGGTTAGGGAGCACACGCTGCGCTGCTGCTGAACTCCTTGAGCTGATAGAGATTGCACGAGAAGATTGCCAAGAAGTGTACCTATGATAACTTCCTCGATGTAGCTCGGGCAACTATGGCTTGTTTGGTCGACAGCTTATAAGGTACAGGTAAGCTTCATGTATTATGAGACAAAATTGTGGTTATTTTTATAACGCCTCTCGTAGACTAATAAGCAAATATTGCTAACGTTATCATCACTCCGACGCCCCTAACACTCATGCCATCAAAGCAAAAAAAAAAAGAACCCCTACCCCTCCCATTGATGACTTATTTAATACTTATAGTTTCATTTCACGTAGGCGACGCTCTGCCCAGTATTCGCCTGATTTTTCACTGATCCGTGGCCCTCTGCAATCACCACAAAATCCATCTGCTTCGTTCTTCGATTAAAATAAAAAAGTAAGATGCAATAGTCGCGCACAAGACTTGTTACTAGTAATAAAAATTCACCCAGTAAATACTAATGGTTCATTTTTTTTTATTTAAATAAGTGTAGTCTCACACTAAAAGATGGTCAATTAATTCTAACTGGTTATAACGTCACGGCCAGTAAGTATAAATACGCTGGCAGTTCAATTACGCGCGTCATTCTCGTTTTATATTCCGATATGGACGCTGCTAGTCTGTTCGCGTGCTCTGACATTATTCGAAGTGATATTCTGACCACTGAGCTGGATAGAAGTTTTTATGAGCGTATAATTACATGTCTATTTCACGCTCCTTTTGTAGGTAAAGCTGTCAGATCAATTTCACGGTAATTTTTCATCTAGGTATTACGTATTCAGTTGCCAGTAACTGAGCTAAACGAATAGACTTTATTTCTAGATACCTGTATGGAATGTATTTTCAATTGATGATGCTTACAATTTTCATTACTCCCAAGTGATACTGCCAGTACGGCGGTGATGGGTCAGTTGGTAGTGAGGTCGGATTCGACATTGAATGACATGGTTTCAATCCCATCTGTATAAATAATACACACATAAATAAGAACTCAATGACGAATTTGAATAATCAATTCAAATTTCGAATAACTGAAACATTCAATCGTGTGTTACGATTCGAATATCGAATAAAAATCAACGACGATTCGTTACCAATTTTATAAACGAGTAAATAGGAGATGAAAGATTCGCTACCACCCCCTCCTCATCCCCAGCCTCAGGGCCTATTATAGTATGAGGGGGAGAGGGGGCAGGGTGGAATGTGACCTAGAAAGTTGTGGGGGGGCGATGCATTTTTGCATTCCACTAGGCAGGCAGGCTGCGGCTTTATTGCACTCATTAGTAGAAGTTTATATTCGTCATTCTAGATTCGACGTTCGGTTCGAATAGGGCCTTAAGTATAATATTCATTCTTTGACCTTTAGCTGTTATTTAACGAACCGATTTTGAGAACGTTGACTCGGCCAATCTCTCTTACGTCTGCGATTTATGTTCTATTGCTAAAATAATAAAATGGAAAGTGAATTTTAATACTCGTGTTAAAGTAAGTAATGATCAACGTATTCTTTTTCGATTCGACTAAGGCTGGTTAAGGTTAAGGCAGATTCTATAGCTGATAGATGTTTTTAAATGTTATGTAGTTTTTACTTTTGACCACTATCTCACTTCGTTAAAAAAATATGATATAAACTTTATATAGGTAAAAAACGTTTATATTATATACATATATAAAAGAAAACTTCGTGTCTGTCTATCACGTAGATGATACCTTATTTATAATTCTATTTAAATATACAAAATAAAAATGAAAACATTGTTTTTAAAACCATCAAACATATTTTGTATTTAAAACATTCGAATCATAACAATTATTATATACTAATAAGTAAAATTGAAGTGTCTGTTTGTGATATCAAAAATTAAATTAATATACTAAACAGATATTTATGTATATACAACGATACCTATACCAAAAATCCAATTTTTAAAACTGTTGTCTGTCTGTTTGTTCCGGATAATCTCCGTAACGGCTAGGCCGATTTTGATGGGACTTTTTTTTGATAGATAGCAGAAGTTACTCCGCGGAACTTATCTTTGTTTTTTTATAAGTTGATTTCGTCGTTTCCTCTGATTTTTTTATCGCCTTTTGGTATTGGTGGAGGTTGGTCTTCATTATCAGACGCAGGTGGTATTACTGGATAGTTTCTGGTAGAATGCAGCTTTACACGATCTCTATGCTTTTTTAGTCTTCTCTCTCCATATTTTTCTAACAGCCCTTTGTTCCCTTTTAGTTATACTCTTGATCATTTATGCTCTTAATTTGTCCCTTTTCTTTTTACATTGCTGGTTTTCTTTTCCTTTTAATTCAGCATTTTTAACCGGATCGTTTTTAATTCTTTGGTAGCGTAATTTCTCAGACTGACGCTTTTTTCTGACTTCTCTTGACTTGTTTGTTTCTTTTTAACATTCATCACGATGTCTGATTATACTCGAGTATCTAGAGCAGAACTCCAATAATCTTGCGTCAGTTTGCGTATATTCACTGTAGGAAAGCGTGTTAGTGCTAGTCGTTGGAGTATTTCCTTTGGTAAATATATATGTTTTTGTATTTTATCGTTACGAAATTGTATATTTGCACAATGCAATGTTTATTGTGTGTAGATGTCATGTATTACGTTAAACTGTGGGCAGAAAAAGCGATTGATGTTATTTTTGTAGGTTATGTGTGCTTCGTCACTTCTCTCGCGTCATCTCTCTGACACGCTTTCCTACAGTGAATCGCAACTGGCGCAATATTATTGCAGTTTTGCTCAACGTCGTTAGCTTGCTTCTAACTTCAAACCTTTGCGGTTTTAAGTCAAATTTTACTTTGTAACGTTGTAACTTCACGCGCATAACGGGATTCTTTCAGCTCCTCGCGGCAGACGCGTCGGAACGCTATATCGAGACGGTCGCGTTATTAGTATATAATTAAATTTACCTACTACCTCCTATTTTAATTGTATTGTCTAAATATAAAATTAAATACTGGGGGACTGTGAGTACTGGGGGACTGTGAGTACTGGGGGACTGTGAGTACTGGGGGACTGTGATCCCCTAAGTACAATAGATAAGGGTAGTGCGTAAATGCAGTTCCCCCCGTCAACTGCTACAAACAACTGAACACGGAGGGCGGAAGGAAATCTTTTGCAGGCCAGTGTTCTTCCTCATACTACACTGATAGAACTGTAGTGGGCGGAAGAAGACTATTACTACCAGAACCATGCTAGCCGGGATCCAAGCCGTCAAACTTTTTTGAGTTTCGCCAGATGAAGCGACATTTTGTAACATGACATGAAAATAAATTATTATTTTAATACATATTTTTACAGTGTATTTTGATACAATATGTTTCGATATTAATAAAAGTTTACGATCATGATTAAAAAAAAAACATAATGGCATACGTATTTAAAGTATCTGGCCATAAAATCATTATAATCTACTAATGGGGAGGCCAGAGGAGTATACATTTATAACTATTTTAACTATATTAAACAATTATCGTGAATAGCCTAGCGTATATATGGGCCAAACAAAAGACGATATTTTTTTATTTTTTGAGCATTTCGAAACAATAATATAATAAGTTTACAAACAATTTGTCTGTGGACCATTGGAATTCAAATAGCGTATATTCACCCATTACGCAGTAAACAGTATACGAAACACGGGCGCAGTCGCCGGCACACAGCTAGTTTCAAAATATTTTTAAAACAGTTCCATTGTCACAGCTTGTCCAAAGAGTTTATCTCTGAATAGGTAATCGATTAATAAGCTTAAGCAAGTGTTAATATAAAACTCGATATTAATTATAACACTATCGGCAGGTTTGAATATGCGATCTCAATCTGTTTTCCGAAATCCGAAATTTCAATCTTTTTTTTAGTTTCAGTCAGAACAACCGATTCAACAACAACAGAATCGAACAACGACTTTTAGTTTAATCTAAAAATTGAATTTCGTTATTAAAGCCGGCTGTAAATCTATTGTTCCTTGAACCATCGCATGAGATGTATCTTCGTGTTAAAATAAATTTATTGTAAGCCGCAGATAAAATTCCATTACCTACACATCTGCTTGCCGCGTATGAAATGTAAATTATGTGTACATTTAAAAATATTTTTGAAGTAGTAGGTAATCTAAAATATTTCACATTTCAACATTTTTCCGTAGTCCGGATATTGAATTCACTATGCGGTTGACGCGCATTACACCCAGAAGAGTTATGGCTTGCGTCCAGTTCTGATGGATTAATGGATGCATCACTTACCAGGGCACATATTTTTCTGTTGAAAATAATGTACAGTATATATATATATATATATGTTTTAACATTATACTGTTCTATATAAAACCCTGAAAATTTGGGCTCGTATATTTTAATTCTGACTACTTTTTAAGAAAAGTTTTTAAAATCCTAAAGGTTTCAAATGTAGTAGTAATAAATACTGTATGGGAAATTTAGGATTTTTCAAGTTCCTAAAAATTTGATGCATTTAATGTTACTGAAATGAACCAAAGCACAATTTATAGACAGTAAGAGATACTTTAAAAGTAGGTACAATGCGTTTCCCTGGACTGATGACCTATGGTCATACTTCTCTTCGGAGAAGTGGGCGAAGAGGAGAGCCTGTGGGTCAGGCATCGGTATTCTCCCCTCCCATCCCCAACGGGCTAAGTATGGACGTGGCCCTGTTGAGTCTGCCGCAGGAGACGACGCGGTGCTTGCGAAAGCTATCCCGTATCGTCTCCATCCCAAATGCGGCGGACGGCCCGGGGGGGTTTAGTGGGTATTTCCGGACGCTTCACGTCCGGGCGAGTCCCACACTGGTGCGGAGACGTCCCTCCGCACCCCCTTACCCATTCCATTGGGGGACTCCGGTCTCACTAATTCAATGGGTAAGGGTAGCGCGTAAATGCATTCCCCTCGTTTTAAGTTACAATGCGTTTCGGATAAGAACGTGCATGAACTGCGTCATGTTGTGACGTCATAGATAACAAAAAATATATATATATGTGTTTGGTTCATTAAAATAACGCATAAATGATAGTCTTAATAACTTGGCAAATAATTCACTAAATAAAAGAAAAACTATGGATATATTTTTGTTACTTTCCATACCTTTTTATCGAGCTTTGACAGATCAAGGTCATTGACGCGCACTTTCTTATTTGACACATTTCTTTTACAGTTGATTAATGTCGTCAAATACTTTTTGGTATATACACACGACACCAAGGTCTCAATTTCTATAAAATAGTTTTGTTTTTTTTAAAATGCATTTTCAGCAAATTTAAACAGAGTAACTTATTACAGGAAATTTAACTTTCTGCAAAAACAACTTCTGCATAAAAGCGATACGATTCATACCTGAAAAGATAAACACCATTTTAATAATCGGCCACAAGGTAGCAGATAACTTTGGTCATTCGTCCACCGTACCATATATGTGGTAAGGTCCGAGCGTCTGTTTTATCTTTTACCTTTCGCCAAGGTTTCTAAACCGACATTCTCAATTGAAGCGGATTGTTTTTTTATGTTGTTATTTGCAGAGTTATGTTGCAGTGTGTAGTAAGGTCGGATTACGTGTCAATGGACGTGGGTTCGTGCGACGTTCGTTTCGACGAGGAAACTACAGCATGGTGGTAGGGCGATTTTCTACTAATGGTCTACCGCCTAACCGCCTGGGGATAGGTGAAATACGAATAGGTGCGTTCCGGCAGCATAATTTGGGAACCAATACCTCTAGGCTTAGTGTGTTTACTATCCTTGACAACATCGTCACGTAATACCAGGTGGTGAGATTGTGATCAAATCACTGATCGTGTAAAAAAAAATAGTTTATCCTTCCTATACTTTTTTTTTAGTAAATATCTCTTTTAATAACAAAAAGCAATAATCTTATAGAGTTTATCAGTAAAAGTAATTTATGAAAATTGAATAAAAAAAACGTCAGAGATCAGTTTTTTTTAAAATTAAACCACATAACATATAATACAGTTTATAACCTTAACAGTTCCATTGGCAATATTTTCGTAACACGCATGAAAAGTAATATTTAAAGGACGATATAAATTTTATCATTGCGATTATAAACTTCAATGAACATTAAGATGGTCTGATTGAACTTTTGTCCGATCACATCAAGTGTTAAATTAATTTCACTGTTGACTTATTCAGTTTGTTTGTTGATTCGATCGCCCAATGGCTTCGACACCGATGCGTATTGTTTGATAATTGTTTTCGGCTGAAATCGTTTTTCTATAGTTGAAATGATCACATTCATTTGCATTTTTATGTAGCTAGATACGAGTCTTTTCATACGATAATGATTTCATAACATTCCTATGACATACGAGTATATATTATCATATAATAGACGTACTGATCTCACACTGAAAGACTCTTAGGCGGCTAACTTTGCTCCCGCACACACTCCGGGTCCCCCTCAGGCGGCGACCCAAGACGTGTCTCGTTCCCCAACTGGGGAGGCTCTTGACGTCGCCGCCAGCGCGATACAGTAACACTGCCCACGCATTGAGCAATTACACGCACAACACTCCATACACACTCATGCATAACATGCAAGGTACATAGGTCCTGTAAGGAACCTTTTTTTTATATTAATATAAAAAAATGTAGGGATAGCTAGGATGCAACTCGCGAGTGACTCTTGAGTACTCAGGTGACGGCCAAGCCGAGGTTCGTACCACTTTGGTAGCCCTTGAGCTAGTCACCTTATTGCGGCTGAGTGCCTTCAGCACTTGCCCCCAAAGTTCGGTGAAGCTGTAAAGGCCCTTCCGGTCAACAGCATTAGCTAGGTCAAAAAAAAAAAAAAAAAACTGAAAGACTCTCTGTTCATAAGACGATTGTCCAAAAGTTAGTTGTAGTCAATAGTATGAACTGTCCTCCCACAGGAGGCACCCTTGTCTTTTGACGTGTGTTTCACAATATTTATATTTATTAAAGCGGGTTAAATTTTGAAATTTCTTTAAGGATTCACCTGCCCCGTACTATATATATATATATTGGCGTTTTTTTTGACGGTATTTCGGCTTGACACTTTATAAACTTTCGGGTTTTATGCTCATATTTTCATATTATAGGAGTTAGAACGCGTACTTGTTGTTTAATTACTCGACGTTTCGGGCTAGTTACACGGGTGGTGGTCACGGCACGACTGAGGTGTTGTGGTGTCATCGTCAGCGGGCGGTAGTTATTTGAAACTACCCTCGCCTGAATTATCGATACACCGGAATGTCGAGAAATTAAACGACAAGTAGACGCGATGATATTAAAGTAACAATTTTAGTTGGTCATGTAGTCGATATTATGTAATTTGGTACTCCATTCAACCGAAAAACGTCTACTGCTGGATATAGGTCTCTCCCAAAGATCTCCACAACTAGCAGTCTTGCGCCACCCGCATTACCGGGGACTAGTAGGGGGCTAGTTCACTACAGTGTTGTTTATAAGGGGGGGGGGGGGGGGGGGGAGTTGCCATAATGCCCAACGCTTGGTATTTGTAGTACTCGGAGGATGCTGTTGCCCATCCCCTGGTTTATCTCTTAGTAGCCTCTTACGCCACCCACGGGAAGATATAGGGTGGTACTATTCTTACCTAGACATGATTTATGCGTAAGATTAACTGAGAAAATATGCAAATATTCGGTAGTTGTAAAAAACAAACCACCCGGGTAAATAGAAGCTATAGCATATAATCTTATGATATGCCAGCTACATGTCCGCGCCTGCGACCGGGTTTCATATATTATTCGCTGTGTTTAAATTTTTATTACAGAACCATAATTATTTTCCTAAAAAAACATTTAGTATTGAGATAAAATATTTTTTTTCCTAATAAATTATAGCACTTACCCGTAAAAAACTGTGCATTGGTTTGGATTTTATTCAAATTTTTATGAGTTTTATTTTTTTTTACGCGGAACCCTAATTATTTTCGTAAATGAAAAGTACCCTAAGTTACCCGAAATGACTTCAGCTATCTAGCAAAAAAAATCCGTCAAAATCGGTCAAAAGCCATTACGAAGTTAAGGTATCCATTATAAACAGACATACAGACAAAAAGCTTATTTTCAGTATAGGTATCATATATACATTCATACCTATTTAGTAAAAACGAATTAATTTGATATTACAAACAGACATTTCAATTTTATTTATTAGTATAGATTAAATTATAAAACCTAATTTATCAAAATTAAAAAAAAAATCTGCCATGTAAATTATAATATAAATTTGTAGGTCAAATTAGTATGCTGACCCAAGGGGGGAAGGGGCGGGGCCCCTGACCTTCCATTGCAATGGGTAAGCCG
Organism: Samia ricini; assembly: GCA_014132275.2. Taxonomy (NCBI): domain Eukaryota; kingdom Metazoa; phylum Arthropoda; class Insecta; order Lepidoptera; family Saturniidae; genus Samia; species Samia ricini. The sequence continues at coordinate 2,313,103 of AP028164.1, read as the reverse complement.
TCGGGGGGCTTAGTCTTGGTTGACCGGGACTAGTCCTTTTGCGGGTAGGGACTTGGCCTTCGGACTAGGTCATCCGTCCGGGGGGTATGTCGCGGTGTATGCTTGCGATCCCGTTTTGCCCTCCTTATGTGGCGGTAGAGACGGTCTCTCCTAGGGTTTTAGTAGGTAGTCGCTAGGGTCTCCTTCCCTAGTGTTAGTCCCATACACCCTCCCTGCCCCCGCATGTGAGGACGGTGCCTAAACGCATTTCTCTATGTAAAAAAAGGCCAAATTAGTATCGAGGTATAGAGAACAGAGACCGTGAAAAAATTAATACATATGTATGTCCACGTTCTAAAATTCAGTCAAAGACACATTTCCTCAATAATAATTCTACTATAAAAAAGTGTTACATGCCTATTATATTTGTCTCTTTCTCCCTCGTAGTGCGAGAGTAATTCACACTTCTATCTCTACTTTAATATGTCGATTACCCATAAAATGAGACAACAGGAAAACTATGGAAAGCTGGCGTAAACGCCAGGTTAGTGCTCAAGGGGTTAATATTCGAAATCTTGTTGCTAATTATGACGCTTAGTGTCAATATTTAACGCTTATATTCCAATGCTCAAAACTTCGGTCTCATTATACGTAAAGATGTTTTATTAAAAAAAGCCAATGGTGGTTCATATTTACATTTTTTTAAATTAAACGTAATAAATAAATACTTTAAAAATGAATAATTAAGTACTTGAAAAAAGCGTTATAATACGTTATGAAATTCAATTCCACCTGTATGTTTTGACGTTAACAAATCAATACAAAGCTTGTATAAAAAACGACAGTCTCTCAATGATACGCAAACACGATACATTATCTTCTTTTCTTTCGATTTGACAGCCGATGCTTTTATTGCCGATGTATTTCGTTTAAATTATGGCTGTCGTCTTCGATCGTTTGCTGTCGAGTTTGTCTTTTATATTTTGTGAGTTCTTTTAAATATACATTAATATATTTTATTCATACATATTATATATTTATATAAATAACTTACAATGTCGTATTTTGTTTCGTCACGTGACCTCCTCAGATTATTTTTTTAATTGCCGTAAAACATACCAACTTTTATTTGTTTCACCGATACTCTCGGTTCGATTTCACCGCACGAAACTCGTGTGCTTGATGCGTAGGAGAACAATAATTTATAAATTAAATATCGTAAAAGGAAAAAAGGTCCGGTTAACACTTTAACTACGAAAACGTGACGCGCGCCCTTTCTAAGGTTACAAGAGCGGTAAAATCAGAGGTGGTGGATTACAGTGTCCTGACCGTTACAGTTCTTTGACTAGGATTTAGCATGACCTACGTGCTGGTGCTTCTTGAAAAAACGCGAGAGCGTTTACAAAGATTACATATAAACCCCGGGAGCATTTTCTAGTAGAGGCTTCCAAACTAATACAGTTTCGCGAGCCCTCCGGGGGGTTGACGGTTTTATATAAAGATTTCTCATTTGAACAAAAAAGAGTGCAAGTGATACATGTCTTTTGGATTGCTAACGTCACATGAGTATGTTTTTATTTAAACTTTTAAGAATAATAATTATAACATGCTAAAAGTAATCAGGCCGCACCACAAAAAGTAGATCGGACTTGACTGACTTAAACGAGTTCTTTTAAATTCTTTAAACACTAATCAATAAGCCTATGATAGATTAGTTTTAATAATCATGTCGTGAACATACAACATTTATTTTCGATTAAAGTACGCGTAACTATGTGATTGACTTAACATAATTATAAATAAATAATAATTCGCACACCAGAAAAACATTCGTTGTTAAATGTCCACTAATAATGTGAAAACGTGCCGTTTCTCTCGACCTACATCGGACGGGATATGGTTTCAGTGTTAGAGTGTTTTGCGAAGTATCGGTGTCGAATTGCTGAGAATACGCGTGCGGTTATGATAACAAAAATATTTAAAAAATATGCGCCTATATAGTTGTCAATATACTAACATTAGTTCGAAAACAACCCAGTTAACTTGATCTAGTTTTTTTTTAAGGAACTAATCAACTCATAGTTATAAAGTATTTAGTAGATTCGTAGAGAAGGGTGATATTTTCAGATATTAGTAACGTTATCACATTGATCCCCACTATATTTTTTTTTGGAAATTTAATCTTTCCTGACCTGGTGCTTATTATCTGGCCATTTGACAATGTGCTTTAGGACTTTATTGTAAAAACTAATAACTATTACTTAGAAAACTCTTATTTGTTTTACTGAGTTTATTACATGGACTTGTGAATATACAATAATACATATGCTGAAGGGAAATAATAAAAAAAAAATCTTTAAACTTATCACTAATACGCAGATCGTATAGTCGAGGGAAGCAGGTGTTTGATGGTGAAATCAAGAGACAAAAAAACTATGATCAAACTACAATATGGGGTGGTAGAGTAACATTTTGCTAATGTCAGCCAGGCTAATATTAACAGTTGAAAAATCTGTCTTGTAGGTACTACACGAAGATATATCTAACTTTTAAATATCTTCATAATATTTTCTTACATCGTCTTTATTAAGTACTAATTTCCCTACCCGATGTTGCCCGTATTAATTTATCGTATATTTAAATTACAGTTAAAAAAATGTCGAAGTCATTAATCGGGATAAACGATATTCTATCTTTCAACTTGGCCCATGTCGTACACGATGTGCAAAATTTCTTTACATCGTTAGAGTAGTTTCAGAGCTTGTAGTGGACAAACACTGTGGCAGTTGTTGTATATGGATTGTATATGATGTAATTTATTCCAAACGAAAATAAACTTTATTACAAACGCTGTTGAGCAGAAATTAGTTTGAATATACACGTGACGCTTAACGCTTTTTGAGTGATTGTACGAGCCTATACGCACGCTTTCCGCTCCGCTACGCTTTCGCCCGGCCCCCACAAGCGTTCAGCTCGTGTGTACACTCGGACCGCACAGTAACACTCTCCAGTCAGCCCTATAACCTCGAGCCGCGTCCTTGTTTACATACGTAAGGTATCTATTATTTGTGTTCTGCGACGGCGCGGGATTAGCTTATGAATACATTAACTCCTTATGTACTGTATCATAGTAGCTATATGTAACGTTCGTTATTTCATTATACTTGTCAACACGTAGATTTATATATGAGATTAAATCATGTTTTTTTTTTTCAGAAGATATTTATAGTAATATTATTGAAACGAATATATAGACATGTTATGAGAAGAGAGGATAGCAATTTATATGAATGTAGAAGAATGTAAAATTAGAGGAAGGCCAAAGAAAGTGTGAATGGAGTGTTTGAGGAATAAATGGCTGTGCCTACCTATCCGACTCTAAAATCAGCTTGAACTTTCGGTGATGGAAACATCGCGAGGAAACTATAGCATAGTGATAAGGGCATTTTTTTAATAAACCTTTTTTATAGACGGGGGAAAATGCATTTACGCACTACCCATACCTATTGCATTAGTGAGACCGAAATCCCCCAATGCAATAGGTTAGGAGGCGCGGAGGGACGTCTCCGTGCCAGTGTGGGACTCGCCCAGGCGTGAAGCGCCCGGAAATACCCACTAAAACCCCCCGGGGCCGTCCGCCGCATTTGGGATGGGGGCGACACGGGGTGGCTTTCGCAAGCACCGCGTCGCCCCCTGCGGCGAACCCACCAGGCCTCGTCCGTGCAATGGCCCGGTAGGGATGGGGGGGAATACTTCCCCACTCAACTCTTAGCCCACCTTTCACAGAGAGGCACGACCAAATTGGTCGAAAGTCCGGGGATTTTTTAATAAACCTACAAGTTTAAAAATCTTCACACCAATAGGTGTGTTCCGACAGCATCACTTGAGTACCAGTAGCTATAGGCTTAGTGTGTTTAGCATACTGGATCACATCGTCACTTAATATCAAGTGGCATTGTGGTCAAAGCACTGAGCATATACAGCGTAAAAAAAATATAGGAAAAGGAGTAAATGACGAGATGACGGTTGATCTGGATGTATCGGAGTATAAAACACACTGCACCGACACCAAGTGAGTTGAGAACAGGGCATGAAAAAATGATAATTGAAAGGAGTATAAAATATTATTTAACATTTCGTAGATGGCAAAATAACACGATGGGATAACAAATTAAAAGTAAATAGGTAGAAAAAATTGAGTCACTCAAAAATAAAACACAGTAGGTGTTGAGGACAAATGAACCTCTTTCTTTAAGCCTTATACATTCGAATACGAGAACTTTGTCGTTAAACTTTGTCACAAGCCTTCCACACACACACACACACACACACACACACACAAACACACACGCACACACCTAAAGCATAGCAAAGAAACACGAAAGAGATAGAATATATGTACCTCATTTTTGTGTGAAACTAGAAAATGTAAAATGTATCAAGACCCGTGCCGACCGCCGGCAAAGTTGTATCGGCAAAATATAGTTTCTAAATATTAAATTGTAAATACGTGTAATTCCAAGGCAAATAAATACAGTCCACATTATATAGAGAAAATTGGAAGTTTTACTGCTGAAGAACAGCCGCAAACCCCTGTAGAAAGAGTTATTATTTATGCAGGTATAACAAAAAGTGGCGGTGGTGGGGGAGGACCTCTCGCTGCCGACCGTTGTTAGGGCCATGGTCGGCAGCGAGGAGGTCTGGAGGGTCGTCGCCTCCTTCTGCGAGAACGTCCTGATGCAGAAGGAGGCGGACGAAAGGGTCAGGGAGGACGACCCGAGGGCGGATCCTCGTCGTAGGAGGAGGCCGAGGGGGTGGTGGGCCCGTTATGTCAGGGGGTTCCTGCGACTGTAGGGGCCCCCTGGGCGGTGTTGTGGACGCGTGTCCGTGGTTGGGCGGAGTTGTGGACGTGTGTCCGTGGTGTGTGTGTGTGTGTTTGTCCCTTCTTATCTGTCCCTTCTTTCTTCCTGAGTATCCCTCTCCTCTCTACGTCTTGTCGTTGGTGACAAGATGAGAGAAGGAGAGGGACTCAGAATTTTCTTCTTCAGTGGCGGGCTTCTTCCCCTTTCTCTGTGCCCGCCACTGAACTATCCCAATTTTTCCTTTCTTTATGGGGGGGGGCAGTTTTCTGCCTCTTCCCGGCTGACCGACCTTCCTTGGTCATGCCTCCTATGGGAAGCGGGCGAAGAGGTGGGGTTGAGTAGTGTGTACACTCCCCCATCCCCGCTGGGCCATTGCACGACGAGGCCCAGTGGGTTCGCTGCAGGGGGCGACGCGGTGCTTGCGAAAGCCACCCCGTGTCGCCCCCATGCCAAATGCAGCGGACGGCCCCGGGGGGTTTTAGTGGGTATTTCCGGGCGACTCTCGCCCGGGTGAGTCCCACACTGGCACGGAACTCGTCACTCCGTGCCCCCTTATCTGTTGTATTGGGGGACTTCGATTCCCTAAATACAATAGATAAGGGTAGTGCGTAAATGCATTTCCCCCCGTCAAAAAAAAAAAAAAAAAGGTATAACAAAAAAGACTTAAAAGAAATAATGCCGAAAATAAAAAGTAAATAAAAGCTACAATAGAATTTAGATAAATAATATAATTATCCGTCTACTAACATTTAAACAAATAAATATTTAAAAAAAAAATACAATAAAATTACTTAAGTCGTAACGAGGTCGGGTCATGGAACAGAATTTAAAAGTGGTAATTTGATAATGAAACATTCCGATTAATTTGACATAATTATCGATCCGAAATATGAAAGACTAATTAAAATCGTTTGTAGGTATACGATGCCACTGAAACGAGCAACAAAAGATGGCTGTGACCCGGTAAGTATGGATCTATATGCTCTGCTTCAAATTTAATATATATTTATTGCTACCAGTAGGCACGGCACTCCACTATTATGTAGGTTTACGAATACATCGAGATGAACTCTAAAAGAACGAAATGACTCCAGTCGTAGACATAACAAACATATATTCTTACAGTTAACGTGGCACTAAAAACATTTATGGCCATATGTAGATTGTAAATCGATGCTAACTTTGATCTACTTAGGAATTTACCAAGTTTACGTCTTCTGCCTCGACTTTTATTTTATTAAACTTATTTATTTTATTAAACAGTGACTTTGTGCGCTTATCTGATTTTACGACTGGCATACGTACAAAATAATAAACAAAGTGTGATTGTATTTTGTAGAGTATTTGAATACAAAAATAAAATATGTAAAGAGATATTAAAAGTCAGTCAATTGACTCTCACCGGTTATGACGTCACGATTAGGTCTTTAAATACACCAGGAGCTCAGTTACGTGGTCGTTTTTGTTCTGTACTGTGGTGAATATGGACGTTACTCTGATTGAGGGATCGGCAGTCATATTAAATGTTATCTATTTAATGTGTCGAGTACTCATAAAAATGAAACAATAGGAAAACAATGGAAAGCTGGCGTAAACGCCAGGAAGGTGCTCAAGGGGTTAAAGTGTACCAAATTTTAATAACGATGAAAATATAGGTGAGTTATTACTTTACAATTTTATATTTGAACTATAGAGTTCGAAGCGAACTCCCGCTGCATTGTATTCTTTTGATATTATAGTTGGATGAGCCATTTTGAAAAATGTCACTCATTTAAAGCAACTCTCAAAAATTAATTAATGTACTAAGAACCTATACGTATTTTTATACAATATCTAAGCATTTTAGCCGTTGCATTAAGGAGTCAGTTTATGGAAGTTGTGAACTGAATTTAAATTATAATATCAATAGGTAAAAATGGCGGCGAACATAATATTATTTAATTCTAATTATAATTATACGGTTCATGTTTTGTTTATTTTTGATGGCATGGGTGACGAAGTGTTATGAATGGTGATTACGTAAGCAAATTATCTATGTATTTCTGACGGTTATTCATAGATTTCATTTTTATTTCTTTAATCGTTTGGAATGTCCTGAAATATTACTATGTAGGACTTCAGAATCTACTACACGACATATTTGGAAACTTAAAAATGTTTTCGGTGTGTTTTTGTTAATTTGTTCGCAAATCTCGCGAAAATTACTGAACCGATTTCGGTGAAATTTGGTATTTAATATGTATACATATGTTTTTACATAATGAATGAATAGCGTTTATTTAGATTCATTAAAAACACCATAATAGTGACGTGTATGCGTACGAAATATTATTATAAAGAGGTGAATTTTGTGACTTTGATCACTGATCCGATTTTGGAAATTCTTTAATTGTTAGAAAGCTACGGGACAAGACAATATTTTTATTCTGAGAATGTTAGTTGGTAGATATAGATAGATATGTACTTTCACGTTATTATAATTGAATACGTTTACTGTCGAGATGCGTAATTTGAATACGCGTGTAATTTTTATACGAAAACTTTTTTGAGCAATAAAAAAAATGGTCAAAAAGCTTATAGTTTTAAAAAGGGTCTGGAACTTTGCAAAAGACAGCATTTACAATTGAAACCATTCTGTAATATCAGGAAATTCCCAAGGCCTGAAATGAAACACAAGTATAAGCACTGGAACATTGCAAGGCAGTTAAGTGCCACGGTGATCTTCCGGTAACCGAACTTCGCATTCTATCCGATGCTAGAAGAAATATACTCCAAAATAATTCGAAAGCACTTATATATTAATTAAAAAAAAATCAAAAACATCTTTATTCAATTTAGGCCCTTTTTTTTTTGACGGGGGGAAATGTTTTTACGCACTACCCTTACCTATTGCATTAGTGAGACCGGAGTCCCCCAATGCAATAGGTAAGGGGGCACGGAGGGACGAACTCCGTGCCAGTGTTCAATTTAGGCCCTAAGAAGGCGCTTATGAACGTCTAAAACACTACCACCGGTTCGGAAAACAAGCCAGCCGAGAAGAGCGCAGGCGAGAAACTCGATCTGGTTCTTTTTTTAAAATAAATATAAGACATATCATTTTTTTTTTGTCATATAATAAACTATACAAATCATAGTCTTAACTAATGTTAGCAGAAGCACAGAGAATACGAAAATAAAGTCCTTTTAAAACCATATTAGAACGATATCGATCGTGTGACGACGCGTTATGATATATCGTTTGCGATTTTTTAAACATCATATGTTTTCAAATACAAATTGGAAATACTTTAAAAAAAAAGGTAAAACAAATGTGAATTTTCGACGTAACCTTTTGTTTTCTATAACGATGTTCAATAATATTACTCTGTAGGTAATATATAACGTGGCAGATGTGCGCGTAACGCTTTGATTTTGTTGTTGAAAGAAATTGCCTATTAAAATAAATTTAATGATTTATTAATTTTTTAACACACCGTACTTCTTGTTTTATTCGCATAGATTAATTTACAGTTATCTTAATAATCATACAACAGTATTATAATATTCAATTATTTAAATAAAAGATTGCAAAGAATTTGCTAATCTTGATTTTTTTTATATTTCACTCATTGTTATCCATTTATATTTTTTTACACGCTTTAGGCTCAGTGCTTTGACTACAATCTTACCTGATGTTAAGTGACGACGTGGTCCAGGACGGTAAATGGTATTTGGCGACAGATTTTTTGCAAACTTGAGCGTGGTAGCTACCCAGGCGGGCATTATTAGAAAATGGCCTACCACCAGCTATGATTTCCTCCCGATGTTTTCCTTCACCGAAAGCTCAGGCTGATTTTAGAGTTGGATAGGTCGGTTTGAACTCGGGTCCATTGACGCGAAATCCGACCGCACTACCACCAACTAAGCAATCATCGCTTCTGAAATAAAATTTAAACATATGTCTGGTAGTTCCGATATTTTACTAATCTTCCGTTTAAATAATTTTATTGCAAAGTATCCCTTTAAGCATTCTATTTTAATTACTGGTTTATGAATAAATAGAGAAACGTAATAATACCCAAGGTTCCTCCAAGCAGCGGTACAAGACTTGCTCTGATCCCTAATTGGGGAGACTTTTGTACCTTGACAACGCATGTGCTAGCAAACGCATCATGTACACACATATTTTTGCACACTACACGCAAGGTACATGGGTTCTGTGAAGGAACTTTGTCTCATAGTTTCACTAACCGTTGAGTTTGCTAGGACAAATTCTGCGGCAGGGGGCGACGCGGCGACATGCCTTGACAACCCCGTACCGCCCCCATCCCAAATGCAGCGGACGGTCCCGGGGGGTTTTAGTGGGTATTTCCGGGCGACTCTCGCCCGGGTGAGTCCCTCACTGGCACGGAACTCGTCACTCCGTGCCCCCTTATCTATTGTATTTGGGGGACTCCGATCCTTCAAATACAATAGATAAGGGTAGTGCGTAAATGCATTTCTCCCCGAAGGTCAAATTCTGCGGAATTTTTAACACAGCTCAAGCAGAGGTCCATACCGTTTTGGAGCACTTCCGCTGGCTACCATTTTAGGCTGCTCTCTCCAAAGTCCGGTGAAGCTTTAAAATCCCTTCGGATCAACAGCGTAAGGTCAGCTAAAAAACCCCCATCCCTGCAGACTACACGCAATACCCAGACTTAAGGTCTGCGACAACGTATTAGCATTCCACTTGTCTTAACCATTCATTAAATTACTGAAATTCTACGGGAGTAGCCAAATATTTTAGTAGTCTTAAAATAAGCTTAAAATAAATTTTTGAAGCACATATAAATCTTTACTAGTTCATTGATTAAAACTTCATTTTACATTACGCGCTTGACACGAAGAAAAAAACGCCTTTTCCCCTTACTTGTTACAGAATATAACTGACTTATTTTATCTATATCACGCTGAAATTCCGTACCTAATTAGCGGTTTACTCCTATCTACATAGGAAATGACAGCTGCGTAATGACAACGTTCGTAGGGTTGGCACTCACTGATTCTTGTTTAATACAGTCATGTGTTTCAGTTGTCGCAGAAGTTCATTCGTAAAGAAATTTTACATTTTAATATGTATACAAAATTCACGTAGCAGTTACTTATAAATATATAATTATTAAAGAATCGGATATTCGGTAAAATACATTTACGCATAAAAATATATAACGTGAGAGTTATTATTTTTAGTATAAAAATAAATTGTAAAATTTGGCAACCATACATGCGCGTGTCATTAGTCTAGTTAGGGTTACTTCATAACGTGGCACCGAATGCGTTCCATTTCGCGTATGATCACATTTTGAATCATGCCGAAATACAATGTGAATGCTGCTTCCATTATATCATTAGAGTTTGCGTGAAATAGAACGTGGAACAATAATTGTTAACTACATTTTCCATGTAATATTTATTTTCGTTTTATTTGAATAAATCTTGAAATTATAATAACACTGAAGTAGATGTGTCAACTCAGCAAAATTTATTAAGTATGTAAAAAAAAAATTTTTTACAATTGCTTTGTATAAACGGTAAAGTGTTACTCGTCAAATATTCTGAATACGCATAGTGTTCGTAAAGAACTTAGAAAACCGCTTGAAACGATGAGTATAGAATATTCTAGGTTCGCTAAAGCAGTCTTCTACTTCTAGTTGAAAAAGGGAAACTGAAAACTGGGGTCCGGTTCCTACGTTACAAGATATCCACGTCATCTTGCTTTGGAGAGGTACAAGAAACAGCAACGAGAGTTGTGCAACGCTATTTAGAATGATATTAATAATTTCGAAGAAAAACGATTGCTGAATTTGGATTTGAAAAAACTTTAGTATTTAAAAAAACCGAAGCCGAAGCCTTTCTATACGTCCACATATAACAGTGGCGGGTAATTGAAAAGTGCACTCTGCAACAGAGCATCTATAAAACTGAATTTCGCTTGATCAGCCGTCTACAAGCTCATGACAGGATCTAGCTAGACTTCATAGCAATATGTCAAGGACAATGTTGATTACGTTTCGTCAGACTTCGAATTCAATATTTTGAAATTAATTATAGTTATTATAAATAAGTTCACAATAATAAATACATATAATAATTGTACATTCTCCAAAGATATGTAAATAATAGTTTTAATACTTTTTGTGTTTTTTTTTTTAATAATAGTAAAAACATAACGAAACTCGCACAGTAACTAGACGTTTCAATCTTGATAAGGTCCGGAAGTTACATTAGTTAGAAACCTTAGCCGAGGGATCGGAAAACCTTTTCGGAATATGTGAACATGTTTTTTATACATTTACATTATATTACAAGTGGGTCTAATGACGTATATACAGTTGGATACTTTATAGATGGATAAGAGATAACTTTTTACTTGACCAAAAAATGATATCTTAAAATATTCGAAAAAAACCTGCAAAATTCTAAAAAATCAGCAGAACCAATATTTCTGGTAAATAAAAAAAAAACGGTGAGAACTAATTGACACTTTTAATCTAAACGATAATTGTAATAGGTACTTACACAAAAAAAAAAAATATAGATCACTTAGGTTTTAGTATAAAAATCACCTTGGAACTTTTCCCGAGTGAAAATAAGAAAAAGTTGGAAAAATTTCATCACGGATGTAAAAGACTTTTAGGAAGTTTTAACAATACCATTACTTAAGTAACATCTTTGAAACTTGAGAGTTTTGGAGGATAGAGATTGGATATCTAAAGTCCACAAACCTATAATATTAGGTAACTTTTGGTTGTTTAGTTCCTGTACTTTCGCCAATATTTTTGTATTATGAAAGATTCCATTATTAAGAGTTGATTTGTATTTCTATATTAATTTAACAACGATGTAAAAGTCTTTATCTACGGTCAAGATGAGTAGCAATGATGACGTATGGATATTGCGGCCGGATTCCGCGTCAGTGGACGCGGGTTTGAATTCTCATATCCGAATCTAAAATCAACCTGAGCTGTCGGTGACGGAAAACATCGTGAGGAAACCATAGCATATGGTGCTTGAGCATTTCCTGATGATGCCTGTCTGGGTAGCTATCACCCTCAAATTTGAAAAAAATCTGCTGAGAACCAGTAAGTACCTTTGGGTTTTACCATCCTGGATCACATCTTCACTTAACATCAGGTGAGATTATGATCATAGCATTGAGCCTATATCCTACAAAAAAAATAATAATAAGGACGTAAATTAGTACCAACTTGTTCCGATTTGGTATAGCTTAGAAAATAATCCTCAATCCTGTGTTGTTGTTTTTTTTTTTATTAAGGAGACAGATTAATATAAACCAAAAAGTGTGCTGAAACTGTTCCATGTGAAAGGACAGAATCAGTTTGGACTAGCTTAAAACAAGTCGATTGATTAAAATCCCTTGTTTTCTTAACTGACGTTATGCACAAGTCTGGAGATGCGCACATATTTTTCTAAACAAGTCTTAACTGAGCTCAGTCAAAATAGGTTGCTTTTTCAGAAAGTGAGTTTTATTTAAAGCATATTGCTAACCACGCTCTTTAGCAGAACACAGCACTGCTAGCTTTACGGCTGAAATAGCTATGGCTGAGTTTCCTTAATCGAACCTTAATTACACAGCTTAATGACATTTATCTATATAGATAGAGTAGTTAATAGAAATGACACATATTGTAAGTCAGAACTGTGTTAGCTTAATAAAGATGAAATGTATTGAATTTTATAAAATTTCCCATGATTATTGGGCGCGGGTCTGAGCCTATTCGTTACCACATATCACTTATTTATTTACTCTTTAGTTACTAGTTTTGTTTTTGTGATTTTTTGGTTAGTTATCTACCTTTGTGTAGATTTATATAATTGATTTATGTGTTGTAGGGATACATAAATAATCTTTATTTTGTATATTTTCCTCTCCTTTTACCTGGAAATATTTTACGATCAAGCACCTCTAGTTTAGGCAAGCAAGGCCTCTATTTTGATCAATACATAAATAAGTTATTCACACTCTGCCTTGCATAAATTTTCATCTATTCTCTCCGTAGGATCAAATAGGCTTAAATATTGAAAAGTTCGTTATTCCAGCTCAGGGTTTCCCAACCTTTTTCAGTCTGTGGCGCACATACATGTTTACTATTTTGTCTCGGCGCCCTCCTAACCTATCTAGCTGGTCGAAATAGGAATACAGGTATTCTGATACTAGTTAGGTAGGTAGGCACAAAAATTAAACATCTAAGAATATAAAAACGAACATTAACAAGAACGTTAGTTTTGTTGTACCCGCAAACACTCAAATTGAAGCTTCGGAAAAAGGTTAAAAGAATAGCTTCACGGCGCCCTTCTTCACATTCTACGGCGCACTAGAGCGCCGCGGCGCACACTTTGGGAACCACTGCTCTAGCCATTATGTGTACAAATAAATAATTTCATTTGCATTTGAGATTTCGTAATAATGTAAATATGTAACTTCAATAAAATGAATTATATATTTCTACATTGTTTTATAATATTTTACATTAAAAAGCAACTTATGTTTTGGTTAGTTTTTTTATTGTTTTGGTTTATGAGGACAATATAATGAATGTTAACAACCGTTTTATGTTAAGTGAACTACCTGTTTGTGATGTTAATTATGACGTAGCTTTAAAAGGTAAAAAGCTAATTCTAGAAATAGTAATGACTCAATAGAATCTTTCATGTACCATACATAGAACTTATTACAAATTAATTAGAATAAAGACGCATGTAAAAATCAATTTTATGCTCCTGGCATTAAAAAGTTTCAAATTTTGTCTTAAGAATATTTTCATCATCATTCTCCTGCCTTTCCCCAACTCACTTGGGGTCGGCGCAGTATGTTTTCTTCTTCCATACGTCCCTATCAGCCGCCATCTCTTCATTCACTCCTTTTTCTTTCATATCATTTCTTACACACTCCATCCATACTTTCTTTGGCTTTCCTCTACTTTTCCATCCTTTCACATTCATATTCATTTCTAATTTACCCACATGCGCTTCCTCTCTTCTCATAACATGTCCATACAACGAAGAATATTTTATAAACAGAAAATAGAAAACAAAACACAAACTACATATAATATTTTATCATTAATAGGTCCAGTATACTCACTTATTTATCGAAACAAGAAAAATACATTTTGAATTAAGTCGTTTCACAAACTACAGTCATTACAGTTACTTTTATTTGCACTCCAATTTAGGTCTAATGTACAATTGCAATTACGTGTTACTCAGTTTTAATATAAATACGTACTATTGCGTGTAATAACAGTTTCACGAAATGTTTGTACGAAATTTCCACGGAATTATTAAGTATCTTAACCTAACTGGCTAGGGTTTTTTTTTATTTATTTTTAAGGACTTCGTCACAGTGCGTTCATAATGTCCCATAAGGAACAATAAATTAATATAAATTATAAATGTACATATGATAAAACAAAATTATCACAAATTTAAACCTAACTCTGCTAACTTAACTAAGATATTATTCACTTTTTTAGGTGTAAGTTCTGCTAATAGACTATTAGAAAACCCTGTACTAGTAGTTCTATTTGGTCCAAAACCTGATGATCTATAAGTTTCATTGCGAGCACATTTTATCAGAACATTCTCAACAACCCAACATTCAGTACAGCTTGGAGATGGGAGACTTATTGATGCACCTTCTTATATATTTTTAGGTTAATATGGGAAACGGAGTTAAATTTGTTAAATTCCGCCTGTTTGTTTTGCAGGTTAAAAAAATGTTCTATATAGTTCTAATGCGTATGAATTGTTTCTTGCAGTCATATGTCATTCGAGTCATTAGACTAATTCGCGAAGTATAAACTGAGATCCAATCAGGTTCTCGGATCAATCAAATCAAAGTGTTAACTACATGAGAGAAACATCTTTGTTTTATTAAGCCTTATATATTTATTGACAATGATTTACAACTAATATTCAACTAACGCCATTTTAAAAAACGTTATACTGACTCTTACGGATGTGACGTCATGATTACTTTGTCGAATCACCGTTTGTATAATGGCGCGACTTCTTCTTTTAAACATGCGGGAACTAATGCATGCAATAATGCATGGTCCTTTTAATTTCTTGTTCTGTGACGTCTTTATGCTACCAGTGATGATTCGTTATATTTTCTTGTAATGGATGTTTATAATTATAGCTTATATTATATCGAATTAGAGCTTAGTGTTACATTTTGTCTTTATTCTATTCAATTTTATTCGATTATCAAATTTCAAAGTTATGGGTGACCACGTTGCTTACACACCGAAGTATTATAAAAAAGAGGATATTTTATAAATACATACATTACATAAATAATATAAAGAAAAACGGGAAAAAGATTGTAATAGAAAATTGGGTTTTCTCGCCGGCGCGCGGGTATTATCTTTCGAACTGGAGGTTGCCTTCGACATTCATAAGGGTCTTCTCAGGGTCGGTATTAAATATAGTTAGTTAAAAAAAAAAAAATAATACGCCAAACTCAAACATTTGGATAGTTTTTACTATCAATTTACTTCATATTTGATTTTATATTAGAGGGAGTTTGAACGTTGTGTGAGTTGTAGAAAACTTGAAGGGGCATCGTTTATCGCTCTATGGATATATTATGGGACTGTGTTGGACGGATTTTGACGGGACTATTTTTTGGTAGATATCTGAAGTTGCTCCGGATAACTTTTAATTTTCTAAAATAATTAGGGGTCTGCGTAAAGTAATTAAAACTCATAAAAAAATTAAATAAAATCCGATTCGGTGCACAGTTTTACGGGCAAGTGCTTGAATTTACGGGTAATATTTTTACTTTATCTTAGTATTAAACAAAAATTATGGTTCCGTATAAAAAAAATGCAGTGAAGAATATATAAAACGCGAGCGCAGCCGCGGGCACACAGCTAGTAGTAAAATATAATATTCAAGAATAGTAGTGACTGACGACTAATAAGTAACGCTAAACCGTCATTGTTTTCATTTGTACTGGCACAGGAATATAAGGGAGCAAATTCCTGTATAATCAAAATCAAAATCAAAACTTGACATAATACTTGAACTTATTGTCAGGTAAATCGGTAATGTTACTTGGGATCTTATTGTAAAACCGAATACTATTACCTATAAAGCTTTTATTACACTTACTTAACCTAAAGCGTGGGACGGCCAACTTGTCTTTACTTCTAGTATTAAAATTATGACGTTCATTCACTAGATCTAGCTTGTCTAAATTTTACGAATATGCATTAAGTTATCGAAGATGTATTGGGAGGGCAAAGTTAAGATATCATATTCTTGAAACTTGTTCTTTAGAGATTCGCGAGGTCCCATATTATATATTATCTCATATTATATAGGATAATGTTAACAAATATGTTTAAAAAAGAGACTTTATAATGATCGCTTTTTAAATGTATTTATTGTAATCCATATTCCATATACATCTTTTGATTTTGAGAATATGATCTTACTATGCCAAAAAGGAACTATTTGTTAAGTCCTAAGACAATTCTAAGTGCTTGCTGACAAATTTCCAACTTAATTGTCTAGTGAAGAAGTAAAAAAAGCTCCTACTACCATATCATTCATTATCATTCACATATCATTCACTATAACGTTTTCATCTACCGTACGTTTGGAATTATATTACGATTCGAAATCACATCGATGGACATCGAACACTACTTTTTTTTTACTTACTATCGTATTAATTAAATTAACAATGTACTTGGGAGGGCCTATTCTTATTTTTGATGATATGGGTTGACAGCGCGGATCTGAGTCTTGCTTACGTACGGTATATTTACCAATTAATGTTCGTTTGTTTTTTTTTAATGTGCTAATGCTTACGTTATCACTCCTCAAATTATTTAACTTTAATCCATTATGGACCAATACAGACGTTTTACTACTTTATATTGTAATTTCAATCCGAAGGTGGTTAAACAATATTCAAAGGTCAGTTAGTTATCTGAGAGCGTCCAGTCGGTTGCTTTTACGCCCTTAGCGATTAAACACGCCCTTAGAGGCTCTATATAATATTAATAGCATAGTGCTTATTCGTCTGTGATACTGGTAATAGTGTCGCTATTATATATGTATATAATTATATATTTAATACTAATTAACTGTTCTTAATTTACTGATATATATAAAAAAATAATGCTTTATTATTTTAATTGCATTTTTAAAACAATAAAGTTTATTTCCATTTCAAATACATAACAGATATACTAGACAATGTTATTAATGTGTTGTTAATTTAGGTAAAATACGATGATTCCTCGATTATACGGAGAATTCATAATAATCGAATACTTCGAATAATAAGTTTAGTATTATACGAAATATTTCAATAGTAAAATTGAAGGAATATTACAAGGCCTACTTGTAAGTGAATAACATCGTCTAGTAAAAAATCGCATCGCAAACTAGTGTCAAAATTTGATATTTAGTAAAAGTACGATTTTAGCGATGATGGCGCAGTGGATAGTATAGCCGAATTCTGCGGTAATGGATGCGGGTTCGAGCGCACCTATATCCAGCTCTAAAATCAGCCTGAGCTTTCGGTGAAGGAAAAGATCATGAGGAAACCATAGCATGGTGGTAGGGCATTATCTGATAATGTCCGATTGGGTAGCTACCACCCTTAAGTTTCAAAAACTGTCGCCAAATACCAATAGGTTTGTTCCGGTACCTTCACATGAGAACCAGGAGCTCTAGGCTTAGAGTGTGTACCATCCTGGACCACATCCTCACTTAACGTCAGGTGGGATTGTGGTCAAAGCACTTAGTCTATACCGTGTAAAAAAAAGAAAAAGGAAAATTATACTCTACATTTGCTCTTATAAAATTAATTTGTATACGTACCGGAATTAATAGTAATTTTTTTTTGGAAAATCTATTAATTATATCAATTAATTAACACGTAACATCAGCTATAATATTTTGTCTTGTATCTATGAAATACCGAAGCGTATTTAAAACACTTGAGGAAATTAATTATTTCGTTAAAATATTTGACGTAACAACATCTTTCATTAATTTAATGAATGATCGGGTTCTCGGCAGACGACGTCTGCTATTTTTGCCTTTTGAGCCACTTCACCTAATTACTTTGTAAACGGGCTCAATTTGAGCTACTTAGTTCTACGGAAGGGGGTAATTACAGGCAATCTCTAGATTCAATCCTTTTAAATATACACACCAACAATGTTTCTTGGGAGTTGAAATGTTTGTGGTAATTCTTCTAACTGATATTATGTACTATTATCGAATTATATGCTTGACTCAAAATCAAAAAATCAAAATCAAAATTTATTTATTCAATTTAGGCCCTAAGAAGGCGCTTATGAACGTCTACCACTACCACTACCACTACCACCAGTTCGGAAACAACCCAGTCGAGAAGAGCCGGCAAGAAACTCGATCTGGTTCTTTTTTTTTTCATAAATATAATATATATCATTTTTTTTTGTCATATAAAAAACTATACAAATCGTAGTTTTTAGTGGAAGCACAGAGATGTGGGTTATTTCCAGACATCACTATCGTTCACGTAATGATCCACCCTGTAATAACCTTTTGAGATTAAAACTTGCTTGACATAATACTTGAACTTATTGTCAGGTAAATCGGTAATATTACTTGGGATCTTATTGTAAAACCGAATACTATTACCTATAAAGCTTTTATTACACTTACTTAACCTAAAGCGCGGGACGGACAACTTGTCTTTACTTCTAGTATTAAAATTATGACAATCATTCACTAGATCTAGCTTGTCTAAATTTTACGAATATGCATTAAGTTATCGAAGATGTATTGGGAGGGCAAACATATGTTTGCACATATAAATGTCTATTTTAAACTAGAATCACTCTATGGAATTTTTTTAGACTCGACTGTAAAGGAAACGCATACGATACCGCGGGTAGAAACTAGTTCTGAAAGTACAGTTAGGAAGGATAACCGGTGTATTAGTATATAATCACATTATCTTCTAATATTAAGTTGTAATAAAAGACATGAATTTATATAAGATTTAGTGAAAAGAAAAACGGCATTTTAAATGTACCTTTTCAAAACCACTGCATTAAATTTTCTGCTTTTAATTCGTAGAATTAAAACTAGATTAAAGCATAGTTTAGCCGTAAATACAGTAAGGTATTTATTTGTAGCTTTATCGAATTAAATAAATTTAGTTGATAGATCGTCTCTTATTCAAATACACACACAGTTTTTTGTTGATTTTCGTGTAGGAATTGAAGCTAAACAGAAATTAACGACGCTTAAATAATTTTATGAATAAAAAAGATAACTTTTTCGTCTTGACGTCTCTCTTTTTTTTGGATTTGTTGTTACGTTGTTACGTTATTTATTTTAAATAAGTACATAATATGATTTAGAGACCATAAGGTATTGAAAGTTGAACGAAATTGTCTATGAAAAGTTGCGATGACATTTTAATAGTACCTACATAGTAAGAGATCCAGCTGCAAGATTGCTAAGTGCATCGAGTTCAACTGAAAGAGTTCACTGTTCAAATAGGTTTCCCCAAAAAAGGAAGGAATTGGCATAATCGTCAATGCTGCTGCCCGTCCTCTGGTTTATCCCTTAGTTGCCTTGTACGACATCCGCGGGAAGAAATGGCGTGGTACTATTCTTAGCTGGCACCACACATCGAGTATTTATTCGAAATTAAATTTTGATATGCAATTATAAAAAAGGGGCCGATTAATTTGGCCAGATTGCCTATTGAAATGTGCCCGCTGGTATTTACAATTAAATTAATGTCAATTGACTTTTTGGAAAGAATTTTATGCACTCGTCATCTAGTAATCAGCTAAACTAAACGCCACTTCATAGAAATATACGTAGATAACTTCAATCGCTTTTTGCCATTGCGCATCTAACATACCAATTCATTACTAGATACGTTTTATAGAAATATTATAACACTGATTTATTATTGTAAAACAAATTAATTACTTTTTCTTAAACAAAGACCATGTTATTATAACGAAGTCTTAATTTGAAACTGAGTTTGGCGAAAATTAACACATAAGAAGTAATAAACTCTATTTACGATTATTTATATAATTAGAAGTACATTCTATCACCCATTTGCTTGATTTAAATATCTGTGCTAATCGCGTCGAAAAAAGAGAAAGAAGTAATTAGAATAGTCTTTGCGCATCCATTACGATGTCTTTGAGTGATCTTTCTTTTTTTCGTTCACGCAAAGGGAGATGTGAAAGCTCGGATGCTGCGGCAGATGGCTTTTTAAGCGTAATTGTCTTGTCCATTCAAATGGAATTTTTGTGTGCAGTTTTTCTCCAGTTTCCTGATCTGTCTATAGTCGTGAATAAAAATAGTGAGTACTGAAGAAATAGGTACATTTCTAAGTATTATGCAATTAATAATTTTTGTTAAATTGAGACGTGGTTACTTGAGTTGCTATTATAAAATTTGTAAAAATGTAATCTATATAACATATAAACTGAAAATGGGGGGGTTCTTTGAGGCACTATGACCTTGAAACTACTGAACGTATCGGGATGGGTCTACTACCATTAGACGTGGATATTTTTTGGATTCCATTGTCCCTTTTAATTTTTTTTTTTCGATTTAGTCTAATGTCTATTTTTACCGTTTCGATTTACTTTTATATACATTTTTTCGGCTCTAATAAAAACAGAAGACTCTCATTTTACTTCCTTCATTTGTTTTTTTTGGGTACGCAGTGAAGAATATATGTAACGCAAGCGGAGCCGCGGGTACCAACTAGTGTTCGAATAAATCTGTACGTACTTACCCAGTGTTTTTTAATGTTGTTGAGATTTTTCTAATATTTTTAAATAGCAACCAGAGTTTTGTTTGTTTTCTTTTAACTCACGCAGTTGTCCTGATCGGCCTTTAAGATTCCACGTATGTTTTATGCGTTAAAGTTATTTCAATACCGTACAGGCGTGTTCCGGCAGCCAGTTTATCTAGGTTTAGCATGCCTAACATCTTCATTAGGTGAGATTATGGTCAAGATCTTTATTCACTAAACATCAGCGCTTTGACCAGAAGTGACAATGTAGTTTAGAATGATACACACACTAAACCTTTTTTTTTGTTTTTTTTTTTTTTGACGGGGGTAAATGCATTTGTGGGATCAGGGTCCCCCAAATACAATAGATAAGGGGGCACGGAGTGACGAGCTCCGTGCCAGTGTGGGACTCACCCGGGCGTGAAGCGCCCGGAAATACCCACTAAAACCCCCCGGAGCCGTCCGCTGCATTAAAATGGGGGCGATACGACACACACTAAACCTGCAGGCATTGACATTTTAATTGTGCTGCTAGAACACATCTATTGATGCTTGACAGGTTCCCAAACTTGAAGGTGGCTACCCAGATTGGTATTATTAGAATATTCCCTGTCAATATGTTATGGTTTTCTCACGGTGTTTTCCTACACCAAAAGCTTAGGCTATCCTTCATCTATAGAATTGGATAGGGAAATCGTTTCAAAATTGTAGTGAGTAATATAAAATGCGTGATAGAAAAGACCTAAAGTACAATATGAAATGAGCCTCAAAGCGAAAGTCCGTGTAAGGAAGATTATGGACGATACAGATTTCGCAGTCTAAAAAGTAGGCTTACTACGCGTCACTCGAAACCGAACACTGAAGGCTGGAAGGGGTATTAAATATTTTAAAAGAACCTCCGTTTACTGAAAAATGGTACCTATAATAAACACAATAGAGTACAAATTAAAATACAAGATTATAATAGCTAAAATATATTATGAATGTCTATTCACTAAATAAATGATGAATTCCGTCTAGTATTAAGAAAATACAATGGGAAAAGTACAGGGGGAGTTATTCGTTGATGGGCACTTAGGTTATGAAATGTAAACGTGAATCATAAATAAATAGAAAATAAGAATTATTGTCGGTTTTTAATTAGCTGTTATGTTGTTATTTAGAATGGTTTTTTTTTGCCGTGTGGTGCCGGCTAACAATTGTACCACCCATTAAAGGCGACTGAGGGATGGGTCAGGTATGGGCAGCAGCATCCTCTGAGAACCACAAATAACTACTGCGATCGTCAACCCGCCTGTCAGGCGTATGGTGATTTTGATATTTCCCTCCTTTTTGGATGAGATCTTTATTCAGTAATGGATGTCTTTCGATTATCAATCAATCTATACTAAAAAATAAAATTGTTTTTTTTACTCTATGCACGACACCAAAAAAAAAAATTGTTAAAATTTTTGTCTGTCTGTCTTTTTGTAATGGTTAATCTCTGGAACGGCTGGACCGATTTTGACGGGACTTTTTTTGGTAGATAGCTGAAGTTACTCGGGGTAACTTAGGGTACTCTTAATTTTCGAAAATAATTAGGGTTCCGTGTAAAAAAATAAAAGCTCATAAAAGTGCTTATAATTTACGAGAAATATTTTTACTTTATCTTAGTACCAAATTTTTTAATGGAAAATAATTAGGGTTCCGTATAAAAAAATTAAAATGCTGTGAAGTATATATAAAGCGCGGGTGCAGCCGCGGAGACGCAGCTAATCAAAAGTATATTTTTTTGTCTATTTGAAAATATCAACAATTCTATCGTAGACTAGCTGATACCCGTCACTCTGTCTGGGTGATTTACTAACTTAACAATATATATCATACGAAATATAGTGATGTTTTTTTTCATAAATAAAGGATCAAAAATGCATACACAAAAAAAGAAATAGTCGAATTCTATTCAGTAGTATTTGCCTGATGCGAGCATAATTAATATAGAAATGTCACGTGGAGCTACATTCTGTTGTTTTTTATGTTCGTATGAAAAACTGCTTCCGAAAAAAGAACGAATTTCAATTATGGCAATTATCAAACGTCCGGAATTTGACAAATGAACTACAAGGAATTAAAAAAAAATGTATAACTGGAGTTAGACCGAATATGAGTTAACTTCAGAACTTTACTTTTTTTCGCTGCTCGCTTTCCGTGAAATGTCCCAAAGGTAACAAATGACACAAGTTGTGCCATTGACAATTTTTTTAGTCAGGAACCTTCGCAGAATCTTTTCAGAATAATTCACTAAGTTTTAATCATAATCAAATGATTTGTTTAGACCTTACATCGAACTGTGAATAAGTATTTACTGCCCAGTTATAAGATTTACGAATACATTTATGTTACAATACTTACCTACCAATAATATTTATTATCGAGTTTATTTTGAATTATCTTAAAGGAAAAACAAAAAAGAAGTCAATTTTGAACTTTTTGTTGTACCTTTACCGTGAAGAGATGGAGGAATAAATATCTTCAATACACAGAATTACTAGATACTGAAAATCTTACGATAAATATATAGAAAATACTTTAGTAAAAATCATTTGAAATGATGGTCATTTTTTTTAAAGAATCAGTTAATATCCTACAAGTTAATGTCAGTGAAATATGAAACCCTCCTATTCTAAAGTCGATTTAAAAAAATAATTTACTTCTTTCAACATCTTAATTGAATACTAGCAAATTTATAATACAACGTTATTAGGTTATATAGAGTCATTTAACAAAAAAATACCTATAATTATGTAATTTAATTCCAGTGAAAGTCGATCATGAATAGATTATCCTGCAGAAATGTATGGTCTTAGAAGGCCAAGGTTTATCTACAATTTTAGTACCTATTGCAATTTTAAATGAAATATTAAATCGTTTACCCGATTTCTTAAAGACGCACGACTGATATTTATTTGATGTTGCCAGCAGGTCGATAATATATTTTTACTGTAATTATAGTGAATAATGTAATAATTTATTGATTCTTAATGAAAAAAAAAGAAATGAATGACTATAAACAAAAGTCGTATACTCCAAAACGTAGGCTATGTCCTTGATCTTGGAGTTTTTTTTTAATTTGTTTGACAATAATATCAGAGATCTGATTTACAGATCTTATATTATGCCTAAGTCAATAATTATCATATATAAACTTACATGTTTAATAGTATATGAGAGATGTGTGTATATAAAAACATATTGAGTATCTAATTAAGTTTTTTTTATAGTTCTTTGACGTTACATTTGATGTTAAATGATGATGTGGTCCAGGATGGTAATCACTCTGAGCTTGGAGGTACTGACTCTCAAGTGATGCTGCTGGAACACACCTATTGGTGTTTGGTGACAGGTTTTCAAACTTTAGAGTGATAGCTACCCAGGCGGGAATTATTAGAAAATGTCCTAGCGCCATGCTATAATGTCCTCACGGTGTTTTCCTTCACCGAAAGCTGAGGCTGATCATAGATAGGTAGGCTTGAACCTATGTCTATCGATGCGGTAATCTGCCCGTACTAACAACTGAGCGATCATCGCTTCAGTAAGTTAGGTGAACGATTTCAAAAAGTTTGCCCTATGCGGGAATCGAATACGCGATTCCTTCAACTTATATTTAACGACCGGTACTAAACCTTTGCAGCCAGGATATTTTTTTTATCAATTTAATACATTTAAAAGAACCTGCCGTAAAATAATGTTAATCGGTTCAGCTTTTTTCACTTCATCAACGGAAAAACTGACATTACAATTTATGCAATCTTTAAAAACGTATAATTATTTAGATGAGTAATTCTTAAAAAATATATTTACCTGGCTGAGGCACAGTTAAGGGCTCGGAGTAACGGTCACCGTCATCGCAATGATGACATTACTTGCCAACTATCCAGCATCTGTCAAATAGCACATAATAGCGTTTTTGCGTTGGAAATTACTCACTTAGGCCCTGATCACTGCGGACAGTTATGTTAAGAACAATTCGGTTTAATAAATATTTCGTGTTACCATCGATCTCGGGAGTCAGGGTGTAGCGCGACATGCACACCACCCGACGTTACGGAGTCAACTGACGAGGGGTGTGATTTTTCTGTGTTGCCAGACCTCTATCATCCGTTTACCCGATTATCTGATTGTTTTGCACGATCTTACAAAATCAGTCTTGGCTGATACCTACACTCAAGGGAGATTAAATAATTTAAAAAAAAAAACATCGTTGGCGTACTGTTTGTGGTACGTATCAAGTTTCAAAGAGATAATATGTGTCTGTTGAAATTATGACGAACTTATTAAAAATCAACTTGAAAAAGAAACAAGTTTGTTTCTTTATCAAGCAAAATATTAGATTACAGAATACAGAAAAGTATAAACAATTGAAAACAAACATTCTTGCTGGAGACAGCGATACATATGGTATTAAATTCAGTTCAGATCATATTTTTTGTATACATACTGTATATGTCCGTTCAACACTTTTACTACAATCTCACTAGATGTTAAGTTATGATGCGATTTAAATAATGCTCCATGAATAGATTTATAAGTACTGAGGGACTAGAATGCGCTAGGATGCGCTAGATGGAAATCTATACAAATAAATAAAATTGAAGTGTCTGTTAAGTCGTTTGCAATGTCAAAATAACATTTTTTTATGTTTTATGAATGTAAATACGAAATCAAATTTTTAAAATTTTTGTCTGTCTGTTTTCAAAATCAAAACCTAAAAATTATTTATTCAGTTTAGGCTTTAATAAGGCGCTTATGAACGTCAAAACACTACTACCGGTTCGGAAAATAACACAGTCGAGAAGAGTATCGGTCTTGCTTCGGGTGTTCTTCGGAACCGCTGGACCGATTTTGACGGGATTTTTTTTGGCAGATAGCTGAATTTACTCCTGAGTATCTTAGGGCGTTTTTGATATCCGAAAAAAAATTGAATAAAATTCGATTCAATGTACAGTTTTACGGGCAAGTGTTTGAATGTATTAGAAAAAAAATTACTTTAACTTAGTACTAAAAAAAAAATAAGAAAATAAATTAGGGTTCCGTATTAAAAAAAAAAAAAATGCAGTGAAGAATATATGAAATGCGGGCGCGGCTACTATCTAGTAATAAATAAAAATGCTTTATCAGCGTGCGATATTTTCCTGCCCAAATATTTCTTGTTTGATGATATTTCTAGAATGGAATGATTGATTCAGATTATGTTTTTATTTCAACCAATAACATAATATTTATTGATTCTTAGGTTTTAGAACCTTTAGGCTTAGGCTGTAGGCTTTAGGACAACTAGGTAGGAGGTACGGTACATAAATCGTGTAAATCTGTATTGACAACCTTTGACCGAAGAATCGAACCGGCTTTAAAGTTCACAAATCATAATGGGCCGGCGTTATACTGTACAACTCGCGTTCGTCTCAAACGTTCGTGATAAAACATAATTTAACTACTCGAGAATTTACCTTACATTTACTAGGTATTCACGCGGCTTCGCTTTGTTTTTATTTTTATAATTAATCTATATGTACATAATAGAAAACAAAGTTGCTTTCCGCATCTGTTTTGTCTGTTGTTATCCGCTAACTCCACCTAAACTACTTGATAGATTTTGAAGCAGTTTACACGGGTAGTTACATATTTTAAGTTTAACATATATATATGAGATGACGCTTCCATATGTTCCACGCAAACAAAACAGATAGTTCAGTTATTGCACTGTGTGCTACAGTCAAGATCATCATCATTCTCCTGCCTTTTTCCAACTCACTTGGGGTCGGCGCAGTATGTTTTCTTCTTCCATACGTCCCTATCAGCCGTCATCTCTTCATTCACTCCTTTTTCTTTCATATTATTTCTTACACAATCCATCCATACTTTCTTTGGCTTTCCTCTACTTTTCCATCCTTCCACATTCATATTTATTACTATTTGACCCACATGCGCTTCCTCTCTTCTCATAACATGTCCATACCATGACAAACGAGAACCTTTCAACTTTTCTACCATTGACGCAACTTTCAAACTCCCTCTAATATATTCATTTCTTATTTT
The DNA here is from genome assembly GCA_014132275.2 of Samia ricini. Classification (NCBI taxonomy): domain Eukaryota; kingdom Metazoa; phylum Arthropoda; class Insecta; order Lepidoptera; family Saturniidae; genus Samia; species Samia ricini. The sequence goes on along the minus strand of AP028164.1, from coordinate 2,286,355 downwards.
ATCCATTCTTGTAACACCACACATCCATCTCAACATTCGCATCTCAGCTACATGCAGTCGCTTCTCATCCATCCCCTTACTAGCCCAGCATTCTGATCCATACAATATGACAGGTCTTATGATGGGCTTATATATCCTCCCCTTCAATTCAATCAGTCTAGAATCTTGGCTGATATATTGACTCCGATTTGAGCTGGCGAATCCAAGTGAACAGTCTAAAACCTCACTACATACGGCCAAGGAGAGGAGGGTTAAAAAACATCACATCATTAATGGACGGCCCTAAGAAGAAAGTTCATGTTGTTCGTCGTCCAGTAAACCTGTACGTTATTACGTAATCGACTTCAATACCGTAGCGCGGATGAAGTTAAGATCTAAGACGATAATACGAGTACATTAGAATGACTTTTGGATCTAAAATTTAAATCACACGAAAGTTTAAACACTCCTATCGATTTAAGAACTTCTAGATTCTACTAATATTTCGCAGTACTAATCTGTCCTTATCATTATGCTCTTACATATATATAAAAGGATAAATACTATTATACTATATAGGTGCAAATAAATTTTCTCATAACTCGAAAACCTCTGGACTGAATTATGTGAATCCTTTTTTAAAGGCTAGGTTAGGTTTTAAACTGGGCCATTGCACGACGAGGCCCGGTGGGTTCGCTGCAGGGGGCGACGCGGTGCTTGCGAAAGCCACCCCGTGTCGCCCCCATCGCAAATGCAGCGGACGGCCCCGGGGGGTTTTTAGTGGGTATTTCCGGGCGCTTCACGCCCGGGTGAGTCCCACACTGGCACGGAACTCGTTACTCCGTGCCCCCTTATCTATTGTATTGGGGGACTTCGGTCTCACTATGCAATAGGTAATGGTAGTGCGTAAATGCATTTCCCCCCGACAAAAAAAAAAAGGTTAGGTTTTAAAGCATATATTTTGTTTAAATAGATATTATATGACAGGATTATGAGTGTAATAGTGAATTAGGTCAGCATTAAAATGACTATAGTATTAATTTTTTTTGCAACAATTTACATAATACCATTTTGTGAGCCAATTGAGTGGGCTGCGGTTAAGAAAGTTTTGTGAAGAATGAATATTGTGAAACGCGAGTGAAGCTGCAGTTAAAACTAGTTTTGTGTATAGTTAAATCACAAATTAACCCTTTGAAACTCAACAAATTTTTATGTGGTCTTGGAATAAATTATCTAGCCTCCGTGTCTTTCTTTTCTTTTTCCTAATTAATCGCAACCTACAATATATGACTCAACACAATATACATAAAATAATATCCATTTTGCTAGAAATTTCCACGGAGTTTTTATGGCTAGCCCTGATTTCTAAACATTATTTCCGGTGTACTTGCGTACTACTCGAACTATATTCCGTAAAATAGCACTAAAATTATTCAACATAGGCCCTTATCCTCTTTTATACTTTACTACGCTCCAATTAAAATAGGATTGTGATAATGCTTTGAACTTCCACATCGTCTATAGTTTCTTAAATATTAAATAACATAGGCTGCTAATTGCCAAGCCAAACTCTAAGGCGCACATAACACGGGAGGTAATTCATCAATCATGACTTACGAACGCTTGATGGAAAAAAGTGCACCGGCAACATTGTGTGATGCGTACAAAGACAGAGAGATAAAACAAAAAAAAACAAACTGTTGTTTAATATTTAAATGTTCTATTTTTAATAAATAAATATATTTTGTAAAGATTTACAGTTTTATTATAAATAAATAAATATGAAAATCGAGCTAAAAAGTGCATGATTGACAGTTGATTGACGAAAAATCAAAATTTTATCATTGCAGCTTCATTCGGATGTTTGTTATTTCATTAGACGGTAGGAAATGCATCAATAATAGCAGTGGTTAAATGCACAGTAACACAGTAGTCTAATATCCCACAAAGAAATTCAAATAACTCGAACATAGCTCTTCGAACTTTAATAATAAAAATATCACCACGACAACAAAAATAAGAAATTATTCCAATTTTCAAACATTTCATTAATCATAAATAAAAAAAATTATAATAACAAATAACAGAATTACCTTCGAATAAAGACGTAAATCAATTTAATCATTTCAGAATACAATTATTAATATTTACCTTTCATCCGACGAAAGCGTAATTCCATCGAGGACGGTTGTAAACAAACCGAAAGATATTATTTATTTATCTTTAATAAGAATAAATATATATATACATATTTATATATTATTATATTGTAGGTATGATTCTTATATTGTTTCGATAATATAATTACAAGGAATCTTTCACTTTCGTTAAGTTATTGTGTATTGTTTCGTTTTGGTATCAATGTCAGATTGCTTTTGTATTTCGAAGTACACAAAAAACTTTAGGTTACACATTACCAGGAACGATGGTGAACTTTTTAATTTCCTTAACGTTAAAGTTTATATGATACCGTTAAAAACATGTTTATTATTATTATATTATTATGCGTGTTGTTAACGCCATCTATTATCGTATATATTCTGTTCTTATTCTAAGATATTTCTTGTCTATAATGTCTACTCGCCCCCGCTCTATTTAGTCTATGTACTCATTATCCCTTCCTCTTCCTTTACAAAAACATACGGAACGTCAACACGCAACCGCCGCCGCTGTCTCTCGCTATATTTTAAAGTGCATATTAATTATCCAATTATATTACTTACGAGAATATAGAACATTCATAAAGTGAAGAGAGGTGGAAACTCTGAACCAGCTTAATCGAAGGTTTATAAAAGAGGTAAGATCCGTTTGCTCCTTTCAACATCATCCTTCTAGTTATTTCCACACCACGTGTATTAATTTTAATATAACGCGTTAATTAAAATAATTAATCGTACGTAGTCTTGACGTATTTTGCTATTTTATTTCAAAAAACTATATTGATTCCAATATAGTTTTTTATTTAGTTCGTCGACTTTGATGTTCCAGAATACGAAAATCTTACCACATTAACAATCGAGCCCATACTTACCACCACGTTTAGAGTACTTACCTAAATACATTTTAAGACTGCAATATTATGGGCAGTATTTTATAAATTTAAATTTGTTAGAATCACTATTTGATGAACACTGGTAACCAAATGTAATATAACCAAGATCTTATTATCATTTACATTACTATATACTTTATTTAATATTAAATTAATAAAATAGAATCTTGCGAGATTTTAATTGAAATCACATATTATAAAATAGTACAATTATTATAATGTTGAAGGTTATTTTGATTTATTATTATAAAAAATTCGTTATTATTCTATGTTCGAACGCTAACCATTTTAAATTATAATTAGGTTGTATTACTAAACCAAATTGTGTGCAGTTTTCAGATTACAGTTGAGCTGATATTGTTAAAATAACAATTTCATAATAGAAAAAAAAGTATTGAAATAAGGCACCTAGTTCTTGTGAAACATGAAAGCTGTATAAACGTGAATGAAATCACGCGTTTTTGGCTAGTATTAATGAAAATTCGTGTAAAATTTTAACTGATATAAATATTATATATTCGTGTAAATTGTACGGTGTTCTATACGACCGTGTGTCCCGGTAATGGAATCCCTTGTAATATTTCTCCGATTTGTTTTGTATTTTTGTCAGCAATTAAATCAGCCTTTCGTCAGCTGTTCTGGGGCACCTTCATGTGTACCTAACATGTCATAAAATATTTCTGAGTATAAATTATAATTGATTTGTTATAGCGTCATAGTGAAATAATTATATCTTTTACTAGTTGCCCCCGGAAAGTATTGTAATGTCACGGAAAGAATATGAAAGAACCCGTCCCGGGTGTATGAAGAATAACGCACCTAAGTTTCAACATAAACAGATGAATAATTTAGCAGCATTTATAGAGGACAAATATAGTTATATTCATTTTTTTTATTAAGAGTGATCGCTTGAATAAGAGTATTTGTGTCATCTACAATTGCCTGTTATTCTACTATTGCAATACATAGACTGCTGCCCACGTAGTCCTTTTTTTTTTTGACGGGGGGAAATGCATTTACGCACTACCCTTATCTATTGTACTTAGGGGATCAAAGTCCCCCAGTACACTAGATAAGGGGCACGGAGTGACGAGCTCCGTGCAGTGTGGGACTCACCCGGGCGAGAGTCGCCCGGAAATACCCACTAAAACCCCCCGGGGCCGTCCGCTGTATTTGGGATGGGGGCGACACGGGGTGGCTTTCGCAAGCACCGCGTCGCTGCCCACGTAGTTCTGGTACGGGAGTAATCAACCAACAGACAAAAACACTCAAGAAAACGAGGACGCTTCAGGAAGCCTAAGACTTCGGAGCTTGGCTGGCTCGAAGGGCTGGCTAATCTTACACGCATATTAGACCACAAATGTGTCTAGTTGCGGAAACAAGAGCTCACTGACAAGTATACTGTCGCATGCATGGATTTGATTTATTCTATGTGTTTCATAGACGCGTGCGAACCTGTGTGCGCAAGCCTCTATGTTGCTGGTCTTGAAGTGTGTACGGTGTCTTGTGCGGTCTGATACCACATAATTACTTTTTATGACTTAATGATTGATGTGTCTAGATTACACTTCTTTCATTTTTTTTATTGAAAGTTCAAGAGTTACGTAACACTATTATATGATATTTAGCAGAAATCCGATGCATTTTTTTGTGTCCCTGTTAAACTTCTTACCGTTACTATATTAACTGACTAATTGACGTCCATTTGTTATCTGTACAGCACTTGATTATGAGTGAGGACATTCAAACCTATTAATAGATTTTATTAAATTCAACTTGCTAATGTAATGTTTATGTCGTATTAAACTATTATTAAAATTAAAATTAATTCGTAAATTAGTTAATTTCTTTGTTACGGAACAAAAACAGTTATACTTCTAAATAAATATTATTTATAGTATCGCTAAAACAATACAGTGGCTATCGCGCTTATAAACTGTGTGTTTACACGGTGACAGGGGGTAGTACACCCCGCCTTCAGGATGTCCAACACGGACCTTACTTTCGTACAGTCAGCCCGTTACGAACCGGTGCCGTCTAATTTCTTATAGAGAGTTTTCTACTAATTTTTCACTAATTAGTAACCGTCACTACAATGATCTGAATCTCGGGTTGGGGTGTTAACGACTTGCAAATTCTGCGGGAATCATCCTGGCTAAACTTATTCGTTGAGCAAGTACAAATAATTAAAAAAAGCTAGACCGCAATTGGGAGCGGGGGGCGACGCGGTGCTTGCGAAAGCCACCCCGTGTCGCCCCCATCCCGAATGCGGCGGACGGCCCCGGGGGGTTTTAGTGGGTATTTCCGGGCGCTTCATGCCCGGGTGAGTCCCACACTGGCACGGAGTTCGTCCCTCCGTGCCCCCTTACCTATTGCATTGGGGGACTTCGGTCTCACTGATGCAATAGGTAAGGATAGTGCGTAAATGCATTTCCCCCCGTCAAAAAAAAAAGGCCGCAATGGGGACTACCGACAGAAGTGAAAATACCAAATCTTCGGAAAACTGTTTTTTAAAGTTTAAATATTCCATATTTTGTTAATTTTAATTACCATAACCTAAAGTTTAACATTTACCATTTATCGGCTTTTAACATTTTATTGACGCTCCGAGCAATAATTAATTATGTAAATTTTCACGTAAGTATACATTTTTTTAATTATCTCTGAGCGTCAGCACTTGTACGCCATCTTATATTATATTTCATTTATTTCACATACTATATCATGTTGACGGATGACGTCATAACATTGGTAACGCAAACTTATAAGTTTTTCCACTGGTGAGAATCGCTCAAAGTCTTCACTTCAAAAATGATTTTTTTTGACCTAGATAATGCTGTTGACCGGAAGGGCCTTTACAGCTTCACCGCACTTTGGGGGCGAGTGCTGAAGACACTCAGCCGCAATAAGGTGACTAGCACAAGGGCTACCAAAGTGGTACGAACCTCGGCTTGGCCGTCACCTGAGTACTCAAGACTCACTCGCGAGTTGTGTCCCAGCTGACCCTACATTTTTTATTATTAATAATAAAAAAAGGTTCCTTACAGGACCTATGTACCTGCGTGTTATGTGCAGGAGTGTGTATGCAGTGTTGTGCGTGTAATGCTCAATGCATGGGCAGTGTCAAAACTTCAAAAAAGATTTCTCACAGAATCTATAGTAGTCTAGTAGTGTATTTTGTAAGCGTATCGCTGGCGTTGGGTACAGGAGTTCTCTTCGTTGGGGATTGGAGCACATCCTTGGCCGCTTGTAGAAAGAGATCCAGAGCATGTAAGGGACAAAAATAGCCACCCGCTTCTAATATTGTAACAGTATTATTTTAAAAAAAATCTGTACATACTTTTATAAAATTTATTTTTTTATCGATAATGTACTCGGTGTAACACCAACGGCAACGGCTATGCACTTTGTATTTATGCCATTCAAAAATATAAAATTATATTTCGCAGCATGGGCCAATTTACTTCGGAATGATTTCGTCGTCCTTCCTTCCTTAAGTATCTCCCAGCTGACAAACCGAATGTAATTTTGTCTTGTGTGTAGTCAACCTTTTTGTCCGGCTTTGTCCATCGCTCGGGAACTTATGCAATAATACGAATTACTACCGCCCGCGTCCGTGCAACCGGACCGGTCCTTACTGTTCGAGGTATTGCTTAGTGTTGTCCCGTATACATTGTGAGGATTATTTGTTATTATTTAAACGTTTCATCTGTCGTATGAACTTGGTATTTTTTGCCTATTCTAACGTTTTGCACTTAAAATACAGAGGGTACGAATAACAAAATTAAGTAACTTTTATCTTCCGTTCCGTTCCATTCTGTTCCGTTCCGTACCATTTAGTTCCGTTCCGTTCCATTCAAATTTATTCCATTATATGTTCTATTTGTATAATATTATTAGAATATATGCACTTATTATTATATTTATGAGAGAATATATATTTACGAGTATATTGTATACCTATATATTGTATAACTGCCTCGGTAGCGCAGTTGTATTACATACGACTGCCGTTCTGAGGTCTCGGGTTCGACCCCTGGGTCGGGTCAAGTGATATTGGGTTTTTTCTACTCAGTATCATCCCGGAGTTTGGAATTTGTGCCCGATATGGCGACAGGCTCGCCCCCTGTCACATCTGGGACGGAACTAAGCTCGGCGAAATGTGGGTGGTGTAGTTCGCTACTTCACCTCTGCCTAACCCTTCGGGGATAACAGGCGTGAGCATATGTATGTATGTATGTATATATCTAATTCTATAAAGTTTTTTTTCTTTATTTAGATACTAGCTGTGCACGCTGCTTTACTCTCTTGGATTTACAGCCTATGTTCTCCCCCTGGATGCAATATATGTCATTAACAACTTACATTGACATCGGTTCAGTAGTTTTTAAGTGATTGGTGAAAAAATTAATAAACAGACGAACAACATTTTTTTAAACTATCGAAATGTGTTCTGTAGGCGACTTCTGAAGCCCCGAATAGTATTTTTTTCTTAAATTAAATATCTTCAATGTACAGATTTCGTCTCGTTTGTATTTTATTAGAAGTATTGACTTTGTGAATAGCAACACATGCTTTAATATAATATTTCCGCATTCTCCCTGGTTAGCTGGAAGAAAATGCCTTGTGGCGTTAAGTTCGCCAGTGACCTTACCAGTGATTTAACCAGGGATCTTGTTTGAAGCGATGGTGGTGGAATTGATAGGATTACCGACATCCACGTCTATGGACATAGGTTCGAACCCACTAATCCTATATTGAGCCTGAGCTTTATTGGTAAAGAAAACATCGTGAGGTAACTTTAGCATGGATGAAGGACATTTTGTGCTAACGGTCTGGTTTTCCACCACCCTGAAATTTTAGTTTGTCGCTGAACATCGCTTGATAGCCAGTAACAGTTAATATATTATATAAAATGAGAATGCCGTAAAACTGCTAAGCTTATTACAGTATAACTTTTAACTAAACTTACTTATACAAACTCTTAACCATACATTATTATAAGTGCCTCATACAGTATATGTTCAATGCCCGTAAACGATTTTAACGTTTCCATGCCTAAACAATTTCACGGACGCCAGTCAAAAGCCATACATTGGCTGCGAAGTAATTATAACCGGTTATTACCGGCCATTACGTGCTGCGGACAAAGGCGAGCGTCAGCTTCGATGCATCGCCTATCACACGTATGTAGATTGTGGTCCAAGTTGTAAGCAAGAGCGAACAGTACACTTATTTAAAAGAAAGTACATTATCTCTTTTATACATTTTCGCTATCGGGTGATATTTGTGATAGCTCTACAAAATAAATAACTCATTCGAATACTAATAGATGGCACTGCTACCTAACTCCAATTATTATAATTCTTGTTTAAAATGTTGTTATTTTTCAAATAATATCTTCTGATTCAAAATGGACAAGGTCATTTTACTATTATCATATTTGAAGAAGGGTCGATACAATCTTTTTTCTTCGTCCACTCTCACAGTCATCATGTCAACACTCACATGATAATTTAATTTCACATTTTATTTTATTTTTTGTTTACATTTAGTATGTCACTTACCAGAATTTATAATTTTAGTATTAGCAGTAAATCTATTCGTCTGATGAGACAGGCTAAAAGACGTTGTCCATATAGTCTATTCTGAAGTTTAAACTCGTTTCAACACCCTATTAAGACAATGGTAATTTCTCTATAATGTTCTATAGATATTTTCGTGGCACCTCAAAATAAACGCTTCGTGCTATTATTTTCAATACATTTCCATACAATATAGAGCCCAATAATAAAAGTTTACTGAATTAATGATAATAGCTTCTACATGACAAATAGGGATGCCGCCAAAACACTTTTCAATTTTGAAATATACAAGATGTGTTTATTTAATACAGTTAAATGTAGAAGTTACTTTAACTGTGAGCCATTCATGTAAATTCAGAGAAAATGTAATTATTACAGATTATGCTTTGCGTGGCGGGAATAAAAAGTGTTTTCCAGACATGTAATCTTAATTAAGTACTTAACAAATTTAGTATTTTTTCCTGGAGATCTCTCATTGGTATTATTACACTATATTTATAATTAGTTACTTGGACGTAAATACGTTTGATTATAGTCTATGTAGTTAACAAAGCCCCACATTTTTTTTTTCAATTCAATAAACCAGTGTTCGGATAAATATTTTTCAGGGTTTAATTTTATTATTAATTTAATTGTACAATTTATTTTCAAAAAGTAACAATTTGACTAATGCACTTTATGATATAGGAATGCACCTATATTTGATAATCACTTGTTGCAAAGCATAGTATAGAATAGAGAGAGAGAGTAAATGGTATTTATTTATTTATTTGGTAAACATACTGTTAATAAAATAGATATCTGAAATTTCCATTCAAGTTTCCACTAAAATTAATAGTATAGAAGTATTGCTTCTTTGTTACATAGTAATATGCATCGATGTTATTATAACTAAATAATATAACAAAAAAAAACTTTGTAATCAGTTCGCTTTTCACTTGTTCCACAAATTTATTTTGCATACCTAGTCCACGATTGCGGAAGCCCTTGTAATAGCTATGAATTGAGTTGGAAAATTAAAATTGTTATAAAATTGAGAGATGTTTGAAATATTTAATCGGTGTTTAAAGAAATAGAGCGTCTTTCATGGTACGTTGACTATGAGACAGTACATTACGGTAGCAGTTGTTTTTTAATATGAGTGTTTATAGTGAAAATACTGATTTGTAGTTGTTTTATATTGGGCCGATTTAAGTATTAAGTATTATCCCATATCACCAATAGTATGCAAAAGAAAATTAGTAAAGCTATAGTTTCTCCCACTATGTTTGACTGGATTCGAAGCTGCGTTCATCGACGCGGAATCAGATCGCACTACTCATATACCCTAAACTATTATATTAACATTAATACTTCTATTAGTAGTAATATTAGTTTTTTAAAATAATCCCATTACTACAATTATCTATGGATAAATGAGAAATATTCTACAATATTATTTGACTTATAATTAAAACTCTACCTGAGTAAATTAGTTCATTCTTTAAAAGAAAAACCACCACAGTGTGATCTAAAATTGTAATTTATTGCTCCGTTTGAACAGACAACCCCCGGGGGTGGATTCACAATTAACTTATCTGTCGCTTTTAATTAATTATACTTCGTTTTTATTGAATTTGTTTTCAACAAAAAACGCCACGGTCCGGTGTTAATAAACTAAATAGCTGTTTAATGTTACTCTGGAACAAATTTTGGGAACAATTTCGGCGAGTCCCTAGATAAAATTAACAGATGCGTTAATATGACTTAACAGACTGATAAATTGGTCAGAGTTAATGAGAGCCATTGAGAGTAGTCATGAGAGCCAAATGATGGTCTTAAAACGAAAATGTGCGGTATGACATTCTGAATGCTTGTCTGATAAGCCATAAATTTCATATCTATCCAACTAATTCGATTGCCTGTTAAGAAGCGTGAAGAAAAAAAATAGATAATAAATTAATTATCTGTTGGTTGATTTATAACTAGGAAGTAACTAAAACTGGTATTAACTAGAGAAATTGACTCTATGGAAATGTCAGACAAATCCCAATTGAACTACCTAACCAAGAGCCGCCATTTTATTAGAACAATGAAGTTATAAAAATAAAACAAATATTGGCCTAAAGAAATTATATTCAGTAAATTGATCATGGTGGTAGGCCATTTTCTAATAATGCCCCCTGGGTAGCTACCACACTGGAGTTTGATAAACCTGTCGCCAAATACCAACAGGTGTGTTCTGGCAGCATCAGTTAAGAACCAGTACCTCTAAGCTTCGTGTGTTCACCATCCTGGACATTTTTTTTTATTTTGATAGGGGAATTGCGTTTACGCACTACCCTTACCTATTGCATTAGTGAGACCGAAGTCCCCCAATGCAATAGGCAAGGGGGCACAACGAACTCCGTGCCGGTGTGGGACGTGAAGCGCCCGGAAATACCCACTAAAACCCCCCGGGGCCGTCCGCCGCATTTGGGATGGGGGCGACACGGGGTGGCTTTCGCAAGCAACGCGTCGCCCCCTGAGGCGAACCACCATCCTGGACCTACCTGGACATATCTTTACTTACCATCAGGTGAGATTGCGGTCAAAGCACTGAGCCTATAACCTGTAAAAAATAAATGGAAATACGTAAAAGTCATACTTGATCCGTGTCCACAAAATTTTTTTCATAGCTGTAATTGCAATTTTTCGCATTTTCATGCATACACAACTTCTATATTGTGTGCCGATTTTTTCTATATAAACCGTACAAATTACATTACTATCGTATTAAATTAGTTAAACACCGTGATGTGTTTATTTATTATAGAAAAATTCATCAATAAAATCAACAAACATAAATGATATAAAATAATGAAACAAAAAAAAAACACAAAAAACAATTGTTTAACAAAGTTCACATAAGTTCGAGTAACCCAACCTCAGAATCAATGTTCGAAACTTATAAACTAGATAAGTATTTGTAAAGCAGTCGAGGGAATAGTTTTTATGAGGTTACTCTCGAAGGGACCGGCCTTCTTTTATTCTACTGCAAACAGGTGTGAGACTCCTGAGGGCAGAGGTAACAAACCTTTCTTTATCAATCCATTCTATAAATAAAGGTCACATATAATCTACAGTAGCGGCCTAAGACGTGTTCCGATCTTCAACCGGTGAAGTTTTAGTAGCCACCGTCAGTGCCATATAAAAAAAATTAATGCATTAACAAAAGTAACATACTACGGATGCTATACGTACACACTATATGGTTTTTTTTTTTAACTTTTTCTGCATAATTCATCAATTTAGCTAGGAGAAAATCCATTGAATTTACAGTCTGCGAAGCGAAGCTTACTCTACCCGTAAACGTTGGCATCATTTAGAAAAAAAAAAACTAAAAATTAAAACAAAAATTTTGCAAAAATACGCACTCACCGTTCGCTGTATTTTTTTTTAAATCAATATCAGAACAATTTTTTATGGTTTCATAAAAAATGTTGCCTATCTGTGCAAGCATCAGACAAAAACTACCGGATGGATTTTGTTGATATTCGGTATGGTAAAAAATGTAAACTCACTTTAAATTGGATGAAAAAGGGATGCAAAACTGTATGGGACTTAAGTCATATTTAAAGTGATGAAATTTTGAATTTTTCAAATCCTAAATTATATTATATTACTGCCTCGGTGGCGCAGTTGAATTACGGTGCGACTTCAGTTCTAAGGTCTCGGGTTCGATCCCCGGGTCGGGTCAAGTGGATTGGGTTTTTCTACTCAGTATCATCCCGGAGTTTGGAATTTGTGCCCAATATGGCGGCAGGCTCGCCCCCTGTCACATCTGGGGCGGAACTAAGCTCGGCGAAATGTGGGTGGTGTAGTTCGCTATTTCACTTCTGCCTATCCTTTCGGGGATAACAGGCGTGAGCTTATGTTATGTCATGTTAAATTATAAAGAAATAAATATGCACAAGCGAAATGTATTTTGTGATGTCACAAAAACTCCCTTGTATATTGTTAGTAAAATGATTATCGTTTTGATAGTGTTTAAATATTCATGCGAGATTCGAAATATAATTTACCCTCTCAAAAGTAAGCATAATTGTGTATATAAATAACATATTGTGATTAATAAATAAAAAACAAGAATTAATAAATATGACTATAAATATTTCAATTCGTTTTAATTCATTATTATATGTTAACTTGATAAAATTGGCAAGCAGCTAATGAAACACGCTAGCTAGTATTATACTCTTCTCTCCCATAATACATCCTTCCACCTGATACGATCCTGATACGTCTTTTGATTCTTCTGCTTTCATAAGTGCTTTCGTATACGCTCTACGGTTACGAGTAATTTTGACTTCTTTCTTTTTCTTAGTGCGATCTGGGTGAGATAAGTTCGCCTAGGGCGAATCCGAAGGACACCACGCAGTAACTCTGGCTGAGTGTGCTCCGGGTCAAGGAGCGTCGCGGTTTGGTGCCAGAGACGGGACCAGATTTCTCTTTACCGAGCGTGGTGAGAGCCATGCTCAATAGCAAGAGGGTCTGGAGTGCTGTGGTTTTCTTCTAAGAGCAAGTTTTGGTGATTCTTTAGCGGATCCTCTACACCGAAAGAGGGTGGGGTAGGAAGGCACGGTTCTCTCGCGCTCTTCCACTTCCCTGAGCCCCAAGTACCTTTTTTATAGTAGTACGGAAAAATGACGGCATTATACCTGATGGTAAGCACAATGCAATCCTGAAACAGTGCCAACTGGCGAGAGATCGGTTATTCATCGTCAGTCGTCCCTGTCATGCCGCCCTGAAAGCTTGTACCTGTTACACATGTCTCTCTGTTCCAGAGTTCTTGTCCTTACATGAACCCAATGAAGAGAGGGGCGGAATCTACGGGGGCTGGCGGTTGAAAACGGAAGGGGGCGAGTGCCCCCGTAAGATTCTCTCCTATATTAGAGATGCCAAGAGAATGCGTAAAGGAATTTCCCACTCAAAAAAAGGACTTACCCAGTCACTCTCGCCGTATTAATTTGTTTCGGTAATCTTTTTTTCATTCGTGCTCTTTACGTGTCTAAAAACCAATGTTGATTTAGAGAGTTTACAAAATGAGATTATAGTTGAAAATGTCGCTAAAATTTTTGTTTCTTAAAGATATTTTGAAGTTTATTAAATAATTTTTGGCGCCGTCGGTATTGAAGAGTCTAGAAATATATTAAATTAATATAAAAAAATCGAACGTATATTTTCCTTTGTTCCGTTATTTGTTCATGGACGGTATTATATCAATAAATCACGTGAACGATCCCATTCAGTTTGTATTGCCGCTTCGTTTTTGTTTGCACGCATGTGTCGAACAATGCATCTAACCGTGCATGGTAATCTAACTGCATGCATATGTATGCACATTAACTTTAAATTCGATAGTGTATTTACTGACTAACTATACACATGATTGATCGATTCAGAAAACTTAATACATTCGAACAAAGTAGCGTACCTTTTTGTTAAATAGTGTGTAACGCCTTTCGCATCTCTAATCCGGGAATAGAGATGCCGGGGAGTATCTGGGACTCGCCTAGCGTGAAGCGCCGGGAATACCCACTAAAGTAGCGCACCTTGCAGTGGAGTATTGTAGAAGGACCTTAAGAGGAGATCGTGTGCAACGTTTATTCATTTATTTACACCAATACAGTCCGTCCGTCCGTCCATTCAACGAAAAATTGTCTACTGTTGGACATAGGTCTCCCCCGAAGATCTATATAATGACCGGTTCAGCGGATTTCTACGATCATCATCATAATATCGTTCGTAAAGGATTGCCATAATCGTCAGAATTGTCACGCTGGTTGGGGATCGCAGTCAGGTGTTTGTGGTACTTAGAGGATACTACATCCCATCCCCTGGTTTATCCCGTAGTTACCTTTCACGACACCACGGGAACGATATGGGGTGGTACTATTCTAAGCTGGCACCACATGCCAGTACACCAATATCGTAGACGGTAATAAAAAAAAATCAGAAATGAGGAGATCTGAGACGAGCCAAAGTAACCAACATTGCTCAAAGAATTGCTAAACTTATGTGGCAGTGGGCTGGGCACATTGTTTACAGATCCGATGCCTGAAGGGGCCAACGGGTTTTAGAATGGGTACCACGCACCGGAAGACGTAGCGTGGGTAGGGCCCCCACAAGGTGGACCGACGACCTGGTGAAGGTCGCGGAAATCCGCTAGATGCGGGTGGGGCAAGACCAGTCGTCGTGGAGATCTTTGGGAGGATGAATTAATAATCTTTAAAAAGAGCCTTCTCAAAACTTAAGCTTTACTGTTGTAGTAAAGACATTTTAATAGAAATAGTTATGATTAAAAGTAACCTCTCGAGGTTGCTTTTGCTACATACATCGTAGCTTAACTAACGGTTACCTGCTTGCCCGAACGACCGTATAATGGTAACCTAATAAATTTAGATTTAAAAAAAAAATGATGTAAGCTGCTTTGTATGTGGAATTTCGGTGCGCAGCAATTCGACGACGGATATAATGATACACATGTTTGTGAGTAACTGTCCCTGCTATTGTTGTTTTTTTTTAAATGTGCCTTTTTTCTGTAGGATTATGATTCTAAAATTATTACAAGAGTCTCACAATTCTTACAAAGCAAGTTGTTATTACAATAAATAATATTCCGTGTATGCAGATTTCGTAGGATTGCTACAGTTTAAGAGACAAAGAGCCGCATGGGGTTTGTGAACCACAGTTTGCTAACCATTCTCTTGGATCGATCGCCATAAAATATAGCTGAATCTGTCAAGGTCTTTCTAGTCAACAACATTTAGTTTGTGACACTGATGTATTTACGTAATTCGCATGTTACCATTAACTAAAAAGAAGATGCAAATAAATATTAAGATCTAAAAAAACTGGAATCTAGGGAGCCGAGGATAGAAAACACTTTAAATTAATCCAATTTCCATAGTATAAGACGCAACGGCCTTCTGTCTAGACTTCTTACTATTCGTAGTGTGTTTGTCATCTGAGACCCGCTTATCTGATTTACATGTTTTTAAACTGATAAATATATTATGAGAACATGTTTTCGTATAT
Source organism: Samia ricini (assembly GCA_014132275.2). Lineage (NCBI taxonomy): Eukaryota > Metazoa > Arthropoda > Insecta > Lepidoptera > Saturniidae > Samia > Samia ricini. Next base: position 2,270,680 of record AP028164.1, on the reverse strand, counting down.
ATTCTGTTACGGTGAGTAACGTAAGGCAATGATAATATTGAATTAAGCCGATGTTACCTTGGGTTATTTCACTTAAAGCGTTGCATATTTACAAAATACCACGCAGTAAGTGGTAACAGAATTAGGTATATACGAGCGTGCATAGTTTGTGTTATATATACTAACAGAGATTAATTTATATTAATGGAGTAAATGATACATAAATTGGTTGATATCATTTTGCCACTTGCGCCTTAAATTCTATGCCAATATTTTTCAGAAGATTCTTTCAGAAGATGTAGAGTTAGAAAAAGTGATAATTTAAAAGTTGAGGGTTGGAGAGGGAGAAGAAAAGAAAAGATGGATGGAGTGTAAGAGGGAAGGTATAAAGGCAAAAGGGGTGAACGAAGATATCGTGACAGATAGAGATTTATGGTAGAAAAAATATACTACGATGATCCCAAATAACAAATTGGGAGCAGGACGATGATGATGAGATGATGTACAGAAAGACACAAGTTAGCCCCGATTGCCTACCTCGGTGGCGTAGTTGTATTACGGTACGATTATCGTTCTGAGGTCTCGGGTTCGATCCCCAGATCGGGCTAAGTGAAATTGGGTTTTCTACTAAGGATTATCTTGGAGTTTGGAATTTGTGCCCGATATGGCGACAGGTTCCGCCCCTTGTCACATCTGGGACGGAACTATGCTCGGCGAAATGCGGGTGGTGTAGTTCGCTATACCTCTGCCTAACTCTTCGGGGATAAAAGGCGTGAGCTTATGTTATGTTATATTCAGCTGGATTAAATTTTGCGGTAGTAGAGGCAGTGGAAAATCAATTCTCATTGTCTGACCAAGTAAGTGAAAAAATGCCATTATAAGAACCGAAATCAAGGTGTATAATATACATGTTTAGCGCATTGATCACAATCTCATTAAGTGATGATATATATATATTATATAATATTATATGTCAGTAAAAATATTACGTGTAAATAAATACGTGTGTTTTCTCATCAAACGAAGCCATAAACTAATTTTCTCGCGTGACATTTCACTTATTATTATTTCTACAAAAGTATATTCGGATATCAAAATGATTACGCGAAAGGTTTCAGGACACCTCCACCGACGACGTAGACGAAGATGACATCATAAATTATTCATAAAACTCTGCTTCTCATGAAATAAACCCAAATAATTCCCGCCTTTGTCATTGGTTTTCTAATATGAAATGATCAGCGTTTGCTTTTCCCCCTTGTCACTACGAAATTTTAATGAAATTCCTCATTACATTTCTTATATTATGTACTGTAAGTATTTTTTTTTCGACTGGTTTTTGTCCCTTTTAACAAATAAAGGCTTAATAAATGTATGTATTATCTTTGACAGCAATATTTTTACATTAACATTTAACATAAGCTCACGCCAGTTTTCCCCGAAGGGTTAGGCAGAGGTGAAATAGCGAACTACACCACCCACATTTCGCCGAGCTTAGTTCCGTCCCAGATGTGTCGCCATATCGGGCACAAATTCTAAACTCCGGGATGATATTGAGTAGAAAAACCCAATACCAAATTAGGGTATTAAACAATTAATATAAAGTATCGGAAAACATCTTGAAAATTTACATTGATTATGCATGTATTGATTTTTGGACGTGATTGGTCGCCGCGCACGTGAGATACGCGTAACGCGCCTTATGATTGGTAGATTAGTTCAGTGATTAGTTCAACCTACTACGCCGGTTTATGTTCACGGTGTTGGCCGGTATGTATTTTCCATATCACGGCTTCGTTTACGCAACTGCACAATTAAATTTTCAATTTGAGAATAGAATTACAAACTATGTTCATCACGTTTGTGCCACAAGATTAATATTTTAAAAACTAACAATCCGCGAAGATGATTCACATCAGTAACAGGCTACATAACACAGCGACACGCTTTGATATAATAGTTTATCGCTAAGAGTGTTGTGATCTTAGTCTCACATTTTCAATATTTTAAATTGAGGGTAGGTTCAGAGATTTACTGACGGTGTTAATGCGTTTATTACGAAAGTTGGTTATTTTACGTCTAGTCTGTAAAGAGAGTGGACGTGCGGATTGTTAACAAAGAAGTAGCCCAAGTCACGCCTTATAACTCCAGCTAGCTATCTAATTGGCCGGAACAAGCAGACAGGAGGACAAAATATTTTTTAAAATTGTGTCTTTAGTATAAGTACCGTTTATACATATTTATCTGTGTTTAGTAATTCGAATTTTATGTCGAAAATATTTAAGTAACTTGTTTATTTATTTTGTTTTACCACAAATTTGTAAATTACGTGTAAGACAAGGTAATAAGAAACATCATGAATAACGCTTTATATAAGGAATTATATAATAGGTACGCGGTATACAAATTGCTATTTTCACGATTATATTCATTTATATAAAGTATGTTGTTTTGATATAAATCAGTTTAAACGTAAATGAATTTCATTTCCCACCCTAAAACCACAACATAATATATTCAGCCGAACATCGAATAATAATGATACCGCACAGTCAAATTTACGGAATCCTTAACGTATCGTTATCAGCGTTTGATATTTGTTATCTCCCCAAAGGAATATAACAGCTAATTCTATAGTAATAAAGGTCATGATATTATTCCGATGTTATTTTCTCTGGCATACTGAAATATTAAATTATTCGTACCGTATACTCTGTCCGGTGAACCGGTTGAACGACTTTCATCAGAGGGTCAGTTATTGGCTTAATTGATTGTTGTGTTTTTTTGACTGTACGAAAATGTAATTTTCCTAGAATTTACTTAATTAGTTAGAAGTTACAAAAAAAAATTGTCCTGTAATAACAATCTTTGGGTTATAACAATATATTTTAGATATTCAAAAATAAGTGACGACCATATTTTATAAATTGTCGAGACAACTTTTCCCTGAATAAATACTTTTCTCGTGAACATTCGAAAGAAACATAGAAATAACCTTATTTTATTATAGAAACATAAAAATTTAAAATATGGAATTAATAAATGATTTCAACAATCCTTATATATTATAAATGGAAGAAAAGAAAGTATGTATGTATAATTGACTTATAATTCGAGGAATACTGAAATTTCCACTGACTACTTCTTTTTGTATTAATTCCTAACTTATTTATTTTAAAAGGCGGCACAACATTCGACAGCCAAAATTAACACTTGCCAGTTATTGAGCAAGTTACTAAAGCGGTCTAAACGCAGCATGACGACGCTTTTGCGTGCGGGCTTGTATATCACGCGGCACAGTATATGATAATGAAAACGTCTTCAAACCTTAATTTGCAAGATCTATTCTAATGTTATTATAACTTTCTTCTATTTACAAGAGAAATATAAGTGTGTCTACGTATGGATAAGTTATCATCACGCCGTATTCCTATTGTAGTAGATAGAAACGATGTTACGCCATTAATTTATGCTTCCGCGCCACTTTGTATTATTTCTAACATTCCTCTAATTACGTAATCATCATTTAGACTCCTTCGTCTGTCATGTTATCAAAAATAAGCAAACCATAAACCCATATTCATGCTAACGGAAAACATGAATGTCCCCTTATCAATCGATTTTCTTTCGTTTTTTTTGTTTGCTTACGAATAAAAAGGCATTGACGTGCCCTTTTTTCAACTTATTCATAATTATTATGGTCAAATTTCGACCACGGGATGAAGATTATTTAGAACAAATACTTAGATAAATAAGTCAAACTCATGGAGCCTTTAGAAAGTTTTCAAATTAGCCTGTTTGTTTGTACACACAACATCTTAAAATTACCATACTGTTTCAAACAAAAAATTGTATATCAGTAGGTTATAATTCAGTTTTACATGTAGAATGTAAATTATATCCAAACAAAAATGTTATTAAGATTTCGATGAGTCGAATATCCATCATTCTAATAGAACTCACTTTAGAATAATGTTGTTCAGAGAAAGAAAAATTGAAGACACGCATAATACACTGCCTTTCTTGTAAACGTTTTAGAAGCAAAACAGAATAGAATCTTACGTAATAAGCCCTTCAGTATTCTCTCAAACTGAATACAGAGTGGGGAGCTATCCTACTGCAAGAAATGGAGGTATGTTGTTTAGTTAAATAAATTATTTATGAATATTTCATAAACTGTAGGTAACCAAATAAACGGGCTTAAATGAAAACGAACTATATTTTATTTTTATACTTTATTATTCAATTTTGGAAGTGATAACTTCTGAATTCGCGTTACCAATTTATGACGTCAGACGTCAACATGCTACAGTATGTTATGTTTAAGATAAATATCATAATGTATACTTACGCAGCCTATCGTATGTATTGATTTTGAATACAGTCTATGAAACTGCACATATGTAATTATTGCTATATGCTTCGTTAATTTTGGTGTCGGTTCCAGTTAGACTTAACCAACGTACATTTACTAATGGAAGTAACTGCCTGAATTTTATCACAATAACATATAAACTAAATAAAGGATTAGGGCTATTTTAAAGAACAATTCACCAAAGTTGAATAATTAGCGAGGTAAATTTTCACCATTTTGTTATCCGTAAGCTGGCACCGATTTCAAAATTAACGAAGCAGATTAATAAAGTAGTTATTTATTTACTTTTTAGTGCATTGTTATATTTTATTCTTTTGAAGTCGATTTTGTTTTTAGTTAAAAACGTTTTTTAATTAACTTTCTATTTCAGAAATAAATAAATTATATTTAAAATATAGTAAAGAAAGCTTTCTCTGTGCATCTACTAATAAATTTTGTAACGATTTAGTTGTAAAGTTACAAAAAACATGCAGAAAAAAAAAAACAGATCGAGTTCTTGCTGGTTCTTCTCGATGACTGTATTGTTTTCCGAACCGGTGGTAATATTTTGACGTTCCCAAGCGTTTTTTATCAGGGCCTAAATTGGATAAAGTATTTTTTTTTATTTTGAAAGGTCTATCTTAACACGTCTGTTTTTATTTAAAAAGAAGAAAATTAATTTGTGTATTTCAGTTGAATGGATAGATAGACGTGAATATTAAAGACTGGTTTACATTCTAGCTTTGAGTGTAATGATCAATTAGGCACACCAGAATGTACTATTGTATACAATTCAGTTGTTATTTGCAATTTGTTAGCTCACAATAGGAAAAGAACCTAATATTATGTTTTCTCAGTGTTTGGTGTTTCTCCCATTTTTGTCATATTTTTAGCTTCCGTTGGTGATAACGTCGCGGTAAAGTTCCTAACAAAACATTGCGAAGCCGGCTCTGGGGTGAGCTTATGAAATGCTAAATTATAAGTTAATTTTCTTTAGCAGCGAGAGAGACGCGATTTTTATGTTTTAAATTAAAGATTTTCTATTTTTATTTTAATCGAATTTCGTTTGAATCTTTTTTTATTGTTTATTTTGTTATAAAACTTTAAATTGTACACATTTATTACCATGTAATATTGGGCTAGGTGAGTATTTAACGTGATTTTCGCTTGTTTTGTAGTAGTGATCCTTGTTTTTATATTCTTCTTCTTCTTCTTAGTTAATGGCAATCTGTGTGTACACACAATTTCTGCCAATGTCATGTGGGTAAGATTTTCAATCTTGTATCAGCGTTACCAAGCTCCAACAAAACGGTGGCCCATCCTGCTCGAACTTTCCATGGAGCTTTGTCGGCACCTCAGAATGTATGCTACGCGTTGTCTTCTATAAAAAACTTAACTTGAACACAATAACCAAACTATTTCACATAAAACGCCACCAAGATTACATGATATAGAGTCAAGTACATAAGTTTAATGAATTAAAGAAAACAATTGCTACATGTCAGACTGAGATCCCGCCTTGTTTTTATATTCATTAGCATGCAATATTCGACTATATGTTATGTAATTTTGGTTGCATTTTATTAGATACAGTTTGATTATTGTGCACAATTGAGGTGTATTGAAAATAATGACGTGGAACATAAATTCTGAAATCTCCCAACAACTCACTTGGAAGGAATGCTGTAATAAAGGGCCACCATTTTGTTAGTGCATTGTATGAAATGTTTTTAATGTCAGACTTGGCTGCATGGTCTAGTGCCTTTGCTTTTTGTCCATAAAGAAATAAAGGGAACAAAAACAGTTCAACAATCATTCTTGATTTCGAATCGATGGCGGTACATTTAAATCTCTATAGAATTTAGTATTTTAATGTAGAATTTAAATTTGTAACTTTATTAATTGTTAAAAACGAAAAAAAAACCATCAAAAATATTAGTGTAACTACCATAATATATTCGAGAAAATACGTTAACAACTGGTATAATCATATGATGATTAGGTTTATATCTTTCTTTTAAAATATGTCATTTTTCAGTATTCCAAAGTCGCATTTTCTTATTAGGATACCAATAGACTGGTTAAAATTCGATCTGATCGAAGATTTAAACCGATATTGCCTTAGTGGTAGTGCTATCGGATATGGCTACTATCAGCGTGCGTTCGAATACGATTCTATAAGAGGTCAGAATTTTCTGTGAAAGAATTCATTGAAACCTATAGTTTACAGGGAGGTACCTCACATATGAGAGCTACTGAGAGCCTATACGTAGTTATATTTTTACTTGCTTTTTTATTATCATTAAAAACGATTTTCATAATTTTTTTTTGCCTATTAATCGCTAATTACCATCTACTTTATGCATACAAAATGTATTCAAAATCGATCAACCCGTTTTTTGTGTGTTAAAACGAACAGTTTTGTTTATTAACTACAAATTTCTCCTTAATGTATCGAGTACCAATAAAAATAAGACAATAGGAAAACAATGGAAAGCTGGCGTAAACGCCAGGTAAGTGCTCAAGGGGTTAATATACACTCGTGTATAAAATTTTATTTAAATCGATCAAGGCGTTTCTATGTTGAATCCGATCATACAGAGAGACAAACAAAAAATTTTTTAACGTCATAGTCGAGCGTAGTGGCTACTAAAATAGACGTCGGTCAAAATATCACCAAAAAAAAACAGTAAATACATAAGTACATACAAAACTTCAGTTTTATTATTCTCATAGTCAAGCATTTCATATCACTTTAACGAGCAATTTGAGTGGATCAAATCAGAGAACACTTTTTTAAGCTTATATTCCAAAGTCTCGACAAATATACGACAGAGTTCAAATGTTCGATTGAAGTCTAGAACTTTCGAATGTTTTGATCAACGACTCTACTCACTTTTTAAATTAATGTTCTTTTAAATACATACTTCATATAATTTGGTATATTTGATCATGTGTTTTGAGTTTGTAGTATTTTTATTTGCTAGATTAACGTTTGGCGACAATTTCATCTGATAATGTCGGAACATTACTGTAATGTATAAAAAAATCGGTATCGGTATATATATATATATATGTAAAGAAAATATATTTCCTTAATTATGTATGATTATATTTTATAATGTAAAGAGTTTAGTTTATAAGGTTAAGAAAGTCATGCTGGCCATTATGATATTTTATTATCTGTCAAAAATGTTATATATTATTCAAATTGTATTTTCAGTTTAGAATTGTAAAAAAAATAAACATAAAATGTCGTTTCTTTATTAAAAAGCAACACATTGTTTATTTTAATTGTTCTTTATTTATCTTATAAAACGACATTTTATGTTTATTTTTTTACAATTCTGAACTGAAAATACAATTATGAATAATATATAACATTTTTGACAGATAATAAAATATCATAATGGCCAGCATGACTTTCTTAATCTTATAAACTAAACTCTTTACATTATAAAATATAATCATACATAATTAACTATATATATATAGTAATTAGGTAAACACATACCAATACATTTAAAACTGAATCTGAAACGTTATCCTTTGCAATTATTGAGCTATGATTAATGGTATTGTGTTGGGATAGTGCCACAATGGACGCATATTCAAGTCTATAATAAAATATGCCTGAGCTTTAAAAGAAAACCCGCGTGATGAAACCATCATATGGTATTAGGGCATTTTCTTGACTAGCTGCCTCCCATCCTAAAGTTTGAAAACCAGTCACCAAGTACCAACAGCCGCGTTAAGGCAGTATCATTTGAGAGCCAGTATCTATAGGCTTAGTGCGTTTACCATTCTGGATCACACCGTCACTGAACATCAGGTGAGATTGTGTTCAAAGAGCTAAGACTGATTATCTCCCTGCCCTTATTCCATTTATATTTGGAGTCGGTGCAGCATATATTCCTCTTCAATTAATCTCTATTTGAGATCATATCCACATTTGATCTCTTTCTAAGCATAACATCATCTCTCACACAGTCCAATTTTCTTTACTTAGGTCTTTCTCTTCTCCTATATCCATCCACATTCATATTTAATATTTTTCTTAGAATATCCTCTTCCTATCTGGGCATTACATGCCCATACCAAGACCATGTTTTTTTTTTGCAATATACAGTAACAAAAAATGTATATTTATGCGAATACCAATCTATATTAATAATAAATAAAATGTCAAAAATGAAGTGTCTGTTTGTAATGTCAAAAATTTTTTTTTACTAAATTGCAATGAATGTATATATATATATATATATATATATATACACGATACCTATACCAAAAATTCCATTTTTAAAATGTTTGTTTGTCTGTTTGTTCCGGGTAATCTCCGGAACGGCTGGACGGGTTTTGACGGGATTTTTTTCGGTAGATAGCTGAAGTTACTCCGAGTACCTTAAGGTACTTTTAATTTTCGAAAGTAATTAGGGTTCTGCGTAAAAAAAATTTAAACTCATAAAAATTTAATAAAATCCGCGTCAATGCGCAGTTTTAGGGGAAGTGCTTGAATTTATGACAAATATTTTCACTTTATCTTAATACTAAACAAATATTTAGGTTCCGTATAAAAAAAATGCAGTGAAGAATATATGAAACGCGGGCGCAGCCGCGGGCACTCGGATAGTACGCAATAAAATTCGTAAATACAAAAAAAAGAAAAATCCCATTTCAAACTTTAATATTGTTTCTGGTTGAATCGTAAAACATAGTTTATATCCCTTATCCAGCTCGTATTCCCCGGTGTTCAATCAAAAACCATAAGTATGCCGGGAACAGAGTTATACGTGACGTATTCGATACGTGCGTAGCGATAACAACCCTTGCGGTTACCGTAAAATAATGTAATATTTTATATTAACGCAGTCTGTGGATAGAGTTTTATCTTATTATAAAGTTATTAGACTCGGTAAAATCAACTAGAGGTTTTTTTTTTATAGTGATAGGTTCTACATTAAGATCTCAAAGTAAATAAGTAATTTCTTCACATGAACGATGCCCTTTGCTGGACATAGGTCTCCCTTAAAGATATTCATATTCACAACGATAGTATTACGCTACCCGCATCCAGCGAATTTTCGTAACTTTCACCGGGATGTCGCTCCATCTTGTTCGGGGCCTACCCACGTTGCGTCTTCCGGTACGTAGTAGCTATTCGTGAATTCTTTGGCATTAGTCCTACGAGCAATGTGGCCATCCCGTTGATACTTTATTTTAGTAAATCTTCGAGCAATGTCGGTTACTTTAGTCATATTGCGGATCTTCTCATCCTTGATTCTATCACGCAATGAAACTGCAAGCATAGCGCTCTCAGTTGCCCTTTGATAAACTTTGAGCTTTATAGTAATAAAGCCCCATTATTAGCGACTATATCTCAGTCCCGTATGTCATCACTGGCAACACATACTGGTTGAAATCTTAAGTATTAAGACCCTGCGAGATTCCAGACAATAAGTTTAGGTACGATGTCTAGCTATGGGGGGCAAGAAATATATCCTGCCCCTCGGACTGTTGACCTTTGGTCATTCCTCTTTTCGAGAGTTGGGCGAAGAGGTGGGTGGGGAGAGCCTGTGAGTCAGGCATTGGTATTCTCCCCCCCATCCCCAACGGGCTAAAGTATGGACGTGGCCCTGCTAGGTCTGCCGCAGGGAACGGCGCGGTGCTTGCGAAAGCTATTCCGTATCGTCCCCATCCCAAATGCGGCGGGCGGCTCCGGGGGGTTTAGTGGGTATTTCCGGACGCTTCACGTCCGGGCGAGTCCCACACTGGCACGGAGACGTCCCTCCGTGCCCTCTTACCTATTGCATTGGGGGACTTCGGTCTCACTAATGCAATAGGTAAGAGTAGTGCGTAAATGCATTCCCCTCGTCAAAAAAAAAAAGGTACCATGTCTAGCAAGTTTTAATTGATTAAGGTATTAATTTTAGGGGGGTATTTATACGATCGGTAGTGAGGTCTGAAAATGATACCCCTCTCTGTGCTTCTTTTAAAAACGATTATAGCTATAATCTACTTAGTCATCATTTAGCTATAGGTATATACACAAAAATTATATAAACCAAATCGAATTTTTGCTGCCTCTTCTCAATGACTAGGTTATTTTCCGAACAGGTGTTTTGAAGTTCATAGGATCCTTTGCGGGGCCTATATTGAATGAACTATTTTTAGCGTATTTAATTATTGGACTAAATACATAAAAGTATAAAAAAAAAAATTAAAAATCGAGCGTGTGGGTCGTATGCTAAGTATGTAGTAAGCGTAGGCATCAGCTACGGCGTAGTCACTTTAACAAATTACCTGTGTAAATGAAAGATTTGACTGTAACCCAGCAGAGCTATTTAGATTTAGAAAAAAAAAAAAAGTTATTTAGATGATTCATGCACACCTATTCTAAATCACATGAAAAACGGTTAACAAACATTAATGAACAAACATACAAACGTTTGCATTCATAATATTAAACAATGATATTTGAATAGATTTTAGTAGAATTTGGACTAAGTCCGGACTACGGCTCAAAAAAATTAAAATCAAAAGAATCTTTATTCAATTTAGGTCCTGAGAAGGCGCTTATGAACGTCTAAAACACTACCACTGGTTCAGAGAACAGACCAATCCAGAAGAGCCGGCAAGAAACTCGATCTGGTTCTTTTTTTTTTATATAAAAACTATACAAATCATAGTCTTAGCTAATGTTAGCGGAAGCTCTGTGCTTAATGTGGGTTAATTCCAGACATCACTATCTTTCACGTAATGATCCACCCTGTAATAACCTTTTGAGATTAAAACTTGCTTGACATAATACTTGAACTTATTGTCAGGTAAATCGGTAATGTTACTTGGGATCTTATTGTAAAACCGAATACTATTACCTATAAAGCTTTTATTACACTTACTAAGCCTAAAGCGTGTGACGGCCAACTTGTCTTTACTTCTAATATTAAAATTATGACGATCATTCACTAGATCGGCTTCCTGATTACTTCAAAGGAATCCATACATTTATGTTGCATAAGAGTATACTGTTATGAATAAGGAATAAAAAACCTTCCAGCGTTAAAGAATACTGGTCGGGAAAATTTATCATTTATCGATCAAATAGAGTTACAGTACATATAAAGAAGCGAAAGTGAATCGATCTATCAACTCCACATACGTACATACGTGAAAATGTCAACGCTATTAAAAGGAATTTTCTGGTCGACTTGAAACGACCCAGTTATGGAAGGCCTTCTGTGTCTAAGAAGAAATCTCTTCTGCACATGTTTTTCTTTTTAATATCGCCTATGAAGTTGATACCATTCGATATGGAAAAATAATTTTATTAAAATAATTTAATAATTAAATAATTTACGTAAAATAATTTACGTTTACAATAAATGTGATTTATGACGTAACTGGATTGTTAGATATTTTCTCGAGATTTATTTCACAGATGGTTGTTTATTTCACATTTAAATATTTAATAATAGAATCAATCGTCAAGTAGAAAATATGTCACATGCGTATGCAAATATGCATTTGATTTTAAGTGTGTGTGAGTTGTTGGTTGAACCATAAGAGACGGTCCCTTTTTGTAGACCATAGAACGTCTAAAACTCAAGAAATATATTACGACTATTTTAGGAAGCCGTCAGTGTATTTTTAGTTTCATATATTGCTATTTTCTAGAAACATTGTCATATTTTTATCTATTTCATTTTCGTAGAATTTCGGTCTTTCTTGCACGTAGTGATTTTATTTTCATTTACAAAGTTGTGTTATTTCACTCTACTTTGACATACTTTTTTTTTAATGCTATTGTAAGTGATATTATTATTTAGGTTATTGTATATCTATATCTAGGCATAGTGTTTTTATCATCCTGGACAATATCGTCACTCAACATCAGGTGAGATTGTGGTCAAAGCACTGAGCCTATATCGTTTAAAAAAGTTTTAAGATAAAATTCATTTTACGATGTAATAAAAAATCCCTGGAATAATGTTAGAAGAACTAGATTGGTAAAGCCACCTAGTGCAACTTCCTAAAACCCCTACCCCTTTCCCTGTCGTGCACTTCATATTCGACCGCAACCCCGCTATACACACTTATTTTCTTAACCGGGTCCATGCCGCCACGAAACTATGGTAGTTATATACTAATTCGCTACCCGCTTTATAGTAAATACCACATAATATATCACAGAAAATGTCTATAGATCTTTTCTCTTCGCTATAGCGCAAAACTGTTAATTATTTACGTGTTGACGTCGAGTCTTGGACTCAAGTGTGTGAAGGTGTCGGATGTCCTTGTGAGTTATTCGAAGCGGCTGCGAGCGGGTCTACATCGATGAAGGCGCTTGCTACTGCTGAGGAACAGGTCAGTACATGACTTCCTTGTTTTCACATCTACCACCGTTTCCCATGCCATTCTGGTCATACCTGTGCCACCTTTTGATAGAAACTCAGTCAAGAAGAGCCGGCAAGGAACTCGATTTAAGTTTTTTGAAAATAAAATATACAATATAATTCATAGTATCAATAAACAGATTCAGCGGAAGCACAGAGAGGGGTGTCCTTCCAGACATCACTATCACTCACATAATGACCCACCCTATAACAGCCTTTGGAGATTAAAACTTTTTTAACATAGTGCTTAAACTTATTGTCAGGTAAATCGGTAAATTGAGAGCATGGTTAGCCCGGAGGACTAATCCGCTTGTCTCACAGACGGTACGATTTTAAGGTCGGAGGAACGAACCCAGGGTGGGTAACACTTTTTCCCCCCCGGACTGTTGATCTATGGTCAAGCTTCTCTTGAGAGAAGTGGACTAAGAGGTGGGTGGGAAGTATTCACCACCCCCTCTCCCCCATCCCTACTGGGCCAATGCATGGACGAGGCCTGGTGGGTCTGCCACAGGAGGCGACGCGGTGCTTGCAAAAGCTATCCCGTATCGCCCCCATCCCAAATGCGGCGGACGGCCCCGAGGGGTTTAGTGGGTATTTCCGGACGCTTCACGTCTGGGCGAGTCCCACACTGGCACGGAGTCGTCCCTCCGTGCCCCCTTACCTATTGCATTGGGGGAATTTGGTCTCACTAATGCAATAGTTAAGGGTAGTGCGTAAATTCATTCCCCTCGTAAAAAAAAAGAAAAAAAAAAGGTAAATCGGTAAATTACTTAAAAAGATGTATTGGAAGGGCAAAGTTATTATTATTCCTTAAATTTATTCTTCAGTGATTCGCGAGGTCCTATAGTATATGGGCGACACGGTGCTTGCGAAAGCCACCCCGTGTCGCCCCCATCCCAAATGCAGCGGACGGCCCCGGGGGGTTTTAGTGGGTATTTCCGGGCGACTCTCGCCCGGGTGAGTCCCACACTGGAGCTCGTCACTCCGTGCCCCTTATCTAGTGTACTGGGGGACTTTGATCCCCTAAGTACAATAGATAAGGGTAGTGCGTAAATGCATTTCCCCCCGTCAAAAAAAAAAAAACTGCACGTTTTTCTATTATAAATATGGTATCTATCTCATATTATGTCCCCTCTAGCAAAATATCGTAAGACATTAACCTATAAAAAGTAAGCTAAACAGACTAACATAGCAACATCTCTTAATTGGCGAATCTCACGAACTGAAAATGCAGCTGAGCTGTTTTGCACCAAAGTTTTGATGTGTGGACCCCCATTGTAATTTATTTTCAAGTGTATAATACTTTAGAACATATCCCCTTCTATCTTGATACTGCAATCAACATACTTCGCATGTGGCAAGATAAATCTCATACATTTAGTTTTCAAATTAAATTAAATCAAAAAATCTTTATTCAATTTAGGCCCTAAGAAGGCGCTTATGAACGTCTAAAACACTACCACCGGTTCGGAAAACAACCCAGCCGAGAAGAGCGCAGGCAAGAAACTCGATTTTATTGGTATCCTTAAAATTATAAAAAAACATAAGCTCACGCCTGTTATCCCCGAAGGGATAGGCAGAGGTGGAATAGCGAACTACACCACCCATATTTCGCCGAGCTAAGTTCCGTCCCACATGTGACAGGGGGCGAGCCTGTCGCCATATCGGGCACAAATTCCAAACTCCGGGATGATACTGAGTAGAAAAACCCAATACCACTTGACCCGACCCGGGCAGTCGCGCCGTAATACAACTGCGACACCGAGGCAGTTTAAATTAAATCCTTTTTAAATACCCTTTATTCTGTTCGAAACATTAGTTAAGATTTATTTGCACGGTATTTATGCAGAAATCGATGTGATGATAAAACAAATACAAGAGCATTTAATATGAACACACTCAGGCACGCACAATGTCGACGTCCGGACCATGTAAGACACTTATTTGAAGTGCCTAACTGAGGGTACAATGCAAGTGGCGTAGCTATCGAGAACTATTGTATACTGAACTCTTTTATATAACCTTCTTAAATCCATATTATTCAGTAATCATATTCAATATGATTTTTTTTCTGCTTTTGACGGAATCTCAGTTGTCATATATCAGTTATTTTCTTTAATTCTAATGACTTATCTAGTTGACTCTGTATGATGTAATCTTAGTGGCGTTTCGTGTTATATAGTTTGGTTATTCTGTTAAGTTTATTATAGAAGGTAACGCGTATAACATTTATTTTGAGGTGCCGACAAAGCTCCATGGAAAGTTCGAGCACGATGGGCCACCGTTTTACTGGAGTTTGGTAACGCTGATACAAGATTGAAAAATAACATCTTACCCACATGACACTGGCACAAATCGTGTGTGTGTGTGTGTGTGTGTGTGTGTGTACACTGATGCTATGATCTAAGAAGAGGAACATGATTTGGAACGGGGTTTTGATGAGACTAATTTAAGGCGCCTGGAGTCACCGTACCATTTTTGCGTACATAACAAAGGCCCCCGTCTTTATATTTATTTTTAAATTATTATAATATCAACGATGGAATTTGGTGAAATAAGGTTTTATTCAAAACTTGCCTACGCATTTTGATTTTGTTGCCTTGGTTATGTCGAATGATTTTTACTTCAATATCGCTCTTAATATTAATATATATATAGTATATTTAATATATTGCCAGAAAATGTAATTTATAAATAAAAATAAAAATTACTATTTCAGTAGTTTTATTTAATTTTACGTTTGACAGCACAATTTCCCTCAAGGTTAAATACTAAGGCGCTGAACAAAAAATGATAACTTTTGCAAAACCTGCTTAAGTATTTTAAAGTGTTTTTGTTAACGTTGGTCTATAAACTCATCATTCAGACCACATTCCATTCCCCATATCATCAAATATATGCAAAGTTCAAACTACCTACAACTTACGTGGTACTTAGACGGCTCCTAATGTGTCTTAAAATAGTACCAAGCTAAGTCTAGAAGGACTGCCTCTCAAATTATACAGACTGTTTATATCCTTGAGGTTGGCAGTCAACAGGTATGTAATTCCATTAACAAATAGACAGACATACATTTTTCTTATAATAATTATGTTTATATTGTTCTGTGAGGTGATGGAACCACCGCTAGAAACTTAGTTGGTAAAGTTCTGACTTTGTAAATCCTCCTGGTAACGTCACGCAGATTTATTAAACCGTTTTACAGACATTTCTACAGCTGCGATGACAGCGCAGTGGATAGTGCGGACGGATTTCGTATCAATGGATTCGGGTTCGAATCCACCTATCCAACTCTAAAACCAGCCTGAGCTTTAAGGAAACGATTGTGAGGAAACCATACCATGGTGGTAGGGCATTTTCTATAATGTCCGCCTGGGTAGCTATCACCTTCTGTCACCAAATACCAATAGGTATGTTCCGGCAGCATCGCTTGAGAAGCAGTACCTCTAAGCTTAGAGTGCTTACTATCCTGGACCACATCGTCATTTAACATCAGAAGAGATTATAGTCAAAGCACTGAGCCTATACCGTGCAAAAAAGCTGAGTTATTCTGTTGTCAAGCTGCAACGATGGGTTTTTATAACTTGAGGTCTGAGCTGACGTTCCTCACGATAAACAACGTATGAGAGAGCACGCGATATACACTGCACAAATAAGAAAGGGAAAGGAACCTAGTGTTACCTTCGCATATATTTTAACATAGATAAAAATATCACAAAACCACAAATCACCATCGCTCACTGACATATTATATGAGCTACTCAAACATTAAAGATTAGTACGTGTAACCGACGAGAAAAAAAAGAAAGAAAAAAGGAAAAAAATACTCAATCCGATTTACCCATTCGCCATTATGTGGAAGGGAACTTAATTAAATACGGGTCGTGTGTGCTCAATGCTTTAGGGAGCGGCTAGGGAGCCGCGGTTTATTTAAGGTTCTGATTTGTTGTTAAGCCGGTTTTAACGTTATTTTGGTTTGAACCCATATAGATGGATACGTTTATTATATTGTTAGACTATTTGGGGTACGGAATACATAATCATTAGAATATGATTATACACAATTTCCTTAGGAAATAAATAAAAACTTCAGTGGAGATAAAGCCGCGTTGCGATTTTTCCATACAAAATGGCGTCAAACGTTAAATTCAATAATTATTTCTATCGTGAATTATCCTAGTTTAACTATTTACACGGACATATTTCATTGTTGTTTAATGTGTTTATGGTCTATATATTTTGTTTATTCGTACTAGACGCAATTACGTTGTACGTTTACGTAAATTTACGTTGTAAAATTATGATATAAACTTCTTTTGTTTGTTTAGCGTTTCCAAATTAAGATTTGACTATGGCGGTCGTGACTGTCGATTTATTCTTATTTATTCATATACTTTAAATAACCATAGATTTTGATTAAAACCTTTTGTCGGGTTATGATAGATTACAAATTATTTTTAATCTTCATGTTAATACTAAGGGTTAATTCGTGTTTGTGAACATATGTAGATCCTATTTCATAATTTAGGTGAGATGGTGAGGGGATAGCACAGTGATATAATTTATACTGGTGTTTTATACGAATATATTGTAAAAGTTAAATATTATAAAAAAGGTTACAAAGTCTTGTAATCTTTTTGTTATGAAAATGTATGGATTACTTAGTTATAAGTTATTTATTACTGTTGTGCTATGTAAATATTTAATACATAATTTGAAATGATTATTTACTTCAGTTCAGTAAAATGGGTGCACTTTATATGGGCCGTGAGAATCGTACACATGGTGAAAGAGCCATCATAGTAATACATTTTTTTTTTATTATTGAAAATTAAGCTATCTGCAGACTCTGAGTCCGCACCTTTTTTTTATATTGTAGATTTAAATTGACTTGCGTCGGAAAAAATTGCCTATAATAGCAATTCAAGCAGCTATGCAGTTAGTAATCTTTCGCATATGTGAGCTTAAATCTACTTCTATTAATTTTTTTTATATCTATATGTTAAATTATTTTGTTATTATTAATTACATAATTATTACTTGATTTTTTTTTTATTATTATTTTTTTTTATTACGGTCGTAACAAGCCAAGCAGAACTAGGTCCGTGTCCGCATAGTTACCTCATAGTTTGGGTTTGGGCAATTATTGCTTGTATGACCTTTTGGTCTCCATGTTTTAGGCCATCTTGAAATTATAATCCGCTATGTCCTTCGCCGGTGCTCTCACCGCTCGGTGGATGAAGCGGCCTATTGCGTCGTCGGCCACGTCGGTATAATAGACACAGGTCTCCGTGTGCCTCGAGATGGCCACAATAGCGTGGGATACACTATCGTGGATCTGTAGCTTTCTCCCCTTGGTCTGGAGGATCACCACCGATTTGAATGTCAACCCCTGCGACTCGTGGATCGTCAGGACTCGCGACCCCTCTCCTATTCCGTAGCCCTTGTTTATAAGGGCTTTCTTCTCTACCTGAGTATGTACTAGATAGAGAGTATCGGTGGAGTGTGGGGGTATCTGCGCTCCCGAGTAACCCTCGAGTCTGAGGGACCTCACTATCGGTTTGGATGAGTATATACCGTCATAGACCTCGCTGAATGCATAGGCCACGTCCATCGGGTTACTACATACGCGAATAGTAATACATTAAGGTACTTCACGTTTCGGGATCAGCAAATGTCTGTTGAGAGATACCAATAGGGTTTAGCTGTAGGCTATATAGAACATCATAATAAGGGTGACTATCAATAGATTCTCATTTATCGGCGGTATTTCTCGTTCTTGGACTGTACTTTATTTAGCAACAGATGAGTTGCAGCCATTTTGATGGACAAAAGAAAACAAAACTTTCATGATCGTTACTCTGTTTTCTTAAGAATTTCATTCTATTATCAACATTATATTATCAACTGATTATCGTTCGATTATAATCGAGAATACGTTGTCGACGATAAAACAATAACCGGTTTACCGTCCGACCGTTTTCCGACCAAGCTCGGACCGGTTTAATATTCTAGTGCGAGTCTCTGACGAATGGCGTTAATGATTTTATAGGCTTCGAGGGGCCTCTGAGTTATTATAATGATTCTACAGATGCGCGCTTCTCTCGCGGTTTATACCTACCGTTTTAGAGTTATCGTTTCAGAACCGGGTTTACTTTTACGATAGTTTACGGTTTATTTTATTACCGCTATTGTGTGTGTGTGCCGATTCCGGTTTTATGTTTCCAGTAATTCTAGCGAATGGTGAATTATCGCGATTGAGATTTGAATATATTTACTATTGGTTTAGATTCTGATTTAATATTAGATATCGTTGATGTAAACACAATGGACGCTTTATTTCTCTCTATAATATATGTGTTTATAATCATCATTGAACATTTCAGCCGAAAGATATCCATTGCTGGGCATATGCCTTCCCCACGGAATTCTAAATAGTCTTGCGCCCCTAGAATACAGCTTATTCCCGCAAACTTAACTAGGTCGCTTTCCATCTTGTTGGATGCCTGTCAAAGTTACATCTTCTATTACGTGGCTGCCATTCGAGAACCAGTTGGCGCAATCCGGCATCAACTACTTAAGGTCATTCTTCGAGTAATGCCAGTTGCTTCCGTTCTCTTGCAAACCTTGTCTTTTTATATTTGATTACGCATTAAAACTCCAAGCATAGCCTTCTCCATTGTTTTTGATTGACCTTAAACCTTTTTATGTGGCCCGTTATTAGCGACCGCGTCTTAGTGCCGTATGACTGGCAACACACATTGCCCGATGACTTTCACCTTAAGACTTTGTCTTAAATATAAAATACAGCCAATGTTGTAAGGATATAATCCTTTTCATTTAATAGTATGAATAAAAACATGAAGAGAAAAATAAAACCATAATATACTTCAATATTTTATTATATTCGAAATAACAAAAAAAAAAAAAAAAAAGAAACTTGTATACAGATTCCCAAAGGTATACCACAAAAATATAGACACAATTGAACATTTTTCTGAGCTCATGTAGTTAAATCTAGTATTCAGTTGAGTTTCTGATATCGTTTACGTTTATAACGTTTTTATAGACGCTGCAGTAAACATAATGGAATAAGTTATATCATGAAGTGGATACAACCTTATGTGGCTTTGAAAACGAACAAAAAATAAAAGTCATGTACTATTTCGTAGTTAGAAAAAGATTCACGATTCTTTACATAAATCGTACATACATTATCCGGTCAAGTTTTAGTATATAAATATATATATTTTTAACGTTATAGATATATTTACTTCCTGTGAGCCAGCGGCTGCGTAAAAAAACAAATGAATGAAGAAAAAATGAGAATCTTTTTATTAGCGGAAAAAATTACATAGGAAAAAAAATGAGAAAGGGTCGATTGAATCCAAAAAATAAATAGCTTATAACGAAAAATTCCACGTCGAATGGTGCCGACTTATAAATAGTACCACTTCATATCTTCCCGTGAGTTTCGTAAAAAGCGGCTAAGGGATATAAACCAACCAACAGCATCCTTTGAGTACTATGAACAGTGGCTGCGATCGCAAACCCGCCCTCCAAGCGTGTCGATTATGGTAATTCCCTCCTTATCTTTGGGGGAGATCTATGTGCAGCAGTGGACGTCTTTACGGTTGAATAGATGGTACCTTAAAGGAACCCGATTTTCCTTATATACATACATAGATGAGTATGTAGAAAAAGTAATCAGAATAATAGACAAAAAAGCTTTACAAAAATTACTATTATCGTGTTTTTTTTTTTTTGCTTTTCACTCTTATGCTTACCCTGTATAAAAGGAAACGTCGATCTGTCTGGCCTGTCCGTTAGAAAATGCGAACGGAGCCGCGGGGCCACAACTATTACCAGATAAATAATTCAAAACGTTATGTATATTACTTCGTGCAATTATTTTTTAATAAAAATAGGTCTTAAAAACTCAAATGAATTTTTAAATTAATCTGCCGAGATAAATTTCAAAGCGGGACTTAATGTCGGAATATTTAACTGGAGATTCAACCCCCTCCGAATATTCCAAGGGATGGGGGAAAGCGAAAATTTTTGCGAACGAATAAATAAATCTTTATCTAGAATAATCACGAACTCATTAAGTTGGTGTGCAAAACTTAAATTATTGCGGCCCGCTTTGGAATTATTTACGCGGAGGTAGCGACTTCACTTTATGCTCGCCTTGATGCTCCGCAGGTGGGGTGAAAAATTTATTCAACTGAGATTTTTCTGCATACCTTTCACCTTTATACCCGTAATACGAAAATTCTTACATCGATTTTATTTAAATTCTTCCAGACATGGGGATAATCATAACATGGCGGTATAGGGCATTTTGTCTTAATGCTCGTCTGAGTAGTCCCCACTAACAAGCTTGCTAGACGTCAACAGCAACGGTTCCCGCAGCAACATTCGGGTGCTTACCACCTGGACCACATCGTCACTTAACATCAGGTGAGATTGTGCTTAAAGAGCAAAAATCTATAAAAGTTTAAGTGTATCTATCTAGTACTAAAGTTTCTGATAATTATTCACATAATTAATTATGACTGTCTCGGTGACGCAGTTGTGTTACGGTGCGACTGCCGTTCTGAGGTCTCGGGTTCGATCCCCGGGTCGGGTCAAGAGGTATTAGGTTTTTCTACTCACTATTCCCGGAGTTTGGAATTTGTGCCCAATACGTCGACAAGCTCGCCCCCTGTCAAATCTGGGACGGATCTAAGCTCGGCAAAATGTATGTGGTGTAGTTTGCTATTTCACCTCTGCCTAACCCTTCGGAGATAATAGGCGTGAGATTATGTATGTATGTATTTACTAAAACAGTATCTTGTGTGCATCACTTAGAGAATTTTATTTACATCGTAAAGGTTT
This sequence comes from Samia ricini, assembly GCA_014132275.2. NCBI lineage: Eukaryota > Metazoa > Arthropoda > Insecta > Lepidoptera > Saturniidae > Samia > Samia ricini. The sequence continues at coordinate 2,249,071 of AP028164.1, read as the reverse complement.
GGTGATTTGACGATAATCTTTTCATTTTATGTTACGTAACAATGTAGTCGAGGATCGTAAACAAACTAAGGCAATTATTCTCAATGATACTGCTGGAATCCATTCGTTGGTATTTGGCGATAGCTTTTATATACTTGAAGATGGGCAACCAGGCGGGTAATATTAGAATATGCTATGGTTTCCTCATGATTTTTTCCTTCACCGAAAGCTCAAGGTCATTTCTTAAAGTCGGATAGGTGGGGTCCAATCTGCGTCCATTGAGACGGTATCCGCTACCAAATGACCCATTATCGCTTCAGAGTAACTTGAAAAATTTGGCAATATTTAAGTCAAAGGTTATTTTTTTATAAAACAAAATGCTAACTCCAGTCATCCGTGTAATAAAAGAAATTGCGAACTGTTTTTGTTCGTTTATACCAGAACAAAAAAAAAATTGTCAGGTAACAAACACTCTCTCCGAGGGGCGTTGATCTGAAGATATTAAATATTCAAAAAACGTAAGTTTACTTTATCACGAATTATATTCAAACGAAACGACGCGTCGTGACTAGCGCAAGGGGACGAAACAAATTGAAACAAACAACCCCGCGGAGTTTAGCGAACTTTTACACAGGCATACTTTTTTTTTCCTTCCAAATTTTGTAATGAGAAAAATATGTGGACTTTTTTTTGTTATTACTCATGACAGAAATGCTTTTTTTTCTTGTTCAAGTGACCTTAATACGCTGGCATCATATAGTGACCCGGATGTTGATTACATCTGTTTACATCCATTAACTAATGAACTGAGTTTTAAAGAAATTTTGACTTACAAATTTACTATCTTTAAAATTTTAACTAAATCATTTAGTAGTTGCTTTTATTTCATTTGTCAAAATTAATTCATAAGCCACGCCTAGCGAGAGGTATGTGAAGGTGCGGGAAACGAGGGCACTAAACGAAAAAATAAATGCAGGCCTATTCTACTAGTTTACTAAATTACTGAATGTTTTACGTGTTTTTTACGACTTAATTGCTTTTAAGTGGTTGTTAAAAATAAAATAAAAATAAAATGAAACAAATGGAAAGGCGTAAACGCCAGGAAAGTGCTCAAGGGGTTAATTTTAGTTAATATCTAGTCAATCACTTCGTCACTCAATACGTATAAACAAGTCTTAAAAGGACTGACGAGTCATCATTGGCACAAACACTCGCGCCAACGTTGGTAGTTGGCCGATGCGTGTCGGTTTTATCAAAGTGATTTTATTTTATTGGCGTTGGCGGCTTACTTGCACTCAAGAAATGCCATCTGTCTTGCCAAATTAATAGATATAAATGACTCCGTTCTGTATAATAAATACCTCTACATACCTCTTTACGAGTATGTATTATATGCAGCAAGGAACTCATTGACAGAGAGTCCATTTCACGACTGCAAAATATGTCAAAATGTTCAAACTTTTCCGGAAAACAAAGCAATGAGAACTATAAAAAAAAATCAACGAAACCTAGCTTTGTATAAACGTAATAAATTATTCTATACATAATTTTATGTCGGACATAACATTATCCCCCGGGCTGAAGGAATGCCTTCAGAACAAAACAAAAATATTATGAAAAAAAAAAAAAAAAAACTATGATTTGAATTATGATTCTATGATATGTCGCGAAGCGCCTATTGAAGCGATAGCGTTATAATCTGTAGGTAATTCAGAATTAGCGTTAACTCGCTTTTGTAAATTTAGAAAACGCGAGTGTGCGATATTTTTTGATTGTTTGAGTTCAGTAGGTTCATGTTTTAATGGAAGAGAAACTGTATACCGACCGGCATCATCGCGTGAGTAGTTTTCTTGAAAGATTCGTTCACACGCGTCGTCATCTGGACTCAAACGTTTTTTTTATTAGGTACACTTTCAAGTTCCCAAAAGCGTTGAATTAATAGTGACTGACATAATAACCAGCATTTGGAAGTCTATCGTGATATGGCGTTGAGTGTTCAACGTTGGAGGTAACGTATAATTATATCAGATTCGGGTTAAATCCGTCGGGATCATTTTTGGAACATCGTTAGGGTAATTTAATTAACGTAAGTGTATACTAAAAATCAACCAAATTAGTGTAATATTGTAATTAATATCTCGTTCGTTTTTTTTAATGTAATTTCAAGCGATGATGGCTCAATGGTAGTGGTGTTGGAAACCGTGTGAATGGACATAGGTTCGCATTTATATTATCATCATTCTCTTGCCTTGTCCCAACTCACTTGGGGTTGGCGTAATATGTTTTCTTCTTCCATACGTCCCTATCAGCCGTCATCTCTTCATTCACTCCTTTTTTCCTTCATATCATTTCTTACACACTCCATCCACACTTTCTTTGGCCTTCCTCTACTTTTCCATCCTTCCACATTCATATTCATTACTATTTTACCCAAATGCCTTTCCCTTCTTCTCATAACATGTCCATACCACGACAAACGGGAACCTTTCAACTTTTCTACCACTGGCGCAACTTTCAAACTCCCTCTAATAAATTCATTTCTTATTTTATCCATTCTTGTGACACCACACATCCATCTCAACCTTCGCATCTCAGCTACATGCAATCGTTTCTCATCCATCTTCTTACTAGCCCAGCATTCTGATCCATACAATGTAACAGGTCTTATGATGGACTTATATATCCTCCCCTTCAATTTAAGGGGCATCCTGGAGTCACAAATCACACCAGAGACCTGTCGCCATTTCATCCAACCTGATTTGATTCTTTGCCTTATATCGCGGTCGAGTTCTCCGTCGTTATATTAAACCCTTGAGCGCTTACCAGGTGTTTTATTCCAGCTTTCCATTGTTTTCATATTGTCTTATTTTTATGGGTAATCGACATATTAATAAAACAAAATTGAAGTTTGTAATATCAAAACAACAGGGTTTTTAATAAGTACATATGAATGAATATAATTATACACAATTAAAAAAATCTGTATGACTTTCAGCCTGTTTGTTTGTTTGTTTGTTTAGGCCAATCTAGGGAACAGCTCGACCAATTTTGAAGTGACCTCTTTTGTAGATAGCTTAAGTTACTTCGCATAACTTAGGGTACCTTTTATTTTTCGAAAATAATTAACGTTCCGTATAAAAAATATTAAAAAACTCATGAAAGTGTAAATTAAATCCGATTCAATGCAGTTTTGAATTTGTGAAACGTATTTTTTTTATTTACATGTTATAGGCTCAGTATAGGATAACAACCTTACCTGATGTTAAGTGACGATGTGGTTCAGGATGGTAAACACACTAACTAAGAGGTACTGGCTCTCAAACAATGCTGCCGGAACACACCTACCTGTCGTTATATGGCGACAGGTTTTTTTTTAACTTGAAGGTGTGAGTTACCCAGGCGGTCATTATTAGAAAAAATCCTTCCACCAAGCTAAAGTTTCCTCACGATTTTTTCCTTCACCGAAAGCTCAGGCTGATTTTAGTGTTTGAACACGCGACCATTGACGCGAAATCCGTCCACACTACCACCTAAGCCATGATCGCTTCAAAAGTATCTTTCTATTCTCTTAGAAGAAAAAAAAACTTTAGGAAAATTAATTAGTTTATTAATAAATTAATTGTGAACAAAATACGATTCAATGGACAGCACTATCAAAACATTATTATCCCGTGATTATTTAAGTCAAGAATAGATGAAACGCGAGCAGAACCGCGGGCACAAAGTTAGTTTTTTTTTATACGGAATAGGCTCAGTACTTTGACCACAATCTCACCTGATGTAAAGTAACCATGTGGTCCAGGATAGTAAACACAATAAGCCTAGAGGTACTGGGGGGGGGGGGGTGGTTCTCAAGTGATGCTGCCGGAACACACCTATTGATATTTGGTGACAGGTTTTCAAACTTGAGGGTGGTAGCTACTCAGGCGGGCGTCATTAGAAAATGCCCTACCGCCATGTTATGGTTTCCTTAAATGTTTTCCTTCACCGGAAGCTCCGGCCGATTTTTAGAGTCGGATAGGTGGGGATCGAACCCGCGTCAGTTGACGCGGAATCGGGCTGCGTTACCCGCTGCGCCATCATCGCATCAGTCTGTCTATACTATTATAACAAGTGTAAGCTTTGGATGATGAAAAATAGCGCGATGTGCTACACCATGGTCGTATACCATTTTCAAATAAACGCCTTATTTCGATACCATTTTTAAGTATGAAAATCTGTTACTAGGCACCTATAGGTATGTTCTACCAGTATAACTCGAGAGCCATTCTCTAGGCTTAGCGTGCTCACCATCTTGGATCGTGTCGTCACTGAGCCTAAACCTAAGCTATCTAAGCTAACCTAACCAAAGCTAAGCTTTTTTGTTTTTTTTTTTAGTCAAAAGGCAGCGAATTGAGAGAGGGCTTATTTTATGGTAAATGGTTACCGTCGCTATAGGCAACTGCAATGTTATGGGTATTACCGATGCATTGTAGATCGAACTAAAAATATTGCGTTTCTTGATATTTCATACAATGGAATTTCGAACATAGCTAAAAGTGTCATAATGCAGTTGCTATAAAAGCTAAAAAAATTGTGTCTATATGAAAAAAGGTATCTAAGCATAGTTGTAGGATGGATATATGAAAACAAAAGATGTCTTTTTAACGTCAGTGGTCCCCTTTTTGGAGTTATTTAAAACGAAGCTTGAAGTAGAAAAGATGGGCTTATCTCAAAGACTTTCAATTTGAGGAAAAGGCGGGATTTTTTCCTTTAAGAAATAAAAGAATTCGGTATGTATATAGATAACAAAATATCTGGTAAAACACTTGTATGGAACTGAAAAGGATAATATAAATACAGGATTGTCATATTAATTTAATACTGTGAATTTATTATATATAAGTTTTGATTAAAGTTCCTCTCGTTTATTATAATATCAGTTTAACTTCGAAAAATATCATTAATATTCAGTTCATCAAAGAATTTAATGACGAATCCAGGAATTGAAAAGTGGTTCGAACCTTTGAAGAGAAACTTTATTTTTCTATAATAAAATTGCATATTCGAAAACGGCTCGCAGTGATTTGAATAAATAAAATTTTGTATTGAGAAAATTGTTTATTTTATAAATGTATTTTCACATTTTCACACTAAATCATATTCCTACGGCATAGTCAAAATGCGTCTAGAAGATAAACATTCTGAATTGTTTTATGATTGGCTATTTGTATATAGATAAATTTTGGTTAATATAAACATAAAAAGTGGGATTTTTATGAACATTGTATGTATCGTAAAATAAAAAAACTACGCCTCCGGGTGGGATCGAACCGCTAACCTTTCGGTTAACAGCTAGCAACGCTAAACAATTGTGCCACGGAGGCGATATCTATTTTGCTGAAATTTAATCACAGCTACAATAACCATATAATATACAATAAAAATCTTACGTTTTTTTTAACGTTACGGACGTTTTTTGCCGGCTAGGGTACTAACGCGCAATAAGGAACTTCGTTCCAACAACATTGAACATGTTACCTTAAGTATTCCCGTTTTTTTCTTTAATGAACATTAAGCTGACAATAATAGAGACAGACACCCTTATATAGTTTAACTTTCGTGGTGATATCAGTAAAATTATTGCGTATGTTATCATACTGTATTCGTTAGATACAGGCAGATAATTATTATCAAACAAATAAACTTGAAAGCTACTATGATTTAATTATAGAACACAACTTTAAAAAAAAAATGTTTAAGGCCACTCCAGATTTGTTATTTCGATGAATGTGAAAAAAGAATTTAGTAGGTCGGTCCGCGATGGCACGTTGTCACGGACAACCAAGATGGCGGGTGGCTTTTTATTTTTACCGCAATGAAGTAGGCTACGCGTTATTGTTTATTGGGGTTAGAGTGACATTTACTAGTATAATTAAATATGTTTATTTTTTTTTGATGCATATAGTTACAAAAAGTATTTTTTCTTTTACATAACATATATGATTCCTTTTTTTATTAATTTTTAAGTAAATCTATTATTAGTAGCTTCATTTATTTAATAAATTGCAATTTTACTAAATTATGGCATTTTACTAAAGTATTAGCCATAAGTGGGAGTTAATTGTTACCTTTAGACATTAATTTACTATCTTTCTATATTGGAGTTCGCCAAAGTGTCTGCACTTCTATGGACAATCGAAATAATCATCGGCCTCTAAAGTGTTGCTGCACGAACAAACCTATTGGTGCTTGACGACAGGTTTTCAAAATTGAAGGTGGTGGCTACAGAGGTGGGCATTATTAAAAATACATTACTACCATGTGGTTTCCTGAATAGAAAGTTTAGGCTCATTATAGTATTATTATATATAAGTCGATTTCCAACGTACGACCATCGACGTGGAAGCCATATCAGATGACAAACTGAGCCATCCTCGCTCCAATTTATTATGTTAGGCAGTATTAAAAATATTACTTATATATGAGATACAATATATTTCTCTTCAATATAGCGTCTAGTTTACTGCATTAACTCAAGCCTTCGTATTGAAATTCTGAATCCCTTCTGAATTCCCTTCGTGATTCTTAACAATGGCCACTAAAACTTCCTACCTACGGGTCGTTATCCGTATATTATTTGCAATTGATATTATGTTTAGTGGTAGGTTATGATTTCCAGGGATTGAAATTACTCCGGAATGTTTACATACGTTTATAGTTGTAGGATTTAAAGACCACTTCATCACAATGATGTCAACTTCAACATTCACCAAGTCTTCGGTCCACCTTGCTACGGTTAGCTTACCCATGCTGCGTTTTGTGATACGTTGCAGTTATAAGAGAACCCGTCGGCTACAGTGATTAGTTAAAAAATTAAAACAGCCAAATTAAATGCCCGTCTGATATTAAATATCAAATTAATAATCTTTGGAAGGTGCGAATCTCGGACCTCGCACAGAAAGGCATCGCGCTGATTTTATCCATTCTACAACAATAACTTTTCCAAGGTAAATGGTATATAAAAATGATAATGTCCCCTTACCATAAATAAGTTTACCCACTTCGAAGGTATATAAAATCTAAGAGAAACGCATCAAAAACGGAAGAGTAAAAACGTTTACGATTCACTTTATTTTGATAATAATCGACCAAGAAAATGTTATAGTTGAGTCGGTATATTAAACGTTATAGTCTTCCAGGAGTGGAGATGCTGGGTATTTTGATAATTTGTATTAGAAAACTAGCTTTTCCCGTGGCTCCGTCCGCAAAGATTACAGCAGAGAGTATAGATATTTAATAGTATAGCAATATCATTAACGAGAAAAATTTAATAATTCTTTGGTCAGGTTAATTATTGTCTTTATAATTTGTCCTATATATTATCAAAAGTGAATAGGATGAAATGGCACCAGGTCAAAGTTACTACGCGTGATTCGCGAAAATCTCCCTCAAATTAATGGATCAGAATTTTGGCCCATAAAAGTGGCAGACGAAAGAAAGTTCCATGCAGCTGAGGTGCGAATGTGGAGATGGATGTGTGAGGTAACCAGAATGAACAAGATTAGGAATGTGTACATTGAGGAAGTTTAAAAGTGGCGCCAGTCACACAGAAGTTAAGGACCAGTCACCTGTCCTGGTATGTACATATTATGCGCAGGAAGGAAGAGCATGTTGTGAGAAAGATATTGAACATGTATGTGGACGGTTATATGGGAAGGGGAAGATCAAAGATAAGATGGATGGATAGTTTGAATGATGATATGCTTAGGAAGGGAGTGAATGCGGAAATTACTGCAAATAGAGAGGAATGGAAGATGAAGACATATTGGACCGACCCCTAATGAAAATAGGATAAAGATATATAGATGATGATGATTAATCTAAAGTAAATATAGTTATTTACATTTCACGGGCTTTTAATTATTAAAACAATTAGAAACGGGATTTTTCCCTCAGATTTTCAATAATGATTTTATGCTGGACCATTGAGCGAACTTTTTTATTGTACACACGCCAGAACTGTATAATGTAAATCCGGATGTAGTAGGCAAATAAATTGATTTTCGATTATGATTGAAAAATTGAGTTTTGAAAAAAATAAAATAAAAGTTAACCGTTCCATCAACTAGGTAACTAAACAATTTTGTAAATAACTGACTTTCAACTTAAAATTTGGTACAATTGTATCTACGCTAAATGTTTTTTTTACTACATAATACCATATAATTATATTTCTAATTGTATTATCAAATATGTTAATCGATTCTGATGAAATTTCGATGAATAAAATTATGATTTGTTTATAATTATTTTCGACTACTAAACATATAATTATATATATATAATTCTAGATAACATATACAGAAACCTTTTTTTTTTTTCGAGGGGAAATGCATTTACGCACTACCCTTACCTATTGCATTAGTGAGACCGAAGTCCCCCAATGCAATAGGTAAGGGGGAAAGGAGGGACGAACTCCGTGCCAGTGTGGGACTCGCCCGGGCGTGAAGAGCTCGGAAATACCCACTAAAACCCCACGGGGTCGTCCGCCCCATTTGAGATGGGGGCGACACGGGGTGGCTTTCGCAAGCACCGCATCGCCCTCTGCGGCGAACCCACCGGGCCTCGTCCGTGCAATGGCCCAATGGGGATGGGGGAGAATACTTCTCCACCGAACCTCTTCGCCCACCTCTCGAGAGAGGCCAGATCTAGAAGGTCAACCATCCGAGGGGCAGGATATACTTCCTGCCCCCCAATAAAACGGAAAATGGGATAGCTCAGTGACGGGCAAAGAAACAGGGGAAGAAGCCCGCCACTGAGGAAGAAGAAAGATAGGTCCCTCTCCTTCGCTCATCTTGTCTAAGTCGACAAGACGTAGGAAGGAGAGGGATACCTAGAGAAGACAAAGAAGAGATAACATATACAGAAACCTGACCAAGGAAATCGAGCGAAACGATGGGGCATTCCTAGTCACTAATAAAAAAATAAAAAATAACAGCTAAACTAATATATTATAATCTTTATCAACACTGGAAAGAATCCTCCTATTTTACAAACTTTCACAATAAATCCCTCCGAGACGGCCATCCGTCTTGTTCCGGCAATTTCGTTCGTTCGCGCCAACATAAAATTTATAGTTGAAATAATTTGAAATAGTGCACGACTCTACGCACATAAAATCTTCGAAAAGGATTTGGTACAGCGTAGAGTTTTATATGATTAGTAAATATATGATTGAATTGATCGAGCCAGTTGGTGAAATGAAAAAAAAAAAAGGAAAAAAAAAACAATACAGGAATAGAGTTAGAGTTGAATAGAGACAATGCGAGTATGAATACAGTGCGGCATTGTAAGGTTTACCCGATAGGTACGTGCCTGGAATATTTTCAATGGAACAATGGAAGGTTAAATGTACATATTTCTTAAAACGTTTCCAACCTGTATATTATTATTCGCAGAAATATACATGATTACCCGTGGGTCTGTTCGCTATAATATATATATATTTCGGTTTTTACTCAATGTATCATATCATGGTTTAAGCAACAAATTTTTTTTAGTGACAACTGAGGTGTAATTAACATGATACCATTGAGACGTAATCTCACTGAAGTGTTATTATATGCACCTTAGAATCTTTTCTCTTTCATAACTGCCATATTAATGTAAAATCTACATTGAAATCGGTTTGGATTTGCCTATTATGGTGCCGGCTGAGAATAGTAAGACCCCATATCTTCCCGTGGGTGTCGTAAAAGAGGACTAAGGGAAACCAAGGGCAGCAGCATCCTCTGAGCACCACAAAAACCTACTGCGATCACCAACCCGCCTGCCAAGCGTGCTGATTATGGTAATTCCTCCTTGACAGTCAGGTAACGGCCAAGCCGAGGCCCTTACCACTTTGTTAACCCTTGTGCTAGTTACCTATTTGCGGGTAATTGCCTTCAACACTCGCCCCTAAAGTCACGGTGAAGCTTTAAAGGCCCTATCGGTCAACAGCGTTAGGTAGATAGAAAAAAATCCCCCTTTTTGGGGAAGACCTATATCCAGAAGTAGATGTCTTGAATCAATCAATCAGCGCCCGTTAGAGCAATAGATTTTAACGTTTTCGTTTTATTTTCAAGATTTGATTACAAATATGTGTATTTAATGGATTATAGTTATTCAGTTACTCTTAGATAATAAACGGAACAAAGGGTATTGTGTGGATTTTCTCATCCATAAATATAGTCGAATAGTGGGTAGTACTTAACACAATGAATTTACGTGAACACACAAACTAGACCATGTATTGCCTTCAAATAACGTAATGAAAAATCTATTTAAGCATATTATTTCTATTTTTTTATTATATTGACTTAATTTGTCTTAAAAATGGATAATAAAATAAGGAATGAATATATTAGAAGAAGTTTCAAAGTTGCGTCAATGGTAGAAAAGTTGAAAGGTTCTAGTTTGTCGTGGTATGGACATGTTATGAGAAGAGGAAAAGCGCATGTGGGTAAAATAGTAATGAATATGAATGTGGAAGGATGGAAAAGTAGAGAAAGGCCAAAGAAAGTGTGGATGGAGTGTGTAAGAAATGATATGAAGGAAAAAGGAGTGAATGAAGAGATGGCGGCTGATAGGGACGTATGGAAGAAGAAAACATACTGCGCCGACCCCAAGTGAGTTGGAAAAAGGCAGGTGAATGATGATTGACTTAATTTGTCTTCGAATACTTTATGTTTGCCGTAAACTTCAAACTTGATGTTATAACAAATATATTTAGTGATGATGCAACGTCATAAATGATCATTACGGACGGATGTAGCGAACGTTAGTTTGAAACGCTCCTCATTAAGAGGATACACAGTCGGTAATACATTTGAGGAAATAGGTATTTCACAAATCTATTGCTATCGCGACGCACCTCGAGGAAAGAGTTATAAAACACAAAACTGCAGCTCGGACTGATTTTGCCTATATAAAATAGACGAAATCATCACTTCATATTTTCCTATTTTCTCCTCCAAAGCTGAACCCGATTTCTATTTTTCTTTCAATTATAAAATAATTATGACGTCTATGTTTTGCTTTTGTCGTTTTTATTCGTCAAATTTGTTTGACGGACGTCTGAAAACAAGGGAGATTTTCTTATTTTCGAAAGCTTTCGAAGTTTCTATAATAATTAATTTATGGAAAAAGTCAAAATATATAGGCGTTGGTGTAGATACATTACATAATATGGTATAAAAATATTTACTATTAAGGCATTATCCAGGGAGAAAACGAGCGTATAAATTTGTATGGAATAAACGCCACCCTCGTATTCTCTTAACGATGGCATCTTCACGTGAAACATAAGAAATAAATTGAATTGTCATAGTTATTTTAATTGTTTTTTTTTTTAATTCCATAAGAAGAAAAAAAAACATAGGTCCCAATAATAGTTTTGATATTATTCTACTAAATATATTTTATTTCTTGAAATAAAAGTCGTTAACAAGTACAAAACATTTGCACGGTTTTGTTTTTCGAAGCGCATCAAGATTTTACTTTATCCGATCGGCTTCAATCGGATTTAGAAAATCGAATAGGATCGATTGCGTTCGACCGTATAAGGCGATCTAGCTTTTTGACGATGAAATCTGAACGAACCGAAAACGTATACGTTCATTGAATTCGCGTGCGTATTCGATGAGGACGGACCTTTGTTCCGATGATCACATTAGTTATAGATCGATGGTTCTTTACCCTACTCCATCATGAGGCTATACTTTCAGTAAAGAATACACCGTGATGAAATCATAAGCATTGTCTGGGTTTTTAACAGAGTGGCGATGTTTTTTGTAGTATTTTTTTTTTTTTTTTTTTTTTTTTAATGCACAGCACAGTGACTGTACTGGACCTGATGGTAAGTACAGTACAATACAAAACAGCGGTGACTGGCAGTGAATTCTGTTCAGTGATGCTGGCCTGCTTAAATACGTCTTCACGCCTCTTTTGAAGAACCCAACATCATATGAAGGAGGGAACACGCTGACAGGAAGACGGTTCCATAACCTCACAATGCGACAAAAGTAAGAGTCAGCAAACTTTTTGGTTCTTGAAGTTATGGGTGTCACCGTGAAACCGTGAAACCGAAGTCCCGCCCGCGTGGTTCTGTTATGGAATGGAGAGGAGGGGATCAGGTCAAAGAGCTCTTCAGAACACTCGCCATGATACAAGCGGTAAAATACGCTTAGAGAGGCTATGTCCCTGCGCAACTGAAGCGGTTCTATGGAGTTGGTGATGTCTGTATCATTTACAATGCGGACAGCCCGCCTTTGCAACCTGTCCGTATGGTCCGTATTATTCACGATTGTTATGTCATTGTGTCTAAAGAGGCAGAGTAGTCGTTTGAATCCTGTGGTGTATGGTGGTGTTTTTTGTGGTATGAGTATGGGTATTTATACCTATATTCAGATATTTTTAAAATTCTTTTTTTCATTTAACAGTCTGTTATCTCTATCATTTACATTTTAAATTTTGGTTTAACAATTACATACACATTCTTCTTACTGTTTACATCAATCTTAAATTACTATTAATGTTTATTTATTTAATATTTTCGGCCTTATTTGTAACAACTTCGGAAAATATAATAATCATTTCTTTTTTTTTTTTTGTAAATTACCTTTATTCATACTTTATATATTGTTTCTTTATTTAGGATCATTACGTGAACGATAGTGATGTCTAGAATTAACCCACATCTCTGTGCTTCCACTAACATTATTAAAACTACGATTTGTATAGTTTTTTTTTTACATGACAAAAAAATGATATATATAATATTTATAAAAAAAAAAAGAACCAGATCGAGTTTCTCGCCTGCGCTCTTCTCGACTGGGTTGTTTTTCGAACCGGTGGTAGTGTTTTAGACGTTCATAAGCGCCTTCTTAGGGCCTAAATTGAATAAATAAATTTTGATTTGAGTAAATATAGGAAATATGTCGAGGGAGTTTGAAAATGGGACTCACAATCGTTTGTCTTGGTATGGAGAAGTTTGGAGAAGAGAAGAAACGCACGTGACAAAAAAGTGATGAATATGAAGGAAGTATGATGGTTGGATGGAGAGGACGACCAAACAAAAGATAGATGGAGTGAATGAGAGAAGATATGAGAGTAAAAGGAATCAATGAAGAGATGACGGCTGATAGGGATGTATGGAAGAAGAAAACATATTGCACCGACCCCAAATGAGATTAGAATCATTATCTACCGAATATAGGACAGTCCAGAAGTGTACAGTCTGCTCTGTAGTTTTAATAATAAAGTCTTTATTAATAAAATATAATACAAATTAAAGGGTGCAATAGATCCAGAAAAAAAAAACATTTTGTGTCCCGGGATTTAGTGTCTTCCTTTATACCATTATAGATTTATAATATTAATATACTCGTATGGTGTTTATGTCTGCAGCGGACGGCCCCGGGGGGTTTTAGTGGGTATTTCCGGGCGACTCTCGCCCGGGTGAGTCCCACACTGGCACGGAGCTCGTCACTCCGTGCCCCCTTATCTATTGTATTTGGGGGACTTTGATCCTCCAAATACAATAGATAAGGGTAGTGCGTAAATGCATTTCCCCCCGTCAAAAAAAGGTGCGAGTCAGCGTGGGTATAATCGATTGTGTGTTTGGATTTATATATATGTGTTTAAGCTATTGTTAAACAAATTAGGTGTCACGCCTAAATCAGCCTACTTTATTCGAATTAAAAAGAAACTACAAAAACAGTTCCGTCGCATATACGGGCAGGCTTGTCTTTCATCTTGCACTCACACAAAAGCACCGTGACCTGTGTAAGTCTGCGTCAGTACTGGTGTTAACGTTATCCTGAAATACTTGGCACTTAAGTGATCCTATCAGAAAATATCTGTAACTGCTTGACTTTCTTGTGATTAACTAACTTCAATGAAAACTCAGGTTTTTAGGATGTAATTCGATATTCGACTTCACCAACTTTGATCCATTATTTCTCTTTATTCACTGTGCTGACATGGTTCCATTTCCGGATGATACTTCACTTATATTAAAGGTGAAAATGACAAGAATCCGAGATTAAGAAGTAATACCTTGAAAACATTTCAAAATGGTTTGCCTTAAATAATTTATTGCTAAATGCCAATAAAACTAAATGTATGAGATTTTTTTTTTTTTTTTTTAAATTAAACTATCTGCAGACTCCGGGTCCGCACCTTTTTTTAGATTGATGATTTAAATCGACTTGCGTCGGAAAAAAATGCCTAAAATAGCAATTCAAGCAGCTATGCAGTTAGTAATCTTCTTTCGCATATGTGAGCTTTAATCTACTTCTATTAAATTTTTTATATCTATATATTAAATTATTTTGTAAACACTTATTTTGTTATTATTAATTACATAATTTTTTTTTATTTTTTATTTTATTTTTTTTTATTAACGGTCATAACAAGCCAAGCAGAGCTAGGTCTGTGTCCGCATAGTTACCTCATAGTTTGGGTTTGGGCAATTATTGCTTTTGGTCTCCATGAGATGCATGAATGCATGAGATTTATCTTACCAAATGTGAAGTTTGTTGATTGCAGTATTAAGATAGAAGAGAATCTTGTAGGCGTTGTTGAGTGTTCTTCGGCTTACATTTGATAATAAATTACAATGGGGTCCTCACATTAAAGCTTTGGCGAAAAGGTTAAGCTCAACGACGTTTTCAGTTCGTAAAATTCGCCAATTAACAGATGTTGCTACTGCCTGGTTAGTCTATTTTGCTTACTTTAATAGCTTGATGTCTTACGGCATTTTGCTGTGGGGGAGCAGCTGAGATAGATTTCATATTTTTAATACAAAAAAAACGTGCAGTTCGAGCCATTTACAGTTCGAAGCACTATATCAAACAGGTTTTAATATCCAAAGGTTATTACAGGGCGGATCATTACGTGAACGATAGCGATGTCTGGAAGTGACATCCCTCTTTTGCTACCGCTATATAAATTGTATAATATTAATAACTTTAAAAAAAAAACACGTAAAGAAAGCCAGATCTACTTTCTTGCCGGCTCTTCTCGGCTGGGTTGTTTTCTGAACCGGTGGTAGTTCTTTTTTACGTTCATAAGCACCTTCTCAAGGCTCACATTAAATAAAGATTTTTTTGATTTGTGTTTGATTTTGATTTTCTGATTAGAATTTTTTTTTTTGTTATAATATCCTCATTAGTACATGGATTCGTTCGTACGTAAAAGCGTTCGTGTGTGTGTGTGTGAAAATGTACTTAATCTACTTAGCATTAATTTATAGGACCCAGATGTTGAATAACGAGATGATAAATCATGAAAACAAGCGGTCCGGCAGCGCGGCCATGTCGGAAAATTTCGACGGAAAACGCTTTTTATTTCTCATTCGACGGTGCGTTTAAAACCATTTTCCTTGTTTCTTATACGGGATGGAAAACAGTTTTCACGTTCGCTGCGAACAAACGTTCACTTTATGTAATTTGAAAATATTTTCCTTTCATAAATGATTTTCTTTTTTTTTCATTATATTAAATTGTAGTACTGTTATTATCAATGTATTTTTTTTTTTTTCGTGAATTTACAAACGATCTTGTTAGGCTATTGTATTTGTTTGTTCGATATAACCTAATTAGAGTATTGGAAAACGTCGAATTATTTTTTACAAGCTTTTGCCTATCACTTCGCTTGGATTATTGTAGACTTTATCAATTAAATATATCCCTGTCTTTTTTTTTTTGTACCCGTGACAATATGTATATAGAATTCTGTGATAATCGGTGGAATGATAAAGGCTTGAAAGTTTAACAAATGAATATATAATGAAACTGTTATTCGCATTTATTAGTTAGGATTCAACACACATATTTTTTTTTAATTAGCTTATATAAAAAACCCCCTCTTTTATCTTCTTACAGGATCCCATTAATTTATGTCACTGTTTCGTTTTTTGGCACTTTATAAAATAAACAAAAAAGGCTTCACCCAAAAGTTGAATCATAATGTATGCTGAAAGAAATCTATATAATTACAAAGTTATGTCCATTAAACATCTAATTTTCTTTAAACTGCACCCTAAGGTATAACATTAACATATAAATTGGGCACTTTCGAAGACGTGTATCGGAGTTTCAAATTCTCATGTACAGGCGAAAAAGTTTCCTTCTACAATATACTTTAGAAGTATTCAGTTCGCCGACTCGAAATGAACATTTTCTGGTTTTTTTTTTCATTATTAGAACAAAAAATATTATGTTAGTTGATATATGCGAGGTGAAATAATTGGATCTAATTTATTTGTTTGCGATAGTAAATAACAAAGAATAGTAAATTCAGACAGTCGATTAGTTTTTAATAATTCGTTGGGATGTTTATATTAAGTAGTATCTATTAATATTTTATTGTTATCCAAATGAAATTAAAGATTTTAAAAATATTTGCAATATTTATGCAAATCACACGCATATGCGGAAAATATTTATTTTAAAATCGACATAATTGACTGTAACAGAGGTCCCACATCACGAAATTGATGGACTGCCAAAAAGAAGTCACAGAAAAACGTTTTTTTTATTTTTAATTTATCGAACTGACTGTTCTGTTGACGTGACAAATCTTTACGGCTTTATAGAGCTTAAATAAAAATAGCACCAAAAACATAAACACCATAATAGTATGAAACTCCTCGTGCGCTGTACCATATAAGTAATTGCTCGGGACAATCCTAGCTAAACCTCTTCGTTCGTAAAACTACGTAATTACGCACAATTACACACAGTCGCATTGACAACATAGAAGGTCTTTCCGCCCAATGTGTGGTACAGACAAGTTTTTGTAAACATTAAAGTCAATAGTTTTTACATTCACAATAGCATAAGGAATTATAAACATATTGGGGATTCATTTAGATATTTCACAGTACCTTATCGCCAATAATTTGCGATGGATTCATAACAGCTAAATCATCAAAATGTACTAAAGATTACAATTAACAGAATAAATAAACACTGCTAAATCAAATTCGATTCAATTCTATCTCTGTACGTAATATAATAAAGTTAATGAAGATACGCAACGAGTATCGACACGTTCCGCCTTCACCACACATGCCTTCGTACAATTTACGAATACTAATTATGACCCAAATAACCTTACTAACTAGATATTAAAATGAGCTGTTTAATGAGTTCTCCTGTGTTTTGTTATTTCAGTAATTTAGATTTAGTAGTAGTATTTTTATTTAGATTTTGGTAGTATTTTTTTTACATTCATAAGTGCCTTCTTGGGGACTAAATTGAGCAAATATTTTTTTTATTTTGATTTTAATATCTATATCAAAGATATGTTACTCTAAGTGGTAGTAAAAGACTAATTATTAACTCTCTTCCAACTTTTTAATTGCAGCCTTTTTAACTTACAGGTTAATAACAGGAGATTGAGTTAGTGCGACGTCTGTACTTGTATGGTGTATAGAGTGATGATATTGTGTATATTATAATATTCTTAATTCAGTATAAATGGAGTTTAAACTTAACTAAACCCTTTAACGTTTATTGTTAGGGAGAACAACGACGTCTAAGTTTGTTGCATATAATGAGTTGCGAACGCTCACGTTGAGACGGATGGTTGCATGTGGTGTGGACACACTGAGCGGAAGAGAAACAACCTTTTTGGGATATTTTCTGGTTGTTTGATGGAACAAGTAATTAGTGTATCCTAAATGACCAGCCAAGCAACAATACCCAAAACAACTATAGCAATCAGTCAGTCAGTAGATGGCACCTTTTTTTTTTTTTTTGACGGGGGGAAATGCATTTACGCACTACCCTTACCTATTGTATTAGTGAGACCGAAGTCCCCCAATACAATAGGTAAGGGGGCACGGAGTGACGAGTTCCGGAGTGACGAAGTTCGTGACAGTGTGGGACTCACCCGGACATGAAGCGCCCGGAAATACCCACTAAAACCGTCCGCTGTATTTGGGATGGGGGCGACACGGGGTGGCATTCGCAAGCACCGCGTCACACAGTAGATGGCACCTAACATTGTCGATAACTACTAAGTAATTTAATAGTGTAAGTGATTCGTTATGTATGATCGAAGGTTAACAAATATCTTTAATTAAGTGACTTAGGAAGTCCTTTTACTAGTATTCCTATAATAACTTACATTTGCTATCAATAAAATATAAACTAAAAATAAAAATGGCATTTGCAAAATAAAAAAAATCTGGGATAATAATTTTTGTTAGTGGATAATTTGTCATTACAAATCAAGTTCTCGTAGGGAATGGACACATGCTGTGAAGTACGTCCATGTAAAAAACAAATGAGAAAAGAAATTTTTCATTCAGTGTGTCCCAGCTTCAGAAAGTAACGCTTAATTGGAGCCCGTGCAACTTACCTGCCAGCCTGCTTCTATGCCAGTTTTAATACTTAAAATTGTACAAAGTGGTAATCGTTTCTGACTGTGTTGATTTTTAACGTTTATAATTAATTTCAAGAAGTCTTATCCTAGATAAATTACTATATATAGTCTTTCGTCTTATTTAAATTAAGTTTAATTTTTGTTGCGATAGACTCCGATTTTGATTTATAATGTGGTCCAGAATCTTCTCCAAGACGGCTCAAAAATGACACTGCCAGAAGACGCAAATAGGTATCTGGCAACAGATATTCATTTTTTTTACACTGTATTGGTTCAGTGCTTGGACCACAATCTCACTTGATCTTAAGTGACAATGTGGTCCAAGATGGTAAACATACTTAGCCTACAAATACTAGTTCTCAAATGATGCTGGCGGAACATACGTATAGGTATTTCGTGACAGGTTTTTAAACATAAAAGTGGAAGCTACCCAGCCAGACATCTTTAGAAAATGGCCTACCATAATGCTATTATATCCTCACGATGCATTCCTACACTGAAAGCTTAATTTTAGAGATGAATATGTGGACTCGAATCCGCGTCCATTAACTTGGAATCCCGGCGCATTACTCACTGCGACATCATCGCTTCTGTGAAGGTGGTGGCTAACCAAAGAGATACTAATTTATGCTCTACATCTATGAGTATGCATAGTTATATCGCGATATTTTTCTTTGTCGAAAGCTCAGGCTCATAGAATAGGATAGGTGGATTAAAAACTACGTCCATTGACGCAGAATTCAACCGCATAATAAATTATCTATCATCGCTTTATCGCCATCTCCCTACCCTTATTCCATTTTCATTTGGAGCCGGCGCAACATACCTTCCTCTTCCATTCCTCTCCGTTTGAAGTCATCTCCACATTCACTATTTTTCTAAACATTTTATTATTCACACAATCCATCCATGTTTTTTTTTTTTTTCCTTAGGTCTGTCTCTTCCCCTATAACTGCCCTCATTCATATCCAGTACCTTTCTTATAAAACATTCCTCCCGGCGCATCTCTTTATCATCTGATCTAATTTCCTCCATCTTTGTTTCTCTACGTATTAGATACTCGTTTTCTGATTAAGTTCAACTGTATTATTTCACGATTGTTTCAAATATCTGACGACGGTGGAAGTTTGACAAAAGAAGTACCAGTAAATCAAATGCGAGGGGCTTCCTACCATTATAACTCATTAAAACTCACTGCTTTGAAAACTTTTACACCTATTTCGCACCTTGCGACATTTACCGAGGGTCGGGCAGGTACTGAAAGAAAAGTTCCAGTTTTACTCGCGCGAACAATAACAAAGTTGTTATCTCTTTGGCAGCTGTCAAATTTAAAGAAGTCGCGATGAGATTGCAATACCAGGCACGTATTCTGATGGAGGTTTTGAAAAAGATTGTATTCGTCTAGTAGCCGCTTTTAATTCATAAAACTAAAGTTCGCCGATAGTAACTAAATAAATATAAATAGAATAAAAATCAGTTTACAGAATAAAGAGAAAACGTTACTGAACTGTCTTAACTTATTTTTATTTAGACTGTAGCCTTGCAGAAAATGCAAGAAGTACTTCGTTTTGAGGTACAGTCTTTGTCAACCGGTCTAGATAATAGACCATTCTTTTAAATAAATTTAAAAATATAACCTCATATTCTATTATTGACCAGTATCGTGAAATTCTTATGAAGAATCCAATGTAATTGCTGCGAGGAAAGATACCGTCGCCTGATCTGCAATGGTTGTTCCCGAAATATGTTGCGCGTAAGAGATTACCAACAAGTTTTTAATAAATTAACGGTTTTATAATAGTTGTATAAAAAAAGTAATTATTTTAACAAAAGAAAATAATATTTATATAATCTAATAAGTTTTAAGAGGACATGTGGTCGGCAACAGATTTGAAAAGTAGGTATTTTAGAAATATATTGTTATCTCGTTGCGTCCCAAAGAAATATTTCTAAAACACGAAAGGGACAACTGCACTTCGGGCTGATTTTACCCTCCTCCGAAACAAACCGATTTTGAATTTTAATTCAGTTATAGGATAAGAATGACTTTCGCTGTGCCTCTATGTTTTAAATGTAATTCATCAAATTTGTTTCACGAACGGCTGAAAATAACGGCAAAAATCGAGAATTTTTTCAATTTCAAAGGCTCCTAGTTTCTTTAATAACTAATTTATGGAAAAAATCAAAACATACGGTAAGCATGGCGGTGGTAGATATATATTATTTGGTACAAAAATATTTACTGAAATGCTATTATCCATGGAGGAAACAGAGGAGTACGTTTATATGGAATAAGTAACATATCCTCTTAAGGGCTATTTATCAAAAAAATAATGTCTATTTTAGACATGGATAGAGAGAGAGGGAGAAAAAGACCTAATTTGTTTACCTAAATACAACCCCATGAATGAGAAACGTGTTTTTCTGAGTACGTACAAAGTGCCGGTTCTGAACATTTCGTCAAACCCGTCACATATTTTTTTCTTTACTTATTTTCAAATATTGTCACATAGTATATTATGTCAGTACATTATTATTAACTCTTATATGGTACAGAAAAGAGAGAGAGAGAGAGAGAATGACTTACTGTCACATTTTAGATACAAGTAAAATTACTATCAAATTATAATAACAAAAACAAATAATTATAAAGAAAGGTGGTTATGAGAATGGCGCCTGCGTTTGGTCTAGGTTTATGCAAAATAATTTCAAAGTTTTTCAATAAAACTTTGAGCTAGCTTTGTTGGCTTTTTTTGACTGATTAAATCCTGTTGACTCCAGGGTCTTGGCAGATTTATCAAACTGTCTAGGCGAATGCTTAAAACACTAAGCTGGATGAGCTAGCGCAAGGACATCAAAGTGCTATGGACTTTTGCTCGGATTACTTTTTGGGCTAGTTAAGCAAACGTAGTTAAGGGATTTCAAAATGTTCACAGAACCTATGAATGGTTGGCGTATGGTGGCAAGTGGTTGCAGTGTGATGCATGTTTTGCTAGCACATGGATGTGAACTTTTACCGGTCAATTTGGATATCTACCATTGAATCAATTGAGACGATTATTTGTTACAATCATAGGTATATTGTCTGGCCAGGTTTTAGTATAAGTTTTATTATAAAGAACAAATAGTAGATTGGATTTACCTCTCGTGAACTATCCGGATATCGAATGAGCTCCTCATTATCAAGAGGGATGTGAAATAATTTA
Source organism: Samia ricini (assembly GCA_014132275.2). NCBI lineage: Eukaryota > Metazoa > Arthropoda > Insecta > Lepidoptera > Saturniidae > Samia > Samia ricini. The sequence goes on along the minus strand of AP028164.1, from coordinate 2,227,469 downwards.
TAAAGAGTCATCAACTCGCATATGTTACTTTTGATCTTGCAGGCGTTCCTACACTACAGTGACTGCTTATCATCAGGCGGATCGTATGCTTGTTTGCCACTCTCGTGGTATTAAATATAAAAAAATAAGTTCAATATAAATCATAGAAGTTATAGGGAAAATAATGAATAAAGTAGATAAAGAATCTCCTTTTTATCTTAACGTGTTTTAAACCTATCTCAGAATAATTTGGCGTATTATTATGATGAACAGTTATTTCTGCCCATCTTTGGTCTTCTTCAAAATACTGTCTAATTTAAAAGTATTATCAAATTCAAGTGAACTATATTCATTATGTGCAATATTCCATATAATTAACTCACATGTAATAACAGGTCCTTCGAGACGAAACAAACGGCTATAATAACTTAAAAGTATATAAATAAATCTCGTCTAGCAAATGCCACGATTAAACCATAAATCATAATCCACTTAATCAGACCCATCTATTACAATTAATTAGCAATAAATAGTAATAGTAGCAATAATTGCCGAGCAAACATAAAAATATTGTAACGGGTACAGACATTTCAACTTTCATTTTCAAATAAATTAAATACTAGCTGACCGACAGACTTTGTCTTGTCTTAACTAACTATGAATATTGAATTAGAATTGTATCATTCGTTAAAAAAAAATATGATTTCAAAATATGTGCAGCAAGAAATGTTAATTAATTATTTATATAATACCAACCGATGCATTTGTTTTAAACGATATTTGCAGTGCCAAATCCACGCCAACTGTCACACAACTGTCTTAAATTTTGTATATATATATATAGATTAATATTTTGTTTTAAAAAATATACAGAAATATTTTATGAATGTAATACATAATAATATAATGACAATACGTTTCGGGTTATCCACTATAGACACCTTTCCGTGTTATCGTTTATCTTGACTCATATATTACCGTTAAAGCGACATTAAGAGCTATCGACCACAATTTAATGCTTATCGTCGTCCACATATACTGTCGAATCTGGATAAGCAAGAGCTCAAGGGACTTATTATCATTTATGGAAGCCTCTTACTAATCTTTTTTTTTTGCTTCATATAAGTTCATGACTGGTCTTTCTCAAGCATAGAATTTAATACTATCACTAACATTCTCCTAGCTGAGAGCCTAGTTATCAACGTCTTAATCAGTTCGAAAGAAAAAAAGCATCCTTTTATAGTTCGTCATCATCATCAACATAGCCAAAAGATATCCACTGCTGGACATAGGTCTCCTCCATAAATCTAGACAGCGACCCGATCTTACGGCTGGCGACATCCGCATCCAGTAGATACCCGCGACCTTCACCAAGTCGTCACCCACGCTGCGTCTTCTGGTATGCACCAGCTATTCGAGAAACAGTTGACCCTCTCGAGCATCAGTTATACGAGCAATATACTCAGCCCACTGCCAGTTTAGTTTAGTAATTCTTTGGGTAATGTCCGTTAATTTGGCTCCTCTTCATATCTCATCATCCCTGATTCGATCACGCATTGAAACTACGAGCATAGCTCTCTCCTTTTGCTTATCTCTTTTTTTTTCTAGTAGAAGAAACTATCTGTGGAAGTCGGCTTTGCTTTGATTGTATCGGACGATAAAAAAAATTAAATATCTATTGTTCTAATAAATACCGAGTTTCCATTGAAACGAATTTCGTATTGTCTCTTTAAATATACTATTATTCGTCTTGAGGTCGAAATTCTATCTTAATAGTTATTGAAATTTAAGTGGCATAAAAACCAAATACCTAATTTCAATTTATTTTTAATGGTAACACTAAAGCTGAGCAGGTCAAAAACTACTAAACGAGATATAACGAGAAAGAAATACGGTTAACAAAGAGAGGGGAGAGAATGTACTAAATTGTTTTATATTTCCCTATTTACATACAGATATTGTAGCGTAATTACAATTTGAAGAGGGGAGACCTTACAACCGAATTGGTTTTTAGTGGTTCACTAAACCCAGCACGTGCTCGTATACCGCGTGGTAATTGTTCAGTTGTCCTATAAAACTACAACCACAGTGTATTGCAAATTGACCAGTGGTATAAAAATCACCTTGTACGAAACATGTTTTTTTTAAATAATTGTTTTGAAGTAAAACTTCCTTGCGCGCCATACGAGTAAAGTTTAAGGTCGCCTCATGTGATTTGCATAAGAATTTTTAAAGAAAAACACTTATACATTACCGTCACTGTTTTGAATTAAAGTAAAGTACTTAGTAAAAATAGGTTAAAAATAATGATCACGCTATCAAATTGTTATCAATTATTTTTTTTTTTTACAAATTTTTGGTTCATAATCAATTCTCAAAAATGTAATTAATACTTGTAATTATTTTATTTATTTTCTGCTTCATCCAAATGAATTTATACTACGGAGACGTGTACTCTGTATGCAGGTCCTTTTTTGGTTTGTAAAATGACAGATAAATAATTTAAAAGCGATGATGGGTCATTTGATAAAATGACTGGAATCTACGTCAAAGGACATGGGTTCCACCCCACATGTACAATTAAAGAAATTAGTTTGAGCTTTCGGTGAAGAAAAATATCACGAGCATTAGTGCCGGACATTTTATAATATGGCCACTTTGTGCGGCTGTCTGTCACCTTCAAGTTTGAAAATTTGTCGCCAAATACAAAAAAAGTTTATTCCGGTAGTATCCCCTAAAAATCAAATTCTCTAGACTCAGCGTGTTATTGTACATTGTCTTAATTATATCACTCTTCTTATATCCTTCTCTTATCCAGTTCCATTTTTATCTTTTTAATTTGACAATATTCCTTAATAAATAAGATTAAAATATACAAAACACTAAATAATTATGATAAATAGAAATTATAGAAAAGTATTGAAATCGCTTTGATAACATAATGCCATCTATGATTTCGCAAGTAAGAAATAAGTAGGAACACTGTCAATGAATTGCGCTATGACGCAATTCGGATAATAGCAGGCATTAGGGTCTAAGATTAAAAGAACAGAATCTTGTGTAGAGTAATTGATATGTTAATGGGTGAACATTTTAACCGTGATAATAATGTTAACGAATATTTAACAAAATTCTTTTTTTCTGTTTTTGTATCAGGATTAATGGTTCATAAAGTTATGTTTCCTGAATGAATAGTAAATTACACGACACGATTAAAGCCGTGCGTTAGTGTAGTCTGATACTCCGTCGATCTAGTTATGGTCGATATCGTTTTTATATAATCATTGGAAAATAATGGAGATTTTTTTTGGTACTAACAGAATTGGGGTTTATAATTTTAGGAGATTTAATTTTTTATGCAGAACCTTGATTTTTTTTAGTATTAACAGAAAACAAAGCGATAACTCACAAATTCAAACATAAGTAAATCTATGTATGGAAGCGGATTTTGTTCAAAATTTTACGAGTTTTTTTCATTTTTACGTGAAACCCTAATTATTTTCCAAAAATAAAAGTTACGCTCCTTACCTTCATGAAAATACCTTTTAAAATCGATCCATTCGTTCCGGAGATTAGCCGGAACAAACATAAATATATTCAATAATTTAAAAAAATTGTGTTTTTTGGCGTAAGTATCATCTATACGTACCTTAATATTTGTTTAGTAAAAAGTTGTTATTGTTTTTTTTTTTAATCATTTATTTACACAGGGCTTTTACACATTAGTGTATGCCAGCCCTATCGGAGCATACCCAATATATCTTACATCACAATTAAAAAATATATACAACTAAATTAAATTGTCTCTTAACTTACTACTTGTAAAAATAAAGTTCCATAGCATACTAGCAGAATCGGACATCGGTTCTGCTAGTACACCATGGAACATAAGTTGTTATTTGATATTATAACATTATATGTATATATATATGTATGTATTACTGTGTATATTTTATTCCGTATGTGTGTATACGTGTGAAAATCGGACATCAGCCAACCCTTACAGGTATAGAACAAGGTCAGTGCGTCACGTCCCAGTGAACGCCGTGACTTGTGCAATCGCGCTAAAAGCCAAGAGAGTGGCTCACATCTTATACGGTACTCGAGTATCTTGAGAATGTACCGACAGCACCAACATTGTAACAACGTATTTTATTATTCAAAGTGTATCTACATATTCTCGTTATTACATCTACATTTCAAGGGTATGAATCTTTAGGTTGAGAAGAACCAGGTCTCACGCTGCTTTATGTTTGCAATAGAACATGTTCTGCAAGTTGAAAAGCTTTACCTAAGAATCATTATAATCAATCATATGCACTGCAAATACACTGAGTGATAAATTCGTTTATAGCTTTACCAATGTGGGTAGAAAAGCGGGCGTAAGAGAGCACGCGTAAGGGTATGTCCCTCCCCCGCGATGTCCCCGCCGCGTTACTCTTTGTCTCACAGATACCTAAAATTGGTTTCTATGCATCGTCTCGCACGATGTTCTGAGCCGCCATAAAGTTTGCATCGTAAAATCAAAATTTATTTATTCAATTTAGGCCCTAAGAAGGCGCTTATGAACGTCTAAAACACTACCACCGGTTCGGAAAACAACCCAGTCGAGAAGAGCCGGCAAGAAACTCGATCTGGTTCTTTTTTTTTTTTTTTTTTCATAAATATAATATATATAATTTTTTTATGTCATAAAAAAACTATACAAATCGTAGTTTTTAGTGGAAGCACAGAGATGTGGGTTAATTCCAGACATCACTATCGTTCACGTAATGATCCACCCTGTAATAACCTTTTGAGATTAAAACTTGTTTGACATAATACTTGAACTTATTGTCAGGTAAATCGGTAATTTTACTTGGGATCTTATCGTACTGTTATACTGTACGTATATACTTACGTGTTTCATATCTAAGGAATTTTAGATATAATTCACTTTTTTACAACAAATAAAGTATTATAATTATCTTTTATATAATTAACTTGTACATTAAGTAGAGTCGGCAAAACATGTTTTCTTCTTCTCTCTCTCACTGTTATTTGTCACCTCAAAATTAGCATCTTTTTATATAGGTTATATATAACTCTTCACAAAATCCGTGCATACCTCCTATGGTCTTTTTGACCTCTACATCCTTAATATACTTTTAGTTACGTTACTTTCATCTCTCCTCATGACATGTCCATACCACGATAATTTATAAGGGATATGGCTTACATATATATTAAGATAGACCTGGTTATTTTGTAAGAAAATTAAGACACGCGTCTTAATAAGGAACTTTAGGCAAAGTAAAACTCATGTCTGCATTGGAGCGATTCGTTTCACTTAGTAATTCATTCCTCTGAGAATTTGCATGTTTGTAATATTATAGCTTTGTATTAATTCGTATATATCTAATAGCGTGGGGTAATTGACAACTCGATAACACATACTTTGAAACGATGATACCGCAGTGGTTATATGGTAGGATATCGCTTCGATAGATCTTTGCTCGAATCCACCTATGCAATTCTATATGGACCTGAGCTTCTGGTGAAGATCCAGTACTTCTACATGTAGCGTGTTCACCTCACCAACTTACAACACATCGTCACTAAGTTACTTGACTACGTAATATCAAATAATGCGTAAGAAAGAGAATTATATCTGTTCAAAAACAGACATAACCATAATCGTGGCAGCAAACACTCCTGTGAGATCGTTAAAAATAATTTTATGACAAAACTTCTGTTGTACTTATTTGTAGACGTACAAAAACCCCGGGAAACCGCTGTGGGCAAGCTGAAGGGTGTTTCGGTGAAACTAACATAATTACACTGCTCGTATTATCAGGGGTATCCACCTTTACGTGGAAACTTTGGGTGACAACACACCGGGGACACGGGCCTCGACGTTAATAATAACAGGGCAGAGGGATGCAGGTCTACTCTGTTATGTGTAATTTGAGTGGGGGCTCTTTGATACCGGCTATATCATTTGGCGTACAATGTAGTCGCAGGATGATTTTTTTTATGTACTTGATACATCTGTTTCTTATATTGTTTGTGTTCGTTGGAGATCGTTCAGGTATTTATGAGGTATTCGTCAGTATGCAGGGTCTATGCTTTGTTTATTTTTGATGCAATTTCGGAGAGACTAAATTGTGGTTACGTGAACCATATTTAGGTACAAATAAGTTTTCGTTTTTTTTTTACTATGCTAATGTTATTGTAGTCATTTAGGGTAAGAGTTTTGCTTACTCTTAAAGGGGAGGGGAGAAGGGTCAAAAAATCTAAAATGTTACTTATGCAATCCTATGGTTTCGGTGTTCATTAGATAACTTATTCTCGTTTAACCGAATAAAATAAATTTGACGATACGATCTTCCTCTTAGTAAATAGTGACCGTTGTTTCAATTATCTTGTATCAAATTGTATTTTACTATAATAATATAACGGTTTCGGTGTGCCCTAGTGAATTTCAAATTAACTTGTGTTACAGTAGGTAGCTAAAAATTAAATTAACGAATCATTTAATTATTTGTAACTCTTCAAAGCTCTAACGTTACGTTTAAATGATATTAGTTATGTCGACACAACATCGTGTTTAAATAAAATTTGCGAAAATACTTTGATTTTGTAGTAAAGTTGGCGTAATATAGTAAACATTGTGGACAGTTGAGCACATTGAACGTAGGCATGCAAATGTTTACGCATTTCAGCGATCTATTTCATTAAACTGTTCACTCCATTGAGTAGCTCATTTTCTAGTGTGTACAATGAACAAATTCTGATTGGAATTTCTAACGGGGAATAGAACTTAGGTTAAAGCCCTGTTTACAGCTATTTATAGTAAAGTTTAACTTAAAAATAAGTAAATATGAAATAGGCTAGCGTTCACGTTTATTTCACTAAACTGTAATTAAATCATTTAGTAGTTACTTTTATTTCACTCATACGAACTTGTTAAAATGTTTAATTCATAACTCCCACTTACCTAGGAATTAAGGTTACTAAACGAAAATAGATAAACGACCGTTAATAAAAAAAAAACATGTAATAATTATGTAATTAATAATAACAAAATAAGTGTTTACAAAATAATTTAATATATAGATATAAAAAAAATTAATAGAAGTAGATTTAAGCTCACATATGCGAAAGAAGATTACTAACTGCATAGCTGCTTGAATTGCTATTATAGGCAATTTTTTCCGACGCAAGTCGATTTAAATCTCCAATTTAAAAAAAGGTGCGGACCCAGAGTCTGCAGATAGTTTAATTTAAATAATAATAAAAAAAAAAAAAACGAAAATAGATTCGATTTTACGATTTAACTATAACTAAAAAGTATATAATTTAGTTACTGATTCATCACTTAATACGTATAAAACAGGACTTACGACGCGACTTAAGATACTAACGTCCATAAAAATGTATCAAATAATTTATTGTGTGAATAATCATTACAATTGAGAATCTCTTACTACTTAATTTTGAGACGTGATTATATTTTTAGCTTCATATATAAATGTAGGAATTATAGTAGACATGGAACGTAAGGTGTGAATGAAAAGGAAGTATGAACGTGTATGACGTTTTCTCTCTCTCTCTCTCTTAAAATTAAGATGGCGAAAAGGTGAATTTTATTGTAAAGACTCTGAGCATGAGTTGTGAAGGAAATAAATATTTAAGTTCGTATTGGTGAATACCAATATTTGGCTAGATTTTTATTGGATACATTTCTTATGATCGAGATTATATTGATTCACTTATTTCATGTAACAAATTCATAACAAAATTTGAATAAAATCTCGTGTGAAATTTAATTTTTATTTATGTCACTTTTGACTTCAAAATGATAATAATAAAATATTCTATGCTCAAAAGAAAAACCGTTTTCGTATCTTAAAGAAAAACGGATTCACCTGTCCTAAGCAAGACTTTAATAATTATGTGAAAATCAAACGCTATCAAAACCGATATCTGAATGGATCATCATTATAATTCATTAAAATGATGTCAATAATATTGACGACAGTTATTATGAAACGGGTAAATAAGGTATTTTATTTACTTAGCAAATTTTCTTAGATTCATTATCGATTTGATAGATAGGCTGTCCAAACCGTTTGCGATTTGAAGTACTTATCTGTATTTTTTGTCTATTAAATTAATAATATTTGAGAGGTAATTGTTTTGATCGTTAAATATTATATAATTGTATAATTTTAAGTATCTACAAGCTGTTCCCGCGGCTCCACCCGCGTATAGTTCTTCACTTTATAATATAGTTGTTAAATATTTATACGAAAAGGATAGACCATATTTTTTTGTACAGGTCCGAAATTATTTTATAACTAACAATAGAAAACAAAGACACTTCTCACAAATGAAAACTCTTGCCAGTAAGATTGAGCTTTGAATCGAATTCTGTTCACAATTTATGTTTCAATTTTGTACGCTTAACCGTAATTATTTTTGTAATTTTTTATTTGGTATTCCTAGAAAGTAAAGATATTTCTCGCTCATAAACATAGTTTTTAAAAACAAATGATTTTTTTTTTTTAATAATGTGTACTATCTTTATTTTGCTATCCGTACGTGTTTCATCGTTAGTCACATTGTCGGTACGTTATCGACGACTAACTTCACGGTTTCTGAGACTAGTTCGGTACGTTTCTACCTTTGACGATAATAATCTTTCCTACATTCATGTATGTATGTTACATGTGTAGATTTTGTAAAGTTTCTTGAAAGAGACTCATCGTATTATACTAAATTGCGACAGAGCTTCTGATAATATATCAAACGAAGTATCCTGGCTTTCGAACAATTTCTTGTAAAGATGTACTTAACAAAATAATCGCCCAGTGATCCAAATTTAATGGTAATTCATTAAATTATTTCGTTTCTTTTATACAAGACTAATTATAATCGATACATTCATATAAAACAAAGTCACGTTAGTTAAATCTATATTAATGTTATAAAGAGGAAAGATTGGTATTTTTTGTATGTAATGAATAAACTTAAAAACTACTGGACCGATTTGAATGATATTTGGTACGGAGATAGTTCGAAATCCAGGACGTGATATAGGATAGTTTTTATTCCGATAATCCTATGGGAACGGGAATTACGCAGGTAAAACCATGAGGAGCAGTTAGTCATTTATAACTCAAGAACAGCTGGACCTTAAAAATCGGTATGACTTTTAATTTGTTGAATTGCATAGCAGAATGGTTACAAAAAACAAGAGAAAAATCATGAAGTAAAAAAATTAACAAGGAAATTCATTTAACATACAGTTTGTACGGATTTTTTTGTATGTATACCGCTTTAAATTCTTCTTGAAAGTAAATATATTCTATATACGCGATAATACATTTCTGACTATGATAAACGATTGAAAGGAAGGTAATTATAGAATTAAATCGAGGCAAAATATTGAAATAACTCTAAAAAACAAACACGAATACATACGTAGATATATAGACACACACGCAAAAAAACAGACACACATACACAAACTCATAGAGACACACACATACAAACACTTACTCATCTGTGCGTCAATAAACTTTTTTTTTCTCTCCTTAACATGTTAATAATAATATCATATACCCAATTTATTATATAATTGTGAAATCTTGTGTTGACTTTATTTGTTTTATATTGTGAATTAGTTAACATAAGAATGTATGCTATAAATGGATTTTCAAATAAATAAAATGCATCGGTAAACCTTGAAATGAGTAGTATGAACTAACTACCAAATTTAAACTAACGGCTAAATTTCAACGTCATCATGACATCAGTTCTCATTACCGTACGGCTCCTTTGATCTATGCAAAGAGGAGGCAATCTAAGCTGGAATATAACTAAAACATAGAACTTACGGTAAATTAGAAGGTAAAACTAAACAAGGGAAGGAACCCTCTGGGGCGTTAAACTGGGGCCCTATTAAGTGAGTTAATAAAGGGAAGAGAGATAAGCAAACATCTCTCTACAGCGAGTGATCGCTTAGAATCCATTTACAAAGGAGAATCGATTCAACGTCGCATTGTTTTTTAAAGGCATCAGATTTTATGTAGTTTTTGTTAATATAATGTAGCTTTTAATGATTTTTTTTAGTTAGTATTTTAAGATTCGAAATTTATTTAATTTGAGGACAGGAAGAATATTTTCCTAATTAACTGTATTACTTGATAATGAAACAAATTATATAGTTATAACTCGTTTTAAGATAATGCAAATTTAATATTTTTAAGAATACAGTAGGTTTATTAATAATAATGGGGGCAGGAGTATATCCTGCCCCTGGGTTTATGACCAGCTGGTCATGCCTCCCTTCGGGGGGGCGGGTGAAGAGGTGGGGTCGAGGAATATCCTCCCCCATCCCCATTGGGCCATTGCACGACGAGGCCCGGTGGGTTCGCTGCAGGGGGGCGACGCGGTGACATGCCTAGCAACCCCGTATCGCCCCCCATCCCAAATGCAGCGGACGGCCCCGGGGGGTTTTAGTGGGTACTTCCGGGCGACTCTCGCCCGGGTGAGTCCCACACTGGCACGGAGCTCGTCACTCCGTGCCCCTTATCTATTGTATTGGGGGACCTTGATCCCCTAAATACAATAGATAAGGGTAGTGCGTAAATGCATTTCCCTCCGTCAAAAAAAAAAAAAAAAAAAGGTTTATTAATAATCAATGCATATATATATATATATATATATATATGTATATGTGTATATATGTATATATATATATATATATTAATCCCCCCCTGATACAATCAGGAACTTTGGTAACAGCTCGGTATTAAATAAATAAGGTCTTTCCCCCATTCTCCCCTTTATTTTCTTTGTTGGACTTGTTCTTTTGGCTCTTGTTTCTATATTTCTTTTTTTTATCCTTTGTTTTCACATTATTCTTTTTTATTTTACTTAAACTAAACTTAAATTTAGATTTCACCATATTACTTTATCTTATGCATATATATTTATATGTATATTTGATTCAGTGTTTAACCATATATGTCATATATACCATATATTTATATGGTATGTTTGTCTGTTTGGCGGTTAATCCTTTTTTTTTGTTTTATATAGCATCTAAATAAATTAACTCAACTAATATTACCCATATTATAATCATTTGAGATTATAACCTCTAACTTGAGATTTGAAAGATCTCCCGCGATACATGAAAAGCTTCCTAGTGCGCGGATCTATATGTGTTTGCTTGTAAACCAGTAATGGACATTTTTGTATTTTTTCTTTGTTCAACTCTAAGAGAATTTTTGAAACTGTAATTAATATTGCTTCCTCAGATACATCTCGCTTATCGACTGGACATATTTTCTGAAAATAATTTATAGGTTATTATATATAAACCCTAACGCTTTTACTACGAAACCTACGTAATAAAATAAAGGTGTCCATAAAGAAATCACATAATTGTGTTATGTACAATGTATGACATATTTTATGAGGATACACCCCTGATGTTAGAGGTGTAAATCCTTAGTACATAATAAAAAGCAAGCACCTTTAAGCCCAGTCGTCAGCCGAGCCGTTTTAAGATAAAACGGCAATATTAGAGATAAAATAAACGGCTGAGAAATGGCTCTCCTCAGGGTTTCTGAAGGATGACGTATGGCACAAGTCATAAGGTTTAATTTTGCTTTAGATGTCTGGGGATAATTATATAACTGGCCATCAGCTTCTTTACCTTATCTACACTCGCTGTGTGCTCGCTCTGTCCAATATAGTTTCTAAATTTTTTTATACGGAGTCCTAATTATTAAAAAAAAAATTTTTGCTACTCACATTTAGCAAAGATATTTCTCACAAATTTTATTCACAATTTTATGAGTTTTAATTTTTTACACGGAACCCTATTTGTTTTCGAATATTAAAAGTAACAATTAAAGGTAACATAGGGTATGTTACCCGCAGTAACTTCAGCTATCTACCAATAAAAAGTCACATCAAAATCGGTCAAATTTTAAGAACTGTCTTTTTTTTGGTATAAGTATCGTATCTACGTTCTTAAAACAAACAGACACTTCAATTTTATTTATTAGCATAGATGTAAATGATCAGGTAAACTTGTTAGACGACTAGCAAAACCATTGCCTTTTGAGAAAGGGGAATGATCTTGCATATCTATACTAATAAATAAAATTGAAGTGTCTGTTAGTAATGTCAAAATAATTTTTTTTACTAAATATATATGAATGTATTTATGATACCTAAACCATGATATGGTTATATGATATGAATATGGTTATATGGTACCTAAACTATGATACGTAAAATACAATTTTTAAAATTTGTGTCTGGCTGTCTGTCTGTTTGTTTTGGGTAATCTCCGGAACGGCTGAATGGATTTTGACGGGATTTTTTTGGTATATAGCTAAAGTTACTCCGGGTAACATAGGGTACTTTTAATTTTCGAAAATAATTAGGGTTCCGCTTAAAAAAAATTAAAACTCCTAAAAAAATGAATAAAATCCGATTCAATGCAGTTTTACGGGCAAATATTTGAATTTATTAGAAATATGTTTTATTTATCTTATTAAAAAAAAAAAAATGGGGATCTATATAAAAAAATAAAACACAGTGAAGAAGATATGAAATGCGGGCGTAGCCGTGAGTACATAGCTAGTTTTAATATTTATTAACCTCTATTTTTTTCCACATATACAAGAAAGGTTTATATAAATATTTAGTGTAAATAAAAAATTAGTATCATTTGACCAAATATGATTTTCATGAGTTACGTAGATCAAAAAATCAAAATCAAAATCAAAATTTATTTATTCAATTTAGGCCCTAAGAAGGCGCTTATGAACGTCTAAAACACTACCACCGGTTCGGAAAACAACCCAGTCGAGAAGAGCGCAGACAAGAAACTCGATCTGGTTCTTTTTTTTTTTATAAATATAATATATACCATTTTTTTTGTCATATAAAAAAATTTATAAAAATCATAGTCTTAACTAATGTTAGCGGGTGCGCACAGAGGTGTGGGTTAATTCCAGACATCATTATCGTTCACGTAATGATCAAAAGAATGGTAAAAGAAAAAAGAAGCAAAACTTTGCGATGGCAGTAGAAATATAATTACTAATTGATTGATATTTACCCAGCATCTCCCTGGACTCAATTCAAATGAAATATTGCGATACAGTTTCTAGAACTTATCCGAATGGTATCTTCAAATTGTTTTTTTATTATTATTGTTGGGTAAATCACAACCACTTACCACGTTTTGATATAGGTAGGGCAATCAGGCTACTGGGATCCACCATCAGCATATACACAAATTTTATTAATTTTTGGTCGCAAACCGTAACTGGTGCCGATGTGCGCGAGAGTGTAACCGCACGTGACAAGGAAAGGGGTTGGGGGGCACGGAATCAAAATGGCTGTCGACTGTGACCGTCCAATCAAAATAGGCCGTTCCACGCTGTTTTGTTCGTCACAGAACTTTACTAAACAATAATTAAATGTCTATTTTCATTAAATTAACTATAAACAGCCGCTAAAAATACAAATATACTGAAATTTAGAAGCGTGACAACGGGTGTTTTTTTTGGTATTCTAGTTTATGTTAATTAAAAGTAACTTTTGTGTTTAAAAATGTTAACATAATTGTAGAATTAAAAGCCTTGGCTGTTGCTTCCATTACAACAAAAGCTTCCATTGATTCTGGCACATAAAACAATGCTAGTTATTGCTTCTTGTTTATTAACTTGCTATTCGCTTGCACTCTAGACCCTCATATAAATAAGTACGTGCGAATAAGAGCTGTGAACAGAAACGTTTCTAACAAATGGGTTTCGACTTGTACGGATTTGTGATTGCAATTGTCTATAGACAGGTAATAATAACAATATCGAAAGAATATTGAGTTTTCCTCATTGAAGATAATCTTTCGTTTTGCATTATCAGCTATCAGCGTCTCTCGAGTTTGCCGATTTTACGCATAAATTCAACTCCCGTTAAGCCAGATTTCGTTTTAGGCCTCAAACATTGGGTTTCGCCGAAAATGTAGATTGTGTTACGTAACGGTTTATTTTGAAGGAGATTCTTAAAAGCCAATTGCATAGTAAGACTTGATAAAGATTTTTTTTGTAATTTACAGAATTGGTAAGATTTTTTGTAGTCAATGTAGAAATAATGAAGAACTTACTATGTCTTATTTTCGTTTTTGCCAAGGCAAATTTCCATCAAAGATATTGGGAAATGCAAAAGATCTGTTGGGCGGTATGTGCTTCGCTTTAAAGACTGTGTCTGCAAAACATTTGCATTTAACATCGCGGGGACACACGGGGAGGAGTTGAATTTGAACCGTGCTAAGTGCTTACTCGTGAAGGTTAATCAACGATTCCTGGCTCTAACTACTAAAAGAAAGAAGCATTAAAGGCGAGCTTTCAACCCCCGTTCACTTCAAGACGCATGCATTTGTCGTGCATGATCGAGGTATCCTCTCCCGGATCAGTCTCTTAAATCATGAACACAATTATCATCTCGTTGCTGCTAAAATCGTTTCCCAAAGATGAAACCTCTTTTTTTTTTTGACGGGGTGAAATGCATTTACGCACTACCCTTACCTATTGTATTAGTGAGACCGAAGCCCCCCAATACAATAGGTAAGGGGGCACGGAGTGACGTGCTCCGTGCCAGTGTGGGACTCGCCCGGGCGTGAAGCGCCCGGAAATACCCACTAAAACCCCCCGGAGCCGTCCGCTGCATTTGGGATGGGGGCGACACGGGGTGGCTTTCGCAAGCACCGCGTCGCCCCCTGCAGCGAACCCACCGGGCCTCGTCGTGCAATGGCCCAGCGGAGATGGGGGAGTAAAAACTTCTCAACCCCACCTCTTCGCCCACCTCTCGGAAGAGGTAAGACCAAGATTGGTCTACAATCTGGGGGAAAGATGAAACCCCTAAACTATGCAGAGGGATTCGTTGCAGGAAACTAATATAAACTAGTTTTTACAGTTATTAATGATATCTGATTTTTTAAACGTTTTTATAGCATCAAGTAACCGGGTAAAAGCCGGGTAGAGGAGCTGGTATTAATATAAAAATTAAAGAAGGTAATAAAATACTCATTAATTATTTGATATATGATGTTTAATGTAATTAACTAACAAATTCTATTCTCGCCAGAATAACCTCGAGAATTAATCAAATAATTCATATATTAATTGTAAATCATCTACAGAAGAGGGAATCCTTCAAAATCTGTTCTTTGGATACCGAGATCTTTTAATTAACGCTCCTTCCTTTATTTCTTTTGTAACACCAGCAGAACAAGTTTCGTTTGCTACTCGACAAAGTAAATACGGTTAAATAGATTGCTATTTATCGCAGACGAATTTGTATTGAAGTGTCTTAATTTATATATACAAATAAATTTAGTTGTATTTTTTGAGGAGTTATAGCGAGTATATTTTTTAATCGGGCTTGGTAAAATGATTACTCCTTCTAGTGTTTTTTTTGTACAAGGTATAGGTTCGATGCTTTGACCACAATCTCACCTGATGTTAAGTGACTATGTGGTCCAGGATGGTAAACACACTAACCTAGATTCTGGTTTTCAAGTAATGCTGCCGGAACACACCTATTGGTATTTGGACACAAGTTTTCAAACTTGAGACTTGTAGATACCAAGGCGGGGATTATTAAAAAATACCCTACCACTATGCTATGGCTTGATCACGATGTTTTCCCTTCACCGAAATCTCAGGCTGATTTTAGAGTTGGATAATAAAATAAAATAACGACGAAAAATTAATAGATAATAATTTGTATCAATGATTAACGTTTCAAAGCATGCTTATGTGTGTTTATTTTTATTCTGTATGAGTTTAGTACTCGCCCATAATATCACTATAATGTAAACCGGCATCTACATAAGACGAGAACATACTAACACGTAAGCTCCAACCCGCGTCCATTGACGCGGAATCCATCCGCCATCATCGTTTCAAAATCTTAAACAAAGAGCAGTCCAAAACCAATAACGATTACCGACATATTAGAATCTGTTAACTAACAGTCAACATCTAATGATGCCGTTCTATATCTAACACGACTAAAGGTAGGTTTCGATTTACATTTTTCTGAGTGCTTAACCTATCATTATGACAATTTTTTTTTAAATTGTACAGTAGTCGCGATTCAGTTGATAAAGATAGAATAATATAAGATGGTATAATTTCAGATTTCATGTTGCATCCGGTGGTGTCAAAATGTGAAACACATTAATCGTCATAATTTTTTCAATATACTATTTTGATGTAACATAATATAAATTAAAATTTGGACAATCAACCAATCCATGATTTAAAATGAGAAATCTGTAAATCGGTTAAATTATTCTTAAATTAAAAGCCATTTAAAGAACAAATAGAAAAAAAAAAACCTTGTTTCATATAATAGGCTATTTAATATTAATGTTACACATTTAGTTGCTTCTCGCCAGTTGAAGGATGACTGGAGGGAAAGTCGTGGTACACGTTGAAAGTTATTTATTAACTGATTCTTATATGATTAATTAATTGATTATAATTCTGATTCTGATTATTTGATGCTTGTTCTGAGGGCATATAGTGAAACTTAAATTCTAAAAGATCCCTCGTTAGTCGTAGGGCTTACAAATATTACGGTGGTCAATCAGAAACATGCAGAGTGCGAGCGAGATGGGACACACGGACTTCTCTCATACGAGGTATTAAATATATGTAACCCGTGCGCCCGCGGCTCGCGCTAGTGTGCCGTTAGATGTTGATGAGGTCTCTACACACATATATCAACAGATAATGTTACAGTTTCCATTTCAAAACACCAGTTTTTTCTCTGCCTGATTTATTATATATCAAATTGTTCCCTACTGGTAACGAGACGGTCGTACATTAAGATCTCTTAGACATTGTTAATTGTGCGGACGGGTTACCGCTTGCGGTAATTGTTGTCGGTAATATCAAGGGCCCTACATAAAGTGAGAATTGGGTCACGCAATATTTCGTCCCTAATTACTGAGGTGAATGGAACCTCTATTTTTTTGCTTCTTTTTATTAGCGAATCATAATAAATATACTTCAATTACCTTCCTTGGTAAAGTATGTTGTTTTTGTCAACTAATTCGATTGAGTAAAAGATGTTAATTGGCGATGAGGTCTGAGACAGTAAACATGCTAAGCTTGGAGGTGAGAGGCTCTTAAATGATACTTATGTGAGGTTTGCAACAAATTTTTAAACTTAAGAGTGGTAGGTAGGTCACCTGTCGAGCATTATTACAGTTGCTATGCAAAGCTCAGGCTAATTATGGAATAGGGTTAATTAATTCAAATTACTGATTATAGAATCTGGCAATGTATTTACTACCTACTGCTTTAAAATTGAAAAATGAAATATTTCATTTAATTGGTTTATTTTAAATATATTGACTATAACAATAATATTATTGACCACAATACTTGAATAAATTTTTTTATAACTCCATTCAAAAGTGAAATGTTAATTTTTTTAAGGGTATTTCGCCTTTCATTTCCTGCTTCAGTGAATAGCAGAACGGAATGTTTATTTTTAAAAATGGAACTAATTTAAGAAGAAATCCATTTCACACTAAGATGATACTGGTAAAATATATTAATTATATTTATAATTTCGTGTAATATATCTTGAAAAAAAAATTGTTTATTTGATTTTTTTAGCTTCTTTCCCCTTTTTATCATTCGATTTCTATTATATAACAGCAAGGAATAATCAACCTATACAGTGTAACAATGTGCAGTAAAATGAAACAAATTATGCTATATTATTTACGGATTTAAATGCTGGATTTCCACTGTATATATGGGTAGTGATCGAGTCTGATACAACGGCCGTAAGATAAAAACTAAACAAAAATATGTAACGTAGTGTATACACATACATATAGATATAAGTTTTGGTCAAGAAACAATGGCCACTCAGACAAACGCCTTAATCGTCTGACGACTGGAGAACTTCTTACGTTGATAATTTCACAGGCAGTTTTCCTCTATCGTTTGGTTTTTTATTTTACTGTCTTTGAAGTTTGAGTTCTTTAGCGGCGTTGAGGGATTCTCGGTATGGGACGTTAGCCGTCAACATGCTACAGTATGTCAATTATAAGATGGCGTTTAGAGATAAATAATAAATGTTATACTTACACAGTCTAACGTATTTTTTATTATGAATAAAACTAGATATATACTGGGTACACAATTATTATTGGAAGAGCCAATAGACGTAAAAACCTGACAAATAAGAAATGTTAGGTTATGTTAATAATTTCAATTATTAAATTAGGAAATTTAAACATTAAAAATACAGTTTTTCCACAATTGCAAATTTTAATTTTTCCTCCGGCTGCATAGTTTTTTTCTTTTATTTTTATTATATCTTGTAAAATTATTATTGGTGAGGAACCTTGAAAGTCATGTTAGTGACAGAAAAGCTAACGAGTAAAATATTAATGTGATTTGGAAATCTCATTAAGAGTGATGAGATTTTTGTAATAGAAAAACGTGTTAGTATGTTCTCAACTTATGTAGGTGTCGGTTTACATTACAGTGATATTATGGGCGAGTACTAAACTCATGCAGAATAAAAATAAACTCACATAAGCATACTATGAAACGTTAATTATTTATACAAATTATTATCTATTAATTTTTCGTCATTATTTATTATCCATATGCAGTTAAGCCAAAAGGTTATGCGAAAACTCTTACATTCGCACGAAGTTTCAAAGCGAAGTGAGAGTACACGAGAGTATGTACAGACTTGGAATATGAGACGATAGGGGTAATCCACGTGAATTATCGTGCAATATAAAGAACCAGGTGTTCAAACCGCCCGTTTATTAAAATCGTAATGAAAAACGTGCGCGTCGAGCTGGAGAAAGTGACGCCTTGAGGTGCTCTCAGAAATGAACATAAGAATGTGTAATATATTTTTTTGGTGTTTACAAAAAGACGTTATTTGTGAATAAAATAATGCTGAATGAGACTTATATTTAAGCGTTAAAATAATCATTACTAATAGTATAGTGCAAACATCGACCGCATACATACGACGACATACGACCGCAGATGATGGGTGCGGCCATGTTCATCGTTTTTGTAATGTGACGTTCGATGTGTCCCTCCATTAGTTCGTCAGACGGGTATCCCGACATCCAACCCTCAGTCTGCAGAAGTATGCTCTTAACAGGAGAGCCCGCACTCGCCAGGAAGTAGAGATAGTGCAAAAGCAGTCCTCCCTGCCCAAATAAGTTACCGTAGGAACACCTTGGGGATCGAAGTTATAATTTGACATTCCCACCCTTTGCTGTCCTTTCAGGGTGGGTATTATAAGCAAATCTCTCCATGTTAAGAAAATCTTCATAGAATCAATGAGATTTAAGGTAGATATGACGGAACCTATTCATGATATAACCAGAAAAACAGTTGATTGTCTGTCGCCCAATAACCTGGCTGATGATATTCCTCTAGTTTTCTAAGGGACTAGTTAAGAGCAGACTCGAAGTGTACTTACTTTGAGGTCTAGCAGCCGGTATGGAACTTTTTCCACCACCTCCGATCATTTCGTAATTCCAGAACAAATGGCTTCACTGCCTAGACTACGAATAAGAAAACCTCTATATAAATAGCCTAAAGAGGTTTACTTGGGGCTCACCTAGAGGAAAAAAATTTCGTTTACACGGTAAAAAAACTCGTTGAAAATCACAACGAACTCTGACGTTACGGGAGGCGTTTGGCACCTCTGCTGGGCTCCTTGTCAGGTAACGGTGTTGGTCGGGGGTTACGAACGAATGCACAAGCACTGCCTGTGGGCATTTACATAATATAGGGTTTTAGTATTTACAACCTCCCATAACCCGTTTGCTTTTGACTGTAGTGGATGAGTACGAAAAGTTTCCTCAATAATTTAAAAAAAAAACATATACGAGATATTAATGTGATTAATACACTATTGCTTATTTATATCTATCTCGGTTACTCCTAGCTCTAGTGTATTAGTGTGAGTAGTTGAACAAATTACTCGTAATGGATAATAAAACTTCGATGTTCTTGATTTATTCTCTCAAATTTGATTTTTTATTGCTATTTACATATTAAAATCATTAATTTTTTCATACAATATTTTAGACAATATTTGCTGACTTTGTATTCGAGTAAATACGACAAGTTGCTATCTCTCGTATGCATAAAGTATTATATTACTCTCATATACTATGTAACTATCTCTTTCACGCATCCCTTTCAGAACGTTGCTTAACATGAAACCCCATTTTCCTACTTGTAATTTTTGCAAGGAACCGTTAAAGGACCCCTAATTGTTCAATTAATTGATGCGAAATACGATGTATTCCAGGATGGTGAAAATACTAAGCCAAAAGTTGGTGGTTCTCAAGTGATGCTGGGTGCCGGAATATACCTATTGGTATTTGGCGGCAGGTTTTTAAACTTTATGATAATAGTTACAAAGACGGGCATGATTAGATAATGCCCTACAAGTATCCTACTCTTTCCTCACCATGTTTTCCTTCACCGTAAGTTCAGACTCATGATAGATTTAAATAGGTGGGTTGGAACCTGCATTCATTGCAGCTGAGTGCCTTCAGCACTCGACCCTAAAGTTCGGTGAAGTTGTAATGGCCCTTCCGGTCAACAGCATTAGCTAGGTTAGAAAAAAAGAAACCTGAATTCATCGAAATCCGATCGCACTACCAGCTACGTTATCATTGCTTCAAACGATTTCGGGATTATTTGTTACTAAAGCAGATAACTTTAAAATTAATTCACTCGATAAGTGATTTTCACTTTTATAGGCCAAAACGTCAAGAAATTAAAGTACGCTTTCTAAACTCGTTATTAGTAACATCCTTGAGTTATTTCTTATAGACCTTTATAGGCAAAAAGTCTAATGGTGTAAGTGTTAACAGACCGTCCGTGTGTACGTACGGAACGGACTGTGGACACAGTCCCCTAAGTAGGGATGGGAATTCTTTCCGAAAAAGATTGATTTTTGAATGGATTCCTATCTAAGTTTAATGAATCGATTCACAAAACATAGAGGCCCAAAACGTCGATCTTTCAAACTAATAAAGTTTCGATTATTACAGTGCTTTTGCTTTTGCCTTTTTGTTTTCTACGATATGATGATCATCTGTAAATAGGTAAAAATAAAACAGTTCGGTCTAATTTTTCCATAGTATGTTAGGCATTCCTATTTTTTTTGTTTAGTTCCTATAGATGACCTTTAGTGCTGATAATAAAAAGTTTTTGCAAGAAATCATGATTATAGTCTAATTTCGACGACTGGAAGAATACTATTTATGAATAAATATCCAAATAGTATCCCATTTTTTACCCATTTTTTTTTGTACTACTAAGATAAAGTAAAAAATATTTCTCATAAATTCAAGCACTTGCCCGTAAAACTATATGCCCTGAATCGAATTTTATTAAATGTTTTATGAGTTTTTTTTACGCTGAACCCTAATTATTTTCGAAAATAAAAAATACCCTAAGTTAGCCGGAGTAACTTCAGCTATCTACTAAAAGGTGCCGTCAAAATCCGTTCAGCCGTTCCGCAGATTACCCAGAACAAACAGACTCACACAAAAATTTTAAAAATTGTATAGGTATTGTGTAGTGTAGGTATCGTATATACATTCATATCTATTGGTAAAAAAAATGACATTCCAACAAACAATTGAATTTTATTTATTAGGATAGATACCTCGTTGAAAAGTTGCCGGCGGATTCATTATTTTTTCGTTCGTTACACAGTGATAATTAATGCGTCAAGTACCCATAAAAATAAGACAATAGGGAAACAATGGAAAGTTGGCGTAAACGCCATGTAAGTGCTCAAGGGGTTAAGAGTACGATGGTCTCATGCAATGCAAGTTTTAATTATTAATAAAGTTTATAAGATTGTTTTTTTAAAGGAAATTATTATAGTAAAGTATAATTAAATGTCTATGGTGTGTACTATAATTATATAGACGGATATATATTTTTAATTATCTAACCACGTCTATTTTAAAAATGCCCCTGAAATATACATATTTTAAAGTCAAAATGATATAATATAATTTTTTTGGTATCTGATAACTTCGGCCACTCGACATACCATGTCCGCGGTCCGGTCCGTACGTGCATTAATAGCATTAGAATTTTTTCCTAATCTTTTTTCATGGGCGTACAATTTTAGAGTTGATTTTATTGTCTCCTTTAACTATTTTGTCACCAAGTTAAAGATAAAAGTTCGACCTTCCCTGTCACTACTAGTTGAGATTAACGACTGAGCGACATCAACGTCTCTCCTATCTCACGATACAAATTTACGCATTAAAAGCGCTATCCCGTTTGCCGACGCGTGTAAACCGATTCAAGTGAAACGACATCTAAAGCAACATTTAGTGAATTAACATCTTTGGGAGTTAACACTATCTATTATCTTATCTCTACTGACATTGCATACTATCTATTTCAATTTCTAGAACATTTTGTTTTTTTCTATTGAGCAATTTGATTTTTATTTCTTTATACTCATAGATAATATAATACAATAATGCTGTTTTGTGGGTGAGAACAGTAATTGCAGGTTTGGAATGCGCAATAAAACGAATGAAAAGAAGATCTATGGATCTTGATAATGTAATATATTGATAGATACTGCGCTAATCAATATACTTTCGACTCCTAACTATGCACCAGTTTGCTCAACGAATGGAACTTTTCAGAAGATTACCCTACATCAAAATGAACTAAAATATAATGAAAAATTTTCGCAAACATTTCTGACGAATTAATAATAAACAGACAACCTACAAATTGACATTGATATTTTATCATGGTTTTTTTTTCTAATGCAATGATTATTGATCTGAATTTCTAAAATGTGAAATCTCTTAAATTCTAGACATAACATTTAAAAGTCTTAATAATATGAATTAGTTGGGAGCGATTAATTAGATTAGGCAGTTCTCCAGATTTGTCTTCATTTCAGATATTTTTTTTTTTCATTTTGATTATTCAAGACTTTTTCAACGGAATTTTTGATAACCGATTCGTTTTTTATACCATGAGAGGATTAACTAACATTTACTTAGTTTTTATCCTTTTTTACTGCACGTCCAACTATGCGATGACGAATTCCAACATCAGTCAATATCATCGCGCTTCTTTTGTAAGATTGAAATTGTAGAAGCGAGGTTCTGATGAAAATACTATAATTGTGGCTTTTATCTATTTCATTTCGAGTGGACGTTTATTTACTATAAAATTTGCAATATCTACAATAAGACCAAAGGTCGACTTTACCTAAATTTAATTTAGTTTCTCTACAATACCAAATAATATTAATTTCTCTAGAAGCAATACCTAATTCAATCTAAACCGTCGACCGTCGAACCGTGTGACATCTAAATTGCGAATCATCCACTCTTAAATTATTTGGTCGTAATTCTCACGAGGGTAACACAGGCGCACCATTACGGTTACCAACCCTCTCCAAATGGGGGTAGATTAAACGCGTTCTATACATTAAACATAACATTATTAAAACGCACCTGAAGGTATTATAGTAACTGACGAGACCGATTAAATTGAATTTGTCTCCTCAGAGAGGGGAATTCATTTTGTAAGCCCTTATGGAATAAAATCATACATTTCTCTTGTACGGGCATTATGAAGTAGTTAGCCAACGTTTTCTTTTTGGTATAATAAAGCCTACAATTGCCTTTAATTTATAGATTTTCCACTAAGGTATTATGTTAGTTTACTAAAAAAAAAACAACCGGTTCACCAGAAAAGAGAAGCCAAGAAATGCGATCTATTTTTTATGGATCAATACAACTCAATAGTTATAAGAAGTTTTTAGTTTTATTTAGAATTCATAGAGAAAGGCGTCATTTCCAGAGATCACTATTGTTCAAATAATGATTCAACCTATAATATAACCTATTAAACTTAGTGCTGGAACCTATTTTACAGTGAATCAGTAATTTGCTTTGAGAGGTTATTGGAGAACCTAAACCTGTTTAAAAAAATTAAGAGATTTACTGAGTCTAAAACATGCGAGGGTTAATTTGTGTTTATTCATTGCATTAAAATTGTGCCGGTCGGTTATTAGATCAAGCTTGTCAGCATTTTTGTAGATTTAATTAAAAATAATAATATTCAGGAAACTTTTACTTCAGTTATTCGTTATGTTTTATCATGACAGACCGTGTCGCTTCATAACATCGAAAGAGATTGCGGTCGAAGCCTAGTGATGGAATAATTAAAAATATATGTTAATACTAGCTGTGTACCCGCGGCTGCGCCCGCGTTTCAAGTGTTCTTCAATGCGTTTTATTTTTTTATAGGGAAACCTAATTATTTTCCAAGTAAAAATATTTCTCATAAATTCAAGCACTTGCCCGTAAAACTATGCGTTGAATCGGATTTTATTATTTTTATACACGGAACCCTTACTGTTTCCGAAAATTATAGGTACTTGGAGTAACTTCAGTTATTTACCAAAAAAAAGTCCCGTCAAAATCCGTCCAGCCGTTCCAGAGATTACGTCGTACAAACGGACTGAGAAAAAAAAATTGTATTTTTGGTATATGTATCGTATGTACGTTCTTATCTATTTTGACACTTCAATTTTATTTATTAGTATATATGAAGATATTATGTAATTGTTTCTCTATTTAATCTAATATTTACAAAGGAGTATGTAGACAATATCTCTAATTGCAACAATCGACCAAGAAGTGAATAATTTATCCGCATGTAACACTTCCACCTAAATAGTTTCCTAAAGACATTTCAAGTTACTTATCTTGAAATTGAAACTAATACCCCGGTAAACCGGTGTCGTTAGCTAACATTATTTATGCTTTAAGTGTATCGGTTCCTTTACTTAAAGGGAGGATAAATTCAAGATGTTTAGATGGTTAATATTTTTGGTCAGAGTTCTATAAGAACTAAACCTTAATTGAAACTTTGAAACTTGTAAAACGTTACGTACATAATCATACATTATCAAAATAAACACAGAAGTTTTGGGAGCATAACTTAATGATTTTACACATCTGCCTGCCAAGCTACGGTTCCCTGTATCTTGGCAGTAGGTTTCGCTCTGTTGACAAGTGCTTATCTGCTGCTTCAATATTCGACATAACCATATTAATTAGTAATATGTCTAAATGAGTGTAAGTGTAAATAAATTTAGGGTGAACCCAACTAATACAGTATGTATGTGATGTGTGTCAGAGTGTAAGAGCGTGTATGTATATGTGTGTTTAGAATTAATGTAACTTAATTAAGACAATATAACATATATTTTAGCTTTTATAGTAACTGGTTTTACTTATGACTAGGTCTCCTAAATACTTATTCAGTAATCTTTAAGAATTCTTCGGTTTCTTTGAACGATTTACTCATAAGCCATTTTGTCATAATTTTTTTACATTGGTTGATTGTTTTATCATATATAAACACATCACGATTTATTTTATTGTATAAATAGTCCCCGAGAAAACAGAAATTTCTGCGGAAGAAAGCCGTATTAAACTGCCTGGTTTTGCATATAATATCTTGAAAAAGAATTGTAAATAATTAATACAAGTTTTGGATGTTTTTTTTTTTTGTAATATATAAGGAGTAATTAGAAAACAGATCACAATTCATTATTTAAACCAAAACAATGTTTCAATGATCCACCTTTCTATTCTCTTCTATCTTGGGATATGATATTATAAATGTAACTTCTAGAAGAAATTGTAACACCAAGAAGACTCTTTATTAGTCTTAAATTCACTAAATCAGTCAACTTTTCTCTCGCAAAAATATAAATGTAGCAATCGACATGGAGTTTTGCAAATTTATGAATTCAATACTAGCCGTGTGCCCACGGCTGAGCCTGCGTCTCATATGTTCTTCGCTGTTTTTATTAATTTTGTTTATACGTAACCCTTATCAGTTTTTTTATTACTGAGATAAAGTAAAAATATTTCTTATAAATTCAAGCACTTGCTCGTAAAATTGTGCATTGAATCGGATTTTTTTCAAATTTTTATGAAATTTCTTTTTTTACTTGGAACCCTAATTATTTCCGAAAATTAAAACTACTCTAAGTTACGTATATTAACTTCAGCTATTAAAAAGGACCGCCAAAGTCCGTTCCACGGTTCCGGAGATTACCCGGAACAAACAAAAAGACAGACACTTTTAATTAGTATAGACGATAATATCGTATTCACGAAAATTTACAGGCGTTGTCAAATAAAATACACCATTATTATTTTGGTGGATCCTGTATAGAATCCGTCGCCTTAATAAGTAATTTGCCCTGAATACCTAAGCTAACGTCAACTCGAGTCATTTGTCAGGTGACAAAGTGACAATGAATTTAATGAAGGACTTCATGTTTCCTATTGTCCTTTGTTTAAGCTCTTAAACTAATTATTTACTTTTGTTAATCCTAATTGTTTTCTGACTTGCTGTTGTATTTTTTATAATAAACTTATTAAAGACTAAGCCAAGGCTGCTCAACTTTTTATCAGTCGAGTCAAACGGACGATTCAGAAATTTTTGGCGGGCCACTAACAGTTACTGTTATTAACTAAAACAAGTTTGATCCTTGAATCAAAAAATATATTATTTCTTTTTTTTTTACACAACATTAGGTGCCCTAAAAATAATTTTACAAATTAATTTACGCGCTAAAACGCTAGCCGCCATCATCCTAAGGATGTCGATTCTTTCCGAAAAAAAAACGACTTTTTTATTCCTCTTATTTATTTATTCTTTTGTTTACATCTTATAATATAGATTACTGATCTACAAAACTGAACATTCAGGTTGATTCCAAGTCATGGTATTACAATTTCATATATAATTATATACTTTTTTCCAGTAGCTCAAGAGTATTTCAAACAATACTAACTACTAACTTAACTATGTATCTTTTTTTTATGTCTGCGGGTAAACTATTCAATATCTATGGAATTTTTTTTTCTTTCTCCATACACATTGGTAACACTCGGTACTACATATTTACCCGCAGCCATCGCTCTTGCACTATATTTATTAATAACTTACCATTCGTATATAATAAACCTTATTCCTATGGTTTTTAACGAGTACAAGGTATTGCTTAATACTAACCGGTTGTATATTACTAAATTCAAATAATTTGCGGTAATCGTGTTTAAATTTCATTGTAGTTTTTTATCCACAAATAATTTTATGAACCTCATTTGAATATTTTCTAGTTTCTCGATATAAGTTTTAAATGTTAGCCCGTAACAGTTGAGAGCATAGTCCAAAATAGAGTCTACCAAGGAGTTGTACAGTAACTTCTGCGTTTATAGTAACAATGGGTCACACATATGTCGTTCAATTACTATTGTGTGGTAGTAGTTTTTTTTACACAACTAAGATCTAAGAAAAGATTTTCATAAACATGTTCTGTTAGTGATCACGTACGTAGACACTCAATTTGGCGCGAATATAATTTCCTTGCACGGGCCATTCAAAAACCGTATGCTGGCCACATTATGGCCCACGGGCATAGGGTTGAGTAGCCTTGGTCTAACATTCAAATCTAAGACCTCAAAGAATTTGTCTGTGGAATCTACAGTTATTGACGCCATATAAGAGTTATGGCTTTAGCTAGTGGAGCTATTACAAAGATTGAAAGAAAAAAAAAAGGTATGTATTCGAGATATCGTTCAATTTATACGAAGGAGAAGAATATGTTACCTCTTTGTCCTTTGTTTAGACGATTATTATCAGGTGGATTAGTAACTGTAAGAGGCAAATATTGACAGACATTTCTTTTTCATCGCGTATCCTATGGTAAACTTAGCAAGTCATTATGGATTAATCTTTATCACGTAGATTCTAAATTAGATTGAAAACAAGCGAGATGATCTAAACAAAATTAAATAAATATACTAGATAGATATTTCAAGCGGGAAGTTAATACCTTAATTCCTAGAACTAGACTACCCAGTGACATTTTATTTGCTGAAGTGAAATTTGTTTAAATGGTCTACTGAAAGTTTCCTCGCGTAGACTCCGTTTTAAGTTTATACAGAGTTTAGAATTAAATTGACGCGAATTTATTTCTTTGTAGTTTTGACAGTTTGGACAAATTTATTATAATTGAGCTGTCATGCTATTTACTCAAGAGTTATAAAAGTAGTAACAAACGTTTATATTTTTTATTCAACCTGTTAGCACTGATTATTAGTTACTTACAACTTTTTTGTTGGCATTAAATGGTATGTGCATATATATATTATTGTTTTACATTTATTGTAATTTGTGGATCGTTTTATGTTATGTAGTAGGTAATAGGCATACCCCATCTTGACTCTTTTGATGGCCCATATATTTAATTACAGCTAGTTGGTTAAAAGCATAAAATTCATTATAAATATGAATTACCTGAATCAGACAAACTCTCATTGATACCATAGAGAAGAATGAAACAACAATTCAGTAACAAATCCGTTTTATTTAAACTTAGAAAAAAAAACATACAAAATTCTTATGCAAAGTGAATATTTAATTTCTACACTTAAACGTATAAAACATACAAATTATTAAGTATTCTGTATAAATGTAGTATGTTCAAAGTGTTAAAAAGCAACAAAAAAAAAAACATTACAACGTAGTCTTTGGCAAAAAATTGAAGTTTTAAAACATATATTTAAAAAAAAAATATATCAAAAAAAAACTTAATAAAGTATATGTCGTATATTACAATGATTAATATTGCATTTTACAAACAAGAAAAGAATAATCTTAAATGTTGACAAATTGCGTCTCTGAAACATGATTTTCAAAATATCGTCTTAGTAAAACTAACGTTTATATTTATTTAATATATAACACAGAATTTATGCAATTTAATATCTGTATAGATTGATTGGTGATTTAAAATAAATGGTAATTTTTTAATGAAAATTTATTTCACGGCAATATATAGAGTTAAAATCAGTTAATTTTAACGGGTTTTTACGCGTTACCTTTGGTTTTTTCTTCCTATCCCGACGTTTCGGCTGGGTTTCACCAACCGTGGTCACGGGCTGACTGGCGGTGCGTGGCGTCGCCTGCTGCGTTGAGGGGTATTTTGATGAACTACCCCCGTTTGGTCTTTATATTTATTGTAGTCGTAAAGGTAACGCGTAAAAACCCGTCAAAATTAACTGACTTTAAATATGGAAAGCGAAATCTTAAAAAATTACATATAGAGTTAAGTAGAAACGGGATCACAAAAAACGAACTAGATTGAAAATAATTCACGTGAGCGTCACACAATACGAACTTTACAAAGCGAAGGCTCATTTTTAATTCAGATCGATTCGCGTCCATTTAAATGTCATTGGGGCGAGCAACTTTTGAATTCCAATATTTAGAAAAAAAAGGTAAAATCTCATCGAGTAAAATACATATAAGTTTAATTTAAATACATTTTCAAAGTAATTTCAATTTAATATTAAGTTAATTTATATTTTATAAAAAAAAAACAATATATATTTAAATTCGTTCTTCAAATAATTTACTTTCAAATGCGTAGTGTTATTTATATTATTTGCATTGTCGTTAAACATTAATTCAATTTATATTACGAAACTTAAGCTTTAGAATTTCTCGTATTATAAATATACAAACAATCTGTTTGTCAATCTATATAAGTTAAATAGTTTAGTCAAATGAAATGATCTAATTTATTTTATGCTTAACAATCATTCCTTAGAGATAAGCAGGATTCGACAAATAAATAACTTGGATGTTATTCTAGTCACATACGAAAAAGCTGTGAAGCTAAAAAGTGGTAAGCATAACGTGTAAGTAGACAACTTCAGTCAAAGCGCTGTCACAATAGCTATTTTAATAAAGTGCAGGCCAAAAATTTATTACTATAAAACAAAACACTCAATTTCACAATTATGAAATCAAGCTTTTGAAAAAAAAAACGAATTTAGCACTATGTGAACTAAATTAAAACTAATGTTTTTAGTAGGTTGAAATCGACTTTTAACATATATATCAATAATCAGTTATTTTAAATACATATACCACTTAGATTAATTTGTTGAAGTAAGCAAAAACTCTTGGTTACTTTAAACCAATTCCAATTTCGTTTGGGACTACATCATTTTTTTTATAAACACCTTAATATTGGGGTATTCCCGCACGTTTGCTTAATGTTCGATTGATTTTAAATACTTAAATGATAATATAATTTTTCATTAACAGTATTTAGGTGTCATTATAGAAAATATTGTTGACTTAGGAATTTTTGTATTATGTTTTTCTGTGTAAAAAATATGTTTGAAGATTTAAATAAAATAGGTTTGAAGAGCTCTTATTAGAGTTGTCTTATTACATGGGAGTTTCTTTTGATTTCCACAATACCAGCAATCGGAGAGAAGGGAATGAGCTCACCGCTGGGAAATCATTGGATCAATCGATTACTGAGACTCCATCTGTCTTTAAGTGATAAGAGTCAGTTGACAATGATTGAGCGTTTTCACCCATTTGGCCGAAGGTTATTTTTTTCGGTTTCCTCTTACGAAATCGGGTGCTTTTTTGTTGTTGTTTGGAATCGTAAATTTATTTGTCGGTTTTAAGATAATAAGCGTTTAAAAAAAAATGTATTTTTTCTTACTAATATATAAGAAATATTTGTTATGAAATTTTAGTTGTATTATACAAAATTGCTTTAGTTTAAAAAAAGACGAGACAAGTTCAGTGTTACGTGTTGTAAATATGTGTAAATGTCAAAAATATAATATTGTTTTATAATAGAATTAAACATCTTTTATTATTTATTTATAATTGTTTATACGATAGGTATTAAAACAGTTTTATTTATATACAAAAATTAATTTGTAATTTTAAATTGAGAAAATATTATAGCTGCTTGCGTTGACTGCAAATAGGACCAGTTTATTGAAAATCTGAAACAATAAAATAGTAAGAAATAGATCTGAGTTCTGGTGGAATTTTTGACGGAATGCTAGTCTTGTCATGTAGTAGGCCCTATTTTTGGTAATTTATAGTATTATCCACGATTATAAATTACCTAGGTCTAGTAAAATAACCATCATTTTAGTGAAATTAATAAAAATTTATATTATTATATTTTTATTCTATTGTACATAAATTACATACCACTGAAATTACTAGCTCAAAATTAAAATCTCAGTAGATCTGCTCAAAAAAATTATATAGAAAAACTCAAAAAATAATAGTGATCCATTGACTTAGACATGTACAAAGATTAATATTATAAGAGACGAGACTTTCTATTTCAAATATACACAAATTCAAATATATTTTTATAATTATAATAAATGCTGGCCCCATCCGTCAAGAGAAAGGTGGAACAGTGAAAGAGAAGAAATTTGCATCATAAAAATTCTTAAATAGGATAAATTCAATTGTCGAATTTTTGAACCAAAAATTATTATATAGAATTAGCTTTTGGATGGTAAAGTGGATAATGTATTCGGTGCTTACACTATACCAGTCCTAAGACCTTTTTTTTTTTTTTTTTTTTTTTTTTTTTTTTGACGGGGGGAAATGCATTTACGCAAACCAGTCTTAAGACCTAGGTTGAGAGATGTATCGGTTACTGACCAAAGGTATTATGGTCGCATATCGTGTTTCTTATCCGTGTATCTGGGACTAAAGCTAATGAAAAATTAGATAAAAAACTTACCTTAAAACACTTGTACCCTATGGTTTTCACGGTCGCATACAATTATATTTCCACCAGACATCACGGCGATACCTTCCAAGCCTTTGAATTCTCCGTCGCCGGAGCCCCACGAGCCGAATGCCCTGAGGAAGTTGCCATCAGGGTGGAAGATCTGGATCCTGTTGTTCCCTGAGTCAGCCACGACAATGTAACCTTGATCGTCTACAGCTACACCCCTGTTGAAGAGATAGCAGTTTTTATGGAACATTTTTCGTATTTTCTTGTTTTTATAATCGCAAATAACGACCGTCGGTAGACAATCTATCGATTTTCACCAATAACATACTGGGCTACACCTACCACCATATGAAATAGATCCAAGTTTCTTACCGGTTCTTCTCGATGACTGGGCTGTTTTTAGAACACGTTTTAGTGTTTTGGCGTTAATAAGCACCTTATCAGGGTCTAAATCTCGCGAATCTCTAAAGAACAAGT
This sequence comes from Samia ricini, assembly GCA_014132275.2. Lineage (NCBI taxonomy): Eukaryota > Metazoa > Arthropoda > Insecta > Lepidoptera > Saturniidae > Samia > Samia ricini. Next base: position 2,195,246 of record AP028164.1, on the reverse strand, counting down.
TTCAAGAATATGATATCTTAACTTTGCCCTCCCAATACATCTTCGATAACTTAATGCATATTCGTAAAAATTTAGACAAGCTCGATCTAGTGAATGATCGTCATAATTTTAATACTAGAAGTAAAGACAAGTTGGCCGTCCCACGCTTTAGGTTAAGTAAGTGTAATAAAAGCTTTATAGGTAATAGTATTCGGTTTTACAATAAGATCCCAAGTAACATTACCGATTTACCTGACAATAAGTTCAAGTATTATGTCAAGCAAGTTTTAATCTCAAAAGGTTATTACAGGGTGGATCATTACGTGAACGATAGTGATGTCTGGAAATAACCCACATCTCTGTGCTTCCACTAAAAACTACGATTTGTATAGTTTTTTATATGACATAAAAAAATTATACATATTATATTTATGAAAAAAAAAAGAACCAGATCGAGTTTGTTGCCTGCGCTCTTCTCGACTGGGTTGTTTTCCGAACCGGTGGAAGTGTTTTAGACGTTCATAAGCGCCTTCTTAGGGCCTAAATTGAATAAATAAATTTTGATTTTGATTTTTTTATTTTAAATTGAATGATAAATGTTTTTGAGTTTTTAATTTTAGAACCTTCTAGATAGTTCTGTATATACACTTACTGATCCTGTAATACAACGCACATTAACGTGACTATGGCGGGGTTTTTTGACAGTCTACGGTGGTTGCGAATCTAGTAATGCCATTATTGGTGATAGTCATCATCATTGGAGCGATGATGGCGCAGCGGGTAGTGCGGCCGGATTCCGCGCCAATCGACGCGGGTTCGATCCCCACCTATCCGGCTCTAAAACCAGCCTGAGCTTTCGGTGAAGGAAAACAGCGTGAGGAAACCATCGCATAGTGGTAGGGCATTTTCTAATGTAGCTACCACCCTCAAGTTTGAAAACCTGTCATCAAATACCAATAGGTGTGTCCCGGCAGCATTGCTTGAGAACCTGTACCTCTAGGCTTAGTGTGTTTACCAGCCTAGACCACATCGTCACTTAACCTCAGGTGAGATTGTGGTCAAAGCCTGAGCCTATTCCGTGTAAAAAAAAACAATCTATGACCTTAATAGTCCTCCAATTGTTACTCTTATAGTTGTACCACGAAACTGAGTTATATTATTAGTTAACAAAGTTAAATTTAGGTACAGTATGGAACAAGTTCAGAGGATATTAGGTTACAACATTATATTTAAAGTATAGAATCCTAACTAATGTGAATGTGAGTTTGTTTGTTTACTTATTTCTATGTTACGCTTTCACGCCTCAACTCCTCAGTCGATTGTAATGTCTTTTTCCATATACGTTGTCAGTAGCACAGAAAACGATATATGGTGGTATATATTAACGGTTACGCGAGCTAAGTTGCTGGAAAAAGTTTGTATGTTTATAATAATATAAATCGTGTATCCCATCCAAGCCACGGAAACAACCTTTTGTATAGAAAACGGATTATGTATTATACCAAATATGTCTTATAAATGTATGTCTTTGATTAGTTCTGCAGACATAATATTATTATTTTTAGGGATTTAAATCATAAATTGATATGCCATTAATAGTAACCGTACATCACTAAAAAGAAATAAAGTCGAATACACGTGAAATTAAAACGAAACACCAACTGAACAGAGTAATTTCGTTCTTGAAACGACGAGCCAATAAAGTGCGTCTGTAAAACATATATATTTTTATTTAGGTCGTATGTTATTATTATAGGTCCGGTGAGATGTCGGCCAAGGCGGTCGGTCAGACGCCGATAAAAGTGTTCCTGTAGGAGGTTTACAGAATTTGTGCCAGATTTATTGGCATAATATTAAAAGTTTTCATGTTTTTACATAGCAACCAGACACTAAGTGATCCTAATACATATAGATTGCAAAAAATAAAAAAAAATATGAGAGTGACCTAGAGTAAAATAATGTTTTTAAAATATTATATAGACTTAGCGCTTTGCCTACACACATGGTGGTAGGGCATTTTCTAATGATGCCTGCCTGGGTAGCTACCACCCTCAAGTTTGAAAACCTGTCCCAAAATACTAATAAGTGTGTTCCGGCAGCATCACTTAAGAACCAGTATCTCTAGGCTTAGTGTGTTTACCATCCTGAACCCCATCGTCACTTAATATCAGGTGAGATTGTGGTCAAAGCACGGAACCTATAACGTGTAAAAAAACCACTTCAATTGAAGCAGTATTCGATAACAATATTATTGCTCTATCAGCGTTTGGTTAATGTACGTACAGTCTTCAAATTAACTGGTAGAAATTAAGTTACTTAGATTATTAAGGAGACTAATTCTTGACGGACATGTTTTATTTTTAGTTAACGTTGATTTTGTCTGTAACTACGAATATGAGTTTATTTGCTTCGTACACTTTCAAGCCTTAACTACTCAGTCGATTATCCTAAAATTTTGCATAAACATTATCAGGAATATATAAAAGAATGTAGGACTATTGTCATCATTGAGTTCACGGAAAAAAACTACATTAACGCGAGTGAAGTAACTGGCAAAAGAGAACAAGTAATAAAGATAAATTTTAAAGGTGGTATTGATAATTGTGATTGTACTGGTGATTTTGTCCTGAGGACATTTGAATAAAAATTTAGACAAGGAATGAATTAAAAACGAAATGAAAATATTAAAAACAATATAATATATAAAAGCGAAGGTTCTCTTCAATATAAAATACAAGTAATAAAAAACCTAGCCAGCATAGAAACTCGTCCCATATAGCAATGCAATATTTATACCAAAATTTGTTGCCAGAACACTACGCTTGCCTCATCCAAATATCTACACGGTATAAAGTAATAGTGTTGCCGGATCTTTTATTGTCCAACAATTTACTATATCCAATAAATTGGCTGTTGAGTGTCGCTTGGTCTTAATCATTTATAGTGTGTCTGATAACATTACTTTACATAATAATGTAAAACTTGGTCTAAAGATCAGTCCATTACCCCACTGCATCGTGTTATGTCTGTTTATTATATTTCATAATAATTTCGCTTCAAATTTTGATGATGCCATTCTGACCATCTTTTTCTTATTTCCATCTTTATCTTAGTTCTATTGTTTTTCGACGTACCAAATTTTCAATTTAAATGTTCTTTATTAGACTGCCTCCTTAATGAATCCATTAAAACTCAGGTTCCATTAGCAGAGCGCACGCGTAAGATATACTGGCAGTTGAAATGAATAAACTAATAGAAAACCTTCGGGTTATCGTAGTGAATGAAATAAATATATATAATGATAATATATAAATAATAATAATATGTATGATAAATACTACAAAAATAAATTATTTTAAAACAAATCATTACAATCAAATATAAACAGATCTTCCTATTACAATTTGCAATTTTGTGAACGTCGAAACGGAATTCAATTAATTCACCACCGCAACACAATAAAATATAGAAGCTACGTAGCGCAACAAGTTCTGACTGTAATTGCTACTAAAACTGTATTAGAAGACCGACCGACCACACTTAACGGCCTATCGTTGCCAGGAGGCACGTTGCTTACTAAAGTAACGTTACAAGTTATCGTTTAAGTTGTTTAAACTCAACTCGTAAAGTTTTCGTTCGAATCGACCCATAAGCATTTTTGAGTTGAGTTTGCTTTGCAGCAAAGTTTATTATTGGAGTATAAATAAATAAAAGAACCGACAAAACTTTCGAGGGGAGACTTGTTTAAAATTGTAAAGTGTAACTCGTTGCGGAGTTTGAACATTTTGCGTTCGTAAATATGAACCATTTAGATTTTCATTTCTTACAAATATTTAGTGTTCTATTATTATTTAGGTTATTACAGGGTGGATCATTACGTGAACGATAGTGATGTCTGGAATTAACCCACATCTCTGTACTTCCACTATCATTATTAAGACTACGATTTGTATAGTTTTAAATATGTCAAAAAAAAAGATATATGTTATATTTATAAAAAAAAAGAACCAGATCGAGTTTCTCGCCTGCGCTCTTCTCGACTGGGTTGTTTTCCGAACCGGTGGTAGTGTTTTAGACGTTCATAAGAGCCTTCTTAGGGCCTAAATTGAATAAATAAATTTTGATTTTGATTTTTTATTTGTAATATTTATTGAAGCGTCTTCTTAGCAGTTAAAGCAACTCGAAATTTTAAATTTGTCCGAAGTCTCGTGACGGCCAATAAGAAAACTACAAAACAGGAAAAAAAATTAGCGGTTTCCTGAATGTATGGTATATGATCATTATTGAAATTTATGACATGTTTAAATCTAATGGAAAACTGCTGTGTGTATGTAGATTTAATTCATTTGAAGTCAGATATTAAGTCCTGATGTCACTTAAGTGTTTATTATTGATACATTGATTTTATAGTTTCATTAATTACAATATTTGTCAAAAGTTTGTATCTAGTAATCGATCCATTATATCATGGTGCTGTTTTCAACATAAACCACATCATAACTTACCATCAAACGAGATTTAGGTTAGGGTAATAATAATCAATGAGACCAAAATTACCTAATCTATATAAATTATAAAATAAAAACAAAAGTATTTGGAATATAACTTATTAATTTTGTAATATGAATCATGGATTCGTGCCTTATTTTAACTGCCGTAGAATATTTTGCATATTAGATGTTCTGTGTTTTTATAAAATCTTGAGTTATTAATTTGAATACATCAAAGTCATAATAACACATAATGTATAACATAAGACATAACGTACTCTAATTTTGTTAAAATATTATCTGTGTTTTCAACTAACGTATTAATATAAAAATCTCTCTTTGTCTGTCTATATTTATTTTTGCTTTGTCTCTGCCTTTGAAAAAGTTTCAATTCGCTTAGTTATTATATAAATATATTCCACTCTATGTATTTATTCTATGTGTGTTTTATATCATTAGTTTTATCAAAGTTTCAATGGGTAATTGCGAAATTGCTTACATAGGCAGAAGTAACCTGTTAAAAAAATAGTACGACACAATGAATAATATTTCCATTGCTTTGCGTAACTTTGAAGTCTACGTATATACGTATTTAACGTTTCAGATTATTCTGATTACTACTTACCTTGGGAACTTAAATTGGCCATCTTCAGAGCCTTCCTCCCCAAAGGACGAGAGGACACGTCCATTAACATCGAAGACTTGGATCCTGTGGTTGTTAGAGTCCGAAACAAGGACTCTGTTGGTACTGGAGACGGCGATGTAGTGGGGATGCTCGAGCTGTCCAAGCTTAGAACCGAACGAACCAAATTTGCCCACAAATGTGCCGTCGGATTGGAACACCTACAAATTTATAAACGATTATGAACCTTATGTTGCTAAAAATTTACTTTAAAGGTTTGTGAAAGAATCAGGCTTTTTTTTAAATAGAGCTTAGAATAGAAGTCGTTAGAAAAAAACATATTTTTCTCATTGAAAGATAAACTTCCATTAGATAAACTGTGCTCAAATAGTAAATCGATAAAGGCTGATATAATCTTCTAATAATATATAAGACTAAATGTGAAAAAGCCATTAAATTAAATAAAAATAAAATGCTGTATTTTTTAAAGTGATCTTTGTATAATAAATTAATAGTTTGCTGTCCACAAATCATTGAAATGTTTTATTATATTATAATTAAATATCGATTATAGGGAATACTAATATGACAAAAAATAAATGTTCTTTAGACGTTATAATTTTGGCATTATTAGAACGAAACTTGGCACTGTATCTCTAATATTAGCTGTCTTCTATAATCTGTCTTTATATATTTAATAGTATGGGTAGATTAGACTTTATGTATTATCACCTGAACTCTGTGGTTTTCCTTGTCACATACGTATATGAATCCAAGCGCATCCGTGGTGATACCCCATGGGTAGTTAAACTTGCCGTCTCCAGTTCCCTGGCTTCCGAATGCTCTGAGGAAACGACCTTGAGGGTCGAATACCTGGGAAGAAAGTATGACAATAAAATACATGTCTTTCGAGCTTTTATCACTGATAAGGTCATATGAAAAAATAATAAACATTTAAGTAAGTACGTTACTTTTCAAGCTAAAATAACAACTTTTTGCCTTTATCTCTCTTTATAGTAACACTGAACTAATATGCCTAATCCAGAGTAATTTTAAGATTTTTTTATTAAAGTAAAAAGAGAATGAATTTTGAAAGAGGTCTACTTCAACGTAAATTGTGAAATAAGCAATCTTTTAGTTTGTTGGTTTATCGTCATTGTACCTTACTTGCTATAATATACTATACTCTAGACGGAGTTAATAAAAAGAGAAAATTATTATAAAATGCTTTCAATTAAAAACTTGAATATTTCTAAATACATTTATTTTCAAACTTTTGACGTTTGTTCTATCGCAACTTTTTTTTACTCATTCCACTCTATTTAACTATCAAGTATGATTTTTGAGAAAAACACATAGTTTTCAACCCGAGGGCAAACTATTTACTATATCGAATCATATGAGAATTGTGAAACCTTCGAGAAGATAATATATTTTATGTCCTTAGAGAAACGATCTCTCAGTTTCCTCGCGCCCCTGACCGTCAGACGGTCGGCCATGACTGACACTAATGAATAACACAGAAGACAAATAGATGGGAATACAAATTTACGTCCTGGGAAATTAACAGCAATATTTGGGACATGTTTTTACTGGATCGGCTATATTAATTAATTGATTAATTGGGAATAAAATTACTAAGTTAAACCTTTTGTCAACTGTAATTTCGTAATTATATTAATGTTTGTTTCATAAAAGACTCAAATATTGACTTTAAATAATTAATTTATTTCTCATTTAAAATTATCAATTTACAGAATATTAAATATGGATTTAAAAATGTTTACTTGATAAAAAGAAATAAAAACAAATCAAATCCATATTTGCTTACTCCTTGTATAACAAGAGCGAACCTTCAATATAATAAATTGTGCACAGAATAATATAAAAATATATAATAAATATTTTTATATTTAAGGATAAAGAATTTTCTCACTTGAAATTTTGTTAAATTAATTTTGTTTTTTTATGCCGTCTCTTAATTTTATGTATGATTGGCTTCAGTTACTGCATAGCATACACCGTATTATAATAATAAGGTATTAATTAAAATCTGTTTAATTTGGTTTTTGGGTAATTTATATTATTGACTTGATAAGCTACGGATAAGGACTGATTTGCAAAATTATTTTTTTATTCGACGTAGTACACTTCCAAGGTGGTCCCATTTCCACCAGATCAGGATCTGATCAGTGGAAATCAGGGAAATTGAAAAAACTCTCGAATGCTATAAACATATATATACTTTAAATGGATTTTACCTGTATGCGATGATTGTATCTATCAGCTATGATGTACTGTCCTATACGGTTGACAGCTACGCCAGCTAGACAGTCAAACTCGCCTTCTCCGCTGCCGTACTGTCCGAACTCCTTAACGAATATACCGTTCGAGTCGAACACCTAGTAACATAGAATATAATAATTTATTTAAACAGTACAAATTACATTTTGTCAAGGACTGCACACAGAAACAACTGTACCACAGTTATTCGCGTCCATCACGTAAATGATACACCTTTATAAATATTTAAACTCTTAATACAACAATAAAAAAAAAAAAAATAACAAAATTCATTAAAAGTGCGTGACTTCCGTATGCGTTTGTGTGTGTGATGGTAACATTCGCTTTTTATAGAATTGGACTACTAGTATATCTATAAAGAAGGTTAAATGGGGGATTTTATTTTATTTATTTAAAAATTCAATAGCATACATTCTTATCAAAATCAAAAATCAAAATCAAAATTTATTTATTCAATTTAGGCCCTAAGAAGGCGCTTATGAACGTCTAAAACACTACCACCGGTTCGGAAAACAACCCAGTCGAGAAGAGCCGGCAAGAAACTCTATCTGGTTCTTTTTTTTTCCATAAATATAATATATATCATTTTTTTTGTCATATAAAAAACTATACAAATCGTAGTTTTAATAATGTTAGTGGAAGCACAGAGATGTGGGTTAATTTATGGGGTTATGTTAACTAATTGACAATATATTACTAATAAAATGAATCTATATGACATTAATAAGTCAGCTTTAAAGTTAGAGTCACGAAAATTAGTACGTGAGTAATTTTGTTTTTATCATAAAACATTGTTAAAACCTGCTTCTCAAGTGGGTGAATAAGTGGAGAAACTTTTTAAAGGGTAACTTTAATTTCAGTCAAAAAGAAAAATAGAATCAAAATAAAGTAAATAACGTAGCGAAACGCCTAATGGACATTGATATTGCCACACGTAAACATGATATTATTTCGATGTGGACAAACCTACTACAGCGCTAACGATAGGGAGTTGTGCCAAATGAAAATGATAATATGAATGTAAATTTCATGAGTTTCATTAGATTTTTTGGCACAAGGTCAAAGCTGACGTTTCGAATGAATACGTGGCATTTTCACAGGTCGAATGTAAACAATCGTGAAAATAACTGCGTGATGTAACTTGCTGAAAATGTAGCGTTTAATCATACAGATCATATAGATTTGTAGAATATGATCGATATTTTATGTTTTCTTTCAGTATTTTTATTAGATTTAAATTACTTTAAGATCTGATAACGTCGGAATTTTTGAAATAAACTGATTAGTTCTTGTGAAAAATTTCAAGGATAAGGCTTTTCTAAAATTGTATTTATGATATATGATTTCATGTAGTATTTATTTATCTTACTTGCACTCTATGGTTAGATGAATCAGCCACGACCATTGTATTGTCGGGGCCCACAGCGATACCACGAGGCCAAGTAAAACAACCGGGTTCGCTCCCCCGACTCCCCACGCTGAATTGTAAACGGCGTTTCTGCATATACTGGCTCCTAGGGGAGGAACCTGCTGCTGCGAAACCTAACACCAAAAAAAGTATATTAGAACATCATAGTTCAAAATTGGATAATGTTAAGACATTAAGCACCAAACCTATTTACACGCCACTCGTTATTCTAACCTGCTACCGCTGCTGTAGCCGCCGTAGGGGAGATGGGGGAGCCTGCCGCGTTTTTTGAATCGTCATCGGAACTGGCAAGCTCGTTTGCCGAGCGCAAAGGTAGCCCGAGAGACAGGCGACGCGCCGTGCTCGACGAAGTACCGCCGGTATCACGCTCTTTTTGCCCCGCGAACCATATTTATTCTTCAAGTATCTGGCCCAAGAACTCAGCGCTGCTCCGTCTTTCTCGGTAGCTTGCGGACGTTCGGGCGAGTTTTCTCTAGATTTAAGTGCGTGAGATGATCTGCTTCGAGACAATTCTGAACCTCCAGTTCCTGAACCGTATCGAGCTGCTAAGTATGCAGACGGTGACGCTGTGGTAGGTGATACTGGCTCATCGAGATCGTCGTCATCCCCGGCTCCAAAACCAGTGTGGCTGCTCTTGCTTCTAGCGAGACGATTACGCCTCTCCTTTAGGGCGAGGTACCGTGAACGAGCGGTTGGGTATTTCGAATCATCATCTATCGAAGACGTCATCTCTTCATCTCTTGGTTTGTTGGCGTATCGATTACTGTAGGAAGAACTAGTCCCGTATCTTGGAGCAGGTTCCTCCTCCGTTTGGGAAGTTTGTCTCGTACGGTAAGCGCGATTGAGTTGGTGTCTCTTTGTTTTTATTATCTTGGGCGTCGCTACGAGCATTATTGCTACGAGCAAGTAAAGGTCCTATATCACTTCGAGCCATCGCCTGGCTCTCGGGCTTTCTTGGCGGGGCAGGCTCCTCTTCGCTCTCCTCTGACGAATCGGTTTCTTCTTCAGAGCTCGTATCGGAGTCTTCGTGTGCCGGCTCGGCGGGCGCCGGGGCTGGTGTAGGTCTCTGAGAACCGATGAATCGGCTCTGGACACGTTGTGCCCCACCGACTGTACCGTTCGTAGCTACCGGTGCCGATCTATCGTTGCCTGTGGACAATAATCGAGATTTTGATGTTGGTGCATTACTGCTGTACTTTGCCTTCAACTCTTCGATGCTTAAAATCGCACCTGTGTGTTTCACCGCCGAGCCGGAACTTTCAGTAGATGCACTTGATTCAGTACTAGGTGCGCGTGCGGCTGGCCTATGGGGTGTTGGTGCATCTGAAGCTGATGGTCTTCTCCCGGTCACGGTTGGCTTTTGTACTGGGGGAGGTGCTTTTCGTGTAGTTCTCTGCAGAGATCCAACAGATTCATCGGATTCCCCATCACTGGACGCCTGAGAAATATATTGAAATTCGATATCGACACCGTAAGTGTTTGTAGTTTTGTCGCGATGTGTTTATGTGTGAATGAATTAACGTGGAGTGTACATTTATGGAATGCTGTTAGTTTTTTGCGTTTTCTTGTTAGTATCGATGATGTTCCTAAGTTCTACGTTGTACTGTTGCATTTTATTCATCTCTTTCTTCTTCCCAACTCACCTCCCTTGCTGGTGTAGGTGGCTTACGAGCTATTGAGCTACGTTCTTCTTCCGCAGGGCGTGGGGCTGCCCGTTCAGGTTCTTGAGATGAAGCTGCTCCTTTGTTCTGTCTTTTCAGCCGAGTTATTTCATCATCTTCGCTCTGTTGTCTTTGCGTAGGTGGCGGTCGGCGTACTTGAGGCGTTGGTTGGACAGGTTTAGGTGGTGGTGGTGGTTCTTTCTTCTCTTTCTTTTTGCCACTGTCTACGTCCATAATCCTCTGCATAACACGTGGACAATCACTTAATCGGAATATGCCACTAAGCGGACCTCGTGTGGCATCCTCTGTGTCAGCTACTTTCTCTTTTTCTTTTTGCTGTTCCGCCTTCACGGTGCGACTGGTTTGTTCTGTGTCAGAGTCATTATCTTGTTGGTGACTCCTAACAAAACGAGAACGGAATCTTCGAGAAGGCCTATGTTCAGATTCATAGCCACTATAATCATCTGTTGCACCATAGTCTCTTGTGTGCCTTTCAGGTGGTGGAGGTCGTCGTTCGCCAAATTTACGACCTCCTAAGATTGGTTCATCGTTATCAAAGTAGCTCTTGGTTTCCTCTTGCTGACGAAACTGAGTTGCTAAGCGGTGGTCACTCTTAGACCTTGTAAGGCCTTGACTTGGTTGTAGTCCACTAGAATAAGCATTTGGTTGAGTTATATTTAATTCTCCATAGCTAGCAACATGCATAACCAACTGATTAGGATCGTGTGTCATAATAAATCTTATTCTGCGATTATAATCACCAGCTTCATAATCAAAGTTTCTGAGGAACTCAACTGTTTTGAGGAATATTTCTTTAGTGTCCATAAGTTCGGTGTCCTCCCATTCTGTGTCATCGTTTATGTATTTTTCAGCGAGATCACAATTACTTTGTATATTACTTAATTCTAATTCTAAGTTATCTTTGAGATGAGTGAGGTTCCTGAGCTCAGTGGCTAGATACCGATCTACTTCATTTCTTAAGAAATCAGTTCTATCTTTCAGAGCTTTGGCTAGTCTTTTGTGAATTTCATCAACTTCACCCGCTACTGCCGCACAGTTTGTTTGTAAATTGGTAGTGTTCCTTTCAACAATACCCAAAATATCTTGAAGTCTGTTCATACCACGACGTACTTGATTATTGATTCTAGCAATTTCTCTCCGTAGTACTTCCATGTGGGCTGCCTTGCAGTCTTCGCAAACTTTCTTGTCACAGTGAGCACATGGCGCACAATATGCTTTTTCAGAGCAAACATTGCATCTTTCCATAACCTGCCCAGCTGTGGGATCGGGTAACTCTCCAGCAATTTGAGCATGAAGTTCGAGGAAGCGTTGAAGAGTGACATTCGTTGGAAATCCTTGAACACCTTGGTAAGGTATCCGATGTTCTGCACGACATTCTGGGCATTTCACCTGAAAAATAAATATAACGTTACTACAATTTTATTTAATATGTTTACCAATTTTATGAAATAAAATTTAAAGACAGAATATGAAAAGCACATATAAGTTTTTTCGATGAACTGGACATCACATACTTGAAGTCGTTTATAAGATAATGACATAATGTGGACTTTACGAATTATTTCCTTTCTTATATTACAATTCCAACTTTATTTAAAACTGACGACCTGCTCCGGTTTCGAATGAGTTTATAGAACACTGTAAAAAAATATAGCCTTTTTTACTCACTAATAATGTAGCTTTCTACAGGTGAAAGAATTTAGAAATCGCCTATGTAGTTTTTGAATATATTTCATTTTTAACAGAATAATCTATTTTACCTCTTTATATAACATTTTGTATAGATACATTTATGTCATCTAATGAAAGATTGTTTGTAAAAATAGTAGGAACAAGTTTATTAATATATTTTTTAAATTATGTTATACAACAAATATTTGTATTATGATTATATTGTTGTCAAGCCAATATCTGCTATGTGTACTTTATAGAGATTTGCACGCATAGCTCTTGTGTTATGTGACAATATTCGGACTAATACACAAAACATATGTTTAAAACTTTGAATACCAACATTTTATTGAGTAGTGTAGTAGTAGTAGTAGTGTAGTCATAATAGTCAAAATGTCGAAATCCCCAAAATCTTTACGTTGTACAGTAAAGATTGATTTGACAACGAGGAACGTAATTTAACCTCGTAAGAGTGTAAAAGTATTAGTATAAGGAAGAATAATAGTATGTATATGTTTATATACATATATTATACAACTTAGTTTTAAGTGCAATAAATACAACTGACCTGTCGCCTGACGTAATCGACGAGACCGTCCATGCACGGTTCCATGCAGAAGCTGTGCTGGCATGGTAACAGCTTCGGGTTTCTATAACGGTCTAAGCAGACGCAGCACGTCAGCAGCGATTCGAACTGCTCCATGTTTGCTTAACCCGCCTTTACTTATCTGGCCAAAGAAATTACAAATTTTAATGGCACAATAATTTTCCGTTATACTAAGATGTTAAAATACGTTAGGAGGTTTTATGATAAAAAAGTGTACATAAGATAATATTGACTTGACTCAAAATAAAGTTCACTAGAAAATTATACGTCAGATATCACAAAGTTCGAGTTTAGAGTTGAACAAGTTCCGTTCTAATAAATTTTAAACAAATTGAATTAAAAAACCGTGATGTATCAAAATTAAACAAACGACAGATTAATTGCGAACCGATGGCGTGAAACGATATTATAATTATCAACCAGTAACTACAAACGACACAATTTAATAATAATACCTTATTATCATTTGGTTATTTGTACGATTGATCAAACATTCAATTATCTTCGTATATAATCAAATAATAGATTTAATTGAATAGTAAACATGTAGTAAGTATAATAAATCTTTCGAAATAAAATATATATCACACCGTATGTCTGTAAGTCTAAAAGATTAATTGTGACACCTGTGACTTATTCGAAATTTTAAATGTCGAGAAATCTACTTTATTTTTTTCCTTACTCATGGAGTTACAGTAACTATGTATACCACAATGTAACTCAATAAATACTGTATTTAATATTTAACAATTACATAGAAGAATACATGTGTCTATTTTATGTCCAGTCAATGATCCAAAGGAAAGTCGAACAAAAATTTGAAAGTTGTAACGCTAAAGTATATGAAAAACTGCAAAGTTATCGAAAATTATGTCAAGGACAGAGCAAAGTGTAAAAGAAAAATATAAGAGACTAAGTCCCACAAAAATGAGATAATAATAATAAATGAAAAAATAAAAGATAAAGAGACGAGAGTATATCTACATGTATAAATACAACAATTCTAAATCCAATTGGTTAAGGAATAATTATTAAAAATGATAAAAAAGCTGATAATTTTTTTTAAATTATAATATACAATATTCAAGTAAAAACGAAATGTATTTAAATTGGATTTTTTTTTAATAACTATTTCAATCGATAAATCCAAAAGGAAGGTAAATAGTTAACGATATCCTTCTTTATCGTTATTAACCGGTTTACGATTTTAACAGAATGGGGTTTACGTGACTGCGATACGGTCGAGATAGGTCGGGTCGTGTTTCAAAGAAACCTAGTTACTTTCAAACACCAAACGATATGTTTATTTGTGATATTCTAAATAATATTTCGAAAGCGTTCGAAGACACTCATATCTAGCAATTATAGTGATAAAGTCGCTTATTTTCAAGAGATATTTTACATTGGATTGAGATTCTCGACTTTTCTGATTTCAAATAACTATACCTAAACGTAGAAAGGGATATTGCAACAATTAATGAAAAATATACCTTAATTGTTAACAGTTTAGAATGATAAACGGTCGAATAACCGTAAAAACTTTCAAGGTGACCTTGACTCTAAATATGCAGTTTACGATCGATCATGAGCTTTTTAACATCGGAAACGTCTTTGACTGTATATACATATAAAATTTAGCAAGCGAGTTTAATTTGGTGTTCACGTGTCCTACGCGCCGGTCGCTTTTAAAAATAGCGGAGCATTTCACACGGCCCGTGGACGAAACGTATCTTAACCGTTTTCAAACGTGACCATCACAGAATAACTAATTGTAAGCTGTTGATAATAAAGTTACTAATTAGGAGAAAGCGATTCAGGTATATAATAACTAAAATATTGTTTCAAACTTAAACTAATAAATAAGAATTTCGATTTGGCAGACAAAACATGTAGCGGGCTTAGTGGCACGCAGTATTGAATTGGTCAAACCAATAACACGTAATGTAAATTAGTTATAGAATCTATTGATTACAAGATTATTGCTTATGCGTCATGAGAATACAAGAAAAAAAAAGTTAGGTGTCAAATGTTAAGTGAAAACTTCACATTGATTAAAATCCAACCAAAACAAAGACGGTGCTAAGAACAATTTTTTTTAAATACTTTATAAACAAACGTTTTTCGGTATTTGTAATACGTAACATTTAGATTTAGTACGTCTATTGGTACTGTATTTCTCTATTCAGTATGATGTTAGACTTCGTTTTATCTTGACAAATTTGAGAATAATTGCAAATTTCTGCTAAAACTCATAAAGAGAGAAAAAATTAAAATTATTAAAAAGAGATAATTTTAGATATGTTTTCACAATCTTACTATGAGTCCATTTCCTCACATGACACGAGTAAAAGAAGAAGTATTGAAGAGATATTTTTAAATATGACAACGGACTGCGCATTAGATAACGTGCCTTTCTTTGTCGTTGGCTCGTTTGGCTTTGGTACCTGTGATTCATTTTGTTTCATAAGTAAAACCCTTAGGAAAAGTAGTTGGCATAATTTTTCACGATTGGCGACAAGGAATTTTTAAGTATTACTCATGTTCTTATTTTGTTTTCCTATTGTTTTCATTGTGTGGATACAAAGACTTTCATTAGTCGTTAGTAATATATGAAATATATATATATATATTTTTAAGTTTTCGCGTTCCATATTTAAAATCAGTTAATTTTAACGGGTTTTTACGCGTTACCTTTGGTTTTCTCTTCCTAACCCGACGTTTCGGCTGGGTTTCACCAACCGTGGTCATGGGCTGACTGGCGGTGCGCGGCGTCGCCTGCTGCGTTGAGGGGTATTTTGATCAACTACCCCCGTTTGGTCTTTATATTTATTATAGTCACTATCCCGAAACGTCGGGATAGGAAGAGAAAACCAAAGGTAACGCGTAAAAACCCGTTAAAATTAACTGATTTTAAATATGAAATATATATTTGAAAGTTTCAGTTTATAAAGCACAATAGTCTGGTTTAATTAGATTTTTGCCTGAGCTTACGTTTAAAGAAACGTTTTGATGAAATATACACACCTGATGATCATATAATGGAGATAGGATACATTCTAGTGCTCTTCCAGTAACGACCTTTATCAAGTATAAAATTTGTAGCCAAGCTCTTATAGGTATATTTCGATGACATTATTGAAACTAGTGCCTCTAATTCTAACATATCATCGTTTTTGAACACATCTTCACTGGACATTAGATAAAATTGTTATTAAAATTATAAATATTTAATATAAAAAATGTAGGTATAAGAATTTCAAACCATAATTTAATATAGAACCAAAGTGTTTCGTTATGCTCTGCAGAGGAACACGTAACTAATATAAGCTAGGAGATGACACGAGACAGAAAAACTAATTGATTCAATAATAATAGAAAATGATAGTGCAAAATATAAAACTACATTCAAAATAAAAGCTAACTAATGTTATTCTAAAAATACTTCTGAATGTAATAAACAGATAATCATTAGAAGGAATCCGAACTGTTTTTAACTCTGATGAAATTCTAATGCGTCAAAACAAAACACGTTTTCATCTGCGTGACGTCGTCGTGACGTATGATATGAAACATTCCGCACATCCGGATAAAATGATCACAGATATCAAGATTCAATTATATTTATATTGATTTCATTATAATTATCTTTGAGCTTATTTTAAGCCTTCCTTAAATCTCTAAACAAAATTTAGATCCGGGTATTTTTATTTTTATTATTTGGTTTCCAATACGTTTAGTTTATTTTTATTTATGTTGTTTATAATAGGCTAGAATTAGGTTTCATTTGTAAGTTCAAATTAGCATACTGTATTTGTTTCTGGCATTTAAATTTGTCATGTAATTGTTTACGGTAAAACACGACGTGGATGCGGTGTTCGTCTGCTAAATTTTTTATATTAATAAAGCGTAGGATTGTATTTATGTTGTACAGTGTTATTGTAAACAACTGTTGGCGAACCTTATTAAATAAATTAATTAAAGTTAGGTATCAACAAAATTAAAAAATATCTTATTATTTATTTTATTATCAACATCAACTTCATGATTATTAAGAAGCAACCGAATAACCTACAAAATTGACTGTGATTCTTTATTAGTTGTCACTAAGCAAAAATACAATAAAAGATCCTTTCAAGTCATATTAGTCTATGTTATAGGTTGTAGTTATTCCCTCTTGTTTTTTTAAAATTAAAGTTACATGTTACAACTGAGGTCGCAAAAAATATGTCTCTAGTTCAAAATGTCTATAAAGACAATAGATAAAACTAAAAACAGAACATAACAAAAGTAAATCGGACAAACATTTTCAAATTATCCGGAAACCCATTATTATACGCAAATAATTGTCCTTGGTATCATACGTTCCACGGAACAAAGGTGTGTTTGTGTAGCTTCAGGTTTATTTCTGTATGTTTTCGCTTAGATTTCATTTTTCTCTTTCATTGAACTTTATTTGATTCTTCGTATTTGGCTCGGGCACACAAAGAAGTCTTTTGTCTCTTTTCCATCTCAATATAAAGCACTACGTATACTATAGCTCTGTTGGGAATTCGGTGACCGCTTTGTATAAGTGCGGAATGATTTCACGCGGTTTTAACTCCCGTTTGGGGATTACTTTGTGTTTGTATATATCGTTTATATATTTGTGATTTCATCGTATTACTATATGAGTAGGTGTGACGAATGAGTAGATTTTTTTTGCATACCTATTGTATACGTGAATGTGATTTTCTTTGTTAATAAACACGTGACTTTTGTTTGCTTTACTAAAATTTTAGCAATATATTTCGTTGCACCATTAAAGTTAATTTCAGGAAGAAAATATTTATAAATGTAATGATGTTAAATAATCTTTCTCCGGAAATCATTGACGCCAATTATTGTACACAGAATTATGACACTATACAATATATTAAGGCAAGAACAACAGTAACTACCACCCTCATGTTCGAAAACCTGTCGCCAAATACCAATAGGTGTGTTCCGGCAGCATCACTTGAGAACCAGTACCTCTAGGCTTAGTGTGTTTACCACCCCGGACCACATAGTCACTTAATATCAGGTGAGATTGTGGCCAAAGTAATGAGCCTATTCCGTGTAAAATTTTTTTTACAAGAATGTAATAAATTGATATATACAATTTCGTTCTCAGTAAGGTTATTAACAATTTCTGTTAGTCCTATGCTTGTGAGACTTTTACTTTTCACATAAGCGACTAATTTGTGCTTTGTACCAATTATCGGCATCTTACTTCTTCAATTTTAACTATTTCGATTATGGTTTCACAGCATGTATGTACTAAGGTAGACGGAAAGGATGAAAAATATGTTTTTTCTGTTCTTGTATACCTTTTTGACCTTCTTCAGATTCATGTATCTGCATGATTTCAAATGAGTCTTACTTAGTCCGCTTTAAGTTCCCAAATTTAGTTGATGCTAGCTTCAAACTTCACAATACATATACTGTGACAATTTTAAATCAATTCCTTATATAAAAGATTATGTAAATCAAATATTTATTATCCTTTCTAAATAAATCTTGAATCATTGTCTCGCTATCGAGAAAATTCCACAAATTTATAATGTCAACATTACAAATTTTATCAAACAAAATTTAATATTATTTTATACGTTGTTAATCCTACGCATATTTTCGCAATTTGGGGTATATATAATATTAATTTCTTATGTCTCTGTCGACGTAATGGCATTTGTTTAAAAGGTATCTTCAGAAGGGCACTTAAAATAATCCTATTTATAATGATCAAAGTAAACTTCAGAGTTTTCTTACTTTTACGTAAAAACGTGAAGGTTACATTACTCGGAACTGTTGTATGGAGTCTGTTAGTACGTATCATAAAAAATATGTAGGAATTAGTTGTATTATTTACATAACCCAAAGATAACTCTAAAATGCTATGGATAAATCTTCAAATCGTATGGTAGAATTTACTTTAGATGAACTTATTTAGAAAGGTATGTTTTGTTTTGTCTTTCAGAGTAACTCACTATTTGCTTCAATATGAGTGTTGTGTAAAGACGTGTCGACTGTACGATTCACTTCATGCAAATAATTACGAATCTTAAGTGAAATAAACGAATATTTTTTTAGTTCTGTTATGGAATACGGAAAGCAAATAACAATTTTATATTTTTTTAAATAAAAGATAAACAAATAACGGTCGTTTTTTGTTAAAGCTGTGTTATTTTTTATATATAGTAGAGTCACACGAGGAATTTAGTAGAAAATTCAATTCTAATAAAGCCATTTTTATTATATCAGATTTAGTGAACGTATTTTCCGGTTCATGATTTGCTCCCTGTCGCTTTTGGCTGATTATATTTATATTCGTTTTCAGCACAACTATATGTGGATAGAGACCGCATTACGATTTCAGATTGATGCGTGAAAGAGAAACGTGTATTTTGGATTATTTTAAATCGTTTCCTAGCATCATATAACGACATTGCTGAGATAGGCAGAATTAATTTAACACCATATTTTTTATATTCTTGTAAATGGTTTTCGCTACCATACAAATATTAATCTCTTCAGGGTTTCGTGATAGTTCTAAATGCCTCAAAGTTTTCTATGTTAAATACCTTTCCTATTTGTTGCATAACAACAGTTGTTTATAGTTCACAACTACTGCTTAGTAATAATAAGAAGCGATTATCAGTAATTTTTATTTCATAATTTAATTTAGATGATTCATTTTTGACCAGTTTTACAGTGACGCTCACCTGATTCGAACTTTTGAAATAAACGTCTCATTGAGTTTATAAAGATTTTGCTAAAACATCTTTGAATTTAAGCGCACAAAAACACACATGAGACTATTAACAATTTGTAAAAACAATCGTAGTAGGATTAAATTCTCTATGACTTTGTTTTGTAAATAGTCGTTCCTTTTACAGCTGCAATAGTTTTTTCACGAGTTATTGGTTAACTATTTTACTAAAGCGTTTACCTAGAATGTGTATGTACGTATACATGAGTCTGTACGTAAATTTGTATGTACATTTAAAATTATGCCAATATTGATGTTATTTACCTCCTCACGACTAAGAATCAAATTTCGCCAACCCACAAATTCCATTCTGAACCGCGCCGATTCGTTTATGAATTGATAGAAATATGTCAAGGCTTCGGAGTGTATTATTGTAGATTTTATTGATTTCAGTTTTTATATTATAGTAAATTGTTGATACTATTAATTTAATTGTGTAAAATTACTTGCATGCAATGGTAGCAATTAATTTATTTTAAAAAAAAATGTTAGTCTAAAATCACATTTGTTATTTAAGTGTTATCAATATACATACAAATATTAGAAATTTCCCACTAAAGAGTTTGTATTTTATCAAACGACTGACTGGCAGCTTGACTGCTATTTAAAGAAAAAAGTCCTTAAACCTTTGTCACGAGAGCGCTGAAGCGTTTTTACTTACTTCGTAAATATTGCCACATTAAAACACTGATTATTCCTTTAGGGCGAGCGGAAAAGTTGCATGGATGGGTGTCACTCAGAATTTAATTGTCATTGTTGATAATTTTCGACTAGATTTTATCACAGGCGTTCATCGATCGGCACGTCGGCTCTTACTGGCGGGAACACGAGCCGAGTGCGCGGGATTTTATTTTTGGATGCGGCGTGATCGCCATCGCTCCACGTTTTCTCAGTATATATTTTCTAACCGTCACAGTTTACTTTCGGACGTGGAAAGGTCATTGGACATTTGGTCCGCTGATTGGAAATCTTTGCATTGTTGTAACACTATTTTTATTGGGACAGGAATCAGAATACCAAGTTTTAAACTGAGTTAAGAACATATCAGATAGGTTGAAAAGTAACCAGGAATAGTGAACTTTTTTTACTTATGTGAAAGAGGACAAACCAACTGATGCTAAATGGTCAACGGTCGCCTTTAGACAATTGCCATACTAGGACTGTTACTGTTGTGAGGCAAATCTTGATGGAAACTGCGGTTAAAGTTCACATAAGTAGCTCTGGGTATAAACTTGTTTGATAAAATATCACATTTTACAAGTAAACATTTTTTTTAATGAATTATCATTACACGCAAATAATTTTCGCAGAAATACCTACTAGAAATGTTGTATAATAGAAATCTTACCAGAATTACCTATATTATGTATAGTTTTTTTTTTTTTTGCATTTATCATCCATGATTTATACTATTTTTTTCTCAAATTTAATCATATGAAGAGGGATTGATAAACGTTAAAAGGGTTGACATAAATAAATAGGAACAGTGATAAGTGAAATGTTCATTGAAGCTATCACGCGTACATATATTCAATAAAAGCATCATTCTCATATTAACCTAAATACTCGACTAATAAAGACTTTATCCAATTTTAAAAGTCGACCACCCACTACGATTCTCGAAATAACTGAAAAATTACGTAGGCAATAATCGTGGTTGATCCGTTTGTGATTGCACTTGACCAATTTAATTATCGAGTCGGTGAAAGTCTATTTTCTGTGTCATTTATTAGACTTATCTGAATCTTTTCTAACGCAAACAAAAACATGTGAAGAATTTATTATATTGGCGATATATATATTTTTTACTATCATATTGCAAATCACGTATAGACTTGTAACTTCTGTAATATACATGTTGGGAAAGAATGCTATTACAATTTTCAGGCCAATTATACCAGTGATATTAAGTGTCCATCATAACAGTCCATAATGATCTATAATCAATTACAAATCGGATTATATTTCTACAGTAAGATAGTTTGAAATGTTTTGTCTTGTCATACAAATCTTCAGACTTAAACTTAGTGCGTGAAAGCTGCTTTTAACGGGAGAACGAGATGCAATAAAGGAGTTTCAGCCACTAAGCCAAAAAAATAACTTCTACTTTCAAGGAAATCCGTATTCGTATATCCGCTTACGTAAATATACGCTGTTAGTTTGTCCTGAACTACACAGATGATCTCACAAATTCGTACAGACAGTAGCCATTCAAAAATCGTCCACGTATGATCTGTGAATAATTTTCTAATGTAATGTTATAAATATGACCTTAGCATTCTGACGTATTCGAATAAAGAGCCGTTACAATGCTCTCTACGGATATGAGTCTATGTATTTTTAAATTATCTTTAAGTAGAAAACATATTTTACCTAATACTTCTAAGATGGTACACAAGAAAGGCGTATTTTCTGTGAAGTAAAATTTAACATTTTTACAAGGATTATTCTAGCGTTCGTTTGGAAAACTATTATCTTCACACTAAAATAAATCTCTCATAGAGATGTATGTTTATCAAGAAAAATGTATGATAAATAAATTAATGTGTTTTTATGACAATAAGTCATTTAACAATTCTCCTTTCATTAATACGATTCCTTACAGTCAAAAAGGCGAATGTCCGAGAATAAAACTCAATCTCAAAACAACAATAGCCCCAATAACTTTCTCATCTATAAATAAATCACCGCTCCGACTGTCCTTTCCTATACAAATGCCAATGACTTCATTATAAATGAATTCAATTTACCACTGCCAAAATATGCAACACCACGGTCTTTGATGTTAGTGTTTATTTTGTTTAAAAAAAAAATTATTGTGAATATTATTTGTTAAAAAGTATGATATAGCACTTTTGGGTGTGGTTTGAAGTCATGAAATGTTAATCCCAAAAATAATTGTGATAAAACCTGCAAGCGCTTTACGAAAAAAAAAGAAATAGAAACTACGCAATTTTAAAAGCGGTCCGGCTTAACAAGTCTTAGTTGACGTAAAGACTGACCAGTAAGACATTACATTTACAGGACAATAAAAACGTAATCGGTAATGACATCAGATATTATTTCTCAATTACTTCAGAAAAATATTGACTGCTGCATCGATCATTTTCATAAGAAATTATTGATTGAGATCTATTATTTCCTACATCAACAAGATGAATATAAAAAATTATAGAACTTATCATCATCATCCCCTTACCCTTGTTATATTTTTACTTGGGGACTGCATAACATAGCTTTATATTCCTTTCATCTCTATTTGAGGTCATCTCCACATTCACTCCCTTTTTAACCTATCATTTTTCACACAATCCACACATATTTTCTTTAGTCTTCCCCATTCCCAATCCCATTCTTAAAACGTCATCTTCCTCCCTTTTTTTTTTTTTTTTCGAGGGGAATGCATTTACGCACTAGTTGTCCAGCCAGATCTGATAGGGACCCCCCCCTTCCAGATCTGGTTAAACACGTCTGAAGATGTGTGACAGTCTCTCGCACGAAAGCGCGAGAGGCTGTCACACAGGATTAGTGTGGGACTCGCGGCGAGAAGCGCCGTTGACCACTACCCACTAAACCCCCCGGTACCTCTCGCCACCTAGTTGCAGCAAACACGGGATCGCTCTGCATGCACCGCGAGCCCTTCCCATCACATGCCCATATCAGTACAGACTGCCTGCTCCTTAACTTCTGCCATTGGGAGCACTTTCAAACTACCTCTAATGTACTCATTCCTAATCCTGCCCATTGTTGCTACAAATAAGCCATTGTTGTTAAAAATTATGTTACTTGTAAATTTAAATACATGATTATTAGGTATAACTTATTTAAACTGTATTTGTTAAATTTGCGCGTTCCATATTTAAATGCAGTTATTTAAAACGGATTTTCACGCGTTACCTTTCCTTTTTTAGCCGTTTCGGCTGGGTTTCACTAACCGTGGTGACGGACTAACTGGCGATGCGCGGCGTCGCGTTGAGGGGTGTTTTGATGAACTACCCCTGTTTGTCTTTATATTTATTATAGTCACAACACACAACACTAACAGTGTCCATCGACGATGCCTGTGACTATAAATCGCGAACCTTGATATTTTCTAGCACCGGATTTCCATACCCAGCTGAAACATCGGGATAGGTAACGCGTCAAAACCCGTTTTAAATAACTGCATTTATTTAAACTGCTTGGATTTCTATTTACAATAAAAACAAAACTTTTTCTTCCCGTTCAAAGTTCAAAGTTTTCTCGCATGCATGTCTCAAATATGTATATTTTATTCGATGAATAGAATAGAAATATTGGAAGCCACGTTGGTTGTAACATCAGTATAAGCATTAACTTGTGGCTTATATTGTCAGTTAAGTATTACTGTAGTTATATTGGGTAATATATGAAACAAGTTGTACTGATATTAGATACAATATTAAAGTTATATTTAAGAGATGTCATTCAGTGACTTATATATATATATATTAGATGCAAGCAGAGTTCCCGGTAAAGTTAGTAAAAGGATATTTTTTAAATGCGTACATAAGCCTCTATTTGAAACATATTTGTATAACCTATGGAAAATAATAATAAAGACACCGCACAGTTCTTCTTCTTTTTCGTTTTAGTTAATGGTGTCTGTAAATTCGATACAAATTTCTGGAGTTCTTAGCGTTATTTTAGTTTGTCATGTAGCAATCGTTGTTTTTAATTCATTAACTTCCTCTATATGAGTATATATTATGTAATTTTGGTGGTGTTCTATTTGACATAGACTTAGACCTAGATTACTTCAATAGTAGTCCTAAGAAACTGAAAAATATTTTAAGTTCCTCTGTCTTTAGTTCTTTCTATTTTTCTGTTATGTATATATGTGGAAACTTGTAAATGGACTTCTGTTTTTATTGTGTACAATTTTATGATTTATGTTAGCTGTGAGTTTTCTTAAAAGTTTAAAATAAAATAAAATAAAAATAGTTTGATTATTGTGCACAAGTGAAGTCTATTCCAAATAATGATACGAAGCATTAATTCTGAAATCTCAGTATAACTTTTATGGAACGCTTTAATAAGTGTCCTAATCTTTGTAATCGTTTAATGTTGCCAGTAACAAACCAATGAAATTAAAATTAACAAGTTTTGGCTGCCGTTAAGTAAACACATTTGTTTGCAATTATTTACGCATCGGTATGTATTGTTTGTTAAATTCAACGATAAATAGCGAGTAAACTCTTAATAAATATCATTGTTTATAAACACGACGATAAATGTGACAGCGTAAATTATGAAGGAAAGCTATGGAAAATACAAATTGGGACGAAAGGAACATTCTAGACGTGTGTATAGAGTAAAAATTGTTTGGGTATCATAATAAAACTTTCCACTGAGTTTTTATGCCACACCAGAGTTTACGGTTCATGTTAATATTTCGAATGCATGTAATTTGAGGAAAATAACTAAACTATAATAGGTAATATGCTATTTTACAGTATACTAAAGCTTTTGGGCTCCGTTTTAATGTAGTCAGGTTTCACATAAATATAATTTAAATATGTTGTTATATACATGCGTAGTAGGACATATTAAAGATCTCAATTTAATAAGAAATCAATGCTACAATTGTTACACTGATGATATGAATTTTAGAATAATAAATAATTCTATAATTAGAATACTTTATTTTAATACTTAAATATATGGTTGTAACTTCTAGCTTTTATGCACGAGAAGCACTGCTAATAACCGCCTAACTTTATGTTTGTATTTAAAATGTTGATGAGAAGATAATTCGGTTAAAAACCACAAACTGTAACAAAGTTGCGCAATGATACTATAACTTAAAAACAGACACCAGGGGATTAATATTAATTTCAACCGATTCAATATGCGTGCCAGCGCCCATGTCGCGAAACCGCCCGCTAATTTTGCTCCCGTACACTCTCCGGGTCCACCTCCGGTGGTGACCCAAGACGTGCTCCGTTCCCCAACTGGGGAGGCTCTTGACGCCGCTAAGATCCTAAGTAACATTACCGATTTACCTGACAATAAGTTCAAGTATTATGTCAAGCAAGTTTTAATCTCAAAAGGTTATTACAGGGTGTAGCATTACGTGAACGATAGTGATGTCTGGAATTAACCCACATCTCTGTGCTTCCGCTAACATTATTAAGATTATGATTTGTATAGTTTTTTTATATGAAAAAAAAAAATGATATGTATTATATTTATTAAAAAAAAAAACAAGATCGAGTTTCTTGTCGGCTCTTCTCGGCTGGTTTGTTTTTCGAACCGGTGGTAGTGTTTTAGACGTTCATAAGCGCCTTCTTAGGGCCTAAATTGAATAAAGATGTTTTTGATTTTGATTTTGCTACTAGCGCGATACTATGACACTGCCCATGTATCAAGTATTACATGCACAACAATGCATATACTCTCCTGCACATAACAAGTAGGTACATAGTTCCTGTAAGGTTTACCTAGGTTCAAATTCCCGCGTACGGTGAATCTGTAAAGGCCCTTCCGGTCTACAGCATTATAGCTCCAAGGCAGTCCACTGGAAAGCGAAATTAAGGAGTGAGATAGCCATAGGTAGTCCACTCCGACAGTCAAGTATTTAATTGTATAGCTAGGTTTTATAATTGTATCAGCTCATGTGATCAATATAACGGTGTATATTGTTAGCGTATCTTAAATTTTATGTTATTTGTTTACTATAGTGGTTTTCATCTGGTTTCTAAAACTCTATTTAGATTTTTTTTTTGTGAAGTTTGAAGTTAAAATTACTCTCTGAAGCTAGTTTCACTTAAAAGTAAGTACGGCACTAGAGTACTTTATTAAGTTTAAATTTATGTCGTAAAACTCACGATTCTGTTTACTTTGTGGCAGCACGACTGCTCTTTATGATCTTTTTATCACACCCTAAACGCATTTTAAAAGTATATTGTATAATATTAGTTCATTCAATGTAATCTTAAATCCGTGCCATAGTAATTGAGTTAGAAAGTTATATAAAGCTAGTTTAAGTGAGTTGTAAGAGAAAATAATTAGGTGAGTGATTATTATAACAAATTGTCAAGAGCAGACAGTTATTGCTTCTTGGCTGGGAAAATGCAAAAGAGTCTCTAGATCTCAGCGCAAACACATGACGCAAAACGGACAATTTTGATGTTGGCCCAAACTGACTCTATTCCGAATACTTTTTAAAGGGAATCCTCACCTTTGTCGCTTGAGATTTCTTTCAATTTTTCATTTTATCTCTATGAATTATTGCATTAAAATATACGAACGAACGATCATAACCGCTGATAGATGAGAACCTATATCGACAGTTACCAGCATTATACCGGGCTACATCTATCCCGGATGCGTGACTCACCTTATGTGTCACGTAGGTAGGTTTGGAAAGCTACGCAGAATATTCTTGTCCGAAAGACCGCAGTGTCTCAAGACAAAAGTCATCGACCAGTGTGAGTTGCTAGTGATAAATTATGGCACTGAGACATGGTCACTTACAATGGGCCAAATTAAGAAGCTCAATGTTATCCAAAGGGCAATGGAGAGGGCTATGCTTGGAGTTTCACTGCGTGATCGAATCAATAATGAATGAGGAGGAATGAAGGAATCAAAGTATCCGACATTGCCGGAAGAATTGTCAAACTGAAGTGGCAATGGGCTGGGCACATTGCTCGTAAAACCGATGTCCATAGGGGCAAATGGGTTCTTGAATGGCAGCCGCGTACTGGAAGAAGTAGCGTGTGTTTAACTTAATGGGACCAACGGGTTCACGAATGGGTACCACGCACCGGAAGATGTTGCGTGTGTAAGCCCCCCACAAGGTGGACCAACGATCTGGTGAAGGTCGCGGGAGTCCGCTGGACGGGGGTGGCGCAAGTCCGGTCGTTGTGAAGACCTTTTGGGGAGAGCTATGTCTAGCAGTGGACGTATTTCAGTTCAAGGGATAGATGGATGAAGGTTTTTCTCCATGTGTATGATGGTCGTGGCCATCAATAAAAAATATATTTCTTTTAGGTTGAGTAAAAAAATGTTTGCTTCAATGGTTTGTTATTAGGAGGTCCTATCACATGTGCACATTCGTTCAAATGCAACCCTGTCGACAGAGAATGGAGTTGACGCGAAGGTTTCGTTAATAGCGTTATGCTGCTGAGGGTTGCTTCCACTTAAATAAAATACAGATGTTGACAACTAATAATGTTTTATCGACGTTATTAGCTGCGTGCCCGCGTCTCATATATTATTAAACTGCTTGATATAGTTTTTAAATAATCATTTCAAAATAATATTTTAATGATGTCGTCTAATGAATTGGACTTTATTTACAATTTCATGAGTTTTAATTTTTTTACGCGGAAACCTAATAAAAATAAAAGTGCGCAGAGTAACTTCAGCTATATGGTAAAAAAGTTGTATCGGTCTAGCCGTTCCTCAGATTAGTCGGAACATACAGACAGGTAGACAAAAACTTAAAAAAATATGTATGTAGTAAAAAAAAAATAGTTTGATAGTACAAACCGATACTTCAATTTTTTTTTTATTAATTTAGATTATCTATGTTGGGTTATTATAGACTGCTGTGGGATATAATTTTAGTAATATCAGATCTAGAATCCGTACTCGCTTAAGTTTTAATTTCTCGACATTTCGACAAATATGAACTTAAGAAGATAGATATTAAAATGGAAGATTTTATACTTTTAAAATGAGAGAATATAAAAAAAAAAAATTATACATGTTTCTAATATTCCAATATTAAGTTTGAATACGGGAGGTGCGGTGAATATAAATCAATATTTTAACATACCGTTCTTCGTTGGCGGAGTTGCGTTGTTTCTAAAGAAAACTTTCGACTTAAGAGAGCACATTTGTTACGGAGGTCGCTATATGATAATTAACGTACCTCACAGTACACGATTAGACAGAGAATCAATATAATACAGAATATGAGTTATGTTTGTTACGCAATATAATTGATGCCGAGGCAGGTTTGTGTTTCTCAGCGGACGGCCCCGGGGGGTTTTAGTGGGTATTTCCGGGCGACTCTCGCCCGGGTGAGTCCCACACTGCACGGAGCTCGTCACTCCGTGCCCCTTATCTATTGTACTGGGGGACTTCGATCTCCTAAGTACAATAGATAAGGGTAGTGCGTAAAAGCATTTCCCCCCGTCAAAAAAAAAAAAAAAGGTTTGTGTTTCTCTGACAATAAATTTACTCGCCAAAACTATAAATGGCATTTTGCTACACAGCAGTTAATGTTTCAGGACATTTCTTATTGATAACTATTGTTAGCATGTAACTAGCCAATTTGCTAATTCCTAGCTCTGATATTAGAAAAAGAAAGACAGCCAACAATGAAGACATCGATAAAACAACAACAAGACCAAAGGGGACAACGCCCAGCGCTCGTCACATATATGCTCAGCGGTAAGAAGCTATATCTCGCTGAACCCTTCAGCTACGAGTACTTCATTATCCAAAAACAATAATTTAAACAAATTTAAATTGAAAATCAAAATGACTTTATTCATTTTAGGCCGTGATAAGGCGCTTATGAACGTCAAATACTACCACTGGTTCGGAAAACAATCCAGTCATCGAGTCCAAGAAATTCGATCTGGTTTTTTTTTTCTGCATGTTTTGTTTTTTGGAACTTTGCAACTACAGGTTACAAAGTTATTAGTAGATGCACAAACAAAGCTGTCACTTCCAGACATTTACATAACGATCCACCTTATAATTAACCATTGTAAATTAAAACTTGCTCGACATGGTGCCTGAACTTATTGTCCGGTAGATCGGTAATGTGATTTGGGACTTTATTGTAAAATCTTACGCTATTACCTAGAAACTCTTTTTACTAAGTCTGAAACATGGAACTGTTCATTTATGTTTCTTCCTTGTATTAATATGTCGATTAACCATAAAAATGAGACAATAGGAAAACAATGGAAAGCTGGCGTAAACGCCAAGTTAGTGCTCAAGGGGTTACTATTATGCTGGTCGTTTACAAGGTCAATCTTATCTAAATAGTTGCGGGCCTTCAATAAGTTATCGAGTATAAATTAGGAGGGCAAAGTTAAGATACGATATTCTGGAATCTTATTTTTTAAGTGAGTCGTGAAGTTCCATACTATAATTTGCTAGAACTACTCGTTTTTGTAAAGTAAATTAAGTATGTAACATAAGATAACATAAGCTCACGCCTGTTATCCCCGAAGGGTTAGGCAGAGGTGAAAAAGCGAACTACACCACCCACATTTCGCCGAGCTTAGTTCCGTCCCAGACGTGACAGGGGGCGAGCCTGTCGCCATATCAGGCACAAATTCCAAACTCCGGGTTGATACTGAGTAGAAAAACCCAATATCAATTTACCCGACCCGGGGATCGAACCCGTGACCTCAGACCGACAGTCGTACTGTAATACAACTGCGTCACCGAGGCAATTATTAAGTATTAAATATTAAGTATGTACTTCGGCTGATATCCTCCATAGCAAAATACCGTTGACATGAAGCTATGAAAGTAGGCAAAGTAGATTAATTTAGCAGTGGTAATATCAGTTAACTGACGAATCTAACGTATTACAACGACTACTTAACGTACCTTTTTTTTTTCTTTTTTTTTGACGGGGGGAAATGCATTTTCGCACTACCCTTACCTATTGCATTAGTGAGACCGGAGTCCCCCAATACAATAGATAAGGGGGCACGGAGTGACGAGCTCCGTGCCAGTGTGGGACTCGCCCGGACGTGAAGCGTCCGGAAATACCCACTAAAACCCCCAGGGACGTCCGCCGCATTTATGATGGGGGCGATACGGGATGGCTTTCGCAAGCACCGCGTCGCCCCCTGCGGCGAACCCACCGGGCCTCGTTCGTGCAATGGCCCAGTAGGGATGGGGGGAATACTTCCCCACCCACCTCTTAGCCCACCTCTCAAAGAGAGGTATGACCATTGGTCAAAAGTCCGGGCGGGACCATTTAACCTACCCGCCAAAAAAACACAGTACTATTAACCAAACCAACCAAGTTACCTAGCTAACTTATAGTATTCAATAGGAAATTATTGACAGCAAACCATTTCGAATTACTAGCTAAGGTACAGTTTACTACTTGACTAATCGCTAATTATTTTACTTTGAAAATAAGGGAAGTGTCGTCTGTAAGAAGAACCATGTCAGTATGGTTATGTATTTATTTATTTATTTGCGGTAGATCGTTAATAATTTGAAATAAAAACGGTCCCAAAATCGAACCAAGATCTAACAAGATATCCTATCGATTTATATTTATTAATGATGTTGATTTAGTACACTGCTTATAAGTGCTCTGTGGCCTACTTATACGTAAGAGTATGCGCGAATTGTTTTATTAAACTAGGAAAAGGAAAGAAACTTCCATGACTTTATTAGCGTTTTCGCGGAATACAAAATTAATTTTGCGAAATTTCGCTTTGCAATCAACGTAAGAAGTGAGATGGCGGTGAAGCTTATCGAAAGGTTATGAAGGAATAACGAGAAAAATTCCTTTGAAAGACATCCCATCTGAAAAGGGCGTTTCTAAGAAATTCGTTTTTTCTCCTACTTGGCCACGTACGACATTTTATTTTGTCCTTTTCTTGGAATACGTATTAATTCTATATTTATTAAATAACAGTGTATTTGAAATTGTTTGTTTATATTTGAAGTCATATAGAAAAACAATCACATATTTATCTATTTAGTTGTGATCTAGCAGTGTCGTTCGAGAACCAGCATCTCCATAGGATTAGAGTGATACCATCTCCTACCCTCCGCACCCCCTTACCAATTGAATTGGAGGACTTCGGTCTCACTAATGCAATTGGTAAGGGTTGTGCGTAAATGCATTCCCCTCGTCAAAAAAAAAGAGCAAGTAATTTTATCTACTCGAATATCTATACTAATATTATACAGAGGAAAGATTTGTATGTTTGTATGTAACGAATAAACTTAAAAACTACTTGACCGATTTGGAAGAAATTTGGTATGGAGATAGTTTGAAGTTCAGGGAGTGACATAGAATAGTTTTTATTCCGAAAATCGCACGGTAACGGGAATTACGCGGGTATAACCGCGGCGAGCAGCTAGTATAATATAGAAAGATAAATATTCATCTAAAGTGAGCATATGAATTAAAAAAAAAAAACTTTACCCCTTCAAAAATAAATTTCCAATATTTTTTTTATTTTTTTAATTTATCTTCGGGGTAGGTAAGTTTACTATGCGACGCCGTGCTTGCGAAAGCCACCCCGTGTCGCCCCCATCCCAAATGCAGCGGACGGCCCCGGGGGTTTTAGTGGGTATTTCCGGGCGACTCTCGCCAGGGTGAGTCCCACACTGGCACGGAGCTCGTCACTCCATGCCCCCTTATCTATAGTATTTAGAGGACTCTGATCCCACAAATACAATAGATAAGGGTAGTGCGTAAATGCATTTCCCCCCGTCAAAAAAAAAAAAAGGTATTTTTACTATACCTTCAACATTATGTATTCGCTTCCTACATATTCATTTGCGAGTTCATAGAGTCGAAATAGATTTAAAGTTACTAGATATATCATTGTTATTAATATGGATAATTAATGATCATTTTTACTCCAAGTTTTAATATTAATGATATATGTCTACATAATATTTTTAATAAATTACAAGATCATTTATTAAGGTATCCATTAATAACGGCATGCTTCGCAGCGCAAAAGCTCGTGTGTAGTTTAAAGTTAAAATACTAATAATCTAGATATGACCTAACATTTTTAAAGGATACATTTGATACCTAATTTATTTCTTTTGTGCGTTTTGTGAGAAATCTCTGATAGTTAATTGCAATTTGAATGAATGCATTCCTTATTGTACTAAAAAATTGTACACTGCCGAACTTAATATCACAAGGCGTTGTCTTTTTTTTCTCTTAATTAGAAACAGAATTAACCAGCCCCATTGTGATATACCGTGAAGTTAGTGGAAGTGTTCTTTGGTGTATAGTTTCTTATTAAATAATAAATTTAAAACACGCATGTTATATTATTTATGACATTGAGGACATTTTTTTAATTTATAGTGTTGAATTTCGTCATTCGCAATGTTGACTTGGTTTAAAACGCTAAAAATATCTCAAAAGTTTTTTTTACTTTCACGCCAAGATACTTCTCAAGAGCGTACTTACTCAGTTTTGTAATTTTTATTAGCATTTTTTAATTAATTCTTACTGTGATTTCAGGTTTTGTTTTTCGTATGCCAAAACTATTTATTTCAATTAATTCCTATTAAATATTATAACGTGTTTGATAAGATATCATTTACTTATAAATATAGTTGTAAAATCATTACAGTTATCCAAATTGGTTTTAGATTGACGATCATAAAAAAATAAAAAAAAATAAAAGTGCACATCTAGTAAAATGAACATCCGAGAAATAACTCACACAGTGGTTCGCGCTCACTGCATTAAGAAATATTAGAGACGCAGGTGGAAATTTTAATATCACAGATACTTCAAATGCATTTGTTTTCCTTTAACATACCGCAAACTTTGGAATTACTAAGTGAGAATGTTAATTAAACTTTGATGTGTAGTTTTATTGTGAGGTGCGACCGTTGAAGTAATGCATATGTCAGAGTTTATAATAATTCATCATCATCTTCGTACTCTTATCTCATATTTTATTTGAGACCAGCGTAACATATCTTCTCCCATTCATCTCCATTAGAAATTATCTCCACATACATTTTCACAACATCCATCCCTCCTTTATTTGGCCGTCTCCTTCGCATATAGCCGTTCACATCCATATCCAATACCTTTCTTACAACATCTTCGTTCCAGGATAGAGATCTGCTCCGCCACTTCATCTAATGTGTTCATATTTAATTCCTTCAAAAAAAATCGGTCTTGCAAATATTTGGACATTGCATAAAATCCGTTAATATGTTTTCATGTGATTTTTGTATAACTCATAATACGGACGATAAGACCGTGGAATATCCAAAGCATGTTTTTGTAAACGAAGTCGCGAGCGCCAATTAATATTAATATGAATTTTGAATGAATTTATCAAACTTGAAATGTATGTTATGTTACAAGCATTAGTTCAGTCCACGCAGCCCAGAAATGTGTAGGAGAATCGTATATATAAATGAGTGCTTTTGAAGAAGTTAGTGTTTTTTATAGGATATTAATAGGCGTTTGGGCGATAACAGACACAATGTTCGACCTTGTTACCTATTATCAGAGGTTTTTTACTGTCCATAGTTTGACGTATCTTTTTAAATGATACTAGATAATCTGGCGTTCATTCTAAAATAAGCTTAATTAAAAATACAATAATTAAATAATGTTTCTCGTATTTAATAGGAGAAATGAATAATATAATTTTGAAAAGGTCGAAAAGTTAAAAGTAAGAAAATAACTTTCCTGACTTCGCGCTCGCTTAATCTTTACTTTAAGCTGTATACTGTTAAACTTAGTGCTTAAGATATTAACTTGAGCCTAGTAAGCGATGAGATGTAAGAATATTATTAATTTGCTTAGACTCATTTGAAGGATTGCGAAAAATGATACAGCTAAAAGTTTTAAATATTTTATTAATTAAATTCCAGTGAATTTATGTGCGTTCTTTTTAATGAAAAATGTCTTATAAATAAATATAAATCTTCAAACTTAAAATATTGACTTGTAAAACTAGTTTATACCAACATTGCCATATACGCACCTTGTTTCTATCTGAGTGGGCAGTTGGTAGTACGGTTGGAGTTCGCGTCGATGGTAGCGGGTTTGGACCCACATATGCAATATTCATGAAGAGCAAATATGTAAAAAAAACAATGAATACAAGCTTCAACTTTTCAAAGAAATATTCCTGAGTCGTGTTAGGGTATTTATAAAAAAACACCCTCCTATGCAACTTCACAATGAGCCTAAGCTTTGGGAACATCATGAGAAAACAATAGCACGGTGATAGGGCATTTTTTTTAAAAATGGGTACCTACCACTTTTTGTTTTTAAAATCTTTCGTCAAACACCAATTAGTGTGTTCTAAAAGCATCATATGAAAGCCAATACTAATATAAATAATAATACTTTAGTCCACTTGCCATCCTGGACCACGTTGTCCTTTAATATCAAATGAGGTTATAATCAAAGGGCTATACAGTTTAAGACAGAATGGAATATACACTATCCAATTCTTCGTATTATATTTCCTTTATTGTCGTAAGAAGGGAAATAGATAATATAAAAATGGTATTATTCTTTGACAAAAAAAAAGCATTACAACTTCTGCATATATCAAACAGTAGGGAGAGAAACGTTAGCCCGTTCCGCTTAGCCGCCAAAGGAACCCTAAATACCTGCTCACGTTTCATAAAGAGCTCAACGAGGCGTGTAAGCTTACCGCTTCGTTGGCGTCTCCTTAAATAGGTAAGCGGAACATAATGTTATTATAGTGAGTAAAAATTAATTGCACACTAATCTACCGGCATTCAAACATCTTGTATATATGCGTATTCTAGCACAATTGCCAATATTAAAAGCAAAGAAGTCTATAGTCTCTTTACGAACTTTTCCTATATATTTTTCAAACTAACTGACTAACCTGAAAGGGATTTATAACTTCAACCGGGTCATATGGAGAACACTTAAGGCACTATAATGATATAAAATTCAGTTGGAGCTGTTATTGAAAAGCGAATTCCACGGAATGCATCTTAGCTAAAATAGTAAACAAAAAAAAAGAGAAAAAAATTAAACACATGATGTATTGCAAATACTGTTGAAGTGTGTCATATGTAGTGCATGAAATGTTACTTTGTTGTGCTGGCAGCGGGTGCAAAAGTTTATTTATTTATTTACATGGCACATTAACAGAGTACAAACAAATGAAAATACACAAGAAAAGAAAAAATAAAACATAACAATGCACCCTAAATAAAGGTAAGCACAGAATACAATATTTTCGTGCATTTTTTTAATGAATTAATTAAATATAATTAGAAATTGTTTTCTTAGTAATGATAAAAAAAAAAACAAATTGAACTCATTTTGAGAAAGTCTTATAAATAACAGATTTGAATGAGGGCAAAGAACTAGAAAAATGTCCGGACTTTGAGAGTAAATGCTATGTGTTACATATATGCCAAATGTGAGCCTGTTTGTCTAAATTCGTTCGAACAAAGTTAGAAGCGAAAGGTAAAATACACGCAGGGCATGTGATTTCTCTGCGGTATTTTAAGAGGAATATTTTTTTTAATTTCCGGGCTTGCCCCAGAGTTGCCCCGGTTGGGGATCGGAGTACGTTAATATGCCATTTTGTATTCTTAGCTCAACGCTTTGACCACAAAGCCACTTGATGTTAGGTCACGATATGGTCCAGGATGGTAGACACATTAAGCTCAGAGGTATTATTAGGTCTCAATTATTGCTCCCGGAATACACCTATTTGTATTTGGGGTTCAATCTCGTGAACCAGGTGGACATTATTAGAAAATGCCCTACCATCGCGCCATGGTTTCCTCGCGATGTTTTCCTTCACCTCAGGTTCATTATGAATTCACATCACCTTTCACTTTCCTCAATTCACGCAGAATCCGACTGCACTAACAATTGTTTTAAATTATTTTCTCCTCTTTATGATGTATTCATTCTTGACAAAGCCTGCACATGGTCTTATTCTAGAAAGTGGGGACAAATATCTCAACTTTACTAATTAAATAAGTGATACAGATTTCAAAAAAATTGAAACTAAAAATTATTTATTCAAATTGGATGCTGAGAACGTTAAAAAACTATCACCGGTACCGAAAGCAAACTTGTCAAGAATTGTCGACAAGGAACTCGATCTGGTTTTTTTTTTTCAATATATTTTTTTCAAATATTATAAAAATTATACGATTGTTAATAACGTAAAAACGCTAAACGTTTTTAGTGGAATCACAGAGAGGGGTGTCATTTCCAGACATCACTTTGGACATTAAAACCTGTTTGGCACAGTGCTCGAATTTATTGTTAGATAAATCGGTAATGTGCTTTGGAATATTTACATTTAAACTAAAGAATGTGAAAAAAGTTTTATAACAAACACGATTTTCTAGAATTACAGATATTAAAAATGGAAAAACAAAAATGGAAATACTTACACCTAATTTTAACATTACTTAATTATTTTTATCAAAACATTTCCCCATAAATTACGAGGTCCCTTAATTTTAATGACAAACATTAAGCGAAAACGAGTTATATCCATTAGGAACGATGCAACACATCATCCACGATAATGTTATAATGACGTGACTGTTACCTAGACGAGCGTTTTATTACTGGACGTTTTTAAAACGCTCTTAACATTTTCTTTTACTTGCCTATTTTTTATTAATAATTAAAACACATAGGGTATCTCTGTTGAAAAATTTACTTCATGTAGTTACCACTCTCGAGTTTAAAAACCTATAAATGTGTTCATGGAAAGTCACTTGAGGACCATTACTTCGTGTGTTACTTCGTTTTTATACTTTAAAATGATCCAGAACTTTCGGTGAAGGAAAACATCGTTAGGAGAGCATAATATGGTGGTAGAGTATTTTCTAACAATGCCCATCTGGGTAGGTACCCCCATTAAAACCCAACCGTGTACTAACCGCCCTTTGGTTCGGGGCGATGCGGGATCGAACCTGCATTCATCCGCTTTACTACAACGTGTATACCGGAACTTACAGGGTCAACAATGCGAAAGACAGTTTCGTATACCAAAACTATCTTCACCGTCCGCTACCATCTGTGCAATGAAAAGGAAGTCTCCCGAACTCCCTTCGCGTACATGCAGCCTGGGTAGCTACCACCCTCAAGTTTGATATCCTGTCACCAAATATCAATAGGTGTGTTCCGGCCGCATTACTTAAGAATCAGTATCTCTAAGCTTAGTATGTTCCTGGACCAGATCGTCACTTAACATCAGGTGAGATTATGGTCAAAGCACTGACCATATATGGTGTAAAAAATACTAAATACATATATAAAGACGTTTTTTTGCTCGGCAATTTTTTAAACAGCTGGGCCGATTTGATCAGTTTTATTTTGCTATAATATTATGAAGAACATAGACCAGGGGTTCCCCACTCTTTTTCACTCTACGGCGCACATACTTGTTTAGTATTTTGTCTTGGTGCTCCAGGCAGGCGCCCTATCTAGATGGTTGAAATAGATAGGCATAATGATATTAGTTAGGAAGACAGGCGCAAAAATTAAAACATCCACACAACATTATGAATCTAAACTGTTTATTTAGTGACAGCGAACACTTAAACAGAATCGCTTCACGGCGCCCTTCCTCACATTCTCCGCCGAACACTTTG
This sequence comes from Samia ricini, assembly GCA_014132275.2. Classification (NCBI taxonomy): domain Eukaryota; kingdom Metazoa; phylum Arthropoda; class Insecta; order Lepidoptera; family Saturniidae; genus Samia; species Samia ricini. The sequence goes on along the minus strand of AP028164.1, from coordinate 2,157,312 downwards.
GAAACCCCTGACATAGGCTATTATTTATTATCATTTTACATTAATTTCTTAATAAGTGGATAGTAACAATAGTAAAGTAATAGAATGAATAATGAATTCGCTAAAGACTTAACCGTAACTATAATATCCCTATATGTATCCAGTATGTAAATTATAGTTTATACTGAAAACTATTACAGGATCTCATTAACGCATCTCCTCAATATGTAGAATTAATTTTAGAAACTCGATCGGAAATAAAATCTCTTATACATTAGACGTGGCGATCATTTCTTAAGAAAGAATATTGAGTAAAAGAAAATTAAACGATAATTATATTGTGGTTTTATCTTCGTTTAAACGCAGCGTTCGAACTGTGCGTGTGCTCGGCCCTTTACAAAACCGCTAGTGCCATAATTAATCTCTCGCTACGGCGTCATTTTGCCCCCTCACTTTCTACGCTTAATTACATCGTAAACAGGCGCTCTACGTAGCTTCCTACAACGAAAATATGAACATAATATTATGCCGTCGAGTTAACGCGATGAAGTGTCTGCCCCTGGGATGTCCTTAACTTTAAAGTTAATAGACGCTTTCATACTTAGGCTCGTCGAGTTTGGAACTGGTTTCGTTCAATCCATTAATAAATTAATATTAAAATATCAATTATAAATTTGCTACCATTATGGAAAAAATACAGGCAAACTTACCAAGTAACTTATCTGAATACTAAATTTCATCCAAAAGGATATTATTAATAGATGTCCAAGTCGTTCTCGAGATATCATTTTAATAGTAATAAACGTTTAGATGTTTAAACACTCAGCTCACCATATTACAGTGACTTCCATTATACGATATAAGACCTTAACTTATATAATTACATAAACAAAAAACAATAAACAAACTTTTGTAAAACCCTTCATCTATGAACAAGACCGACAAAAAAAATTTATATCGTATCTGATAGAGTTAATCAATGAAAGTTAAAAACTCACCGTTTGCCTCTCGCGCGTCATTTACGCGGATTACGACTTATGTTTTGTAATGTCTAATACGTTATAATAATTCAAATAATAAAATATGTAATGTAAGATCCTTAAATTTATATAACTGAAGTATTAGTATCTTTTTATAATGTTAAATATTATTGTATATGAAAGCAGTTCCTATTCCCAAGCTAAATAAGTGGATAAAGAAACATTGTGAGATTTTATTCAGTAGTAGTCTGACATAACCCACCATCATGATTATATCCGCCGTAGACATCCACTACCAGACTTCCATAGAGACATAAGCCATCCTCATAGAACTAAAAATTTGTATAAAAAAAAGAGAACCTATTGGTTCTATCGGGCATCACTTCTATGTGCCTGGTGCCCCACCAATTACCATTTTAGTTTCGCAATTCTTCGAGCAATGTCGGTTCTTTGGCAACTTCGGCAACTTTGGTTCTTCCGCGAATCTCCTCATTTCTGGTTTTGGTAGCGCAGTGTAAATACGATAATAGCCCTCTCCATTGCCTTTTAAGTAACTTTGATGGTTCTTAGTACCTATGCCAATTACGAGCGACCATGTCTTTGTATCGTATGTCATTACTTGCAACACACACTGGTTAATTGAAGACTATTGTTTTGAAACACTGCAGTATTTCGACCAAGAATATTTTACGTAGTTTCCCGAACGTGGTCAAACATAGTTAGATTTGACGATTGATTGACTCTCGAAGTTGGACCCGCCTAACTGAACAGACTAAATGATGCAGTAATTCAAGCCAACAAGCTTAGACGTGGATATAGTTTACGTTTAAATAAACATAAAAAAATAACTGAATAGGAATAAAATATAGAAGATGACAAACAAATCAATTCCTTCGAATAGGATTTAAAACGCGGTTTACGTTAGCGTAAAACGTTGAAATTTTATTCGCCATAAAATCTTCTTTTATACCGGCACCGAGACAATTTATTGTGGCTCCTAATTGCTCTGTTTTGAATTCACTCCGCGGCGAGTCCTGAACACAGGGGCCAAGTTTGCAAATTTATGTTCATCATATTTAGAAAAAAAATTATCAGGGTTTATTCTAGTATTACGTAAGCAAAATTGAGTGGTCTTTCCCTCTTTTTTTTACTTGAGAAATGCATTTACCCATGGCCCCTGCCAATTCTAATTCGAGAGTACAATCTCAGCGGATTAGAGATGCGGGGGGGGGGGGGGGGATGTAGGACTCGCCTGGCGTGGGGCGCCGGTAATACTCATTAAAACCCACGGTACCAACCGCTGCTTGGAAGGGGCGATACGGGATTGAGCAACATGCTCCGCGTCGCCCCAGCGGTAAGCCCGACCAAATGGCATGGCAGGCATAATCTGCCATGCCTGGACAGGCTTCTATCTATCTTCGTCCAGGGGGGATTTTGGTACAAAGCAACCCCCTCTACCCCATTCTTTCTCGCCGCCAGCCAAAAGGCCCCCTCCTCCTTTCCCCCTCCCATGTCAGAAATAGTTCCTACACCCCCGTAAGCACTGGTATAATTTTGAAAAAAAAAAAAAAAAACCTAAGATTAAAACGAACCATAGAACCTCCCTATTAATGCTTACGTCATACTTGCTCTACCCCTCACCGACTCAGTGGGATAAGTATTTTAGTGTTGTTTCATTTATATCTATACTAGCAAATAAAATTGAAGTGTCTGTTAGTAATGACAAAATAGAATTTTTTTTTGTAAATAGATATAAATATTTATATACTATGCTATATAAATATTTATATATATACCAAAAATATATATTTTTTTAAATGGTTTTCTGTCTGTTTGTACCAGGTAATCTCCGGAACGGCTGGTCCGATTTGGACGGGACTTTTTTTGTTAGATAGCTGAAGTTACTCCGCGTAATTTAGGGTTGTTTTTCGTAAATAATTAAGGTTCCGCGTAATAAAATCCTATACGGTGCAGTTTTACTGGCAAGTAAACCTATATTATGCAGTGAAAAAATATATAAAACGCGGGTCAGAAATATATGACAATAAATTTTCATTTATTTATTTTGTAACTTATTTCCGTAGAAAAAATAATTGACAAACACTTTAAAAGTAATACGAACAGCGTTTTCTTGCCTAAAACATAAAATGTGACAATAAATTTCAGTTACCTAAAATAGCCGAAAACGAAAGACACTCAAGTTGTAATCCCAGATAAAGTATGGTAAATTATAGGCTATCAACACCAGCTACTACATTCGAATAATGACTAAGAATCCATATTGACTTAATGATTCAAATTTTCCAGACTTAAATGAATAGGTAATTTACATGAGTTTCCACTTGGGGAATCTCTCTTCTTATACCATTCACAAGTGGAAACAAATAGTTCTGTTTAGGCTACTATGCTGTGGAACATTATTATAAGTGGAATTGTAGTCTTTGCTACTTGTAAGGTTGTAATGTAGTCATTTTATTTAGTTTAGATCTTTTGTATTTACCCGTGTTTATTCCTCAATGAAACTTGGCTTATACCCGGTCTAAAAGTCTTGTAAATAAAAAATGTCGCCACGGGACAATCAGTTGATACGATTTATAAAAGTTGATGGTAGAATTTACATATAGTTTATGAAAATCAATAAATAAATAATGTGTATTTAGTGAAATAAATAATGTTTCGAAATCTTGTAAACATTTAACAGCGCCCTTTTAAAACTTAAAATGAAAGTGTGTAAAGTGGACGGCATAAGGAAGCGTCATACCGTTTGTCGTCACGGTATATGAGCCGGTTTTACTGTCAAGCCGTGCTAATTAGATGTTAGATGTTTTCTAGCAAAATATATTAATATGGAATTACCCTTACAGATGTAAAAATCTAGTAAAACTAGATTGTAAAATATAAAATCTAGTAAACTGTACACTTATTCTTCTACTAGATGGGTGCCAGCGGCATTTAAAAAAAAAAAAAATTCTACTAACGTTAAGCAAAGTTATTCAAGTTCACAAATTCAAATATTTTATTCACTTTTGACTTTATTCAATTTTTTATCAGTTTTAATTTTTTTAACGCGAAACCCTAATAATTTTCGAAAATTAAAAGTAACCTACGTTCGCGGAGTAACTTCAGCTATTTACCAAAAAAAGTCCGGTGGACAGATTTTTGTCCAGCCGTTTCCGAGATTACCTGTTAATAAAAATTTTAACTCTTGTCCGTTATCCGGTAGAACCCTTTATGTTTTATGGAACAAAAAGTATCCTAGATGTTACTGTACAATATTAGTTATTTCTGTGTTTAGTTTAATGGACAGTTATGGCCTAGTTGCAGAATTATCATATTAATAATAGATTACAAAGTTAGTTGCTCTTATAAAAGCGGCCCCATTTTTCAGGAAACTTCATAAAAGCATTTAGAATGACAGATAATCTTAACTGTGTCCTATATATTTTAGGCTTGACATATTTATACTACGGTCATTTGATGATAGTGAACATGCTGTACTCTCGATGAGAACAACCCCTCATTTGCATTCACGAGCGTCCAATCTCCACAATTGGGTCACATTTAAAACGCAACTTAGGGTAATTGGAAAGTGTTTTTGCGTATATGAAGAATTGGTTAGGCTGTTAAAGGACGTCTCCATAATCCGTTAGGGAAATTACAATGAAAAAGTGATATTTTATCATCAAAATTTGTTTTATATCTGTATTATCTTATGTAGAGCTTTTACCACGATCTCGCCTGTTATTGAATGGAAATATAGACCAGGAATTTAAGTGTTTAAAGTCTAGAAGCTAACGGTAAGTGATGCTGTCAGAACACAAATATTATTGAAGCTTGGCAATAGGCTTTCAAACTTGAGGGTCTACCCAAGCAGGCATTATTTCTTAGGCTTTCTCAAGATGATTTTCTTCACTTTGATCTATGCGGATTTCAACCATATTACCAACTAGCATCATAGCATTAAAAAAGTTAAATTTCTTTATAAATACGAGTCGAATACCACGAGGTAATTTACAGAGATCTTTCTCTACGGTGTCACTGGAATATCTGAGCAGATCCGTTGAGTGTCAACCAAAGCAAACATTTTGTGGTGCATCATGATGGCAGTTGATGTTTGATATTTTAAGTCTACTGTTCCGTGGCAACCTAGAATAAGACATATAAGTCTATCACAAGACCTTTCATATTGTATGGATCAGAATGCTGGGCTAGTAAGAACATGGATGAGAAATGATTGCATATAGCTGATATGCAAATATTGAAATGGATTTGTGCCGTAATCAGTATGGATAAAGTCAGAAATGAACGCATTAGAGGGAGTTTGTTAGTCAGTCAGTCGCCAATCGTAGAAAAGTCGAAAGGGAATCGTTTGTCGTGGTATGGATATATTATGAGAAAAAAAGGAAGCGCATGTGGGTAATGGTGGTTCGAATGTGAAGGAATGGATTAGTAAAGGAAGGTCAAAGGTAGTGTAGATGGATTTTGTGAGAGATACAAAAAAAGGAGTAAATGATGAAATGACAGCTAATAAGAGCGTATGGAAAAAGAAAACTGCGCCAACCACAGATGAGTGAGAATGTTGCTGACTTGTGATGGCGCTACGATTCTATCCTATTGTTTATTCCGCGACTCAGCTGGTGGAGACGGAATTTGTGTGTGTGTGTGTTTAAGCTCCATAATTAAAATTTCAAATTTGATATCAAGACCATTGATTTTAATTAATAACTTACATAACAACTTCAAAAAGGTATTCACCAGTTACTGTGTAAACTTTATACTGTCGCTCCGAAGTTTGGCGTTTAATGAAATAATTATTAAAGGTAGTATAACGTCCGAGTGGAACGGCTATAGCGCGGTGAGTGAGACAGCAATGTGCCATTGTTCGTCGACAACTTTTACTTGTTAAGTTATTAATTTATTAATGTAATTCCTGGCGCTGTTGCTTTTTTATAATCTTTAATCACTTTAATACATGAACTTATTACAGTTAGTCTTTACTAATTCATATATTAATCTCCGGATAGTCTTAATAATGCATCGAAGCGGTCATCATGGCATGTTTTATTCATTTTAATTAATTAGTTAATTAAACCGTTGATTTTTCTAGTAATTTCTAACGTACAAAATTATTAAATTTACTCAAATATTTAAAGGTTTGGTTGGGTCAGTGAGTTCTCATTATTTTTCTCAAAACTTTTTCCGTGCATCCATATCGTAACAAAATAAACAAAACAGAGAATCGTATGAAACGTTATTTTGTGGATAGACAGAGGTACTTTGCATTTTATAATATGAGAGGGTTTTTGAGGAAACTTATTGAGGTGTATACCAATTATAAATACTATTGAACATTTAAGGAAATAGCTAGTCAAGTTGGTGGCGTAATGTCGTTATAAAAAAGACTTTCTTTAAATTCAAATGTTTATTCGTTTAAACAGATACCTTAAGATTAACTTATTAATTACATATACTTAATAAGAAAACAACAGGCCAGCTGAGGCGGATACCCTTATCGCTACCGACTCAGCGCCTGATTACTTAAAATACAGGATGCTGACTCTCCGCTCTGCTAGAGTCAGTTCTCATAACTAGCTACTAAACAATATGAAAATCCCTCGACAAACAGAGTAGAAAAAAGTAATAAACTGTTTTTATTTTGTCTATTTAAATACACACAGCGTAATTAATAGATTTTTTCAATAAAAATATTTCAAGAATATGTTTCTGCTATCTATTCAATATTAAATGTATATAATATTTAAATAGTGAAGAAGTACGAAAGTAAAAAAAAATCGGTCAACTATTATACATATGATGATAATTGTTATTTTACGTTTTCTGTCCAATTAATTAAAACTAAGAGTTATATCATGTAAAAAAACGAAATTTAAGTCATTCTATTTAATGACGCAGGTAGAACGACAAGAACACTTCATAGTAGAGCAATAACGTACTATTACATTTAGTAACAATTTATATTAGGTAAATTTACAAGCAAAAACATTTTGAAATATATATTACTTACAAGCAAAAATTTTATAAATATTATCAATTAGACTCAAAGAGATTAAATTTTATAGAAATCTACAGACGGGAAGAAGCGAGGCTAATTTAGTGCCATACACACTGCGAGAAAGGGCAGTCATCGTAGATTGTTTCGATTCACAACTTGGAAAGCTAATGTGCCGTCATACAGCTTCATCCATTTGCAATATATGCATACTACACGCAAGGTAAGGGATCTTTTTTATTTATTTGCCAATACTACAAAGGTTTAGCAAGGAAGAAATACGCGAAATTTGCATCCATATACCAATGAACTAACCTGATATTTTTTGGGATGAATGCCCAAATGCTGTGCCACAAATCTCGGTGAATCTTTCAAAGCCTTTCAGGTCAACAGCGTTAGTCAGTACAAGAAACAAAAGAATTTTCAATAAATCTACAGAAAACATTTTAATAAATGTGTTTTTGATTAAAATTATGAGTATTTAAAAGTGTGGTTAAAAAACAACAAAAAAAAACACAAGCTATACTTTAAGTAGTTTTATTTTTTCAAACTTTTATATCGCAATGAACAAAATATGAAGGCTGAAAGGACAATGGACAAAGAGGGCTATGGTCGGAATTCCACTGAGCGATCTAATCAGGAATATGAAGATCCGCATAAGGACCAAAGTAACCGACAAGTGGCAGTGGTACATTGCTTGTAAGATCGTCAATGGGACCGACGGATTCTCGAATGGTTACCACATACTGATCCACGCCTGGAAGTCCCCAAAAAACTAGGCTGACGACCGCAAAAATCCGCTGAATGCGGTTAGTGGAGGACCTATCGTTGTGGAGATATATGAGGTAGACCAATATCTAGCAGTGGACGTCCTTCGGTTGAAACAATGATGATGTACAATAAATAAATAAAAAGATAAACAATAAACAAACAGATAAGAACTTGAAGTTTTTCCAATGTTATCTTCTATGTTCAGATATAATATCAGTTTAATATCTTTGTATATTCTCTAAGATGACATACACGAACGTCAATATGTCCATCGGTTCGGAAAATAGCCTTGTCGGAGAGAAGAATTGGCGAGAATCTCGACATGGCGTGTAAGGTTACATTGTAGGTACACAATCTTTTATCTTATACTAGTTGTTCCCGCGAATTTGCTCGCGTGGAATTGCGATGATTATATTCTAGTAGATTCCCTAGATCTCCCTCTATATTCAGTCTCATTACTAATATATTCAGATGTATGCTCTATTTATGTCCGGGCCGGCACGTCCAGACCCGTAGACCCGCAGAGGACGTCATCCCGGCCAGACCAGGTTACCTCCCAGAAAGCCTTCCCAGTACATTGGAGGGTCTAGGCCACCATTCCTACCGTCTTGGTTGGGCAATACGCCAGAGTCCTGACGCCACTGAAATAATATACCCAGCCATTCCTACCCTAATAGGCCTAAATCGCGGCCTGCAGAGCATACTATCCATGTGGCAATGAGTATCGCCTTCCGCCTCACCCCTACAATCAACGGTTTTATAGCTCTGCCCCCCACACCTAAAACATTGATCTCTCTGTTCTACCTTCGAAGGACAGACTGGGTGAGTGTGATCCAGGCCCAAATACTGGAAGCAACGCAGGAGCATAGATTAAACCGTTAAAGCAGCGCACGTCATATTATAGAATTATTGCCGACCCTAATTAGATTTATTGTGATTATTTACCGAAATAAAAAGTACCTTATATGTAATATACCTATATAACAATAAAAAAAATTCAAAATCGGATCAGTAGTACCGGAGATTACCCCGAATATCCAATCCAAACTCACAAACTTTGCATCTTCATAAAATTAGTATAGATGTTATTATGCATATACTTCATTATTATGGTTTTTTAATGGATCTAGATAAACGCTATTCATACATTATATAAATACATAGACGTTACTATACAGTATAAACCACTACCATAATATTTTTTTTTAGGCTTTTATTATAATAGTATAGTATTATTTAGTATAGATTATCTATATCCTTGTAATAATTCAAAACAGTCTTAATTATTAAAAAACAAGTATAACGCCATCTATGAATAATCATCAGAGTTACATATATAATTTTTGTAAATTAAATGTAAATAAATTACATTGATTTTATTTAGTTTTATTTCTGCTCATTTCACTATTCATTTATAATACTATGAAGCAAACATATTTATTATGATGTTTTAATATGAATATAGAGGCAAACGCTATTTACGCATTATATAAATGTATATATATATATAAATATTTTAAATGTTACTACAGAGTATATACTACAATCATACCAAATTTTGTCCAATTCGGTCTAGTAGTTTTTGCGTGATTGGTGAACAAATTAATAAACAAACAGACCGACATATAGACAGACAGAGAGACAACAGTTTTAAAAAATCATCAAATTGTGTTCTTTTATCGATTTTGAACTCCCGCATGGTATTTTTTTTAAATATCTCCAATGTACAGATTTCGTCCGTCTAGCCTTTTATTATAAGTATATATTATATTATTCCTTATAAATCGGAATACATAAGTAATATTGATATAAACATTAGATCAATATGGAAAAATACATAGTATGTCGCCCTATGTATGCTTGCTTTAATTTAGTCTATATGTATACACAGAAAAATTTAATAGAAGTAGATTTAAGCTCACATATGCGAAAGATTACTAACTGCATAGCTGCTTGAATTGCTATTATAGGCAATTTTTTCCGACGCAAGTCGATTTAAATCTACAATATAAAAAAAGGTGCGGACCCAGAGTCTGCAGATAGCTTAATTTCAATAATAATAAAAAAAAAAAAGTCTCTATCTCTGTTACACTTTATTAGAATACATTAATGTGAGAAGTGCAATCATTTTTTTTACAATTACGTCCTCTTCGCTCACTGCGATTCACACTACTGCCAAGGCTATCCGCATTTGTGATAGTTTTACAGTGTGAAACTAAAAAAATATAATTTTTTTTTGCTTGAATTACAGCTAAAGTACAGCTCTAAATAAGTAATTTTTATAGGAAATAATTAGTCATTATTAAGAATATTAAAAAAAAACTTCAGGGTAAGAAATTCAACCGGGTTCCGAGAAATAAAACGGGGGCGAATTTTCATTTTTATGGGTACGAACGAACGCCCCGAGGATTTATTGTTCGTAACAAAAGGTCCCGCTGAACGGGTGACAGTTTAAAAATGGCAGATCGCTATCATGTGTTGTTTGCAAACATTTTTATTGGACCGATTTGATTCACTTATTGTCATTACCCGGTTTTATGGGTTTAGATGGGAATCGTCGAATACGGTGTTGGGAGACCGCGCGCGATCGTTTTTTCGCTGAGACTTTTCTCATTCCAAAATTTATAGTCTCCGTGTGGGAGACAAAAACCTTAATTCAATTCGACTTTTACGGCAACGTATACTTTTATTCACAAAATAAATTTTATTTATACACGAAGAATTAATGAAAATATTTTTAAAATAGAACGGTAAATTAAATGTAACACTGCATCAACCCTATCATGCAACAATTATTTTTTTATTCGTCTAAACTCACTTTTCATGAGGAAGTCTTGATAGCTTTGAATTTCCAAATACGTCATGGAATGATGTAATCTTTAAGTTCAAGAATTCCGCCTAGAACTCTGGGCAGTACCGGAAAAATCGTAAACCGGTATCGCTAAAATATAGCACTATTTAAAAGAGCCATGGTTATTCCTCGAGTTAATTCCTGCAATAATTTGAGAACTACGATCAAAACGGTTCAGTAATTTTTCTGTGATTGGGCATTTTACATCCTACATGGATTTACTTAGTAAATAATATGTACAGATATCTGAGATAATCCAAGTTAAAATGTTGCATTTGATTTTGTAATCTATGAGAGTGATAACAGTCCCATACCTTCCCACGTGTCATCTGTCCTACAATGTAATAAATGGACTTTTCATGCAATCAGTTCATTATAATTCAGCGAGGCCACATCTCTCTGCAAAATGTTGTTATATGTGACTTACAGGATTTGTTGCTGCTGTAGTGGCGGGCCCAACCTTTAGGCGGGCCCGCACGAGATTCTTCTAAAAGCACCCTCCTCTAGAATATTGACTGCATCCCTGGAAATGAGATAATAATTATATTAGCAGTGCAAAATAACTAACAGTTTTCATTATTTGTGATTTTCAGGTCATAGTAAATCAGGGGCAGGAGTATATCCTGCCCCGGAATGTTGACCGTTGGGTCATGCCTCCCTTCGGGGGGGGGGGGGGGGAGAGAGGTGGGGTTGAGATATTCTCCCCCATCCCCATTGGGCCATTGCACGACGAGGCCCGGTGGGTTCGCTGCAGGGGGCGACGCGGTGCCTGCGAAAGCTACCCCGTGTCGCCCCCATCCCAAATGCAGCGGACGGCCCCGGGGGGTTTTAGTGGGTATTTCCGGGCGACTCTCGCCCGGGTGAGTCCCACACTGGCACGGAGCTCGTCACTCCGTGCCCCCTTATCTATTGTATTGGGGGATTTTTATCCCCTAAATACAATAGATAAGGGTAGTGCGTAAATGCATTTCCCCCCGTCAAAAAAAAAAAAAAAGGTCATAGTAAATCAGCGTTCTCATATGTCATCTCCAGTAAAATAAATTAGCATGTTATAGAGAACTTTAAACTTTTATTGGTAGTATTGTTATGGTATTAACATAACTATCTTCTCCCCGCAACTTCGTCCGCACTTAACTTAAGAATATAGTCAAGAGAAGAACTGTGTTATTGTGAGTTAAGAGATAAATGAGAGATATATTTTAGCGAAATTTTTTCTAGAATTTATCCACAATTCTAAAATTAGTCAGTAAGTTTGATGTTTCTCTGAAAATTTACCATTCGTAAGCCTACATTTGATTTGGTTTTATTTTCAAGCAACTTGGTAACAACGTATTTGTTTATACTACTTATGATATATCACTTGCTTTTTAAAATATCAAACCGTGTGAAAACTGCACTGAAATTAAAAATGAATTTTCTTGAAATTATTTTTTTTTGTTCATTTTTCCAGTGTTTACGTATTAATTTTACTATTCGCGGTGGATACAAATCTAAGAAGTCAAAAATTTGAAAATCTATCTAGCTGTTCTTGGCTATAAATAGTGAAACAAACCCAACTTTGTATTATATTTACGTTATTTTTCCAAAACCTAAAACGCTTCAAAAATGTTCTAATTGTAAACTTTCTATTAAACTCAAAATATTATAACAAGAAATTCTGTTTACTCGCAGTAAATCCGTCGAGAAAGACACACAACTTAAGCTAAATCTGAACAAGCAAAAACTTAAGTGTACGACAGTGAATGCCGGGCGTGCGCCAGCATGCGCTCTCCTGAATGGCTGGGCTTTATTTCTTTTGTCTTCTATCTCGCCTTCCGCAGGCTGTGCGGGTTATGGCAAAATGCCAACGTATGCATCCAGTTCAAGTTTCGAACTATCGCGGTTTCATATCAAATTGCTTATCGGGTAATTAGCTTCTTTTTAATATAATTGCAAAAAATCTTTCTTATTATTAATTAGTTTGTGTTGATATAATCCAGACAAATTGAGAAATTGTCATTGTTATACGGGGCCGTATATTAATGTGAGTTTTTAACTGATGGGGATTATCGAAGTTAAAATGTCGGGTTAGTTACATGATTTATAACTCAAGAACGGTTGGAACGATTTTTCTGACCTTCGATTTGTCGTATACTAAATATGCCCCGAATAGCAGAAGCTTACACAATTAAACGAGCAATTCTTGAATGTATATATATATATATATATATATATATATATGTGTGTGTGTGTAATTTGTACCGATCGGGATGAAACTTTGCATATAATTAAAGCTTTATTTTCTAAGATTATCTGGATTTATACTTTTTTTGAAAATTACAGCCACACATTTGTTTAACTTTTTGTTTTGTTTTAATTACGTAATAACAGAGGGCAGTGACCTACACTGTTATATTTTTGCAAATGGTTGACAGTTGCTAGGCAACAACAGATATGTCAATAAATCTGTACTAATATTATAAATACGAAAGTAACTTCTTATTCTTCTTATTTTTTAATGGCTTTGCACGGCTTGTGTCTTAGCCAGTGTCAAGTAAATAAAAGTAACTTCTGTCGCACTTTTACGGCAAAAACTACTGAACCGTTTTAAATGAAATTTGGTACACAGATACTCTAGAGCCTGAGAAAGGATAGGGTATGCGAAATGCGTAATGCGAAAAACGGGTTGTAAGTGGAGATATAAAGTTGTATGGAAGTATCGTCATTTTTAGAGCTAGAAGCCTAAAACTTATTTTTTAGTCTGTTGATTCGATATAAATAAATATGACCATACGCATGGTGATTTGCCGCTAATGTGATATATTTTGACGCGTTACGTTCTACAATCAGCCAATATAGATCCGACAATTTGTGTGGTAAGTGATTTTTTTTAAAGTAAGATGTATATCTGCGTTAGTTACTTAGCAATAGATTTGTACTAGTAAAGAAAGAAAGAAAATCTTTATTCACAAATGAGATATAAAAAACATACTTCAAAAATAGATTTTTTTTTTAATAACAATGAGTTATTAATAACACATAAAAAAAAAACACATAATATGTAACTATGTGTCACCCACCAACCAAAATCTCATTAGATGAAAGGGTCTCCAGCTCATCATATGCTGAAGTACCAAGAGATACTCAGCGCTGATTTTCAGCTGAAGCCCAGAGCGAGTCACGGAACAAAAAAAATTGTTTGCAAAAATTACAAATTACAATAAAAAAAACTAAATTGTAAAATGTATCTCATATATACTTAGTCTATATATATCATTAACACATATGCGCATTGTTATAGATCTAATGTATAAGTACTAACACACGTCCGCTTTGCTGATGATATTGTAGTCATGGCTGAGACCGCAGAAAACTTAAGTACAATTCTCTCGATGAACTTTGTGAGTGATTAATTAGAAAGCTCAAAGTTACTGATGCAATGGAGGCAATGGAGAGGGATCCGCTAACTAACCGACATGGCCGAAAAAATGCCAAACTTAAATGGCAATGAGCTGGGCACATTCTCGAATAGCTACTCTGTACTAGACGACACCCTCCTATAAGACTCCGACGACCTAGTGAAGGCTGCACTGGATGCGGGATGCACGATCTTTGTGGTAATATATGTGACTAAACTCCTAAACGGTTAAACCGATTTTAATGAGTTTTTTGTGCCTATTCCTGAGGATTCGAGAATGATTTAAATTCACAATTTGGTCCAATGGATAATGTTTCACGCGAACAAAGTTGCGGGAACAGCTAGAACAAATTTTGAATCTAAACCATTCTCGAATCCTCAGGAATAGACAAATAAAATTTCATTACAATCTGTTCAGCCGTTTAGGATGAATGTAGTCACATACACACGCACAGAAGATTTATATGTATAAAAATATGTCTAAACTATTGAATTAATGAGATGATAGACATTTTCGCGTCAACTTGATTCACCGTTAACTCATAGCTTTTTCCCTACACTACCTAATATAATATATAATAAAACCATGAAAAGAGAATATAACTATGGTTTTAAAAACGATATTTTCGAAATTGATTCAGTGTATCGTAAATTATAAACCGAGTCAGCAAGAACACCAATACCTATATGCGGAATATATAAAAATATTACTATATAAATCTTTATGGTAGATTAGGTTTTGAAGTAATAAGGTTTAGTGCTAATACGTTGGTCGAAGTAAGTTAGTAGTAGTTATTAAAAGTATAAAAAAATTTAATCTTAACTTGACTAAATATTGTAAATTGATTAAAACTTTTATAACACGCGAAATGTCGTTACCAGGAGCTAGAATATATTTATTTTTATTACCAAGAGTACCTACTATAAAAGAGACTTTGTTTTTTTTTTTTGTAGATTAAGAAATACCTACACAGGAAGATATGAATCAAAAGTTCTAGCAAGCAAGTATAGAATTCATTTGGCTGTTGTCCAAACATTGTGTAGGTACGTGAATATAGTTACGTTTTATTCTGTAATTCCTTGTAAAATACAGTTGAATTAACAACCGTGGTTATTTTATTGTATTATTTAGAGTAATGTGTAAAATTAAATAGAAACGATATTATAATGTGTAGTATACTGTAAAAATCGTTGACAATATTCAATTATTATCTACTAAATACACTAATAAGACAGCTGGTATAATAAAAAATAGCGCGTAATTTTATGTGACCGCGAGCTCCGCACGGGAAGAGCGAGCGACTGAAGTGTTTATGTCCTCATAAGAAAGATGGCCGCCGTCGAAGCGATACGCCACCGCGAGGCGCGAACCACAAATAAAATATTGGATATTAGATTATTTATATTTGTTTTACTAAAGTGCATTTAGTGAATTTGTTATTGAAAAGATACTAATTAACTTTTAATTATGTTATTCGTGTTATTTCAACGGTATCTCAGTGCATATATTTATGAAATTCTTAAATATGTCACTTTGCGACACGTGCTTGGCACAGAGTAATTAAAATTGATTTATGCAACAAACCGGATGAAAACCCGGCTTCGCTCGGTTGAAATGAGACACATAATACCCAAACTTTTACAAAATGTAGGTAGATAGGAACTGTAACTACACTGATACGTGTGAATCGGCCTTAACGAACTCTGAAGATGGAACGTAATTGCGCGTGACTTACGTGTAGAGAGCCTGGATGCGTTCATAAGCAGCCTTGCAACCAACATGTTCCGCCGAGCGGACGGACACGTCGGCTCACGTTCACCTCCAGAACATCGCGCCGTTGCACGCCAGACCTCCCGACAGTCGGAGAGGAAGAGGTGATCGCTTGTCATTAATACATAGGCCTCAGGCGCGCGATCTCATACGCCGGTCCTCGCCTAGCTGAGTAGGTAGTTGAAGGAGGACCGTGTCTATGACCCGTATAGATCGGGTGCATCTCCCTGACCCCTCAGAGTCCGATCGATAGCAGGATTAGCTCCCAGAACTCAGAAGATTACTCCACGAAGGACGCACCTTGTGTGCCTCACCCAGTTGACTTGTCCGTAGGCGCGGACAAAGGAGAGGCCACCGTCGAAGGGAATAGCCCTGATGCGGTTTCCCCGTGTCCCCTATTAGTTCGTAGTTTAGTTAGTAAGTGTAGTCTGTGTAGTTTTTCTAGCTTTGTTTATTTATTCTATTTTTTATTTGTATTTTATTTTTTTTAATTTTATTATAATTTGTTATTTATGTGTAAGTTACATCTGTAATGATTTTTCTTAAATAAAAAACCAAAAAAAAAAAGAAATAAAGAAATAAAGTTAGGGAAACACACGGCACACCGCTGCTAAACTGCTTGAGCTGCAAGAGGACGCGAGAAGATTGCTAACTGAAGATGGTATCCGAGTGGCTAATATGGCGACTGCCATTTGCACCATTTTACCAATTTAACAAAATACTCAATTATCCGAATTTTGCGGATATATGTTGTCGACTCGAAATGATTATTTTTTTATGTTTTAATATTAAGGTAAGGTTTCAATCGAGTCTACCGTACCCCTTGACCGAATTATTAATATAGATATAAGCAAAAAGTTAATTTTCCTACCGAAATTATAAATGTATTCCAGTAAAAATAGATTTTTTCGATATTTGTACTGAAGTGAACAAAACACAACTGCATACAGCTAAAACGTAACTTTTATAATTTGTAATTCTCATGTTTAAATATAATTTGTAATGTTAACTTATAATATTCAATTTTTCATTTTAGATTATAACTAGCTGTCTGTCCGCGGATGCGCCCGCGTTGCATATATTATTCACTGCGTTATAATTATTTTTTTATACGGAACCTTAAATATTTTTCTAAAAAAAAATTTAGTTCTAAGGTAAAGTAAAAATGTTTCGCATAAATTTAAGCAACGTGTCTGCCCGTGAAATTGTACATTGAATCGGATTTTATTTAAATTTTGATGAGTTTTTTTTTTACTTTAGATTTTCGAAAATAATTAGCGTTCCGCATAAAAAAAAATTCAATGTTTGAATACAATCCCATTCTATACACAGTTTTTACGGGCAGACACGTTGCTTGAATTTATGAGAAATATTTTTACTTTATGTTAGTACTAAAAATATTTAGGAAAGTAATTAGGGTTCCTTATAAAAAATAATTCAAACGCAGCGAAGAATATATGAAACGCGGGTGCAGCAGCGGGCACACAGCTAGTTATAGAATAGAATAGATGGATGAAGAGATCTCTTTACGATTGCCGACGATGGAAAAGTAAAAAAATAACAGAAATGCCGCTCCCGTAACATTCGTTCGGCCCCTTATATCGCACATTAACCATGAAATATGCGGACACGCCCGCGAGGTGAATAAATAAAAAAAAGAAAACAACCCTTATAATTTTCAATTTTCGCTAGATTTACCCTTCCATCGACCGGTAAATTCGTTTTCAAGAGGTGGGGGAAACTTTTATATTACTTTTATTTTGCTCCCCTAACAATTAATGAAGCGGAAAGGTACTCAGTACGTTTGGGTTTATCGCTCCAGATGTTTCTCTTTTATCTATATGTTTATATTTAAGGTTTATTCTTATCCAAGGCACTACTTAAATGAATTACTCGTTTTTGCAATATCTAGTATTAAAAGCGATGACGTCGCAGTTGATAGTGGGGAAGGATTCCGCGTCAATGGACGCCGGTTCGAGACCACCTATCGAACTCTAAAATGAGCCTTTACTTTTTGGTGAAGGAAAACATCGTGAGGAAACTAAAACATGGTGGTAGTAGTCCCATCACCATAGTAGCTATCACTCTCATGTTGGAAAAGATGTCGCCAAATACCAATACGTGTTTTCCGGCCGCATCACTTGAGAACCAGTATCTCTAAACTCAGTGTACTTACCATCCTAGATTACATCATCACTTAACATCAAAGTGAGATTGTGGTCGAAGCACTGAGCGTATACAGTGTAAAAAATAAAATACCTTTGTTTATGTTAGAAGAAATTGGAAAATCAATGTAGGGTCCAATTCATGTAAAAAAATATCATCATCTTATCAACCTAAAGACATCGATTCCGAATCATCACCGTTTTTGTCTATATCATAAAATAACGTATAAAATGCTAGCATAAAAAACGGCGACCCAAGACGTTTCTCGTTCCCCAACTGGGGAGGCTCTTCACGTCGCCACCAACGCGATACAGTGACACTGCTCTTGCATTGAGCATTACACGCACAACACTGCTTACATACTCCTGCACATAACACGCAGGTACATAGGTCCATATTGGGCCATTGCACGGACGAGGCCCGGTGGGTTCGCCGCAGGGGGCGACGCGGTGGCATGCCTAGCAATCCCGTATCGCCCCCATTCCAAATGCGGCGGACGGCCCCGGGGGGTTTTAGTGGGTATTTCCGGGCGACTCTCGCCCGGGTGAGTCCCACACTGGCGCGGAGTTCGTCCCCTATTGCATTGGGGGACTCACTAATGCAATAGGTAAGGGCAGTGCGTAAATGCATTTCCCCCGCGTCAAAAAAAAAGGTACATAGGTCCTGTAAGGAACCTTTTTTTATTATTAATAATAAAAATTGTAGGGTCAGCTAGGACATAACTCGCGAGAGAGTTTGAATACTCAGGTGACGGCCAAGCCGAGGTTCGTGCCACTTTGGTAGCCCTTGTGCTAGTCACCTTTTTGCGGCTGAGTGCCTTCATCACTTGCCCCCAATGTTCGGTGAAGCTATTAAGGTCCTTCCGGTCAACAGCATTAGCTAGGTCAAAAAAAAAATTAATTCGAACACAAAATATTTAATCTCTGCCAATTTGCGCAATGCAAACATCGTCTCTCCCAAGTGTCCATCTGATTTAGTATAATTAAAGAACAGAATAAAAAAAAAAAAAATATTCAGAGAATTTTCAATTAAATTGGACCCAGTGTGAAATATTTACAAGAAGATTGACATAATGCCTCTAAATGATTCTCCAAAATCTTCAAGTGTATATCTGAATGCTTTTTCGTTATCTCGGCCAATGTCAGTAGATAAGGATCCTAGCTTTACTTCTAATACTTTCGATATTCAGTTTAATGTTACCGTTTTGCCAAACTCGGTGAAAGGAATCTAATCCATTTATAGTATAGTCACGTTTCTATAATTGAGCTAAAGTTATCTCGATTAATCGAACGATCCGATTTTTCGTAATATTAGGCTTATATTGCATTGTATCGTAGGGCTAGTCACAAACTTAGAAGGTTTAAGGAGACAATGACAATAAGTTTAAACATAATCTATACTAATAACAAAAATTGAAGTGTCTGTTTGTAATGCCAAAAAATTTTTTTACGAAATAAATATGAATGTACGATACCTATACCATAAATAGATTTTTATAATTTTTGTCTGTCTGTGTGTTTGTTCCGGTTCATAACCGGAACGGCTGGACCAATTTTGACGAAATTTCTTTAGAAGATAACTGAAGTTACTCCGCGTACCTTAGGGTACTTTTAATTTTCGTAAATAATTAACGTTCCGCGTAAAAAAGTTAAAACTCATAAAAATTGAATAAAATGCGTTTGCACAGTTTTTCATACAAGTGATTGAATTTATGAGAAATATTTTTACTTTATCATAGTACCAAAAAAACCACTACTAAAATAATTAGGGTTCCGTATAAAAAAAAAAATAAAACGCAGTGAAGAATGTATGAAACGCGGACGCAGCCGCTTGGGCATAGCTATTACTTAATAAAAATGCATAATGTAAACAGATTTTAATGTCCATAGGTTAAAAGGGTGGATCATTACGTGAACGATAGTAGTGTCTGGAAGTGTTATCTCTCTCTGTGCTTTCGCTAAAACCGTTTATTGTTATTATGAATTGTTTTATTTATTTAAAAAAAAAATAACCAGATCGAGTTTCTTGCCGACTCTTCTCGACTGGGATGATTTCCGAACTGCTGGTAATTTTTTGACGTCGTTCATAAGCGCTATCTCAGGGCTCAAATTAAATAATTATTTTTTTTTTATTTTGATTTTGACTGCGAAAGCGATAATCGTGGTGAATGTGAATTAAGTATTTTATTAAATATTTCCCTTCTATATTTATTGACATAAAAAACACTACATTTTTTTTGCACATTTTAAATATTTGTGTCTGAACGACCAAACATATCTCGGTGTTTTAAAGTTTTTAATTTAGTGCCAGCTTTTCTTATGTTGCTAATATGAATGAGTTATATGTTGATTAGTTACGAACTGGCGCGGTTTTCATACGAGTATATAGAAATATTAAATTTAAAGAAAAGTATTTTAATTGATGATTTTTTTTAAATCGTAATGTTTTTTTTTGAGGTTCTTATGTATATGATAAACAAAGAAACAACTTTACAGCGTTATATAATAGTACTTATAGATATATTGTTTGTAAAACAACAACACAAATTTAGCCCAATACAATTTCTTATTTAGGATATAAATCAAATCAAAAATATTAAAACACTTATCCAAGTAAGTCTTGATAATCAAACTTTATCTAAATATAAAATGAAATCTAAATCGATACAGCCTTTTTGAAAAACCGATGACCGAACCTATGGCGGCGCAGTTGGTAGTGCGGCCGGATTCCGCGTCAATCGACGCAGGTTCGTTCCCGACCTATCCAGCTCTAAAATCGGCCTGAGCTTTCGGTGAAGGAAGATATCGTGAGAAAACCATAGCATGGTAGGGCATTTTCTAATAATTCCTGCCTGGGTAGCTACCGCCCTAAGGTGCCGCCCTCAAGTTTGAAAACCTGTCGCAAAATGATAATAGGTGTGTTCCGGCAGCTTCCACTTAAGAACCACATTAAACCCAGGTTTAATTTGTTTGTGCGCAGCATGGCCGTCTACGGGGCACCTGTGTGGGCGGACGCTCTCAACGCCCGTAATATCCGTGTGCTGCAATCAGTGCAGCGCACGGTGGCGTTGAGAGCGATACGCGGTTACCGCACGGTGTCCGTGACGGCGGCCTGTGTGCTCGCCGGCTCCCTGCCGTGGGAGCGAGAAGCGGAGGTGCTCGCTGCCGTGTACCGGCACTCGGCAGCGAGGAGGGATGGTGGTGGGTTCCGCTTGCACCCGGCTGAGGTGCGGAGAGCTAGGCTCGAGGAGAGGGAGCAGCAGATGAGGAGGTGGGAGGAGGACCTGGTGGATGTGCGCTACGGACGGCCTACCGTAGACGCCATCCGCCCGGTCCTCCGGGAGTGGCTGAGGAGGGGGGCACGGCTCCCTCACCTTCAGGCTTGTGCAGGTGCTGTCCGGACATGGCTGTTTCGGATGGTACCTGCACAAAATAGCCAGGAGGGAGCCGCTGCCAAGGTGCCACCACTGCGACGCGGCGGAGGACACGGCGCACCATACCCTCGCGGAGTGCGCCGCGTGGGAAGAGCCGCGTCGTGCAGTGGTGGCGGCGGTGGGGCCGGACCTCTCGCTGCCGACCGTTATCAGCGCTATGGTCGGCAGCGAGGAGGTCTGGGGGGTGGTTACCTCCTTCTGCGAGGAAGTGATGTTGCAGAAGGAGGCGGCCGAGAGGGCCCGTGAAGAGGATCCTGGGGCGGATCCTCGGAGGCGCAAGAGGCCCAGGGGGCGGTGGGCACGCTACGTGCGGAGCTTTTTTTCCGCATGTAGGCGTGCCCGGGGGGGGGGGGGCAGCGTTGTGGCGTGTGCCGTAGAAGGTTGGTGGCGTGTGCCGTGGGAGTTTGTTTGTGTGTGTGGTGGTTGTACCCTTCTTCTGTCCCCTTTTCTTCGGTCTTTTCTCTTCTTTCGTCTCTCTTCAGGTATCCCTCTCCTTCCTACGTCTTGTCGACTAAGACAAGACGAGTGAAGGAGAGGGACCTACTTCCCTTAAAGCAGTGGCGGGTTTCTTCCCCATTTGTCCCTTTGCCCGTCACTGCTCTGTCCAACTCTTCCCTCTTCTTTCTACGGGGGGCGGGAACTTATCCCCTGGATGTTGGACTTACGTCTTGCCTCTCCTGAGGCGGGCTAAGAGGTGGAGGGGAACTTTTCTCCTCCATCCCCACCGGGCCATTGCACTGACGGGCCGGGTGGGTTCGCTGCAGGGGGCGACGCGGTGCTTGCGAAAGCCACCCCGTGTCGCCCCCATCCCAAATGCAGCGGACGGCCCCGGGGGGTTTTAGTGGGTATTTCCGGGCGACTCTCGCCCGGGTGAGTCCCACACTGGCACGGAGCTCGTCACTCCGTGCCCCCTTATCTAGTGTATTTGGAGGACCTTGATCCTCCAAATACAATAGATAAGGGCAGTGCGTAAATGCATTTCCCCCCGTCAAAAAAAAAAAAAAAAAAAAAAAAGGTTTAATTTGTTTACCATCATGGACTACATCGCCACTTAACATCAGGTGAGATTGTTATTATGTGTGTTTTATGACAGTAGTGTTTCAAAGTATTTGTTTAGAAAAAAAAAAAAAATGGTTAAATTGCTAGAATAAATAATAATTAAATTAAATTATTATTAATTCTATGCCGTGTCACTCTGAAAAAGGTTTCAAAATCACTTGAATCAAAAAATTACGCATCGAATCTGCTAAACCCGTGATACAAGTAATAAGAAATTACTATCGATGCGAGGTTGTATACTCTTGACCACTTACATATCCGTATATGTAAATAAACGTCTGAACATCTTTTCCTTCAAAAAGCATTACTTTTTAAATTCAGTTAATTTTAACGGGTTTTCACGCGTTACCTTTGCTTTTTTCTATCCCGACGTTTCGGCTGGGTTTCACCAACCGTGGTCACGGGCTGACTGGCGGTGCGCGGCGTCGCCTGCTGCGTTGAGGGGTATTTTGATGAACTACCCCCGTTTGGTCTTTATATTTATTATAGTCACAACACACAACACTAACAGTGTCCATCGACGATGCCTGTGACGATAAATCACGAACCTTAAGATTTTCTAGCACCGGATTCCACGCTGAGGAAAGCCTATATCCATGCTCGCTATTGAAATTTGGATGTTTTTTACTCCAACTCCAATACCATCCATTGGATCGAATTCCACCGGCCGAAAGTTTTATCCACTGATCGCCAATACTATCGTGGAATGGCTCGCGAAGCGATTGAAATTAGTAAACATCCAAATTTCAATCGCGAGGATGGATACAGGCTTTCCTCAGCGTGGAATCCGGTGCTAGAAAATCTTAAGGTTAGTGATATATCGTCACAAGCATCGTCGATGGATACTGTTAGTGTTGTGTGTTGTGACTATAATAAATATAAAGACCAAACGGGGGTAGTTCATCAAAATACCCCTCAACGCGTTTGGCGACGCCGCGCACCGCCAGTCAGCCCGTGACCACGGTTGGTGAAACCCAGCCGAAACGTCGGGATAGAAAAAAGCAAAGGTAACGCGTGAAACCCCGTTAAAATTAACTGAATTTAAATATGGAACGCGAAAACTAAAAAAAAAATAGCATTACTTTTGCTAGAAAAAGGGTTTAATTTTACTCATCATATCACGCGTAAAGAAGTCTTACTTCAATAAAATCATAATAAAAATAATTTTGAAACTAGCAAATGAAGAATAAAAATGTAGAAACAAAGAACTTTTGTTAAAATACATAAGAATAGTTAAATCTATTTTGTTGTGTAACTCAAAAAAAAAAGGTATTAAGTTTTATTTAAAATGTCTAGGATTAGATGTGCACAACAAACAAGTTAAACTTTAACAACAACGAACTAACAAAGAAAATCTGAAAAGTTTCAATAATATAAGTTTTGAATAATAATATAATTGAAGACAAAAGATTTTTCAATATAATACATTTTAATTTTACGCGTCATTTATTTATATAATGTAAAATATTACAAACAGACGACGAACAGAATTATTTAAGATCAATGTACGAACTAACAGAACTTTAAATCGATTCGGTTTAAAGCGTCATGTAGGATCAGAACATTTTATTAATACACAGTCCAATTTAACAAAATGTAACAAAACCTCATAAATGTTATATCATGTCATCATAATTGCCTACGAAATACAAATAAGAAATTTATATATTACCTTAATAACTCTTGTACGTCTCTCTGATACACTTAATTTCTTCTTTTACTTTCATCTATGTTACTCTCGTAAAAGTAATTTTTATTATATATTCCAAACATGATACTAAAGTAATTTGTTGTGTTCTTTAAATATATTTGGATACTAAAGACCTCCTTTAATACATTATCCACCTTTCCATTATATAAAACACAACATCATCTATCTGTAAGTCTGTCTGCCTGTCCGTCAGTTGGCTTATAAACTCGAGAACTATAGAACAGATTTGCATGATTCTTTTTTTTTTTATTGAATGTTTATCTAGCTGGGTTTTAGTATATATAATAGTATATATCAGTAGATAGCAAAAATTATCTTAACTCGAGATCTAATGAACTAATTTATATAATTATTTTGTTAAATCATAGAACTTTCAATAAGGATATGGGTTTCTCTGTCTGTCTGTAACCACGGAGCTGAATTACATGATATAAAGATATATTATCTTTCCCGGGATTCATATAAAATACTTTAAATATATTTTGGTAAATTGTTTGGTATATAGTCAGAAAGAGTGTATGTACTGTGTAAAGAATACACGTGTCAAAAGTGCAACCTGTAAATCAATATGCAGTGTAAATCTGTAAGACATATTAGTAAGTCAGAGACAAGTAGAGTCAAGTATCAGATACCGAACCAGAGATGGAAATATGTACGCCCACTTTTTAAAATATAGTCATATGCATGAATAAATAGAGCATACAGAGGAGAAAATAATATAGCGTGCTTTCTCTATATCTCTCTCAGTATGTACTTCTATCCATCCTCTAATAATCAAAATTATGCCGCTAATTATGTTGTTCGTCTCATACATACTCACACGGAACGCTCATAACATAACATAAGCTTACGCCTGTTATCCACAAAGGGTTAGGTAGAGATAAAATATCGAACTACACCACCCACATTTCGTCGAGCTTAGTTCCGTCTCAGATGTAAGAAGGGGCGAGCCTGTCGCCATATCATACACAAATTCCAGACTCCTGGATGATACTGGATAGAAAAACATAATATTACTTGACCCGATCCGGGGATCGAACCCGAGGCCCCTGAACGTCAGCCGTACCTTAATACAACTGCGCTACCGAGGCAGTTATAACATAAAATTATATGTATTACATGTCTAATGCATTCGAAAATTTGATTAATATGCGTATTAATCTATAATTTAAGATATGCAAATGTATACTTGATCATTTTGGCCTTTGGAATATGTAACTTTAGTCCCGTTCATTTTGGTCCTTCGAACCGGAACGTAAACGCTATTTTTTCCGTTCACTTAAATGCGTCGAATCTGACCGTCGGTGAACGTTTCAAACAATTTGTCTTACCCCATATTTCCCTTGAGACGTGCAAAATTTCCTTTTTACTTAGATCTTTTCATATAAAAGATAAATTTAGACAAAGGCGTCTCGGTCTTGTTATTGCAAATGAAATGAACGCCCCAAAAATGTAAGTAACAACTCTATCTAAGGCTCTCTGAGATGGGTAAACGACTCGCTTGTGTTTTTTTGTTGTTGTTGTTTGTAAAAATAAAAAAAGTATATATAAATTTATTGTACTACAACAATTCGAAATGAGGGTTCTATTTGAACATTTATGATATTTGGTTTAGGTACCTAGAATGATTTACTAATAACAATAACTCTTTACATCTTCAAAGTACATATAAATCATAACACAACGTGATCTATTTTCTTTTTTACTTTAATACTCTCAGATCATAACTTATGTGTCTGCTATCAAAATCGTTTGAAATATAATAGAAGTGCTAATAAAAAGGAATTTTGTTACAATGTTCTTTGAAACAAACGAATACGTAATTGACAAAGATGTTGATCGTATTGTATACTAGCTGTGCCCGTGTTTACGTTCGTAATTATTTATACATACAGGCCATATTCTTTAGCTCTTAAAGGGATAATGTAAATCTTCATTGTATGTTCAAAACTGTACCGTGTGTACCGGTAATCTTGCAACATTCATTCTATTTCATATCCTCATCATAGTCTCATCTTAAAGACGTTAGCAGGTCTCCACCAAGGATCTCCAAAGCAACCGGTCTTGCAGCATCTGCATCTAGCGAATTTCCGCGACCTTCAATAGGCCACTGGTTTAGTGGGCCCGCTTACGCCTTCCGATACGTGGTCGCCATTCGAGAACTCGTTGATCCCAACGCGCGTGTTCTATATATAGTTTCTTAAAATTAATTTATGTCAATTGGAAATATTTATTTTTTATATTTTAAAAATTTATAATAGTACATAATTATTATGATTATATAGTAAAAAAAAAGCTATAAATAATGTATACCGTCCAGCTGACCCCCAGACTGGAAGGTTCCAGAAGGCTGGGTGGTATTGCCACTTTGGATGACAATTATATTGACATCTTAGAGCATATATGAAGATGCTTATGAAAGCATAAGAAGCGAAAGACGTGTGTCAGGATCGCAGCAAGTGGAATGATGTAGTTTCTGTCTACCCCCCACGGAAGAAAGGCGTGATGCATTACCATAGATAACTACTTTGAATAGTGTGCGGAAATTGAAATATTACCCTGGTTGGTTTTATATATGGTTTTAACCTGGAACTCGAGGTAGGAACGAAGTTCCTTCAAGTAACATAGAAGCAACGCAACATGCAAAAAAAATGCTTAATTTTTTATATATATTTTTCTAGATTTTTTTTAGTTTTGCTGATTGGTTGTTATTTAAGTAAGTACATAAAAGTATTTAGGAAATTTTGTATTTTAGAAAATAACAAATAACGTAAAATAATATTAATCAAACAAAAATAAATAGCAATTCAAATTATTAAGTAAAATAAAAAACATGTCTCCTAATTATTTTTTTCGACAATATAAAATTACATATATAATTAAATTAAAAAAATTTCATCTGCAAAATTGACGTTAAAGTCATGAGAATATACTTTGCACTGGCGAGGCGGAGTGGGTCAGAAAGAGAAGGGAAAGAAAGAGGGAGAATGAAAAAGGTATTATACACTATTCGCTTCCATTATAGCACTTCCGTTATATATTTTTCTTACGGTTTTAGTCTCACATTTTTTAGGAATGTAGGGATTAGCTAGGATCAAATTTTGCGGGAGTTTTCACACTAAGGTAGCGGCCAAATCGAAGTTCGCACCCTTGTGCTGGTTACCTTTTGCGGCTGAGTGCCTTCAGCACTCGCCCCCAGAGAGTTCGATGATGCTGTAAAGGCCCTTCCGATCAACACAGTTAGCTAGGTTAGAAAAAAAAATCACATTTTTTATCAGTTCGGTCGCGCACCAAAATCCCTATCAGTTCGAAGCCTGCCGTAAGGAACTTCGTTTTAAAATTACAAACTTTATAACGACATTAAATTAAATTTCAATACACGGAAAACTGCTGCATCACGAAAAGGATTTCCGTTGCAAAGGAAAAAGCACACTCAAAGTGATTCGTGCAGAAAAAGTTTTTAAAATCTCATTCCAGCTTTCCCAGTTTGTTCGACTTGTGTGGGATCCAGTTTATCTTTCTTGATAAAACCAGCTGTGCCTACGACTCTGCTTGCATTTAATAATTTTTATGCCTCATAATTATTAATTAGTTTAATTCAAAATTATATATCTCTTCTGTTAAAGTATGCTAAGAAAATGGTCCCACTCTTAGTATTTTTTTTACAAAATTCTCTTTTATCTTAATAACTCGCCCGTATAATATAACTACGATTTAAAAAAAAATGAATCTTGCAAATCTAAATCGTTATATTCCGGCATTGAAGCAGCAGAAAACACTCTTCTGTTTATATAAACCAGAAAAAAATAAATTACGCGTAAGACATTAGTTTGTGTATAATACTGAGATTGGATAAAACCTCCCGTATATAAAGGTTGTTTTAATAAAATTGTATTACTCAATTCGAGTTGTCCCAACGGATATAAACGTTAACTATGTCCGCAGTATTCTGGTTTTTTTTTAATGTAACTGGAATAAACATTTCTGTTTTTAGTAATAGTAAACGTTGATGATATAATTGTGTGCACAAAGACTGTGGAATGTAAGTCTATGTAAAGGGATTTCGAGCAAGCCACACCATAAAACAATTAATCTTCACGCAAAATAAATCACGTCATGCACTTTATTGTGATTTACAAAATTAGATTATATTGCATACTGAATCGTGATCGAATCAGAAATGAAGAGATCTGCATAAGAACGAACGTAACCGATATTGTCAAATTTAAGTGGAGGTTTGCTAGGCAAATTGCTCGTAGATTAAATGCCTGGTGAAGGTCACGGGAGTCTTCTGGATGCGGGTAACGCAAATATATGTATCATGTCTACTGCTTACCATCTTAGACTAGATCAACATTAGGTGAGACGATGTCAAGAAGCTAACTTATAAATCAACGTTATGGTTGGATATATAGAGTGGTGATAAAATGTTACAGTACAAAATAAAGATTTTTTTCTATACGAGCGTCCATCACTATAACCTGGAGGGTCGTATTAATGGACATAACCAATAATCCGTAAAGGTTCATTCCTTTTATAGTTAAGAAACGGGTTGTATAATAACGTCTCGAATATTATTGTGTGATGTGAAAATAACATTCATAGAATTTTTATTACGGCACGGTTGGAAATATTACGTTAAGTTTTTTTTTTTTCGTTATTTTAAAATGAACTTATTTCATAGTAAAATTAGTTTCAAAAATTTAAAGTGGTAAGAACAATTTTATGTTATTATAATCACATTAGTTCTTTACAAATAAAAGCGTATACTAATCAATAACATTGAAGTGTCTGTTTGTCATGTGAGAATTATATTTTTTGACTAAATAGATATGAATGTGTATACCTTCATATGTACAAGTTGGCGGCCGCAAATTGACACATATGCAACAGCACCCCGTGAGTAAATTTAAATGTATATAGCCCAATATTCCACATTAAATTAAATGATTATAATATCTACTGCCCAAATTTTAATTGTTTTTAATTGTTTAATTGTCTTAATTGTTTTGACATGAATACTATAATTATAAGAAATTTGACATTGTTGTTTAGCGTTAACCTAGATAAGTCGATTATATTGTTTAGATTTTAAGAAAAATAAAAGTGATATAAAAACAAAAACCTAAGCAAAAGAACATGCTACAAAAAACAATAATAGATCACACATAAAATGAGACGTAATAATAAGGTCATGCCAGGGGAAAATTGGCGGGGACATAAATCCAAATATAAATCCAAATATTCCACATACCATCACAACCAATAAGAGATGAGGGAAAATGCTCTTAGTGACTTGTTTTTATGTAGATGTGTGTATAAAAATTCTAGCCTTAAATAAAAGAGGATGTTACAAGCCCTTCGTTGTTCATTTCTGTAAATCCCCAACGAGTACCAGAGCGTGTGAGTTTATCTCGACGAATTGATCCCGGACGCGAGTTCCCGGCCGATAGGCATCTACCACTGCGATAAACTGTCGCACGAGGTTTTCACTCTTTCAGAAACCCCTATACGGGTTAATCTTGTGTATTAAAACGAACGAGTTGCGCTACATTCTTGTAGCGTTTATTTCACGTTAAAAAACCATCCATTTCTTTATAACACTAGTACGTAGTTGTCTAGAATATTGTAGTATCGTAAGGAACCCTCACTATGATATTTTTAAGAACAAATTAGAGAGAGTGCAAAAGCGCTTTCTGTTGCATCTGACATATAGATTTCACCTAGGGAAAACACTTCGTACATACCATGATAGACTTGATCACTTTAATATGCACTCTTTGGAAGACCGTAGAGAATTACTGGATCTTACATTCTTATATAAGTTAGTAAACGGCATTTCGAACACACCTGAACTGTTAACCAGGGTCAAATTTAACGTCCCAAGGAAACTACCTCGAGCAACACGATTTAATCTATTTAGCATAAATTATTGTCGGACAAATTTAGGTCTTTACTCTCCTCTAAATAGAATAATCTCACTATATAACAAAAAATCTAAAACTAAAAATATAGACATTTTTCAAAACAGCCTTAAAATGTATAAATCTAACTTATTATCTACTTACGAAAGTGATACTAATGTTATATATTATATATATATATATTTATATATATTATTTAAAGCCTAAAATTAATGTAAGTTTATTCCACTTTTAATTTGGAGTCGTTTTTTTTTTTTTGAGTAATTTAAACTTTATCAATTCTAATATTCAATAGATTTATTTGTTCTTTTGTATCTTTTTGGTTTGCACAAGCCTGTTCTCAACATATAATTCAACGTAATCACTTATAATTAAGGTTGCATTTATCACGTGTCCTCAAATTGTTCATTGTACATATCTAAATCAAAATGTAAATCTTGTTAGTGTTCAAATAAATAAATAAATAAATAAAAAATATCGTACTACAGTCGAATGACGTTCCTATCAGCTTTTGATCTGAAGGACATTCACAGCTTCATTGGGTTTTACATTCATATCTATTTAATAAAAAAAAGTAATTTTGACATTACAAACAGACACTCCAATTTATTTATTAGTATATATTTGTGGTAATGTTGATTTTGTTGGGGTATGATGTCGGCTAAACACG
Organism: Samia ricini; assembly: GCA_014132275.2. Lineage (NCBI taxonomy): Eukaryota > Metazoa > Arthropoda > Insecta > Lepidoptera > Saturniidae > Samia > Samia ricini. Next base: position 2,126,590 of record AP028164.1, on the reverse strand, counting down.
TATACCTGCTGACACGGCCTAAACTCTCTCAAATTACGATACTGTCATCAAATAATTATCGGTGTTAACTGGATTAAATTTGGGTCTTGTGTCCCAGGTCAAAGGTTTGTCACAGAACAACCTTTTAAAATATGTAAATTTTACATTACAACCTGGTGTGCCCTGTGGTTTCACACGAATATAAACGAATATTCATTACGTTTTATATTTCAAATAGTTTAGATTACAAAGTGTTGCAAGAAAACTTGTTGGTTGTAGTCTATTTACTTGATTCAGTAACTTTTTTTTATAGGCTAAAATATGTCGCTATTCTAATCATCTATACGAATAAATAACATTGGAGTGTCTGTTTGTAATGTCACATTTGTTTTTCACGAAATAGGTATGAATGTTTATACGATAGCTATAGCAAAAATACAATTTTTAATATCTTTGTCTGTCTGTCTATCAGTCTGTTCTGGGTAATCTCCGGAACAGTTAGACGGATTTTGACGGGATTTTTGACTTTTTTGACTTTTTTGGTAGATAGCTAAAGTTACTACGGGTAACTAAGGGTATTTTTAATTTTCTAAAATAATTAAGGTTTCGTGTAAAAAAAAGAAAAAAACTCATAAAAAAAATTGAATAAAGTCCGATTTAATGCACAATTTTGCGGGTAAATGCTTGAATTTATGAGAAATAAGTAAAGTAAGTATCACTTTATGTTAGCATTAAACAAAAATTAGGGTTCCGTATAATGAAAATAAAATGCAGTGAAGAATGTATGAAACGCGGGCGCAGCCGTGGGGACACGGTAGTAAACAATATATTTGTTCAAATACATTTATTACTATTATTTTATTTAATACTATATTGTATACCAACTAAATACACGTTGTACATTATATACCTATTGCAATTTCTTCCAGGCAACCTTTGAATGGATTTGTCTTAGGAAATCAGGGGTAGTATGGATGTAGCGAAAGTATTATTCGTAGGTTCGTTAAGAAACATAAGGTTTAAGACAAATTATAAATATGTTATAAATGAATTAAACATTAAACATATACAATACTAGCAGTGCGCCCGCGGCTGCGCCCGCGTTTCATATACTATTATTTACTGCGTTTTAATTTTTTATACCGAACCCTAATTATTTTCCTATAGTATTTTTACTACAAAGATAAATTAAAAGTATTTGACATTAATTCAAAAAAAACTTTTTAATATATATATATATATATATATATATATATATATATATATATATATATATATGTATAGTATACAGTATATACAAAGTATTCATTGTTGAAGCACCAAATAATATTCTGTACCCATTTTATAAATATGTCTAAGCGACTTCGCTCGTCTTATAGTAAGAGGAAGAGCGTTCCATAGTCGCACTGCCATAACTAAAAAATGTAATTAAGACTAAAGAACAAACAGTAGAGATAATTGTAAATTGTTCGTATTAGAAAGAGCATCACCAGAAAACTATTAACCCATTTGCAAACATAGTCCGTTTTACGCGGTTAAACTTTATAGAGGATATAGAATCTATGTTATTATGCTATTTCATTCAGTAATTTGTGTCACATAGGCGAAATTAGTTACCACATACGAGTAATTTAATTAAGAAACAGTATTCAAAATTCATTTTTGATTTATTTGATTTACATCGATTCACGCTATCAGTTTGAATTGGATTGAGGAAAATATTTCAAAAAAACTTGAAAGTAAAAGATAGATTGTTGCGGATTCTTCCATAGTTTAATAAAAAAAAAACACAAAACAAAAATTGTGTGGTCAGGAACGAAGTTCTTAGTTAAAACAGAAATTATGACTTTTTAAAATATTCTATAAGACTGACAGTTGAGATGAATAAACTAATACACACACATACACAGCTTACGGTATTTCGTTACTTGACGATTTCTACTAAATCGCAGTACCCGTAAGTTAAGGAACCTCGTTCCAAAATCCCCATGTCCAAGCGTTTGAAATTCCCAATGCGCAGTAAGACAGCTCGGTGATGATTTATTATTTCATAATTTACATTTTTCTCAGAAGATTTCTCTAGCAAGATTCTGGTAAACCAAAGCCATTGGGTGGGAAAGACAAAAGTGAATGCAAGCAATATCAATCAACAGGCAACTGAATAAACATTTCCTTGTGATACGAAAACTTTACCGAGTGCTTATTTAGGGAAAGCCGTGAGGGAATAATCAACGACATAATAAACAGTTAAAAATACATCAAACGCCATCAGAATCCGTTTTGCGAAGCCTCTCTCTCTCTGAGATACGCGCGGACCGTGATGTTAAAACTCTAAATTACTCCCCTCGAAAGTCCTATAATAAATTTCCACGGAGTATTTCAAAGTATTTCATAAGGAAAATTATTGTAAATAAATTTCGTTTAGTTCGAGGGTTGGCGTAAGAAACTTTTTTTACGTTTATTATAATTACTGTATGAGTCTTATTAAATATATTTTTTTTTTTCTTATTTAAGTCCACTTTTATATTATTATCGAAACTTTATGTAAGTCAGTTCAGTAGACTTCCTTCCGTCAGTGGTCAGGTCTAGTAGATACGTTAACTTAGGTCGACCTTTACGGACTTGGGTACTCGCTTTACAGGTTTATTTTGTCAATATTCTCTCATCCATTTTCTCTACACGCTCAAACCTTTCTCTATCTATCGAACGTTTCCTTGTCATAAATATTCCTTACTTTATTCGTCATCTACACTCTCGCAATACTTTTCAAATTTAATAATAAAAACGATTTATTGCGATGTAATAATTTTGGCAACATGTTCAGCTGATGCTATTTCCCATCTCCATAACGTTAACCTTACTTACATACTTTTTCTGCTAACCCTAGCACTCAGTATACATATTTTTGCATATTTTTGGATAATTGTACAAACTCACACACGTTTGCCATCAAGTAAGGAACATAAAATCCTAGAAATGGAGTGAACACAATGAAAATAAATATCCCAAAATCGATTCATTTTTTCTCAAGTATTTTGATGAACTATTAACATTAAAAAAATACGATAAATGAAATTTTAAAATCCATAAAAAATCTTGCCTTATTTTATAAAGAAAAAATAAAACACTGATATCGACTACTATGAAAAAACTTTTATGAATAAAACCTAACTCGACTTCAATGGAATATACAATAAAAATAAAACTTTTTTAACCTACTTCTGTTTACTTTAGTATATCCTTTATTTGAATACCATTAAAAGTTACAAATCGGTGTCACGATGGGAGTGTACTCCTTCGAATAAAAAAAAACGATACAAACCACAAAAAACACCTCATACAAAAAATTGAGAACCTCCTTCTTTTTAAAGTCAGTTAAAAATATTTATACACGAAATAATAAATTGACAGCCCTGCAATCGCGACTACGGTAAGCCGAGTCTGTAATCTGCTAGGCCCCGAGGCGTGCGATATTCGAGAATTTATCTAAAGTTCTATTCACGAGCGGCCAATGTTTATGCTAACAGAGATACCGTCAAATTATACTGTGAGTAGAATAAACTTATTAGAAAACTGAAATAAATGTCAAAAATATAAAATAAGTAAAAATAAGAATCATTAAAAAAATACTAAAAATGTGGTCGGAATGTCGAGCGTGCATGAGCGGAGCGTGCAGCGTTTACCGCAGCGTACAGCGAGCGTTCATTTGTATCCTTTTTAATGGTAATTTGGTCAGTCATATAATAAACCTTTAATTGTTATTTAAAAGTTTGCACTATTTAACTCTATATTATGTTATTTGGAGGCATAATAATGTGTAAGTAAGTTTAATTAATGTGCTCAAGTGCTTTAAAAGCAAAAATATGAAAGGTATGAATTCTGCAAAAGGCAAAAATTAATATTTAATACGTGTTACAAATATCTAAATTCAATAAAAATAGACGATTGGAAGCAGAATATATATTAAATAAATTACCAAATATATTGTGAACATAAATCTAAAATAATTTTTGACGCGATTTTGGACCGTCATGTAGTCTTTGTTTTTTTTTAATTTATAACTTGTGGTATTTAACTCTGTATCATATAATTTTTTTAACACGGAATTTTACGAAAGGCTGCCATTTTGTTAGAGCGTTGTGCTTAACGTCAGACTTGGCTGTATGGTCTATTACCATTGCCTTTTCCATAAAGAGGAATAAATGTAACCAAAAAGAAATATCTATGTGTAAGGGGTGCTTGGCGCAATTTTGGTCTGACATGTTGTCGCCCTTGTTTATAATTCATTATTTTGCAGTATTTGACTATATATTATGTAATTTTGGTGGCATTTTACGCGATATAGTGTAGTTATGATACACAAGTGTAATAAAGTGAAAGTAATGACACGGAGCATGAATTCTAAAATCTCCCAATCATTCCCGTTGTGGTCGTAATAGTAAGCCACCATTTTGTTATAGCCATTCATTTATTGATAGTGTTCCTAACGTCTGACTTGGCTGCATGGTCTACTAGTACCTTTGCCTTTTCCTTAAAACGGAATAAATGGAACAAAAAAAAATATCTATGTGAAAATACCATGCGAAAAAAAGATTAATCCACAATTCAATACTTCATTTGTGCCCTTGTGATCGATTTTCCCAATCTCTTTTACGTCCGATCCCAAACGCGCCGAAGCGCGTATACAGTTTTATATTCTTTCACGGTGAATTAACCATCTTAAGGATGATGTTATAATCCGTTTTTTATACTCGATCGTCTGTTTGTATGTATGTGAGTTTCTCTTTATCCCGTTTGTGAAACGGTCTTATATCGATATTTTTGCTTATAAGCGATTTGCAGATGATACCTGGTAATTTCGGTGATAATATTTGAATTTATGTACCTATAATACTATATATTCATATCTAGCTTATCTTACACAGATAATATCTGTAACAATGTTTTTTTTCTTTTTAAATATCCAATGCTTTGAGTAAAAATTATTTAATATTATTTCCATCATAATTAGTTTTTCGTCCTACAAATTTAAATGCTCGTGGCGACACCTGTTAGTAAGTTTTTCAACATTGCTTTGTATTGTTTTAATTTTACACATTAGAGGTTATTATGGTTTAGAGGTTATACACTTATTATGTTTTTCAATGTTGGTAGTATTGTCATAAGATAGGAAATTTTTTATTGTTTTTGAATTTGAGACTGTTATTATTTATCGTTTTAGGCGTATAACAATTTTCAAAGTAGTAACATCGTAGCATAGATTTGTGTCAAATAATTACTATCAAATATTTTACAGACATAAAGGCCTATACAGCCGAATAATATTAACAGTACAGAACGCTCTATTACATGATCACAGATAATAAATATGTCAATAATTTCTTACGACAATAGAGAATTTCGGTCGTGGTTTTGAAAGGGGTGCGACACTTATTGAATATATGAATGATATAGTCGGCTGGTTTGTTTAATATTCTATTTAATTAACAATAACATTGTGTATTGTCGGATTCAAATATAGAGCGTCGAAATAGCGTTCCCGCTTTAATAAAATAATTTGTGAAATATATTATAAAATATTTTTTTTTTTAGCAATCGGAACATTTGACAAATGCTAGACTAATGTAATAAAACTTGTCACATGAAGTAAAAAAAATAAAAGTTATATCGATAAATGAAATATTCGAGAGGCACTAGAATGGCTTATGAGTTTTTTGTATTGTATGTGCCCGAAGGTACATTATTTGAAATTCTACTTTTACAACAAAAAAAATCCACGAAATTCGGTGAAACTTACTATGTCTCAAAAACACTGTTATTTGTTCTATTTAAAATATTTCTTTTTTCACCTTATTTTGACTTAATTTCGAAAAAATTACTTTAATTTTCAATCGAAAATTCTCAATTCAAAATATCTGTTTTAAAAAAAAAAGTCGGTGGAATTTTTGTTATTTCAAATCTCTACTTTCTGATGGTGTAAAAAAATGCTTTAGTGTGGTAATTTTTCTCAGAAAATGCAAAAAAAAAAAAACTCGAATCCGATTTTTTTAATTATTATGTATTTTGAGCTATTTATTAAAATTTACTTAATTACTCGAAAAACGTAAGATTCCATGTTACATTGATTAACAAAAAAAATGGGAATCATAATATACTACCATAATTAACAACCAAATAAGTTCATAAAGTTAATGTTAAATTATGAGAAAGTTGTAGAAACTTCTTGAAATTATATACGTAGATTCCTATTTATTGCTATTTTAAGGTAACTATATTAAGGTAACTATTTTAAGGTAAAAAAAAATGAACGTATTCAAAAAATTAAATCGAATGATATTTTAGTACAAGATTAAAAAAATAGTAATTTTGTTTATTTTGCACAAACAAATTTAGTTATACTTATGATAAAACTGTCAAGGCGTTATTAATTTGATTTTCTCAAGTAACTTTTGCCCATAGGGCATGTAATTATGCCGGAAATCGATTTAACCCGTTTTTTTTTATTACCCTTAAAAACTCACCTCCTTCCATTTCCTGACCTCAGATCGCCCGTAAATTATTTTTCCTTTCATTTTTGCTATTTGTTGTCATTGTCTTACTTTTCCGGTTGGTTTCATTCTATATTTAGTTTGTTTGGTTTCAAAAATTTTCGACCCTGGTCTAATGTGTGAAGGTGATTATGAAAGTAGAAGAAGCAAAAGACGTGTGTCAGGATCGTAGCAAGAGAAAGGATGTGGTCTCTGCCTACCCTTATAGGGGAGAGGCGTGATGTTATGTACGTATAACAAAATAATACAGTAATAGTTAATGAACCCGAAAAATTTTATACGAGTGATAGCGATAAAGTTATTTCACCTGAACGTAGTCGTTGACGTGACGTAGTCGCAAATAAGAGGAGGGTTAACTATATCTATCTCGTTTACTCTTCTGTAGAAAGAGTATAGTCTGTTAGTAGTACTAGTGATTATTAAATACCTATGTTCTCTGCGTGGGAGGTACAGCCCCCTTGGGGCAGTAGAATACCCAGAGAAAGTTACGGGGACATTGAGACAGCGCAGAAGGGACGTAAGGAGATTAGAAATTTAGTCTAAAAAGGCAAAAAAATAAGATTTAGTAAAAAACATATACTCAAACTAGGCGGTGAACAAAATAAGGTTGAGAAACTATGATTTAACATTATGAGAATCCGCGACCTAAGCCACCATCACCGTAGAAAACTTATAATATGCGACAGTATTTTCGAGAAGTACACTTGTGCAGGCAATATGAAACACGTGTCGTGTCTTTTGAGGCTTAAGTTGAACAATAAATACCTTTTTATGTCGCACAAAGTGGTAGAAAGGTGTGAATGAAAAGGTTGGAGATAGGTTCACGCTGAACGGATGTCTACGTACGGCGGCGGTCATCGCATGAACGCGTTTAATTGTGCTACTCTAAGAATGTTCGTTACAGTGGTAAAATATATATATTATTTAAAAAAAAATTAACTTACACGCACTTATATTTTACTAATGTTGAGTCTAGAACGCATACTTACGGTAATGACAATGAACAGGCGAGGGCTATTTCAAATAACTGCCCCGCTAACGATTTCACCGCAACACTTTAGTCGAGTCGTGACCACGGCCTATGCAACCAGACCGAAAAGTAGAAAATGTATACTATAAGTAAATGTGCATTCTAGACTCGACATTACTGAAATATAAATATTATTAAAAGTAACGGAATAACTTCAGCTATCTACCAAAAAAAGCCTCGTTAAAATCGGTCCAGTCATTCCAAAGATATATATATATATATATGTATAGCAAACAAATAGACAGACAGAGAAAAATTCTGTTTTTGGTATAGGTTTCGTATATACATTCAACTGTACTTATTTAAAAATTGATATATTTAATAACAGACACCAATAACAGACAAGTTAAGAGGCGGTCGTTTATCCTGGTATGGACATGTGATGCGCAGGGAGAAAGAGAATGTTGTAAGAAAGTTATTGGATATGAATGTGGACGGTTACATGGGAAGGGGAAGACCAAAGAAAAGATGGATGGACTGTGTGAAAGATGATATGTGTAGAAAAGGAGTGAATGCGGAGATGACAACAAATAGAGAGGAATGGAAGTGGAAGACATGTTGCGCCGACCCCAAATAAAAAATGGGAAAAGGGTAGGGAGATGATGATGATATTGATATTACAAACACACACTTCAATTTTGTTTATTAGTAATAAATATAGAGACACGAATAAATGTGCACCCAGTTTAACGCACATTGTCACCGGAAGCGAAGGTCGCTAACGAGCAAGGTGTTGTTCGCATTCTCGACGTTCGTAAAAGTTTATGGCTTACAGCGTTCACAGGGCGGAATGTAAGCGTTTCAAACAATGAAGGTAATTCCTTAAAAATGTCCCCTTTTTACTTTCAGAATATAATAATATAAGGAATGCTACATGCGACGTAAGAATGGTTCGTTATTTTACCCCGTTTTTATATACACAAATCATAACAGTTCATAAACGAATCATTTATAGTTCGACAGTTCAAATCTAATATTGAAATTTAAATTGTAGCTAAATAACATTAGTTTATGATAAAAAAATTGATGCAATATGACTAAGGAGAATCAGAAAGATACTTTGATAGAATAATTACGTCTAATATTCTTGCGTACTCGTGTTAAAAACTAACTGTGCTTGCGATTCCGCCCACGTGGGATTCCCCTTTTGTAAAATTGAATTTTTTTTGTAATTATAAACTATATACAATATCTCAAATATTGGTCGGTTTAATTAAAATATTGCAAAGAATCGTAGACAGTTTTGTGTGGACTCCATTAATTATTATAAAAATTCTTTTTTCTTACTACGCTTTAAAAATAGAATCATGTATATCGTGTTCGGTTCTTGAGTTATAAGTTAACTAAGTTATAAGACAGACAGATAAGTAAAAAGACGTTTAATATAAGGATGCAAACGGATGCAAACTCTACAATATATATGATATCTTTAATTTACTTTAGTTTATAGCCATTAATATTATAAAGTAATAGTAAATAAAAAATCAATGCGGGAGTAATGAATTATAAGTAGCGAATTCACAGAAATAACGTGTTTATTAATTATTACTATCATTTATATAAGTGTATTTAACTTTAAATTATTTACTAACTTCAGCCCGCGGGTTTATCCGCGTACATTTTAAAATTGGGTCTAAGGAGAAACTGTATCATCGTAAATCAAACCGAAATAAATATGCATATTACATAGCGAAGTTTTCTCTAGGATATTTGAGAAATCAGAATTTATGGAATTTAGTATATTATTTTCCCTTATATATGTCCCTTAAGTAAACACTAAGAGCCTATTAATGCAGTAAAAATAGGTTTTTGGTGACTTGTTTACAAAGTATTTTTGTTTTCTTCGTACACGTAGGCTTAATTAGGAAATATTATATTTCGTGATAAAATGTCAAACTTTTTGTAACAGAAAGCCGTATCAAAATCCATTCCGTAGTTTTCGTAGCAGGAACGAAAAGGACTTTTGTTTTATATATCGTATTACCAATTACAATTCGAATCAGAAATTTAATAAAAAAAAATATAATGTGAAGCAAATAGCTCCTTATCACGGAGTAAGAGTTTTAAGTGTGCCACTCGTAAACTCGATCGTAAAACGTTCGAGTTGTTGCAGTAGTCGCCGGGGGGTTATTACGGAGGAGTTATTGCCGAATCGACGACGTTCGAGGTACAATCTCGATTCGAAACCGTAAAGCGAACCAAGTTTAAAATTCGAAGATTCGTGTCACGTATTTAGATGTTTTATTTTCGTTGCTTTTTAGCGGATTCAGCGGTTTTTTTTTTTTTATTTCAAGTTTTACTCAAAGCCAAAACTGTTTCAACTTTTTCAATATTCGACGTGAAACGGGGTTTCTTTTTCTTTGTCCCTTGGAACTTACTTGTAACACATTATTTATTTTAGTTGGTAATATCATTAAAAAAAACACATTAACTTGTCGGTAGTCCTCAGTTTATTGTTTAGTGTGTTCTTGTTTTTGATTTATTAACTTGTTTGTAGTGTTTGAATTTAAATTTGTATCACTGAAATTTATGTTGGTAGTTTTTTATGTGATATAGTTTCAGTTATTGTGTCCAAGTGATGTCTTTTTAGAAATGATAACATCATTAGTTTATCCTTTCATAATTCCAGAATAGGTATACAACGTTGGTCAGCGGCGAACGTAAAATATTTTAGTATGTTTGTGACATTTATGTTTGAATTTTGACTCAGCATCTACCAATCTACTTTCTATGTATGTATAAATAAATAAATAAATAATAAAATGTCGTCATTAAAATTTCGCTTTATAGCGTTTTATTTATAATAAACTATCTCGGTATTTTTTATTAGTAAAACTAAATGCGCTGGCTGCTGCGTTCGCGTTTCTATTTTTTAATAATAATTATTCACTACAATATAATATCTCTAAAACATTGGTCTCAAAATGCAATGGCATTTGTTATCATTGTTTATCGCCCATTATTATCATAAATTTGTCTTATTGGCAAACATTAACAAAATTTATGGATTAAAAAAGACACACACACACATAATAAATATACATTCTACGAATTGTAAAGTTTGTATAAAAAAATAATATAATATATTTAAAAACGTGTTATCAAATTCATAAGAGCCTCTTCAGGGCCTAAATTGAATAAAGTATTTGTTTAATGTAATTTTAGTAAATGTGTTGTTTAAATATATATATATATATATATATATATATAGAGAAGAGTACATTTTAAATTTTAATGATTATGAAATGATATAGACGTATTTATAAAAAAAAATCTTGAAATTATTTGCTCATAAATTATAATTCAAGGGACATATCCATATTAACATAATAGTCAAATAGTCTTTATAAAATACTGAATTATGAAAATATAGCGTTTTAAACTTTTAAATTTTACAAAATTTTAAACAATATTTTATTATATAGAAAACAATACAAAGACAACGAAATCCAATTGAGTCGGCGTTGGGTTGAATAAAGTTTCTTTGAACGCAGACCGTTCCAAGTTTCGCTTCCCGGGTAATAATGTAACAACATTTCGGGCTTTAACTGGATAATGCAATTTACTAAGACGAATACAGGGTATTGTTGATGCAGGAAACAATGAATGGAGTTGGTTATTTCTCTTTTTTTTTTTCGAAGTCACAAAACGCAGTTCTCTTGATTAAAGCTTTGACTGGAGTTTGATATGAAGCTATAATGGCTCAGTTGGTAATATGGACGCAGGTTTGAACCCAACTATAATGAGCCTAAGCATTCGATAAAGGAAAACATCATCAGGAAATCATAGCATGACAAGTAGGGCATGTGCTAATAACGTCCGCCTGTGTAGCTACCACCCTCAAGTTTGAAAACCTCTTGACAAAAACCACCAATAGAAATTTTACAACTGCATTACTTCAGAGCCAGTGATCTCTTGGCTTAGTGTGCCATCCTGGATCATTTCGTCATTTAGCATCAGGCGAGATATGGTCACTTTTGTCTTACACATTATTTTAAAAAAATTGCGTTGTGTTTCTCTGAACTTTGGGCGAACATTTAAAGTATTCAATCGAAGAGATAGATATTGCAAGGACTTAGGATTGGTTCGTGCCTCGGCTTGGGCTGTTATCTGTTTAAAAATGTCACAAAATTTGCACTAGCTAATCTAAGGGCAAGTAAAAGAAAGTCCTTACAGAAGCTATGTAACTGCGTATAGTTTGCGCTTGCATATGCAGTGTGATGTATGTTTTGTTAGTACATGCGGTGTCACGGTATCGTCTTAGTGGCAGATACATGAGCTTCTCCATGTGGGGCTCGAAACATTTTTTGGACCTCTAGGCTTTACTTATAAACCTTATATATTTGAAAAGATAATGTCTCTTTATCTCGCAATTAAAAACGATTAAATCGATCGAACATGATTCTTTCCTAAAACAGCGAATAAAAAAAAGAGAAAGAAAAATAATTTAGTGAACAAAAGATATATATATAATAATACATATGAATCTCAATTGTTCTAATAAAAAATATATATATATTTTTTCATGAAAAAATGACAATTTCTCGTAAATGAAAACATAATAAAATTTAATATTAGAAAGGACCGAACGTCCTCTCGTTACAACGGCACGACTCGGAGTGACGAGATTCCTACTATGATATAATATTTTATTATTATTATTTAAAACAGATTTCATTTGTACCCTAACAATTTTATAAGTATTGTCGACATTACTACAACGAAAAGTAGACATAGATATAGACAAAACTAGATGGACCAAAAAAAAACTCACGGAGTGGACTCCGATTGACAAAAAAAGGAAGAGAGGAAGAGAAAGAGTTGGTGAGATGTTTCCTCGGAGAAATATGGACCTAGCTGGATGACGCTAGCCAGGGATCGAGATGTTTGGAAGACCTTAGGGGAGGCCTACGCCGCTGAGGCGACTAATACAACAATATAATTCCAACAATGTAATATTAAACATTGTACCAGATTCCTTCTTGTATTAAAATTATAGGCTTTTTAATTTTATTTTATTTCTTTTATTTGTAAATAATAGGAAATGTAAAATAGTACAAATCTAGTTTTAGAACTTGTCCAAAACAATTATTTATTGCATCAGGGAATAAATAGCTTGGTTCGTAGTTGTTTGCAGTGGACCGTGCTGGGAATCGTGAAGTTGATTATTGCCATTGAAAACTGGCATGAAACACCGCACAATTTGCTTTGGCTACTGGTTATATGCAGGAACAGAATCGAGGGATTAAGATAAATAAATATTTTCCTCATTTATTTCTTTATACTTAGTTTCTAATATTATGCATGTATGTATTTATTTATATATGTAGCAGAGATACGAATGTTGTGATGAATAGATGTGTTGAATGACAAGATTTTTTTTTTTATTAGTCCCCGTCATCCTCTAGCTTGACCAGAGATCTTTTTATTACTAACTAATGCTTTATTAATTTCTTATCTTTTACTTTTTTCATGGCGTACTCTTTTCTTTTATCTTTTATGAGCAGTTTATTATTGTGTTATTTTATTTTCTTTGGCTAGTTCTATTGCCTCATCCTCTTACTCTATACATTTATTTCGTACTTAAACACGTCATTTTATTAGTTAAACTTATAAATTTAGTAGTAACAAATATGAATTTAAAGGAGACAATACAAAGGATGAAGAGACAGTAGACAGAGCAGATACTTAGACTAGTTAGACAGAAGATAGAACTTAATCTAGGACAGCACTTTACATGTCATTTTAATAATATTAATGTCAGGAACATGTCAATTTTGAATCAAAAATTCAGAATCTAGTTCCAGGATCAAATACAAATTCAAAACCAAAATTAAAAGTAATCAAAATAAAATTAAAATCAGTCAAAATCAGAATTAAAATTAAAAATTTAAACCTAAGCATGACAAGATTGGACATGGTCAGGAATGAGTATGTTAGAGGGAGTTTGAAAGTGGCACCAGTGATTGAAAAGCTGAAAGGGAATCGTTTGTGGTGACGAAAAAAAAGCGATGAATATGAAAGTTGAGGGATGGAAGAAGAGAGGAAGCCCAAAGAAAAGATGAATGGAACCTGTGTGGGAAGATATGAAAACAGAAGAAGGAATTAATGAAATATGGTGGGTTTTAGAGTTGTACTGAAAGAGATAATATACTGCGCCAACCTCATGTTACTAAAAATGGGGAGCTTTATTCTAATTGAACTAATTACTTAATAATAATAATAATAATTTATTTCCCAAAAAATTTGTTTACAAAAAAATATAAAGTTAGGCCCTGTCACCTGAACTAGGCTTTTTAGCCTGGTCAGTGTCTTCCCAATATACAGAGTTCCTTACTCTAAAATATTATTCTTATTAATACAAAAATGCTTAATTTAATTTAATTTAATTTAGCGCACTTTTTTTCTGTATGTGATGTTGAATGTGCATGTGTTGAGTATATGTTTTGAATGTGTGTGTTCGTGTGTATGAATGAGTATGTGTCTATGTATTTATTGGCTCAAATAAGAATGATAGATGAGATATGGGTAAAAAAACTTATTCTAATGGTTTAGGTACAGTTTTGTTATAGAACGAGTTTGGACTGTATTAAGTCGACTTAATACAGTCTTAATTGATTTGTCAGAGGCGTTGGGTTGCTTTAATAAGAAGGGCCTACACCTGCTCCTACTACCCAATCAAATACGTGAGCGTAGGAACATGGCGGGACTTTTGTCAATTTTTAAGTCTGATATAAACCATTCACCGGTTTTGGGTGGAGTGAACCCTTACGCGGGATATTCTCACATTAAAACAAGGAGAATCAATTATTCTTAGAAACTGCAAAATTAATTCAACGTTTTCAAACTTAAAAGTGTCAAATTTTCGACAACAAACTACCATTTTGAAGTTAGACCGCATCACTTATATTACACAAATATATTACATTATTGTAAGCTTTTCAACATCAACGACCCTCAGCAAACAATAAGCAGCCGTGGAAGAACAAGATGAGTGCTCTTTTACATTGCGCAGAGGGAGGTATCTTAAAAAATACATCCAACAATAGCCATCCAGCCAACAATATATCCTCATCAGTAGATGAGAAAGAAAATGGACCCAGGACCACCTAACAGTCCGCCTAAAATTAAATCTCGTTGCTCGTGCTATCACCACCATTACATTGTCATATTAAGCCATAACATAGATATTAAAATTAACATTTGTCTAAATACGTATCTGTGTTTGAAGGCACGTATGACACAAGGGGCAAAGTTGTCCGCTTCCTTAACTTTAAACGAGGACGTGCCTCTTGCTTATAAATCTTTATGTTTTTACTTGGGATGTACTTTATTTTAATTATATTATTTGTTTAGTTCTTAATTATCGGTATAAATGCTTGTTGCATATCTACGTTATTATATTTTGAAAGTGTTCAAAGAACATAAAAGTAATACGGCACCCATTTTGATAGAGCTATACAAAGAATTTTCGTGGCAACACAGAATTTAATCTTCATGTTGATATTTTCAAGGCGCCTTCACTTATCCACAATGACCAAACGATGTCACGCAAAAAACTGTCATATGGAGTCGAATGATGTAAGTTAACTAATAAAAAACTAAGAATCACTATAAACCCGCTTTTATACTGTAAAATGAAATCCCGCAAAAACACTCTTTAATTATACTAATTTCCAATTACTAAAGGGATTTTCTCCTACTTTAAAAGAAAGCAATGTTTACGTACACTCATGGGTAAAAAATGTATTTTACACACACACATTGACAATTTTATAATGCGCATTACTTCATAATTACAGAATAAAAATCAGGTCTCTCTTCCATGGGGGTAAGCAGAGAGTACATCCTTTCACTTGTCATGATCTCGGTGCACATCTTTCGCTCCTTCTACTGTCTTGAGCGCTTTCAGATATGTTTGTCGCTTACGGCTACTTTTGACTTGGTACTAATTTAAAATGTCGAGATACGTCCGCCTAGGACGAGTCTTACCAACTTAACCAGGCACCCTCACATTTTATTCCTTATTTCATTCATGCTCCTATTGTTTCAAGTGATGATAGATAGCGCAGCGAGTAGTGCGGCCGGATTCCGCGTCAGTCGACGCGGGTTCGATCCCCTCTATTCGACTCTAAAATCGGCCTGAGCTTTCCGTGAAGGAAAACATCGTGAGGAAACCATAGCATGGTGTAAGGTCATTTCCTAATAATGCTCACCTGGGCAGCTACCACCCTCAAGTTTGAAAACCTATGGCCAAATACCAATAGATGTATTCCGGCAGCATCACTTGAGAACCAGTACCTCTTGGCTTAGTGTGTTTACCAGCCTAGACCACATCGTCACTTAGAATCAGATGAGATTGTGGTCAAAGCGCTATGCTTATTTCGTGTAAAAAAAAATCCAATTCAGATCTATTTTGCCAAGGTTTTTTTATCCATCAACTTCTTAGTCGACTGAGCGTAATTTTTTCTTTATCCTCTACCAAAATTGCAATGTTCTCTTATAATCTTCAGTCCATTCAAAAAAAATATTTGACCGATTTTAATGTAGCTTTTAGATCAACGCAGCAGTAAACTCACGGAAGTGACTCAGCTAAACAATTAATTATTAAATAGTGACACTAATATTGTTAAATGTGAATGAAATTACAGGGTATAATAGTATTAAAGACGACTTTCCAGATAATTCGAAATCCCTTTAGAAAGTCCTAGTAAGGTGACCATCGCTTTACTAAAGCGAAACTGGGTCAAACTGTATAAAGTCGCGTTTCGCAGAATAGCTAACATAAACGTTTTAGAGGTAACACTTTAGATATAAAAAACAATTTCTGTTTAAACTATTAGTTTCTATTCGAATGAGCGTTTTTCTAGCGCCCCAGTGTTTATTTAGTAGCGGTGTCATTTGTTTTTTTTGATAGGCGTTTATTTTTCGTATGCATACCTTTTTTATATAGTAGGTAAATACTCTAAGGATACTAATCCCCGTCGGGCAACGAAAGATGGGTTATCTCGGACATCTACCGACTAAAACTCCACTGTACTCTCAAACCCTGTTCTGGAGTGGAGCGGAGCGCACGTTAATGTATTCCCCTTTGAGCGGGGCCACGCCACAATCAGAGCTTTAACTTTGGAGACAAACTCGGAGACGCGCGTATGGAGTATGTTGTTAGTGTTAGGAAAGACTAACCGTATAGAGGCCTTATATAGACCTTCCCAAAACGAACGCGCTTTAGCATGGGTGTTGGTGATGGCTTAGACGGTAGGGCGTTCGAATTTCTCGTCAATACACGCGGCTTCGAGTCCACCTATCCAATTCTAAAAATGAGCCTAAACTTTATAGTGAGGGAAATAAATGTAAGGAAACCATAGTATAGGGTGTTTTTATAATAATGCCCAAGTAAGTTGCTACCAAATTCAAGTTTAAAAAACCTGTCACCTATATAGGTGTGTTCCGACAGCTATACATGACAGTCACTATCTTTAAGTATTATATGTTTACCACCCTATTTTTTTTTTTTTTGACGGGGGGAAATGGATTTACGCACTACCCTTACCCATTGTATTAGTGAGACCGAAGTCTCCCAATACAATGGGTAAGGGGGCACGGAGGGTAAGGGGCACGGAGGGTAAGGGGGCACGGATATGTTTACCACCCTGGACCACATCGTTACTTAAAATTAGATTACACTGGACAAAGTATTGTATACTGTTTAAAAAATATTCCGCGAATGTACATACAATATTCAAATTGTAAGTATTTACCAAGAATATTTATGTCGACGTTTAGAGTATTTATTATCTTTGATCACATCGCTCTACAATAACAGGTAATATCAAACTCAAATAGTATAATATATGAGTTTGACGGATATGGTTAATAGTATAGCTAGAACGGTTAATAGTAATGCGCAAGCGTGCGCGAGTTTAACAGTCTATATAAAAGAGTGCAACGTGTGGACTAGGGGGTCCCTTGCACAGTCACACGCGTCCGGTGGCGACCCAAGACGTGTCTCGTTCCCCAACTGGGGAGGCTCTTGACGTCGCCACCGGCTCGATACAGTGACACTGACCATGCATCAAGCATTACACGCACAACACTGTATACACATTCCTGCACATAACACGCAGGTACATGATGCTGTAAGGAACTTTGGTTGCTGCTAGCCAGTTGAAGGATGACTGGAGGGAAAGTCGTGATACACGTTGAAAGTTATTTATTACTGATTCTTATATGATTCTGATTAATTAATTTTGAGGATGTACAGTGAGACTTATATTCTAAGAGATCCCCTCGTTAGTCGTGGGGCTTACAGTAACTACGGTGGTCAATCAGAAACATGCAGAGTGCGAGCGAGACGGGACACACGGACTTCTCTCATACGAGGTATTTAATATACGTAACCCGTGCGCCCGCGGCTCGCGCTAGTGTGCCGTTAGATGTTGATGAGGTCTCTACAGAACCTTTTTATTTTTTTATTAATAAATAAAAATGTAAGGATTAGCTAGGATCGAAATTCCGCGGGAATTTTTACACAAGGGTAGCGACCAAGCCGAGGTTCGTACTAATTTGTTACCCTTGTGCTAGTTACCATATTGCGGTGAGTGCCTTCAACATTGGCCCCTAAACTTACGGTGAAGCTGTAAAGGCCCTTCCGGTCAACAGCTTTTAGGTAAGTTACAAAAAAAACGAAAAAAGGACTAAGAGGTATTCTGCTACTAGTCGTTGTACGAGTAACAGATCTTAGATCTTTGACCGTGTTATTCATCATCATCAGCACTTATCCGGCGTATTTACTCCGCCATTTCACAATAAAAAAAAAACCGACAGTAATTTAAAAAAAATAGCTGAATATTTGCAGTTCATTTCTTAAGAGATTTTTAACAAAATTGAAAATTGAATAACAAAACATTTCGTTTGACATTATGTTTAGATGCCTAATTAACTGATATGATCAAAGAACAAACATATTATACATACATATTATATATTAAAATATAACTCAAAGTAATACCAGGTACAGATCTAACAGTGTTAAAACGATACGAGGGTGAGTTGTTAAGTGTTAGCGAACCGAGAATTATATGTGAAATACTATCCAACGAGCGAACAGTTACTCACGCTTACTTGAGAACTGAGTGCCCATGGTTTTGTGAACCCAGTGGATTTTGTAAAGTAGACTAAAACGAGATAGAACATGTTGCTGTACTGTTTTAATTCCTTTACATTTGAATTACTATTTTGTAAGTTGTTATTTATTACCAGTCTTCTTGTTGTGGCGAATAAAATAGTATTTTATGCCTTTATAGCCTTTGTAGAAATGCCCGATTACAATTAGTTTTTTGCCAGACAACACCACAGTATATACACATAATATTTATTTATACAATAGGTTCGCCGTTACAATGAATATGAATTGTCAATAAATAAAAACATCGATAATCAATAAATATGACGGTATAACATTTTCTAATGTCCGCTTAGTTAGCTGAAAATCTGTCCTCAAAACCCTATAGGCGTGTACCGATAAAATAACTAGCTTATTATAATCTTAAACTGCATTAGTTACGATAAGGAACAAACGCTAAAGCCCAAACAGTATTTATTAATACTTTATTTTAATTAACATAAGCTCACGCCTGTTATCCCCGAAGGGTTAGGCAGAGGTGAAATAGCGAACTACACCACCCACATTTCGCCGAGCTTAGTTCCGTCCCAGATGTGACAGGGGGCGAGCCTGTCGCCATATCGGGCACAAATTCCAAACTCCGGGATGATACTGAGTGTGAAAAACCCAATACCACTTGACCCGACCCGGGGATCGAACCCGAGACCTCAGAACGGCTGTCGCACAGTAATACAACTGCGCCACCGAGGCAGTAAAGTAAATGAATTAAATTCAACCACTCACATTCTCAATCTCGTAAATTTTACTGTATAGGTTAAAATAAAAACGAACCGCATATTTAACAGAACAGAGAAATTATTGCTAGATATTGTGTATCAGATAGAAGAAAAATACCATCCACTGTTCCAATGAACTTATGGTGTTCGTACCGACAGACAATATAATTACGTAACTCAAAGTTGTTGAAGTTAAACTAGGCGAAGGTGGCTATAGAATGACAGCTTGATATCTACTTCTTGTTCTGATATATAGATATATAACTATCGGTTGTTTGTACATTTGTTTCGTTCGAGACTTTGTTGTAATAATAACCAGCCTTGAGGGAGTTCGAAGAAAGTTATGCCCCATCGTTTCACTTTGTTTATTTGTAGGCTCAAATATTGTTTTTGTGTAAGTAAAAATGTATTATATTTTCTATAGATCAGGTGATACTCCGATAGTGACTCCAAAATTCAAGGAATCTACAGTTTTATATAAATGAAGCAAACTGTCCAACTTTACTCGAAAAATAGGTTAATTGTTGAAGTCAACACAGCTGGGCCGCGTTTGGGAGGCTACGAAGAATCTTCTCGTCCTTATACTGTTAAAACATTGCATTGCTTCAGGACAAAAGTCTTCGACTTGTGTATGTTGCCAGTAATGACTTACGGCACAGAGAAGTGGTCGCTTATAACGGACCTAATTAAAGTTAACCAAAGGGCAAAGGAGCGGGCTATGTACAGAGTTTTCGATTCGCAGAAGAACCAAAGAACCGCAAAAAAACCGACATTGTCCGAATAATTGGCTGAAAAGGAATGGGTTGGGCATATTGCTCGTGGAACCGATGCTTATGCAGTCCACGGTTTTCGAATGGCGAAAATGTATCGGAAGATGCAGCGTGGGTAGGTTTGAACCGAAACCGACAACCTGGTGAAGGTTGTGGGGAATCTACTATACGGGTGGTACAAGGTCGGTCGCTAGGATGCACCTTGGGAAATATTTTCGTCAGGCAATGGACGTCATTCGACTGGCATAATAATGACGAACAAATATATTCAGTGGAGAAGTTATAAGGTTCAAAGATAACTAAAATTCTCTTGCATCATTTAAACCGTGACAAACAATCAAAACTAATTATTCAACTTAGGCCCTAAGAAGGCGCTAATAAACGTTGTGGATGGAGCGTACTACGTATTACGAGGGCAAGATGAAAGGAAACACAATCCTTCGTTGACGGTATAATGAGATACCTTTTACAACGATAAATGCGTAATGAATGTGTAGTCGCAGCTACCAAGTATTTATAAATATTAGTAATTAATAATCATGGACGACCATCGCTGCGCCGGAGTTGACATATGATTGGTCGTCGCATGCAGCCATGTTAAAAGGGGCGTACATTAGTTCTTTGTTCGTTTAATGAGCCTTATCTTTCAAGGAGCGTTTAAGCTATCCTTGTTACTGAGGATAGTAGATCCACCAGTAACGCGACTTAGTGGATCCGCTACAACGTCAAAAAACTACTACCTGTTCGGAAAATAAATCAGTCGAGAAGAGCCGGCAAGAAACTCGATCTGATTTTGTTATAAATTGAAATTGAGATATAATTTGTGATCAATACATAGTCATAGTCATAGTCAAAAGTCATAGTTACATGTTAGCGAAAGCACAGAGAGGGGTGCAAATTCCAGACATCACTATCATTCACGTAATGATCCACCTTTTGAAATTAAGACATGCTTGACACAGTGCTTGAACTTATGTCAGGTAAATCGGTAATGTTCTTTGGGATCTTATTATAAAACCGAATACTTATAAAAAAATTATTAGACAACTTATCTTTATTTTTGATATTAAAATTATAACGATCGTTTACTAGATCAAGCTTGTCTAAATTTTTCCAAACATGCAACTAGTTATCGAAGATGTATTTGGAGGGCAAAGTTAAAATTAGAGGGAATAGCAGAAATGGAGGACTAGTGGTGATTTCTATCTCGACGGATGACAGATGCAGGGTTGTTACGTTAATATAAATTTAGATATGCTACAGGTGACCTGGTGCGATATATGCACGACCTGTCCATTTGAAGGTCGGTTAATGTTTATAATCTGGCGTCGATTCAAACATTTTAATATAGTATCGCTTTATTGTAAAGAGTAGGTATGTGTTGGGACGTTAGTGTCTAGTTTTGTCAAATGAGACGAGCGCCATGCATACTAAATACCTTCATTAGTGTTTTATTTATTGATAACATTATGTGAACGATATTATATTACACAAAAAAAAATGATTCGGCTAATAAAATTCTGAGAAACAACCTTTAAATGTTTTTGTTTGAGACTGCGATAGGATTCTATATGCATTCATCCCGCAAAGCGAATGACAGTATAAATTTGTATGCAACACTTAAAATGTGACGTCATATAATAGGATGAGAAGTAAATTACAATGCATTTAGTGACAATGATTTTAACCGAGAAGAGAGAAACGGTTCTGATGGACATCGTCAAATTACATCATTTGGACATATTTTCAAATAGTCTTCAAAATATTAAGTTTACTCTCAAATTGAAAATAGCAGCTATGACATAATCGCTTCTTACTGTTAATTATTGTATATTTTTACGGTTTTGTTCTCGATGTTGTTTTTTTTTTATTTAATTTTATTGGTGATTTCTTTACTCAATTATTATATGTATGACATAACTTATAGCACTATACCTACTATTCAATAATTGTTTGTTATGTAATTTTTTTTTTGTCATATAATTTAATCAATTGTTTAAATGAGCTGATGTTTTGAGCTTGTGAGTTGTGCCTATAATTGAGGTGGCATCTATGGACATGTGATGCACAGAGCGACAGAGGATGTTTTAAGAAAGGTATTAGATATGAATGTGGACGGTCACATGGGAAGGGGAAGAGCAAAGAAAATGCAAAGAAGATGATAATGCTTATGAAAGGATTGAATGCGGAGATGACAACAAATAGAGAGGAATGAAAGAGGAAGACATGTTGCGCCGACCTCAAATAAAAATGGGAAAAGGGTAGGGAGGGTCTAGCGCACCTGTAATGCCAATGTAACTTATAAATTA
This sequence comes from Samia ricini, assembly GCA_014132275.2. Taxonomy (NCBI): domain Eukaryota; kingdom Metazoa; phylum Arthropoda; class Insecta; order Lepidoptera; family Saturniidae; genus Samia; species Samia ricini. The sequence goes on along the minus strand of AP028164.1, from coordinate 2,104,053 downwards.
TGTTAATGTTCCCTTTGTTGGTACAATAAATAAATAAATATCGTAGAGTAGTAGTATTAGTTTAGAATGAAATTAAAACGCTTACTAGTTCCTTATTTATTACTATATTTTTTTTATTCTCAGTGGTCAACTCTATTGTTATTTCTTTTTTGATGACAATTAATTCAATACTCAAATTTTCAAAATAAATTTTATTACAAAATTTCGTTGAATCTCTTTACACAATGCGAAAACTCCTTATAGTTACTTCGACGCGTGATTTTAATAAAACACCTTTTATAGGTCGTACTATTCGTGACTTTTTGCCACGTCACGTAATTTGTGTCAATTTAAATTGATTATTAGGATTTTCACAACATGATTGTAGACAGCGCGTTAAGTCGTCGCGGAATAAATTCAGATTTATTTTTATAACAATGATGAAACAGTTTGTAGGTGACATACACACGGAAGTCACGGTTGCCAGCACCGAATGACGACTCAATGTAGTCTCTCACGTAGATAATTATTTATGTAACGTTGCACAAATTCAAATATTTATATTATGCACCTGTTGTAAAATTTAACCACATTCTTACCTGGCTACGAATGTAGTGTAAACATAAATTATATTAATAATCTGTTCAAAGCGCTTCCTATCGGATTCAATAATAGAGACTTTCTTTTTTGAAAATAAAATAATAAATTTAAAAATCATTCATAACGACTACAAAGCAAGTCATATGGGATTAAAAGTAACCACAGTCTCGTCAAAACATTAAAGTCTTAACAGACGCCTGGGTCGGACCGCATACATGGTACGCCAAAAGACTTTACTGACATTATTATTCGCTTTGTGGCCTGTAAGGTGCAAACGTCATTATCGAAACTTGACAAAATAGAAATTGCTATTTATACAAATAACGGGCATACAGACAAATAGATGCTATCTTTTATAATATGTACGAATTTCTATGGCGGTAAAGTATTTTCTAATAATGTGCGCCTGGGTAGCCATAACCCTCAAGCTTGAAAACCTGTCGCCAAATAACAATAGGTTAGGTGTGTTCCGGCAGCATCACTTGAGAACTAGTAACTCTAGGCTCAGTGAGCAATCCTGGACCAGATCGTCACTTAACATCTGGTGAAATTGTGGTCAAAGCACTAAACCTATATCCTGTAAAAAAATATAATATTTTGCGTTTTGTAATAACGTCCGTACCTGACTGGGCTTACGAAGCGAGTGATAACTTCCTTCGCCCTCCATATCATATATGCGATCCGGCCTACACGTCTGTTACGGGTTTAACGACTTTTATGAAAATCTTAGTTAGAGCATATACGTTTAAGCTCCTATTTCTGGCTTAAGTATATTTAAAAAAAATTTATATAAAAAAAACAATAAGGAAAGTGTAAACATACCGTCTAGAGAAATCTGGAATATCTTTTCAATAGGGTCACGCGTACTGTAAATTTTCACTTCGGCGGCGCACCTGTGGAAAATACAAACTTTATTTTACATCTTATCCCGACGTATTTTAAAATTATTGAAAAAAAAAACAGCCTTCAGTATCTAACTTTTAAATAATCACGCGTCTGTTTTTTTGCCTATACGCACGTTTAGGAACTAAACGAAGATATCTAAACGTGATAATACTAAATAATCTATGAATTAATTGATTTTATAAAAAGCTAAAATACATTATAAAATTAGAATTACACTAGACTAGATAAAGGAATACATAAAAGTAAATACATATCTATGTTACATAAAAAATAACCAGATCGTTACATTTTACATCTTGGCCGCTGTCATACTCAAATTAATGTAATTATAGTAGACAGTAAGCTAGATAGATACACAAAGATGTCTGTATAATTTTTTATTTATGAAAATAGACGCTAGCAGTTTCGTTAACATATAAAATTTTTAGATATTCCGCGAAAGGTATGCGGCCTTTCTCATTTCAAAGTGAAGTTGTTTTTCATTATTATTACAATTTCGTCACTATTGATTTATCCATATGGAAGAGTGTGATAATGTTATCTACAACTTTTTATCCTCTGGTTCACTCTTATCCAAATTACCTTCAAATTTGGGCGTTACAACTATTTAAAATATGAGTATTTTATTAATATTTTAGAGTCTATATCGCGCGCTTGTTTCATTTCTCGACATTTCGGCGCGGTTAGACAGGCCGAATTTAAACGAGTAAGTGCGCGTTCTAGACCCGAAAATATTAATAAAATATAGATATTGAAATGGCTTAGTAGTTTTCAAGTGATTTGAATATGAAATAATAAAATTTAATATATTAATACCCGCTAGACGTGCAAGCGACTCCGATCGCATAGAATATGAGAATGGAAAACAATTATGTGATAAAATAAAAATAATAACATTTAATTTGAGTGAGTATGAATGGAATTATTTAACTAAAACATAGGTTTAAAAATGTATCGTATAATATGTGTCTACGCAGTATAAACTATTGTCATACCTAACTTCATATAATTTGATTGATTAGTTTTTAAACGACTGGCGTATAAATTCACCCCTGCACACTACACGCAGCTACATGGATTCTATGAAGACCTTGAGATCCCTAGTAACTCCTAACCACCGTGGGTTTAACCCAGGACAAGTTCCCTGAAATTTACGTTCCAAGTAATAAGATTCCAGGCCAAGGTTCGTATCACTTTAGCGCCCTTGCACTAGCTAACGCACTCCTGGTTTAACGTTTTAAGCGCTCGTCCCAAAAGTTCTGTAACCGCCAAAAAATCAGCATAAAATGAATATACAAGCAGACAGATTCCGATTCATTTAACCGAAAGACGTCCACTGCTGGACATAGGTCTCCCGCAAAGATCTCCATGACGACCGGTCTTGCGCCACTCGCATCCAGCGGATTACCGCGATCTTCGCCAGGTCGTCGGTCCACCTTGTGGGGGGCCTACCCATGCTACGTCTTCCGGCGCGTGGTAGCTATTTGAAAACCCGTTGGCCCCATCGGGCATCGGTTCTGCGAGCAATGTGGCCAGCCCACAGCCATTTAAGTTTAAAAATTCTTTAGGCAATGTTGGTTACTTTGGTTCTTCTGCGGATCTCCTCATTCCCGATTCGATCACGCAGTGTAACTCCAAGCATAGCCCTCTCCATTCCCCTTTGCACAACTTTGAGCTTCCTTATTAGGCCTATTGTAAGCGACCACGTCTCAGTGCCGTATGTCATCACTGAACACACACTGGTCGAAGACTTTCATCTTGAGACATTGCAGTATTTCGGACGAGAAGATTTTACGTAGCTTCCCGAACGCGGTCCAGCTGAGTTGGATTCGACGATTAACCTCTTTCTCGAAGTTGGATATACCTAACTGGACAGTTTTTTTATACTATATATATTATATGATAGTATATTAATATACCGTTTGTAATATATGAATGCGAGAGTACTTTGAACTAATAGCAAGTCTGTTTATGCTAGGCTTAGAGTAAAGTCACTTAATGCTTCTATTCAATTCTGTACATCATGTCTATGAACATAAGCAAAATATGAAATCAATTTCATATTTTTATTTCGATTAATTTAATTTGACTAAGTAATTTAAAAAAATCAACAACGGCTCCCGTTTTAGTCGAATACAACAAAAAAAATTTTTTTTTTTTACGAAAGCTATCAGTTATGTATATTAATTATCTAAAAATACGTAAATTTAAATTAACAATATAACTACTAGAGTAGTAATAATATTGTAAATATGTAATGAGTTGACATGAGTATGTATGGACATTGATAGTATTAAAAATGGAGTTATATATTAGTAAATTTAATCTTTACCACCATCTCTATTGAATAATCTATTTATTACGAATATATTTACTACATTTTAAGTAATATTGAATAGATTGTTATTTGAGGTTTTAGGTCACATCCTTAAAACAATGCAAACGAATACCAATTTTCTAATCAACTATGTTCCACATATTGTAATAGATATGAATTTTGTGAGATTTTGTTTTGATTCTTTGCTTGTTTTATATTAACCAATATGATGGATTGTTTTTGGCGTTTTATGTGATATCATTTGAATATTGTGAACAAGTGTTATTCGTATTGGAAATACTTATATAGAACGTGAATTTTAAGATGCTACAAAAATCCCTGGAAAGTTCTAACAATATAGTCACAGTTTTACTAGAGCGTTGAAGCTTTAAGATTGGAAATATATTATATTCACATGACATTCGCAGATTATAGCTCGCGGATTGCCTTTAACTAGTACAACAACAAAAAAAAAACGAGTAAGTATCTAAAATCCTTATCAGAGTATGATTCCAAAAGAGAATCAGGTAAATCAATTTAGTGAGTTTCTAGTTATCAACACACCAAAGAACATAAAAACAATAGAAGCTAGTTTTGATAATTAAATTACTGACTATAATATAAACTACTTCAACATTTTTGCGAGAAATAAATTACATATGCCGTAGTCCGTAGTCACAGTGGTGGCGGTTGATAGAATCTATTATCAAGGCCAAGACGTTCCGAGCTTACGTAAACGTTTAGACAAATTAATTATTGCGTATAATTGTCTTGATTAAAGGATTAATTGGAGTATAATTATAACAGACAAATATAATAATAATAGATACATATTTATATTAGTCTTAGTTATTCTTTAGTTAATTTTAAAACGAAAATCGGGTGAGCGAGCGGCGCAAGAGATATTCTATCTCACATTAATATGTTATTATTAATATGCAATATCCTTAATGCCCTTGAAATTATACATTTCTTCCAATGCCAATATAATTAAATATTTTATTTTATAGTTTTCATTCAACGCTACAACAAAATGGCGGATATTTCGCTAGAACTATCCACGTAATTTTCGTGGCACTTGTGAATTATGACCATCTTACATAAAATTACATAATATAGAGAATCTAATAATGCATGATAAATTACTAAATAACACACTGAAATCCCGCCAAAATAACTCAATATCAATGTCATTAACCAATGCGTGAATGTTTTTTTTTTCTACCTAATGGCCTCTTATTAATGCTACATTTAACTTAAAGTATTAGAATTGCCTTAGAACGTAAGTACGTGTAAAAAAATTAAAGCTTTCTTATGTTAAAAAGTTAAATTATTTCAAAATTTTAATTCGACTTAGGGACGCTAGTTCTATGTTACACTATGTTAAGACAAAAACTAAAATCAGATCAATGTAATTTAAAAATATTTACTGCAGCTGGAATCGAACCTAAGGCTACCTGAGCGGTTTTAATTAAACATCCTGGTCACGAAACCACGGAGAATGTTTCATTTATTATAAATACAAAATAAATTGCAACTATAATAATTACTATGAATTTATGAACTATAAAGTCTGTGCAATAGCACTAAAAAAAATTAAATTAAACACAATCTGAAAATAGATACGATTACAACAGCAGAGAAAAACTTTTTGACGTCACTTCTTTTACATTCACATTACTGGATCACTAGACAACACTTTCACTCGGAACACCTTCGCTTTTTAGAACACTAATTAAAAAAAAACAACACAAGATCGACTCTACGAAGCAAAAGAATCAAACAAAAAAAAAAAAAAACAAAAAATAAGCATTCCATATTTAAAATTTATACGAAAAAGTAAGACTTCTTTTTTTATAAAATTTAAATTTAAGCAAAGGTAAATGTTTCGTAAAGCCTTATCAATTGTATCAAAGTGGACACTTACTGTAGTGCGCACGCCTAACACAACGTAACTGATTCCGTTTAGATCATCTCGTATTATTCGTTAGCTAAAAATCTAAAAAAAGATTGGACACTCATTCTCGTGGAGTGCGGAGAGTATATATTGGGACGTCATTATTTTTTTTTTTTATAAATACAGTTACATATATATGTTTGTCATCGAGTCTCATTTATATTTTAGAATTTGATAATAGTTGTTTACATTACGATGCGAAGTTTATTAATAGGTTAATAGCGCAAAAGAAAAATAGAACGTAGAACATGCCAAAAAAAAAAACCCAAGGAGGTGAGGGGCGGGAACTTTAGGCTGGCGGTAGGAAAGAAGGGGGCTCCTTTGTACCGAGCTCCCGCCTGGACGGAAGAAAGAAAGGGACCTGACTTGGCATGGCAGGATGTTTACCTATCATGTTCTTATGGTCGGGCCAGCCGCTGGGGCGAGGCGGAGCATGTTGCTCTATTCCGTATCGCCCCTCCAAATACGGCGGACGATACTGTGGTTTTTTGGTCGGTATTCCTTGTGCTTCACTCCGGGCTAGTCCCATATACCCCTATTGCTATCTCTAATCCAGGAAGTTAGTTTCCCGGATTAGAGATGGCATGGGGAATCCGTAAATGAATTTCCCACATAAAAAGGCCAATTTTAATAATGCCCGCCTGAGTGGATACCACCTTCAAGTTTGAAAACCTGTGGCCAATTATTAATAGGTTGTTCCGGCAGCATCGCTTGAGAAATAGTAGCTCTGATTTTACTGTGTTTAACATCATGGACCATAATATATCGTCTCTTAATATCACATGAGATTGTGGTCAAAGCATTGAGCATATATAGTGTTAAGAGAAAAAAACTAAACAATTCACAATTACATAGCATTTTAGTGAATGTACAGAGTGGGATGTCATTTCCATATAACCTAATTTTAACTCTTTAAAATTAATACTTTATTTACATAGTGCCTGAACTTGTCACGCTATCATTTGTCCCGTTTTGTAGTCAATAATCTGTCATTCGTGACATTTTACATTTTAAAAAGCCTTACGTTCTACATTATTGAGACAATTTTAAATACAAATTATAATGTGACTGAAATTAAGAAAGTAGATGTATCACTGAGTGAGAGATTAGTTTTTGATCATTATTTATACAAGTGTTGTAGTTTGTACGCGAAATTCTGAATAAACCACCGTTTTAATAGTAAAAGAATGTATAAGGCAATAGAAATTAGAAATTCGTTTATCTTTTAATATCATCTTATACTAAGATCTTTGATCGAAGCTGCCTAAATACGCCTATAATAGGGACTTGGCAACAAAAAAATAATAATGATATATATTTTTTTAAAGAAACATCTTATCGTACTCTTTCTTTATATCCTTATTACATAATAGGCAACGTCTGTCAGTCTGTCTGACTGTCCCTTAGTTGCTTTAGGACTCGAGAATCACTAAGGCGATGCACAAAAATTATTTTTTTATAAGCTACTAGCTGTGCCCGCGACTTCGTTCGCGTTAAAAATTAATGAAATAAACATTATCCATTGGACCAAATTGTGAATCGTAACCATTCTCGAATCCTCAAGAATAGAAAAAAAAACATTAAAATCGGTTAAGCCGTTTGGAAGAAGTTTAGTCATATACAAGCGCACAGAAGATTTATATATAAAGATTTATTGACCTTTAATATACAATCTTGACAAATCATTAAGAAAGTGATTTTATAAAAAAAAGCAATAGTACCAGCAAAATATATGGCAATACTTTTTGACTGTGCCACTGAATATTAAAAATTGCAGTGTATAATTACACACACAGTTAAACATGTTAAAAAATCCCAGTTCCAAAGTAACGTAATTATCAAATTTCGTAATTAGGTATTTCGTTTTAGCATTAATCTCCCATTAAGAATTTATAATTATACAGATATGTATTGAGATAATAGCATCGGAGCCAATTCCGAAAACGTCAACAACGCTACATTAACCAAACGGTTATCAGAAAGAACATACTCATGACCCCCCGTAAGATAGATGAATACGGCCACTTCACTCTTCAGTTCGCGATCAGATAAAATTAATAGGATTGTGGTTATGTCATTTACCCGTCCGTTTTATTCCATCGTCTGGTCAATCCTGGTCGCCCCATATATCGTTGTTATCGCGGTTCCCTTAATAACCTTTCATTTCGAAATATGTATATTTAAATCGCCTCTATTTGTCCAATAAAATTATAACTCCTTTACATAGTTTTATTTAAGCGACCTCATATGCCAGTCTATGTAGGCGTTGAAGATACAGATAAGGTGCATTTTTCTGATCCCTCAGAATCCGATCGAAACGTAAATTGGCTCTCACGATAACTCGGAGATTACTTCACGAGGGATGCACCTGGGCGTCCCACTCTGTTGACTTATTACAAGTACTGTTAACCGTGGCTGGTCAGTCTCGCTCGAACTGGGGAGCGACCTTTGGTTTGCTATTTGCGAAATCTACGAAGACGATCTAGTGAGCGTACTGTTTCAATAAGGCGAGACCACTCACCTTTACCACCGCTGCGGACGTCCTTGTTATGGGTTGCGAAATTATACCACATATATTATGAAACGAAGTTGTATGTCCAAAAATATGCATCCACGTGTCACTATGATACAACGATTTCACACAACAGTCCACACGTGTGCACGCAAAGGATTGTACGACGAGACTCCTCCGGGTAGCGGGTGCGAGGTGCCGGTGGCGGCCACGACCAAAATGTCCCACTACCCTCACTAGATTTGTTAACGATATCAAAACAAAAAAACTAAAACTACCTACCCGAACTACATGTGTAAATGCGCGGCTCCAACAGTGGCCTTTCATCAGAATGTCTTCGATCTGCTCAAGATACTCTTGCCCAGATCAACCTTTACCGACTTGCCCAGTCTTACACTCGTCTTGTAAATCTCTTTCGTCAATCTACTTTCATCCATCCTCTCGGCAAGCCTAAACCGATTAAGCATCGTTTCTCTTTATCTGTCACTACATCCTCTACCAAACCACGACGTTCTCTTATCACACTATTACATGCTTTATTTATAATTCCCATGCCAACTATACTTTTTAGACTTCTCATCTCTAGAATAATTTCATTGATTTCATGGTTCTTATGTCATACCCAGCACTCACTACCATAAATTAGTGTACAGACTGCCGAAAGCCCGATTGATACACCCCGAAGCACATTTAAACGTGCATTTTCAAACATTTTCTGGCTCCTTATGAACTGTATCATCTCTTTTTGTTGCAAATAAATGTAAGAGCTTCTCGTGTCGCTAACCGTATGCTAGCCAATGCATCTGGAGTGCATACGCGATGACTTGGCTGATAAATAATGTTCAGTTCAATAAAAGCAAAAACTCTTGTGTGGTATTTTTTTATTTTTTTTTATTTTTTATAATTTTGGTTTACAATAATTGTTACATCGAATAGTTCTATATATGTATATACACTTTACTTACATAGAATGTACAATTTTAATAGTAAACACAGCTTGCTTATTCTATTGGCGCGAACTAATTTTTACACATTTGACATTAATATTATTGACAAAGGCATAAGCCAAAAAAGTAATAATTTAAGTTTACAATTTAAAGTTAAGTTGTTTTTAGAGTTAAGTTAAAGTTCGAATGACCTGGTTAAATGTTTAAATTTGAATAATGTGATATTAAATAAATCCAAGTTTTTGTATCTTCTTCTTCTTCTTAGTTAATGGCAATCTGTGTGTACACACAATTTGTGCCAATGTCATGTGGGTAAGATTTTCAATCTTGTATCAGCGTTACCAAGCTCCAACAGAACGGTGGCCTATCCTGCTCGAACTTTCCATGGAGCTTTGTCGGCACCTCAGAATGTATGCTACGCGTTGTCTTCTATAATAAACTTAACTTGAACACAATAACTAAACTATTTCACACAAAACGCCACCAAGATTACATGATATAGAGTCAAGTACACAAGTTAAATGAATTAAAGAAAACAATTGCTACATGTCAGACTGAGATCCCGCCTAGAGATCCGTTTTTGTATCTGTTATGTATTCTACTCATTCTAGAGACAGGCGAATCTATACCTAAAACTGTTTTTCTCAACGGACAGTTGAGAAGGTTAATTGAGTAGCGAGGGTATCGAGGAGGAATCTTAAACCCAATCTTGTTCAACAGTTCAAGACTGTCTATGTGGTTGTTAAGAATTTTGAATAAAAATGTTAGATCGAAAATGTTTCTGCGAGTTTCTAATTTTTGAATTTTAAATCTGTCTAGTAATTTAAGATAGCTGGAGTCTTTTTTCTTTACGCATAAACAATAAGCTAAGTGCTTATAATAATTATCAATTACTACACACCCAAGTCGATGTTACCATAATTATTTTATCAAATAACTCGATTTTGTGTTTGGAACACATTGCTACTTCAATGATTAGACATTCCAAATAATAAAAGTAAAATACAACAAATGAGCAAACTTTTTAGTTTCTCTTTTCGTAATTTCTTTCATAAGAAAATAAACTAATAGATCAAATTTTCCCCTTTTTTGTTACTTGTAACATTTGTCTCTGTCTTGCTTGCAGACTTCATTCTTTTTAAACCGATCGATTGTATTCTATTTAGTCTTGTAGTAACATATAAAAACAAAATATAATTTTAACGTACCGCGAATAATTAATTACCTACAAATGAATAAATGAACGTTTACCATAGATAATAACTACATGTTTTATATTACCCTTGCTAAACCATAAAGACCATAATAGTTATAGAATACCAGTGATTCCTAAATACTCGAAATTTGCACGATTACACTTTTTATTGGAAGTTTATTGCACGATTTAAACATGCCGTCAGGGCACTTATTCGAGTTAAAAATAAAACATTTCGAGATCAATTTATAAATTTACTATAATTCAATAATGCAATTTTAAGAATCTGCTTACTATCAAAGACGAATGTACCAGTAAATAGTTATACTTGTGCAGAGTCTGTCGCCCTTAACCCACTACATCTATGAATAGCCCCTGGAGACAGATGCCAAAAAGTTATACGACTAACTAGCTAGGGGAAATGTTTGAAATGTTTGTGAAAATAAACTCTTGCTCTGAAAGTCCTCGCGGCCGTGATTTGTGCATGAACAAAACTCGTCAGTACTGTTTGAGTGATTATTTAAAAAAAAAAACAAAGATTGCTACGCGGAATAATGAATTCACTAAAATTACGTATCGAGGAAAGTTGACGAATCCATATTTAGAAATATATTAACAATTAATTCGGTCTGATCAGTCATCCGAGAACAAAAAATGAACTAAAATGGACTGATACGTCAAACGAATTGAACTATGTTTTGAATTTACATAATTACATTTGAAGGTCGACAATTTTATGAAAAAAGTCATGAAAACTATGAACCGAGCAAAAAACCGAGCGAAACCGAATATAGAAACAGGTTAATAATTAATTCCGTCAGATAAGTAGAAAATGCAATGGAATAGATTGCTAAATTTAATTCCATCAAAATATTAAATAAGGTTAGTCGAGGATTCTCGACTCGATTCTCGAAATCTTAAAAAGCTGCGACTGAATAAAACTGCAATTTGAAATTTACACTAAGTTTTTCTAATAGTGTATATACTCATCACTCTGACCAGAATCTCGCCTAATTTTAAGTGTGGTTGATGCTTGGGGATAGGTTTTCAAACTAAAGTGTGGTAGCTACCCCAAGCGGGCGTTATTAGATAAAATCCTATCAACATGTTATGGTTTCCTCACGTCATTTTTCTTAACCGAAAGTTTAGGCTAATTATAATATAATTGGATAGGTGGGTTCAAACTTACCTCAATCGATGCGAAATCCGTCTACACTACGAAAGGAGCCATCATTGCTTCAAAAAGTTATTTATAATTGAAAAACCGCGAAAAAAAAGTCAGGCTGTGCTACGAATTTTTCTCTGGTCAAATCAAGTTAATATTCACATACTCACTTTATAAGTCAAAAAATTACAACGATATGTATCCTAAATCTAGTTAACCCGCTTACTGATTTAAAAAATATATTAAAATCAGTTAAGTAGTTTTCAAATAATACACAATCAAGCATGCAATATTAATTGTTTATTTTTCCAACTTTAAGAACTAACCAAAGACCATAAACGTTGGAGTATGATTAGATTCAGCAAGAAGTAAATTTTAGAGTTCCCAATAATACTTTATTGGAAGCCCAGAACATAATTCGCGATTTCTAGCTTAATAATATCTCCGCACCCTCCATAGTGCCCCAGTTAGGCTATGGGGCCCTTTCAGTCGTGCGGCAGTAACCGTGAATCCTCATTTGGCTTATTTAACCTCAAGCGTTGATGCAATTCCTTACGGATCTACCCTAAATCATGTGGAATGATGATGACGAGTGTTTACAAATCACGACCGACTTTACTGAGTTTAAAATGTAGTAGGTCGTATCTCTCTATTACTGTCTCTTTCACTCCATTACATTCATAAATCCTTTTTGTAAATCCGCAACTTTTAACATGTTCAAATACGAAATTATAAAACTAAAGATAAAATATTCGCCTCAGTGCCTACTTAGTAAATTGACAAATTTCAAATTGAATTTATATTATTAACCCTATGTACAGTAATGTTATAGTACGGTAATATCTCTTATTCGAAAAGTAAATTTACACAGTAGCATATGGGTTAAGGAGGTAGGGTTGTCGCTTGTGTGTTAGTTTATAATTTCTTTAAAAGCACACATTTGAAAAATATATTTACGAAATCAATTTTTTCTGAAAAAAAAAACGTTGGTCATTGCGCTCGAAAGATTTATGTTATTATTTATTTACAAACGTCATGTCGCTTGCTGTCACGGCAAACGATTTAGTTATAGTTTACTACCAAAGCGCGGAAATGGATATTTTTCCATCGAAAATTGTTAACGTTTAATTAAATTTGTAATATTTTATATTTAATCGTTTAAGTTATTAATATCATCATATTCATCAATCTCCACAATGATCGGTCTTGCGACACCCGCATCCAGCGAATTCTCACAGCCTTCACCAGGTCTTCGATCCACTGTAACTTGGTGGGCTTGGGGGCTTCTACCCACGCTGGGCCTTCTGGTACGCAGTTAGCATTCACGAACCCGTTGGACTTATTGGGCATCGGTTCTACGAGTCGTGCCTCTTTGCCTTGCCAGGAAAAAATTAATACTCGATAAATCTAAACGGTAACAAAAAAACGACACAACACAAAAATATTTGCTCCCGAATACATAAATATAAATTATAATTTAACCAAATAATGATACATTTTCGTATATTGGCAACCCTAAGCGAAAACAGGATCCAAACACCTTTTAAAACGGGTGAAAAGGTCAGCAGAGGTATTTATTCGAAGACCTATGAAAAATAGGTCGTGCCCAAACTTGTCGCATTAAGAGGGCACCAAAGCTGTCTGGATTAAATTTCAAGGGTACACATACATACACATAATTATATAGTACAAAGAAAGATTTATTTATTTTACTGTCGTAAAGTTTTTCCGAAAAGGGTTTTTTATTAGATACATTAATAAAGTAGGTACTCGGTTTGATCAATGTTTCAGAGCTAAAAAAAAAATATTATTTATTTATTTATCACGTAAGATATTCCAATAGCATCGTATTATAGCATATAGAAAAAAATATTACCAAAATTATTTACTCAGAATAACAATAGATTATAAAAATTAATAATGTCATGATAAAAATAAAAAATACTCTTTTTTTTGTTTGTACCTCTAAAAATATTCATTAGGTACTAAGCAAAAATATAAAATGAAAACAAGGTGGAGCAAAAGTTACCGACATGCTATATTTTTGCCTACTCATACATAGACTTACGGCACTGAAACGTGGTCGCTTACAATGGGCCTAATTAGAACGTTCAAAGTTACCCAAAGGGCAATGGAAAGAGCTATGCTCGGATTTTCACTGCGTGATCGACAGAAGAATCAGCCGATCATGTTAAATTTACAAGAATTCATGTATAGAGGAGTATTGGATAGCTTAGCAAGCATTACTTCCTTGAGTGCATTACCATACATTCGAACGGGAACATCAATATTGTCGAGGTAAAATGTGTTTGCACGACACTCGACCGACGCCTGCAAAGTGACCGTGCCGGGTCTTAGCGTGTTTATGTTGGAAATAGCTTTATATAAAATGCAATATTGAGAAGATAAGAGGTCGCTTGAATGATGGATCATTATTATTCGTAAAAATACATATTTATGCATGATTTTTACATCTCGCAATCTAAAATGAAATCCGCGCTAATACGAAATAATCCAATTTTTGGTAAAGAGTACTTCATCGATTTTTTTTTCAAAACTACATGACACGTTTTTTTATATGATTATTTAACCATTTTCAAGCTTTTTACCATAAGTAACTATAGTGAATCAAAACCATTTTCATCAACAATCTAAGTCCAAATCTAGCTGGCCTTTTTAGAGACTTTCATCTTGCTTGATTCCTTGTTAAATGCATCCATTTGCTTTTGGTCTGACTTTTAGTAGTCGACTCTTAATTCAACTTGAAGGCGTCCCTACATTACTTTCGATGAGAAAACATCTAAATGACTTTTATCCAAACCAACCACTAAAAGCGTTACAATCGTAGTTGAACATACGTTGCTGTTTTTTTTTTGTTTTTTGTGGTAATAATATAACGAGTTGCATGGTATTGGGGGATTTTATAATAATGCCCGCTTGTGTAGCTACCAACCTCCAGTTTGGAAACCCGTCGCTAAAGACCAATAGGTGTGTTCAGGCAGCATCACTCGAGAACCAACAGTACCTCTAGGCTTAATGTCTTTAACATATTGAACCACATAGTCACTTAAAATCAGAAGAGATTGCGATCAAAGTCTATACAGTATAAAAGACAGGATTTTGTCACAGTGAAGTTTACGTTTTTATCATAATTGAATACTTTTTTTAAGTAATTAAATAAACCCTCTTAAAATCGTTTTGCAGTAGCGTTAGAAGAAAAAAAAACGCTGATTCTAAATTTCGGCACAGGATCCACGATTTTTTTTTTTGTTTTGTTTATTTTTGATGACACGGGGGACAAAGTGTTATGAATGGTGCAGCGAATGATATACGTATTTCTGACGATTATTAATAGATAGCGTTATACTTCTTTTTTAATAATTTGGACTGTTCTGAAACACTACAAGGACATAAATAATCTATACTTATCAATATGACACATTTTGATAGTTTAAAGAAAATGTCTACTTTGTCTGCTTATTAGTTTATTCGCTAATCACATAAAAATTACTAAACCGATTTCTATGAAATTTGGGACGGGACAGGACAGGAAAATATAGGTTGTCTGTTAGAATGTAAATGTCTGAATTACGCGCGAGCGAAATCGCGTCCACAACTAGTTTTAGATAAAATGCATATTTCGATAAACTTAACATAAAAAAGAATACCTGTTAAAATCAATTCAGAGATAAAATAAATTAAGATAAAAATATATTTTTCACAATTAACACGATAATTATAGGAAACATATATCATAAATATATTAGTAATAATTTAATAGGACAACAGAAAATTGAACTTTTATATTTTTCTCATTTAGCATCTCTAAAAAACTATTTTCCTTTAGAAACAAACGTCGACAGAAATCATTCCGAAATAACATGCTCAGTAGACAAAAGCATTTATATAATATATCTCAGAATTTACAAAGCAAATCCACAGTGCAGCGTAATGCGATCTTACTTTCAAATATTTAAAGCGCTTTAAAGCGAAAATTACTGACAAAGGATCCTCTTTGTTTTATTCCAGAGCGTAGAAATCTCATTGTAAATACACGAAGGTATTTTTAGTTATTCAAGTACCTAACGGTATTTCTTTCTTTCTTGATATCTCTATGATATTTTAGTTACAATTTTTTTCATAATTACTTACTCTTTAATATAGGTTTCTAAGTTTTGAAGCGATTATGTCTCTGTCGATAGTGTGGTCGGATGCCGCGTCAAGGGACGTTGGTTTAAAACTAACTACCTAAAACCTATAATGAGCCTAAGTTTTCGTTAAAGAAAAAGAAAATCATTGCATACCAATCTCAAAAATAAAGCCATACCTCCCACCACCAATAGGTGCGTTACAACCGCATCACTTCTGATCCAGTATCTCTTAATGTATTTACTATACTGGACCATATCGTCAAGTAACATAAGGCGAGATTGTGGTCAAAATATTGAACTTACTTTGTATAAAAAATTACACTATTTATTTAATTGGTATGAAAGTAAGGTAGTTGTCCGACATCCATTCAGTGGAAGTACGTGAGTCCTGAACCTTTTTCACTTTGTAGGTTTGCTGACTAGAGCAAATTCCGTGGAATTTTTAACACGGGTAGCAGCTCAAGCCGAGATTCGTACCAATTTTGTGCCCTTGCCCTGGCTACCATTTTTAGGCTGAGTGCCCCAGTCAAGGCCCCTCTCCTCAACAGCGCTTGGTCAGTCAAAAAAAAACTTTTTGCTTTGTTAAGAAATCGACTGAACGATCGGCCCTGCGTAACTTTATGGGGAGTCAAAAAAAGTCTAAAAAGGCACGTTTGGCTGTGCATAGGCGTATACTAGTCCCTTATGTCCACTTATGTATGGTAGCGAGTGCTGGGTTTGACAGAAGAAACATAAAAGCAAGATGAATGCAGTAGAGATGAGAAGGCTAAGAAGTACAGCTGGGATGAGAATGATAGATAAAGTAAACAATAGAGATAAGTGAGAAAGATAGAGAAAGGGATGCTTAATTGGTTTGGATATCTAGAGAGGATGGACGAAAGAAGATTGACGAAAAAGTTCACAAGGCGAGTGTGACAGGGCAAGCTGGTAAGGCTCGTCCTAGGCGAACGTATCTCGACCAGATCAAGGAAGTTCTGGAGAAAGCCAGGTTACAAGTACCCTATCAGCCACCGGGGTAACGCGGTAGAATGCGATGCCACCACATATTGCCCCACTCAAGGTGGCGGGAGGAACCGGGAGGTTTAGTGGGTAATATTGGCGCTACTCGCTAATGAGTCTCATACTAATTTTGGCGTGTGACTGCCTCTCACACTTTTGTGTGAAAGACTGTCACACGTCCCCGGCTTCAACCTTCCTGGGGTTTGCCCCCGGGTTAGGTTGGACAACTAGAGCAAAAATGCATACCCCTCGAAAAAAAAAAAAGGTTAAAAGTACCCATAACCGTAGAGCATGTAATAATGTACTGATGAAAGTGGAAGAACCGAAAACCGTATGTCAGGATCGTAGCAAGTGGGAAGATGTGGTCTCTGCCTGTGCTTAGAGAGGCATGACGTCATGTATATTCAAAAACATTCGTCAATTAATTCCATTATACATACTATAAGATGTCGAATAAAACATTCATATATGTAAATGACTGTAGGAAATTCACATGTAGCTTAAATCGTATGTTGAAATTTAAATTTACAAAAAATAATGTCAGCATTAATGCTTCTTTATATCAATGGACGACTAGGATTTCGTGTATGTAGTCGCATCTGTTGTTCATAAAACTTACAAATCTCGCGTGCACATATCGCACGGTACGAACAAAATTTTATTGCGCGTCCGCCTAATGATTTTAATTTCTTCTCACATACTCACGACCGACCGTTAAAGAGATGTAAGACTAAATATACCACAAAAGTCAATTCTACTACATACTGAATTTTATTTAATAAACATTTAATAAGTTTATCGTCTAATAAAAATAAAATATCTAGAAATCTTTATATGTTAATAGTCAAAGTTAAAATAGTTCGCAGTACCTGTTTCTCTTTTGTTTTTAATCGATTTTCTCTTTCATGTAAACCAACGTCTATCGCTTCTTATCAGTCAAAATGACTCAAATCCGATGACGGCAAATGATGTGACGTTTGTTGTTTCAAATCTATCGGGAGTCTTGTGACGGTACCCTTTTTTTGTTTAGTAATTATTTATTATTTTCGATGAGTTTTTATTTAATAGTTTTTTTTGTTTGGAAGGTCACCATTAATATTATAAATGATGAAGATTTTTATTATACTAAGTATTCTATTTTTTATCACTTGTAATCTTTGAATTATGTTTTTTTTTTAAATATTTCTTCATAATTTATTTTCGGGTGTGAGCTTCATCTTATATCTTTTAGTTTACTTTCTCGTTTTATATAGAGTAATTTCAGTGCTCATCTGGTTAATAGATAATATAATCAGTTTAAAATCTCCTAGGAATGTAGCAATATGAATGCTGTTTCAGTCGAAGTGGAATTTATACTAACTCGTACTTCCTTCTTTTTGTCTTATAAGTACCTACTTCTACCAAGTTCTATCACTATTCGTTGTTTATCATTTTTGGGCTACATTATCAGTTACTGAAGGGGACGCTTTCTTCACCAATGAAACCCCAACTTCTCTATATAATGTGGACTGTATTTATTAATCTTCGAATTACACGTATTTAGAAACTATATCTTGCCGGTACAACTTTTTAGGCGGTCGGCGCGAATTCTAATACATTTTTAATACTTACAACTAGCACATAGTTAATCTTAGTCTAAAAACTTATTATTTATTACTTTTACACACGTGAGGTACATATCTTATATCTCTCTCTCGTGTTTCCAGCTAGTGTGTGTGTGTTGTAAGGCATGTGAATCGCGATGTTATTGTTAAAGATTTAAGGAAAGAGGTTCATTTGTCCACAACAGTTACCATTATGTTAAGATTGATTACACATACATTTAGTATAGTAATATTATTGTTTAATATGAACCTTAAATAGAACTACGTATAAAATTTTTAAACCGGAACCGGAAAATTTATAACCGGAAGTGAAGTTAATTTTAGACATTTTATCGATGAGCAATGTAATAATATACTATATTTTTTAAAACATGTTTTAGAATGTTTGCATTTTTTTTTGTGAAGAATGTTATTAAGAGGTAATGCATGCATTACAAAATAAATTAGTCGCCCATCGGTAATATAAGGCAGTCGTTTTCGAGACGAGGCAGAAAGAATAAACAGAGGGTTACCTAATATTTGTCAACCCAATTGAGATACGCGTATTTACTGCACCCTGCCCTTTTTTTTGACGAGGTGTTTGCATTTACGCACTACCCTTACCTATTGCATTAGTGAGACCGAAGTCCCCCAATGCTATAGGTAAGGGGGCGAGGAGGGACGTCTCCGCGCCAGTGTGGGACTCGCCCGGACGTGAAGCGTCCGGAAATACCCACTAAAACCCCCGGGGCCGTCCGCCGCATTTGGGATAGGGGTGATACGAGATGGATTTCGCAAGCAACGCGTCGCCCTCTGCGGCAGACCCACCAGGCTTCGTCCGTGCAATGGCCCAGTAGGGATGGGGAGGAATATTTCCCCACCCACCTCTTAGCCCACCTCTTCAAGAAGAGGAACGAACAAAGGTCGACAGTCCGAGCGGTAGGATATACTTCCTGCCCCTCATAAAAAGGAAAAGACAAGAATGGGATAGAGCAGTGACGGGCAAAGAGAAAAGAAAAAAGAAGAAACTCCGCACATAGCGCGCCCACCGCCCTCTCAACCTCTTTTTGCGGCGAGGATCTGCCCCCGCACCCTCTCCGCTGCCTCCTTCTGTAGCATTACTTGCTCTCAGAAGGAGGCAACCACCCCCCAAACCTTTTCGCTGCCGACCATGGCTTTCACCACCGCCGGCAGCGAAAGATCAAGCCCTAACGCCTCCACTACAGCGCAGCGTGGCTCCTCCCAGGCGGCGCACTCCGCAAGGGTATGGTGCGCCGTGTCCTCCGCCGCGCCGCAGTGGTGACACACCGGCAACGGCTCCCTCCTGGCTATCTTGTGCAGACACCATCCGAAACAACCATGTCCGGATAGTATCTGCACAAGCCTAAACGTCAGGGAGCCGTGCCGTCTCCCTATCCACTCCCGGAGGACCGGGCACCCTGACTGCTCCTACCATTACTAGAGAACGTTGTGAAAAATTTACACGCAACAAGTTATTATTAAAATTACATAGTAATGCGAGAACAATGCTGCAATATTGTTGACGTATTATTTTCAGTTGAGCAAACAAATATATTGTAACAAATTTTTATTACACGTTACATTCCTTACTATCCCACCCATATTCGGTTTGCGGCTAATGTAAACAAATTAATGAAATAACATTTTATATTTAGCGATATGTGAGAAATAGTACGGTTATTTTAGTATTTAACTACATAAGTACCTGGCTGGTGTGCGGCTAGTTGAATGTTTGCGTTATTTCTATAAATAAACACCGTACTACGTGACTACATGAAACGCTTCGACCGTATAGCGAAGTAATTTTATTAATGTTATCTTTTTTATTTTTTTTTTATAATGCACAGCACAGTGACTGTACTGGACCTGATGGTAATTACAGTACAATCCAAAACAGCGGCGACTGACACTGAACAGAATTCAATGCCAGTCACCGCTGTCATGCTGGCCTGCTTAAGTACCTCTTCACGCCTCTTTTGAAGGACCCAATATCGTATGAAGGAGGGAACACGCTGACAGGAAGACGGGTCCATAACCTCACAGTGCGAAAAAAGTACGAGTCAGCAAACTTTTTGGTTCTTGAAGTTATGGGTGTCACCGTGAAACCGTGACACCGAAGTCCCGCCCGCGTGGTTCTGTTATGGAATGGAGAGGAGGGGATCAGGTCAAAGAGTTCTTCAGAACACTCGCCATGATACAAGCGGTAAAATACGCTTAGAGAGTCTATGTCCCTGCGCAATTGAAGCGGTTCTATGGAGTTGGTGATGTCTGTATCATTTACAATGCGGACAGCCCGCTTCTGCAACCTGTCTAAGGCATCGATGAGATATTTAGCGGATCCATCCCAGAGGTGCGAGCAGTATTCCATGATGCTCTATACTATACTATACTACAATTGAAGTGTCTGTCTGTAATGTCTTCATTAACAACATTTTTTACTAAATATGTATATACGATACCACTCCCAAAAATATTTTTTTGTATTTTTTGTTTTTTCCGGGTAATCTCCGGAACGGCTAAATCGATTTTGACGGGACTTTTATTTTTGAAAATCTCAAAGTTACGCGGAGTAACTTCAACTATCTGCCAAAAATGTACGGTCAAAATCGGTTCAGCCGTTCCGGAGATCACCCGGAAAAAACAGACAGGCAAAACTATTAAAAATTGTATTTTTGGTATAGGAATACGTATATTCATATTTATTCAGTCAAAAATATATTTTACATTACAAACAGACGCTTCAATTTTATTTATTAGTATAGACTAACAATTACAAGTAAATGAACGTGTTAATAGTCTTTGAAGATTTAATTTAATCCTCAGAACTTATTCCCTGGATTATTTAATGTAACCAAATACATACTTAAAAGTGACCAAATAATATGTCTATTGATTTATGAAATTAATTGACTAAATTAGTTCAGAATTTCTCCAGATATAAGTCAACTAATGGATAGTCGACGGAGAGATGTAACCTTATAAATTTGAGAATTAAATCCAAATGTTATATTCGGATCACGTTCGACAGTATAATAAAAAAAAAAAAATAACTACAATTTTTTTGTCCCCGACATTTTCCGTTTCGAAATGAAACGTGTCAAATGCGTCAGGAAAAATTGAATTATTTCTCTGGAGCGCCATTCCGAATTTTAAAACATATTAAATCCCGTTTCAAATCTATGTTGTTCAAGTAATAATGGTTTATGTGTGTTGTTTTACACAATGGAGGTTGAAAACAGAAGTTGATGGTTCAGTGGTTAAAGTGCATCTTCACATCGATAGACGTAGTTTCGAATCCAATAAGGCCGGCAACGCACCTGCGATTGTGGATGGCCAGGGGCGGCGGTGATCACATACAATCAGATGACCCGCTAGCTCGTTTGCCCCCTACCTCTTAAAAAAAAACATGTCCTATTCATTAATGAGCCTGAGATATCGTTGAAAAAAAAGCATAGTGAGAAAACCATAGCGCAGTGAAATATAATTTTTTAATGCCCGCCTCGGTGTTAAAAAGACTTAGGCATATTCGATAATATAATAACAATGTATTTAATTTGACAACTTATGTTGTTTAGAATTACCTATCAAACATAAGAACATAATACCAATAATTGTATATAATAGCCAGCCGTAATTTTCTACTTAAAACAATGGTATTAACACTAGTTTCATGAGGTGAGATTATGGCCAAAGGCTCTATACAGCAGTCAACGCAACCTAAAGACGATGAGACACCATTTGCAATTTTCCCTCCATTTTTAATTGTTTGCTTCAAGTTGTATCTCTATATATCCGTTATATATCCGATTTAAATTTTAGTATAATATTTTATTAATAATATGTAAGAAGTTATGAGAATAATTGTGAATTAT
The DNA here is from genome assembly GCA_014132275.2 of Samia ricini. Classification (NCBI taxonomy): domain Eukaryota; kingdom Metazoa; phylum Arthropoda; class Insecta; order Lepidoptera; family Saturniidae; genus Samia; species Samia ricini. The sequence goes on along the minus strand of AP028164.1, from coordinate 2,081,849 downwards.
CACCAGTATTTAGGTAATTTTTAATTTTTTTACCTGTAATATCTGCATATTTATTTTTAATTTGTAAATAGAATATATTTAGTTTTAATGTGTGTACCGAGAAATCGCTACATATTAATATAGCATTTAATAATTTGTTTAATCAATCTATTCAAGCGAAAGTCGTCCACTGCTGGCCATAATCCTCCCCCATAGATCTCCACGATGACCGGTCTTGCGCCACCCGCATTCAGCGGACTCAAGCAACCTTCAAGAGGTCGTCAGTCCACCTTGTGAGTCTTTCCACGCTGGGTCTTCCGGTACGCGACAACCATTCGAGAATCCATAGCCGCCATAGGACATCGGTTTTACGAGCAATGCGCCACTCTAATTTGGAAAATTTTCGCCCATCGTAAGCGACCACGTCTCAATACTGTAGATCATCACAAGCAAAACACACTGGTCGAAGAGATTTATCTTAAAGACACTGCGGTATTTCAGTCGAGAAGATTCTGCTTAGATTTGACGATTAAAGGCATTTATTGGTTAATGATATAAAGTTATTTCAATTAATTGTATTAAAACATTTTGAATCCTATCGTTAAGTAAAGAGAGAAGTAATAGTTCTCATATATAAGGTAATACATTAAAGTGAAATTATACTAAACTCGTATAAAAGCTTCTCCATTACGTGAGTGATCAGTAGACGAGACTTTGTCGAAAGTACACAAACAATGACTTGCACAAACTCGATGCTACTTTCAAACAGATCGTTTCCGTTTCAAATTCCAACTGCACTCTCTGTAGTAGGACAGAGAGGATCCATTGATACCACAGAATGTTTGAACTTCATTTTTTATTATTAGTTTGACGCTTCCGTGTTGCATATCGTATATATTTCTCGGGGTGTATTCTATTTTATGAACGGAGTATTTTTACAAATTTGTACTTTTTCTTTTATTTTTTATTATTGTTAGTTTTATATTTTTAAACTTCTAGTCTATGATTTTTTGCGTCAGTTATTGTATAAATTTTGAACGGATTCATGGATGTTGTAAATAAATGTTAGCCATTATTTTATAAGGAATTCTTGAACTATTTAAGGTTTGAAAATCATGGTCGTTTTCGTGTTCTAACTAAAGTGAGCTTAAAATACTGTTTAACTGAGAATATAATACTTAATTTTACAAAACGTTGACAATTTTCCATCATGTTTTCATTTTTCCTTCATGGTGGTAAAAAATCCAAATGTAAATCACAAATTTAAATGTATATAATTCGATCAATTTTATCTTTTTATAACTTAAACCGACCACATTGATGACTTGGTTAATAATACAGTGAACTCTCGATAACTTAAATACCCGGGAAAATTGTAAATAATATAGGTTATCGAGGTTTTTAATTTACCGAGGTAAGTTGAGTTAGAGAGGTTTTGACGAAAAATAATTTAACTTATCGAGGTTCGTTTCTGTGCGGTATTCTGTATATATACTAATAAATAAAATTGAAGTGTATGTTTGTAATGTCAAAATATATTTTTGCACTAAATATATACGAATGCATATTCGATAACTTTATCAAAAATTAAAAAATTAACATATTGTCTGTCTGTTTGTTAGATATATATATATATATAGGACTAGATTAAATAGAAAAACTATTTTGAAATGTCACGAACGTACTTTATTTCGCCTTCGTCCTCGTGGACTAGTGTATTTAGGTAGCATTTTCAATTATTTAAGCCAATTATTTTACAAATAAGATACATACGTATAAATCCTTTCATACCCCCTATCAACCCCTTACAACCCTTTTTTCGCATTCAAAAGTAAATTTGGTCCTTTCTCAGGCTCTAGACTATCTGTGTACCAAATTTCATTTAAATCAATTCAGTAGTTTTGGCGTGAAAGCGCGACCGACAGACAGAATTACTTTCGCGATTATAATATTATATAGTAAGGATTTTATTGAAAGAAGTCTGTGATATTTCTAGAGACTTAAGTTGCCGAGTTCTACTGTATTTGAAAAAAATTAGGGCAGCTAAAATTTTTTTGACAGCCCAGACTTGTATAACCATGTGACCATTTGTACAATGGGATTTAGTAAAATTTGTTATATCATACAGATCAGGTTTTTATAAATCGCTTTAAGGTTTTTAATGTTTTTATATATACCTAAGTCGAAAGTTTTCAATGTGAAATTTTAGAGCGCTCAGTCAAAGCTTCCTTTTAGCTTTGATGTTCAATTTTATTTGAACCTTCGAATAAAGACAGGTATAAAAAGTCGTCGGAACCTGAATTACATGAGAATTTTCAGTGCAAACTTATCTCTAGAAGGAATAATAGCATCATAAACATTATGTAATGGATTATTTAGATCTTCATACCTAATACAGGTTAGTTAATGCTTGGCGTTATTTTTACCCGATTTTAAGTGACGATTTGCCAAAATATTGTAGGACTACTTCATAATTTTTAGATATACATATATCACACTGGAGACGCCTGGAGCTGGCGCGGTAGGCCAAAATGGCAAGGGAAGCGTGGTAGATGCGGGAATAAGGAAGTCGTGCACTGACCTGTTCCTCAGCAGAAGCAAGCGCCTTCGACGTGTAGATCCGCTCGCAGCCGCCCACAGATAAAACACAAGGGGCTTCCGACACCTCAAACACTTCATCCAACCTCGACGTCACCAAAGCATGCGGTTATAGTTTATTTTATAAGCGGTATAGCGAATTAGTATATATGTTGTATGAGCGGGCGCGGTTGACATAGAAGTGCACGACAGGGAACGGAGTGGGGGTTTTAAGAAGCCACACTATGTGGCGTTATCACACACTTTTAATATATGTGTCGATAATAGTACTGTGTTTATTTATTACTAATTTAATAACCTAAAAACGAAACGCGAGAATTGCGCCTGCGACGGTAGCTACAAATGATGTTTAGCCCTAGTCAATTAACGTCGGTTTTTACATTATAATAAAAAACATATTTGTTTAATTACAATATTAAAAACCTTCCTTGATTAAATCATAAGCCCTTATATATTTCTATATGAACATGTACATAATTATTGCTAGTACGTAAAAACCAAATAAATGCTAAATGTTAGGTTATCTTAATAATTTCAATTAACAAATTATGACAGTTTTTCTAAAGTTTCTAGTTTTCATTTCTGTCAGTGAGTACAAGATAAAAAATTTAAACTTTTCTTAGTAGGCTGAAGTTACTCCACTTTTTTTAAATTTAGAATAAAATAAGGGTTCCAAGTAAAAAAAAATGTGAGCCGTCACGGGACGCCTGGCAGATGTGAAACATCGACATTATTTTGTAAAAGTAATATGCAGAAAAGAACAGATTGTGATAGGAACTAAATATGTCACAATGATAAAATAAAATAATACGATTTTTTTTTTCCAGATAACGATGACTATTTATTGAATAAACATTTATTTTCATTCAATACAAAAATTTACGAATTTATTTCAAATCGTGACTACTTAATTCGTTTAATCAGCGACTTCGGTAATAGTTATATTCGATGTTGCCGCAACGCGTCGCCACGGCATGCGTCGCCACGCCAGAAATCGGTTTTACGTTCGGCTATAGATGTTTCACATCAAAATAAAACTCATTAAAAAATCAATATTCAATTTTACAAATAAATGTTTGAATCTGTAAGTAATATTTTGACTTTATCTTAGTGCTAAAAAACATTTAGGAAATTAATTAGGGTCCCGTATAAAAAAATTAAAACGCAGTGTAGAGCATACGAAACTCAGGCGAAGCTGCGGACACACAGCTCATTTTAAATAAATATCGAAACTGGAACCCTTTTAAAGTTATAAACATAAAACTAGGATAATCATTACATTCCTCTGATATGATTAAAAACTGCTCTAAGCTTCACAAATTCCAGTTAGCACCGGATTTGTTCAGTGTAAAACTGCTTTCTCTATTCAACCAGACACCAAGGCTTTGTGAGTTCCCCGGGATATAATACCGTTTCGTTTCCAACTCGGGCCTGATATTATTATGATTTCAAATCCCCAGCATGTCTCATAACGTAATTCCCTCGGTGTTCTGTTGAAAACATTTTCATTAATAAGGCTTATTAAAGTAAACATTTACTGCATCTTTCTCCGAGCGTTGGTTAAAAGGCAAATTAAAAATAAAACACACTGACAAAAAAAAATCAACTAATAAAATACTGTTTGACATGTTTTGGGTGGGGAACGAGAGATGATGCTCTATCCCTTTCACACAAAAACAAACGTTAGTATACAATTTGTACGAAACACGTCAGTTTGATGGCATATTGAATTACTCTCTCTTTCTAGTATAACAAAATAAAATGACTATAAGTTTTTTATTGTTCATCATATTTTAATTTTGTTCTTATTTATTTTCAGCCTTATTTATGGTCTGCTTTTTGATGAGAAAATAAAAATGGTAACATATAATCAGTCAACATTCCTGTCACATCTGGGACGGAACTAAGCTCGGCGGAATGTGGGTGATGTAGTTCGCTATATCACCTCTGCCTAACCCTTCGGGATAACAGGCGTGAGCTTATGTTACGTATGTTTCTTTCAATTACTGATATTTTTCTAAGCAGTATTAAATAATAAATAAAAAAATTATTAGACGAAGTTTATATTATGAATACCAAATATATACAGTTGAAGTGCTTTTTCTTACACTGTTTGTCAACCAATTTTATTTTTTTAATTATCAAGTTTGCTAATAAAAAATAAAATTGGAAACATTTTTTTTTTTACATTCAATTTTAAATTTTAATCATTGTCGCTCAAACCGCATATTAGTTATTATCAAAAGTATTAAAACAATAATTTACAACGATATCCAAATTTGAATAGCATACGTTAAATTTGACCACGATGCAAAATAATAATAATCATTTATTTTTCATAACAATGTTGTTAAAACAAAAAAAAATACAATGTAAATTAAAGTCCAATTTTGTCAAAATAAAAACCCTAAGCCTCAAATGAATTGCTCGGAGCTTTTCCTGGCAGGATTTTAATCAGCATTTTCTTCTCTTCACTTACGTTCAACTTGTTTGAAGCGATACGATACAATAATATAAAGATAATTTATTTTAAATATGCTTTATTATACTTCTCTCATAAGCGTTGTGCAAACGATGACATGTTATGACCGTAAATTTTTAAGAGTATTAAAAGAAATGGATTCTGTTGGTGTCTCAAATTTAATGTAAATGAATACAGTGCAGGGTAGATTTTAATGTCAACCTTTTGTCGTGCAAATTTGCAATGGCGCACTTCTATCCTACTTGGTCAATAGAAACATCCATATAATATATATTTACAAACTGCTGTGGTATATTTCGATGTAAGTCCATTTATATGCAAGATAGGCTGGTGGGTAGGTATATGTATATGACGGTAACCACCGTTGTTGTAGACATTTTATTTGCATTAGTTAAAGGTCAGTCCTTTAGTTTATCTTAGTTACAGAAGCTGTCGGGCCTAGATACGTCTATGCAATGCGATAGCAATGGCTGGCGATGGAATTTTGTTTTGAATTTATTAGTTACAGTAAACCAGTAGTTTGCTAGAAAATATATAATATGATTTATACCTATATTCTTTATAATTATTTTAGGATAAGAAACACCGAGTTTACAACAAACAAGTAGTCGATTATTTAACATTTACAAATATATTTTCTATTCTTATCTCTAACAAGGAACGATATTAAAGTTTATTCTACGTATCTTTACAATAAAAGCAACATAAAATAAAATAAAATAGTATTCACAACGGTATGCACAAAACATCGAATTATATTCAATTATTTGCTTATGTAAATAAGCAGAAATAAACTTGTCAGAACGTCGACAACAAAAAAAACTATTTATTACTAATGCGTACAGGCTTCATATAAACGCGGCAAATATAGGAAACAGTATATTTGTTTAGAAATATATTTTTATTTTATCGCTTGGTTATCGTGGGACGTAATATTTATAAAACTCCTGACGTCCGCACCTTCACTTGCTCCCCATACAAATCGGTTTAATTTCCCTGAAACGATTAACATGTTTTCCGGTTTCTATTTTATTTGTACGTGTTTTATAGGTTAAGCACTAATTTAGCTTAAACTCGATTTTTGATGTTTCATAACTCGAAGCTAATTTACTCAGTTGACCTATGTTTACTACATTACATTTTTGATATTAAAGTATCCATGCCTAATTATTTAAATATGAGACAGAGATTATGAAACATAAATTAGTGATAGTAAATAAGTGTAATTTATGTTATCCTTTTTTCATTTATTATTTACTATTTTTAGTTTTTTTTATTTATTAGCCTTTGATTAGAAAGAAACATTTATTCGACACTGAACATCGGAACGTAATATATACAAGGATAAAAAAAACAATACATACAAGTATAAATGTATAGTAATAAAATATTACGTTGCTAAAGCATGTACCGGATTCAACGTCGAAAAGGACACGAACTCAGTACGTGAACTCAGTAATAAAAAAATATGTAAAAGCGCTGATTTTTAGTTGGGCCTAGTTATCAATATTTTTTTAATTAAGAACATATTTTCTTAATCTAATAATTTTATTTCGAATACTGGTATGATAACTAACAAAAGTAGTAGAAATAAGGAAAAAGAACTCTTTATCTCAGATTCGATCCAGTTAATATCAAAAAAATTCAAGTATACTCAAGATATTAGACCATTAGTTTCTAAAGAGACGATGACACAACTCAAAATCAAAATCAAAATCAAAATTTATTTATTCAATTTAGGCCCTAAGAAGGCGCTTATGAACGTCTAAAACACTACCACCGGTTCGGAAAATAACCCAGTCGAGATGAGCGCAGGCAAGAAAAACTCGATCTGGTTCTTTTTTTTTAATAAATATAACTAAAACTATACTATAACTAAAAACTATATTATGAGTTTGAAAGAAAATCGTATGAAAATCCACTGCATCTACATGCGAACGAGGTAAGTTATAACGAGCATTGTTTGAAAACTGACATCTTATAAAAGTAAAAGAGGTAACTTGGAAACAGGTTGTAAGCACTCTACAATAACTCGGGGAAAATCGAAGTCCGTTACAAGCATACAAAATCATACAAACAACTCGCTTTATAAAATTACAAACGTGTACTGGTAGCGTCTCCCCGAGGGCTCGCGGGGGGCGTTTGCTACCGGAATTGAATACTGCATTTATCGTGTATCTACAAGGTTTTAAAAATTTAATTACAGAACTGAAATCGATAGTACATCGTTAACTGGCATAATGATACGGTTCGCGCATGTATACTTTGAGGAAGAAGTATTTGCCCAGCAGTGTGTCATGCCCAGACTGATCTCTGGGTCCCCCTGCTGTACCAATCTCGAATAGGTATCAGACAGGTGGTAGGGCATTTCGTAATGATACCCGCCTCGGTAGCTACCACCCTCAACTTTGAAAACCTGTCACCAAATACCAATAGGTGCGTTCCGGCAGCATCACTTGAGAACCAGTACCTCTAGGCTTAGTGTGTTTACCATCTTGGACCATATCGTCACTTAAAATCAAGTGAGATTGTTGTCTAAGTACTGAGCCTCTTCCGTGTAAAAAAAGACAATTTGTTGCCCTTGCACTACCCACCATTTTTGGCTTATAAGCGCTCGCCCTGAAATTTCAGTGAAGCTGTCAAAGCTTCTCGAGTCAATAGCATTTCGTCAGTTCAAAAAAATAAACTCATACTGTATTATTATTCCCTATTATCATTAACGTACACTACACATTAGATTCTATAGACGTTCACCGTCAATTCCAACTTCGTCGGGCCACAGAATCTTCTCGTCCGAAATACCGCAGGGGATCAAGACAAAAGTCTTCGACCAGTGTGTGTAGCCAGTGATGACTTACGGCGCTGGGAAGTGATAGCTTACAATGAACCTAATTATAAACCTCAAAGTACCCAAAGGTCATTGGAAGCCCTTTTCATGTTCTCACCGAAGTTTCATTATGTGATCGAATCAGAAATTAGGAAGTCCGCAGAAGAACCAAAGTAACCGACATTGCACTAAGAATTGCCAAAATTAAATGGTAATGGACTGAGCACATTGCTCGTACTGATACCCAATGGGGTCAACAGGTTCTCGAATGGCTGCCGCGTACTGGAAGACGCAGCAACCTGGTGACGTTTGCGGGAATTAGCTGGATGCGGGCGGCGAAAGCTCGGCCATCTTTGGGGGAGACCTATCTTTTGTTTAAAGAGATGGATATGAAAACTATATAAGTAAATAATCCACCCGTTTCTGTTTAAATTAGGATTAATCCAGCAACGTCATAAATATATTTATTGAAGTAAAACAAAGGACAGACGTTCTCGCAAAAACGACTTGTCTAAACGGATACGGTGCTAATTATACGTAATCATGTCTAAACAACTGACGGTTTCCTTGGTTTAATTAGGAACTGTCAATCTATATCCAAGTTAGTGAAGTTACGGGGGACTGTACTGTATTCTGTTAATTAATCGTACTTCGCTATCTAATATAAACAACATTTGAACAAGAAATTATTTTATTTTCTTTCTTTTTAGTACTCTATAGCGCCAGATTATAGTGCATACTTTTTTGCACTAAATGAAATATGGAAAAGATATGGTGTTCATAGGTAATTTTAATTTTTTTTTTTTTAAAGAAATCAATTTAATAACGATCGGCTTTGATTCCTTGAAATACTGCATTATTGAAAATTTCAGAGATAAATTATAACGGAACATCTAGTCTATGTTTTTACTTATAATGGAACTGTCAAGGAACGGAATCTGTACATTGAATATATTAGAGTTTTTTTTATTACACGAAATAGGCTCAGTGCTTTGACCACGACCTCACCTGATGTTAAGTGATGACGTGGTCCAAGATGGTAAATACACTATGTCTAGAGGCACTGGTTCTCAAGTGATGCTGCCGGAACACACCTATTGGTATTTGGCGACAGGTTTTCAAACTTGAGAGTGGTAGCTTCCCGGCGGGAATCATTAAAAAATGCCCTGCCACCATGATATGGCTTCCACACGATGTTTTCCTTCACCGAAAGCTCAGGCCGATTTTAGAGTCGGATAGGTGGGGATCGAACCCGCGTCGATTGACGCGGAATCCGGCCGCACTATACGCTGCGCCATCATCGTTTCAGATTAAAAATCACTTTAATTTCAGTAACACAACTCTTTTATTTTTTTGACAATTTTGAATGTCTGCCTATCTGTGCACGCACCATGTAATTTCTAGATGGGTTTTGATTAAATTCGTAATGGAAGTAGTCTAATCTCGGCAAAACATACAGGAAAAAAAATATTTGAAAACTCATCCCAAAGCCGGTGCAAAAGCGGGTTGCATATCGAAATTGTGATTATGTACCAATACATATGATACTAATTACACACGGACGGAGTCGCAGGCAGAGCTTGTACCGAATAAATAGAATATATAATAATAATACGAACGATAGTGATGTCTGGAATTAACCCACATCTCTGTGCTTCCACTAACATTATTAAGACTGCGATTTGTATAGTTTTTTTATATGACAAAAAAAATGATATATATTATATTTATTAAAAAAAAAAAGAACCAGATCGAGTTTGTTGCCTGCGCTCTTCTCGACTGGGTTGTTTTCCGAACCGGTGGTAGTGTTTTTTAGACGTTCATAAGCGCCTTCTTAGGGCCTAAATTGAATAAATAAATGTTGATTTTGATTTTGAAATAAAAGTTTATTTATCAAGGGAGTAAGTTTTACATGTTACTCTACTAATCGTGGCTCCCGCACTAGGGAAACCCTGTGTCTCGGGTGACCACCACGAGAAAACGCTTGTACCAATATTTCTTCATTATGTTTATTGTAAATATTATACGTTACGCATTTCATACATACATAGAGTTCAGTTTATAAACCAATTTTGAGTGATTGATAAAGCTTTACATATTTTATTATACAAGAATGGATGAAGAAACAAACCAAACCTTTTCGTAAAACTAGTGTTTATCCTAGGAGTGATTCGTTTAAAAGTCCTTTGTTTAACATGCTCTGGTAGTCGGGGGAATTGATTACCTGTTTATATACTCGAAGCGTAACAGAGACTATGAAAATATATAACCATTCTTCCGTTTAATATAACTAATACTGGCGCAAAGGCGAGGATAGGTATTGGCGTAAGTAAATACCTTAGAAACGAGACGCGAAACACATTTCCTGAACACGGGAACGAACGGGTTTTGCGATCTGAATACAGAATGCCGTTTGCAACTATACAGTATTCACTCGGCAAATGTTACGGTGATTTACCTATGATTACGAATTCAAACAAATCTTTCGGATTCTATTGAATTCAACGTATCATTTTCATGATCTCAACCAGTTTCATTTCCAGAAAAACATACTTACTTTTTTTAATCTGTATCACTTTGGTTGAACATTATGTGTAAACAATCAAATCAATAAATTTCTTTATAAACAATCCAGAAAGTGTTTTCTCTATCCAAATATTCTCTATTGTTCTGCCAGTCACGCCAATTTCTACAGTAAAGCTGTTGTGCTGCGCTGATCTAAGTGACTTCTCAGAAATGGAAACTTTAGTTAATAGACTCTAGACTGTGGGTTACAATGTAACATCAATTGAAATTGTTTACCTGTTTGTTACTTTATAACCAATAATTGAAACAAAGATAAAATCCAGAACTCCTTTTTCTAAAGCGTTATTATGGTTTTATATTCAAATTTTATGACATAGATATTTGATTGGCAAAGGCGTCCCTTTTACGGAGATTGGCCCGCCCTTATTTTATTACTTCCGCTTAGAGTAAATTGATCGGTTACTATTGTTATTCGGGACAGAATTTATGTAGATACTAACACACATTCATTATGTGGCTGCTATCAATCAGTTCAAGACTGAGATTAGTTTTTCGATAAAAATCCGATTCGACGCGCAGTTTCACTAACAGGTGTTTGAACTTGTGAGAAGTATCTTTGCTTTTTGTTTGTATTAAAAATAATTATAGGAAATATATTAGAGTTCCGAACAAAAAAAATAAAACATAAAATGTTTGACAAAAGTCACGATTCAATGGTCAGTTGAACGCGCAGGTACTTTATTTTTATATTTTACTTTATCTTGATACCAAAAATCATTAGGAAAATAATTAGGATTCCATATTAAAAAAATATGTCGTGTGTTGCCAACTAAAAATATTACCCCCCCCCCCATCTATTTCTAACTAATGGATAAACCAGGGGATGGGCAGCAGGGTCCTCTGAGTACCACAAACACCTGCTGCGATCGGTAACCCGCCTGCCAAGCGTGGAAATTATGGCAATAACCCCCCCCCCCCCCTCTTATGATTTTTGGGGGAAATCTACGTCTAGCAGTGAAGGTCTTTCGGTCGAATGGGTGATTGGATAAAAAAAAATTAAAACACACGGACGGAACCACGATCACACATAGTTATATTCTATAGAGGTTCATCGTCGAATCCAACTCTATGAGGCCGCGTTTGGAAAGATGCGCTGAATCCTCTCGTCTGTAATGCCGCAGTGAAATATAACTGCCGACAGATTTTTAAACTTGATGGTCATATCTAACTTAAGAAAATATCAAACCAACATAGGAAGGCGGCTTCCAACCTCATACACTATAACCAATCATCGTTATATATTGCAAAGTGAGGTAAGTATAACAGCCAATGTTAAGGTCGTTGTCAATACTTAATATATCATAAAACGATATAGTATAATCTATCATATATATAATAATATTTATATAATGTTCACTTTGAAATAGGATATTAACTGAATAAAAAATAACACGTATTGAATCGCGAAATATCAATCTAAAAGTACTCAGGAAAACGAACGAACTTTATTTGAAAATATTTCTTAGAGATTTTTCTAAAACTTTAATACTGTAACATGACTACTCAATTAACGGCGCTCGAGAATTTATAAGATTGGTTTTAAATAGCTATTTCTCTCTCTCTCTCTTTCTTTATCCGTCAAATTTAGCTGTTATTCAAAATTGTGTTATGAGAATAAATAACACTAGATTTGAATAAAGTAGATTTAGAATTTTCTAAGAAAATAATATCTAGATCATAATTTTGTCACTTATTAGATAAATAACTAGTGGACATTGAATCGTAAATTTAGTCGGTTACCGATAGCGATTAAAAGGTATAGGATATATTAATTAGTATTAATGAAATATAAATGTTTAAAAAAATTTGGTTCTTTAGTTCAAGCCAACTAACGTGTTTTACATACACACTGATGAACGGCGCCTTTCATAATCTGTAATGATAAAAAGATTTATTTGGTAACTATATTACAAACATCGACGCGATTTACATGAAGTAGTTACGTTATACGAAAATAATACGTACAAAATCATTGAAAATATCAAAGCACTCAACAAGTCCTGTTATATTTCTTTATTTTTTTCCTTTTTTTAATCGTAAAATTCACTTGAGGCGTAAATGTTAAATTAAATTGACTTTAATCTCATAAAATCCTTTTTTATTTTCATTTTTTTTAAGTAAATTTTCAGTCTCAACTGACAATGTTTTAAATGCACGCCAGGTTTTTTTTTAAATTATTCACAAGTATGATTTAATTATTTTGTACCGTTTTTAAAAATTCATATTATGTACGTAATTGTATCATAAAATAGACAAAAGAAAATAGATTTTTAACTGTATAAGTTACAATTAATATATAAAAAACTAGACGTGCTTGTGACTTTACTCGCATATTAACAGTTTGTTATTTTGTCAGTAATATATACAAAATATTAATTCCATCGATCCATTCAATTGAAAGACGTCCATTGCTGGACATAGGTCTCGCCAAAAAATCTCTACGAAGGGCGGTCTTGCGTCACCCGCATTCAGCGGATTCCCACGACCTCCAACTTGTGAGAGGCCTACCAACGCCACGTCTTCCGGTACATGGTAGCCATTCAGGTACCCGTTGACCCCATCGTTGACCTCTTAAATTAAACAATTCTTCGGACAATATCGGTTACTTTAGTTCTTCTGCGGATCTCCTCATTCCCTATTCGACCACTCAGTGTAACTCCAAACATAGCCCTCTTCATTGCCCTTTGAGCAACTTTGAGTTTTGTTGACAGGCCTATTATGAACGACCACGTCTCTGTGCCGTATGTCTCAGCATACAATATTTATTGATTCTGCAAATCTACTAAATAAATATAATAAGTTATAGACGATACTTGTTCATTTATTTGGGAAGCGCGTCCTATAGCTATTTAGTCAAATTTTAAATTATCGATCCAGTATCCCCGTTTCATTAGTTTATACAATATAATACACCGAATATTGGAACATTATGTAAATGAATTATCGGTTGTATTAATAATCCCTCTGGGTCGCCATTGAATACCCTCTCTCCCGGTCCCCCAAAATTCAAACGATCCCCGGTATCAAATTGATTAAACAAGCTCACACTAAAACTTTGCGTCCTTCGCTTTGTTTAAAAGTCTCTTAACGGAATATAATTAAATTTAATTATTTTCAAATTATTAAATTTAACAAAGCTTGTGGGTAAATAAACGTTAATTATATTTCATTATACTATTATAAATGCATCTAAGTTTTGGTGCAATCTTCGACTGCAAAAATGTAACTACCCATTTTTGTTTAAATGATTGACAATAAATACTTCTTTTTTTCTCGAACTGACTAACCTCTTTATCCTCAAAATCTTTGTCAATATATATAAAGGATGGCTAGTTACCATTTTTAGCAGACCGCCTAAAACGTTAGTATCTAAATAGCATAGCCGATTCGAAAAAATAAACGAACTGCCTTTTTTACGATTCGAGCTGAAAAATGGCGTGAATGAATATTCATATGACCTTTTATACAGTTACTGTTTACTCTTTTTATCCAAATCATCTTCATTTACGCATGTAAAATTTATTTCGATCCTTCAAAGTTTCATTATTGAAAATAATTAATATATTAGAGATATACATACAGGAATAAATGCGTACATATAGTTTGACTCTTATAGCTCTAATGTTGGAATTGAAAGGAAAAAAAGGTTTATTCGACGCATTTCATTTATAGAATATATGAAAAAAAAAATAATCGCATTCAAAGTCTAAAAGGGCAGCACAACTATCACGGAGATAATTTTCAGTCGGGCCCATACCTATACTAAATACTAACTATTAATTTGTTTTTTTTTTCTCTGCAGAATCTATGAGTAACATAACATAAGCTTACGCCTGTTTTCCCCGGAGGGTTAGGCAGAGGTGAAATAGCGAGCTACACCACCTACATTTCGCCGAGTTTAGTTCCGTCCCAGATGTAACAGGGGTGAGCGTGTCGCCATATCGGGCACAAATTCCAAACTCAGGGATGATATTGAGTAGAAAAACCCAATACCACTTGACCCGACCCGGGTAACTTGACCAGTTGACACATGCAATGATTAATGCCAATTTGATTGATTCAACTGAATTACATCCACTACTGGCCATAAGTCTACCCCAAAAAGAGCGGAATTGCCATAATCGCCACGCTTGGCAGGCGGGTTGGCGGTCACAGTGGGTATTCGTGATACTCAGAGGATGCTGCTACCCATGCCTTGGTTTATCGCTTAATCGTCATTTACGACACCCCCAAGGAATATTATGGAGTGGAGATATTCTTAGCCGATACACCACGGCTCAATGCCATTTACCATAAACCTAAAAACACTCTACAATCAGTACTAATTTGTGAAATTTACTCTGTATCTATTTGGACTCATTCGAAACCAACCTATTTCAATACACAAGAATAACAACCACCCTCGGCATGAAACCCTATTTAATATTACAATGTGTCCGGAATACACAAACAGACAGTACAAATATTTGTGTTTACAATTACATATAGCTACGGTTAAATTTCATACCCGAATACATTAGGCATATATGTCCCGCCATTCTAATCAGTTTCAATGTAATTTTAAGGCGTGTTCTCAAAATTTTCAAATATCACGCTCGTAGTGGCGAATTTAGGATAAACCGTATTTTGTAGAAAGAAATGAGGTGTGAGTTAATCCATTCGTTCAGGAGATTTAAAAAGTATAATACATTACAAAGTTACTTATAATTATGACACGTTTTGAAATATCACATTTGCCCGTTTAAAGTCTTATATATGTTGGCGTTCTCATCGTTTTTGATCTCTATTTTATTTATCAGATAATAAAATATATATAGAGCCACCATATATATGTATATTAATAATATCACCCACCTTGTGAACACAGTAAAATGGCACGGAGTATAAATTATGAGATCTCACAAAAACTCTCTTTATAAGTTTTTAATAAAACACCGTCATTTTGTTGTATTCTTAAATATTAAATATACACATAGTTAGACCCAAAAACTTGTATTCATAGCCGTTATAAATTATTTAAAAAAAAAAAACAATTGAATGTCTACACGTTTAGCCATTCTTGGTGTGACTTTCTCATCATTTAGTAGTCCTTGTTTTTAATTTAATAACATGTTGTATATTACTCATTATGTGATTTTTTTTTGTATTTTACGTGATATAAATTAGTTATTGTGAACAAGTAAAGTATATTGAAAAGTATAACACGAAACGGTAATTCTGAAATTTTCCAGCAAACTCCCTTCGAAGGAAACATTTATCAAAGTGTTACCACTTTGTTAAGGTGTTATATGCAAAGGTTCCTTAACGTCAGTCTTGGCTGCATGATCTAGTACCTTTGCTTTTTTCTTAAAAAGATAGATATGGACAAAGCTAACCAGTCATTAAATAAAACAGTACATATTCCAAGAAGACATGACTCTAACATATACAATATACACGTTTTCCAGATTTTCAATAAACAACCCTAATTCGTCTGAGCCCCGAATTAACAATGGATTTATTTAATCATCCAAAAATGGAGGCCCTTTTTAAGATGTCTCAATAAAGTGACGCATTCAGCGATAGTTACGTTGAGATTAGGGCCCCTCCCGTTCATTTATTACAAGTTTATTCATTTATAGAAAAAAACATAATATTTTATTTGATTGATGCAGACATTAATTTGCGAAAACCTAATGAAAATCGTTTAACCTAGTCATACGGAAGCTGTACTTACAAAGAAATGATTGAAAGATAAATAATTCTAAGAAATAGTTAATAAATAATTAATAGCAGGATAAAGGTGATAAAAAATATCATTGCCGACAACGTAAGACTACTAACAGCTGTCAAAAGATGGACAGGTGTCAATCAATTTCTAGAGAAAGTAGCGAATAACATACTTCTCCACTTGCAAAACTCCTAACACACTCCTTGCATGTGTATGTTTTTTTTTACTATTAGTCTCTCTTCAATATTACCTTAGTAATTGTAATGTTTGTATAATGTATCTGAGTTCGATAGTAACAAAATTCCTTGTAAAATTAAGTTTTTTTTAACACCGCATGCATCCTGCGGATTTCCGGGACCTTCACCAGGTAACGCCGATCCTTGATGTTCACTCTATGTTACGATGCGTGGTAGTCATTCTAAAACTCGTCGGCTCCATCGTGCATCAGTTTTACCAGCAATGCACCAAGCTCATTGTCGCTTTAGTTTGGCAATGCTTCTGTTATTCTGGTTCATCTGCGGATATTGTTATTCCTGTTATCACGCAGTGAAACTCCGAGCATATCCTTCTCCATTATCCTTTAAGTGACTTTTACACGTGGTGATTTAAGAAGCGTGGCGATTATGGCAATCCCCCAAACATACGATAAAAACCATAAATTTGCACGGTCTTACATTAAAATGCGTAAAAAAAACTGAGTTCATAGTCAATATCAAAATCTTCCATCCTTTGTTATTTCTGTCATCTCAATATCCCTCATTATGCTGCTATCGGTGGATTTCGGTAGTATGAACTTAGAATAAATCCTATTTCATACTTAACGAGTTATAAACAAAATACAAACTGGATTCATTGGAAAATTTTAACATTAAATTAATATATAGTACGTGAAAATTGTTATGTGGAAGGGAATTAAATAATCGAACATCTAATGTCTAACTAATTAGCTTCAACCCCCCAACATCGATCCTGAATTCGGTTCTGTCTAGATTTATGTAGTTTTTTTATTATTAAAATCTACTTTAATATGTTTATATGGATATAAGAGTCCTTTGATTTTTATGAAATTTTATAAGAAATATTAGTGTTTTTTTTTTTAATATTATATTTAATAATATAAGCTTACTTATTGTATACTAGCTGTGCGCCCGTGAATGCGCCCATGTTTTATATGTTTTTCACTGCGTTTTAATTTTTTTATACGGAACCCTAATTATATTCATAAAAAAATTTAGCGCTAAGATAAAGTAAATATATTTGTCACCAATTCAAGCACTTGCCCGTAAAACTGTGCATTAAATCGGATTTTATTTTCTATAGGTTTTATTATTTTTACGGGGAATCCTAATTATTTTCGAAAATTAAAAGTACCCTAAGTTACTCGGAGTAACTTCAGCTATCTACCAAAAAAAGTCCCGTCAAAATTTGTCCAGCCGTTCCGGAGATTACCCTTGAAAAACAGACGAAAATTTAAAAAAATATTTTGTGTATAGGTCTCGTGTATACATACATTCATTACTATTTAGTAAAAATCAATTTTTTTGACATTACAAAGAGACATTTTAGTTATATTTATTAGTATAGTCTGCAACTATTCCACTAATGGAAGACGTCACATATTTTTATCTCTGCACCACCCCGAGGTTGACTGGTAGAGAATGTCTCTGGCATTAAGTCCACCTTTTTACACAAATTGTAAATAAAGTATAAATAAATAAATCACTAAGGCAATAGTTTGGTTTTTTATTCATGTGGGTCTCGTATCGCCGCGAATTATTCAGGCACGATAGTTCTACCACGCAGTCAGATTAAATTCTCATTCGACGACTGTTTAAGCTTATTTTAAGATAGAATTCGAACTTATGTCGATGGGCACCGTGCCGTGTCCTACGAAGCGGCCTACTTTCCCTAATAGAAAATAAAAGAAAATGATAAACATAGAACTAGAACACTCAGAACAGCAATAGTGTCGCACTTAAAAGGCCACGTTGCGTGGCGGTGATCATCTGATTCTGTGTCGCTTACACGCAAATATACATTATTTTCGGCTTCAATCAAAATCAAAATCAAAATTTATTTATTCAATTTAGGCCCTAAGAAGGCGCTTTTGAACGTCTAAAACACTACCACCGGTTCGGAAAACAACCCAGTCGAGAAGAGCCGGCAAGAAACTCGATCTGGTTCTTTTTTTTTTTCATAAATATAATATATATCATTTTTTGTCATATAAAAAAAACTATACAAATCGTAGTTTTAATAATGTTAGTGGAAGCACAGAGATGTGGGTTAATTCCAGACATCACTATCGTTCACGTAATGATCCACCCTGTAATAACCTTTTGAGATTAAAAACTTGCTCGACTTAATACTTGAACTTATTGTCAGGTAAATCGGTAATGTTACTTGGGATCTTATTGTAAAACCGAATACTATTACCTATAAAGTTATTATTACACTTACTTAACCTAAAGCGTGGTTCCGGACAACTTGTCTTTACTTCTAATATTAAAATTATGACGATCATTCACGTTAATGTTAAAGGAGTTTTGTATAAAACTATAGCTCTCACCGTTATTACTCTATGATTATAAACGTTGTTTTACAATTTGAAACCGTATCAACATTTCCAACCTAAGGTCCAGTGTGGTGACGATTTGTAAAAAATCTTATAATTTTCCAATTGACCGGGAACAATGTTTTCTTCTATATCGTTCGGCTTGAAACTTATCAATGGTAATTTATTTCATTAAGTAGAGTGCTAGGTAACATGCTCTCTGCTGAATAATGCATCGCGATTCCTTAGCCGAGGGACTCTATGTGGGGGCTTCTGTGACCTTATACCATATTGCGTTTGGATATTGTGAGCAATTTTAGTGAATCGTAAATGTGTGTCTATACGATGCACTTGTTGATTTTTTGTTTTGGCATTCAGATTTTTGTAAATTCTATTAATTTCAGTATATTGTTTATTGAAACTAGAATATATTTATCATTAATTTATTTTTATGATATAATAGGTTATATAGAATATAATAAGGATCCGTTAAACAGAAATTGTGATTTCATTTTTTGACGTAATTATTTCTTCAGGAATAGTTTGTTTATAAAAGCCAACCTGTGTTTGTTTTTGCGTTTATAACTCTAGAATCTATGAACCGATTTCTGAGTTCCTTTTTTTATCAAATGCTTATTATTATATTATATGATTAGGTTTTGGTATATATTTTATTATTTTAAGTAAATAGTACCTTTATTAAAATAATTAAGTGGATAAATTATTATAAAGAATCAAAAATGTTATAGGTACATGAAAATATCCTCGGACACGGCTTTTTCCTTTCTTACTTTCAAATACCTAATATTATATATTTCAACATAGATTTATTGGGGAAAAAATGATTCAATAAATACATAAAACTGTATATCTGTTTGTACTTACATACATACAAGGTTTTAATGGAATCTTCATCATGTGTTAATATACGCTCCCAGAAGTTATATAGACTTACAGAAGTGTCTCATGATAAGCTTACGTAGTTGGACGTAGGTTCGAACCCACCTTTTAAATTATAATGATGATGGAATCTTTCCGAGGCAATCATATGACAATAGTAGAGTAATTTATAATAATGTCCGCCTGGGTAGCTACCACCCTCAAATTTATTAACCTGTTGACAATCAGCAATAGGTGTATTCCTCCAGCGTCACTTGAGAACTAGTACCTCTAGGCTTAGTGCGTTTCCATCCTAGATCCCATCATCATTTAATTATGATCGACCGATACAGTAAAAACAAAGAGTAAACTTAAATTTGGTCGTGTGGTGCCGGCCAAGAATAGTACCTCCCCATATCTTCCCGCGGGCGTTGTAAAAGGCGATTAAGAGATAAAAACCAGAGTTTTACAAACACCTACTGCGATCGCCAACCCGCCTGCCAAGCGTGGCGATTATGACAGTGCCCCTTTCATTGGGTGAGACCTATGTCCAATAGTTGGATGGACGGAAACTTAAATCTATAACACGGCTGAAATTCATATCTAGAGTTTTAAGTGCTTTTAATTAATATAAACGTAGTTAAAGTAATGGAGTCAATAAATGTATAAAATTATCATAACAGCGCACTCGTATTGGATTTCTATGCAAAATGCTAGCACAATAACCGGATTAAACCGGATTTTACAGAATAATTACTACACGCGCACGGCACGCAAACCGTACACGGCCGTGAGTGAAGCCGGGAAATGTTCCCTGGAATTTTTATTGCGCTATTGCTGTTAATAGGGTATGTCGGGTGCTTATAATATGGCGTGTAATGAGTTCTCTTTGTTGTGTCTAAATTAATTTCAATGATTTTATTCTGAATGGAAGGCGTTAATTTTGCTAGTAGACGATCGAAATGTTATATTAAAATTTATGTATTCATTAGCTGGTGCCCGCGATTCCACCCGCGTTTCATATACTCTTCACTGCGTACCTAAAAAAAAACAAATGAAAAAATGAGTCTTTTGTTTTTATTATTGGAAAAATGTACATAAGAGTAAATAAAAAAAAAAGAATGAGATAGGGTCGATTGAATCCAATAAATAAATAAATAAGCCTATAACCATCTAAGAAAAATTCTGCGTCGAATCGTCCCATCCCGATATGTTCAGTAGTTTTAAGATGATTATGCGTCAACGCAAGGCCATTTTTTTATATATATAGATTGATACATCCGTTTGATGTTACTTTTATAGTTTTTTTAATCACATCTGCACTCGTTCATCATTCATTCCACCGTTTAGTCGGTCATTAATTAAGTAAGTAATTAAAGCGCCTTTACAGCTTCACCGTGACTTTGGGCGCTAGTGCTGAAGGCACTCAGCCACAAAAGGTAAATAGGACAAGGGTTACCAAAATGGCACGAATCTCGGCATGGCCGTTACCTTTCTTTTTTTTTTGACGGGGGGAAATGCATTTACGCACTAGCCTTATCTATTGTATTTGTGGGATCAGAGTCCCTCAAATACAATAGATAAGGGGGCACGGAGTGACGAGCTCCGTGCCAGTGTGGGACTCACCCGGGCGTGAAGCGCCCGGAAATACCCACTAAAACCCCCCGGGGCCGTCCACTGCATTTGGGATGGGGGCGACACGGGGTGGCTTTCGCAAGCACCGCGTCGCCCCCTGCAGCAAACCCACCAGGCCGCGTCAGTGCTATGGCCCGGTAGGGATGGAGGAGAATAATTCCCCTCCACCACTTAGCCCGCCTCTTGAGGAGAAGCATGACCAAAGGTCAAACATCCAGGGGGCGGAACAGACTCCCCCCCCCCATAAAAAGAAAAGGCATGGCCGTTACCTGAGTAAAACAAATAAATTGTGTTGAAAGAGTACTGCCACTTTATTTAATTATAACGGGTGTACGAGGCACTTTGTGTCTGACTTGGAGAAATACCAGAGAAATCCTGAAAAATGTATAACAACTATATATTTCGATGTGTACCTGTTTTGATGTTCACCAGGAAATTTGTTATCTACTACATGCGCCCAGGAAGCGTTGCTATGTCACAGAAGCGGTTTTTTTTTGTACCCGGAACAACTCATAAAATTTCATCTTAATAGTATGATTTAGTTAAGAGATAAAATATACTTACATCGTTTTTAATATATAAAATAAATCCGCTTTGGCTTCGTAAGTGTGTACAGAAATTTAGACCTGGCAACGCAAGTCACTCTGTTACTGATCATAAAGTATGTACAGACTCAAGGCGTTCTGTGCGATCTTGTATCACAAATTAATTTTTATAACTCACCGATGCATTCGCTTCTCTCTTATTTTCTGTATTTAAATTTTACTAGTTATTTAACAATATAATAGATGAATGTAACAAAACATATATAAAAAAAACATACCCGAAAATACATCTTTGATTTAGAAAAAGAATCTTGTAAATGCGTTAAGTGGTTTTAAGTTATAAATCAAATAAAGTAAGGTCTAGAACGATTTTCAATCATTGTATATATTTTCTTTAAGGAAAACCCAGTATCCACCATTCTTATGTTGTAATGCCGAAGTAAATCATAAAAGCTATAAATAATAGACAATATTTATTATATCCTAGCATTTCGATGGTGTTCGGGAAATTGTTTTTTTGACTTATATTCTCAAGTCTCCGGTACTATATTTATTTTATAAAAATTATGACGATGGTTACTGAAATTATCTTGTGTAATGTTATGGGTTAAGTTTTAAAAAAAATCTCACATGAAAATACAGTTTTCGATTGTTTTAAATAAGGCTAGCAAAAAAGAAGAAAGAACTACCTTTATAGTAATAATGTTATTAAAAATAGTTAACGTGGACATTCGGTCAGCGACAGATTTGAAGTAGGCATTTCAGAAATCTATTATTATCGCGTTATACCCCTTAGACAGAGTTATAAAACACGAAATGGATAACTGCAACTCGGGCTGATTTTACCTATTTCCTTCAAAACTGAACCGATTTATAATTTTCTTTCAGTTATAAAATAAGAAAGACTTTGCCCATGCTTCTACGTTTTGTTTTTTTTTTTTTTTTCCATCAAATATGTTTGACGAACGTCTGAAAATGACGGTAAAAATCATGCATGTTTTTCATGTTCAAAGGGTCCTAGTGTCTACAATAACTTATTTATGGAAAATATCAAAACGTACAAGTAGTGGATATATATTGCTTGGTATAAAAATATTTATCATAAAGCATATTTAATTCAGGGATGAAACAGGGGACTACTTTTGTATAAAGTAAATGCCCCTCGCATTTCCTCTTAAGACCGTAGTGTTCGTTGAAAAAGCCTTTTTACCCACTAGTGGGACACACACACGGGTACTATGGTTAAGAAAGTTTTTCGTAAATTCTTAACTATACACCTTTAAAAGATTTGAAGAGTTTCACATCATTATCTATATTTATGTACTAATAATAATTTTGTAAATTTACGTGTCTGTTCACTTTTCCGATTTTTGTAAAAATAATTATTTCAAGGCACTAAAAACAGATAATTAAACACTTTTCTATCATTTTTAGAAATGTCTATCTGTTTTGTTGTGCAGGTATAAATTAGAAAGTACTACGTATATGTTTAAAATCTAAAAAGATAATTATAAAGCATATTCCGGGGTAACATCAAAATTTTATTTTATTAAAATCGGTCAACTCTATCAAAAGTTATAGTAATTTGAATGACACCCGGCGACTTTATTATGAAAGATGAATTTGTAAGTACAGTTGTATGCAAAAGTTTCCGGCCAAACAAAATTTTGCTATTAAGTTAAGGTAAAGGATGCGAAGTGGAAACACAAATATATCATCACAAAGTATCTTTATTATAGAACCAAAATGAGTATCTAAATATTTTCAAGTAACAGTTAATACATATTTACAACAAAAATAAAAAATTTCACTATTTCATAAGTGTCCGGCCAAATTCCAAGAAGCTACAATTCGCTCTGTTTCGTTTATGTTATCGGTTACAAAGGTATGTAAACATCGAGAACAATATTTCTTTCATATCCTACCTTTATTATTAATTGGTTAAAATGCCTAAACGCACGTCTTTAGACATACGCGAAGTAGTAATTAAGTTACATAATGAAGGGAACGTTTCACGTGTAATAGTCATTCTTTTGTCATTAGGAAAATCCACTGTTAACGATATTATAAATAAGTGGAAGACTACAGGTGATCTAAAAGATAAACCCTGTTCTGGAAGGCCCAGAAAAACAACGAATCGTGTCGATAAGATTATTAAAAGAAAGGCTGTCGTAGACGTAAAAAAGTATGCTGCGATCATCGCACGTGAATTACGTGAGGAAAATTTAGCTGACATTAGTCAGAGTACTGTTTCACGTAGATTAAATAAAGTGGGACTTTTTGGACGAGTTGGAACTAAAAAACCACTAATTAGTATAAAAAATAAGAAGGCCAGATTGGAATTTGCAAAAGCACACCAGTACTGGACTACTGAAGAATGGAAAAAAAAAGTGTGCTATTTTCAGACGAAACTAAAATTAATTTGTTTGAAAATGATGGGAGAAGATATGATAAGATATTTCTAGTACCTTTAGGTCGACGAACATCTGAAAATAGCACTTTTTTCCATTCTTCAGTAGTCCAGTACTGGTGTGCTTTTGCAAATTCCAATCTGGCCTTCTTATTTTTTATACCAATTAGTGGTTTTTTAGTTCCAACTCGTCCAAAAAGTCCCACTTTATTTAATCTACGTGAAACAGTACTCTGACTAATGTCAGCTAAATTTTCCTCACGTAATTCACGTGCGATGATCGCAGCATACTTTTTTACGTCTACGACAGCCTTTCTTTTAATAATCTTATCGACACAATTCGTTGTTTTTCTGGGCCTTCCAGAACAAGGTTTATCTTTTAGATCACCTGTAGTCTTCCACTTATTTATAATATCGTTAACAGTGGATTTTCCTAATGACAAAAGAATGACTATTACACGTGAAACGTTCCCTTCATTATGTAACTTAATTACTACTTCGCGTATGTCTAAAGACGTGCGTTTAGGCATTTTAACCAATTAATAATAAAGGTAGGATATGAAAGAAATATTGTTCTCGATGTTTACATACCTTTGTAACCGATAACATAAACGAAACAGAGCGAATTGTAGCTTCTTGGAATTTGGCCGGACACTTATGAAATAGTGAAATTTTTTATTTTTGTTGTAAATATGTATTAACTGTTACTTGAAAATATTTAGATACTCATTTTGGTTCTATAATAAAGATACTTTGTGATGATATATTTGTGTTTCCACTTCGCATCCTTTACCTTAACTTAATCGCAAAATTTTGTTTGGCCGGAAACTTTTGCATACAACTGTAGATGCGTTTTAGTCTTATTCGAGAACAAAATAATTGATGGATTGATTGAAATTGAAGAAAATTACATAATATAAAATATATTTATGGTAGATAATTAGGTAAATAAATAATAAACACATAGTATATGTGATACCAATATTTTGATATTCAATTTTCACACAATCTCGAGGCATTTTTGGCGTTGTATTAAGGAGCCATTTTAGGGAAGTACTGAACTGAATTTCATTTATAATATCAATAGATATAAATATGGCGCGGAACAAAATATTATTTCATCTAGTCTAACTATAATTCGACTGTAACTATAATTCATGTTTTGTTTACTTTTGATGACGTGTGTAGAATATTTGAACATTGTATAGGCTCTCGACGCTTTTGTTATAATCTCACCTGATATTATTTGACGATGTGGTTCAGGATGACAAACACACTAAGCCTATAGGCTTATAAAGGTGGATGGTTCATAAGTGATACTGCGGGAACAAGTTTTCAGGTTTGAGAGTGGTAGCTACCAAAGCGGGCGTTATTAAAAAATGCCTTACCACCTATGGTTTGCTCATGTTGTCTTCCTGCACCGAAAGCCAAGGTTTATAGGCATAGCCTTGTAAAGTTGGATGACACGAAATCCAATCGCACTACTAACTGTGCCCTCATAGCATTTTAATGCTTGAATATCTATTCATATCAATTTTTAATAGCGTTGTGTTGAGCGGTATTAGCTACAACGCCATCTGGTAGTAAATTAGAGTAGATAGGATAAAACATTTTTCAAAACAATTTACATATCGTAACAGCTTAAAGTAAATATTTATTTTATATGTAAAGATAATGATAGTAATAAATTTAGAAACTCTATTCAAACACATTACAGAGTCCAGTTCGAAATTGTACGTTTAATTTCGCTTTACAAGTAACCGTAGCCTTCTGGACACCGTATTTCAAACTTGTAGATAAACTTCGATTAAGCCTCGGGGCACAGCTATTACAATTACTTAGACAGAACGACACGACTTTGATACGATATTTCTAAATAAATAAAGAAATCTAAATTAGTTTTCTAGTTCACACTCAAACGTTATAAGACAATTTATAAATAATTCTGCGATAATATATAATACAAATACTAAGTTAAGTTTCTCTAAGTTCTATGAAATATTTACAGAATTCATAAGAAATTCCTGCTAGTTATATTTTATATATCCCAAACCTGGAAAATAAATACGACCTAATTTTGATATGTAATGAAAAAAGGGAAAAGAATAACATATTCTTATTTATTGATAAAATATTTATAAAGTGCCACATGTACAAAAAAAATCTAAAAAATCTATGTTTAATACTTCCTAAAAAAACCTGAATGACGGTATATTGTTTGAAGATAATTTCAAACGATTCCAAATCAATAGTGATTTAAAAAATCGAAACGTAAAATATTTTGAGCTCAGTAGAGTCAAATCACTGCTATCGATTCCAAAATATCCTAGTAATTAAGAAACGTCGGCAACAAACCTGACCGTTTTATCAACATTTTTTTTTATCCGTACAAGTTTTCTTTATATTTAATCGACCTGGTTAGTCATAATCGCAGTTGCCACCCCTATGATGATGACAATAACCTCGCAATTGTTAAAATTCCCGAATTTCAAATTAAACAAAAAAAAATATGTTCCGATAAATCGGTACGTGTAAATGGACTATCTAATCATTTGTCCGGTAATGCGGTCGACAGTTGATTAGCGAGTGACATTCAGAAAGTGTTCAACTCGGTCGGTAACGAAGGGTGGCTCGGTTTAATCGCACATCGATGTGGACAGCATCATTTATTCACTTACCCCGGGAACTGGATCTAAAATAAGGAATAATAAAAATTAATTGTCCACTTTGATTATCAACGCTGAGACATTGTAACACCCGGAATAGAGACGACAAGAAGAGGATCATTCGTTGGATGATTCTGGCAGTATCGCGTAGAATAATACGTTGGAGATATTATCAGTCCTACGCTTAATTTCAGCCTTCATAGGCTGGAATAAATCAATATTTCGTAATCGCTGTAGGAATACACCGTAAGAACTCCATAGCATGTTAGCAAAGCATTTTACAATAATGCCCACCTGACTAGGTATCATTTCCGAGTTTGAAGACACATTGTCACTTAACATCAAGTAAGATTGTGGTTGTAGGTACTTTGTATGCATGAAAGAGATATTTTGTCAGTGATTTTATGTGTAAGCGAAGCGTGTGTGAGTGTCGATCCTAGTTATTGCGCACTGGTCGTTTGGACTGAAAGTGTACAAGACATGAAGAGAAATAAATAAAAAAATATCGGCATATCATATTTTATTACGAAGAGAGTCGCAGTAGCTCCCATGAACCAATAATAGACTCATAAGAGTCGTGCCTACATGGTCAAAGCACTGAGATTATATATAAAATAATATCTCGTTAAGCCAGATGATGATATTAGAGAAGTGGCAGGAGTGATTTGGAAAAGAGTGGCTCAAGAAAGAACAGAATGGAAAAGGTTGGAGGAGGCCTTTGCTGATTGGCAGATTGCAGAAAATAAAAAAACAACAAATACTAGAATAGAATTAAGTATATTATTATTATTAGGTTAAGTTGATCTGAATAAAGGCTATTATTATTATTATTATAAGCCAGATCCATTTAATTATTTTATCTATTTCAGTTTTTTTACGAAACTTGCGTGAAATTGATAAACTATTTGGTTGATATGGTTAGAATATTCGGAATAATTGTGGATACACCGCCAAGGGCTGACGCGATGCTAGCCTTAATGGCGAGGGAAGTGGTGGTAAATGCGGGAATAAGGAAGTCGTGCAATCACCTGCACCAGCAGCGTCTTTGATAATTGTAGATCTGTTTAAACCGCCTTAAAGTAGCCTCGATAATACAGGGCTTTCATTACCTGTAGCTTAAATCCAACAACTCGACGTCACCACATTCACAATTAACAGTTTACAAACATTAAAGCGGCTAAAAAAGGTCCATTAGTCTACATCTGCGATATTGTCTGCGTAAGTTTTGACGTACCTAAATGCATACGCACAAGAAATGCCTTTAATTACGATTACTATTATTAACGTGTCGAGTACCCATAAAAATAAGACAATAGAAAGATAATAGGAAAACAATGGAAAGCTGGCGTAAACGCCAGGTAAGTACTCAACAGGTTAATATATTTTTCTTCATATTATCTAATCATTAGTAAGCCTTTTAACGTAACATTCTCTCTACGTAACGCATTCTCTTTAAACATCGTTATATTGGCCAGAGTGAGTAGAAAATTCTAGACGTCCACTATAATAATGGAAGTCAAAGGTAACGATAAATCGTATAATAAAAACGAGGAGACCATCTAAAAATAAAATGTTCAAAGAATTTTGTAAAAGAAAATATGGCTGTTTTTTTTACGGTCTGATGCGTACGGAATTTTACCTTACGCAGTTTCCGACGCACGGCACTTGAGAACGAAAGAACATTGCCTTAGGCGAGAAGCTCCGCCATTTTCTAAATGTATAATATCAAGCATATTGAAGTTAATGATTCCCTAGCTACACTTACTTATTTTTTAGTTAGTTCGAAACAAAAATAATAATGTAATTGAAATATGTTACCAACCAGAGCAAAAACATATATAATTTTTAGACCAAGTTAACTTTTACGGTTCAAACATTTGAAGCTTTCGAAGGGATGATAGTGCAGCGAGTATGTGGCCGGATTCCACTTCAATAGACGTGGGTTCGATCCCTACCTATCTGACTCTAAATTTGCCCAGAGCTTTTGGTGAAGGAAAACATCATTAGGAAAACCATAGCATGGTGGTAGGGCATTTTCTAATGATGCCCGCCAGTTTAGCTACCCTCAAGTTTGAAAACCTGTCGCCAAATACCAATAGGTGTGTTCCTTGAGAACCACTATCTCTAGGCTTAATGTGTTTACCATCCACCACATCGCCACTTAACATCAGGTGAGATTGTGGTCAAAGCACTGAGCCTATTAAAAAAAAAGTTGTCTGTAGTGTTAAAAAGAAATTGTGTCTTCATAGTACTTTAGTAAAAGTCTGAAGTATTGCTGTGATAGTGATTATTACCTGTTACCCACTTATCACCAGACAGATCTAAAATTAAGATCTACCAATTTTCATACGAAAAAAATCACTTCAGGAATGTTCTAAACAATAATATTACAAATTAAGGGACATATTAATTGGAACTTATCATATTGTTCATATATAAATTTGTCTTTTAACTGCCATATGTACATAGTTATGGTAAAACTATGAAATAATAGATCGATTTCCTTTGACATTAAAAACCATAGCCATAGCTTTTGTTGCTTTCTTCACCACCCTAAGGTTGACTGGGAGAAAATGCCTAAGGCATTAAGTCCGCCTTTGTACATAAATGTGTGCAAAAAGTGTTAAATAAATAAATAAATAGATAGCGTACCGTATAACTATCCTACATGTTAACATCACTTTTTAGTTCTGAAAAAGTTCCCGTGAGAATGAATTCCAATGCCCAGTCGGAAATGATTTTAACAAATCTCTCTTTCTCTGCTAACAGAGTGTCACTTTATAAATAAACTATGACTTCACTGTAGAGTTATTAATGAAAACTGTCTGCACTCGGTCTCCGAGACTATATAGAATAGCCAACGTGCCGGAACGCGGACATCTAGGTCGACTGCTACAAAGTCACAATTTAGTGTCTCGAACAAATTAGCTACTCTTCGACTAAACGCCGCTTGAAGCGAAAAAAGCTTTCTACGTTTACACTGTGTACATCTTCTCAAATTAATCTTAATTTAAGCAAATGCTCTCACTCCGCCTAATACCAGGGTTTGTGTTTATTCCAAGTCTGTTATTTATAAAACGTCACGTCTCAAATAAGGTACCCAGTCAGAAAAGATGGTGTCTTTATTCTATCTACATTTGAATACAAAACTGAGTTCCTTTCATTTTCGGCTTTTCGTTACTAATTCCATTTTTATACTTAATTTAGTTCCATTCTTGTTTCCTATTCTCTTATTCCAGTTGTGATTTTTCACACACATTCCAGTTTCCATTCTCAAAAATTCTAAAGTTTTTAAATAAACGCAATCTATTTATAAAATACATAATCAACTAGCCATTGCCAAATTTAGGGGAACGCTAAAATGAGCCATTATTTTTATGAGGGGTGTATTTATGTTATATATTTGTAAATAACATTTTAATAATTTTATCCAATTTTCGACTCAATAGTAAACGAAATCGCTAATAAAAATCAACTATTTCTAGCTTTTTATCTCCCTTTAAGTCTTCTTCTAAATAAGTCTATGCGTTTATATATTTTACTCGAATAAAAGTCAAGGTGTAACGAATTCCATCTATTTTTCCATTCATATCCTCTGAGGGCCCATACAACGTCAAAGCTGAAGCCGGTTCGGATAACTTTTTTATTGTTGATAAGAGCCGGTAAGTTGCTCAACGAGCTTGTCAATTACTTATCTTTCATTTATTTTGTTATTTATAACTTATTAAGGTCCCGAATACAAGTTCTTTAAGCCCGACTTCGTATTATTTTACTAATCTTAAGTGTTTTAACAAAATGGTAGCCATTATTTAAGGTGCGCTTCAAGGTAGTTGTTGTAAGGTCTCAGAAATCATGCCCATTCAATACACTTTGCAATAACCAAACTACAGGATATAAAAACGCCATTACATAATATAGAATTTTTTCATTTATATTAACGAAATTCAATCAAATTTTAAATAGTATTTAAAATATTATCTAAAAAAATTAATTATTTTCAAAAATGTATCTTTATTGGTAACAATAAACTTCGGCAAATGAAGAGAAAATGTCGTGAACAATTTTATCTTTGCTTAGATAACAATTATTACTGTTACAATTATAATATTTTTTTTTTTATAAATGTTCGCTGCGTTAGATCTATTAAATATTCAATGAATTTGAAAATCGTCACGCTTGGCAGACGGGTTGGCGATCCTAATAGGTGTTTGTGGTCCGTAGAACATGCTGCTGCCCATCCCCTTTTTTTTGTTTTTTTTTTTACGTGGTTGAAATCTGCTCGTTAAACGCTCGGACGTGTGCCGAAAACCAAGTTTTTTGCACACGTATAATCCTCGCGACAGACCATAGACACCGAGTCACAACCCCTCTGCGAGAGGCGACTTTTGGTGTCCGTGTGTCAGGTTGGCCGTAACCGACTGACTAAACACTCCACGTCCCTAACCGGCGCAAAGATGCCAGGGCCTCCGGAAACACATTATACATGTATTCTGCAAAGGCCCTGACAGCGCCATACCTCACGGGAGGTCCGACATCAAGTTATTTTACGAGGCTTGGCGAACTCGACGGGCGCCCGGACGGCTGCGTCCGGTACCCCGGCGTGAGACACGCCTCGCTCGGTTGGGGTGCGCTGCCCGCTCCCTCTCTGCGAGCATGACGGCTTCGCAACAGGAAGAGACAACCGCCCAAGCCCTAGAGCTCCCGACCATCGCCCTCACGAGCGACGGCAAGGAGAGGACCCTACCCACGTCGGACGCCAAGTCCCTGAAGGACTCCCTCCACGCGGGACATACGACCAACGTCGACGACTCCGCCGGCACAGTGATGCTGCCCATTCCCTGGTTTATCCCTTAGTCGCCTTTTATGACACTCACGGGAAGATATGGGGTGGTACTATTCTTAGCAGGCACCACATGGTTAAGCCGGCACCACCCGATTAAGCGCAAAGTAAAAAATTAAATTTTGTTTACCGTCGCTACACGCGAGAAGATTACTCCTTGACCAAATGCTCTTTTTTTAAAATATGTAATAATAAATTTGGCTGTAATTGTGTTGTTAGTCAAATTTATTATCATGTGCCGCACCAGTCACATTACACACGAGAGACCCGTAAGCTGCATCTATTTGAGTCCACTCGGTGAGCGCGCAACATTTTGAACAATGACAAAATTTTACAACAATCCCTTCAATAATATTGAAATATTTGCGCCCTCGCCGGCTTAATTCAAGAGATCAATAAAGGAAACTATTATTTCTAATAATCTATTATTTTGTGAATTAACCAAAATTATTTTTTTTTTTTTTGTTCGTCTAGTTTATGATATTCATTGGGGATGTATGACCGAATCGAAGGACCTTGAATTAATTCGATAGCTTTGTCGCCGATCCTAGGGCTTCCTACTCCTTATCAATTGTTCTGGCTCACCAAATAACCGCACCCAGTAGTAACAGTGTCGACTTACCTGGTGTGCCGATGCAGATACTTCGCCCTGCAATGATGCACAGCTCCGTCCAATGTGTCTTCTTGATGTTGAGCGGCCGCTCTTTTCCGTAACCAATTTCACTATAGTTACTTTTAATATCCAAGCACGCACAAACGTTGAACACGTTTTGAGCTTAAAATAAGCCAAAATAATAGCCAAATCGATTTGATTATAAAATGTTCCGAGGAGACCGTGTCGAGTGATTGAAAAACCGTTGGCGAGAGGGCGGCGCCACCAAGCGTCGAAACACCGAAAACCACCGGGCACAGATTACATGGTGTTTCCTGAACAGTCATTATTGTTTTATTTTCTTATTACTTCTTTTTTTTAATTTAATATAATTACCCTTATTAGTATTTTTACGTATTCCGTGGGCAACGGAGCTGATTACACTACAAGTAATTTTTAAGTATGTTGCTGAATTCACTTATATGTATTTGGTGTAATTGTTTGTTGTCCTAAATGAATAATTTAAAAAAAAGAAGTAATTTTGGCCTTTATTTATTATGTTTTTTGCCTTATTATTTTTTATTCCATTATCGCTAACATTATCGGGGTAAATGTATTTCACGTTAAAAGCGCCTCTTGTCGCTACACATAATTTGTTATAATGGAGTTAGAGATATCTGAAGGAGGTCGCTTAAGCCATTGAAACTGATTAAAAGTTTGTGTAACTGTGTTAAACTTATCTGGCCGACAGAGATCTCACGAATAATCTCGAGACTGAGTCTAATATTCCGTCTGCGGTTAACTAATCGAGTTGCTGGACATTATGTCCTAAATTCGATTCCGGTTAGAGCTAATTTAATTTATTCTGGTTTGACATTCGCTTCGAAGTTACTAGATTTTTTAATATGTTTATAAATACGTAGGCTAAGATGAAAATGAAGGTATTTTTCTCCACTCTTTAACCAAAGATGTCCTTTAATTTTTTTCAGTATAACTTCTTTAGTAGCGATTTAATGGGTAACTCAGATCTTTATAAGCAACGTTTTCAAACAAAAGGGAGAATTTTCAGTACATATGTTTTTTTTTTTCATT
Source organism: Samia ricini (assembly GCA_014132275.2). Classification (NCBI taxonomy): domain Eukaryota; kingdom Metazoa; phylum Arthropoda; class Insecta; order Lepidoptera; family Saturniidae; genus Samia; species Samia ricini. Next base: position 2,048,454 of record AP028164.1, on the reverse strand, counting down.
ACTCAAACTGTATTATACTATAAATAAATGCTACTTTAATATGTTTTTATGTTTAATTTTTTTTACACGGTAGATTCTCAGTGCTTTGACCACAATCTCGTCTGATGGTAAGTGACGATGGTGGCTCAGGATGGTAAACACACTAAGCCTGGAGTTACTGGAGTGATGCTGCCGGAACACACCTATTGTTATTTGGCGACAGGTTTTCAAACTTGAGGGTGGTAGCTACCCAGGCGGGCATCATTAGAAAATGCCCTACCACCATACTATGGTTTCTCACGATATTTTCCTTCACCGAAAGCTCAGGCCGATTTTAGAGCCGGATAGGTGGGGATCGGCCCCATGTAAAGTTAAACATTTTTTTTTTTTTGACGGGGCGAAATGCATTTACGCACTACCCTTACCTATTGCATTAGTGAGACCGGAGTCCCCCAATGCGATAGGTAAGGGGGCATGGAGGGACGAGCTCCGTGCCAGTGTGGAACTCGCCCGGGCGTGAAGCGCCCGGTTATACCCACTAAAACCCCCCAGGGCCGTCCGCCGCATTTGGGATGGGGGCGACACGGGGTGGCTTTCGCAAGCACCGCGTCGCTCCCTGCGGCGAACCCACCAGGCCTCGTCCGTGCAATGGCCCGGTAGGGCTGGAGGAGAATACTTCCCCTCCACCTGTTAGCCCACCTCTCAAAGAGAGGTATGACCAATTGATCAAACATCCAGGGGCTGGGACATACTTCCCGCCTCCCATAGAAAGAAAAGGGAAGAGTTGGACAGATGTTAAGTTAAACCTAAAATATTACTTGGTAAGTATATCATATTGTGCAAGTATTCTATCTATAAAGCAATTCTCTATTGACAGTTGTCTGCCTATTAGTCCCAAGGAGGCTGATTCTTAAACTTAATATCTCATACTATATCCAAACTTTTTTTTAATAATAGCAGTCACAATTTATAAAGAGGTTTTATTTCAATCCCGCGTAAAGCTTACACGCACGCATTTTATCATCTAGTATTGTGGTTCTACAACTAACAATGTATTTTTTTTTATTAACTGGTTTAACGCCGTAGTTAGAGAACATTAATGTGTTTTAGTGTTACCAATAAATAATTTTGGAAACCGTCAAATTTTTCTGGGGGAAATTTCGATAATCGAGCAAACAACACTGGTAAATTTTATTTGTTTAAACTATGTTACTTCTGCATTGATAGTTTTTTTTTACATAATATTTGTATTTTACTAAGTCGTTGTATTAACTATTAGCCTTTTTAGAAACCATTAACTGTTACTGTAAGACACTAAACTCTATTATTAAGTGTAATATCATCAAGTTTCAAGTTTAGTAAAAGTATCTGAGAGCGACCCCATTCAAGTTAAACAGTAATTAAAGTTAACAAGCCGACAAAAATCCCCCCGAATTGGTTTTATTAACTCATTGTAGGGATTCGGGCTACTTTTGTTTGTTTTCTTTTTTAGGGGCCACATCAAAAAATTACGTCACCTGTGAAGGTTCGACATAAGCGTTTTAAAATCTGCACTTTGTAGTATTATTTGTTTTGTAATTTTTTTCAAATCTTTGGTACTGGTAAAATATATTTAAAATTAAAACAGAACTAATTTCAGAAAATCTGTTTTAATTTAGTAATTCCTAGAGGTAACATTTTTTGTAATATATTCGACGTCACATTAAGGAGAACGGATTCTGCGACGTAATGTATGGATGACCCTTATGTGTTTATAATTTTTTTTAAGTTAATCTGTTAAAATAATATTTTATTAATGTTTTCGGGTCTTGTTTTTTTTTCTTTTTTTTTTTTTTATTTTCTTAAAATGGGATTCTAATAGCCAGAATATATACTTTTGTATAAACATATTCTATCTATACTAGCTGTGTGCCCGCGGTTGCGCCCAAGTATCATATATTCTTCACTGCGTTTTAATTTTTTATACGGTAAAACGCAATCATAATTATTTTCGTAAAAATAAAATATTTCCGACAAATTCATGCACTTTCCCGTAAAATTTCTGATTTTAGTTAAATATTATCGAAAATAAAAGTATCCTATGTTACGTGAAGTAACTTCAGCTATCTACAAAAAAAGTCCCATCAAAATCCGTCTAGCCTTCTCAGAGATAAGCAAGAACAAACAGGACAGACAAATTTTATTTTTGGTATAGGTATCGTACATATTAAACGTACATTCATATCTATTTAATGAAACAAAAAAAAAATTGATATTACAAACAGACACTTCAATTTTATTCATTGGTATAAATTCTATAGTTTATAAAGTATTCTATTTTAAAATAATAAGTTGGATTGACCTTACACTTTCAAGTCTTCATAACACTAAGGTCCCCTTGGGTCCGAATAAAATCCGTAAATTACGATCAGGGTCGGGTTGCCAGATTGTCCTTTGGGCCCTTTGATAATAGACTTCCCGGAGCTATATGCCGTTGTACATTATACGTAGGCCATTTTGTTTTGAAAATGTAATGATATAAAAGGATTTCAGGATACGGCCCTGCTTTCTCGTTATGGACTTTGTCGTGAAAGCTTCGTTAGTTAAATTGTCTACCATACTAGTGTCTTGTTGGTGGGCTCCTGTTTCCGCAACTAGGCACGTTAGTGGTTCATTTTGAGTGCAGGATTAGCCAGCTACTCGAGCAAACTCGTTTTTTCTTGAGGGTTTTTGCCTATTGGTTGACTACTCCCGTGCATTCCAAAATTACGTGGGCAGTAGTCTCTTCTTCCAGCCATCCCCTACACATGGGGGTTAATAATTATCTACAGTACCTACATATAAAATTCTCTTCAACTAGATTTTTGCTTATAAATATTCTGGATACTCTATTGAACATGATTTTCTAACTACGCATGCATTGAATGTAGTCCACTACTGGATCTCACCTAAGTAAATCTCACTAAAGGACATTACTGTATTACATTAATGTATCTAGCGTCATCTTCTTATCTCTATTATTTCATGGATACTGACGCTGCGTCGTGTACTGTCACAATTCTGAAATCTTCGGCGTTCCATACTAAGATTTTTGGATTTCTAGCGTTATCTACTACTAATCTATTCTTGTATTATTATACTAATGTGAATCGAAAGAACTTGTAGGCACTTATCCTTCCCATTCCTACTCGCATAATACAAATAACACATCATTGATCAACATTTATACAAAATTAATTACACTACACAAAGTACTGGAATTGCTAATCGCTAGTCGCCTATAGACTACGCGTCGCGCCGTCGAAACCGGGTAGTAACCCGCTCCCGCCCCGCGTCCTTGCCGCCGCGATTAGCAGCGCCTTCAGTCACTCACCTGATTGACCGCGCTCCGTTCTCATGTCCGTACGTTTATACCACGATAATATAATTTATCAATTAGCAGTATAAATACGACAGCTGTAGATAATTGTAATTAAAGCCCGATATTCGGATCGAAGTGTTTATTTATTACCACACAACAAAGCCAACAACGCTAAAAACTCTTATGAAAAAGTAAAATTATGTATAGTGTTAAAACACTCTCACTATTTATTATTTCTACGTCACCACTTTATTATATTGCAATATCAGGAGCATTCACTTCGGCAGATAGAACTCATTTGTGTCTGTGTTGGCTCTACAGAGCCTTATATAGTAATTCCATGCGATCTGACATGTGGCAGGTGAGAGACGGTCCCACCGGATGTAGGCGTATAATATATTAAGGCGCCGCCGGATTAGTGGAGAAAATATTGTTAACAATAGCCTGAATATTTTTTCTGTCTCAATCTTGTAGTATATTTAAAGACTAAATTCAAATCCCTTTAGATAATTTACGTGGCATTTCCTTATAATATCGTAAAAGGTAATCTTTATCTTTCTGTCTGTCAAATGAATCGATTTATATATTCATATTGCTATTATTAAAGGTGTGTATACCTTTTTTTTTTTTTTTTTGACGGGGGGAAATGCATTTACGCACTACCCTTATCTATTGTATTTGTGGGATCAGAGTCCCCCAAATACAATAGATAAGGGGGCACGGAGTGACGAGCTCCGTGCCAGTGTGGGACTCACCCGGGCGAGAGTCGCCCGGAAATACCCACTAAAACCCCCCGGGGGTCCGTCCGCTGCATTTGCGATGGGGGTGACACGGGGTAGCTTTCGCAAGCACCGCGTCGCCCCCTTGCAGCGAACCCACCGGGCCTCGTCGTGCAATGGCCCAGCGGGGATGGGGGAGTGTACCCACTTCTCAACCCCACCTCTTCGCCCACCTCCCGTAGGAGGTAAAAGGGTGTATACCTTACATACGTACGTACAACTTATCTGATCAAATATGTATTAAAAATAAATAATAATACACTAAAAATTATAGAAAACACAACTTAAATCTATGCAGATTATAAAATTAAAAACGCAAGCTATATATTTAATCAGAGCTCAGACGTTTTTTGTTTTATCAGCGAAAAACTTTAATAATTCGTTGAGACGCAATCAAAAGTTCCATCGTCGTTGTCCCGAGTCGTTAAAACTTTTTAAATTAATTCATAATAATTTCACGTGAGAGAAAATATTTTTATAAATTAATTTATTTGTTTTTTTTTTGTTGTTGTATTATTCGTTTAATATCTCTTTTATGCAGAATAGTTGTTGTTTGATAAATACGTTCGCAATACAATGGGTTCAATTTAATACGACAATATTCGTTAGTAGTATATAATAATAGTTCAAGAATTACGTGAGCACAAATAGTTCAAGAATTACGTGAGCACAATTTTGAGTCATTTGAAAATGACTATAAACAAAGAAATAAAAAGTAACTAGATATTCAAAATTATCATTAATTTCTGTAATAACTTCCCCGCCCCCCCTCCCCAATATGACCCTTCGCCCCTCAAAGTCTTTGACTGCGAGCGCGCCTATAATCATTAGTATGGTTAAATTTCGATTCCCTAAGCGAAGACTAGTTATTACAAATATGATTAACCCCTTGAGCACTAACCTGGCGTTTACGCCAGCTTTCCATTGTTTTCTTATTGTCTTCCTACTGTCTCCTTTTTTGGGTAATTGACACATGAATACATAACACTCCAGTAATATCTACTTTTTCCGAACAACTGAATTGCAGTACAGACACAAAATTGGATTTCCTATAGAAAACTGTGGCCCGCAAAAAACGAATGTCTGTAAATAGCGATATTTATTATATTTTACAAATAAAATCAAATTTCATAAATCGACTTCATTTGTAATGGAACCATTACTCTATGTGACACAAACACCTCGTACGAACGTAAATGTGCCGACTGAATTAAATACGCATATTTCACGATCTAAACGGATTTCAGTAAAACGTGAAATTACGTGACGCAAAAAACGTGTCTCACAACTCACAAAATCACGCATATTAGCACCTCCCTTACATCTTAAATCTATAAAATATTTTCTGATAGAAGGTCGACCCTCTAAATTCAGTTAACCTATGATCCCTAAAAACCGTAATCCGCCCCTGTACAGACACACGTTCAAAGGTTTTAGAGTTTGCACTTACGTACTAGCCCGTTTTAATATCCGCTACTGTCCATTCCAGTTGCCTGTTCGGAGTTAATATTGTAAACATGTGTGCTACGAACGGAAACAACTGCATCTAACTAATGTTAGGGGATATCCGTTCTGGACTTCACGTCACGCTAATACAAGTACCTTCTATTAAATGTATTTAAAGATTAAAAAAATATATATTACTCCAATATATAATAAAAGTAATACGGCATAAATTTACAATAAATATATTTAGAAATTATTAACTCTATATAATAATAACACTATCAAATGTTTTACTAAGATTAAAAAGTTGTTACATATATTGACTCGATATAGTGTATTGACCCGCTCACAGTATACATAAAGTAGGAGCGATCTGGAGCGATGATTACATAATACATATCGATCTATGACAATAGGCGAATGTGTGCATAATTTCGTAAATTTTCTATTAAAATTTCTTGTACTTTTGTATATTTTGTTAATAGATATATAGTATTGGTACTGACCAACTACGCCATCATCGTTCAGTCACAATCTTATTATATTTAATTTTCGAATACTGGTCAGATATGCTCCAACCAAATTAAAAAAAAGAATATTCGCGCCTATTAAAAAACAAAATTCTTATTTATTTCAAAAATGAAGTGGTCACAAAAGGAATATACAGTCGTGGTTATCGTGTTTCGCCGCTGTAGTTACGCGCCCAAAGAAATTTTTTCAACATTCTCCAAAAAAATGAAAATAACACAACAGTTTGTTTATCACTCTATCAAACAGTATAAAGAAAATACAAGCTTAGTGAATCGTAAGAGGATTAGCTGACCCTGCGCAGTTAGGACACCAGTGGTCATCAAAGCAGTGAAAAGACGAATCCAACGAAATCCCGTGCGTAAGCAAAAATAGCTTAGCTCTTTATATAAGGCTGGGCAGAAAACCACGATCGAAGTAGTGTTAAATGAGGTCCTGCGACTACGAGCTTATCAAAAAAAGACTTCTTTTTTGTACGAGCGTTTTAAACTGGCTGGAAAGATGGTTTTGTTCTTGCGATAGGCGGGGGGGAAAAGTACAGCGTTTTCGGACGACAAAACATCTGGCTGACCACCCATGGAATTCATTTCATCGGGGATGAAGACTGGCCCTCTTCTAGGCCAAATTTGGACCGACTAGATTAAAAGATTTAGCAAAAATTGAAGGAGAAATTGTCTGCGTCTTCATCTTCATCAGAATTAAAGTTCTCTCCGTGCATCTTTGACAAACGTAGCAACTCAAATAGATTTGTATGAGGTGCGTGCTGCGATCTATGACTGGCCGTGTCGATTAAGGATCTGTATTTCAAAATGGATGAGGACGTTTTGAATAATGTAAATAAAATTGTATTGTAAATTTAGTTACCTTTCATTTCATTTGTAACTTTTATACCATTATCAAAAACTGTATTATTAATTACATTAAATGTTTTTGATATAATTTATAACCTGACTAGATATATATACATACTATTAAAAAAAAACCTATTTACGTACACACTTTCAAAAAAGTCTGTTCGAATTTAATCATTCGATCTCAAATCCAAAAAGGTCCAAAAGGATCAAATAATCGTCACATGTTTTTACTTGATGATGTCAATTTATTGAAGTTAGGGTCCAATCTGTCCCCTGCCGGACATAAGTACGGATTAAAATCCTTCGCATCTAGATGAAGGACTGATAGCGTTCATTGTGCTTTAGGGACTTATACTGATACAATTGTATCAGAAAGATACTTTGGTTACAATGCTTACGTAAAACTATATTGCGTCCCTTTCGTTATTGTTATCGTTCGGTTCTTTATCCTTTTTATAGTATTTTTTGAACTGACACAAAAGGCGTTTCGACTTCCACCTTGAATATTGCATTCTACTTTTATCCGGCTACTAAACAACGGGTTTTTGGCACTTGGTTAACAATAAACTTCAGTTCTTCATGTCTGTTTTTCATACTTTTAATGATAAATATTAAGATCTTCTACAAACACCGTATACGTACCAATTATTTCCGTAACTAAAGATTTTATAATTCATTAAGCTTACTCAAAGCAGTAGCTTAAGCAGTATACAGTGTCTGGAAAAAACTAGAAGTAAGGGAGTTATTTCAGAACTTGCAGGAGACTTGTAACTACCAATACTACCATGGTTCTTTTCAAAACCATTAAACCAATTTTAGATTTAATTTACACTCAGGTAACGGCCAAGCCGAGGTTCGTAGCACTTTGGTAACCCTTGTGCTAGTTACTTTTTGCGGCTGAGCGCCTTCAGCACTCGCCCACAAAGTTCGGTGAAGCTGTAAAGGACCTTCAGGTCAACAGCGTTAGCTAGATTAAGAAAAAAAAAGAGAGAAAGATTTAATTTAACGAATTTAATCAGAAATTATTAAATAATTATTTTATCATTTTGAAGTCTGTGCCAAGTAAATGGTACAACAACCTTAGGATAGACGGTTCATATTTAAGGTTCGAAATCAACCTTACCAAATTATGAAAGAACACTGAATACAACGTAGAAATATATTAACTATTAATATAACAAATGTACTCAAAATATGAAATGTTGTAATAAAACAAAAAAAAATACTAAAATGAAATATTCAAAATTGAATTCAATGACATTTATATATTAATAACTAACTAATACCTATAATAAAACTATCTTTATAATCGGTTAATACACTATTACCAACGTAAGTACTTAATTTGTTAGAAAGATTGATAATACCTATTATTGTATTTACTTGGCTCCGACTTCAAAATTATAAAATAATTACTTAATCATTTCTGATTAACTAAATCATAATACCTATTACTTTGTGGTAAGTAAATTTATTTTTTTTTACTTTTTACTTTCCTGTAGGAAGTCGGTTTTTTTTGTTAAAAATTATTTTAGTATAACTCTGTATCCAGCCTAATGTGAAAAACCCCGACTAGAACTTACATTAGTATTTAAATGAAATGAAGGCCCACGAGTTGCAGCTGTTATGATAAGAGTTAAAGTGATCAAAATCAATCATGCGTTATTGGGTTTCTGAATCTAAAAGCAGAAGAACACTGGTCAAGTTCAATTCAGATCTTGATGAAAGGAGAAAAAACTCGTGTGCTCGAATTATATTGGCTTGTTCCATATTAAATGTGATGTAATTAATGTTCGTAGAAATAGCACCACATATCGTTTTATGGTAGATACAGTAACATCTAAATCAGTGACTGTTGACAAATGCATATCTATCGACGTTAGACATCATCTTCTCTTTCTTGATTCTTCCTAGATGTCATTTCCACGCTTCGTGAATTAGCTAACCCATCGGAAAATAGACAAGAAAAAGAAACAAAAATTCTAAAATATCCAGTTCATTTCTATTTTGTAGTGTCGTCTCTCTAAGTTTGCGAGTCCATTGGCGTCGACCGGAAAATGGATTTCGAAACCTTCTGTGTAGAATATAGAATGCCTAATACGCATCACATTATAACAGTGGACGTCTAAGCAAAAGTTACCTTTATACACATTAGAATACGGTTGGTTTTCAAACGATTCATGACTCGTTTAAACCGTACATATGTTTCGAACGGGAAACTGAACCTTCTGTAATGGGAATAAAATAGATTCGCAGGTGAAAATGGTACAGTGATAGTCTCGCCGTCTCCTTCAATGGAAAGAACGGAAGATACTTGGCCGAGATAGATAACATCTGTATAACAATAAGTTTAAGAAACATCGTAGCAAAGTTATTTTATTATTGTTATATATTAATATAAAATAACTAATTAATAATTAATAAATAACCGGCACAGCAGCGACATCAGCGGAGGATCTCAAGCGGCGCGAATATTTTGCCATTGGTGAGGGTTACATTTTTATCCCGTTTGGGATCGAGACTCTGGGCCCGTGGGGTCCGATTGCTCATAGTCTTTTTAAGGAGCTCGCGAGTCGTGTAGTCGACACTTCTCGCGACCAGAGGGAGGGCCTATATTTGTCACTGCGAATAAGCATTACCATCCGACGTGGCAATGCGGCTAGCCTTCTGGGAACCTTCGCGTCTGGCGGCGAGCTGGACGGCATTCATTATCTATAGTTTTTTAAGTAATAGTAATAATTAGGCACTTGTGTTTAGTTTCTTATTATTTAATTATAATGTATTTTACATACTTAATGTACTCTTTGATTTTAATAAATAACTAAACGTATACACCATGACTTAATTTCAACATTTTTTTGAAGGGATGTTTCGTTTCTATGTATGCAGGTTCATAACCGCCTATTCTACGCTATAATTAGTTACACGTTCGCTTTATTCAAAATCGAAATCAAAATCAAAATTTATTTATTCAATTTAGGCCCTAAGAAGCCGCTTACGAACGTCTAAAACACTACCACCGGTTCGGAAAACAACCCAGTCGAGAAGAGCGCAGGCGAGAAACTCGATCTGGTTCTTTTTTTTTTTGTTTTATAAATATAAAATATATCATTTTTTTTTTTGTCATATTTAAAACTATACTAATCGTAGTCTTAATAATGTTAGTGGAAGCACAGAGATGTGGGTTAATTCCAGACATCACTATCGTTCACGTAATGATCCACCCTGTAATAACCTTTTGAGATTAAAACTTGCTTGACATAATACTTGAACTTATTGTCAGGTAAATCGGTAATGTTACTTGAGATCTTATTTATTAATTTATCATTTATTAAACACTCGCAATTTTTATTAAGTTCAACGTTTCCACTTAATTCTGGAACATTCACTTCAACGTATAGAACTCAAGTGTTCGCGTGTCGGCTCTACAGAGACTTATATGAATAGTCCTCCCATGCGATTTGACATTTGACAGGTGAGCGAGGTCCCACTGGAATTAGACGGATAATATCTTAAGGCACCGCCGGAAGTATGGAGAAAATATTCGGAGATTTCGGTAAAGGAAAATATCATGAGAAAAACATAGAATAGTGGTGGGCATTTTCTAATAAAAGCCGCTTAGGTAGCTATCACCCTCAAGTTTCAAAACATGTCATCAACATCAAAAGGTATATTCCGGCGGTATCACTTAATAGCTAGTACCTGTGGGCTTAGTGTACTTACCATCCTGGATAACATCGCCATTGTATCAGGTGAGGTTATGATCCTGTACAGTATTAAAAAAAAAATCACTAGGCAATTTCTAAATCGACTCAAATACCTGTCGTAAATAAATTATAGTTGAATTTAATTAGCACAATATATTTATAAACCCCATCCCCGCGTTTTATATAAATTCGGTATTTTCATAAAAGCATGTCTTAATTAAAACTGCAAAAACAATAATGGAACTTAATTAAATTTATAATAAATTATTAATACTAAAGTCATTGCAGTGAGCTGTCCTGAATCCAGTTCTCATTTCCACCTGCGAACGAAAAATATTATTATTTAAGTATTTTACGTATTAACAGAAATATAAATTTAATTAATAGCACCGAATCAACGAAATTCATTACTGTTCATAGTAATGAGATTGTCCGTTTGTGTTTACTCGTACATGAAATGATCAGTAAGATGGTATGGTGAAATAAAAATTTTATTCTTAGAAAAAAAAAAAACATATCCCTCTCAGAATCGATGTCAGAAGTGTGTGTAATAATGATAATACGTATATACATATAAACTAGGGGTGTGCCCGCGGCTGTGCCCGCGTTTCTGTTCTTCATTGCGTTTTATTTCATTATATGGTAACCTAATTATTAACCTAAAAGTCAATTCAAAATTCAATTCAGTACGTACATAGAAGTTACGCAGAGTAACTTCAGCTGTCTACCAAAAAAAAGTCCTGTCAAATCGGTGTACCGGTTCCAGAGATACATTTACATTTTTATTATAAATATATAATAAATTCTATAAAATAATAAGCTATAAGCGTAAACAACCATGAAAAATGTAGAAATGTAGAAATAAAAAATAAAGAAACAAAATAAATTTTATAATTTATTTTAAAAATTAAATAGTTTTTATCTGTTACACTAATAATGGAAACGGTAAGTGACATTATAAAATATTAAACGTCACAACCGAAGGGATAATCTTTCTAATGAATGAATGAATAGTATAATTTCTAACGAATGAATGATTCTAATAAATCGAGGTCCAAGACATCTGTTCCTCAATAAACAGTTTTTCTACTTGTTTTGAGTTTTTACTTGTAACTAGTACTCTGACAGTTATCAAAATTATGTAACAATCAAATAATCAAGTAAAAATAAAATCATAGTAGAGATTTAAGGATAAAACTGTTTCAAAATTTTTTGAAGTGATAACTTCTTAAGCGAGGTTGTCCGATTCTCGGCATAGAAAAACATAGATTCGCATTACCAATTTTATGACGTCAACCATTAATATGCTATAGTATATCAAGTATAAGATGGAGTTTAATGGTTGGTGCTCAGAGATAAATAATAAAATGTATACTAACGCGGCAAATCGTATGTTTTGATTATAAATAAACTGCATGACAATGTACATAACTATTGCTCGGAGCGCCAACACTTACATGTAAAAACCAGACATAAGTTAGGTTATGTTAATTATTTAAATGAACGAAAAATTAAAAAGTTTATGTACGTACTATAATTTAAACATTTAAAAAACAGTTATTACGTAACGTAATGTTAGACGAGTTTTCACTTCTGTCGGTAGCCTCCCATGACTGCTGAGTTTTTTATACTAACTAAAGCTCATCAATTTCAACTAAACAAAAACAAGTTATTGACAAATATAGGAAAAAAACTTACTAAATTGTTTTTATCTTTGCCTACTTACATATCGATCTTGAATCATTTTAAAATAATGAGAGTTTATTTTACAAGCATATCCAAGTTTTTTAAATAAGTGAAGAGATTTTAGGATTTGTTCCACGTTCCAAGCACGTTCCCTGAAGCACTCCGTGTCCATCGTTTTTAGATACTGTAAGACACCGCGCAAGAAATTCGTCTATCATTTTACTGGTATATGAAATATATTTTCAATCTTACAGAAGGACGAAGGAAACTGACCACAAAATTAAGTGAACGTCTAACATATATTTTCTTGTATTTGGGTGCATTCTTAAATGTAAATAATTTTTAAAGTGAAAGATCACCTAACTGGATTGACGTTACAGAAAATACGTTCATAATATGAAATGAAAAAGTAATATGAAATGTTCCACAATAATTTAAAGACTCATATTTATATTCGAATTTTATCTATTTTGTTTCTATTGTTATTAATTTTTTGAGAAATCGATCTTTTGAGCGTCGATTTTTATTTCAATCAATTCGAATCGATTCAAAAATCCATAACATGTTGATTATTACGTGACGTCACTAAATAAAGTAGCATGAGGGCCAGCGTTTTCGCGCGGGAATTTAAAATTTAAATGTCTTTTTGGGCACTTAACGCTATCGAAAACAATAAATCAAAATCTAGTAGTATAATATCATCGAACGAAAATACCCTAATTATTCTCTGGCTGTGTGTTAAAGTATGAAGGAAATAGAAATTAATCAGTAGTATTTGACGTATCATATCGATAATCCTTATTTGTTATTTTATTTATTAAATTCCTTCGTTCTATTAAAATTAAATAGCTGTAATCCATGATCAGGAAAAATCACCTATTTCATTATTTATTCGGTTGTAATAATTATAACAACATTTATTGCGTGCTAAATGTATTTAGCATTTATCACTTATCGTACTAAATAAATATCGCAATAGTTTTTATCTGTAGTCCAGGAGCCTTCCCAGTTCGGGATTAGATCACATCCTAAGTGACTGCCGAAGAGAAACATCGAGGTGTGTTAGGATATAATGTGCATAATAAATAATGAACACAATTACAAAATAGTTAAAAACAGCTAAAAACTGCGACTTAAAATAAATAAAATCATTGAATTCCAATCACTATCCTTTAAATTTTTTTTTAAAGTGCCGTAAACAATTTTTATTTATAATAACGCCTTACCGTTCATCACTATATGATGTATGTGTAAAATTATTTAATATCCCTATTTATACGTTCAATTATTAGTTATGATCTGTTTTTTTCTCACAACCTTATTACCAATATTTATTCGTGATCGAAATGAAACCAATCATACGTACATCATGAATATTTATTTAAATTTGTAGGTTATATGTAGGTGCAGGGGGCGACGCGGTGCTTGCGAAAGCCATCCCGTATCGCCCCCATCCCAAATGCGGCGGACTACCCCGGGGGGTTTTAGTGGGTATTTCCGGACGCTTCAAGTCCGGGTGAGTCCCACACTGGCACGGAGTCGTCCCTCCGTGCCCCCTTACCTATTGCATTGGGGGACTCCGGTCTCACTAATGTAATAGGTAAAGGTAGTGCGTAAATGCATTTCCCCCCTTAAAAAAAAAGGTTATATATAGGTATTTTCTTCAATTTAATTACTCATAACTGAACTCCTGGACGTATAAAAGTTTATCAAATCATAGTATATAACCACAAGAATGTATTAAAGTTTTACTCTTTTTATTGACACTGGTTGAGAGAATCATTATTATATTTCAATCATTAAAAAGGTCTGCATAAAAACTTCTACGAGGTTTAACATATTTATTACTTACTTTATTTACCTTATGTTTATATATCCTCGAGATTTGTGAAGAGCCGCAGTTTGAGATCAAGTCCCTATATTAAGTATTTATATGACTTTAACTGACTAAGGACCTTTATAGTTTTACCCGAACTTTTTAGCTTGCACTTAAGTGGATACACGGTCAGGAACAAATTTGTAGAATATGTATTTCAGAAATCTAATGCTATCGCGATAAAAAGAGTTATAAAACTCGAAAGTACAACTGCAACTCGGATCAATGCAAAATAGAAGAAATGATCAATTCTTATTTCCCTGTTTCCTCCGCCAATGCTGGGCCGATTTTTGTTTTAAATACGTCTGAAAACGACAGTAAAAATTGGGTCATTGTTTCTCATTTTTGAAGGCTCCTGATTTCTATAATAATGAATATATGAAAAAAATGACGTGTCTATACGTTGGTTGGTGAACATATATTATCTATACTAATAAATAAAATTGAAGTGTCTTTTTGTAATGTCAAAATATTTTTTTTAGTGCGTAAATATGAATGTATATCCAACACCTATACGAAAAATACAATTTTTAAAATTTTTGTCTGTTTGTTCCGGGTAATCTTCGGAACGGCTGGAAGGATTCTGGCGGGACATTTTTAGGAAGGTAGCCGAAGTTACTCCGGTTAACTTAAGATACTTTTAATTTTTGAAAACAATTAAAACTCATAAAAAATTGAAAATCATCATCAAATTAAAATCTGATCCAATACACAGTTTTACGGAGAAGTGCTTGAATTTATGAGAAATATTTTTTTACTTTATCTAATAACAAAAAAAATTAGGATACCGCAAAAAAAATTAAAACGAAGTGAAGAATATATGAAACGCGGGCGCAACCGCAGGCACACAGCTAGTGTGGAAAATTATGTACTATAATGCCATTATCAAGGGAGGAAATACGGGAATTCGTTTATATGGAATAAACTCAGTCCGCGTATCCTCTGTTGTGTACGTGTATGAACGTCTTTATGGAAATACGAATTCCACAGAGGATGTCCTAGACAAACTGTTTCGTTTTATAAAAAACAACTTATGCATGCCACTTAGTCAGCGTTGGCTTTAGATTTAGGCCAGTTAATGTGTTATTATGAGGCAATCGTATAAGATACAGTTTTCTCTAGGTTTTATGATGATTTTTTAAGCGTTCTAATGGAGTTCTTGTGAGATTTCAGAATTGATGTTTGAAATCATTATTTTCGATACACTTCACTTGTCCATAATAACCAAACTATACCACGTAAAAACGCCACCAAAATTACATAAAATAGAGTTATATACTAAAAGATAATGAATTAAAAAACAAAGATCACAACCTGACAGTTCAAGATGGCGCATGTGTATATGGTGGGTGTGTTGCTAGACTAAAAAACGTTTTGCAATCCAAAATGAGTACACTTCATCTGATTTAAAATCAAGTACAATCCAAGAAGAATGACAGTCACTGGTTGGGCCAGTTAAATGGTTTGAATCTGCTAGGTGCGATTTATAATTAAATATTTTTTGCAGTGTGCGTCCTAAACGTCTATTACTTGGGCGGTTTACCGTGAGATTAAAAATGTTCTATCATGCAACTTCTTTAGTACGTTCCTTTAAAAAGAGAAGAAAGTAAGAATATAAAATTTAAGTGCCATTTCGCCTTAATAAAACGCATTTTATATTTTTTCTACTTATTATAAAGAAAAAAGGCTTTGCAGGCGTCTTTAGCCAGCATGCGGCTACAGCTTTCCAAGTTACGGGTGCTGGGTTGTGAACTGGTAAGTGTATTTTTATTCTATAGTTTTATTAATCGCTCCTCTGCGCTTCCGCATTACTGTTCGTATAAAATATATTTTTTGAAGCTTTCTCTTTTTTTTCTCTCGCCTCTGTGGTAGGAACGGGATTTCTACCACTCACCCAAGCTAGAAACATATAGAAACTTCTCCAGTTAGGGACCGATACATGTCGCTGCTTGAGGAATGTTTAATTAAAAAAAAAAAACAAAACTAATTTTAATTATTAACATTAATTTTTGCAACTAATTAAGCAGTATACGTAGATAAACTGGATTATTCTACGATGAAACACAAATGAAAGAATAAATTCATCATGTTTGTAATTAGTTCGCGCCACAGGTAAAGCAGATGCTCATATAAGAGAGAGGTCACATTGCATAAGTGAGCGTATGAATAAAATTACTTTTATTCGATCGCATAAGAATCTTGCGAGCTTGTTGTATTGTACTCTTCTCTAACTTTTACGAATCCTTTATTTTATTTAGATTAATAAAGCGTTTTCATATTATAATAAGTATACTCGTATGTGCTTTACGTATTAAAAAATTATCAATTAAAAAAAAAAACAATGCAAAAAAAAAGAAAAAGAAAAAAGCTTATGCTATTATAAAATAGGATTTGAACCTACGTCTATATGGTATATATTCAACAATCCTACCGCTGAGACATCATTGCTTTAAGTGCTACTGTGAACGCAATTACTACTTTGATAGACTGCTACTACATCGATCTAGTGAATGATCGTCACAATTTTAATATTAGAAATAAAGACAAGTTGGCAGCCCCACGCTTTAGGTTAAGTAAGTCTAATAAAAGCTTTATAGGTAATAATATTCGGTTTTATAATAAGATCCCAAGTAACATTACCGATTTACCTGACAATAAGTTATTACAGGTTACAGGTTAAGGTTTGCAGGGTGGATCATTACGTGAACTATAGTGATGTCTAGAATTAACCCACATCTCTCTGTGCGCACCCGCTAACATTAACTAAGACAATGATTTGTATAGTTCTTTATATGAAAAAAATGATATATATTATGTTTATAAAACAAAGAACCAGATCGAATTTCTTGCCAGCTCTTCTCGACTGGGTTGTTTTCCGAACCGGTGCTAGTGTTTTAGACGTCCATAACCGCTTCTTAGGACATAAATTGAATAAAGATTTTTTTGACAGCGGACGAGCCTACTTACTTCCTTATATTAAAAATCTCAAATCAATTCAAATCCTAAAGTGAACCTGAGTTTTTGGCGAAAGAAAGCATCATGTTGCAAAATTTATTCTCCAGAATGTATTGAAGTCTATTCTGCTTATCACATTTGAAAGTCAATACCCTATCTTAACATAGAGCATATTACAGAATTCTGCTACAAAAGCCTCACTTGATTATAAATAAATCTTGGCCTATAAAGATATTAAAAAATAATTATATGTATTTATGAACACATTACCGACAGTCATTCACCAAAAGCATTCCTTCTCGCATTAATATCCACACATTAGATATTCATTATTCAGTTTATCCCGAACTCGGCTCAATAATATGCCAAACCGTAGCCTGAGATTTCAACGGAATGCGGCGGCCATATTCTCTCAGCAAATTAATTTAGACGTTTGTTCTAATTTGGTGAATGGTGTAAGATTATCTTTGATTGAGACGCAACATATTATGTATTCTTAATGTATGTTTTTTATTATTATAATTCTTATAATACCTCCTTTTTATTTCAAAATTTGCTCATTGAGACTAACAGACTGCCACCACGAAAACGCAAAAGTGCAGGCTATGTCAGGATTAGCCCCGAGAAGGGTCGATTGATTAAAACCCCCCCGGAATCTCGTAACAGTGCTCACGTTGCCAATTGGGCTGACTTCTTAAATTACTTCTTTATAACACATTTGGAAGACCTAATATTCTATAAAAATTGTATCTTCGTAGGTCAATCCACGTGGTTCTATGACAGAAGAGTCAAGGTGGGCCTCAAATATTTTACAGGGTTAATTGTTCACAACGAAAGAGAGAGTAATTTCTCTTCGTAAAAAAAAGTGGTTCTAAGTTCTTAGTGAACTCTGCAACAAATGTTCAAGGCATGAAATAAGTATTACGTATAAAATTATTGCCTTTGATATACGAATTATATTTGATGCTTGACTTGAGGATTATAAAAAGATATAATTGGATCCAGAAATTTCCATGTTATGCCTTCCATATTCCTGGATATTTCGAAGATGAAATTCTAAATGTAATGGTGTTTTGCGAAAACATAACTACTAAACCAAATATATGTAAAATTAGATCTTTAACTTCATTAAAGAAATTTAGACATTAACGGTTTTCTTCTTGTAATACTAAGTCGATAGAATTTAAAACATATGAGTACTAAATTGATTATTTTCCAATAAATTACAAAATATTACCAGAGTTAAACCACAAACAACTAAATCTTCATTAAGTTAAACACCATCTAAAAATTAAAACACAACAGCCCCAGGACTAATTTGAAGGCGGCAAAATTAAAATTTCGCAAATGGCCAACATAAATTATTTTCAAATTTTAAATTACTTCCATTAACAAGTCAGAAGGACCGCAATTTTTTTCTCGCCGAGGCTTTTTTATTGTGGTCCTGAGCACAGTTGTTTTTTTTTTTTACTGATCTGATAATGTTTTTCTTCTTTCAACAATCCTGCTTTATATTTCACTTTATAGTCAGTAGCATCAAATATTTTTTTGAAGCATTACCCAATATTTGGAAATCAGGATTTTAACATCAGTGTTTATCTTCGATGAAGCGATGATAGCACAGCGGGTGGTGCGGCCGGAATCCGCGTAAATCGACGCGGGTTCGATCCCCACCTATGCGGCTCTGAAATCAGCCTGAGCTTTCGGTGAAGCAAAACATCGTGAGGAAACCATAGTATGGTGGTAGGGCATTTTCTAATGATGCCCGTCTGGGTAGTTATCACCCTCAAGTTTGAAAAACCTGTTGCCAAATAAATACCAATAGGTGTGTTCCGGCAGCATCACTTGAGAACCAGTACCTCTAGGCTTAGTGTGCTTACCATCCTGGACCACATCATCACTTAACATCAGATGAGATTGTGGTCAAAGCACTGAGTTACGTGTAAGAAAAAAATGTATTTATTCCCGTGCAAGAATGAAAGATAAGGTGTAATATTATAATGATTACATTTACAATTATTAGAACCAAAAACCAGTCAAGGAATTTAATAGTTGGATCGACCAAATTTTCTGCCTAAATTCAAAAATCAGTCTTTTATTCATAATTTGTTTGCCGCCATTTATATTCCGAGTCGTATTAAAGCAAAGAGACTTGATTATTTTCCTCGCTCTAAAGATGAATCGATGGGTTTCTTAAAAGCGCATCAATTCCGGATCAAACAAATATTGGAGAGAGGGAGCTGACAAGAGTAATTATTCTACGACTTTTTCTTTTGTCCACCGTCGGTTTTTTTTCTAAACGGAGCGCTTTCCCTGTCTTTCTCGAGAACTCATTAATCTTATCACACACATATACACTAATGCCTTCGTGTTTCGTTGTTAACGATCTAACAACTTAATCCTCAAATAAATGGCAATTATTGATGGTCAAAATTTTTACCTTCATTTGATTCCATCTTACTTTAGTCTGTGAACTTTTTTACCATAATGTCACTTGATGCTAGGTAACAAAATGACCTGAGGCGGTATTTTGATAAGGCTAAAAGAAGTGCCTCTCAATTGCCATTGCACGAAAATATCTAATAAGATACTCGATGTTATTTATGTATGCAACCTGGAGCTGAAAATCAGCACTATGTGATAATGCCATTTAGCAACAGCTGAGCCTGTCCTATTGCCAAAATATTATGCCATAAAAGTGTATGTAATGTATTTTGGCAATAAATCGTCTATTGTTATTATATTACAGAATTGAAACATTCGCGCATTGGAAACTTGTTACCGAAAGTCGAGGCGCTAGAGCTCACTACACTCGTTGGTTCAAGTCTGCTTTTAGTTTAAAATTTTTGTGTC
Organism: Samia ricini; assembly: GCA_014132275.2. Lineage (NCBI taxonomy): Eukaryota > Metazoa > Arthropoda > Insecta > Lepidoptera > Saturniidae > Samia > Samia ricini. The sequence continues at coordinate 2,028,451 of AP028164.1, read as the reverse complement.
CTCTTTGTTAGAATTTCTTTTTTCCACTTTTAAAATATTTCAGTCCACTAAATCCAAAAACAGCTAAGTCCAGATTAAAAAACAAACGATATCTACGGTCTTAAATGGTATAGATAGAGATATTGTTTTTTTATAATACTTATTCCACAAAACCACCATTATGCCTTAGTGTTAACAAAATCAGTATTGTCCGTAACTGGCAATCAGCGTGCCGCTATAGATTACTTTTAATTTTCAAAACAAATGAGTCTGCCATTTGATTTAAAGATTTATTAAGTAAATTTTACAAGTCAGGAGTGAAACATTATTGTTGATTCTCCATTAATAGATTTCATTGTCTATCAATAAGCCTTGCTAATCGGTTTAAGCCTTCAGAATTTGATGGATAAGTTTCATTGATTAATTATGTCGTATTAGATTTTTTTTACCTTTGCATCTTTTGCATATTTTTCACTTTAAACTCACTTAAAATTCTGTTAAATTTTTTAAATTACATTTGAGATAGAAACAGATGTTTTGGAGTTCAACCCTTTGGGTTAAGTCGTCTCAGTTGGCAATCCATGTCCAATTTTAAAATAACCAGGCTGTATACCACAAGGACAATAAAGAAACCTAATTTCACACATATAGGTCAAAGGACTGTAGAAGAGTTTTCCCACTGATCAATTTATCAGCTAAGAATAATACCACCTCATATCTTCCCGTGGGTTTCGTAAAATACGACTAAGGGATTAACTAGTGAATGAGGAGCAGCATCCTCTGAGAATCACAAACACCTACTGCGATCCCCAACCCGCCTGCCAAGCGTGATGATTATGGCAATTCCCCCCTTTTTGGGGAGACCTATGTCCATCAGTGGACGTCAAAAAGATGAATCAATCAATTAATGTATGATACATAATTATCTACATCTCGAAGTAATTTACCATAAATAAACGAGTTCTTATCATATAATTTCAATCAAAAACAAATAACCTCGGCATCTGAGAAGGTCACTTTTTCTTGAAAATAAGATCGAAGAAAATTTTTCTAATTTTGTATGGTTTAAGGTCGCAACACAATATTATATACTGGATGCCTTCCAGCTCAACGACAGACCAGAATATTCTCAGAAGACTGGCTACACTGCCATGTTGTACGGCAATGCTTATGTACCATTCAAGATGTTGGGTAGCCTTCCGGTCGCAAGAAATTTTGACTAATCAGTCTGGGGTCTTCTTGAAGAGCCTGTAAGTACTTGGTATAAGAATCTTGACCCCAAACTGTGGAAAAATGTCTCTACTATACCAGATATATAATAAATAATATATATATAATGGACACCATATTTGGTCCGCTTGAATGAAAATGCTGCGCAAACCTACAAAAAGGTAAGTAGCAACGTATTATATAAAAAACCATGATTTTTTTTTTGTTTTTATAAAAAGGCCCCCTGACATGATCAGGGACTTTGGCATCAACGGTTTTAAATAAAATACAAAAATTCCCCCCAAATCCCCTTGTTTTCTTTGTTAGACTGGTTCTTTAACCTCTTATGTCTTCCCTTTTTACTTTATTTCTTTTGTCTCTATTTTTTGTCTGTCTTTCTTTTTATCTTTTCTTTTGTCTTTCCTATCTTTTATACAAACTTATGTTTAACTTAAACTTAACTTACTTAACCTAGACATTACGTATTACATATTCTTACAGTTCTTCTATATTTTTTTCAATTCTCATTGCAATCCCTATTCAATATTCAAAAACTATGATTTGTCAGTTAGTAGTGCAGTCAGATTCCGTGTCGATGAACGCAGGTTCCAACACACCTTCATATGGAGCCTGAGGTTTGGACGAAAAAAGGGTCATGAGGAAATCATAACATTTTCTAATAATTCTAAATACATATAGGCGTGTTCCGACATCATCATTTGAGAACTAATATCTGTAGGCTTAGTGTGTCAAAACGCTGAGCTTACACAGTATAAAATTAAAGTTATCATACCAAGCGAAGCATATTCGATATAAACTTCAAGTTGTTGTTACATTTTCATATAAGTTAAAAAAAAAAAACACGTACAAACGAGTCTACATTCTGTACCAAGCAGCGGGTGTGTGTTTCTTTTTTATTCAATGTCTGTCTTTATTCGTTCTATGCATGAACGCCGGGACACGTCTGCGTGGAATGATCGAATGTGCACAATATCTTTTTTCGTTATTACTCAATCGTGTGTATTCGCTCTCATGTAAATATGACTTATTTGACTTTACGATTTATTTTCGGGATTATTTCATTTTACATGACTAATTTAATACCCAGTTTAATAATAGTTTTACATACCCATAGATCAAGAATCATATAATCTTCTAAGTCTAGCTGGTGTGGAAAACTAACTAGAAGGATGATGTTGAAAGGAGCAAACGGAACTTACCTTTATTTTTAGCCTGCGATTAAGCTGGTTCAGATTTTATTTTCCACCTCACTTCACTTTATGAATTTTCTATATTCTCGTAAGTAATGTAATTGGATAATTAATTTTCACTTTTAAATATACGAGAGACAGCGGCGGCGGTTGCGTGTTGGCGTTCCGTTTTTGAATAGGAAGAGGAAGGGATAATGCATACATAGACTAAATAGAGCGGGGGCGTATAGATAATATAGACAAGAAATAACTTAGAATAAGAAGAAAATATATACGATAATAGATGGCGTTAACACTAGCAATACCAAAGTTTCCGCTAATTTATGTAGAGAGAGAGATAATTGAATAAAATATTGGATTTAGGAACGAATAATAGAATGGTATAAAGAACGAATGAAAGTTTGATAATTTTTGTCATAAGGCGAACTGTCAACTAGCGGTAGTTTTGAAATGTAACGATAGCCCGTCCGATAAACAGAACCAGTTTCCAAAATACAATAGTATATGAAACATATTTTTTAGAAGGTTGTGGATCATATTTAAATGTTAAATTTACCCTATAATGAAGGAAAAAAAATGAAGATTAATTCAAAAGCGAATATATGACATTATACTGTGTATATTATGCGTGAGTTAATATCGGGCCTCCCATCGTCGACAGTGGCCCCATAAATCTATCATGAGGGCTATTTGACCTCACGCTACGGGTCGGGTTGTGTGTTCAAGACATATTTTTATTTACGACCACGAGCGTTGTAATTTCACTATATTGACAACTTGTAACTTTCTCGCTCACTTTATTCGATTTATTAGAGAGGGACAAAATAGGGGAAATTCTGTTAAATATAGATCATCAATACTCATAATCTACAATGAAGTAGAAGCTTTTAGAAATAAAAAGTTTTCAATACTATCTGAAATATGAAATTTAATCACAGATTGTATATCTGATAGACAAGAAATTTGGAGCTCAAACTTATTAATTTGCAAAAACTTGCATGTAAATTACGTGTCATGCTTGAAGCCAATGTCATTCATTAAGTGAGACAGCAAAATAATATCATGTGCACGTATGGTGATCAATATTGGAAAATAATTGCTTACTTGAATAGAATTCTTTAAATTTATGTTGTTTATGTCTAATCTCAAATATGTCTGTATTGTGTTGTAACATTCACGGAGTAAACAGATGACCGTTAGTCTTGAAGAAAGCTCTGGAAGAATAATATAATAGTGTTTAATAAAATACCTCAATTCAATATCAGATAAGTTTTTTATAAGATTAAAAAAAATACTCGAAATTTATACAAAAGAGGATATGTTTTTTTCTTTCTGTGAATATGTAACGGTAACTTTTTTTTAAAAATTAAAGTTCATGATTTTAATTTTTTTACGCACTTCCCTAATTATTTTCGAGAAATAAAAATAGATAAGTTACGCTGTGTAACTTCAGCTATCTTCCAGAAAAAGTCTCATCAAAATCGATCTAGCTGTTCTGGAGATTAGCCGAAACAAACAGATAGAGAGACACACGAAATTTTAATAATTATGTTTTTGGTTACCGGCACCATAAATACATTCATATTTATTTAGTAAAAAGTTGTTATTTTGATATTATAAGCAGCCATTTTAATTTTATTTATTTTATAGATGAAACAGCACGTCTGGTGTAAAATAGAAGTCATCGAATTTCACACGCAAATTTATTCCAAAATCATCTGAAGGTTAAATAATAGGATTCAAGATATCGACAGTTGAAATAATCAGGAATTTCAAAACGAAATCATTATAAACTTCGCTCGTTCAACTAAATGTAAATACCTGAGATTGACCTTTCCCTTAGAACGCCTACGACTTTCGATATAGTTTATTCAACAATGGATTTTCGTTTTAGTTTAAAATTATTTGTTTTATTTTTTGTTTTGATTTTCAGTTCGTTAGTTGCTATTTACCTTAACCACTCACCACTTACATACTTTTCTCTTAATTATAGTCATAATATTATCTGGTAAGGTTTTTAAAAACATAAGCTCACGCCTGTTATCTGCGAAGGGTTAGGCAGAGGTGAAATAGCGAACTACACCGCCCACATTTCGCCAAGCTTAGTTCCGTCCCAGATGTGACAGGGGCCGCCATATCGGGCACAAATTCCAAACCCTGGGATGATACTGAGTAGAAAAACCCAATATCACTTTACCCGACCCGGGGATCGAACCCGAGACCTCAGAACGACAGTCGTACTGTAATACAACTGCGCCACCGAGGCAGTTAATTAATTCAGTTAATTATAATATCGAAATATAAATCGAATCGTTAATTATAAAGCAATAAATATTTAATATATTCTAATACTATAGATAATAATTTTAAATAGTAGAAATTATTGTATTATGCGAATGAAGTCACGGCACATGATTAGTAACAAATGTATAGTTTTATTTATTTCCATTTCTTATCTCAGGATATCCCTATAATTCTGTATGTCTTACTGGCTTACTATATAGCATTAAATTTTTCCTAAAGATAATCAAAAGGCTTCAACTGCTGGACAAAAAAGGTCTCCCCTAAAAATCTCCACATAGACTGATCAAAAGGAGGGAATTACCATATTCGTCACGCTTGGCAGGCGGGTTGGCGATCGCATCAGGTGTTTGTGTTGCTCGGAGGAGGTTGCTACCCATCGACTGGTTTATTCCTTAGTCGCCTTTTACGATAAGCACTGGAAGATATGAGATGGTACTATTTTCAGCAGGAACCACACGTAACTAAGACAATGCAACATTAAAATAACGAATAAAGTTCGATATAAAGTTGTACGTATGTTTTATTTTGTTTAGAATAAATATTATCTAAATTTACTTACATATTTTTCAGTATGAAAGACGCATCGTTGTTACGAGGTATGCTTTAGAAAATTGCGTAGTAAATCTGTTCACTTCGTGAGTCTAAGAATAATACGGACACAACGTATATATGAAACACCTATTCTCTCTATTATGGTATAAATTAATGTATTTAATATGCATATTAAATAATATATATGTATAAAGACGTACCCCTTTTTTGTTAGAGAAAATATAGCTTTAATGGCGAATTAAACCAAGCAAGGATTCCTCACGATGTATTCCTTCATTGAAAGCTTTGCCTCATTACAAGTTTCGAATCCACGTTAATTGAAGCATTTTCCGGACACGCTAATACTTAAGCCACGATCGCTTCATCATCGTATATTAAAAAAAAACGTACGAGGTTAAAAACGACAATACGAAAAATAAAAAATCTCTCCAAGTTTGGACTCATTCCAAAATATCTTCGCCAAATCTAAAATTATCAGTACTGTCAAGTGCAATACGTGTAATAAAGCCAAGTATTCACGTTGCAGATTTTTGTCCTAAAGATATTGAATATACATACATACATACATATCATCACGCCTTTTTCCCGTGGGGGTAGGCAGAGATTACGTCCTTCCACTTGCTACGATCTTGGCATACCTCTTTCGCTTCCTCTACTTTCATGAGCGCTTTCATACATGCTCGTCGGTTATGGGTATTTTTTACCTGGTCTTTATTTAAGACATGATTGATTTGGTCTAGATACATTCGCCTAGGTCGACCCTTACCGACTTGCCCATTCACCCTCGCCTTATAAATTAATTTCGTTAATCTTCTCTCATCCATCCTCTCTACATGCCTAAACCAACTAAGCATACCTTTCTCTATTTTGGTCACCACATCCTCTACCACACCAATTGAATATACCAATTGAATTGAATATACCCATTTGAAATATGTGAATCCTTTATAGTATTAACGAAGGCATGTTGGAGCAGTTGTAACGCGGATGGATTTCGCGTCAATGGACGCGGATACGAGTTCACTTATCCAACTTTAAGAGGAGCCTTAACTTTCAGTGAAGGAAAACATCGTTAGGAAACCGTAGTATGGTGGTGGTAGACCGTTTTCTAATAATGCGAGTCTGGGTTGCTCTCACGCTCAAAACCCGTCGCCAAATACCAGTAAATGTGTTCCGGCAACATCACTTAAGAACCAGTTCCTCTAAGTTTAATATGTTTACCATCATGGAACACATGTATACTTAACATCAAGTGAGACCGTGATCAAAGTACTAACGCTATGCAGTATAAATATAAAAATAGATGAATTCAAACCTACGTCTGTCAGGTAGCAGATTAAGCCGAGGTTCGTATAATATTGGTGACCTTGCGCTGGCTACAGTTTTAGGCTTAGTGCCTTAACAGCTTACTCAATGTCCCTTGAAGTTGCCATTCAAGTAAACAACGTTTGGTCAGTTAAGATGATTTGATATTCCAAACAAACGTAGTCCCCTGTTTCCTCCCTGGATATTAGCATTATACAATTAATATTAATTGTATAAAAATACTTACCATAATGCTATATATGTGTTTCGATTTTTCCATAAATTAGTATTGTAGAAACTAGGAGCCTTTGAAAATGAAAAAAAAATAAATCAACACAGGTGCAAAGTCTTTCTTATTCTATAACTGAAAGAAAATTAATAATCGGTTCGGTTTTGGTGGAAGAAACAGGGTACAACGAAGTGATGTTTTTGTCTATTTTGCATACGGTAACATCAGTCCGAGCTGAAGTTGTCCCTTTCATGTTTTATAACTCTTCGTTTGGAGTTAACACGACAGCAATAGATTTCTGAAATAACTACTTTTCAAATCTGTTGTCGACCGCATGATCTCTTAATGTACCTAATACAGGTGACTAAAAATGTTTATAGCTCATCATAAAGCATTATTAATATTATCAGAAAAGCAAGGATATATGAATACTATACGACGATATCGGATTGAATGGCCACCTTTATGTGGCAGTAAACAGTTGGAAGGCAGCTGCAAGTGAGTGTGAGATTTTAATAAAAGATAAGTAATGAGCCTAAAGATAATATATTATATGGTGAAATAAATAGAATATTTTTGTACCGTATCTCTAGATTATTTTTAAAAAGATAACATTTTGTCGTAATATTTTATATTATTTTTGATAGAAATATTTAGGAGATGGCTTTGAAGTAGTAATAAATTAAGTTCAAGTTTACTCTTAAGTTAATTACCGATGTTTAATAATTAGTTGCTATTAAAGTGGCTGCGGGCCTGTCATTTTTGCCGAAGGACCGATAACTGATTATGCAGGCGAGTTTTCGAGGACATCACGTTCTCACGACATCATCAGGAGATTAGGTTTGGACAAACCTAGTGTGAGACACTTGCCGACGATATTAAAAATTTGCTGGATTTTTTTTTCTAACGTATCTAATGCTGATGACCGGAAGGTCCTTTACAGCTTCATCGAACTTTGTGGGTGAGTGCTGAAGGTACTCAGCCGCAAAAGGTAAAGAAAAGAAAAGAAAGAAAATCTTTATTCACAAATGAGATACAAAACACATACTGAAAAAATAGAAAACAGTAATAATAATAATGAAGAAATGATACCAAAAAAATCACATAATAGGGTAACTATGTGTCACCCACCAACCAAAATCTCATTAGATGAAAGGGTCTCCAGCTCATCATATGCTGAAGTACCAAGAGATACTCAGCGCTGATTTTCAGCTGAATCCCAGAGCGAATCACGGAACGTCAGTATATAAAAAAAAAACAAAACTTTGCAAAACTTACAAATTACAATAAAAAAAACTAAATTGTAAAATTTAACTCATATACAAGTACTTAGTCTATATATATCATTACCACATATGCACATTGTTATATATCTAATGTATAAGGGTATATAAATAAATAAATTAATATTACATAAAAGATAAATTTTCGAGGCGTTACAATATTTATAACATATAAATTATAAAAACAAGGGCAAGTATAAATATATTTATATCAATAATTAATTATAAAACATAAAGGATGCTTTAGTTAGTAGAAGGAAAGTCTTACATAGATTGAGCTGTTAATAAGAATTTTTTTAAATTATTTTTAAATGTTGATAAATTACTAGGTAACTAGCGCAAGGGTTCGAACCTCGGCTTGGCCGCTACCTGAGTGTGAAAACTCCCGCAGAATTTTAATCCTAGTTAATCCCTAATTTTTTTTATTTAATATAAAAAAGGACCTATGTAACTGCGTGTTGCGTGCAGGAGTGTGTGTGCAGTGTTGTGCGTGTAATGCTCAATGCATGGGCAGTGTCACAGTATCGCGCTGGCGGCGACGTCAAGAGCCTTCCCAGTTGGGGAACGAGACACGTCTTTGGTAGCCGCCTGAAGAGGGTCCGGAGAGTGTGCGCAAGGGGAACGGTTGGATACGCACGGCCAAGGTTCGACTATAGTAACGCGACTTGGGAGAGGCCTATGTCTAACAGTGGACTAATACGAGCTGAAGAAGAAGAATCTTGAATGACATGTGATTTAAGGAAATCATTTAAAATGTACACAATTCCTAGCCACAACCGCCAAATACGAGGAGTTTTTGACGGGATGTAGAGTCATGTTTTGATTTTTATATTTCATTCACAAACATGCGGTACTTGACTATTAAATAATATTATTTACATTTTACAGACACATTTAGTTGTAAAATAACGCTACATTTTAATTCTGGAATTTACGGTTACAACGGTTACCAAAACGCTAGAACATTGAGTTTTAGAAAACTAATCAGACCTAAACGTGACCATAAATGGATTATCGAAAAATAAAACCATAAATATGACAAAAAAATACAAGCATATTTATTCAAAAAACGAAAACCAATTAAGAACTAGAATTTTAATAGCACGGGTGACTTTATTAACTGTTGATTGTTTCACAAAAACAAAAAAAACAAATTTACCAAACTTATTCACTGGAGCAAAAGCTAAATGAAATTTGAATGGCATTATTTATAGAGAGAATGATGAAGAGAGAGAGAGAGAAAAAAAAAACAAACAATCGGTAGGTAACAAAGAGAAATAATTAAGATTTGAAGAACGAATTGAAATCTATTTAATTTCCTTCACGGCGAAAAACGACAGGCTCGTTGGGGAATCTTAAAATTTTTCAATTTACACTAAAAAAAAATTCGTTGTTAATTAAATCTCTCCGACGAATGACTACTGGTGGACTGAACGTTTTTTTTAAAATGTTTTATTCGCATCGAAAGACATGACGAAAATATGACTCTAATTGAAATTCAGTCTGCGTTTCAATAATTTTTTTAAATTTATCAATTATTCATTTCTTCGATTCTAAAGAAGTAAACAAATAGTTTTATTTGTATTATTTGTCTTTAAATTAAACATAGTTTTAACTCTTCATGTATTACTAGTGACGTATATTACTGTTAATTTTAACTGATTGTTAAATTGTATTAAGTCAAAAATGTCGTAGTATAAAACATTGTATATAATACCTGTCTACACCTAAATGAAATAGGCCACTTTGTCCAAAAAAATTCAAAGGAGTTTTTGCAACTTCTCAAACTTCATGGATCGTTTAAATTATTTTAATAAATTTCAATTATGGACATAATCTACCTACACTACATAAAATTACCCTAAACTACCTAAAGGTTTTATAGGAAAAATTAAAACAGGCTAAGAATTCATTAAAAACTTCACAGATACGATTAAGGAATACAGTGTTGCTACACGCTTTTTTAAAATACTTTCATAAACATTATTTAAAGGATTTCCTTGTCTCACCAATGAAAGAGTTCGTTCTTTTAATTTTTAATTTACCCTCCTCTCTACAAAGCTCCGTTGCTGTGGGCTCCTAATTAAAAAGAAATCTCCATAAAGGTGTGTCAGCCAATCTCGGTCTTGTAATAAGGCGGATTTCACTTTACCATAATAATTTAGGTAAGATTTTTTTTTCAATTTATAAAAAACGATAATAAATGAACTGTTAGTTACAATTACATCTGATAATAAGGTGAACATAATAATACACGATATGTATAAAATAGACCAAACCTTGCTAATGCTTGTTTATTGTTCATCTTAGAAGAAAAAAAATAAAATGAAGACTAAGACTTAGGTAGATATACTTAGTTATCGTAGGTATAATGTTTACAATTCTTATTAATTATTAACTTCTCGCAATATATGAGTGATTAAGTGGATTAAAACACAGACATATTAAAAGAATGAATACATCAGAGAATGTTTCAAAATGGCGCGAATGACAGAAAAATTTAAGGAGCAGTCGTCTGTCCTGATATGGGCATGTGATGCGCAGAAAGGAACGAGGATGTTGTAAGAAAGGTATTGAATATAAATGCGAACAGAAGATCAAAGAAAAAATAAACGGATCGTGTGATAGATTATATATTTAGAAAGGAAGTAAATACTGAGATGACTGTAAATAGAGAGGAATGGATGTGGACGACAGCGCCGACCCCAAATAGAAATAAGGTATGGGTAGAAAGACGATGGCTATAATGAAAATTAGTAAAAGCCAAGTATCAAAAATGTGCTTTAGTATCAAGTATGAAAATTACTTAACTCTCCTCGTGTAAAAGAACTTAAAGAAAAGATAAAACACAGGTCGCGTTTCGTCTTAAAGAGTAAAAAATATACTTTTCAGAAGAGACTTTATAAACATTATTTTATTGTCTTTTTATTGTGTTGATAAACTATTAATTAATACTCTGAAGCAAGACTACAATAAATAAATAAATAGTACATACCTAATACTTAATAATTTTCGGTATGGTAGTCTCAACTTTGGTTTACCAAGTAGTCCCTGTTTTTCATTCATTAGCTTGCAGTATTTTAATTTAAACTATTCATATAGTGCTTGTGTTTTTTTTATGATATAGTTTCATTATTGTGCACAAGTGAAGTGTATCTAAATGACACTGAGCGAGAAAAATGAGATGTCACAACTTCCTTTTAAATATTTAATAAAGAGCCGCCATTTTGTTGGAGCGTTAAAGAATAGAAAAATAATAAGTTAGGACCGCAAAAAAAACAGCAAAAAAAGATAAAATCTAACAATAAGTAATCAAACATTTTATTAAGCTTAGAAAAATATAGAAACGATACTCAATTTAATTTTTTAAAGTTATCTTGAATATTTTAGATATAATTAAATAAAAATAATGAATTCTTTTATATTTTTAATAACTTCACATTTGCGATTTACTGAACAATTTTTTCCAATGTTTTCATTAATTAAAAATCGTGAAATATTCTTTTTAAAACTACCCCTTTCAAAGCGATATATCGCTAGAGGGTTCGCTCAAAGCATATTCTACCGAGGTCGCACCGGACACTCAAATGTGTTATAGATTAAATAAACTTACAGATGGGACAGTTGAAGATATAATGGTTAATTTTATTTACCTGTATTTTATGTCTGTGTTTTATTTACCTGTCATTTTATATTTTATGTCATTCGATGACCCTATTTAATCATTAACTTTATATTATTATTTATATTAGATTTTTAGAAAGCCACTGGATGCACTAAAGATGAGAAGTAAACAATATTAGGAAAAAAAAACGATTCAAACAAGTACAAGTCCAGAAATATAAAAAAACTAGAAAAAAAGTATTTAGGATATCATAAGCTAGGTCAAAATTCTTTTTCAACTATAGTCCTACCAATATCGTGCTTTGGAAAAGATAAAATAGATAAATTACAAGTAACAGTTACTATACTCGTAATTAACACCCTTAGCTCCCTTACTTTACTTTATTTTTACCCATAAATTTAAATTTTATATAACAACTAGCTGTGGCCGCGACTTCGTTCGCGTTTTATGTAGAAAAAAAATTTATTGGATCAAATTGTGAAACTAAACTAATCTTGAATCCTCAGGAATAGACACAAAAACTTTTATAAAAATCGGTTCAGCCGTTTAGGAGGACTTTAACCACATACACACGCACAGAAGATTAATATATATAAAGATTAAGCGGACTCCCGCGACCTTCACCAGGTCGTGGGTCCACCTTCTGGGGGGCCTATCCACACTGCGTCTTCCAGTCATGACAGTTATTCGAGAACCCGTTGGCCCCATCGGGCATTGGTTCTACGAGCAATGTGGCCAGCCCATTGCCACTTCAGTTTGGTAATTCTCCGGTCGGTCGGTAGTTTGGTTCTTCTGCGGATTTCCTCGTTTCTGATTCGATCACGCCGAGAAACTCCGAGCATAGCCCTCTCCCTTTGGGTAACTTTGAGCTTCCTATTAAGACCCATTGTGAGTGACCACGTCTAGTGCCATAAGTCATCACTGGCAACACATACTGGTCGAAGACTTTTGTCTTGAGACACTGCGGTATCTCGGACGAGAATACTCTACGTAGCTTCCCAAACGCGGCCCAGCCGAGTTGAATATGACGATCAACCTCTTTTTCGAAGTTGGACCCACTACCTAACTGGACAGTTTGTCTCAGGTATGTATCCAGGGGGCGATGCTTTGCTTGCGAAAGCTATCCCGTATCGCCCCCATCCCAAATGCGGTGGACGGCCCCGGAGGTTTTAGTGGGTATTTCCGGACGCTTCACGTCCGGGTGAGTCCCATACTGGCACAGAGACGTCCCTGCGTGCCCCCTTACCTATTGCATTGGGGGATTTCGGTCTCACTAATGCAATAGGTAAGGGTAGTACGTAAATGCATTTCCCCTTGTCAAAAAAAAAGGTATGTAAAATAGGCATTTTAAATTATTGAAACATATTTGTATGATGAGATATTATCAAAACTTTGACGGGTCTGTTGCAAAATATTTCATAGAAATGTCACGTCTGTATTATTTTTTATTCACAGAATATATAGTCCCTTACTGCAGTACTGCGTTTTAATATTTAAACACATTTTATATTATTCTAACGCAAGCGAAAAATATACGAAAGTTAACGAGGATTTTTTTCGTCACTTTAAATACAACCGTCCGCGATTTTCTTTTTTAAAACTGATGTGGGATATTTTTTTTTTGTTTAATTTGTAATTCGAGGATAGTAGCATTATAAAAATCCTAACATAGTGCTATGTATACGATGTTTCAGACTCATTAACAAATAGGATATATAGATGTATGTATGTAGAACCTACGTCCATGGAAGAGGTATCCGATTACACTATATTTATTTATATTCATTTTAATTTAATATTTCCAATGCTACGTTTCTTAACTAAGATACTTTTCTATACCATTAAAATTTGATGCATTAAGACATAAAGTCTCAATTTCTGGATAACGTTATAATAAAACTTAGATAATTTTAAGTCAATAGGTTCCGACGAAAAAATATAAATGAAAGCAACTTATAAAATAACAGGGATTATTAACATTCAGAGATGTATATACCGGGAAAAATACGAAAAACGACCTTATAAACAGGGAAAACAAATTTATTATTATGCCGGGTAACGTAGGGTCGACAAAAACATGGGTATCGTACGCGCCATTAATATGAGGATTAATGGCGATATCCTTTTTTGCTGACTCTCACCTATCGCCAAACAAAATGTCTACCTTCTGAACATTAATTATAGTGTTTGTAATTATTATCGTACATTAGAATAGGCATAGTTAAATATTAATATTAGCCAAACAACTATTTGTTTTTTAACTACGGTTAGGTTATATTAAATGTTAAAGGTACAATAATGATCCTTCCGTCGAAAAAAAAAAAACGAATATTTACATCTCAATTCGTAAAACTATTTAAGTTTGTTAGATTATTACTGCGGTCGCAGTGATCACTCCTCTTCCCTCCGGAAGGTAATGCCTCTTTCAGAGGCGGGCGAAGAGGTGGGGTAGAGAAATTCTCCCCCACCCCCGCTGGGCCATTGCACAGACTGGCCTGGTGGGTTTGCCGTAGGGGGCGACGCGGCGACATGCCTTGCAACCCCGTATCGCCCCCTATTTCAAATGCGGCGGAAGGCCCCGGGGGGTTTTAGTGGGTATTCCCGGGCGCTTCTCGCCCGGGTTTGAGTCCCACACTGGCACGGAACTCGTCACTCCGTGCCCCCTTACCTATTGTATTGGAGGGACTCAGGTCCCACTAATACAATAGGTAAGGTGAGTGCGTAAATGCATTTCCCCCCGTGAAAAATAAAAGGTAATTAGTGAAAGATAAAACTACCTGAATGACAGACTAAAATCAAACCAAAAAACTGATCAATTGTAATTAGGGTTATTTCAAGTGTTGTTTTGATGACAAAGTAGGTTATGTATGTTTATATGGGACTTTGATCATGAATTCAGGATTTTCTCCTGGGACTAACTTGAAAAGTTACATGGAAGGAAAATCCTAATCTTTTTATAAGGCCAAGCACCTTAACATAATTTGAACTTACGACATTCGTGTTTTAACCAGAAAACCTTCCCAAAACTGGAACTGGATGTTATTATTTTATATTTGATAAAATCCCTTGCAATTTATATAGTAATATAAACGCTGTATTACAAATCCTTTAGGATCATTCTAGACGTGAGTTACCACTAAGGTGCATTTCATATTAACACAATCCAAATGGACTTTTGCAATATGGACCTTACCACGATTCTCACGATTTGAAATTATTAATATATTTTTTTAAACCCCTTGAGCACTAACCTGGCGTTTACGCCAGCTTTCCATTGTTTTCCTATTGTCTCATTTTTATGGATAATCGACATATTAAATTAAACAACGTTCAACTTTTTTTCTTTCCAAATTATGACATTTAACCATCAATAAATTTTCGGGAAAGCGACCATACTTTTACTAAATAATATCCTTTATTACTTTTCTGTCACTTCTTCGAAAACAGAAAATTTAAATACTCATATTTTTTTATTATAAAACTGATATATGTTAAAAATACAGCGTCTTATTATTGAAATTTTAAAAATAAAATCATATCAGTACTACATGGTACTAACAACAGTCTGACGTGAAATAGGATGAGCCGTGAGGTTCCTTATTTCGAATCTATGTTCTCTACGCACGAGCTTTGAAAATACAATATTGTCAATATAAAATCATCAAGGAAAAACCAACTTTGTGTACCGGTGTTAAAGTATAAGTAAACGGTTTATATAAATTGGTCAGAACAAAAATCCGCTTAAAGGCGCGCGCCTGTTCCAATTTCGAAATGGTTTTGCATAGTTTTTGTTTCGTTTTTTTTTGTACAGGAGGCGCGTGCATAGCTAACATTCAGCCACTGGATAGAAAGAAGAACCGAATGATTCTAAGCCGATAAGGGGAGGTAATTACGAAATTCAAAATAAAGCTAAATATATTTATGAAATTTAAATTTCTATCACAATATATGTCTGTTAATGGAAATTTTATTACTTATATATTACAAGTTTTTAGGTAAATGTTGAATTTAAACAACATTTTACTAATTAACTTTTATGAGAAATTATAATAATTATCATGGTGCATAACACAGTCATTTACAAGATAAAAAAACCAGATGCCTCTATAACTTTGAGATAGAAAATGAGAATGAAAACCTTTTGTCAATTTCAGTTACTCGAATAATTCAAGGTCAGCCGTTTTATTTCGCACGAATATTGATGTCTGAATACTTGGCGGTGAATTTTTCTTTTCATTTCTTAAGTGTTCAATCCATCCGCATTCGGTTTTTTTATATTTTGTTATCTAGAAAGTAACGCTGTTGATAAGTTTTAGATATACAAGGATGACTGGTGCGTGACTTATTGTTTCAAAAAGGTCAGGTATAAACATGTCAGTAGTCCAATTTGGTATACAATTGACCAGAATGGCCTTCGTGGATTCACCGGAGCTTGACGGTGAACGCTTAGGGTACTCAGCTGGAAAATTATAAATACCACAAGAGCACCAAAGTGGTACAAACCTCGTACAGTACCCGTGTGTCAAATCCGTGACACCCCTATCTAGCCCAGTGGCCTAAAATGGAAGTAACTACGCCATCTTTAAATTTCAAGCTTTTATCTTGAATGCAGGATAATAGTTGCGTGTTTAACATTTATTAATAAATTAACATCTTACATATGTTTTAAACATATCTTCACCTAATGATTTAATTTAAAATGCCGAAAGGGTAATAATACGTATATTATTTCACCATTAGCCAACCGATAGACGTCCACTGGTGGAGATAGGTATCCTCCAATAAGGGGGAGAATTGCCATAATCGCCACGCTTGGCAGGTGGTTTGGCGATCACATTAGGTATTTGTGGTACTCAGAGGTTGTTGAAGCTCCATCTCCTAGTTTCTCCCTTAGTCGCTTTTTACGACACCCACGGGAAGATATGGGGTAGTACTATGCTTAGCCGGCACAACATGGCCGGTATATTATTTATACCTACTTTATTCCAAAAATTATTTACGGGCAACACTGAAAATGGTCACAGCGACCCAATGACCCAGACATAAGTTTATAACATATCTTATTAGTATGTTATGGTTTCTTCAAACAGAAGACGGGACGGGAAGGAAACCATCACGCTTTGTCGATTGCGAGTGACATGTTATATACTAGGGTCATTCAACCTCAAGTCGACCGATAGTTGAAATCAATCCCATTCGATTTGTAAAATTGTTGAAATTCGTCTAAATTTAAGATTTGTATGGGGTTATTTTTTTTTGTTAAATAACTTGGACTATTCTTAAAAGTTACTGAGTACTTTAGAACTGTCTATTGTTTTTTCAAAAATATTAAGTTATGAATTTTAAGCATTTTTTTGTGGTTTATTCCTTTTTTATTAATTAAACAATCACTTATTGATAAAATAACATGACAAAAAAGCATCGCCAACATTTGTGTTTTCATTTGTTTGATAAAAGTTTTCAAGCGTAATCTTAATTTATATTTTGTTATGTAAGTCGCGGGTTTTTAACCCTTTTCGTGTTAGTGGTGTCTCATTTCTTCCTCTCAATCAAATCTTAAAGTTTGAGTTAAAAAAACTAAAATTTTGAGTATGATTATTTCATTAACATCAAATTTGAACTTAAAAATAAACATAATTTTAACTTCTTTTCGATTGAGAAGAAGAAATGAGACACTAACAGCATAAAATGGGTTTAAAAAAAAACCCGACTTACATAATAAAATATATATTAAGATTACGCTTGAAAACTTTTATCAAATAAATGAAAATACAAATATTGGCGATGCTTTTTTCTCACGTTATTATACCTATCAATAAGTGAAAGTTCTACTAGTCAAAATTATAAAATTATATGAAGCACTAAGTCTTAGGCGCTGTTAGATGAAATCTCTATTGTAAGCTTTAATTTACAAAAATTAAAAATTAAAAGCCGTTAAAATCGATTTGTTTGTTTTTTATTGTTATTTTAATATCCGCAATCAAATTAATTAATATCTATCAACAATATAAATACAGTACGACGAAGTCGACTGGAGCCATTAAAGATAACTTTTAACAGATCATTAAGTAATAAAAAAAAATTATAAAATTTTAACAAATATAATTATTCATACCGCCAATGATGATCGCTTTCAACTTGAAACACTAAAACATTACGATAATTATTCAAATAACTAATTTAAATTTTAAATGTCATGAAAACGTCGCTAATTACGATGGCCTTGGTTTAAATTTAAAACCCATTAAGTTGCGAGAGATTTTTAGCCGATTAACTTCGACTGTCTATTCAACGGAATAATTACTTAATGATCTGTTAAAAGTTATCTTTAATGGCTCCAGTCGACTTCGTCGTACTGTCTTTATATTGTTGATAGATATTAATTAATTTGATTGCGGATATTAAAATAACAATAAAAAACAAACAAATCGATTTTAACGGCTTTTATACATATATATATATATATATATATATATATATATATATATATATATATATATATATATATATAACAGAAAAATAGAAAGAAACTAACAGGAGTCAAAAGCACAAAGGGTTTAAGTAAAGAAAGAAAACTTAAAATATTTTTCAGTTTCTTAGGACTACTATTGAAGAAATCTAAGTCTACTTCATTGAGCACTTTATTTGTGCTATCGGTCACTCTAATGAAATATGAGTTCTGTCTGTATTGATACGTAATAAGGGAATTTTGTGGTTTGATAGAGGATCTAGTAACAAGGATCGAGAAAATAATACTTAATTGGTTTAGAAACGTCGAGAGGATGGATGAACTAGTCGAACTAATCTTAATCAATTCGAAGAAGTTTCGTTGAAAAGCCGCTGTCAAAAGTACTCGTATCCAAATAACTTGTAGAGAAGCGCTCATGATAGTAAAGAAAAAAATGATTCGACATACATCATATTAGCATTATGTTATAATACAACACAAAGATAAAAAAAAGGGTTGCATGAGGTCGAAAAGGTCCCTGTCTCAGCATGAAGCTACAGGCCTACAATCGGAGGCACTACAGCGCTGATATTCTGAGAGGGCCTTATGGCACGGTACGTTCACCATCACGGCCGGTCTATCACACATTGATAATTACACTGATAACTGAAAGTAGAAGAAGAGAAGAGTGTGTTTTAGGATCGTAGAAGGTGGAAGGAGAAGAGAAGCGTGATGTCAAATATAATACATATGTATGTTGTTTGCGTTATTTATTCATGACGCAAGTTATAAATCAGACAAAGCCACGGGCTCAGCTAGTATAATATCCGCTGTTACAAACCAGTGCTGTACAAATATATACAATCAAATGAAAAAGAGCCGACAGTCGGGGCTTTATTTTCCTAAGCAATTTTTCGTTTTCTCTCACCGACATACCGGGAGCCCCATATGCAAGAAGACCTTATTTTAATAGGTGATTTTGAGCGAAAAGGTCCAGAGAAATTTTCCGCTTGATAGCTTTCGACGTGTGGTACAATTTATAAGATTATAAATTCTATACTTGATTTATTTTGTCAGATTCCAGCAGTAGCATTTGAGACCAAGCTTAGCTTGTCCTTTTGTAACTTACCTCACTTAACAGCAGATGAAATTGAGGTCCAACGCTGTTTAATATAGAAAAAAAATCTTCATAAATAACAACGTCACTACCGCCGATTACTTGTTTGTGTGTTGCTTTTTTTACACCTGATATTAAGTTATGATGGACAAGACGGTAATAACTGGTAACTTTGAAATATTTTCCAGCACTTTCGGTGCACCTCGGAATCCGAAGATTAGAGTTGTTCGCTATAAAAAAAAATTCGTACCTATGGAAAAAATGATCCTTACTTGTTTTGAAAAGCCACTCTATCAGTTATTTGTTTTATAAGTTTAGAAGATATTAATTGATTCATCTATTTTTTTAGATAAGCACAAATCGCAATAATGAAAAAAAAATGGCAAACCTCTTGTAATAGTTTTCTTAATGCCATTGAATAATTATAAGATATAACATAGTAAGCGAGATAAGAAATTGTTTTTATCCAATTATATTATCATTCGAATTAAGGTAAAAAAAACTCTTGTGAGTTACACCACAGCCCTAGTCAACATATGGATGGGGTACGGCGTTGGGTTACGTGCCTTCATGACTTTCTAACATGGTTTTAGATTTTCACGAACTGTTGACCATATCCCACTGCCGCCGCCGTGGCTCCCGTCTGCCAACGACGACTCGCCTTTCATATTATTTTAAAAGAAAAACCTTCCCTCACATAATATTCCGATGAAATATCTCTTTTTGAAATAAATCTTTTAGAAAATCAACGTTCGGGAATCACGATATAATTTATTTTATGAATTAAATTATAATAAAATGTAATTATTAAATAGTTAAAAGGTTTTTATCGTAGTTTAGTGGCTACAAGGAATTTTCAACCTTGTATGGTCAAAAAAAAAAAAAAGGTCAAAAAAAACAAATGAAGTTGTTTTTTTTTTTAATATCTTATAGAAATTATCCTGATATATAACTGTTCTCGCACAACACTTATTTATTTATCCACTGTTTATTTGTTATTTTTAATTCCATTTTATTTTTGATTCCTTAAGTATAGACGCTGATAAGTAATACAAAAAAACAAGATCTTAAACGCAAAATCCCGCAATACCATAAATATTATTAAAAAAATTATCTATACTAATAAATGAAATTGGAGTGTCGGTTTTTATGTCAAAATTATTTTTTTTTACGTATAAAAAATACAATTATTAAAATGTTTGTCTGTCTGTTTGTTCCTGGTAATCTCCAGAACGGCTGGACGGGTAGTGACGGGAGTATTTTTGGTAGATAGCTGAACTTACTCCGGGCAACTTAGGTTACTTTTAATTGTCGAAAATAATTAGGATTCTGCGAAAAAAAGAAAAACTCATAAAAATTGAACAAAATCGTATTCAATGCACAGTTTTACGGGCAAGTGCTTGAATTTATGAGAATAATTTTTATTTTATCTTGGAACTAAACAAAAATTAGGGTTCCGTATAAAAAAATAAAATTCAGCTAATTTAAAATAAGGTTAAAAACATATATTAAATGTAAGGGATTTTTAAATAATGCCCGCTCGGTAACTACCACCATCAAGTTTGAAAACCTGTCGCCAAGTACCAATAGGTTTATTCCGGCAGCATCACTTGAGAACCAATACCTCTAGACTTAGTGTTCTTACGATCCTGGACCCACATCACCACTTACAACCAGGTGAGTTTGAGGTTAACGCACTTGCAAACAGTAAAAAAAAAGATATTCTAGGCGTGAAAATGTATGTTTTTTTCAAGTGTAGACTTTGTATTTACAGACTGGTATGACGGAAATGACTGTTAAGTTATGCCCACAAGGTAACGGCCGCCGCTTTTTTATTGACTGTACTGAGTTGCATTTTTAATTTAAAAAAAGTCATCATTCTCCTGCCTTTTCCCAACTCACTTGGGGTCGGCGCAGTATGTTTTCTTCTTCCATACGTCACTATCAGCCGTCATCTCTTCATTCACTCCTTTTTCTTTCATGTCATTTCTTACACACTCCATCCACACTTTCTTTGGCCTTCCTCTACTTTCCCATCCTTCCATATTCATATTCATTACTATTTTACCCACATGCGCTTCCTCTCTTCTCATAACATGTCCGTACCACGACAAACGAGAACCTTTCAACTTTTCTACCATTGACATAACTTTCAAACTCCCTCTAATATATTCATTCCTTATTTTATCCATTCTTGTGACACCACACATCCATCTCAACATTCGCATCTCAGCTACATGCAGTCGCTTCTCATCCATCTTCTTACTAGCCCAGCATTCTGATCCATACAATATGACAGGTCTTATGATGGACTTATATATCCTCCCCTTCAATTTAAGGGGCATCCTGGAGTCACAAATCACACCAGAGACCTGTCGCCATTTCATCCAACCTGAGTTGATTCTATGCCTTATTTCGCGGTCGATTTCTCCGTCACACTGCAAGAGTGATCCGAGGTAGCGGAATTCAGAACAGACTGGTACTGGTGTTCCTCCGAGTGATATTGGCTTAAAAAAAGTAATACAATTTATATAAGTAAAATAGAGACGAAATAGTTTATTAATTTACAATTCTCTATCTCGCACGAGAGATAGAATTGCGCACTTCGCCGGTCAAACGTAATTTCACTCTCAGTATGTTTTTTAAAACACAAAAATTGCACGGTTACCTAAAAAAACATGGTAACATAACCAACTCAGAAAGGAATATACTTAAGAGTAAAAATAGAATAACATTTTCAATGGTAACCGTACGTCAATGGCTGCTGTGAAAACGTTCACATAATACTAGCTGTGTACCCGCGGTTGCGGCCGCTTTTATTATATTCTTCAGTGCGTTTAAATTTTTTTATAGGGAACCCTAATTATTTTCCTAAAAAAAATTTAGTGCTAAGATAAAGTATAACACTTGCCCGGTAAATTGTACACTGAATTGTAATTTATTCAATTGTTTATTAATTTAATTTTTTATTACACAGAACTCTAATTATTATCGAAAATCAAAAGCACTCTTGGATATTTCAGCTAACTACCAAAAAAAGTCCCGTCAAAATCGGTCCAGCCGTTCCGGAGATTACCCGGAACAAACAGGATATACAGACAGACTGACAAACATTTTTAAAATTGTATTTATGGTATAGGCATCTTACATACATACATACGTATTTCGTAAAGAATTGTTACTTTGACATGACAAACAGAAACTTCAATTTTATTTATTAGTATAGATAATATGGATATATCAAATATGACTCTGCTATAAAAAATTTCATAAGTCAAATGCCGAAATCTAGAATTTTAAAGAAAGTATACTAATGTAAAAACGCTTTAATTATGTTATAATGTTATGTGAATTGGTTATAATACATTTAAGCAAAATCTTTTTGTTTCAGTAATTATTTAACAATGTAATATTTCTAGTTGCTAATTACAGAACGTACAAATATCTTAACCATAATTACTAACAAAATTTCTAAAATATAATTATTTAATTAATTACAGGTACAATTGTTTGTTCCCTTAATGTAATCATTACGGTGATTATTTATTTATAATTTAATAAATCTATTAGCGTCAAATCAGTCTCAATAAATAAGGTGCATATAGTAATTTTACAATCACTTAGTTTGCATCCTTACAGTGAATATTATCGTAACATAGTGTCATATTGTGACTTACTTTTATTTTTATAACAATGAGTTCATCTGAAGATTTTAAATGCAAACGTGATCTTGTAAGTAAATCCTTTAAATATAATTCTTAAATATCTATTATAGAATATAGACATTCCATCCATACATTTAACCCTTAAAGTGTCCACTACTGGACACAGGTCTCCCCCAAAGATAAGTGGGGGAATTGCCATAATCGCCACGCTTGGCAGGCGGCTTGGCGATCGCAGTAGATGTTAGTGGTGCTCAAAGAATGATGCTGCCCATACCCCGGTTTATCCCATTAGTCGCCTTTTACGACACCCACGGTAATGATATGGGGTGGCACTATTCTTAAGCTGTCACCACACGGCACATATAGGCATTGAATTATTATAAATATTCGTATTTACTATGGAAATAATTATTAACTATCATATGCATTTTTGGTCATTAACGTAAACATAGCAATTAGTAGTGTATTTATTTCGATTATGTATCAAGACTTTAATTTATACATTTATGAAGCGATATCGTAATTGGTATTGTGGTAAGATTTTGCGTCGATGGGCGTAGGTCTATGGCGTAGGGAGGAAAGGATGTTGTAAGAAAGATTGGATATTAATGTGGACGGTTATATGGGAAGGGGGAGACCAAAGATGGATGGTCTGTGTAAAAGATGATATATGCTTAGGAAGGGAGTGAATGCGAAGATGACAGCAAATAGAGAGGAATGGAAGAGGAAGGCATATTGCGCCGACCCCAAATGAAAATGGGAAAAGGGTAGGGAGATGTTTGAGTGTAGGTCCACCACCCACCTATCCTATTCTATAATGAGGCTGAGTCTTCGGTAAAAAAAAAAATCGTGAGGAAAACCATAGGACGGCTGTAGAGGAATTTCTAGTAATCCCCGTCTAAGTAGCTACCATCCTCGATTTCGAAAACCTGTTGTTAAGCACCAAAAGTTTTGTTTCGACATCACCACTGAGAGCCATTACATCTAGGATTAGTGCGTTTACAGGCGTGTACGTTTTTAGTGTACATCGCCACTTAAGATCAGGTGAAATTAATATAGTATTCAAAGCGCTGAATGAACTGTAAAGACTACAGTATATAACAATGAAACAATATTAATAATGATCGATCTGTTTATTTTCACATGTAAGAACGGTTAAAATGCTTTAAAAAATTCAAATTCAAGTATTATAGACATTTATTTAGTTCAAAGGAACAGCGTATAAAATATGTTTTAATGTTAACGCTAGTAAAATACGTAATGGTAATTTTACCTTATTTTTTAAACATAATCAAGCTGATATACATACATACATACATATGCTCACGCCTGTTTTCCCCGAAGGGTTAGGCAGAGGTGAAGTAGCGAACTACACCACCCACATTTCGCCGAGCTTAGTTCCGTCCCAGATGTGACAGGGGGCGAGCCTGTCGCCATATCGGGCACAAATTCCAAACTCCGGAATGATACTGAGTAGAAAAAACCCAATATCACTTGACCCGACCCGGGGATCGAACCCGAGACCTCAGAACGGCAGTCGTATGTAATACAACTGCACTACCGAGGCAGGCAAGCTGATATAACATAATTAAAATGTTTCATTTCGCGTAATTTTACGACTAAGTGTCTTCATTTTTTTACTTAAGTTTCATTCTGAAGGCGCGCTATATATACTCTCACAGGATTTTACAACGCAAATAAAAAAAAATCTTATTTGTTAATGTTAGATCATTAAAAGTCATTCTATATTGCTTTTAAATTACAGGTGTCCCGATGGTTGGACGAGCATGAGAAATTCTTCCCTCCAACATCAAACCAACTCATCGCAAGGACAAAGAACACTTCTCCGTACATATATGGACATAGTAATCTTCACTTCAAGGAAACGCGTTTAGTTAATACCGACAATATACAAATAATTGGTATACAAGCACCGTTTAGAATCTCACCTCTACGACCGATCTACCATTGAATCTTAGATTAATAAAATATTTATTTTTAAAGTATCGTATATTTCTATCACAATGTCTGATCTACCTTTTAGCACAATTTTAACACCAGAAGTAATCACTAATTAGCTGTCCCATGATTTAGGCTTAGTAAGTGCTATAAAAGCTTTTTAGTGTTAGGTTCTGTAATAAGGTTCCAAAGCATATTACTGGTTTACCTGACAATAAATTTAAGCATTATGCCAAGGAGGTTTTAATGTCCAAAGGTTATTATAAGATGGATTGTTACGCGAACGAGAGTGATCTCTAGAAATGAAACTAGATCAAGTTTCTTGTCTGCGCTCCTCTCCACTGTCTCCCGAACCGGTTGTAGTTTTTTAACGTTCATAAGCGCCTTTATTAGGGCCCAAATTGAATAAAGAATTTTTGCATTTGATTTTTTATTTTGAAAAAACATAAACATAAGCTCACGCCTGTTATCCCCGAAGGGTTAGGCAGAGGTGATGTAGCGGAACTACACCACCCACATTTCGCCGAGCTTAGTTCCGTCCCAGATGTGACAGGGGGCGAGCCTGTCGCCATATCGGGCACAAATTCCAAACTCCGGGATGATACTGAGTAGAAAAACCCAATACCACTTGACCCGACCCGGGGATCGAACCCGAGACCTCAGAACGGCAGTCGCACCGTAATACAACTGAAACACCATAATTTATCCAACTTTTGAGAAAAATAAATGTTTACCTAAATATCTTGCACTTATGTAACTCATCCATACAAATAAAAACTAACCCACTACAGACGGGCACTAAAAGTGCTCAGATTCTTACCAGATACTATTGCTCTTCTCTCTTACACCACTGTGGTCACCGAGTAGAGATTTCTTTCCCATTTACTCTCATTATTCCTGTATAGACTTTAACTAATATTTTAGGTCTCCTAAGACTGATCCACAGATCAGGTATCGAAGATCTCTCTGATGAATGTATGGAGAGGCGCATCGAAAACTAATCAATTTATTTATCCATAATTGCCATTCTTAATTATTAAAATATTTTTGTTCTTTATGGACTAAGTGATGATTTGATAATTGGCAACTTAACGATTTAGCGATGGATGCAACATTTAATATTTATAAAATATTACTCAATTCACAATCGGTGAAAGAAACAACATTTTATCGCCACACAAAACCTTGAAACGCGTTTAACGTGGACATCCTTTGATCGTCTAGATAAAGTATGCACGACGGAGAATTTTAATTCCGCCCCAGTAAAAAGGTATAAATCGCCCTCGGACCGCGAGTAAAAATGTTTCGAGATCCCGTGTAGGAAGACTGTCCGAAAAAAAAACGGGTGCGTTTTTTTTTTTCTGTACAAACACGTAGTTTGGGAGAGAGCGGGAAGGAACGAGGGTTTAAGGATTTAAGGCATTTCGGGATTAGGGTAAGATAAACTTAATTTTTCATGTGACTTGTCCTGTTTGCGTTCGGCTCGTGTGACCTTTCATAAAAATAAAAGCTTCGACCTTTTATACGTTCACTCTTATTATATTATAAGAGTGTTGGATTGAAATGTTTACTTTTAACATTTAAAGCTAAGATTCAATTTTTTGTCAATTTGTGTATGTGCCAGTGTATGATATCAGTATGCAAGATAGATAAATGGTATAAGATACCTTTTTATACCAAAGACTGAGGCTTAATTATGGTTTATTTTGAGGCAATATCCAAGGCTATTCTTACCATTATGAAGCCTTAACGTGCACTTTCGGCTGAGTTCTTTAAATCCCGATGAAGATGTAAACGGCCTTCAGATCAACGGCATAGATAATTAAAAAGCCATGAAACGTACAAATTAGCTTTTGACGTCACTGTTCATACAATCTCGTCGTTTGATGGTAAAAATCCTAATAAAAATAAAAATGAATTAGGGACAAACAATTCAAAAAATCTAACACTATCAGTGTAGCCGATGTCTGACAAAATCAAATCTAACGATTGGAATATCCCCGGAGGGTATTTTAATCAAACCCTCCCGGAGGTCCAATAAAATATGGCGGTCATTAAAATTTTACGTGCTCCTTTAAATGGCCGAATCGGCTGGCTAATCTATATAAAACACCCGACCGATTTTATATAATCGACCGGATAATGTATTATAAAAACCGTCTGAACCTTGCGTTTTGTTAACATATATTTAGATTAACGTTTCATTAACCGTTGAACGATAATTATCTGCAACTCTGTCGTAGCAATCTTTCTAAATACACGTGAATTTCACGTCACAAAAAAAAAAGTACAAACTACTTTTAACTCATATGAGTATCGAAAACTTTTAAGTGATTAAAGCCGCAAGCACCTGCTAGCTGAACAGTATAAAATTGAGAATTAAATGAAGGTAACATATATACATAACCGCACGCCTCTCTCCCATAAGGGTAGGCAGTAGACATCCTTCCACTTGCTACGATACTGACACACGTCTATCCTTTATTTTACTTTCATAAGCACCTTTATACAAACTTGGGTCATAAGTACGTTTAAGCTGGCATTTCTCCAAAACGTTCACGATTTGGTCGAGGTACGTTCGCCTAGAACGACCCTTACAAGCTTCCCCAGTAACACTCGCCTTGTAAATTTGTTTCTTCTCTCTTAATCTATTCTCTCTACATGTCTAAACCAAAATATAAGCGTCCGAACAATTATTTTAAGTTAACATTCCTACAATTATTTCAAATGTCGGTTTAAATAAATATATCGCCACATGGCATTACTAGCTTGCATCATTGGACCTGACGCTGCCCACGTACTCTTGATTCGTTGCAGAAGTTACAAACACCACAATATAAACATACTTTATGGATTCTATGGATCTGGAAGAACTAGTAGCATTTTAATGTCGTAAGTTTATGTCATGAACCGTCAGTCGAAGAAGCTATGCAGATAGGAAGATGTAACCATACTGTAACCGAATTTTAAAGCTATCACGAAAAGTTTAAAGGTCTTATTATACAATACAGAATAAATTATATAAGATGCTTACTTAATTGGAAATCTGAAGCCAACCGCACCTGCGTTCTCAAGTTTGAAGTTTGCTTACACTTGAATTAATTAACAAATTACATTTAGAAGTTAACAATTGTATTTTATTGTCTTCGTATCTTTGTAAGTGGAAGAAATTTTTCATGTTGCGATTGCGGATATATCCCCAACCGCTGTAGTAGGCTACATACACTATTGTACGGACCCTTCTCACTCAATCACCATATAAATGACTGATAATTAACTTGTATCGGATAAAACTATAGTCATATAAATCCTGTTAGAAAAGTCGTCTAAAATCAAATACCGATACATCCAATGCAGATGTGGTGGAAAATAATAATATTGATTTGTTTGATATTTAGTGAATGGATTTTGAAACAGCGTCCCGTTTTTTTAAGCTCAAAATTACCTACTCAAGTAGCTTGGTCATTAAACGGCACATTTTGGTTATTACATAGGTTGATAAACGAAGCCATAGACATCAAAACCTAATATTTCCTAAAGTCAATGTTTGATTTTAGATTAATTCTATACAGTTGTCGGTTGCAGTGTCACGTTTATCATCTGGTACTTGTAAATCGCAAATACTTGATTTGAAGAAATTCTCTATGTTATTGATAACATATAACTGCTTTTGAAAGTATTGAATCTCAATCATTGCAAAAATGTATGCAACATAGGAATAACTGTCCAAATAGAAGATGCATAAATTCGACACTTTTAGACCAGAATCATTCCCAATGCTATTCTCAAAGATTAAGAGCCAATTTTTTGATCCGTAGTCAAAGTTACTATATCCATTTGTCAATTTTACTATTACTATTACACAAACCAATGGTTATAATCACAATGCGTTTTTTGATGACAAAATCTACTATGGTTAAATTTAGCAATAGTTATTAATGTTGCCAGTAAAATGAACTGTATAATAGAATACTTTTGATTCCGGTATTTTATTTTGTGTGATCATTCCGAGTAAAATGTGTCAGGGTCCATAATTCGAGTTGTCGAACAAACATTACAAAAAAACAAAGGGTCGAGCTACTCTCGAACATCTGTGTCCATTATTATTTCTTAAGATAGTTTTGTAATACTATTAGCTTTTTTTAAATTTCGTCTTGTCTAAAATATTCTTTGCTTTTATAATTTAATTCTTGAATTTAATGTATTTTACAAGCCAAATAAATATTTGTACGAACTTGATATACTATACATAATGGAATACTGAATTCTTATGAAAAACAAAATTCATAAAGAAAAATATAACGAAAAAAAAAATAATAAATAGCAATACGTTGTAATTATTTAACAAATTATTTTATATAAATTAATATTACATAATGAAACCTCAAATTATCTACTTCAAATGTTACACAAACGCAATGTGCAAACAGCTGTTCGCACTAGAGTTAACCATCCGCCATCTTGCTAACCCGACTGAGCTGAATGGTTAAAATTTTTAACAAATAGTCACATTTTTGACAAATGGTTAGCTTAACTATGTTTCAAAAAACGCATCAGGGCATTATTTTAACCATTTCTTACAAATCTGACCATTTTTCGAGTTGACTACGGATCAAAAAATTGGCCCTAAATAAAACTTTCTTGATTATCTAGCGTTGTCTTGGATGTAACTTAAATAATTCAGTCATAGCAAGAATTCACGCTATTTTTGCAGCTTATATCTGAGGAGATTAGAAGCTTACCTTCCACTGCACTATAATAATATGAAATGTGTTCTGTGATGACAGGATCTATGTATGCTTTTAGCGATCTCGTAATATCCCAATATGGCACTAGTCGGTGCATCGTTGGATTTTAGCCAATAAGAGTATAAAGGGTAAGACATACCACTTTTGTCCCTACAAACTTACGTCACATTTTTTTAAAAGTAGACAATATGTTTTTGACATGACATTTGCCATTTTAATTTTTCAATTCGATTTTTGAATTGTTTAAAAGGAGGTTTTCGGTTTATAACAGAGCTCCACACAGGATTTCCCTGCGTTAGAAAGAGGTATTCAAGTCATTTCTCTTGACACTCTCTACTAGGAACCAGTAGAGTTTATAATATTCTAGATTATTTTGATGTCTTTTAAATAAGGTTCTACTCTCAATATTTTAATTATAATATGCTGTTCATTGTAAAAATTATCTGACTCCAAAACTATACTGATTTTTAGATATATAAGTTTAGATTTATCTATTCTTATAAAGTCAAGTAATTCCATAACATAAAGTAATATTGTAGTAATTAAAAAAGTTAAATAATCACAATAAGTTAAGTATACCAAAATTCAATGTTAAGGAATTTATTTTACTTTAAAAAAATGGATTTTCTTTTGTTACCCGTCTGGGTAGCTACTACCTTCAAACTTGAAAATCTGTCTGCCAAACACCAAGAAAACGACCTCTCTGATGTAACTTACCATTATTTCAACGTTCATACAAAACTTCTGGTTTTTTACCAAACAGTGAGCAAATAACAATGCAGTTGCTAAAACAATTTAGCTTGATGAAATCGGAAAAATTAAATTATATAATTCAATTCGTGTTCGTGATCGTGGTCACCACTTTAGGGTGTCAAACTACCTAATAATTCAGGTATGTATTCCGGCAGCAACACTTGAGAGCCAGTACCTTTAAGTTGATTGTGTTTACCATCCTGGACCACATACTTTAACATCAGATATGTTTGTGGTCAAAGTGCTTAGTCTATACAAAGTAAAAAAAAAAATACAATTTATGACACTTATGTGATACGTTCTGTGAAATAAGTATCGGGAACGGATGATTTTTTATTGTTCCAAATTTAATTTTTTGTTTTTTTTTTTTTCTCATTAAATTTGCACAACTGTTTTTTTCATTTTGGCGCGGAATTTGAGTTGCATCTGCCATTTCGATTAAATACAGTGCTGTTTTTAGTTAGATCATATCTAGTGTGTATTGTCTTAAACTTTGCATCGCCAATGGGATTTCGAGTTTGGAGACGCTGAAAATGTTACAGAAGGTAACGTTGAATCGACTTTATCAAAAACACGTGTTTATGAGTGTTACAAAACTTTCAAAAGCGGTTTAAATTTGTTTTGCCCTAGGCCATTAACGTCTTTATCTGAAGTTAACATCGCAAAAGTGAAAGAAATAGTGACTGAAAATTCTCACTTAAGTTTGAGAGAGACAGCCGTTGAACTTTCTGTGTCTCACGAGTCGATCATTTTAAATAATCACTTGTGTATAAAACATATTGGCGTTCGTCTAGTCCCATCACGGTAAAACGCACCTTCTTACAAGCCCATCACTGTGATCGATTTTTTGGTCAAAAACTCAACAAACACCATCGAGCAACCACCAGATATGGTTACACCCGACTTCTTTCTTTTTCCTAAACCGAACAAAAACGGGTTGAACTACTTCGTGGCGCCCATTATCATTCAGTAGAAGACATAAAGAAGAATTCGGGACAAGGAGCATACTTTGAAGGCGATAAAATAAATTTGGATTAACTAATATTTTGTATGTTATTTATCTTTTCCCGGCACTTTTTTGACAGAGTATTTACCAATAATTATTTACAGGGTGAACATAATGTAGCGTTCTCATTATTTTCGAATGTATATAGATAGGAATTAAAGACTTTATTTTACATATACATACATATGCTCACGCCTGTTATCCCCGAAGGGTTAGGCAGAGGTGAAGTAGCGAACTACACCACCCACATTTCGCCGAGCTTAGTTCCGTCCCAGATGTGACAGGGGGCGAGCCTGTCGCCATATCGGGCACAAATTCCAAACTCCGGGATAATACTGAGTAGAAGAAAAACCCAATATCACTTGACCCGACCCGGGGATCGAACCCGAGACCTCAGAACGGCAGTCGTATGTAATACAACTGCGCCACCGAGGCAGTTATTATATTAGGTACATTATTTTAGGATGAAATAAAACACAAAAATTTATAATCAGCAGTAATATTTTAAATTGCTTTGAATCACAATTTCGTAGTGTTTATAATAATAATAATAATAATAATAATAATTACAAAGGAAGATTTTATTTTAAATATATTATTTTACTTTTTTGTTGCAGTTCGAAGTAATTTACTTGTCGTGTAGGATCTGAACTCCTCCATACACTAACTCTACTATCAACTCAAGTATTGTACAATTTTTTTTTTCAAAATAACTTTACATACAACTTATATTATTATAATAAATAAATAAATCTCACCACATAGGTACATTCTGGTAACTTCGACAAATATATAGAGGTACATATCACACATTAACGGTAATAGTTACGAAATATGAATTTGAATTTAGTTTCTGTTAAATCTCTTAGGAACATTCTAGTTTTTTTTTTTTTTTTTTTTTTATTTTTTCGATATCATTTCAAAAAAAATTTGTATTATTTTGTTGTTATGAATGTATAGTTAATTTTTAACCCTTTGATCAATATGGTTTTTAAATTTGGGATAATATTTTAAGTTAGATACTCAACTTACAATGATTATTAAGTTTTCGATGAAAGAAAACAACATGAAAATCGATCACTAAGGCCCTATAGGTAGCATCACTTGAGAGCCAGTGCCCCTAGGCTAGCCTAGACAAAACAAAGCGCTGAAAATATATACGTATAAATCAATCATTTTCGACCTCAAAATTGATTAAGTCATGATTTTTTAAAATCCAATTATCACTTAGTGATAGTGTGTACGAGCATCTAAATTAGTAGAATCTTTTGAAAAATCAACATGAATTCTTCCCTCATTGAGAACGAGTTGAGATTTTTATCGATACTATATAAAAAAAAGTTGGCTATCACGAGACACTCGGGAAATATGAAACATCAAACGTCATTTGACGTCACGTTTCCCTTCACGACATACGTGTGTGTTTGTACGGTATATGTGAAATTTCGATCAAAGGATTAATAACTACTATATTTACGAATATCAAAAATAAAAAAAAATCATTTAAAGTTAATCAATTTGCATATTTCGCGATGTTAACAAAAGAATAAATTTATATAAAAAAAAAAAACAACTATTGGTAAACAGGACCGTAGTGAGGATCAAGTAAGTCGGATTCAGTTGTTTACAAATTCATTCTCGTCGTCTTTTATAGAAAATACAACGTGTCAAGACGGAATAAAAAATGAGGATAATACCGAAAAATGCAAGTGCGTGCCTAATATTTCTATTTTAGGTATTCGATGATCAGGGCCATTGCACGGACGAGGCCCGGTGTGCTCGCCGCAGAGGGCGACGCGGTGCTTGCGAAAGCCTCCCCGTGTCGCCCCCCCCCAAATGCGGCGGACGGCCCCGGGGGGTTTTAGTGGGTATTTCCGGGCGCTTCACGTCCGGGTGAGTCTCACACTGGCACGGAGTTCGTCCCTCCGTGCCCCCTTACCTATTACATTGGGGGACTTCGGCCTCACTAATGCAATAGGTAAGGGTAGTGCGTAAATGCATTTCCCCCGTCAAAAAAAAAAAGAAAAAAAGGTATTCGATGATCACGTGAATTCAGGCGGGGCAACGAAACATCTACGTAGCTACGGTCCTGTCGTTTTGAACAAAAAATAAGTCACACATCTCTTCGACGTGTTGTTTTAGTGAATAATGAAGTGATCTTTTATAATATTTATCATGATACATAATTATTTAATACAATACATATGTTAGTAATTAATGATAACGGGACCTAGTTAGTTACGTCATATCACTTCACGTTATTAATTATAACCTAACTGTGGGATGTTTGTCCGATGGGCATGGCCAATAGCTGCTTACAAAAATGGTGTAGTTTTGAAACATAATGCATGCGTCATACGTGGACAGTTAACCGTAACAATTATATATTTATATTAAGTTAATGGCAATCTGTGATTTACATACACAATTCTGCCAGTGTCATGTGAATAAGAGATATTTTCAAATGTATGCTAGAACTTTCTATGGAGTTATCGTGGCACATCAGAATAAACGTTTCGTATCATTATTTACAATACACTTCACTTGTGCATAATATGCCAAACTATACCATGTAAAACAGCATATGCAAATTACATAATGTTACAGGGCCAAATTTTATTTTTTCGATTTGTAAAAATTATCTCTAAAATCTTTATATGCTTTTTTGACCCTAAATAGGATCAGTGCTTTGACCAGAATCTCACCTGATGTTAAGTGACGATGTGGTTCAGGATGGTAAATACACTAAATCTAGAAGTACTGATTCTCTAATGATGCTGCCCGAACACACCTGTTGGTATTCGGCGACAGGTTTCCAAACTTGAGGGTGGTAACTACCCGGGCGGGCATTATTAGAAAATTCCCTACCACCAATGCTATGGTTTCCTCACGATGTACCAATCATCAATTGTACCTTGATATATACTTATCGTTTTCAAAGTTTCATCGAAATCGGTCAAGATTTCCGGTATTGAAGAAATATTTGGCACATGCAAATTATCAAACTACACCATTAAATGTGGACCTTGAGAACCGTTTAATCGATCATATTAAGGAAAAAAAAGTAAATACATAAATAAATGCAGGTCCCGTTATCACTCGCGGTGCATGCAGAGCGATCCCGTGTTTGCTCCAACTAGGTGGCGGGAGGTACCGGGGGGTTTAGTGGGTAGTGGTCAACGGCGCTTCTCGCCGCGAGTCCCACACTAGTCCTGTGTGACAGCCTCTCGCGCTTTCGGCCCTATCAGATCTGGCTGGACAACTAGTGCGTAAATGCATTCCACTCGAAAAAAAAAAAAAGAAAAAAAGGTCCCGTTATCAAATAAATATTTTTTTATTCAAGTATTTTTATTACTTTTACATAAAAATAATTATTATATCCACACGAAACACTCTTACAGTCTCATTCTTTCTATTTTGGTGTTTTAGAAACCTCCTTACTGGCAGTTTACAACAATTACATACTTACGTAATTAAAAAAAAAAACATAATGAATTTTATTACTTCATTCATTTATTAAAATAACGGCAAATAATTCACTATATATATAAATACCTAAAGATACATTTCAAATATGAAATAATAATAAAGCCATTTCCTAAATGTTGCTAGTAGCTAGCATTTAAAATAAATCTTTCTTTTTTTTTTTCATTTTTATGCTATGGCAATTTCAACAACCAGTTCATTAAATTTCGAATAATAAATTAAACTTAAAAATATTTCCGATTAGCCTTCTAGAAAAATGCAAATGTCTATATAATAATTCTAGCATTCCTATAAAATAAAACGTTTAAATTAAATAATTAAAAAAAAACAGTAGTTTTTTTTTCTTTATAAAATAACATTCTAAGTGATATGCAATATACTTTTAGGCAGGCTTCTACTTATGAAATAATGTTATTTTTTTTTTTTAATAATAAAGAAAATTAATATTATTTTGAATAAGTACGTATACTTGTTTATAAGAAAAAAAAATTTTTTTTCCCCAAATTCCCTATAGTAAACACATTTCAAAAGGAATTTTAATACAAAAGTGTAATTTCAAACAACTATATAAAAAATAACAAATATAAGCGAGCCTTAGCAAATTTAAATACTAAACAAATTAATATTTAATAAACAAATATATTATATTATTTACTAGTATAAAAAATGCTTAAAACGAACGAACGCCATTGCCATTTGTATCACAACGATTGAAAATAAACTTGCCTTTGGCATTACAATAGCTTCGCTTGCATCGGTCTACCAAAACAAATTAAAAAAAAAAAAAACATCTACTCATCTCTCACTAATTCTCATTCCAGTACCGATCACAAACAACATTATCAATTGTTTACTCTTAATAATAATATAATAGTTACTTACTAAATATGAAGTTAAAATATGTGAACAAGCCTCATATTACGTAGTAATAATAAAAAGTATGTATTTTTAGTAAACTTTTAGTTTTAAATTCTATGTATAGATATTTCAAGATTTTTTTTTTGTCATTTATTTTCATAATTTATAGTAATAATTGTAATTTTTCTAACTAGAAACTACAAACTAGTGCACTAAATTTTTAGCTGTGGTCAGTAAATAAGCCTCACCGGGATTGTGACACTTTTGATTCATCAACATTAGAAATAAATAAAAACAATTTCAAAAATAATTCTCACTTGATAGTTAATATTGTATTTATTTGTGTAAATTAATACTAGTTATGTTTCTAAAATTGCCATTCAAAATACCTGGTTGATGAATACAGTTTTTTTAGTATAAACATTATTTTTATGTTCTTTAACAAACAAAATCTAGATAAAAAAAAAAAGAAAATCGTTTTTTTAAAACCAGTAAGATGTTGAGCGCGAAAACTGTTAGTAAGTTATCAACATCTTCCATAATTTTTTTCAACCATTAATCAATTGGTTAATAATATATTAAGTCCTTTGGGAACTTTGGGAATAAATTACACTAAAAATATTAAAAGAATACACACAAAAGATGTCAAATCAACGGCGGCACAAAAAGCTTCCTAGACAACTGTAATATTCGCGTGGATAATAAAATACATTTTCCCCCCTCTACATTCAACCATAAAATAACGCTCTCAGAGTTTATGCATCACCAAGAAAAATATCATTTTTTAATATGTAATTCATTCTTTATTCTTTCCCTTAGTACACTTCTTCGACGCTCCTGAAGCTATCGTGCACGCTATCCAAAAATATATATATACGCTTGACCACTAGCTAAATGGACTATAGTCATATTATCCATTCGAAATTATCAAAATGTAAAAAATACGAGAAATAAAGATAATAACGTTCATGGAAAATTAATACATCAAAACTTTGGCGCAATACGTTTCGAAATACTGATTTTTTTTTTGTATCCGCCATCACTACATATACATATATAAATATAACATCTTAAAATTAGCGATCCAAAAATATGAAATATTATACACGTTGTATTAGTGCGCCCTCTGGTGCCCCGTACGTCATGCGAATATCGCCCCTAAACTTTCGAAATTAAGTTACCATGTCGCATATAACAGTAGTTGGACTCTTGCCATCACGCCACCGGAGGGTGCAAAAGCCGCCACAACTGGACGGTTATTCTCAATAAACGTCGCGTCTCATTCCCTCATAATCATTTCAAATCTCGATTTATCCTCAACAAAATCATCAATCACAGAAGGGTAAAACAAAAGAACTACAATCAATAGAATCAACGATTCCATTCATTGAGAATAAATCGGATCTTAGCAAACTCCATCAACGGGCCTCAAGGAATCATATAATCAAATAGGAGGTAAAAACGATAAACGAGCCTAATGAGAAATTAAGAGTCTTAAAATCGAAAATAAAAATTCCAAGTTGAAAATAAATTATGTAGAAGTCATAAGGGAATACAAACGATTATAGTTTTGAAAGTAAACTGGCAAAGTCGTCGTCTGACCCAAGGCCCAGCTCAAGCAAAGCAGTCTTAATCATTCGTAACTTTGCTTTATAAAAACACGAATCGAAAATATCTCGACGGCTGCCTGTCGTCTTATGGTTATAAGCTATGATTTAATCTATTCTTACGCTAGAAACTAACTTTACTACGTTAAAATATCAGAGAATTCAGAAAAAGGGAATATTTTATTAATATAATCACTATATTATTATAAATGGTGCACAACCTCATTTTTTTTTTGTTTTGTTTTCATGAACGCTAGGTTTAAGAGCATTTAGCATTATCAAGGATCTAAAAGAAAAACCTATCATGAATAATTAAAGGTAATTTTAAATTGAATTTGCATCAGGAATTTATTCGAATAGGAACTGGAGTAGGAGGAACTCAAATAACATTTGGTTAAATTTTTATTCACGTAAATAACACAATATAGTCTTGCAATAAACCAACAAATCAGTTTGGAGAATAAATAGACAAATAAAAATTATCTATACAATTGAACGATTCGAACCGAACGGTTAAAGTCTCATAGAAGGTAAATATTTAGCAAAATCTTCGATGATTTCTAAAGTTTTAATTTCACTGCATAGACTAAACTGAAAGTCACCTATTCAGGCAGGACTGAAACCTCCGGCTAAAACTAAATCTAATTGCATAATTATTTTTTTTGTTATCCTTAAATACGATAAAATCTCAAAGTACTCACAGCTCATCGGATTTATTGTATCAATATACGCTAGGTGCATCTACTTTATAAGAACAGTGGCTTTAATAATTTGAACTTTTACTTAACCTACTTAATAATTAAACGTTCGCTGAAATCAATATTACGAATACAACTTTTAACTTGACTGTGTTAAGTAAAGGAATTAGAAATAAAGTAAAATAATTATTTTTAATAATCATCCCCGGTAACGGTGTTAATCGCAGAATGTAATTAATTTACGAATTTTACAAATAATATTACGAGCAAATTAGAGCCTCACACTGGCTTTGTAAATAACATCCAATTTACAGATTATTTTTTTTTAAAGTATAATTCCAATAAATGTTCTAAACAAATGTATCAAAAATTTTCTTTATTATGAAAATATAATACAAATACGATAAATTTTATACTAAATATAACCCTGTCTATGACCTGAAGAGTTTTAACGTAAATGAAAAAAATTCAAACTCTGAACAAGTCAACAATGAAGAAATCGAAATTATAATATAAGAAATCTAAATTAGTCTATCCGTATGAAAGGCGAACCTTTCAGATTCTATTACAGATAATTTCAATAGACAAGGCCCGTGTTAGTTCACAACTCTGAGAATAAACCTGTTTTTGAAAATTTCACATAAAACTTAATCGATAATAAGAAGGCAGTAAGTGTTAGAGACGATCAATGGATTATCTAAATTCTATTTAATGCTACAACTATGAAAAATTATTGTAAACGTTCTGTCAAATATGTACTTAGAAGGAGTAGATCGTCAATATAAGTGAATATCAACTAATGTTATTTGAAAAAAAAAACCTAAAACAGAAAACTATCACTACGTCATTAGCCGAAACAACTGAAGATCAGGCGTAAGAAGACGATGTACCATAGTGACTTTGTCACATTTTAAACAGAAGTTCAAGCAGTAAATCTTCGTCTGCATTCATCGGGGATTTTGGCGCTAAATAATCAACGATCCTAGAAAGAAATAAATATTAACTTATTTAAATACGTTTAAGGCTGGCGTGCATCATCTAAGCTTATATTTGACAAAAGTCAAATCCGTAGTTAAATCTACAGTTAGGCAAAAACGTTTTGCACCATCCGAGTTTAGCTTAAATTACGTCATAATTTAACTGTAAACATAAACCACGAACGTTGGGCGTTTAAAATTTAAACCAAGTTTATTTCGATTGTCATGTCATCTGCCAACGATATTTAAGAGATCCTATTATTTATATTGTACAAAAATATGTCTCTATTGTAAGATATTTCGTGGGAATTGTCTTCTAGCGATGTTTTCTCTTTTTGTTTCAAGCGAATACCATCATTTTTTTCTACATAAAATAAAATGTAAAATGTTTTTATGTTTATCAATAAGTGTTTGAATACTTAACATTACTCAGCAACAATAATAATTAACATGTCTTTCATTAGGATTTATATTACAGTAATAAATGTAAGACATATACTAGTTTTTTTATTCTTGACAAACTTACTTGGTTTTTTAGAGTTAATAGGATTTGATCCATAACGAAATATATCCAAAATCTTCGTTTTAGACCAAACAGACAACAATAACAACACGTTTGTTTTCTCTTTATCAATATTGCTTTTGACATTTTTTACGATGTTACCATACATAAAATATTTTCCTTAATATTTATT
Organism: Samia ricini; assembly: GCA_014132275.2. Taxonomy (NCBI): domain Eukaryota; kingdom Metazoa; phylum Arthropoda; class Insecta; order Lepidoptera; family Saturniidae; genus Samia; species Samia ricini. Next base: position 1,988,737 of record AP028164.1, on the reverse strand, counting down.
GGGAGATTGATGTCTCTTTCAACTGACAACTCTTTTAACTTTAACCCTATCTGAAAATTGGGTTGTGCACTCCAAACTTTGCTACTGCTATGGTTAAAGATATAGTAAAGATTAAGTTTAAATTTAAACTTTACTATAACTGGAGATTTCGTGCACTCCACCCTAAGATATGTATGTTTTTAAGTGACTATTTAATTTTTAGATACTGTTGTCTGTTACATTGTACACGCAATATAGAAAATTACATTTAGCATAACACAGAAGGCATTGACAAACGTGTAATTAAGGAGATAATAGCTAAAGGGTACCTATTAGGCGTGGGTGGTGTATTGGTGATGCGCTGCAATGAGTTTCGGCGGACATCCTGTGAGAGCCGGACCACCTTCCCGTTTTCGGCTCGTGCGTTCTGCAACCTGTATGACATAACTTCTCCATCAATGTTATAATGACCGTGCCAACTATATATATAGTTTTAATCTCAAAAGGTTATTACAGGGTGGATCATTACGTGAACGATAGTGATGTCTGGAATTAACCCACATCTCTGTGCTTCCACTAAAAACTACGATTTGTATAGTTTTTTATATGACAAAAAAAAATTATATATATTATATTTATGAAAAAAAAAAAAAAGAACCAGATCGAGTTTCTCGCCTGCGCTCTTCTCGACTGGGTTGTTTTCCGAACCGGTGGTAGTGTTTTAGACGTTCATAAGCGCCTTCTTAGGGCCTAAATTGAATAAATAAATTTTGATTTTGATTTTGAGTTAATATATAAAGTCTTCGACATTGATATTCATAAGAAAACTTCATATAAAACTTTAATATTTTGAACAATCAAGATGATTCTTTTATTTTATTAAATTGAAACTAGACTTTTGTATAAAAACACTCGAATGCACAATACAATCTCCACTTTAAACTTAAACCGTTTTATTAATTTTAGCTTCTATAATACATTAATATTAAAGGCTCTGCGTTGTTGAATTAAAATGTATATATATATTAAAGTTAAGTAAAAAAAAAATTAACTTTACGTTTTTTTTATTATTTTTCCATAAATAAATAGCGAATAATCTTCATTATATATTTCACAAACTTTTTAACTTACGCTAGTTGTGAATTCATCCCAAGTGCTGTGGCGCCGCGTGGAAATAAATTGTTCAGTTTAATAACAAAAATATTGTGAAAGCTCTCGAGAAAAGTATACGTTTTAATTAAAAAATTCTTTGGCTTTATGTATCATTCTAGGCTTTAAAAATAACACTCTTCGTATACTTTAAAATTTTCCTAAATCGTGGTTTAATCGTTTAGTCATTTCATACAATATAGCTTTACCTACGTACAAAATTTCATCTCAATCAATAATGTTATTGTTAGAAAACATTCGCACAATATACGAGTAGAAAGAACTATATAAACAAAATAATAATTGAGAAAGAATTTACAAATATCCAATACTGAAACAGAATCTACTGTGAAACATGCTCCGAACCCGAACTTTAAAATTTATTCCAAAGATAATATTCAAGAATTAATATTAGAAAGACCTTCAGAGATACAAACCGCTAGACTTCCTAATTTTAAACAACAGTCCAAAAACTTCGGAGCAATTTTGCGTTTTAATACCGTCTTATCGTTGGAAGGCAACAAGGAAAACGAACGATCTATCTGTCCGAAGCAGGAGGAGCACAAACTAAAGTTCAGAAACAGGAGAGTGTTTCATTCGTAAAGCAACTCTCAGAGATTTGATAACTTCAAAAGAGATTTGAATACTATTCACTGGGTCGGGATTAATTAACATGAAGGTCTCAGGGACGCACTTCAGGCGACAAGCAATTATACATATTCCAATAGCATCTCCTTTATATTTAAAATCTTTGTTGTGATTGATATAAATAAAATTTAATATGTACAACATTACAACAAGATTTACGTCGAAGCATAAAAGTTTCTCTCTTAATATCATTTACTGTGCATATAAAATTAATTACTTAAACATATAGTGGTGTAGTAACTAATCAATAAAGTAAACAAAAGTAAAAATATTCTACCAATCTCCATAAAAAGTAAAAGAGATCGGTTAGAGCTGTAAGAGAATGAAAGTTTATATTTCAAATCTGAATTTTATTTCATATTACCATGTGGAATCTGGAAAGCAATGCACAATGAATATTAAAAAAAAAAACTTGCTTCAATATTTATATTAAAATTGTTTTAAATTTACTAATGGCCAGACACTTCTTAAGTAGAATTAATTGCAAGCTTAATGTTGTCATAGGAATTGTTTAAAAAAAAAAAAAGTCACAATTTACTTAAAGATAGTAAATTATAAAACGTATACGGGCGGACGTACAAGCAAAAATAACATTTGTTTGAAAATATAAAGTTATAAAATATAAATAATGTTAAGGGTTTGTTTGTGAAGTACCGTTAACTTCCACAGAAAATGACATTATAATTCAAGAACGGAAGGTCGATTTCAGAAGTTTGTGGAATCTATTATGCAAGTTTAAACGGGCCCTTCCCTTGAGTTTTCAACATGTAAATAATATTGGTATTTTATTTGATAATTACACATTAATTATTTACACCTACATTGTAAATATAATGTGATTTAATTAAAAAATAAACCAAAAGTAGAGCTTATCTCTAAAACGGAGTACAGAAAACTAAGAATCTCTCTAAAATAAAAATTTAATAAACAAGTTGATAATCCATCAATAAAAGCTGAATATATCTATATACAATTGGATATATTATAATGTCGCATCCTTTTCACCATAACAGAGATCGAAAAGGGACTTGATAATACGTTTTTTGTCTCTTTTACGAGTTCTTCTGTATTCTATTTAATCCCGGAGACGTATCCGGAACGCATTATAAAAGCTAGATAGATATTGGAACATTTTTTTCCATCTGAGAAATGTATGTCCATTGAATTAGATAATAACATACGTAAACTTAATGAGCACTAGTTGAAAATTACAAACCGACAATAGTATAAAAATAAAAATATATAACGTTAATACATACAATAAACGAAACGAAAGTGAAATGAAAAAATACTGAGACTAATATCAAAATTAGTGGAAACACCTTTTTTTTTTTCTTTTTTTTTTCGAGGGGAATGCATTTACACACTTGCTGTCCAGCCAGACCTGAAAGAAACGTACCCTTCCAGGTCTGGCTGAAGCGACTGATGATGTGTGACAGTCTCTCGCACGTAAGTGCAAGGGGCTGTCACACAGGATTAGTGTGGGACTCGCGGCGAGAAGCGCCGTTGACCACTACCCACTAAACCCCCCGGTACCTCCCGCCACCTAGTTGGAGCAACACGGGATCGAACTAGCTAACAATATTTTCAGTTTTTGCATAAGCATCGATCGATATCACCATGTACTTGTGTCTAACCCACTGTGTCATGTTAAGCAATGTGTATTCTCAAAGGTAACATATTCGCTTATTTCGAACTTAAAGACCTAACTTGTAACAGAATAAAACACTCTAAAACGCAAAACAGTGAATTAATTGATCCACTTCTAAGAAAACGGATCCTTATTTCGTAAAATCAGACACTGTGTATACTGTATTATATAATTAGAACAACTTTCTTTATCTACTCCGAAGCTAATTTTCCACTATCGTGAACACTCTCGTTACGATGTCCCTCGTACAGGGACGGACTTGGTAAGAAATACGTGGGGCCCATAACTTTTAATTCTATTTTTATTATCTTACATATTAATCTATCTATATATCTACTATCTATTATCGGCACATCATTTGAAGAATCTATTTCAGATTGCATTTTATTTATTATCCAATTCAAAAATTGCACCACAGCCACCGCACACTTGTGAAAAACTCAGGATAGTGATACGTTGCCCGGTGGGTTCGCTGCAGGGGGGCGACGCGGTGACATGCCTAGCAACCCCGTATCGCCCCCCATCCCAAATGCAGCGGACGGCCTCGGGGGGTTTTAGTGGGTATTTCCGGGCGACTCTCGCCCGGGCGAGTCCCACACTGGCACGGAGCTCGTCACTCCGTGCCTCCTTATCTATTGTATTTGGGGGACTCGATCCTCCAAATACAATAGATAAGGGTAGTGCGTAAATGCATTTCCTCCGTCAAAAAAAAAAAAAAAAAAAAGGATAGTGATACGTTAAGTTGTTCTGCGATTAGGGTTGTTGGTGACCACGTGCATATCCAGAGATACCTAGAGGATTTGGCCGTCGTAGATCTATCCCGATACGACGATTGCCGATTATCGACATATTCTTATAAATCGTTCTTACGACGGCTTTCAATATGTAATCGTTATGATTGAGATCAAACCAAAATGTATCGGTATTACTGACTGATCACTGGCACTGATCACTTTAGACAAAAAAAAAAAATGGATTTAAATTTAAGTAAAACAGATTGAGATATCATATTTAAAACCGTCCGTTAGACTGTACCGTCACAGTGGGGATAGAAATCATTCTTCTGTGTACCTATTTACTGACTTTATTGTTTCTTTCCAAATAATTCCAATGGTCAATTAAGTTTTAACTGGACCTACATGATATACCTGGATACGTAACTGTCTACAGATAAACATGAATGTTTACCGGGATTAGCTTTTGTATGCGAAAATCAATATCGTTCGCTTTTATTAAATCATATACGAGGCTCCCTTATTATACCATTGTTCGAGGGCGGTAACTTTTAATTTCAACATCTGGTGTTGCCAGAAGATAAGTATTTGCGCAAGAATTGTAGATTATGTTTCTAAGTCCCAGTTTCTCAACTTTATTTTGCTGACTTCGAGAATATGTTTTTTTTCTAGAGACCATCTTAATTTATTTTGCCTATTTTTAATCTGTCTGCGCTATCTCAATGCCCCTAATGTTCTCTGGGTCTTCTACTGACCCAAGAGGGTATTATCGCCTTTGTTGAGAACCTAGGTTCTTGAGCATATACAACTTTATACTACTACAGACTATAAAAGTACAAAAAAGTATGTGCACGTGTCACAAATGAGGTTCTTTGGCAATATTTACTTTACTTAATTTGATAAGACTAATTATTAGTAAGTGAACAAATTTGATGATATTTTCAAAAAACACTGATGCTTTTTTCTAGAGAGTTATGGGGGGATCAAACACTAATTAGGCGAGAGATATAGACTATTATTAATTTAGACTTTTTTTTTTTCGAACCTATCTAAGCTGTTGACCGGAGGGGCCTTTACAGCTTCACCGAACTTTGGGGGCGAGTGCTGAAGGCACTCAGCCGCAATAAGGTGACTAGCTCAAGGGCTACCAAAGTGGTACGAACCTCGGCTTGGCCGTCACCTGAGTACTCAAGACTCACTCGGGAGTTGTATCCTAGCTATCCCTACATTTTTTATATTAATATAAAAAAAAGGTTCCTTACAGGACCTATGTACCTTGCATGTTATGCATGAGTGTGTATGGAGTGTTGTGCGTGTAATTGCTCGATGCATGGGCAGTGTTACTGTATCGCGCTGGCGGCGACGTCAAGAGCCTCCCCAGTTGGGGCACGAGACACGTCTTGGGTCGCCGCCTGAGGGGGACCCGGAGAGTGTGCGGGAGCAAAATTAGCCGCCTGTCCCCGGCGGCGGGAACGGCGGTTGCGCGGGCGTGGGCGCAGGCACGCATACTGAATCAGTTGAAAAGGAAAGATCCTATTTTCGCACGTGATATCATCATCGGGATCGGTGAGAGCTTTACGCGGCCTCCGAAGCGGTTTCGGAGCTAGCGGGTCGGAGGAGTAATTAATTTAGACTTTTTTTATTAGGATAAACTATCTTTGTACTACATAATTTAATAGCAAGTTCAAAAACGTTACGGCGCCTTCTTTTGACGAATGCTGTAAATGTTATAAAATATTCAACATTGATTCACGCCTTAACAGTAAGTGATATACATATCATAGACGTAGAAAGAGATTAAAAATATATACCCACTTCCTAAAATACGGCCATCAAGCGCACGCTTCCTAGAGAGAGTTTATAACACAAAGAGAAGAAAATAATAATTCTGCACTCAAAAAGTATAACGCGCTTAATATGTGTGTCCCTTTCTCTCTCACTATATACTTCTCTCCTTTAATGTTCAAAATAGTTATATATAATACTGATGCTAATATTCTGTAAGGTTGTAGTATGACGCGACCTTGAAATTATACTCTTACTAGATGAACTAGATTAACTTCACTGATACGTGTGAATCGGCCTTAACGAATTCAAGATGGCATCCGAGTGGCCAATGTAGCGACTGCCATTTGCACCATTAGAATTTAACAAAATACTCGACAGCCCGAATTTTGCGGATATATGTTGTCGACTCCAAATCATTATTTTTTTTATGTTTTATTATTCAGTTAAGGTTTCAATCAAGTCTACCGTACCCCTTGACCGAATTATTAATATAGATAACCCGTAATGACGTTCTATTTCAATAGTGGTGTTTGAATGATAAGAGTAGCGGAATGTGAACACTAAAAATAAATTGTTTGAACATGTTAATTGCTAAAACCACTTCGAATGATTTTCAGCTGTAACGCCTTTTGGAACCTGATTTGTTTATACTAATAAATAAATAGGAATAAATAATATAAAACAATAATAATAATAGACGGATAGTATTAAATAAATATGTAAATATTGATTTTTCAATAATTAATCAAATTAGATAAATGTTAGTATTTTAAATGAATAATAAATATTTACAAAGTATATAACAAATAAATAATAAATACTAAAATAAAAGACGTAACAGTTGAAAATAATTTAAAACAGAATTAGCACATATAGTTACATAAAGCATACAATTTATAATGGTTTACGCAAAGTAACGCCTTCATCAATCGAATAATGTAATACTAAAATTCGAGTAGTAGTTTGTACTTTGTAATGCTTTTTCGAGAACATTCATAAATTCAGTAATTTGAACTAAATCAGTAATATATTCGTAGGTCGAATTTGAATGAAATCTCGAGAAAACTTTAAATTGGTTTGAGAAATCTTCTTGCAGTATTGGATGATATTGCGAGCACGGAGATAGCTAACATACAATATCGACAGTCGACATTATCAATCCCAGGTTATATCTACCACAAGCAATAATACCTCCTGGTAGCTGGATATGCACTTGTTGATCCCATGTTTTTCACAAGCGTACGGTACAACCAGTCGATTACGAAAGTCCTTTACCCTTTTTATAACGTGTAGAGCAGTGATTCTCAACCTTTTTTTTTTGTTGCGGAACATATTTAACGATTTCAAAATTTGGCGGCACACAAAGAAAAAGATAAAAATTATTTACTTACAACAACACACTGCATAAATATGTTTCTTTTTAAATGATATAATTTAATAATATTAACATTATTATATATTTGCAAAATTTGGCGGCACACTTTTGAAATTTGGCGGCACACAAAAGTGCCGCGGCACAGTGGTTGAGAATCACTGGTGTAGAGGGTTACGTAGGACTCGCCCGTCGGTGATACACCGAGAATATCCACTAAAACCCCACAATACCCTGTGCCTTGTTTTGTATAGGAGTGTAGACGCATTCGTCGCACCACCCCTAACTAGAATTCAGACCCTACGTATGAGGCTCCACCGCGGCTAGAGTTTATGGCTCTGTAACGAACTTAGAGCGCACGCATCGAACTTGCCCTGGTCCATCGCGTGCAAGCCTTTCTATGGCAGTCGGAGGAAGTTCCTAGCCCTGCGGAATCAACTCTCTCTCGCTTTCCTCCGCTTCCTTCGCAAGTATGAGAGTACATATTACACGGAAAGATAGTTAGCACCCCTCTTGACAAGAACAGAAAATCCTACTACACCGCAACCTTTTATAGAATATAAATACAAAATAAATCACAATATATATCAAAACTCTGTTTAACACTTACTTGACTTTAGATTGACGCATGAACTGTTGTATCTTCCTCGCCGCTTGGTTTTGACGTCTTTGTGAATAGGTCCTTCTGTTAGGTAAAGAAAAAAATTGAATCCTTTGTGAAAATTAAAATATCCACTATCAACTAACACTAGTATCTAATCGACTGAGAAACCTACGATCCCTTAAAGGTCCACTGACTTCTTCTATTGCGTATCTTTTCAAAGTGATAATTTCTTTTTAGCTCCGTTGTGATTAAAATATCGACGAAACGAAAATGCGACATTAAAAATAGACAAACGCATACATGTAAAGGATTTAACATGCGATAGAATGAGATATTATAATAGATTATACTACAGTGATTATTATAATTCACAGTTGCGTTCTTTTGTGCAGTTCTTCGTAACCTGCCCACTCTTATCTATTGAGAGAAATTGTAATTAATAGAAAAACTTTCTTCATATCTCAATGCAAAACTAATGTTGGACAACATTCTCCATTGAACAGAATGTTTTCGAGTTATAATGCCATAAGACACAATTTTGATATTTTTTCCTGTTCTTTACCACTAGCGAAGTTAAAACTAAGATCGTATATATGAACATCGATTGTAATGTACGGTAATGTTATTTCATCCTATGTGCAAGCTGTGTTCACTTTTTGAAGGCAGGTGCCATACGTAATATTTGTAAAATTACTCTATATATTGTACTTTATTCGGCATGTTGTCTGGTTTGTGAACCTAAATAAAAAAAAAAAAAAGCCGTTGCTTTTAGTATCTTCAGGTTTAATTTTTAACGTAAATTGTCAACATATGTTTTTCTGTGTATTTTATAAACTCAGTGCTTCGTCTACAATCTCACATGGTCTTAAATGACAATGAATCCTAAAATGGTATCATAACACATTAAACATAGAGGCTTTCAAGTGATGTTTTCGTATAGTTTTGCTGTAGACATCACTAATTAGTGAATGTTGATAACTCTAACACAGAATTTTAGATATAAACTCACTTGAGAGGTGTGGCAGCGAGCTTGCGCGCGCGCATGTTGCGGTACCCGCGCTGTATCACAGTCGCGGCAGCGTGCATCTGCTTCAAGTACGCGAACTGCACGTAAAATGTACTTTTATTATAGCCTCACAATAGTTATGTAATTTATTTTGTCTAAAATTATGGATGTTAACGTCATCTATTGTTATTATATATTTACTTTTTTAGTGTGGATAAATACTTACTCTTATCTATCTTGTCTATACGTCCCCACTCTATTTAGTCTATGTATTACATTGTCCATTCTTTTTTTTCTTCTTCTTCTTAGTTAATGGCAATCTGTGTGTACACACAATTTGTGCCAATATCATGTCGGTAAGATTTTCAATCTTGTATCAGCGTTTACCAAGCTCCAACAGAACGGTGGCCCATCCTGCTCGAACTTTCCATGGAGCTTTGTCGGCACCTCAGAATGTATGCTACGCGTTGTCTTCCATAATAAACTTAACTTGAACACAATAACTAAACTATTTCACACAAAACGCCACCAAGATTACATGATATAGAGTCAAGTACACAAGTTTAATGAATTAAAGAAAACAATTGCTACATGTCAGACTGAGATCCCGCCAAAATTCCATTCTTTTTTTTATTTCAAAAACAGAACTTTTTTTTCTGTGTGGCTTTCAATGCTTAGACGAACATAAGCAGACGAGAGTTAACAATACTTTCGATTTGCGTTAGCACATTTCATCATATATGACCAATTATGAAGCGATCAATTTAAATAGATCCTCCTTTTAATTATGGTCTCTGTTCGGACGTCAATATACATATAATCATATTATATTAACCTCATGCTGTGATGCCCGCTTGGACACATTACGATAATTACATTAAATGTCAATTTATTATCCGAAAAACTGTTAAATAATATAAAACAGTTTACTTAATGTTTTTCAATGAACTGAATATTAGATGTGAAAATAAATACACATCGCTTATATTTTCACACAACAAACGAGCACATGCAGAAAAAGGTGTCATAAAAGCCCATATTTATTCAGATTCATTCATACTGCTATTTTTACTCTCTCACGACAGTCACTATTGACAATAAAGAACAGCAATTTGCTTGTTCAGACGTTGTGACTAATTTATTAGAAAATACATGAGGGGACCAACGTCAAAACGACCATCGTAGCGCACCGATATTACAGGTAATATGTGGATCAAAATATAAGGTAACGCTGTTTACCTTTAAGTTAATAAAAGTTCATCAAAAGCACTATTTGTGGCAATAATTTAACCTAAACGATAAAGTGCTTAAAATTACAACGCAATGAACAGAACAAAATTATAGAACAATAATAGAGTATAAGGGAGCAACAACGGGCATATAACTGCTAGAAGTATTCCATGAAATAAATTAATTTCCTTTGTTGCAAACTCCTTAAAAACAAAAATAGCCTAAAAAGCGGACCACAAGCTCCAAAATTGTTGAGAGTACAGCTTAAAACATCGTAAAAACTGTGAGACTTAATTTTTTTTAAATATATTAATGTTTGCTTATGCTTTCTCTTAAATACAGCCAATTGACAAACACTGAAAATTCCAAATTCTGTTTGGATTAGTTTAGTAAAACAATGTACAAAATGTTGCAACGGCAGTTAGATATCACAACGATCTTACATCGCACATGCTACTTATTTAGCTACTTTGGAAATCTACAAAAATTGCCTTTGATTTTGGATTATTTAATAAAATGAATAACTCACCTGCTTGTATCTTCTGTAGCAGTTCTGGATTGTGATGGCCGCCGCAGCAGCCCGCCTCTGCAGCTGTCGCCCTCGGTACTGCCGGTACGCCTTCTGAATGGTGATCGCTGCTGAATACAGCTCTCGTTGTTCACGATCTGAATTGAACAAAGATTTAATAGACGCCTTTTTTTCCAGCAGAGAGATGTTGATAGAGTTACACGTAGAGCTCAAATTTTAGCAATAGTTTGTTTGAGTTTAGCAAAGTTACTGCATTCAATCTGATGTTAAATAAACTACAGTTCTAGAACAACGACAATAGCCGATAAATGAGAATTTATTTATTACTCATTATCACACCGGCTTATTATTATTATTATTCGAGAGAGAGGGGCTATGCAGGCTAAAACAGTCCTGTGTCACTGCGACCTAGATAGATCTATTGTGATCGCCCCCATATTCCTAAAGCTCACTGCCTAGACCTACAACCTGGATGTACTGTAGGATCTTTTTGGCAGAGAGCGTCTGTACCTCCTCTGGGAACAACGAATGTTTGCCCAGAACTCGGTTGCGTATGGGTATTAGTGGGTCACAATCACACAAGATGTGCTTTGGTGTTTCATCTGCGACTTCACAGAATCTGCACTCTCTTGTGTTCTGGGCACTCATGTTGTACATATGCTTGCGCAAACAACAGTGCCCAGTTAGCGCTCTCACTAATACCCGCAACTGATTCCTACTGAGCATCAGGGCTTCCTCAGCTTTTCGCTGAGTATATCCCCTGATGAGCTCTTTGGAATGAATTTGTCCTGGCAAATTATTCCAGAATTCTTTAGCCTTATGGGTGTATTGGTCCCTTATGGTCAGTCGAACTAGGCTTTTTGAAATACCACAAAATCACACCGGCTTACATCTAACTCTGATTGGTAAAGCCTCTGACGATGTGGGCGAAGCTATTGATGTTGAAGTATTTAGTTGAAGTTTTTTGTGTATACCTACTTCAAAACCAAAATATATTTACAAACCTTTAAACTGCGAAATATTCCATTTTGTTCATATAATAGTTTTTTGTATGCATTACCAGAGTGATGGTAAAACAATTGACATACTAATCAAGACTCTCAAAGTTCACTGCCTAGACCAACGCCCTGGATATACTGTAGGAACTTTTTGAAAGAGAGTGTATGTACCTCCTCTAGGAAGAACGCGTGCTTATCCAAAATTCTTTTACGTATTCGTATTAATGGATCACATTCACACAAAATGTACTTTGGCGTTTCGTCTGCATATTTGCAGAACCCGAACTCTCTTGTGTTCTGGACACCTAAGTTGCGCATATGCTTGCCCAAGCAACAATATCCAGTTAGTGCTCTCACTAATACTCGTAGCTAATTTCTACTAAGCTTCAGCTTTGCGCTGAGTGAACGCCCTGATAAGCTCTCTGGAATAAATTTTACCTGACAATTTTTTCCAGAGTTCTTAAGCTTTATAGGTGTATGGTCAGTCGAACTAGGCTTTTTTTGGAATACCACAAAACGGATCAGGCCTAATTTCTGTTTCCATAGCCCCTGCTCTTGCAAGCGCATCCGAAGCTTTATTGCCGGGAACTCATGCATCCCGTGGGACCACTATCTTAAAATCAGCCTGTTATTCTTACCCAGACTGTTTAGCATTGTCACACAATTGGCAACTAGCTTCGACTCAATTACGTCCAAAGCCAGCGCCAAGAGAGCGGCTTGACTATCTGATTGGATAAATATTGTATGGTTAACGTAGGCTTTCTCTAGAATTACACAGGAACATTGTAAAATGCCGAATACCTCTGCCTGAAAAATGGACGCGTTATGTCATATTTTGGACCCGTCAGTAAACAATAGCAAGCTGCCTTCTTACCATGTTATCTCACTGTTTAACCAGGAGTCTCGTAGAGGGATTTCGACCTTTGTTATGTATAGTTAGCTGTATTTATATATGTATATACAGTGACTGCGCTCACTGTTCTTTTTGAATAAACACGTCAGTGCGTAATCAACTAGCTGCCGTTTCACTCGTACCTCATATATAACAGTGGCGACGAACTACCCACGTACCTACATATGTATTAAAAAAAAAATAAGTGTATTATTTTACGTTAAAAATAGTGTAACATGGCTCAATTTGGAGTTTTAACTACATTCGATCATAATATACAAACGTGGCAAGTGTATAAAGGCCGTTTATCGCAGTGGTTCATTGCAAACGATATAAACGAAATTAAGGACGCATCGGGGCTCAAACGACGGGCTATTTTGTTGAGCGCACTCGCGGAGGCTACATATCAGCTCGCATCAGATTTGGCCTTGCCGAAGGAACTCCAGTTGGTGCCTTATGAGGACATATTGAAGCTTCTGGATAATCATTTTATTCCCAAGCGATGTGGTTTTTCTGAGAGGCATAAATTTTACATAGCATCTCAAAACGACGGAGAAAGCTACGCGGACTGGGCGGCAAGGCTTCGAGGGTTGACGGCACATTGTGGATTTTTAAACGTTGAAGAAGCGTTGAGGGATCGCTTCATCATGGCAATGTTACCGGGAGCGGAGCGCGAAAAGTTATTCGCCCAGGATCCAAAAGATTTAACATTGGCCAAGGCGTTGGAGGTCGCGGAGAGTATCCAGAGTGCGCGTACAGGCGCAGCAGTATCGGCGGAGCAAGGCACTTCGCAGACGCAGCATGTCTTTAAGATTACTGCTAAAACTCCGAGTAGTAGTCCGACCGCGAATAAATTGCAGTGTGCAGTGTGTGGTTTTCGGAATCATAGGCAAGAACAATGCCGATTTTCCAATTATAAATGTACAAAATGTAACATGAAGGGACACTTACGCCGTATGTGTAAAAAAAATCAATTTTATGTGTAAAGAGAGTGTAGAGGAGAACGGCGATGACGGTGAGTTATACAATATCCGTACTTTAAGTGGTGAGCCGATGACAGAAGTAGTTACGGTACAAGGGGTTAAAATTGAATTTCAAGTTGATAGCGGGTCGGCGGTTACTGCGATTTCTGAACGAACTTATTTAAAGTATTTCAAACATGTGTCATTATCCAAACCTAATCAAAGATTACTAACATATAATGGTATTAATATTAAATGCATAGGAATTGCAAAGCTTTCTTTCACATACATAGATAAAACGCGTACATTAAATGTGTATATAATTAGAGACGGCGGTCCGCCGCTTCTAGGGAGGGATTTTATATCTTTATACAAAATAGAAATGCTACCAATTAATTATTGCGGTGATTCGCAAAATACCGTGGCGCTCTTAAAATCACAATACGCTAATGTTTTTTCTAATAAATTAGGAATGTTCAATAAATATAAGGTTAAACTTAACCTGAAAATTGATAGTAAACCGGTATTTTTTAAGCCGCGTCCAGTCGCTTATGCCTTACGTAATAAGATAGACGAGGAGTTAGATCGGTTAGTGCGCGAGGGCATATTAAAACCTGTTGAGTATTCAGAGTATGCGTCACCCATTGTGCCCGTTCTGAAGCGAGATGGAACGATTCGTTTGTGCGCAGACTATTCAGTAACGGTAAATAAACAGCTGTTAATCGATAAATATCCTTTACCTACAACTCAGGAATTGTTTACGAAATTACACGGCGGTCAACAATTTAGTAAATTAGATCTTTCCCAAGCGTATGCACAGTGTATTTTAGATGACGAATCACAAAAAATTACTTGTATAAACACCCATAAAGGTTTATTTAATTATACACGATTAGCCTTCGGGTTGGCTAGCGCTCCGGCCATTTTTCAGCGTGTTATGGAAGGAGTATTATCGGGAATGGAAGGGGTATTATGCTTGTTAGATGATGTCTTAATTACGGCCCCTAACGAGTCAGTTCATTTTACTAGACTACATTCTGTACTCCGGCGATTACAAGATGCTGGACTAACAGTTCAAGAAAAAAAATGTAATTTTTTTCAAAGATGAAATCGAATATTTAGTATACGTAATTGACAAAAATGGGTTGAAAAAGTCCCCTCAAAAAGTCGACGCTATATTAAATGCCCCTACCCCCAAAGATGTTAGCCAATTACAGTCTTTCCTAGGTCTAGTTAATTATTACCGAAATTTTGTTCCGAACGCGTCTTCAATCCTCAGTCCAATGTATAAATTATTAGAAAAAAAAAGTAAATGGCAATGGAATTCAGAACACGATCATGCTTTTAACAAAATAAAACAAATGTTAGTCTCGGACCAGGTTTTAGCACATTTTAACACTGAAGCATTGATTATATTAACGGTGGATGCTTCACCTAATGGACTAGGCGCGATATTGTCACAGGTTGAGGACGACGGTGTGGAGCACCCGGTCTCATTCGCATCTCGTACGCTAAATGCGGCTGAAAGGGGTTATTCGCAAATACAAAAAGAAGCAACCGCAATTATTTTTGGCGTACGTCGTTTTCATCAATACTTGTATGGTAGGTCTATCCCGTTTATACTTCGCACAGATCACAAACCATTAATTACAATATTTGGATCGCATCGTGGCATACCCGAGGTGTCAGCGAACCGATTACAACGATATGCAATGTTTTTAAGCGGATATAATTTTAAAATAGAATACATACGCAGTGCTAATAACTGCGCTGACTACCTATCTCGTGCGAGCGTCATCGGATGCGAACCACACAACACAGAGAGTTGCGAAACCACATCATTTATCGAAGATAGGGCTTCCTACGTTAATTTTGTTGTTGACGAAAGCTTACCTATTAAACTTAATGAGTTACATCAGGAAACTATTAATGATCCTCAGTTAAAGAAAGTTTCTACATATATATCTCATGGTTGGCCTAGAAAAAATTCAGATTATTCTATTCGGGCATATTGGTTATGTAAAAATGAACTTTCTTGTGAAAATGGTATTATCATGCGGGGTCATAGGGTTGTTGTTCCGAAGGTATTGCAGTCAAAAGTACTATCAGAACTTCACAAATCACACCTGGGTGTTGTAAAATGTAAGTCCGAAGCACGGGGTAAGGTTTGGTTTCCAGGTATAGATAAGGCTATCGAAGAAATGATAGTGGCCTGCAATGTATGCATTCAACTTCGGCCGTCTCCGACACGTGCACCATTGTGCATATCCGCCACGACCGTTTTATAGAGTACACGTTGATTTTCTCGGTCCTATAAACAAGCAGTTGTATTTAGTAATTGTGGATGCGTATTCGAAGTGGGTGGAAGCACTTAAAGTGAATAGTACCTCTTCCAGTATTGTAATTAGCAAACTATATGAATTTATGTCAAGGTTTGGACTAGTTCATACGTTAGTCAGCGATAATGCCACATGTTTTTTATCAGAAGAGTTTACTAAATTTTGCGCTGCGAACGGAATATCGCATGTGACATCGCCCGCCTATCACCCGGCCAGTAACGGACAAGCGGAGAGTTATGTAAAAGTCGTTAAAAAAGGTATCAAAGCATGTTTACTGACCAGTAGTAATGAAAAGAAAAACAACGAACATTTGTTAAAATTTCTTTTTGACTACAGAAATTCAGTACATGTTACGACGGGTACTTCTCCTGCAGAGTTAGTTTACGGTAGAAAGCTTCGTTCGCGTTTAGACTTAATTATTCCAGAGAACTCACCTTTACCGCCCTCCTCTGACACTCTCTTTAAAGTTGTGAAAAATAATCAGTGTTTACAGAGTAAAACGTATAAAGGGACAAATAAAACTTGTTATAAAAAAGGAGATCGGGTTATGTATAAAAGATATTTTGCAAACAAAAAGTATACCTGGAATCGGGGTTTTATAATTAAAAGGTTAGGTAAAACTATATATCTGGTAAAAGACTATGAAACTTCACTAAAAGTAAAAAAAACATCACAATCAACTTATTCCACATAAAATTACTGATCGCAACAACTTAACAGAACATAATGATTCTATTACAACAGATTTGTACGATACATGGGATTTTTCGGTTCCGCGTTCATCAGTTGATAATCAAACCAACAATGCGAGTATTAACATAGAGGGAAGTGACGGTGACCCATTGACACTGTGTCAGGAAGAACAGGCGGTAGAAACCACACAGGTGGACCAATTAGATTGTGACGAGTCTGTTGAGGAATCCGGAAATATTGTGAACGAAGGTGAACGTCGTCCAGACCAGACTGTTTGTACAAGGCCAGGAACGTCAACAATGATACTACGATCCATTCCCAGGACCAATTACAAACCTTTCTTTTGTGATGATAAATAACTAAAAGGTGGAGATATGTTATGTATAGTTAGCTGTATTTATATATGTATATACAGTGACTGCGCTCACTGTTCTTTTTGAATAAACACGTCAGTGCGTAATCAACTAGCTGCCGTTTCACTCGTACCTCATGTATAACAACCTTATAAAATTTTTGAAGATTAATTTCAGGAATCATCATGTCTACCCCTAAAACCGGTGTTACTATCACTGAGTCTAAAAAATCTCATAGACCCGGATACCCATTGTGTCCTCCCAAGAGCGTACATTTTGTGCATCGTTAACCTCGCCACCTTCTCTACATATTCAATGAAACCAACTTTTCTAGATAAAGGGCGTCAGATTTAACAGAGCATCCAGAAGTGCTCCAGGGGACAGTACGCTAAGGCCAGTTGAGTATTCGCAAATGTATTATATCCACATCTACATAGGGACTTTGATATACGCCGGTATAATAATGCCGACTGTTGATAGATTTTCATCTTCCAGCGATCGCCATCATTTTTGCATTATACATACATCAAACGAAGTGCAGTCAGTGTCCTGAGCTCGTATATAAAAAATATTAAGGACTATATTGTGTTATAATTTATTTTAACCTGATAATAATCAGACTTTTTGCCCAAAATCGCTTTAGAAAAGAACTTAAGACTGTAACTGTAACCAATAAACTGAAAAAGTCAGTAAAAGATCGGCATATTAATAAAAACAGTTTGAGAACATAAAGTAACCAATGACTCTAAGTCCTCACCGTTGAGAGTCAAGTTGGAAAAGTGTGTGGTCGTGTGTAAAAATTCCTGCAGCGTAGCGGACGGTGTACCGGCGGGGGGGAGAGGAGAGCACCTCGCGGGGATGGAGGGGGAGGGGAAAGCGCTGACCCGGGGGACACAGAGCCAGAAGAACACGGGGTCGAACCACCACAGTATCTGAAACAATATTACCAGTTAGTTTTTGTTCTAAATAGATTAGATTACGGTTTTCATGATTCTAGCAGTGTTAAGATTTTAACAGTGTCTAATAAGGACTGGTAAGTTCTGAAATATTTGATTGGCAACATCTGCTTAAATTTCATTGCAACAACTTTTCAGATCACGGAACAGTAATACTCACATCGCTACTTCATTCTAGAAGGTATAATCGGTAACACATTATTCAAAACGGATTATGGTGATAGGTTTGAATGGTAAGACCAGCCTAACTAGCTACCACCATCGACTGTGAAAATTTGTTGCCAAGAAACTATAGAACCATACCATCATTTGACATCAACGAAAATTGCGGTCAACGCAGTCATTGCGATTAAGGTACACACTGCAATTTAATTATATAATTTGAACCCGTCTAATATTTCTCAATTTCATAATTACCTGTAAGTGTTATCACAGAATTCGAAGCTAAATTCCGCACTGAAGGTGGTGGAATCGTCGAGAAGTGGTGCCATCAACGACTCTTCCCCACTCACGCAGCCACCCTCCAGCACGCAACCCGATAATAGAGATGTACTCTCGTTCTGACACAATTGAACCATTTACTAAAAATGCTTAGGTGATTGGCATGGTGAGTGGTTAGAGATGAATGTGAAGAAGCAGATCTGGATTTTTTTATTTTAATTTATTTTAAGGACTTTGTCGCAGAACGATAATATCGTTCCATAAGGAATAACAAATTAATATAATGTACATATGAAATATAAAACAAAATTATCAAACTTAACTCCGCTAACTTAAAGAAAGAAAGAAAGAAAGAAAGACATTTATTACCATATTTTAGAACAAATTTACAAAAAAAACTACAATGAAGCATATAAAAAAAAAACATATTGTAATAAGGACTGGCGTCAGCATTTGCCGCTTTATAAATGTTGCCATAAAAAACGGCGCTGTTTTTCAGCCAACCCTTTTCCGGCCGTAACATAAAATATATAAATATAACACTTCGTGCCTTACTTTTATAATTACAATAACAGATTTTTTTTAATAAGTAAAAATTAAAAATTACATAAATAAACAAATATTTTGAAACAAATTTAAAAACTCAATAGTGAAGTAGTTATAATTTAACTCAAAAAACTAAAAAAATATATTAAATAAAAAGTAAATGCAGACATCAAATTAACGAATTGATAAAAAAAAAGAAAAATAAAAAGGAAATTTTACTTATAAGTTAATTTTTGGTTATCTAATATACATATTTGAAAATTTTTCTTGAAAGTAAATTTAATTTTTTAAGTTAATTTAACTAACATATTAACATTTATGGATGTTGGTTCTGCTAAAAAACTATAAGGAAACCCTATACTAGTACCAGTTGGAAATTTGTAATTCGAAATGAAATAACTTCAGTTAGGAGTCCACAATAAAAGTGAATTAAATAAAGTTTGATTTTTTTTTTATACGAATTTGTCATATAATTACATGATATTCATATCATATAATTTTTATTCGGTACATATAGATTGCTGACTCTGACAAGTTATTATTCAAATTCTCGATGTTGATCTATGTTTCCGAATTTTCTCTTCCATATAATAAGCTATACTTATTATAAGAAACATTTAGGTTAATGTGGCGCTTGTAGGAAAATACTTCAAATTTTTGTTGACATTGAACAATTTAGGAAAACAAATTATACAAACACATTTGCAAGTATATAAATTCATATGAAATAAATCGTAAAAATTATCAGCCCTTTAAACCGCAAAGAATCAAAGCTCTTTATTTTTACAACACTTGTTAATATAAAAAAACTAATGGGCGGTACAAAAACAAAATGTGTACTGAATGTTTTCTTTATCTGAGTAATACGACAAGTCACAGTCACCTTTATTCTATCCGGCATAGCTGCAATAATTTGCTCTGCCAACGTAAAAACCCGATCATCCTGTTCCCCTGAAATAATTTTGTAAAGTAAAATCATATTTTTAATTTATTTTCAAATAACGTAATAATACTAAACAAATGATTGCAAAATATAAAAGTGAATCATCAATATCGAATATTAAGAATTATTAATTTCTATTTCAAGTATTATGCAAGTCCTTTTTATAGTAATATTTATTAAAACATATATTAATAAAGATTTCCGTTTACAAAAACTATCAATTCTCCTAACACTTTCAAAAACATGGTTTCCAATAATTCATCATCTAATATTTATTGCAAAATAAATCGTATCATTTAAATTCAAATTAACGAGAAATAGATATTTATTGATGTCGTAAAACTTGTTATAAGAAATAACCTATTTATGTACTAACTTTAGTTACTCAAGCACATTTAAAAATGAAACGCTTTCAGTTTCAAACAATTAGAAGTAATACATAGGACAGTTATGTCCCAAATGAATTGCTTCAGTAGAAGAAGTGTGTTCAAATATTATAAAAAAAATATCATGTGCGCAACACGTTAATAATGCACCGCAGCACTTACCTTGTTTTACGCTTAGAAGCTTAAGAAATCTACACATAAAAAGCTTTCGAATCGGATATTGTTCATGCAAGCGATATAGCGAACATGCAGTGTAGTTTTGTGAAATTTTTTCTTAAGTCAAATAAAATATTTCATTTAACATAATTCATGTGTTTGAGACAGCAAACGCCGAAGGTCTTGACGTGTGTTTAAATTGAAGAATTGATAGCCAATCGAATTAGGTGTAGTTGATAGAAGTGAGAGTGGGATAAACCAATAGGAACCGCTGAAAGCCACATCGATGGACAACATCAAGTAAACCGAACCGAACTTTCTGACAACGGGGATAAATTTCACATTTAAATAACCTTTAATATGTCGATTACCCATGAAAATGAGACAATAGGAATACAATGGAAAGCTGGCGTACACACCAGGTTAGTACTCAAGGGGTAATAACAATAGAGGTTTATTCAAAAAATTCGGTTCAGTTAAAATGGATTCTACGACACCAATAGTTGCGAAACTCCGCTCAATAAAGGATACAAAAATATTACAGAAGAAACTACACGTGGTCTACCGACATACGGCGGTCGTATGCTCATTGACTACGAACTGGCGACAAAGAGGGATAGAGATATACATCTAACTGTAGATTAGAAGAAGAGGATCGAGCTGCCAGAGCGGCGATGCACTACTACATTCACAACATCGATAAGACGAGCGGAGGGATCGTATGCTGCTTCTTTGAAAAGGTATAGAACGTTTATTGATCAACTTTTAAAACTTGAATAAGGATAAAATTAATTTCGCATCATGAAAATATTTATTTGAGAAATTGATGAAATAAAATTTTATTTCGTAAATCAAATAAGAATATGTTTTTCTACACAAAATAATTTTGTTCAGTTCAAATGAGCAGAAAATGCATCGGGTGCATAATTCTATACTTGACCGTTCAAATTACATTTATAAAATAAACCTCGTGAGTTAAACCTTTATAATTATTTACTATAAAAGAAATCATATAATGTATTACCATAATTAGTCGCTTAAAAGATGAAACAAAATAGTCGTAAAAAAATATTTAAAATTGTTACCGGCAAAGATTAACTTTTAGCGACATTTGAAATTAAAAAAAAAAAACAAAAAAATTCAATTCCTCAAGTGTAAATATTAATTGATAATCTGCAAATGATGTGGAAACGCGGAGGAGTCTACGACGTCTATACCGTTCCGTAGTGCGCAGCGCACTGACCTGCGGGCGGTCGTGTCGGGCGGGGCGGGGTCGCCGGCGAGGCGGGGGGCGAGGTGTCGGAGAGCGACTCGACGTCTATGAGCGGGCTCGAGGCGCGGCGCGGCGCCGTCTCGCCTGGGAACCAGCCCGCTATCTCCACTATTCGCTTACCATCACCACCCGCGCGACTTGAGCTCCTTCGTAACCCACACTACCACGCGTCAATCTAACTCGAACTATTACAAAATTTCCAAACTAATGTTACGACATTCATGTCCTTAAGTAGTGTTCGTTTCTCTTTATGGAACTCGTATCGCTATAAAGACCGCCGACGACGTATATACCCTGATAAACCGTTCATTCACAAAAGGAACCATATAATGTCGCAGCGAGAAAAATGAAAAATTCCGATTTCATTGAATCTCCGTTCAGCCGCCGTGCCGATGTAAAATAATCGTCAGCAAATGAAAATCGAACTCTCTATAGAATTGAAAGCTTTTAAATCTGTTAAGACTTACATAGAGCGAGATCCATACGTCTTCCGAATTTCATATCCGTGAGGCTGTCTTCGGACGTGTCCGAGTCTAACGGTAGAGACGCACTCCTTTCCCATCTGAATCATTTTATAATATAATCAATTTTTACCTTGAAACTTGTACAGGGTAAGAAAGATAACGAGGTATATACGTACAGGTAAACCATTTTCTGTTAGGGCAGTAATAGGGTACTATGGGAGGGAACAGATTGTATGCAATATCCGAAGTCTTACACGAAACTTCGAATGATTGTTCTAGAAGCTACGCTATTCGTTAATAATCTCGCAATAATGTTGAAGCAACACAGTAGAATGAATAACAACAAGGTTTTGAAGGGTTACACTTTACCTAGATGAACTGCCATCAGCTTTATCAATAGCGGAACTCGACCTGAAAGCGTCGGCCATGTTGATCCCGCTGTCTATCGACGGACGCTTCACGAGGTTACTCTCAAAGCTTCCAGCTCTACTCTTCTGTGACAAACTGAAATTAAATAACAGAGTATTTGTCACAAGAATGAAATGGCTCTGTTATCTAAAAGTCTAAAAGGGGCTCAGACTATTTAAGCAATATTTCTGATATCCGATATAAGACATTCTGGAAATTAAGATCCTTTACTACCTAATAACATTCCTATCTTGAACAATAAATATCAATTATAATTTCAAACGGCAATAATAACGAACGGCGATATTAAAAAAATTAAACGATTTAGAAGTAGATTTTTTAGTTTATTTTATGTTTAAAATGTTAGTTTACTGGTGTTTGATTTATTCAAATAGAAAAAAAGTATTTCAAACGGCTAATAAAGCATTAAGATACAAGCGTTTGAAATTCTTGGTGGGGATCATCAATGAAGATGCTCTTACCCTTCTCAGCAATACGTGTGTTAGTATAGAACTTACACGAAGCCTATGACTTCTTGAGTTTTATCACCAGATTTTAGTTTTAATTTTGCAGTGGAAACTTATTTAGGTATGGTTTCAATGGTAGTCAACATCCTTATTGTCTCAATGTAATAACTGCATAAGACTCACTATTAATGTATTACATACCTGTGCGGTCTAAGGAAAACACCGTCGTTATGCGGCGGATGTATCCGGTCTAGCATCTCAGCAAGTTGGAGATGTCCAGCGCGTCTAGCGGCGGCAGCAGCGAGCGCGGCACCTGCTTCGCTCCTGGTGCCAGCGCTCCACCGAGCCAGCACCGCTGCTGTGTCCTTATGGCCGGCTGCACTGGCTACCATCTGATCAGAAGAGCATAATTTGACTTTCAAAACTCCTATCATATATTGCTTGAATCGTGCTTAAATTTACCTTTCGATTCAGGTTCCTTATAAGAGTCATGTCAATATCCTCTGAGGATGCTTGAGTTTGCTACAGTTTGGTCAACGGTGTGTTATATATAAATTGAGTAATACAATTCACACTATATTATGAACAGAAATAATGGTTGAAACATTTTCATAGCTGCGCTGCTAATAAAAAGTATTTTGAGAATAACAAAATTGTAAAAGTCCCAAGCTTGGTCACTTAGATTTTGGTAGTAGATCACTGGCTTACTACAAAATACGTAAGCTGAATAAATATATTATTCAAATGAAGCACTTACCTCGTTGAATAAAAAACTCAAAATGATCCACACTTTTCCAAACGAGGAATCCTCAATTCATATTCAGATTCATCTCTATTATATCATTCCAACCATATCTGAATCAATCAGCTAGGCATCAGTTTGGTTGGGCCTCTGATAAACTCTCTTTAGGCTTTTATCCTCTCCTAGTCTTTAGTTACATCAACGATACGCGATTTTACCACAAGCTATCTCATTTTTTATAGTCCTTTCAACTACCTCCAAGCTTTCGTAGCTTAACCAGAATTTCCTAGATTACTCGCCTTGATACACGATCTTGTGTATAGATTTCAAAATCCTAACTAAAATATCACCACCAAGATTATGATAAAAGATATTCCGTATAAATTTAGAAATAATTGATTTTTGAGCACTTACCAAAGGTGTGCAGTTATCACTATCTCTCGCACCCAAATTAACTTCATTCTCCAGCGCAAGACTGTTGTCATCCAATCTCCATCTAAGCAGAACTGTAGTCAGCTTTGTATATCCTAACGCTGCAGCCAAATGTAAGATCGAAGAGCTTTCCTCGCCAGGTTCCGTCGTGAAACCTTCAGAGTTCCCCAACGACCTTGAACTGAGTGACTGACAAAATGACACCAATCGTTCTTCGAACTTTGGGTTGGAATATAGTTGAACGTCTTCGACCTGGAATTGAAAAATTGAAGGAAGAAGAAAAATCCATCAATATGAAGTAATTATTTCCGTGGAGATTTAATCATTTGTAAGCGTACATGTTCAAACTGTTACCGTTAACGTTTGTCGTGGTATGGACATGTTATGAGAAGAGAGGAAGAGCATGTGGGTAAAATAGTAATAAATATGAATGTGGAACGATGTAAAAGTAGAGGAAGGCCAAAGAAAGTGTGGATGGAGTGTGTAAGAAATGATATGAAAGAAAAAGGAGTAACTGAAGAGATGATGACTGACAGAGATGTATGGAAGAAGAAAACATACTGCGCCGACACCAAGTGAGTTGGTAATACGGCATGAGAATGAGAAGCGTACATGTTCAAACTTTTGCATTCACACGAAGTTTAAGGGTTTATTTTATTAGTTAGTATATTAGGATAAGTATAACAATGTTCTGGTAACTAATAATATATGGGGTAAATTATTTACAATCAGGCCTGAATTTTAAAAAATGATCACATAAGTTTCCAACTAAATATCGCTATTAAAAGTAACTTTATATCGCAATTTTTCTCCAAGGAAGTTAAAAAGAACAACAATAAGAGACAACAAAATTAATAATATTCATTGACCTGGTTGTTCTCTTCCATTGGTTCGTTCTTAACTTGTAATCGACCGTTAAGCCGCTGTAACCGCTGCAGCAGCAGGAGAACCGTCTGAAATCCAATGATGGTAAAGGCGCTGAAGCGGGTGATGATGGAGTCAGTACCGGGCCCACTTTATACTCAAAAACAACAGTGTCGGAGACTACACGTCCCGCACGAGCCACTTGCAACGCCGCTAAACCAGCTTCGTGAGCTATAACACAAAAAAGTAGTTTTAGTTAGCTAAAAAAGTTTCATAATTACACAAAATCTGTGAATCATCTAAAGAAAATAGTTTTTGGTTCAACAGAAGAAGACATTTGTACACACATTTGAACACATTTACATACAAGAAGGATGTGGTTTTTGGTGTATACTCGACTACATTACGAATAACAAAATTCCGAATTTAATACTTACCAGGACAATAACATCTCAATAAACCGCTCTGCACCAGTACAGATGGCACTGGAAAATTATCAAACAGCACCGTGTACTGATCAGAGGTTTCTATCCAAGGCCCAGCTACTAAGACTTTAGCTCCGCCTTCAGGGTACGCCCATTCTGGAGAATAATCTGTGATACTTAGCGCTCCCTCGTTGCTGCATTCCGTTTGCATCTTTTCATTGCCTTCCTCTGCCACTGGTGATTTTCCACACAAAATCTAAAATATAAGTAATAAATTACTTAAGAGTAACAAAATATTGAGTTGTAATCTATATTTAAGATTTAACTGGGACAAATATAAAAAATACATTAAAATTATCTCTCACTGACCGATAAGAGAAAGAAGCAATAATTCAATAGGTAGTAGAGACTATAAAACATTTAACTAAATAATAAATGTAATTTTTATAAACCATAAATTAATATTTGTGCATTAATACTTACCGCAGGATTAGTAGATAACGAACTAGGGTCCAAAACTTCCAACTCAGGGAAATCACCTAACATATCAAAAGCATCTAAATTGACAAATACATTATCATCTACGACTTGCGTAGGAGATGCCACTGCTTCACAACTTTCAATAAAGTCCATTGTGTCTATTCCGGAAACCATCACATTGGCAGTGTCAGTAGACCTTACTCCATTTCTATCTAAATCACAGGGCATATTTGCTGATAGAGTTTTTTGGATATCTTCATGGGATAGCTCAAGAGTTTCGTCGAAGAATCCACCAGGTCCTAAGTGACCATCAGTTCCGAGTAAAACTAACGTGTCATCACAGGTATCTGTAAAAACTTTGCTCTCTATTCTCTCAACTAAATCGGGATATCGAGACGGCGTCACGGGAGCGCTGGCTATAATATGAGTTCTAGTTCGCGGTTCCATTTTTATTTTTCTATCAAAAGTTGCATCACCTTTCTCCTCTCGTCTTTCTATTTCAAAGGATTCAGTCTGGATGCACGATGATGGTTGACTATCTGGAACCTCTCTTTTCAATACAAAAGTTGGTTTATATTGTTGACGAAACCTGTCTCTAGGCTCTTCGCAGACGAAAGATGTGACTGACAGAGGGGAAACCAAAGAAGAGTGCTGCTGATTTGCACTGCTAGTTCCGTTCAATATTAACAGTCCTCCACCTCCTTGGATTTGTCCAAGAGATAGTAATAGGGGTGATGCTGATTGCGGAGCAGGTCTGTGATCTCTTGTGTACTGCCGTGGTGGGTGAGAGATGGGACGCGGTGATGGTCCAGTTGTAGAAGAAACGTGATGATCCGATGGTGGAGGCTTAGCGGCTTGGATACGTCGTAGGGGATGTGTACACGTTCTTGAATCTTGACAAGTAGAGTCTGGACAACCGCATTCGAGCTGCCTCGCTAAAGCAGCAGCTCTCGCAGCTCTTTGCTTCTCCATTAGCTGTCCAACAATCGCCTCTACGGTCTCCGTTGTCTGAAACATTTTCCCCTGCCATTTCTTTATTATATAATAAACTTTTGCTACACGATAGCAAGCCGATTATTTAACAAAAAATACATAAAATACTCACCGTTATTTCCAGATCACTGTTAATATCCGGTTCATCTTCACTGAAGACTGGAATAATACAAAAATATTAAAATTGTATTAAAACGTACGATATTGTTATACCAAAATACAAGTAGAAATAAACTACTAAAACGAAATAATACTGTAAATGAACAAAAAACTTCAAACTAGGTTTGTGAGCAGACGGTTACATTCTCAAGTTTTCAGAGCGACTTATTAATTATACTCAATCTAATGTATTGACATTTCCCATACAGGTACTATAATATTATTTTTAATTGGCGATTGTTCATATCATAGTGTTTTTCTATTATCCCTAATTAATAAGACACCTTCAATTAATATTTAACATTTATGTTAACAAACCAAAAAAAAAATTTTAAACAACCACAGGCAAATGTTTTTTTTTTTGTGTTTTTTTCCAAAAAAAATATTAATATCATCCATCCATCCATTAGTTCAACCATAAGACGTCAACTGACGGACATAGGTCTCCCCAATAAGGTAGGGATTGCCATAATCGCCACGCTTGGCAGGCGGATTGGCGATCGCAGTAGGTATTTGTGGTGCCTGGAGGATGCTGCTGCTCATCCCCTGGTTTATATCCCTTAGTCGACTTTTACGATACCTACGGAAAGACATGGGGTGGTACTATTCTTCGCCGGCACCACACGCCCTAACATGAAAATTTTACTAATTTTTACTAAAAATGTTACCACAATTAATTTTTATATACGCAGGTAATTCATTGCCGAAAATAATTAAACACAAAGATAATTATCATTAGTTTTTATTAATGTTTGCATAAATATTTACAAGTTTGCTGTCATGATTTCCTAAAAATAGATATACTTTTGATGTTCCTGAGCCTTACCTTTCACTTTATTTTGTATAAATTGTACTTACTTTTAAAAGCCTGTTTTTTTTTCTTCTTCAACTATTAAATATGATAAATGAAAGAATTCTCTATGAAATATCATGGAAGTTGGTTTTATTATCGTATTCGTGTATTGAATTATGCAAATTCATTAAACGTCACGGTGAGATCGAAAGACAGGTGCCGGGTGAAGTTTTTCTCATTATGTTGCCTCATCATTTTATTCATAAATTATATTTGAATAATCTAATGAACTTATCTATCTGATATCAGATAGTAAAACTATTTATACGAGTAGTAGAAATTGAATATCATTGTTTCATTTCTATATCGGATACATACATATATGAGATCAGGGCATCTATCAAAATGGTGAACTCTAACAGAAAATATTGATTTGAAACAAACGATTTATTCTGAAATCAGTCAATAGATATTGCCCATATAATTGCCAGTGACAGTAAAGGTTTGTTGTCAATTTTAAAAGCTGTCAATTCAGTAACACTCTTTGACGAACACAAAATCTGTTAAGCTTCTAAGCGTTGTAAATAATATCAGTATTTACAAATTATATCTTGTCCTCGCATCATCACATTCCACATTTAAGGGCTAAACAATTAATCTTACTGATGGATATATGAGGTTTGATAATTGACAGATATACGAAAGAGAAGTCAATGGTGTTAATTAAAAAAAAACTAAATGATACCAGGTTAAAAGTTATTAGAAATGTAATCTCAAAATAAACACGTTTTCGTCAACCTTATATTCATTGTAATGACATTACAAACAGACACTTCAATTTCATTTATTAGTATAGATTAGTGATGCGTTCTAATTCGAATCAATTTGTGTGTAGCGTTATATTTTTATTGGGTGAGTTTGTGGACAGAATTTCGTCAAATATTCATTTGAAAAAACTACTTACACATTGGCTTCAATTGGCAGACCAGTTCGTCTTTAGTCCATTCCTTCTTATCCGCCCATAGAGCCAAGCTCGGTGCCACCGTCGCCAGTTTGTTGTCGTCAGGATACGGTACATTCAAATAATGCACCAGAACTATATCGGGATTCTGGAAAGTCAAAATTTAGTACATATTATTAATAAAATATGTTTATTAACGAAAGGTTTTTGGAGTAAAACTCCTTTAGGTACGATGTGACAAGTAACTTTGATATTTTACAGACGGAAGTAAAATTATCAAACAGGAATAACTTTTCAGTAAATATGGTTATTTTTTAATATTCTTCGTACCTTTATACCACCTCAGAATCAATAAACGTTGTGTTAAAGATAAATTATATTTATTTTTACTTCAAATGAACGAGGAAACTTCTCGAGTGTTTGAGAGACAAACAAAAAATTCATGGAAATAAATCAATACTTTCTAGAGACACCACAAAAAATCGTTTCCTGCAAACTGTATGAAAAAATTAATTTTTTTTCTCAAATTTTTTTCATTGTTTAAATATTTATACAATGTAACTACCCCAACTTTTTATTATACGTAGGATGTAGACTTTAAATGTGATATATTTATTTTACATTTAATCTTTTTTAGTGATACCTGCTATAACAGTTTACATACATACATACATACATATCATCACGCCTTTCTCCCGTGGGGGTAGGCAGAGATTACGTCCTTCCATTTGCTACGATCTTGGCATACCTCTTTCGCTTCCTCTGCTTTCATGAGCGCTTTCATACATGCTCGTCGGTTATGGGTACTTTTTACCTGGCCTTTATTTAAAACATGATTGATTTGGTCTAGATACATTTGCTTAGGTCGACCCTTACCGACTTGCCCATTCACCCTCGCCTTATAAATTAATTTCGTTAATCTTCTCTCATCCATCCTCTCTACATGCCCAAACCGTTTAATCATGCGCAAATATTACACGCACTCATTGTTTTATTATAGCATGGCAAAGCGATAGTATGATTCATGATATTCAACACAATCCAGTTTAAAAACAAACGCGAAATAAGCAGTTTAGATTTACGCTGAGTGGTTTCCAAAACGCAACAGACAAAAGAGTAAGTCTCTTTTTATTCACTCAAATTTTTGAATAATAAAAACAACAGCAGTAAATTAACACCACATAATATATTACAAAGCAAATTTCCCGTACATAACGACCTACACAGAGACTCCGGCGCATTTAATTCAAAATATAATACGAAATATTTTAATTTTCAAAATAGGAGCGAATGTAAAACTGAGCGTGCAGTAATAACTAACCATTTGTCTTCAAAATGGCGGCAATAAACATGGCGCCATTATTTATGTAATGGCCGCCGGCCAGGGTTGCCACTCGACACGTGCTCTTTATTATAGTTATTGTGGTTTTTTCCATTACATAGTTTTTAATGTGCATGCACAACGATACAACCATCATTCGTGTTAAGTGTTGTACGAATTTTAAGTGGTCTTTAGTTTGCATGACAAGTGATTGTTGCATATTTTAAATGCATTTTACGTTAGTACTGTTTATAATTTTTTAATTAAAAATGATGTCCTACGAGCGGATATGAAAATAGAGTTCGACTAGATCGCAACCACCATATACTTCATGAAACACTCACCATAGTGATATCCACATAGGGATGTTTTAAAGCGGTGTAACTTAGTAAATCTATCACCGTGATTAGTTTTGATTAAATTTACTTACAGTTATTTTAACTCATTTCCATAAAAAAAAAACAACAAAAAGAAAGGCAATGATAAAGGAGAGCGCAAAACCGATAAGATGGAGATCGTGTGAACGTGAAATTACTTTATTAAGTATGCCATCTATTCAAGACTGCTCAAATTATGACAAGATGTAGATGTATAATTTCCCCACAAATTTGTATTAATATCTTGTTACGTATAATTATAATCATCATCTGTTATCAAGTATTTGTACACATCACGTTTAAAGATTTATAAAATGTATTATAAACTCTAATTAAAGAGATTGTCTTAGGAACAAAACTATTAAACCTACAATAATATGTTATTTTTGTTACAGCAATAATTGGCCTACTTTTATACTATTTAATAAGTTTAATTTAAAAGTGTATAGTTTATATAAACTTCAAAGGGTATTTGTTATAGGATATCATTACGTGAACGACAGTGATGATTGGAAATAGCAGTCATCTTTGTGCTTCTGTTAAAATCACTTATAACATTGAAATACATCATTTTTCTAGCGGAATCTTCTCGGCTGGCTTATTTTTCAATCCGGTGATAGTTTTTTTAAATTTCATAACCGACTTTTCAAGGTCCCATTTGAATAAAGAGTTTTTGATTTCGTTGAATTTAGGTGGTACAAACAGCAAAATGTGCAATATGTGGAAGAATATAAAGTAATAAGTTTCAACAATATTAGAAATTACACATTTTTGGTTTCTGAAGCGATGATGGCGCAATGGACGCGGGTTTGAGCCCACCTATCTAACTCTAAAATCAGGCTGAGCTTTCGGTGAAGGAAAACATCGTGAGGAAACCATAGTATGGTGGTAGGGCATTTTCTAATAACGTCTGCCTAAGCTATCGCCCTCAAATTTGAAAACCTGTAGCCAAATAGATGTATTCCGGCAGTATCACTTGAGAACCACCTCTATAGGCTTGGATTGTTTCGTCATTTAACATCAGGTGATATTGTGGTCAAAGCACTAAGCCTATATCGTGTAAAAAAAACCGTGAAATTACGCGTAGTAGTCTAATTAATTTTGCTAGCTGTTCTATTTGTTCTATCCGTATCAGCAACTTCTAACACGAATACTAAGGATGTTTGTGCAATTATGGTGACATCCCTAACAATATTCATTGTCCCAAAGTCGAATGTTAGTTGCAACGGGAAAGCAGGACCAATGGTAACGATCAAACGTACGTGGCGACGGGACATTAAGAGAAATATACCGCTCAATCCAACACAACAACATGAATGTTAACAATTATAATAGGATTCCCAATTAATTCCTCGCGAATAAATATTCATTGTAATTAAAGTACTGCAGACTAGTGAGCTAAAGTTGGTGTTACGTATATCATTTGTCCTTATGGTATTTTGCTGTGGGGAACACAAAACTAAAGTTTGTAGATACCATATTTATATCACAAAAACGGGTAGTTCGAACAATTAACAATATGCGAAAAATAAGTTTCCGAAATATAATATTTTATTTTAACCAATTAACATTATTTCAAATGTAATACACGTCTGCAAAAACTAAGCCAAAATTGATTTAGTAAACGCCAAACTTTTATTACCAGAAATAAATACGAATTAGCCGTTTCATGTTTTGTCTTAGCAAGACTTATAAAAGACTTTTCAGGTAGTAATATTAGGTTAACAAAATAACGATCTAAAGAACATAATCGATTAACTTGTCAATAAGTTCAAGAAACATATCAAGCATTTGAAAGATTTTTTTATAATGAACTGTTACGTGAAATTCATGACTGACGTTGACATTGGCAGTAAGAACGTAAATAATTAGTTTTTTTGGTGTGAAATACTAATCTTAAATTTTTCGAACACCTTTAAAATACAAATTTTCTGCACTTCACCTCCATATAAACTTTAACAAAACTAATAATTCCCCGACTGCTCCGTGCGCGCAGTATTCTTAAAGAGGGATCCAAAGTTTTCGCTCCACGTATATACTTAATATAATACCGTATATAATAACGTATATAATAACGTATACACGTTAATATTAACATATAGGTTTAAGAGATTTAACGCAATGGTTTATTGCGGAGAAAACCACGGACAAAGTTAGTATAATTATTGTCAGTAACATTCCAACCGCAATAAATAACATATCTTCTGGTATATTATAACAATAGATCTTTCGAAACTGCTCGAATACCGAAACATCTCAAACCGCTATTGTCCTATGCAAACATAATTACTCGTTCAAATATTGACTCGCGTTAATTGAAGCCCCTTATCGTTTGTAGCGTCTTTAGGCTGTTCATAACGAGTGTAGGCATGTCGCCCAATTAATTACTAGGGAATAATAAGATTTACGTAAACTATTATTTTGTTTAAGCTATGTAGAGACAAAGGATTCACTAGATTCCGTAGGGTGCTGTTATGAGGAGACGAAGCACTTTTAAACGACAAAGACTTAGTGACAGGCCTCAGGGACGTCACGTTAAGACTACATTGAATCTCACAATACGTTTGTGCTAATGAAAGGAGATATTTTGATAAAGCTACAGGGTTGTTATAAAGGATCTTCTATTGCACGACTTACTAAATACACCAGCTTTAAATTATAAATTAATTACAAACTAGATGTGCCTGCGACTTATCTCGCGTGGTATTCAGACAATTATATTCTAATAGAGAGCTTATAGTTTACTTCTAGATGCAATCTATCTCTACTATATATTCTTATCTCAGGTCAGGGCCCCCGCCCCTTTCCATCTTGGTTTGGCAATGCAACAGCGTCGCCATCTCCGCTGGTGCGGTGTACGGACTGAGTCACTGTCTGCGCTTAGCCCTCACCCTAATATGCCTGAATGGCGGCCTGCATACCATGTGGTGATGAGTGTCACCTCTCGCTTCATTTTCTTTTCTTAAATATCTTCAATGTACAGATTTTGTCTGTTTACCATTTTATTATAAGTAAAGATGAAAGATTTTTCGAATAACGTGAAAATAAAATATTGCTTTAAAATTTTTATACAATTATCCCTTTACTACGTATTGATAATGTTATTATGCATTACACTTCATTATTATGTTTTTTTAATGAATCTAGATAAACGCTATTCATAGATTATATAAATATACATATAAGTGTAAAAAGTATACTAGATGTTACTATAGAGTATAAACTACTACCATACCAAATTTCATAGAAATTTGTTCAGTAGTTTTTTTGCGTGATTGGCGAACAAATTAATAAACAGACAGGCAGACAAACTTTTTTTTTACTATCGTAATTTGTTCTATAATCGTTTCTAAATTTTTCAATATCTTCATTGTACAGATTTCGTCTCGTTAGCCTTTTATTATTAGTCTAAATTAAAACCGGTGATAGACTGAATTATTAATCGATTAATTACTTATAGATCCCATGAGATTGAAACTCCACCGAAATCATGTCAATCCCCAAGATAATTTGAGCACTTAATTATCCAATATCAAGTTCATTACGCGATTAAATATTAACAAAAGCTAATTGAAGACCGTCATCTGGTAAACCATGGCTGATTGTATTCTATAAATTTTCAATGCTAAAAATCAACTAAGAACACTTTGTGAATTTTTAAGTATTGACTTAGACAGAATTTTAAACTGTAAGCTGTCTACGTGTTTCGAATACTGCAATATTTTGGTAATTTCAAATAAAATGTAAGTGGGAGTGATGTCAAGAAAACTAGAAGGAAACCGTCCAAACGGAAGACATGTATCGCGATAGTTGGACCAAGTTTATTAATTCCGAAATTGATCTTTTAAAACCGCTATAGGAAGTCATACCCTTCAGCAATGAGGTTGCCGTTTTAAAGAGAAATTGGCTAAAAAAAATTAGTTCTCGATCTTTAACAATACAAACACTAAAATCATAAAACTGTTTGTAAAAAGGTAGCACTTGTTAAGAATAACGTAACTAACAAGCATGCACCTGACGTTTACTAGCGATGTTAACTCTATAGTAATATATAGCTAACGCTAAATAGAGAAGTGTTGAGATGTAACTGTTGTTTGGTCGGATTTCACGTCGATGGACGTAATTTCGAATCCCATGTGGATTCTATAATCAGCCTGAGATTTCAGTGAAAGAAAACATGGAGATGAAAAGAACGATATTCCATAAGTTTTCATCATTTCACGAGTAAATATTTTTTTTTCACAAATTAAAAGGGCAAGCGGCGGAAACAGATTTGAAAAGTAGATATTTCAGAAATATATTGCTATCGCGTTGCGCTCCAAAGAAAGAGTTATAAAACACGAAAGGGACAAATGCAGCTCGAGCTGGTTTTACCGTATGCAAAATGGACGAAAACATCACTTCGTAGTACCCTGTTACCTCCTTCAAAACCGAACCGATTTTTAATTTTCTTTCAGTTATAAAATAAGAAAGACTTTGGCTATACCTCTACATTTTGCTTTAATCTTACCCATCAAATTTGATTAACGAACTGAAAAATAAAAATAATAATGAATAAAAAAATCGAGCGTTTTTTTTCATTTTCAACGGCTCCTAGTTTCTACAATAACTAATTTACGGAAAAATCAACGGGCATGGCGGTGGTGGATATATATTATTAGTATAAAAAATATTTACCATAATGTTATTATCTAGGAAACAGGGGAAACATTTGTATGAAATAAATGCTGCTAACAAACCCTCTTAATTTCCGTATTAAACATTCTAATACCAAACAATATTATAAATTCCATATAAAGATCAGCGTTATATTTTACGCGCACGTGTTTAACGTAGCATTTAACTTTCGATTTGAAACGTTAATTATTAATTCTATTCTGCTCCCATAGATAACTTTACTGATAGAAATAACAGATGCGATAGTAATGAAGGCGATTATAATATGCCTACATGAAGAAAGTCTCAGAGAAAATTAATCTTTTAATTAACCCTTTTATCTTATCTGATATGAAGTCTTAAAGATAAGTCGATACTTCTAGAAGGATACACTTTAGTGGTTTTGATAATATACACTTATAAGTGTTTACTGAATGATTTTCAAGTTTAAGGTAGTAGTTATACAAGCGGATTTAAGAAAAAACCTAACCTTTTTTTTTTTTTTTGACGGGGGAAATGCATTTACGCACTACCCTTATCTATTGTATTTGAGAGATCAGAGTCCCCCAAATACAATAGATAAGGGGGCACGGAGAAAGGGGGCACGGAGATAAGGGGGCACGGAGGAAAAAACCTAACCTAACCTAACAGCTGTTGTTCAATTTATTCTGGAGGTTAAAAGACACCGTGACACAAAACAAGGAAGCGATGGCGGCTCAGTGATAGCCTGCTCAATTATCGCGTTGACGTACGTAGGTGCGAATCCGACTATGACTAATTCCGTAATTAGCTACAGCTTTCGTTGAAAAAAATCATCGTGATGAAACCATAGTATCAAGAGTACCATTTTTTCTTAATGCCTTTAAGAAAGAAGTTCGAAAATCTGTCGCCAAGCAAGTACATAACCTGACAGACAGTACCTCTAGGTTTGGCGTGTTTTGGGATCACATTATCACTTAACATATGGTGAGATTATGGTGACGGGTCGAAGTTTAAAATCGAAAATATAACTACTAAGGTTTTCCAATGTATTCTGATGAGGCTGCTGACACATCTACAGTATTTTCTAATCTATGCGGTAAACACACTGACACCTGTTACTTGTGTAAACATTTCAACTGCGGCCGATCACAAATTCAATTACCGCTGACATTTCGCCCGCCGACCGAAGAGGGCTTGATGGCGTTTTCCATTCAGCAATAATGAGTTAGTTGTAAACATTTATAATTCTATTTCTTACGAAGTCTTTAAAAAATGATTACCGATCTCATTTTATTATTTCCTTTCTTTATTGTCTAAATTATATCACTAAAAATACATGTTTTTTTTTGGGCACGTAGAGAGGATGGATGAAAGAAGATTGACGATAACAATTTACAAGGTTGAGGGTAACTGGCCAAGTCCGCCGGATTAGAGATGCCAAGGGGTATGAGAAACTTGCCCGGTGTGAAGCGCCGGGAATACCCGCTAAAACCCACAATAGCATCTGCCGGCTTCTTGAAGGGCGTACACGGGATTAGTCGAGCTCGCAACGCGTCACCTTGCGGCAGGCCCAGACCAGGGCACTTTCCATTGGAGAATTCTAATTTTTTTTTAGTAAACAAACACACAAAATATCCCTACTCTCCCATAAAGATCAGCAGAGACTGCCACCTGCTACGATCCTGACATACGGCTTTCGTTTCTTCTATTTTCATGAGCGCTTTCATACGGGTTCTTGAATTACGAGTACTATTAACCTGACGGTCCTGACCTTTCTTCAAATCATCTCCGATGTTATCAAGATACGTTCACCTAGGTAGACGTTTACCGAGGGGTGCTCTAAACGACGGCGCCCGACGAAAGGGTAGTTAAGTAGATGAAGATAGTCTAGACTAAACCACTAGAATATTGGAAACAAAAAAATAAAAGAGTTGAAAAATAAAGAGAATCTAATATTTATAAAAAATGTTAATTTTAGGATGTTTTTTTGTTCATGACATTCTCAAATACATATTAATGTACATATGAAGTAAGTAAATAAATATTACAGAACATCAATTACTTGTTGATATTTAATAGGTTTCAAATGAAAATGATGAAAGTTTTCCAATTTTCCACTACTCGCTATTTCATGATATCTCTCGATATGTGTAAGAAATTTCTTTTGATTTGAAAAGCGAAGAGGTTTTCTTAGAAATATATTTTTGATGTGCCTACCCAACCTTAGAACCGTACGCTGCTGAATTCTATTCAAACATATTAACATTTTATTTGTAGTAAGTGTATGTTTTAAATTAATAAGGATTAAATTATATTTTTTTTTTAATTAAAAGAAATGAAATGTATAATGTTATCACTTAATTTACATATAGTAACCTACTTTAGCACCCATCTGTGGTTATTCTGCGCTCAGACAAATGAAAGTTTAATATTTAATAAGCTCTGCTCAATTATTCAACGATTCATTCGCAGATTAACCCAGCGGTTGGATGATTCGTGCTGTGAACTATTTGAGAAACGTAAAGGTGTTTTTTCTTTAATACTTTTGAAATGTTTTAAAATCATTATACGCTTGATCTGATTTTCCTAAAGCTTCCATCCATCCATTCACTCAACTGAAACATGTCCACTGCTGGACATAGGTCTCCTCCAAAGATCTCCACGCCGACCGGTCTTGCGGCAACCGCATCTATCGCACTATATGGGTGAGCCTACCCACGCTGCGTCTTCTAGTTCGTGGTAACCATACTAGCCGTTGGCTTCATAGGGCATCGGTTCTGTGAGCTATGTGCTCAGCCCATTGCCACTTAACTTTAGAAATTCTTCGGGCAATGTCGGTTACTTTGGTTTTTCAGCGGATCTGCTCATTCCTAATTAGACCACGGAGTCAAACTGAACATAGCCCTCTCTGAAAGCTTATTATTACTCACCATGCCTTACCATCACGCTATGCTTTCCTCAAAATTTTCATTAACGGAAAGCCCAGGCTCATTAGAATTGGATAAGGGGACTCGAACCTGCGTTCGTTGACATGTAATCCGACAGCACTATGAACTCCGCAATGATTGCTTCATAAAAATTACTTTGAAGATATCTTTCAACCAATAATGTAGTTTCACCTGTTTTATAAAATCTATAAGACAGTTTAGGGCCAAGTAAAACAGTGTGTAGGCTTGATCGCTTGAATTATACTCTGGTATCACAGTGATAATAAAAAACTTCCCTACAAAGCTTTGAGCATATCGACTGGTCAGTATAATAATAAAAAAGTGTTATAATCACAATAGTCAACCTCTTTGTATCTTAAGGGATAAAATTAGAATCCACTAACCTGTCTTGGAGTCTTTTTGGAATCTTTTCTACCTTAAAGTGTAACTCTTAACGTAACGTAACTCGTAACGCCCGTAAAATTCTTAACCGCAAAATAATGATATATTTGTATCCGATATATTCTCCGCGAATTTCTATATGTAGTTAGTTAAAAGACATAGAAGATCTTAAATTTAATTACATCGATGTTAATAATTGGATTAAAAGCGAAAAAAAATTGATGGATCTCATCACAAACGAAAAAAAATCTCTACAGAAAAAAAAATCATCTTTCGGTTTAATTTTAAATATGTAAAAGATTTGATTAAAAGTAAACTTCGACAAAATGGTCTGAGGAAAGTGTTACAAGATACAGCTTTAAAAAAATTCCTTCATAATCAAAATACGATAAGATTCAGCCTAGATTTTGATAAGGCACTTATGAACATCATAACATTTATGAAAGGTAAGAAAGAATACATGATAGTAAGTTACTTTTTATTAATATTATTAATAAAAACTTTAACTTTTTATTTTACACGGTATTGGCTCAGTGCTTTGACCACAATCTCATCTGACGTTAAGTGACGATGTGGTCCAGGATGGTCAACACACTAAAGCTAGAGGTGCAACTGGTTCTCAACTTTTTACGTTTCACAATTATTTAACTATATTTATCTATTAAATGGGTTATAAATATACTTTAGATCTTAAATGTACGAATTAATACCAAAAAAAATTCTCTTTATCTTGCCAAGCCTTAATCGTGAGTTTATGATTTTTTTATAGTTTTAAAATTTTGCTAGTCTTTTAAAAGTAAACTTTTTACTTTAAAAGTAAATTAAATATTCAAAGATATTTAGAGGGGCAAATTTCATACAATGAGTTCGTACAAATTTTCCTTAGTTCTCACGATCTTCTTAGAGCTAAAGTGTCTAAGTGACGTTGGCCGTTATTTCTTAGTTTCACTGTCTCTCTAATGACCTCTTAAAGCGAAGTGAACCGGCTGTACAATCTGATCCGTGATAGGAATTATTACATCTCGAAACGGTTTTAAACTTCAATCCATCGACGCTTCAGTGACGCAAACTGAGATTTCAGTTTTATCTGTTTACTTTGAAATCGCTAGCGCGCGGAATTGAAAAGACGACGGACGGTATGTCGTCCGGATTTACCCGATTTCCACTCAAATTAAGAAGGAGATTATCCTTATTTTCCAAACCGTATTTTCATCTTGTACGTATGTCTCTGTACTTTTGTAGAATATTATTAAATACGTGTATGTTTTTTTTATGTATTAATTAGATACATTTAGGTAGAAACAAAGCTCCCCTATTTATCCACCTCAGTCAAAATTAGTGTTTTCAAATAGCGATTTTGTAGAATTTCTAAAGTTTATTTACAGTATTTATTTATCGGAACAAATTTTCCTTTGAACATAAAAAACAGCTTTTCCAAGATATTCGATTGATGAAGGCGATACTTTGCGGAAATACATCATAAATAATATGGTTGATTTTTTACTTTGATAACTCCGTTGCAAATGATTTTCAGCTGTCACGTCTCTTGGAAACTCATTTGTTAACACTAATGTATCTTAGCAAAATGTGGCTATATTAGATAGTATATAAAAGAAATATATAGAAGGAGTTATTACAGCTAGTTGTACTTATATTAATATGTTTGCCTCAAATTTAATTAAAAAAAAAACATTTAACAAGTGATTGAAAATATCTGAAAGTAATATTGGAACCATGAAACTCGGCCCTTCCCATCAATTACTTACGTCTTTGATGTATATTGGAATCAATAAGACAAGCCAAATCGAAAACACATTTGCCAATGTATTTAGAAGTTACATCAAACATAGCTTACCTAATCAAAGCGAGTTACATTATTTTTGTTACTAACTCGAAACTCTATACAAATAGGCAAAGATATAAATGAGTTTAATTTTAAATTGTTGACTCTTATTGAAAGAACAATAGTTTACCGAGTTATATGATAATTATAAGACGATTCCTAATTCCTCATCAGGATAATGAACTCTCGGAAGAGATATCTGCGTTTAACTTTATCGTGCTAACGGCACATTCCAGCTCTTTCCAGCCAGGGTCAATCTAAGCGCTTTCGAGGAGTTCAGAGTTGACCCGGCGTTTTTTTTCCAGCAGTTTACCTCCCATGATTTTATTTGGACAGACCGTTATCAGATTATCTCGGATGACACGCCCAATACTTCGGTATTATCTTAGCAAAATCTCTCCGACGACGATATAATATTAGAGATGCGATTACTATCATAAAATATACAATTAAAAAAAAATACAATTATAAAGAGGATCTATACGTAATTAACTTACCTGTAGGAGCCAGTAACATCTTCGATGGAATGTTGGCAGAATTGCAGAGTGCACGTAACAACCGTAGATACACTGCGAATAATAAAAATAAACGTAAAATTATCATTCGTCGGATCGATCGGCGTAGGTTTGAACGCAAGAAAACGATTGAAATGGAAAAATATATATTTATATATATGTAATTTATAAAATTCAATCCACAAATTTCATTACGGAACACCGAAAACTAGCACTCAGATATCGCAGAATAAGCCTAACCAAGCTTAGCTCAAATTGGCACCTGAACTAACTTCATTTACTGAGAAAGCCTCTCTGTACACAGTTCAGTCCGAAACATAAGCTGAAGGCGAACTAAACACATTTAATATTAACGTCCTATCTTATTATGTGTAAGAATGCATTTATAATTGCACTTAAAATTTATAGAATCGATATTATAATATAACATAAATGTATTTTTTTTATGGATACAAATGCTAAAAAAGCGTTGAATACTTTTTTTTAATTCACACTAAAAATTTAAGAAGCTTACAAATGCTCCTAACGTGTGTAATAGTTGCCAATATTTTAAAATATGCACGTTTCTTTTTTAATAAATGTTAAAAACTAATTATTTTACAAGATAAATAAAAACCTTTATTAACAACAAGGATGGGTATTGACATTATGCAATTATATCAAATAGAATCGATTTTATTTCATACAATTTTTTTTTTTTTTTACTACATTTTTGTTAATGGTGATTAATATATTGACATTAAGACATTAAGATAAGACATTGCAATTATTATAACGTAATTACAATCACATAACGTACAGAAATAATTTTATTAAATTTAAACAAATCGTTGAATAAAGCGCCACCTACCCGAGAAATACTAAGAAAATTCATCTACACAGAGTTATTTTTCATTGTGTGTATTCGCGTCGTCTTCTATCTATCTATTCAACCGAAAGACGTCCACTGCTGGACATAGGTCTCCTCCAAAGATCTCAACGATGACCGGTTTTGCGCCACCCGCATTCAGCAGATTCCCGCGATCTTCGCCAGGTCGTCGGTCCACCTTGTCTTGCCTACCCTCGCTACGTCTTCCAGTGCGTGGTAGCCATTCGATAACACATTGACCCCATCGGGCATTGGTTCTGCGAGCAATGTGCCCAGCCCACTGTCACTTAAGTTTAGTAATTCTTCGGACAATGTCGGTTAATTTCGTTCTTCTGCGGATCTCCTCATTCCTGATTCGATCACGCAGTGAAACTCCAACCATTGCCTTTTGAGCAACTTTGAGCTTCTGCGTTGTCTTATTAAAATTAATTACCTGGTATCCACGATCAAAAAAAAATTCTTTAACACGATTTATTAGGTTATTACAATTATCTTTATACTATCGCGTGCTAATTAAATAAATGTTGCATAATTCTTATCTTTACTACACGTCGTATGTGTTACCTCGCTTCAGCTCACAGTTCAGACCCGACAGAGTACTGAGGTGGGTAGCAGTTGTGCCATATGTATTATTCAGGTACTCTTTGCCGCGCACTACGTGGGAAGTCACACGGGCCGGCCATCCTTTACTATCTACTAGATTCACTATGATTTTAACTTATATAACTCATAGAATTTTGTTTTCATATAAAAAATCCTATTATTTTTATAAAACCCAATTTTATTTCGTTTCGATACAAAAAAATAACTAATATGTCTCTAATAAATAAAAAATAGAACAAATAACAACTTTAAATAATATATGAATATAATTTTAGAAAACGAGGTTTCGGTTTACAAATTCGTAACTAAAACACATTTCACTAACATTTAACAAGCGTTTAAACCATAAAAGACGATCAAAACAAAGTTCTTTAACTACTTGATAACAAAATTTTCAATGCCAAATCGTTATTTGAGTTTCTCTGTTTTTTTTTCTTATATATCCTTATGAATTTATAATAATTACATAGTAATATGAGTAACTATGGATTTAGTGGTAAAGTATTAAAACAAGTTCAACCCGTGATTTCATATTTCATGTAATTTAAGATAAACTGCCTCG
This sequence comes from Samia ricini, assembly GCA_014132275.2. NCBI lineage: Eukaryota > Metazoa > Arthropoda > Insecta > Lepidoptera > Saturniidae > Samia > Samia ricini. Next base: position 1,945,865 of record AP028164.1, on the reverse strand, counting down.
GTAGCGCAGTTGTATTACATACGACTGCCGTTCTGAGGTCTCGGGTTCGATCCCCGGGTCGGGTCAAGTGATATTGGGTTTTTTCTACTTAGTATCATCCCGGAGTTTGGAATTTGTGCCCGATATGGCGACAGGCTCGCCCCCTGTCACATCTGGGACGGAACTAATCTCGGCGAAATGTGGGTGGTGTAGTTCGCTACTTCACCTCTGCCTAACCCTTCGGGGAAAACAGGCGTGAGCATATATATGTATGTAAAATAAAATGTTGTAACATAAATTTCTTTGCACCAGAAATCTCTTCATTAATTTTATAGAAGTAAATAGCCAACGTAAGCACAACCTCGTCATTGCTTATTCCCTATGTTAGCTAACGTAATAAAATATTAATTTCTGGAGTTCAAATTTTTATGAATAAAAATATTAGTATGGGATTCGTAAACTACATAAGTACTTTAAGGAAAGCGATGGGATATGTTAGGTGACTTCCACGTAGTGTATCCAAGTAACGTCAATTTATTTGATCAGCGCCTGAAAACCTGACACAGGCCTTGGCGTCAGTATCTCTATAATCAGAAAAAAATATGATACGAAACAGGGTGGGTTTAGCATGCACTCATCATGCCATCGTACCAGCCGAATAAAACTTATTTTACTTAATCCACCAATGTTAAAAACCTGGTAATGCCAAGAGTTTTTTTATCCGCTCGAATTGAGTTTCACCATTTGGACCGCGGAAAAGGTAGAATCTTTAAAAAATAACTTCAGAGAGAAGATTGATCACATAAAGAAGTTCTCTTTATGCACGTAGGATATCTTGGGCGAATGCATTGGGGTTTTAATAGCCATAGTAATACATAACACGTCTGCTATCTTTCGTAGTGGGGAGGGCGGAAACTCATGATAGAATTATGTCATTTAAAATTAGTCTACACAAGGTACGACTGTCAAAGTCTTAATTTTGCTATTAAGTAAAATAAAAAAAGCGCTTGAGTTATTTTGTTAAGGCATAAATAAAAGTATATTTATACCATAAAGTCTTCGGTTGAGGTCTAAAGGATGTGGGTAGACAATGCGCAATCTCATGCGAGCAAGCAGCTATCTATTTTTTACTAGATTGGCGTCAGGTAAGAATTTTACCTTTTAAAAGGTTATCAAGAATAACTTTAATCTACAACGATCAGTTTCCATCATATGAACACCTTGCTTATTTAGTGCCTTATATTTAAAAAAATATATATATATGGGCAGGCACACGCATAGAGGCTGTGTTTTTTCCAATGTACGGATATCTTTATGGTTCATTATTATATGAGAACTTTATAGAATAAATTAGACCTCGGTGTTCTAAATGGCATCACATAGACCCAAAATAAACACTCAATCAAATATATAGCGCGTGACACAGCCTGGTGGGGTACGATCGTTCAAATCTAAATCCGTTGGCCTTATTGCCGAATCGTATTTTTGCTAGACCATTCGAGCCAATAACCGGCTCTGTAGTGGAGTTTTCGAAGGGAATATCCGGACCGTCAATAAGTTCGGTGCAAGCGATAAACGAACGAGACAGTTACCAGCGTGTATCTACATTATATACGTTTGGTTTTCTAGGATTAAAAGTAAACAGAGAACTACGATCTCTGGATGAAATGAAAACTAGAAGAACTCGATATATATATGACCAGAAATAATGAAAATTTCTTAATTATTCATAAATAAACCTATGTAACGTGTATAAATATTTTAAATCTTCATTTAAGTGTAAATCTTTGCGAATTGAGTTTAACTAATTAGTTATTTAGTTTAACTTTTCAGATATTGGCCTTTAGTCGAAAATTCCACATCATATAAAACCACCTCAGATTAAATAAACTACAACACTAGATATAGAGGACTCTGTAAATAAACATTGGTATTTTAAAATATCCGCAAATGAATATTGGCAGAATAAAAGAATGATAGGTTAGTAAAAAAACCATGTAAATTAAAAATAGATCCACTATTTTAATAGGTAATAAATAAATCGATACAATAATAAACAGCGAATAAAAACTTACACGAGGTTCGACACGCCTCTTTCTAACATAAAAAGAGAAGTGCATTTGTGTTTTGTGTTATTAGTAATTGACAACACTCGCTAACACATTTATTTATTTCTGGAACTGACTAACGATGTTAACTTGAATGACCTTAGCAGCTTGACCAAATTTTTTGGCAAGCACTCAGAGCACTTAACCAGATAAATTATTGTAACTAGAATAATAGTACCACAATGACATGAACAGTATGTAATCGATTAAGCGAGCATGAAAAAATTGTAAAATGATTAACTAGAAAACCTATCTACCATGTATGTTGTGTGAAAGTGTGTCTTGTACTGTCTTTTTTATGTGCTTAATAAAGTGTTACTATATCGCTCTATTATCATTAAATATAATATTCCAAACCAGTCGTTAGAGAAAGTGGACTCAGTAACTGAACTCAAGTGATGATTTGTATTAATATGCCCATCTGCTGCATAATCTTTAATATACATTAGAAATTCATAATTCGCTACCTCCTATGATTTTGTACCAGCATACGATATGAGTACGAAAATCGGCTCGTGAGTGAATTAGATTTTTACGACTACTGGAACGTATCCGCGGCGTATCCTAATGGCGTAAACGACGTAAAGTATAATATATACTCAGGTTAATCTAAGTTTAGATACTTGAAAGTCTAGGAAACTGTCTAGGAACATTTTAAATGTAATATTCATTTTACTTTCTTAGTTAAGTCTTTCTACAGTCTTGTTTATACCACTTTATTGAGTTTCCTCAAATGAAACTTCGTTGTAGAAATTATGACTAAAATAAGAACTTTGTGTATAAGTAGCTACTTGTTATGTTTCAAAACTTTGGCATCTTATGGAGTATGGACTCCATAATCGTTCAGGTGGAAATTTCAACCTGAGTGTCATAAGCACTCGCCCCAAAAGATCGATGAAGCTCTCAAGGCCCTAACGGATAATTGCGGTCGCTAGCTTTTTTCTATTCTATGTTTAGGCAACCCTTATGCCGTGTGGTGCCAGCTATGAATAGTACTCCACATCTTCCCGCGAGTGTCGTAAAAGGCGGCTAAGGGACAAACCAGGAGATGGGCAGCAGCATCCTCACAAAAATCTACTGCGATCGTCAACCCGCCTGCCAAGCGTGACGATAATGGCAATCCCCCCCTTATTTTCGGTAGCCCAATGTCCAGCAGTGGACGTCTTTCAGTAGAATGGATGGATGGAAACAACTCTTATGTCCACAAAAATTGTATTCATTATCTCGCATTAATAACGTAATAAATTCACAAAGCGTTATTAACTAAAACAGCTGACCACTGTCTCCAGTATATTTAGAACCACAGTAGGAGAATTAAATACAAGAACCGTTTCGCATGTCGTCGTTCTCCGGACTTGTGGTATCATAAACAACTCGCTCTATGCACATAACTACGAACGCTGTGTTGTTCTTATCCGGGCCTTTTTGTTTCTGCTTTACTCAACTAAACCGCAGTTATATCGTCGACTGTTTTCAGTTTTTACACGTGACGGACGAAACATATTGTTCCAGTTTTTTTCGAAATCGACAATGCGTTGTTCGGTATGTGAAACGAAAAAATAATGTTTCGATATATTAACAATGTTAAATTTGAAACCTGTTTATTTCCCGTATTAGATAACATCGCTAGCCTAATGATAGTGTGGTCGGATTCAACGACAATGGAAATCCCATTACACAATAAGCTAAAGTTTTTAGTCAAGGAAACGTGATAAAACATGCTAGGGTATTTTTTAATGCTCTTTTACTTGAGACTTGGTAAATCAAAATTTAGTGTGTTTACCATCTTGTACCACATCACCACTTAACATCAGGTGAGATTTCAGTCAAAGCCTGACCCTATTTCAGTAAACCTCCATTATAAATCCCAATTATAACTACAAAATAGGCTTAATTAACTTTTTGACAAACGAAAAAATGTCTGTTGACTCGACTGATATAATATAAGATTTATTTATCACAATCATTCATATTAAATATTCAATGCTTTAGGCGAAATATTGCAAAAGAACGTTTGGAATCGGTTTTATTGACTTAGTTCACTACTATCCTTAAAATTAAATTTTTAAGGAAACAAAACATATAACAAAACTTTACCAGAGAATATATCTGCAATTAAAAAAAAATCATGTTATTTGGTTTCACAGTTCTTGAGTTATAAGCTATCTAACAGCAGAGAAATTTTATCTTTCACATAGCATGAAAAAAAACCAGTTAATATTACAGTAATGCCAGTCATATTATTGTTAGTATATTATTTACGCAACTCAATCAACAAAACACATAAAATCCTTTTCTAATAATTAAAATTTAATTTACCCTTCAAAGCGATACATGAATTAAATTTATCTAGAATTCGTTTTAAAAAAAATTCCGGTGTAAATTCCACGCAATCTATTACATGAAACGAACCGTGAATGGATTCGGATGACAATATTACGGGCATTATTGCCAACGGATTTATCTCTTGTATTATTTAATTTGTTTTTTTATTTATTATTATTATCATTATATTGTATATCTATTCTGTTTTATTTTTTTTATGTACATTTATAGGTATTAATGTCATGTAATAATTAATTGTTCTTTTGATTATCTTGACTTTGAAGTTATCGTGGTTGAGCAGTAGTTATGGTCTCGAATATGTAGTCGACAGATGTACGTTCGAATCCATTTATCCAAATTATAGAACCGGTATATAGTTTTAGGCGAAAGGCAAAATCTTGATGTAACCATATGGTATTATTAACACCTAATTAAGGAATTAGTTACTACTACTAATCAAGTATGAAAATCAATCGCCGAGCACGTATAGGAGCCAGTAACTCTAACGTGATTAGTAATTTTAACCACATCATCACTTAACATCAGATGGGATCGTGGTCATAGCGCTAAAATAAAATATAAGCTTTCTATTAAAGATCTAGTGAATATTTTAACCACTATTGGAATTCAAAAATACATATATATATATAATAATGATTTTAGAATAATTTATTTAAAAAATATCGTACGTTATAAATTATATATATAAAACCTTAATTACGAATATCATTCAATATTTAAAGTTACTAATATTTTTTAACATATTCATTATTACTACTAAACAAAAAAAAATCGCTTAAGTCCCCTTGAGCACTATCCTGGCGTTTACGCCAGCTTTCCATTGTTTTCCTATTGTCTCATTTTTATGGATAATCGACATATTAACTAACAGAGGTGAATTTTTTTTTTTGATAATAGTATAATAGCCTTAGTTGAAAATATATTTGCTTAATTATATATCGACTTATAAAAAATAAAACTAAGGCGATGGTTAACAGCGTGTAGCGGCAGGTGATTTAGCAAGTTCAAAGAACGACATAATCCTAAGAGACCGAAACCTCGCTTTGCGGGCTCAGTTTATACCGGCCTTCGGAGGTTTTTGTCCATAAACAAGTGACAATGTTGCGTGCTTTAGCTTGGCCGCGTTTCAAGCTGTAAGCTGAGGCGAGTTTATTACTTAAAATGTGACATGAACGTAACTTAGACGATACAGAATGTTTTGGCTAGTTTTAAATGGAATTTTAAGCAGTGGATAAATATCCAGGTTTGGATTTTCCTTTTAACGTAAAACATCAAATTAAATTGAAATTCGTGTATCTGATAGTAACCACAGAACAATTTAAAACAATGGATAATTAATCAGTCGACAGTGGTCGATTAGCGAAACCTTCCCATATATGAATATAAAATGGCCGACCTTGAAACATGGTAAAGTAAAGCGAGTTATTATGAAAGCTACTATCTTATTCTAGCAGAGTCAGTAAAATTCGTACCGCCAAAGAATTAATAAATGTCGTGTTATTATCATAATTAAATTCAGTTTTTTTTCCAATGCGCGAGGAAAATTCGAGTTCAAACTTCGTGTCCGAGACAAACGAAAAAAAAAAAAACAAATATTCGGAGATAATGAATCCGTTCTCGAGATGTCATCATAAAAAAAGCCGTTCCATACAAACTGTATGTAAAATTAATTTCTTTATAAATTTTCTATCGATTTAATTGTTATTCTGCTATTCGGGATGGAGGCCAATTCATCAAATCACAAACATCAGACCAGCAATTATTTTTAAGCCGACTTTTTTGTATGCAGGTCGACATGACAGGACGGCTGACGATGTTGACCGGTCTTTCGCCAGTCGCCACTGATTCTGGACAGCATTTTGCTTACCACCAGGTACAATGACGTCACTTTGCCGAGCTACTGTTTATAAAAAACACTCTCGTCTTATATTTTAAAAAAAGGAAGTCATTTTTTTGTTCAATTTTATTTAATCCATCATTGTTCTCATAGCTTGCTTCATATATTATCAGATGCAATAGAATATATGAGCACTAAAACCTGACCAGTGAACAAATCTATGATTGCACTCTGTATGACGTTTACTTCAAGTCTTTGATTCGGGATACGCTATATTTTTTTAATGCTTTCATATAACCTTAAAATCATATTATAGATGGCATATATCATAGCAAATGTATTTTCTATTGATTAAATGTTTCCTTATTACATCAAATACTTTTCAGTAAATACAACCGACTCAAATCTATGTACTATTAACATTTATGATTTTGAATTTCAGTAAATAAAACACTAAAATTGTAAGTATGAATTTCCCTAGAACTTTTCAACTAAATTTAATTATACATCATTGGACATTTTTTTTAAATATAACAACTACAAATTTAAATAAACTTTGCTTATAGTTCAATATATTTAGTCAAACTAAATGAGTATAACATTCAAATGGCACTACAATAAAGCCACGTTAGTATCCCACGTAGGCAAATCACCGGTACGTGATCATCCACCGTATATTCAGTTAAATAAAGGCCTTTTTTTATACGCGAATAAAATTATTTTGCACAAAATATTATATCAGTATTACAGAGTTATATTTTCAATATAACCTAAAAATTCTACGGATAATTAGTGTAGATTTTCAAAGGTGGATTGCAGTTTATGACAAGCCAGCTGTGTGCCCGCGGCTGCAACTGCATTTCTTTTTTAATACTTTTTAAACTTTTATTTAGTACTAAGATAAAGTAAAAATATTTCTCATAAATTGAAGCGCTTGCCCGTAAAATCGGATTCTATTCAATTTTTTATGAGTTTTAATTTTTTTTACTAGAAACCATAATTATTTTCTAAAAATTAAAATTACCCTAAGTTACCCGGAGTAACTTCAGTTATATACCGAAAAAAAGTCCCGTCAAAATCCGTTCAGCCGTTCCGGAGATTACTGGGAACAAACATACAGACAGACAAAAATTTAAAAATTGCTATTTTGGTATAGGTGCCGTGTATACATTAATATGTATTTGGTAACAGAAAAATAATTTTCACATTACAAACAGACACTTGAATTTTATTTATTAGCATAGATTTATTTGTACGAAGACAATTTTTTGCATCTACACATGTTAAAAATTCGTTCTCGATAAATCCATAGCTATTCAAAACTTGATTTAAATAATGTTTTTTTTTTTTTTTTTATGTTATTTGTTTTTGATAAGTCTTAATATCTTCCTGTTCTACTATGAGTTTCTACTGCATTTAACAAGATTTTGTATCCGCTTGAGATGAGATCTCTTCTATTTGTTAGTTGCCCGGTCTTTGACAGATACGGCCAGCTCACTGCCATTTTGGTCTGTTAATTGTTCAATAAGTTCAGTTCTTTGGTTAAAAATTCGATTGATGAAAAAGTTACTACTTTGTTAAAATTCACAGGTTGATATTGATTCACAGGTTACTTCACTAATTCTGCTTCAAATTATTTTTTATCTCGCACAATTTTTTGAATTGTTATTAAACTATTATTGATAGTTACTAATTATTGATAGTCATTAAACATCGTCAAAGAGAAAAATAACAATCTATTATTATACTTATTTACATGTATGTCTGTCAACTTCCAAAAAATATGGCAGCTTTAAATCATTCCATGCGAAGTTAGAAAAGTAATATCAGTCATATCATGTACTGGTTGAAATCTTTCATTAAACAATTTCAAAAAATACTTGAGATATATCGTATAAGAAAAAAACAATATACGCTTGATTGAAAACTAAAACAAATTCGTACAACAAGAATTCTCAGCTCGTTTAAAACTTAATTTTAAATACTTTGTTAACCTGAAGGAGTCAACTAATAACCGAAGGGCGCGCCCCTTCACGATTTTAACTCGGAATACGGCGGCGAGGTCGTCGCTCGTCGCTAATTACTTTCGCCGCCCCCGAATACTGGCATGGCTCCAACGGGCCGGAGCCACAAAGCGTTCGGTGGCGTGCCCCGCGATATCACTCAGTATAAGTCGACTTAGTTAAGCGTGAATTACTGTGTCTCAGATCGATTTAAAACGTGTCAAAAAAAAAACATCGGAGTCGACCATTCCTTTTTGATGTGAAACATATCAATTCGAGCGCCTTGCTATTAAGCCGGCTCGTATAACTTGATGGCAAACGATGTAACGTTTAATGTTTTATATCCCGTGACAACACACTATTTTTATATGTAATATCTATTAGCACAATTTGGTAGTTTTATCGAGCCGTGCGTTGTGACGGCACGTTTTACAATAACATTTTAAACAGAATCGTTATTGTTATATGCATTCGAAAGCTCAACATCCTCAACTACGGAGTATCCCGTGATGACACACTTTTTTAATACGAAATATCTATTGGTACATTTTGATAGTTAAATCGAGTCGTATACCAATCGCTGATGAATTTCATGACAGAAGTGAATAGCATAAACAGGAATTAAACGTTAAAGGAAATCTGATAAATTAAGACTTAAAATAAAGAGATTCCTAACAATATTAACGGGAATTAAGAAGTACAAAAAAAAAACGCGGCCTCAGTAATATTTGAAGTTCATTTTAACATTAATTATTTAGTTTTTATTTTTGACAATTTTAGTCTAACACCTGATTATGTTTCGTATAAAATCTCAATATATTTAAACAAGTTTTCCCTTCATACGTTACACCCTGCTAACAGTGACAACCATCATATCACATGACAATCAAATAGTGGCAAAACGATCAAAATGACTTTCTATAACGTATTGCGTATATAGTAAACCCAGTTTATTTTTAAATATCAAATTATAACGTAATCATTACAGAAAAGTATACTAATGCCTATCTATTGTGCTAATACAGATTGAAGATAAGATAAATGATAATAATTGACAACTATAGAAAGAAAAAAATACTTAATAAACGAGAGAAAATAAGTGTGCAAAGTTTAAAACTTATCCGACGTTTTGAAGTCAATGATAATTTACCTCGAAGATTCGGTTAATTGAAGAGAACAGTAGATTTATCTATGTAAGTTAATATAAAACGTATAATAAAAAAAATGTCCACAACGGATTTCTACCGGTATGTAAATATTATCCGGCTTTTATGAAACCACACAGATACCGGTTCCAATTATCGATGGCCGAATTTCCGGTTTTAATTGAAACGTTTTTGTCTATTCATTCATCAATTCCGGTTAACCGCGACATCTCTATAGGCGCGCTGTATAAATTTACGACTTCACAATAATTGGGATATGTTGACTAATTATTTTTTATTGTCTCATCAAATAATAAACCATAGAAAGGCTGACCACAGCAAAACAAAATTAAGAGATTAATTAAGAGAGAAAGAGACATCGTACTAAGATATGATGTCAAAGTTTACGTGTTTCGTACAAGTTTTATTTTTATATTTTGCGCGAAAGGGATAGAACATCTCCTTTAGATCCACACCAAGATAATAAAGTTTTCAGAGGGAAAACAATATCAATGTGTCGAGTTATCGTAAAAATAAAACAATAGGAAGAGAATAGGAAAACAATGGAAAGCGGGCGTAAACGCCAGGTAAGTGCTCAAGAGGTTAATCCCTAATCTATAAAGGAAATTGGGTACTATTAAACGTTTTAATTTTATACTCGAATTTGGTTTGCTTTTTCAAAGAAAATTCAAGATCCCTATACGTTTACGCACGCAACTAGTAAACAATAGAGTACCAGAAAAAAATTAACATTGAAATATTTCGTAGAGAGAACATAGAAAAGAATTATGTTGAAATCACAATTCTTCGTCGTTCACGCGAATAAAAAATAAAAAACAGATTTTTCAACTCTATAGTATCGCCACCTGTCAGAATATTATTTAGCAAAAAAAAATAAATCTACTATCCAATAAAAAAAAACCCTGTAACGAATCGCACACAGGACGGTTCCATTTAGCACTCGGCCGACCACTAGAGATATTGGTATCCGTTGTTACCGATTCATTTATTTATTCGTCAATCAATGCTGACGAGTCAACTTGCCCGCGTATCGAGTGTCATTTGCATATTCATGACGATACCGATCGGAAGAGATTTTTTCTCTTAATAATTGCACTTATATCAGTGGCAAGTAAATTATAATGGTGACCATCGTATGTTTTACTATTTACATTATAACGGTCAATATAATAGACTTCGTCAAAATATACAACGGTAAAAGCATATAGGTGTTGTATATGTTTTTTTTATGGTATACATTTTTAAGATAAAGAAATTTATTATTCTTAGTTCATAAATCGATGTCAGAGACGATCTTCTTATTGTGAGAAGAGAGCAGAGAAATTTGCAAAAAATTAATTAACTAGACATAAATACTATGCAAAAGTTTGAAAGTCTATTGGTAACTAGGGTCTATTCGTAACTTGAGACTATTAGGCAGGTTAGTGAGGCAATCAAGGCTTGAACTTGTGAAAAATCAGCCATAGCGAGATGTTAATGCACGTCGAGTGACGAAATAAGCAAATTTATATGGAGACCTTCAAAAAGACTTTAACCTGATGTTGAGTTATGATGTGGACCAGGATGGTAAACACACCCCCTGGATGGACGACCAATCTTGGTCATGCCTCTTTCGGGAGGCGGGCGAAGAGGTGGGGTGGAGAAATATTCTCCCCCATCTCCACTGGGCCATTGCACGGACGAGGCCTGGTAGGTTCGCTGCAGGGGGCGACGCGGTGCTTGCGAAAGCCACCTTATGTCGCCCCCATCTCAAATGCAGCGGACGGCCCCGGGGGGTTTTAGTGGGTATTTCCGGGCGCTCCACGCCCGGGTGAGTTCCACACTGGCACGGAAGTCGTCCCTCCGTGCCCCCTTTTTTTCTTTTTTTGACGGGGGGAAATGCATTTACGCACTACCCTTATCTATTGTATTTGAGGGATCAGAGTCCCCCAAGATCAGAGTCCCCCAATCCGTGCCCCCTTACGCATTGTATTGGGGGACTTCGGTCTCACTAATACAATGGGTAAGGAAAGTGCGTAAATGCATTTCCTCCCGTCAAAAAAAAAAAAAAAAAAAAAAAAGATGGTAAACACACTACGCCTAGGGGTACTGCTTCTCAAGTGATGCTGCCGGAACAAACCTATTGGTATTTGGCGACAAGTTTACAAACTTCAGGGTGGTAGCTTTATACCCAGGCGGACATTATTAGAAAATGCCCTACCACCATGCTATGGTTTTTTTTTTGTTGTTTTGTTTGTTTTGTTTTTCTTCACCGAAAGCTCAGACTGATTGTAAAGTTGTGAAGGTGGGTTTTGAACCCGCGTCCATTAACGCGTAATCCAGCCGCACTATCCACTGCGCAATCGTCGCTTATTATATTGATGACATATTGATTTAACATCAGATGAATTACAGTAATTTTGTAAACCTCGTATAACTGTTGCCAAGTCGAGTCTATTCGCAACTCGATCAATTCGTAACTAGCATAGCCGCTTAGCTCGTTTAGCTTACGTATGTGATTATAATTGCAACATAATCTAAAGTTATCTTTCCATTATGAGTAAAAAAGCGTAAAACAAGGTGTGATTACGGAAATTATATCCTAAATAATGTCATGTTCCTATTCTGCCTTTCTAAAGAAACTTATATAGAGAGTTTAATAAGCCAATATTATAATTATAACTAATGATATAATAAATATAAAAAAATAAGTAAATAAGTATAATGGGACACTAATGATAATTTTCAGGCAATTTTGCAACTGTTGTGCAAAACTCGGGTATTCTTTCACACGGCAAAGACGAATATGGGTTAATGTCGAATTTATTTACGACTAGTTGGCGCCGACACGTTCTTTTCCGTTTTCTTTACGTTATATAATTTTCTCATTAATCTTCACTCCTATGAAAAAGCGTAATTATACATACCCTAGATCCCTTCAAAAGGTAATTTCTATAGTAATTTGACAACCACATATAAAGAGATACAGTAACTTATGATTTGATTGTATATGTTTTACGAAACGTTAATTGAGCTATTCAGAGTTACAATAAATATTCTTTATTTACTTCCCTAATAAAATTTACCTCTATGCCAAATTTTATTAAATTTGGTCTAATAGTTTAAGAGTTATTAAGAAACAAACAAACATTCATATTTTATAATATAAGACAATAAACTGCCCACAAATATCAATAAAACTATTCCCCTGTCAGAACGATTCGAACCACAAAAGAAATAATTTTAAGGTTATGTCGTACAAGAAAAAGATATGGTGAATTAAAAAAAAAAACACGCAATTACGTAATTCATGAACATTCGCAGAATGTTCCAAGTAATTGATTTTAATCCAAGGTAACGGACTATGTAGGTCGTAACAATAATTTTTGTTGAATTATTTAACGATACGAATAGGAATTCTTTGTTAAAAACCTAATAACTTTATATGGTTTGTCTTGTGTATAAATTTCGTTGAAAGGATAGTGGTGGGATTTTTTTTACGCTGTTTAGGCTCCGTGCATCGTTCACAATCTTACCTGTTGTTAACTGACCATATGAGCGTTAATGGTAAACACACTAAGCCTAGAGGTGCTGGTACTCAAATGATGCTGTGGGAACACAACTGTTAGTATTTAGCGACAGGTTTTCAAGCTTGACTGTGGTAGCTAGCCAGGCGGGCATTTTTAGAAAATGCCTTACCATTGTGTTATGGTTTCATCACGATAGTTTCCTTCACCGAAAGCTCAGGCTGATTTTGGAGTTGGATAGGTAGGCTCGAACCCGCGTCCATTGATGCGAATTTTGGTCGCCTATCCACTGCGCAATCATTGCTTCAGTCAAATGGTATTTTTTTTTTTATAACACGAAGTAAAGAAGTAATACCAAACTGACCTCGGTTCCCTGGACTTTCAGTTTCATATGATCCTCCCGCGTCGTTTTTCCATCTTTTCTTTTCTTCCAACAGTATCCGTCGCGTCGGTAACGTACTTTCTTCCGGCTGTACAGCAGCATCGAGCCACTTTTCGGCCTGAAACCGAAAAAAAATTGTTGAAATTATAAACTTCGAAACAAATATAATATTCTTGTTGCATTTACAAAGTGTTTGCCTATATCCATTGGTTAGGTTATAATTAAATTGCGACGCGGTGCTTGCGAAAGCCACCCCGTGTCGCCCGCATCCCAAATGCAGCGGACGGCCCCGGGGGGTTTTAGTGGGTATTTCCGGGCGACTCTCGCCCGGGTGAGTCCCGCACTGGCACGGAGCTCGTCACTCCGTGCCCCCTTATCTATAGTATTTGGGGGACTCTGATCCCACAAATACAATAGATAAGGGTAGTGCGTAAATGCATTTCCCCCGTCAAAAAAAAAAAAAAAAAAGGTTATAATTAAATAATCATTGAATTGATTCACACGATTCATTTTTATATTATCTATTCTTTTTATATATTATCGAACCGATTTTTTAGTATATGATTTGTTATATTACAAAACGTATGAAAAAAATTACCAAATTGCCAAATATTAATAATAAAACTTTGTCTGTACGTTTAATTTATTTTAATTTAGTTACTCATTTCGAACCTGACATTGTGAGTTTTTTACTTGTTTCTCTGTATGTTTGGATTAAATTGCAAAACGGCTTAACTGATTTTAATGAAGCCTTATATGCAATAAAGTCTCTGTAATGTAGGCTATATGTTATTGAAATTATTTATAGAATTCGGAAAAAAAATGTAAGAAAAAATATTCGACTTTAAGTCAAAAACGAGCCGGCCGATATTCATAAAATTATTTAAACATAAAATATATGTTATTAGTTTTATAAAAATAAGCTATGACAATCAACAATGTCATATTTGGAAATATAAAAAACAATCAAAAAGGGTTCCAATAAAATTTCGTGTACGGGAAGCTTGTGTCGTTTGGTAAATGATAGGATATGAACAAAATCAAGACATCCCACTTACAACTAAGTTCAGGCACGTAGACAAAGTCGCGGGCGTTAGTAATAAATAAACTTAACAATAAATAATAACCAAGCAGCTCTTTCTATCACAATATTTAAACTAAAGCGTTGAATATTTTACAGATATGTATATAAAATAAATATTCGTGCAACACTACATTCGGGTAATTTAAATTTAAAAACAAAGTCTTCTCTCAAAATATCAAAAATATTACCAATAATAAGAAATAAATATGAAACGATCTGAATAAGGAATGAGTTTGTATGATATCGCTCCTTTATGTCTGGATCCGACCGGACTGTTCAACGTATACTGGAACGTTTATAACCCTAAAATGATTCACCGTTTTCATTACAACCCTACGCTGGGATATGGCAAATCAAACGGGATAATTTTATCGCTTCGCATTCTAGGTTCTGGGACGTACTTGGTACTCTTCTTTTGGGACTCATAATATTATTTGTGGCAAAAATTGTTACAGCATTTGAGCACGTTTATGGAGTATTTCAAAGATTCCTTGATGTTTAAAAGCGCCTAAATTGAGTGCTTAAGCGAACCTTTTTCTCTATGAGACAATTATGTACTACTCGTACTTATTTTTATAAGGAATCGTTCAAGTATTACGTATAGCTCTGAATGGTGATTATACATATAAGCAATATTCACTTATTACTTTCGTTTTTTTCTTATTTGTAATTATGCCAATTCTTACGTACGTAATTACTCCCCGTAAGAGCTTGCTTACTATTATTCAAAAGGAGGGGGTCAAAATGTCCAAAATTTGGCTTACTTGAACAGTATCTAATTTTTTGAACAGCAGTTTTAGTATCACTACTTCATGATAAAAAGTTGGGGGAGAGCTATGACCAGCAGTGGACGTCTTTAGGTGGAATGGATGACAAAATATTAAGCGAAACGATTCTCATTCAGCGGTAGTGTGATCGGCTAATCTGTCGATGGACGTAGATTCGAATCCACCTATCAAATTCAATTACTATTCTGGACATTTGGTGAAGGTAACCATAGTGATAATGTTTAGGCAGTTATTTCCATTTTTAAATGAGTACATTGATTAAGTCTAGCTGGCAACGACTCCAAAATTAACGAACCAGATTAGTAGTGTAATTATTTATAGTTTATTCTTTTGAAGTCTACTTCATAGCTTTGAAAACGAATATATGAAACATGTGTGTCTATAATATTTGAGAGTTTTACTCAATTTCCGAGTTCCATTGATGAGATCCTGATCTCGTGGAAAAGGGATTATCTCAGAAGTGTACTCCTTCGAAAAAATATTTTGCAGATCGGTCCACAAATGACGGTTAAATCGCTTAACGTTTGTTACAAAAAAAAACATACAGACGAATTGATAACCTCTATCTTTTTTAAGTCGGTTACAAAAGGGCTCCAATTTAAACGCCTAATTACGTACCTGTAAACACGACAGCGTGAGCTGACTGAATGGGTGCAAATCAGTCGAAATTATTACTTATACAAATGTTATCAGCGGTTCGGCTTCTCGGTGGGTTTATGACGTTGGTGTAAAACCGGACTTAGTCTGAAGGCGGTTTATGACCGATTTATCTTGTCTCACGAAAAGGCCAAGTTTACATAGTAACTTATGAATGCAACATACATTTACTTTGACAATAAACTTTATTTGACTTATATTCCGTTAAAGTAATAAAAAAAACTTATTTCATACTGATGATTTTTTATTTAAAAAGAACATTCAATATATTTTACCTTTTATTTCACTAGAAGATGATACTTGTACCATTTTATTTAATACCAGCTTTATACCCGCGGCTTTGTCTGCGTTTGTGTGAAAAACATTCTTCACAGCTTAATATAGTTGTTGACTAATAATGTTTTTTGATGGTACTGTCCATTGCATCGTAGTTTGTTTAGAATTTCATGAGTGTTATTCTTTTACAAGGCACCCTAACTATATTCCTAAATTTATTTTGTACTAAAGCAAAAATTATTTCTCATAAATTCAAGCATTCGGAATGAGCATTGAATCGGTTTTTTTTATAATTTATTTTGTTTTTTCTTTTTTTATTAAGCAGAAAGAACCCTAATTATTTTCCTGAAATTATTTTTGGTACTAACAGAAAGCAAATATACTTCCAACACCTGCCAGTGAAACTCTACATTGAATAGGATTTTAGTCTTAATTATATGAGTTTTTATTTTTATACGCGGAACCCTTATAATTTACAAACAATAAAAGCAGCTTAAGTTACGCGGGGTAACTTCAGCTATCAACCATAAAATGTCCCGTCAAAATCCAGCCGTTCCGGAGATTCACCGAACAATAATTTACAATTTACGACAAATAATTTAAGAAACGAATATTGGTACCGTATATACACATTCATATGTATTTAGTGAAATGCCGTTGTTTTGAAATTACAAACAATAACTTCAAATATAGTTATTAATGTGTTGAGTACCCATAAAAATAAGACAATAGGAAAACAATGGAAAGCTAGCGTACACGCCAGGTTAGTGCTCAAGGGGTTAATATATAAGATCGTGGGACAAACTCATTAATTTTCGTTATCTTGTTATTGGTTAAGTGTTCAAAGCTCCAATTTAATCCGACGTATTGAAGTCAATGAAAATTGAATTCAAATATTCCGTTACATGCATATCGTTCAAGTTAATATAAAGCCTGTAAAACCTTTTTTACAGACTAGGTTAAAAGTACTCGTAACCAAAGAGCATAAATGATGGTGCCTATGAAAGTAGAAGAAGCGAGAGACGTGTGTCAGGATCGGAGCAAGTGGAAGGATATGGTCTCTGCCTACCCTTTTGGAAAAGAGGCGTGAAGATATATATCTATGTAAAACATATAATGTGACCTACATTATATCGTATGTATTTCAATATACAACACCTCTCTGTCTGGTTAATTCTCACTTGTTGCCTGCTTCGCGTTTATTACTCATAAATTATTTATGCGTTAAACGTAGTTTTTTCTCTCTCTAGTTTATAGCATTCCTCTCTGGACAAATTTCAGTTTATTCTTTGTGCATCAGTTTAAAACTCAGTAGTAGTTAGAAGTAAATAAAACTGCGAATCTCACGTCGATAGACAGAAGTTTCAATCTTCCTATCGAACTTAAGATTTCAGCGAAGGAAAACAACCTTGTAAAAACGGATGAAGGTAATAGAGTTTTTGCTAATACCCGTCTGGTTATCTATTAATCTGAAGTTTGATCTATCAGCAAGCATCTGCAGGTGTTTCCAGTAACATCGTTTAAGAGCCAGTACTTCTAAGCTTAGCGTGTTTAGTAACTCACCATCTTGACTAAGTTTTCGATATGATATAAAAAGATTTTAACTGTAGAAATATAAAGTAAATATAATAATGTTGATGAAAAAGATTGAGTTCTTTAGTATATGATTAGCTTCATCCGTGTAACATTTAACAGGCTTCATTGTTTTATCACGATTGTAAAATTCTAAAATCATCAATTTTTATTTTCATTTCTATGTATTTAAAAAATAATCATACTTATACGTGAACATTCTTCGAAATATTTTGTTTTTTTTTCTAACATTTTTTTTTCAAAAACTATGCCTCTTTTAATATCAAGCTGTTTTATGAATAGCATAAAAGTGTAGTAAGTTCAAAACTACCATAGAATAACAATAATATTTACTATCATCGTGCTGTTCTCAATCTAGTTAATTTGCTAGGAATAGGTCCTACATAATAGTAACATTTAAAAAAAAATTACCCATTAAACCACCAAAACCGATAGACTTCTTTCATAAGATGTAATATATACACTTCGCATAATAATAACGTCAGACCTATATGTCCATATTTCGCATGACGTCACAAACAGACTTCGCTCCGTATCCTGACAAAAACACGGTCCCGTCAGATTCATGAGTCCACGAGCTAATAAATCGTCATCGGGCTCATAAATCCAACACGATCTATGTGTTTTAGTTGCGATTATTTCGTCGTCCGGCCTCACGTTACCCGTCAAAAACGCTATTGTCAGACCGGGCGTTTGAAATGCATGAAAAATAAAATTAACTGGCGCATTTTCCTATATATATATTTTTTTTTTAAATAAACTCATTGTCAAAAAAATAAAGCTTAGTCGGGTAAATATGTTATAAAATCAAAGATCAGATGTCATATTAAAAGTCGGTATTCGATTAAAATCAGTGCTAATAATGGAAAGTGATCGTGACGTTGAAGGCAGCGGAAGTCTGGCAAAAAAACTGAGACAAATGTCATATGTAATGTAATGTACACATATTGTGGCACTATGACAGCTAATTCAAACCTATTTAATCCTATGAGATCATTCGAGAGCTTTATCACTGATACGAGATGGTAGGGCTATCGTATACACCTTGGTTGAGATGACCATACGTCCACGATTTTGGGCACGTTGCGGTCCTGGATCAGCGAATGTATATTCAGAGCTACCTAGATGCCTAGCCTGTCGATAGATATCCATTTATTGACAATCATAACTGACCTTGAAATGCGATTTATTTAACACAAGATTAAAAGACAAAAAATACGCTTCCAAAAAAACAAAATCTAAAATTTCGATTAAAAGTACAACTTCAAAAAGTTTACACATCCGAATCGTGTTGAAACCAACATGAATAAACTTAAAAAAGTCTGCCCGGGGTAAAAAGACATTTAAAATTTAACACAATTTGAGAACCTGCAGAAGTGGGTTTAAGTCAGCGAATACTGTGAATCGAGCGGCCGAGCCAGCCGGTCCGTAGCCACGGCATTTTAATCTCGGTAAAGCTAACAAATAGGGGGCTATAAAGGAACCCGCGACCGCAAGCGATTTGTCAACTTAAGAGCGTGCCGCACAGATTCCCTATAATCATTTTACGTTAACCGCGCTACGAGCTGACTTTTTTAAAATCTCACGTTGCTTTTTACGTTGTTCACACGGATTTATTTTTTGTTTAATTCAGTTTTTATTTTTACCGAATAACAGAACAGGACTTACGCGATGAATTGTGACTCACGAAACATAGTCTGAATATAAGTAACTAACTAGCTTATGCGGAGAAGAGTTTATATGAATTTAAAGTATAAGGGGGCCCCAAAAGATGTATAAAAGACTTCTATGAAGGTGAGGTAAAATCTGTGAGTGATACGTTGTCAAGTGATAGAGGAAATTGAAGCATTTTGTACCAATACTACTAATATAACGGTAACTGATATGCTATAGAAAAACAAAACAAAATCCGGACAACCCACATTTAATCTAAATAAGAAAATGTAGACGAATTCACGGGCGTCCGCTAGTTTAAAGTCAAAATTGTAAAATCACGTTTCATAGTTCCAAGGGAATTCCACTGCCAGTACGAAGTTCTTAACTTTTCAAAATAAATATAATAATAAAATAAAATTAACATCAAGTATTTAAATGTGGTATTAATTCGACCAATAAAAGTTTTCAATATACGAAAAATAGTTCATAAATGCAAAGAGATTAATGAGTCAGAAAAAATCGAGGGAGCATGCAAAACCAATCAGCATACCGGCTCAATCGCATGATAACAACTCAATAAATCATCAGTTAACCGATAATGTGAAAAGGGTTGTATCCAGTAAAATTTCTGGGCGATATAATGATAGCTTCAAAACTACTACTACAGAATACAGAGTTATTATTATATTGTACAATAGATAAGGACAGTTTTAAAGTAAAAAAGCTATATTTACAGCGGATTTGTGAATACAATGAAGTGTATTATAATACAAACACAAAATAAATAAATATTCAAAATCAAAATCAATCAAAATTTATTTAGTCAATTTAGGCCCTAAGAAGGCGCTTATGAACGTCTAAAACACTACAACCGGTTCGGAAAACAACCCAGTCGAGAAGAGCGCAGGCAAGAAACTCGATCTGGTTCTTTTTTTTTTCATAAATATAATATATATCATTTTTTTTGTCATATAAAAAACTATACAAATCGTAGTTTTTAGTGGAAGCACAGAGATGTGGGTTAATTCCAGACATCACT
The DNA here is from genome assembly GCA_014132275.2 of Samia ricini. Taxonomy (NCBI): domain Eukaryota; kingdom Metazoa; phylum Arthropoda; class Insecta; order Lepidoptera; family Saturniidae; genus Samia; species Samia ricini. Next base: position 1,925,445 of record AP028164.1, on the reverse strand, counting down.
ATCGTTCACGTAATGATCCACCCTGTAATAACCTTTTGAGATTAAAACTTGCTTGACATAATACTTGAACTTATTGTCAGGTAAATCGGTAATGTTACTTGGGATCTTATTGTAAAACCGAATACTATTACCTATAAAGCTTTTATTACACTTACTTAACCTAAAGCGTGGGACGGCCAACTTGTCTTTACTTCTAGTATTAAAATTATGACGATCATTCACTAGATCTATAGATCTATTATGAAAATAACAATTTTCTTACTAACGTCATCGTTCACCAAATGTATACTCATCATCATTCTCCTGCCTTTTCCCAACTCACTTGGGGTCGGCGCAGTATGTTTTCTTCTTCCATACGTCCCTATCAGCCGTCATCTCTTCATTCACTCCTTTTTCTTTCATGTCATTTCTTACACACTCCATCCACACTTTCTTTGGCCTTCCTCTACTTTTCCATCCTTCGACATTCATATTCATTACTATTTTACCCACATGCGCTTCCTCTCTTCTCATAATATGTCCGTACCACGACAAACGAGAACCTTTCAACTTTTCTACCATTGACGCAACTTTCAAACTCCCTCTAAATGTATACTAATAAATAAAATGGAAGTGTGTGTTTGTAATGTCAAAATACAATTTGTTTACTAAATACGACAACTATGCCAAAAATACAATTTTTAAATTTTTTGTCTGTGTTGCCTATCTGTTTATTCTGAGTAATGTCCGGAACGGCTGGACAGATTTTGACGGGATTTTTTTTTTGGTTCATAACCGAAGTTACTACGCGTAACTAAGGGTAATTTTTTAATTTACGAAAATAAGTGTTTTGCGTAAAAAAATTCAAACGCATAAAATTTTAATAAAATCCGATTCAATGCACAGTTTTATGGGAAGTGCTTGAATTTCTAAGAAATATTTTTACTTTATCTTAGAAAATTTTAGTGGCTACCATTAAAATTTACGAAAATAATTAAGGCTCCGTATAAAAAAATTAAAAACGCAGTGAAGAATATATGATACGCGGACGCAGCAGCGGACACACAACTAGTCATAGAATAATTTGGCTTCTTTCGATGTTGTACGAACGAGAAGTTTATTATATACATACACCATACACTTTATACAGACATTTCATAAGTATATATAGATATTTCTTACCTAACACTTATCACAATAACGAGTTACCTAAAACACATTTAAAAAAAACGGAATAATAATATCCCTTGTGATAATAAACGCCCCAACCAAGGAACATAACCTAAATATATACGAAATTATATTATACAATAATGGATCGTTGTATGCTTAAGACAAAAAAAAATCAAATCATTAAATTCAATTTCTAAATGACCCCCTTAACAAAATTCTTGATACACACCTGCCCTTGACCTACATATACACTCGTATACATTTTCAGAACGGTTATGTTTACGATTTTAAAAATGTAAAAATAATTACCGTAAAAAATGCAAACAATGACATCGCTTCGAATCGTAAAAAAATAACTCAATACGAATTGTTAAGAGTTACGTGAGACGCGCACGAAGGTTTTCGGTTAAGTTATATAATTTAATTAATGGTTAATTATTATTTCAAGATAATAATAAAATAATACGACCTGTCGTCTTGTGTGGATCAGAATGTTACCCCATAAAGGTGACGGACGAAAGAAGATTACATGCAGCTGAGATGCGAATGTTGAGATGGATGTGTGGGGGAACAAGAATGGACAGGATTAGGGATGAATATATTAGAGGAAGTTTGAAAGTGGCGCCAATAACAGACAAGTTAAGAGGCGGTCGTTTGTCCTGGTATGGACATGTGATGCGCAGGGAGAAAGAGGATGTTGTAAGAAAGGTATTGGATATGAATGTGGACGGTTACATGGGAAGGGGAAGACCAAAGAAAAGATGGATGGACTGTGTGAAAGATGATATGCTTAGGAAAGGAGTGAATGCGGAGATGACAAGAAATAGAGAGGAATGGAAGAGGAAACATGTTGCGACGACTCCGAATAAAAATGGGAAAAGGGTAGGGAGATGATGATGATGGTATTATTTCAAGATCGATACCGCTTGAGCTACGACCATTTAATTCGTCTCAACTTACATAAATTCCTTTTTTTAATACTATTCAACTAATAGATATTATCATTTTACCACAATTTCGCTGAATATTGACCAAAAATGACAATAAGCCTAATGGACCTTCTCAAGCCATATTAGCGAAACACATGAGTTTGGAGATAGGTTTTAGCCTAGGAAATTAAACATACCTAGCATTGCTTTGGAATTATAAATTTCCTAACTACTATTCCTATGGTTTGACAACGATGTTTTCCTCTATAGAAATCTCCAAACTTATGAGATTCGAACTGTCATGTTTCGACGTGACGTCTGACTACATTTTATTATATACTAGCCGTATCTGCGGTTTTACCCGCTTGGAATTCAGACAATTTATTATACTTATGTTCTTCCCCCGGATGGAATAAATGTCGTAAAGAAGTTTCATCGAATTCGGTTCAGTAATTTTTACGTGATTGGCGATCAAATTAGTAAACAGTCAGCCAGACATACAATTTTTTTTATCTATCGCAATGAGTTCTTTAGTCGATTCTCAAGCACCGCATAGTTTTTTTTTTTTTTTCCTCCATATCTTCAATGTCTCAGATTTCGTCTCGTTAGCCTCTTATTATAAGTATAGATTAGCTCGCTGAATTGACTGTATAAAACATGATTTTAAGTGTAAACTACAGTCCAAGAGCAACGTCATTCCACCCCTCTTCACGCATCTTTTGAAGGACCTGATGTCATAGAAATTACGTCAAATGTTTGTAGGGAGTAAAATCAAAAATTTAGCCCCTAATAAGGTACTTATAAACGTCTAAACACTACGTTCGGATAACAAACCGATCATTGAAAAGAAAAATATCAAAAGAAGCTTAGGGGTTGTTCAAGAATTACGTAAGCAGAATTTTAGACTTTTTGTCTCTCCCTCGCTATTGTCAATCATAGTAAGCACCCTCTCTATATTAACGTAAGCATTGGCATGTAAGAGATAACTACCATCATTGTTCTACGAGATTTATTATCAATTTAGCATCACTTAAATTTATGTATTACTAGTTGGGTCCCCACGGCTTCGCCCGCGTTTCATATGTTCTTTAGGTGTCAGTGAAAGAGTGCATATAATATTTCATTTATACCTAAACTAAAAACAACTGAATGAACAAAAAATGAGATTTTTTTGAGAGTAAATCTAATGAAAAAAATGTACATAAGTTAATCGAAAAATAAAGTGAGAAAGGATCGCTGGAATCCAAAAAATAAATAGCCTATAGTCATCTACGAAAAAATCCGCGTCGAATGATAGTAGTCCATCCCAATAAGGTCAGTAGTTTTGAGGTTATGGTGCGTCAAATGAACACCCTTTTCCTTATTTATATATATAGAATATCATGAGCCACGTAACATTCAAGCTATCCATACCATTTACGAAAACAAACGGAACAGAAAATTCAAAGGTAAATGAGAAAAAAAAAACCACCACGAAATGAAATCGGCAAATGCTGACACCGTGAACTGAAAAGATAGCAATTATTAGCATGAAACAGGCACGCGATATGACGAACACCGGGTCGGGGCAATCGCTCGATACGATAAAAATTTAACAACATAAAAAAAAAAAAAAAAAACAAATTAAGCATCGCCGGTGATGGTACTGGTTTTACGTTTAATAATTCGAAAAGTTCATAGGAACGCTTTCGGTAGTTAATTCAAATCGACTATGGAAAATTTAAAGGATGCAGTACCTACTTAATAACTTATTTAGTTCTTATGTTTACTATTGTACATGGTAAACTTCAAAATATATGACGAAACCAAGAAATAAGAAAAACTGGTCGCTTTTAGTAGGTTGTCGTGAGATGCATTGTCCTCAGCTCCTGGAGTCACTCTGTCTGAACGCACTGGTTATTTACACGTGTGGCAAGCGACTGTTCTACATCCCTCACGCCCGGATTAGTTAGTGCTTGTTCACGTTACCTCGCGGGCCGCGGTGGCGGAAGCGATCACGATATATCAAACTCACAGCATAATATGCAAATGTTTACTAAAACAGAGGTGCGGCGAAAGTAGCGGGCAAGCTGGCGACAAGCGCGTGCGACGCGCTCGCGGTTATAATTAACTTTTTATGTTGTTTGTGTGTGTTCATGTCGAACTAGCGGCGGTGCGCGCGATTCATCGCGACGCCAGGAAAATTTGAACTTATCGCTAGAATCATAATTCCTCATAGTTTTTTTAATCCATTTTTCCAAACCTCTGACAACACCTCAACATTCGTACAAACGCCTGGCGCTAACAACTCTATTATTTGGAGACGAGGGAGTTTTAAAATATTCATAATTTAATAAACAACGTAGGAAACAATTTGAGATATAAATCTCTCACCCTTCACATTTCTAAATGCCGTAATCCATCTGCGACGACGGAAGCGAGTGTCAACTGTATCCAGAGTGTTAGAAAACTAAAAAAAAATTGTATTTTCATACCACTTATATGAACTTTCTTCAAATATTAAAAAGAAATCCATATCTGCCACTAGTATCACTACTTATAAATCGAGAGTCACAGACACGATTTACATCATTCTTTCTTAAAAATCGTGGGTGGATTCGTAATAGCACGAACATATAATAACAAACACTCACACGTTAATATATTTCATCTAGAAGTAGAAAATTTCAAATATAACGTAACCAAAAGCCAAAGTACATATCATAAAAATTTACACACATTAATCGACAAACAAACACATAACCACACACGCACTCAGATACATACAAATAGACAAACAATGTATTTACAAGAAGCATTAAATTTATAAAGTACAGAATTATGTAAGCTGTTTCATTTACGTATAATTTCAAAAATACTGAATGCTTTCTCTTTGAATACACAAATGTTCACCTTTTTTTTTTGACGGGGGGAAATGCATTTACGCACTACCCTTACCTATTGCATTAGTGAGACCGAAGTCCCCCAATGCAATAGGTAAGTGGGCACGGAGGGACGACTCCGTGCCAGTGTGGGACTCACCCGGACGTGAAGCGTCCGGAAATACCCACTAAAACCCCCCGGGGTCGTCCGCCGCATTTGGGATGGGGGCGATACGGGATGGCTTTCGCAAGCACCGCGTCGCCCCCTGCATACGCGTCGCCCCCTGCTCAAATGTTCACCTGACCAATGATATAGCATCATCATCATCATCACTATAAAGGCTAAGCGCTTTGACCGCAAAAATCCGTCACATTACAACAAAAATGTCGGGTAGTACTAATAGATTATCGCATACATCATCTTTCGTCTTTTTGTTTTCTTATAACTCGTAATATAACGTATTGTCAGAAGTACATTTTTTAAACACATAAGTTATTTATGCGTTGAATAAAGAGATGTAAGCGAAGACGCGGGACACAGCTAGTAGTAACTAATTTTGCTCGGACGTAATACTATACGACTCGTAACATAAATAACACATTAATAGTTCAGTAAATCGCGATTAGCATAAATACGAGCTAATTAATGAAACTATGTGACGTCACTGCTAATGTTATTAATTAACGTCGTGAATATATATGTACATCACATCACTTATGTGTTTATAACTGACTAACTTATACCAGAGTTTTTACCCCCTTTCGATATATAGGTATACGCCATTAAATGTATATCAAAATGTAGAAATATTTATTTTCTATTTAATTATCTGAGCATAGATATTTTTTTTTTAATTATTAGTAGTTATTTTTAAAATATTTTTACTCGAGTTCACCAACGGAATGAGTAATGGTATGATCTATAAGGGAATTTTAAAATATTCATAATTTAATAAACAACGTAGGAAACAATTTGAGATATAAATCTCTCACCCTTCACATTTCTAAATCCCGTAATCCATCTGCGAAGAAGGAAGCGAGTCTCATCTGTATCCAGAGTGTCAGAAAACCAAAAAAAAATGTATTTTTATACCACTTATATGAAATATCTTCAAATATTAAAAATAAATCCATATCTGCCACTAGTGTCAAATCAAATCAAATCAAAATTCAAATCAAAATTCATTTATTCAATTTAGGCCCTAAGAAGGCGCTTATGAACGTCTAAAACACTACCACCGGTTCGGAAAACAACCCAGTCGAGAAGAGCCGGCAAGAAACTCGATCTGGTTCTTTTTTTTTTTCATAAATATAATATATATAATTTTTTTATGTCATATAAAAAACTATACAAATCGTAGTTTTTAGTGGAAGCACAGAGATGTGGGTTATGTCACTACATATAAATCGAGAGTCACAGACACGATTTTTACACCATTCTTTATTAAAAGTCGTGGGTGGATTCGTTCAATCTAGGTAATACTTATAAGTACTCTAAAAAGTTAGATTAATTAATATACGAGGTGTGTTCAAAAAGTATCGCGAATTTTTAATTTTCGCGGGTTACGTATATTCGAATTTCGAATTTTTTGTGGCGTTATGTTGGTACTCATGTCTCTCACTTATGCCGTCAAGCTCGGCCACGAAGCTCGGCTCGTACGAACATTAACTAGAATAATATCTTTAACAACAGTAAATTATAAATACATTATTGTTTTCCTAGTCTATATTGATAGCATATAATGTAGTATGCGCTACATTTGACTACGGCGTAGATTTGCTACGACGTCAACAAGAATTTAATGAAAACTATTTAGTCCTTCGGCTTCCTTCACAAATGACAATTTCTATTCTACGCATTTATCGCCTGTGTCATATATTTTAAATTTTCAACGATTTTTTGTCGAAATAATCATTTTTATTTTCGTAGCTTCTCCCATTTTAGGTTACCTAAAGTCATAAAAAAAAACATATAATGCAATTTAATCATAGAAAATATCTAGGATAAAAAAAAGACAATTGTGAAAATTAGTTTCCGAGCTATAAACGAAGTAATATAATATTTCGTAAACAAAAATACACAATCCTTTCTTAGTTGATTATATTTATCTCGCTAATTCTTTCTTTAGGGTTTACCTTAGTGGGAAAAATTAACCGATTTATTTTTAACTAGGCATTATAATACCTACAGATGAATTTACTTATAAATATCAGTCTATAAGCACTGACAAAATATAGTTGTCTTTAATAAAATAGAAGAATTAACTTAGAAGTAATTACACAGCAAGAGCCTGATATAAATATAAAATCCCAGCTCGCATTTGTCAAGGCGCAAAGAGGTCGACGCTCACGTTTTTTCATTTAACGTATTATTACATTGCATTCAAGTCCCGGTAATTTAATATTAATTATGAAAAATTACTACGAACTGTATTGTAGCAGAATAAGCACCCTGTTCGCTAATTACTTTTCAAATAATCCTCATCAACTTTCTATGAAATACCGTTTGAATTATTGTGCCCAAGAAAGTTACGTTAAGTTACGATACGTGAACGATAGTGATGTCTGAAATTAACTCACATCTCTGTGCTTCCGCTAACATTAGCTAAGACTATGATTTGCATAGTTTTTTATATGAAATGATACATATTATATTTATAAAAAAAAGAACCAGATCGAGTTTCTCGCCTGCGCTCTTCTCGGCTGGGTTGTTTTCCGAACCGGTGGTAGTGTTTTAGACGTTCATAAGCGCCTTCTTAGGGCCTAACTTGAATAAAGATTTTTTTATTTTGATTTTACAAAGACAACGTCTCGCATTAGTTGTCGAGTACTAAATTGGAATGATTTTTTTTAAACAAATTAACATTGTTGCTCTGATGTGCCTTGATAGCTTCACCAGGATTCGTTTAAATGTTTCGTTCGACCGGTTTCGTTCAGATTCAACCTGGATAAGCTTTTCCTAAATGAAAGAGGAAAAATAGGCCCCTTCCAAAATCTAGTTTGGCAAATGTGGTGTTGCTATTGTATGAAGTATCACCGTATAACGATGGTAGTGAGTGGTAGGATTTTTAAATTTTTTTCTACTATAAATAATAATATTAAATAGAATATTTATTTAATCAGCCTTCTTATCTAAATGTAACGTATATTAGTCTCTAAATTGGTAAAAGTAGATTAATTTGTCTGTTTATAATAGAAAACATTTTTTTTTTTTTGTTATTATTCACTCGTGTATGCGAAACAACATGTAAAAACTGCGAAAAAGTAATACCTTACAGTGTAAGTTTATTTAATTTCAATAAACATATTTAAATTCGATTTTAAATCTAAAACAGAATACAATTTTTAAACAGGGCAGAAGAGATTATCTCCAATTTACTAAACCGCTCGAGTAAGTGTATTGTAGTTTAAATGAATTTTAAAATATTTTCAATAAAGATTTTATCCGTTTAAATATCTCAAAGCTAAAGTTAAATTAACGTTAGCTGGAAATGTATTATTATCGATGAATGTGGGATAAAGGAAAAACTTGTACTCGGTAAGTTAGTGGGTGGTAGGAACGGCACATTTAAAATGCATTGCACGCTGTGCGTTTAGCGAACTGCAATTTAATTGGCCGACCGGCCAACTCGAGATGTAATTGATTTCGCACCGTGTTGCATACTAACGCTTCATCGGATTCGTTTATGTTATTAAATTAATTCGAATTTATATAAAATACACGTATAGAATATAGCCTATGAATTCTAATTAATATATAAAATTTAATTATTATTTGAAATCATCTTATTGAGTTAAATGTATGTGGAATGTCATGTATCATCATCTCCCTACCCTTTTCGCATTTTTATTTAGGGTCGGCGCAACATGTCTTGAATTATAGTATTATATTATATTGGAATGTCGTGTATATATATTTTTATTTATGTATAATCAAATTAAACAATATTTTTTATATAATATAGGGCTTACGTAATGATAGAAGCTACTAGCTAACTGTATTCTTATTGATACAGTGGGATATATTCGGTTACGTATACGTTTCGAGCTAAGGTAATTACAGTCATATGCCAATTGATAATACATTTATGACTTTATGATAATTTATAGGAATTAATAATTCACGGATGGAACTTTACAGAGAAAGTGAAGCTTCTCCTCCAGTTGGGTAAAGAATAGGTTTCAAAATCATCACTTTCAATAACGCCCTCTCAGCTCTATCTACTTTTTTTTTGTACTAAACTGCCTACGATACGTCTGATGGTAACTGGTTATTGTAGCCTACGGACACTTGCAACACTTGGACTGCCTCGATGGCGCAGTTGTATCACGGTACGGCTGTCGTTCTGAGGTCTCGGGTTTTATCCCCAGGTCGGGTCAAGTGATATTGGGTTTTTTCTACTCAGTATCATCTCGGAGTCTGGAATTTGTGCCCGATATGGCGACAGGCTCGCCCCCTGTCACATCTGGGACGGAACTACGCTCGGCGGAATGTGGGTGGTGTAGTTCGCTATTTCACCTCTGCCTAACCCTTCCGGGATAACAGGCGTGAACTTATGTACGCAACGCCAAAGGTATCAATTGACACATGCGCTTTGCCAAAATTTTAATTGTAATAAATAAATTTTAACATGAACCAGCCCTGACCGTAAAGCAGCGCGGGTTGAGTAAGATCAAAATAGACAACTAATAGCGTTACTAAGTTAAGACTCCACCGTAGGTTTTTTAATATGTACACCATCTTTCTTATTCGTACGATTCGTCTACCCTATTATTTCAAAAACCTATATATGTGATACTTCCAACTAGTGGGCTACTTTTTAAATTTCTTGGTTACATTTACCATACTTTTCCATTAAAAAAGAACATTTTTTTTAGGCAACGAATAGATAAATTATTACTTAAAAATCTACATCTTTTACTCGTTACCTTTTATATTACGTACTTTTTTGTTAATCTTCTTTTATTTCGATATTAGTATTATAAATTTAGCTCTGCAATTCCTTTTATTATTCATGTTAAATCATTACTCCGTTTCTTTTATTTTAAACTATATATATATATATATATATATATATATATAATAATATATATATATATATATATATATATATATATATATATATATATATATATATATATATATATATATATATATATATATATATATGTTAAACTAAACTATATATATATTTAAACTATATAATGAACTATTCTATAGATATTCACGGTACATCCTGCGTATTGTGTATCCGTATTGCACCTTTGTTATGCAAAACAGTTATCTTCCGTAGTCGTATTATGAACGTTTATAAGCGGCAAATTTTTATAGCGTTTCTTTGTCGCCACGTGCTAGGAAGACTTATGGACAAGATAGGGGGTTGTTTTAACAAGTATATTAGTAGTAATAGGGTGCGTAATATGATTTATAGACTGTCTCATTCAGCTATATATATATATATATATTATGGTGTTAGTGATCCTTAATGAATAAATGTACAATTAATCAAATAATGTTAAAAAAAAAACAAAATCTTAGTAAACTTTAAATGCATTTCCAGAATTTACAGACATAGAAAGAGAGAGACAGAGATACATTAAAGCCCTCGTCCACCCGTAGTGTCGGAACGATGTCCTTCCAATGACAATCGGCAAGATCTAACTAATAATTCAGGTCGGTACCTGTCGAATATCGACGATAAAGCGAAAGATGGATTAGACGTATGCGGGGGAATGGCCCTGCGGAATCCTAGATAACAATGTAACAAGAAAGAGACAGACGTACACGACTATACCATTGTTAAAGCAAGACGAATAATAATCAAGTATATAATTTATATAAGAATTGAAGATTTTTTTAAATAACTGTACTTCATCTGACTTAAATAATGTTATACCGGCAGTCGGCATCTAGATACGTCTGGATATAATCTTGTAGATGGCTCAATGCTTTGACCACAATCTTACCTGATGTTAAGTGACGATGTGGTAACACACTACGCCTAGAGGTACCGTTTTTCAAGGGATGCTGTCGGTACATACCTATTGGTATTAGACAACAGGTTTTCAAACTTGATGGTGATAGCTACCAAGGCGGACATTATTGTAAAATACCCTACCACCGTACTGTGGTTCCTCAGGATGATTCCTTCACCGAAATCTCTGGCTGGTTTTAGAGTTGGATAAGTGGGCTCGAACCCGTGTGCACTAACGTAGAAACCGATTGCACCAACAACTGCGTCATCATTGCTACCTTATCACGTCTTTACGTGTAATCATGAGTTTTTCACAAGTATACGGTGGTCGAGATTCATACTCAATTCCGCTCTACCAGTTCGCGTACTGCTGAATTTACGCTAGCCGATACTGGAACCACGACGTGTTTCAACGTGTTTCAATAGTGGGTTTTAGCATGTGTATGGTGGCAACTGCAAAATGTCAACAGGTGATTTATACTTCACAGTTAATCACAATAACTTAAAACATCGTGTTTTCGACTTATGTAACGATTAATTCAACTAAAACACGTCCACTTCTGGACGTAGGTCCGTCCCAAAAAGACAATTACAAGCCGAAATCACGAAAGCGCGTGTCTCTAATTGACCACTATTAACTAAATGTACTGCACATACGTACTTTATACTATTCTCAATAATGACTTCATATTGCATTAGACACGCAGCGCCGTTATAAAAAAGTTTACAAGAACATTTCACTTTTTTTTTAATATGAGCTATATAGCAAATAATAGTAAAACAAACTACAAACAAAACAATGAATAGTATTCAAATAAAACAATGATTATCGCATAAGTCGATAGTATATTTCCAGTTGCAGATGTCATGGTAGTATGCGTAACCTTTGGTTTTTGACATTATCGCATCAGGTACGGAATCCCTTTTTGATAACTGGGGTTACTTATTACACGTTAATATACCAAATTGCCGTGTGGTGCCGACCAAGACTAGTATCACCCCATACCTTCCCGTGCGTTTCGTAAAAAGCTACTGAGGGAAAAACCAGAGGATAGGCAGCAGTAATCTTTGGGTACCACAAGCACCTACTGCGATCGCCAACCCGCCTGCCACGCGTGGCGATTATGGCAATCTCCATCCTTATTGGGAGATATCTATGTCCAACAGTCGACGCCTTATGGTTGAATGGATTGATGGATAACAAATTGTTGGTAGATATATGGTGTTTGCGATTCAGCTGGACACAATGTTTGTATCTTCTACTCCCGCTCGGTAGTTAATTTCGCAACCAAAATACTATAGTCAATTTCAATAGAAATGAATGTAAGTGAAAATTCTTTACACATGTTTGTCTTCAATTTTTATTTAATAACTAATTTATTTAGTATTTTCTTATCAAATCGATAACTAAACGTACACATATCTTACGCTATACCTTACCTCCTAACCCCTTTCTAGAATTACTAAAGTAGCGAGCAGGTAATATTTCTGACTGCTATTCAACGTTCGAATCTCTTGCGATCAAAATTTAGAAAACCATTTGAAACTTTTACAGAGTTTTTTAGTTGTAAATTGCTTGTCTGATAAAATACGGGGTAGTTATTATTCTCAGAGTTAATTTACCAATTACAAAAACAAAAACATTTTCGTTAAAGCACTAACCTCGCGTTTACGCCAGCTTCCAATTGTTTTTCTATCGTCATATTTTTCTTGGTATTTTAGCGATTAAAATTAAATAAGCTCTTTTTTTGTAAAATTTCTATTAATAATCAAACAACCGTTAGGAAAAAAAAAAATCCATTCAGGCCAACACAAATATAGAAAAATACGCTAAATATTATTGAAAGCAACAAACATCAAGCCAGTTTGTTTGTGCGAACTAGACCGATGCAGTTTTGATTGGCTAAAAATAACGGAACGATCGACGTATATAAACTGATTTTGTTTCTACGCGCCCAATTGGTGAAAAGAATAAAAATTTCGCATTTACAGTTTTTATGATTATTTTTTTCTGTGTTTTTTATTTTCATTTTATAATTTGAGTGTGCAGAAATAAAGTATCATAAATCGGTTTTTAAATCGTCGATAAATCGCAAATTGCCGCAAAAATCCCGTACTTAAATTTTAATCAAGAAGAAGATTGACGAAATACATTTATAAAGGGATGATGACTGGGCAAATCGGTAAAGATCGAACTAGGCGGTCGTTCGACCAGGTCGAAGACATTATGCAGGGGGCGACGCGGTGCTTGCGAAAGCCACCCCGTGTCGCCCCCATCCCAAATGCAGCGGACGGCCCCGGGGGGTTTTAGTGGGTATTTCCGGGCGCTTCACGGCCGGGCGAGTCCCACACTGGCACGGAACTCGTCACTCCGTGCCCCCTTACCTATTGTATTGGGGGACTTCGGTGTCACTAATACAATAGGTAAGGGTAGTGCGTAAATGCATTTCCCCCCGTCAAAAAAAAAAAAAAAAAAAAAAAAGTCGAAGACATTATAACAACCAGGTCAGAAGTACCCATAAGCAATGAGTGTGAGTATATAGTAGCTATATTAAGGCAAAAAAAAAATGCAAACGGATCAATGCTGACTATTATAATAAGATGTATCATCTAAGATTATCAACTATTATAAAATAAACACATTAGAAAAACGCAGAATTGTCTTAGACGCAAAATTTGCTTCTAAAGTTTTTAAACAAAAAATCAACCGTCAAACCATGTTTGAATTTCGAGTTCCTTCACGTTTTCTTCGACAGCCAATCACATCTTTTTGCCCGCCATTTAGATTTATAGTCCTGGGAACAATTTCTCCTATTCCTGGGTTCTATAAAATCATAAATAGCTGTAGTGATACGATCGATGTTCACTTCGACAACATGGGTACGTTTATTCGAGCTGTTTACAAGTTTGTCACGGTTAGTATCGAAAATTATTAGTTTATTATATTTGTTTCTGGCACCCTTATTTTCATATAATTGGTTATTGTAAAACACGACGTGCATGCGGTGTTGTTCGTCTATAAAAAATTGTTGCACTTAGGTTACATAAAGTGTTAGATTGTATTTATTTATATTGTATTGTGAGAGTAAAAAATTGTCGGCGGACTTTATTAAATGAAAACAAATCTACCTATCATTTTATATAGCGAGGTCTATCGTTGTACGCGTGTCACGCTAAATAAATAAACAGATAAAAAACAATTTATATCATCATTTAATATATTGTTAAGATAATAAATAACGCAGACGAAGTCAAAGGTAGTACGTAGATAATTGTTTAAAAAAAAAAACAATAAAACAGACATATAAAAAAACAATTGAATTAATATAACTCATCGACACGCATGAAGCCCTCAATCCGCCGGCATATAATCGATCCATTACTCCGGAAAGCCCGGTACCCGGGATATCCGCACTACGAATCCCGTGTAATTTGTTACACGATTTAGCCCGGCCCGGTTCGGACCGCTATGTATTTGCCGACGTCGTCGCGCAGCAACTATACTGAACGCCTAGCATCGCTTATTTATGTCCTATGTCTACCTACTCGTGCGGTTCATAGGATTCTATTAACATTTCGTAAGTGGATTTAGTGAATTCGATTATCTTCTAGACTACTAGACTCGCTAGTACTATATAGTGCGAGAAATGAGCACGCAAATCAAAATCAAAATCAAAATTCATTTATTCAATTTAGGCCCTAAGAAGGCGCTTATGAACGTCTAAAACACTACCACCGGTTCGGAAAACAACCCAGTCGAGAAGAGCGCAGGCGAGAAACTCGATCTGGTTCTTTTTTTTCATAAATATAATATATATCATTTTTTTTGTCATATAAAAAACTATACAAATCGTAGTTTTAATAATGTTAGTGGAAGCACAGAGATGTGGGTTAATTCCAGACATCACTATCGTTCACGTAATGATCCACCCTGTAATAACCTTTTGAGATTAAAACTTGCTCGACATAATACTTGAACTTATTGTCAGGTAAAGATCGGTAATGTTACTTGCGATCTGCTATAAACATTTTTATAGCAATGTTGTATGGCGTCGTAATTTATTAGTCAGTCTCTTACAACATAAACTATATTTTGAATGAAAAAATAATTAAAATTAAAATAATTATTCAATTGAAAATAATTTTGAAAAAGAAAACATTTTAACTCGAATCCTTCTACCCTATTCTATTCTTTCCATTGATAAAAATTAGTTTAATTATCAATAAATAAATAAAAAATGCCGGGTGGTGCCGGGTAAGAATAGTACCACCCGACACCTTCCCGTGGGTGTCGTAAAAGGCGACTAGGGGACGGGCAGCAGCATCCTCTGGGTACCAAAAACACTTACTGCGATCGCCAACTCGCCTGGCAAGCCTGGTGATTATAGCAAACACCACCCCCCCCCCCCACTCCTCCATCTCTTAATGGTAAACATATGTCCAGTAGTGGACGTCTTATGGTAGAATGAATGAAATAAAAAATGTTTTAATTGAAACTGAACTAGACTTGTCTTTAATTGAAACACTTTTTACTTCTTCAAAGTTTTCAACGAAAAATATGGTCGAATTTCATTTTGATTTTTTAAGACTGATATTTATTATTAACCCTATTCCATACGCAGAGAAGTCTACCTCTGACTCAGTCTAGACTGTATTTTTAAAATAAAGTATGTACGAAACTGTATGTATTTATCTTAAATAATAACGATTTTCCGTTGGCGATGTTCTAAATTAACTGCCCGCGAAAACATTTCTGTCTACCCCATAACCGGCGGATAGCACTAAACTAATGTTATTCGTGCCAAAACTTCATATAATAAATGTGTAATAATTTTCTCGATAAAGAAAAAAAAACTAATCTTATATTTAGGCGATTTATTACGCCCATTCGGGCGAGTCCCGGACTCGTTCCAGTGACGGAACTTTCTAAAACTCTTTTACTTTTCCACCGCTAAACTCCCCGGCGGCTGGGACTAGAAATAAATCTTTATAATTGTTGAAATATTTGAATTTCAAAGTTTCGTGACATCAAAAAAAAATTATGCGAAGCGTCCGGAAAGGTGCGACGTAAATTAAAAATTCACGGGTTTAACCTTCCTAAAAGATCAAATAACATCGCGAAGATATTAAGTTTACTTGAAAATGCCAGTGATAAAAAAACACATACTTTAGATCCTCGGAAAGTTATTTATAGTTTTTGGTACGCAGTTAGTAAGTTTTCATTGTATTAAATTTACTATGTACGATTCTATCTATTATCAAATAATTTGTTGTTAGCAACGAAATGAGGTTATAGAACTCAGTTTTTAAATTTAAGTTCGATTTTTAAAACTGAAACCATTTTCTATTAAAAACACAATTTCGACACACTGACTATCTTGACACAGTCAATAGACAGACGGACAAGAAAATAATCCTATAAAAATACGGATTATTTGCTACGGAAAACTATCAACGACAAAAATATAAAATATGTATAGTTAATATTGTAATTTATAAAATAGACTTCCAATGATACTGAATACCATGGTGGCTTTTAGGACATGTAATATTTTTATTCGAAACCCTGTACCCACCAGAAAATTAATTTCTCGTCAATTACATTGCATGTAGCTAGATTCACCATGACCACCTAAATAGATAACATCCTGTAATGTAAAATCTGCCATCGTGAATCTTCAGATATGCTTTGTCAAGTCATCCGAGAATATATTCCAATATTCACCTTCTTTTTTTTTTTTTTTTGACGGTGGGAAATGCATTTACGCACTACCCTTATCTATTGTATTTGGAGGATCGAAGTCCCCCAAATACAATAGATAAGGGGGCACGGAGTGACGAGTTCCGTGCCAGTGTGGGACTCACCCGGGCGAGAGTCGCCCGGAAATACCCACTAAAACCCCCCGGGGCCGTCCGCTGCATTTGGGATGGGGGATTTGTTTTTTTAATTGTAACTTTTCGACTTTGTTTCTCAACTCCACACATATTTTATATAATTAACGCAACTTCGGTAAGAAAAAATTCTCGAACTCACGCAAAGCAGTTTCACTTCGCAATGTAACCTTTTTACACAAGCTTGAGCTCGATTAGTTTCTGCATAAATTTATATCCCTCCAATTACGGTGAAGTTTCTAAAGTTGGCACACAGTGTAAACTAACTAAATTGGTGTACAATGCGCGATTACGACGTATTCGTCAGCGTTGTTCCGGATCTTCACTGTCTATGTAACAAATCACCGTGATAAATCCGTACAATAGCGACGTACGTGCTGCCGTGATTCAATCCGTAATTAACTAGACAGAGTAGTTAGGAAGAAGTTGCGAAGTTGCGACTTTAATAGCACAATTATTTTGTAACGCGTTCTTAAAATTTCTTTTTTTTTGCGTATTAAAAATAGGTTTTTTAAACCACATTACATTCATAAGTTAAAGTTTAATAAAAATTGTGGATTTTTCGGAATTTCACTATGCAAAAAAAAAATGCCAGTTTTGTTCACCACATAGGGATTGGCGATTCTTTCAAAAAAAGATCGATATTTGATATCGCATAATTTTTCACTTAGTTTTAAATCGTAATTGGAAGAAATTCACCCTATTTGTACAGGTTCTAAATTATTTTTGATACTAACAGAAAGCAAAGATATTTCTCACAAAATCAAAAGGCTTGAATTTGGTTCGCAATTTCAAACCATTCCGGAGTCGGAACAAACAGATTACATAGAGAACATATTTTTTACATTATATTGTATGTATTTTGTATGAATTTAGCTAAAAAATTTGTCCTTTTTAGCATTTCAACCTCATGATCCTCTATCGCCTTATTAGGGATTTAGTTTAAACTTTGCTGTAATTCGCAACCAAAGAATGAAAGTTAAATATTTCCCCAAACATAGCCGTTACTACAGAATATAATTAACTATTTATAATATTATAATTCTCGTTTACCAAAATTCTATAATACATTTCCACAGAAAAACCATTAAAACAATACTTATACTACTCGTTGTCATAGTATCTCGATTTACTGCCTTAATAATAGAATGTCGTGGCACAAGGACATAACTCTCGTGTAATCACTTTATTTCGTTAAGTTTCAATAGGAAAACTAAATATCGAGTGGGAATCGAGTTGAAAAATTGTTGACAAGAACGATTTCGTGTTACTAAAACTTCGTCCGTATTGTACGAGAAGTTATTGCGAAACGAAAGTTTTATTACGTTTCGATTTATTTTTTGCAATAATTAGGAATATGAATGGTTTAACTTGACTCTAGGTTATAATAATTCACACATTTATGAAAAAAGGTAGTTTCAAAATTTGTCTAAATTTTCCTTTATATTTTCTTACATCAGGTAGTAAATGGGTCAAACTCAAGAGCTGTATGATGAAGGCAGAAGGTCAGCCATCTTGGAGGATACATCAATCATGAAGATGAAGAAGACATATTAATTAAACATACAGACAATGTCTAAAATACACGATACTACAAAATAATGGCACCCACCGAGGGATCGAAAATCCGTCACACAATCTAGTGTCATGGCGACATGCAAAACCTTATCGCATTAAGTTACATACAGACTATTTCCAAAACGCGACAGATAACTATGCATGCCACGGTACTTGGCGGATATTACAATTAGTATATAAATAATATTAATCAAGATTGACACTTCTGATCACTGGCAACAAATTTTAAACATACAGCTCCGATCATGTATTTCTAAAAATAATTAAACAATCGAAATAATTAACCAAAGGCTTATTTATGTTAAACTGTATTCTACCTGCGATCTTGTCCGCGTTATATTATATATAAGTTATATCCAGAGAGAAACAGTATTGAGTCCATCGTAGGAGATACAAAATAAGCCATCGTAAAGTTTCCCCTAAAATTTTTGTGATGTCTCTCTTAAGATTTAACGATTTAGCGATTACAAAATATTGATCTTTTTCACATACATAAATTCGGATAATATGTACTTAATTAGGATATATTATACATTTAAAGTATATAATAGAATAAAAAAATCACTCGTGGTCAAAAATATACCACACCATATTTATAATTAAAAGTTTGAAGATAAAAATGTTTACCAAATATTTGTTACTGATACACCTAAGTTCCTTATTGGCAAACAAGAAAATCGGTTGATAAACAGAGTACAAAAATCTCTTATACTGTTTTTATATAGATATCCAATTATTTATATAATAAGTTACAAGGAACGTTATGACAGTTATTTTTCCATACGCTTATTATTCACATAACTTTTACCATGTTTATTTAAAAATAGGTACCCTGTATTAAAACGTCACCAAATTAATTCAATGATATTCGATTAAAAAATAAACTAACAGACAGACATAATAACTTTATATAAACGGTGTAATGCACCAAATTATTTGAACCAACACATTCAGTATTGCGTTCACAATTAATCAAAAGCTTCTCATTAAAGCTAACTAGGCGACCAATAACATGATCGGATTTCGATATTACAAATGTAACACAATAATTATGTACAAACATGCACTAAATTTACAAACGCCGTGTTAATTTATCCATTAGAAGTAATATCGGTCGGTCGTGTTACCCCGAACACGCCGGTGTTGCGAGTATCTAAATTGCTCCATTTGTCCGCCGATGTGACCGCAGACTAAACAGTATTGAACTGTTTACTTAGCACATAGCGATTATAAATATTCTATAGAGCTTTTACCATGTAATTAATTAGCCTATGTCCACGTTCGACGATCAAAAATAGGTAAAATTATTTTGTGAATTATTTTACTCTCAGCATCATTAACCCTTTGAGCACTAACCTGGCGTTTACGCCAGCTTTCCATTGTTTTCCTATTGTCTCATTTTTATGCGTAATCGCCATATTAAGGACACTTTGTTCCTTTTAACAAATGTCAAAGAAATAAGTTCATTCATGAACCAATTATGACTTTAACGTGTTACGAAGTATTTCTTTTTTATATACTGAATAGATTCAGCGCATTGGCCGCGATCTCACCTGATGTAAAGTGACGATACGGTCCAGGATGGTAAACATACTAAGCTTTCATGAGATGCTAACGGAACATACCTATTGTTGAGTTGGACGGTGGGCATATTTGCCAAAATCATTTATAATCGCTTAAATAATGTTTCTCCTGAATGCATCCACAAAGTCACGAGTAATCTACACTAATAAATAAAATTGAAATGTCTATTTGTAATATCAAAATATGTTTTTTACTAAATGTATTTACGAAACCTATACCAAAAAATATTTTTTTCAATTTTCGTCTGTCTATTTGTTCTGGCTAATCTCCGAAACGGCTGGCCGGTTTCGACAGGACTTTTTTTGGTAGATAGCTGAATTTACTCCGCGTGACTTAGGGTACTTTTAATTTTCGAAAATAATTAGGGTTCCGGGTAAAAATATTAAAACTCATTAAAAAATGTAATAAAATCCTATTCAATGAACAGTATTACGGGCAAGTGCTTTGAATTTATGAGAAATATTTTCATTTCATATTAGAACCAAAATTTTGTTTTTTAAATGATTAGGGTTCCATTTGCAAAAATTAAAACGCTGTGAAGAATATATGAAACGCGGGCACAGCCGTGGGCACACAACTAGCATTGAGTAAGGTTAAAAACCTGGACAAAGTAAATTTAGTTAGTTCTCTCACTAGGGACGCTATTAGAATAAAACATACTTACTTACATTTGAGAGAAATCAAATTGTGATACATAGTAAGCCTCTAGATATGTATATAATGAAAATAATGATAAAGGCAGTAAAAGATCTAAATTTGTAATAAACTTATTGATATTTTAAGATGAATTGATAAAATCAACTTCCAGGCTCCCGAACAAGCCGGCTTACGAAAAGACTATAGCACCGTAGACCACATTCATACGCTGCAGCGGGTTGTACAGAAGACCGAGGAGTATAACCTACCCCTTTGTTTAGCGTTTGTGGACTACGAAAAAGCCTTCGATTCGATTGAGACCTGGGCTGTACTGCAGTCTCTCCAGTGGTGCCAAGTAGACTATCGGCACATCAAAGCGTTGAAGGTTTTGTACGAAAACGCCACCATGTCACTCCGATTACAAGACCAGACCTCGAAACCTATACCTTTGCGGCGTGGCGTTAGACAGGGAGATGTTATTTCTCCGAAACTGTTCACCACTGCGCTCGAGGGTGTTTTCAAGGTTCTGGATTGGAAAGGGCTTGGCATCATCATAAACGGTGAGTACATAACACACCTCCGCTTTGCTGATGATGTAG
This sequence comes from Samia ricini, assembly GCA_014132275.2. Lineage (NCBI taxonomy): Eukaryota > Metazoa > Arthropoda > Insecta > Lepidoptera > Saturniidae > Samia > Samia ricini. The sequence goes on along the minus strand of AP028164.1, from coordinate 1,904,239 downwards.
TAGTCATGGCTGAGACCGCAGAAGACCTAAGTACGATGCTCGATGACCTCAATAGAGCCTCCGAACGAGTTGGCCTTAAAATGAACATGGACAAGACGAAAATCATGTATGTTGTGCCAACTCCTACAAAAATTGGTGACTCTACGCTCGAAGTTGTTGACAGTATACCTGGGACAAATCATCCAGTTATGTAGATCCAACTTCGAGAAAGAGGTTAATCATCGAATCCAATTCGGCTGGGCCGCGTTCGGGAAGCTACACAAAATATTCTTGTCCTAAATACCGCAGTGTCTCAAGACGAAAGTCTTCGACCAGTGTGTCTTGCCAGTGATGACATACGGCACTGAGACGTGGTCGCTTACAATAAACCTAATAAGGAAGCTTAAAGTTACTCAAAGGGCAATGGAGAGGGCTATACTTGAAGTTTCACTGCGTGATCGTATCAGGAATGAGGAGATCCGCAGAAGAACCAAAGTAACCTATATCGCCCGAAGAATTGCTAAACTTAAGTGGCAGTGGGCTGGGCACATTGCTCGCAGAACCGATGCCCGATGGGCCAACGGGTTTTCGAATGGGTACCACTCACCGGAAGACGTAGCGTGGGTAGGCACCTCACAAGGTGAACCGACGACCGGGTGAAGGTCGCGGGAATCTGCTGGAAGCGGGTGGCGCAAGACCGGTCGTCGTGGAGATGTTTGGGGAGACCTATGTCCAGCAGTGGACGTCTTTCAATTGAATGGATGGATGGATGATAAAATAATAAGTTTTCTAAAAAATCTTTAGTATATACTTACGCTAGAAATTAGAAACATTAAACTTCAACCTGATTAATCAATCATTACACATATAACGTTAAAATACGTCAACACTGTACCTGTCTTAATAAATAGAACAGAAGTATTATAAAACTATCTGATATTAATTATTCAAGGTAACGAAGAAAAAACTTAAGCATACGGTAAAGTTATAGAACATTCCATAAAAAGTTAAATCAAAACTTGATCACGTACAAAATCAAGTATCAAGAACGATATTAAATTTTTATGTAACGACACGGAACGGGCTTACCGCAACTTTTAAAGTACACTGCACCCCCATAAAGAGTTAATATTTCAACGTGGAACACAAAGAGAGCAGTAGTCGCGGACCGAAGTTTTAATTTGCTTAGAGTTGTTACAACTTGGAACGGGTCCCTCGGTGGGCGCCAATTAGGTACAGTCACAGACTAAAGTATAGATATACGGGATCTCTCCCCCTACTGATAGTTTAATTCGTTTTGTGCCGAACTGTTTTTACTCTGTACGAGTCTATATCTACTTTGTAATTTAGTTTAGTTAAAAGAAAATATACGTGGAATCTTTTTTTGAATAGAAAAGTAGCACAATTACGCTCGTTGACAGTTTCCGCCCAGGTTTTTACCTTCGAATGTCTTCGTTATTTTCTCTTTTTGTTTAGTTAAACATTATTCGCTATTATCGTATTATAATTTAAGTATAAAACAATTTGTTACAACATTAAGTCATCCTTTTACCAAGCTTTCATGCATTATAATAATCTAGCATTTAACCTCAATCTCATTTTATGTTTACTGTTGATGTGACCAACTGGGGTGACATACTATAACCTTTTTTTTTTTTTTTGACGGGGGGGGAAATACATTTACGCACTACCCTTATCTATTGTATTTGTGAGATCAGAGTCCCCAAAATACAATAGATAAGGGGGCACGGAGTGACGAGCTCCGTGCCAGTGTGGGACTCATCCGGGCGAGAGTCGCCCGGAAATACACACTAAAACCCCCCGGGGCCGTCCGCTGCATTTGGGATGGGGGCGACACGGGGTGGACATACTATAACCTAATCGAATTTAAGTGACGATGTCCAAGATAGTAAATACAGGCTAGAGTTACTGACTCTTAAATGATCTCAAGCCGGAACACATCTATTGATGCTTGAGGACAGGCATATGAACGCAACTAGTGTATTTTGTATACGTGCATGTGGCAATACATTTTCATTACTTGCCTACGACGAATATATCATTCGGTCAACGTTTTTTTTTTTTCTTAAATATTATAGTCGTTTCCTGATAAACAATAGTCAAACAACACATTTCAACGTATTATCTTAAACGGTAAAAAACACATGAACAATTTTAGTTGTTAATAATCTTAATTTATTATTTTAAACTCACCGTATTTTCACTTCCTTGGACTGCCATTCGCTGTGTTTGTCGAAACTGATCAATATGGCGGCGATTTCCTGAAACAACACAACATATATTTATATATAAAGAATAATAAAAACTGTATATATATATATATATATATATCGGAGACTCGTTATCTTCACGGTTGCTCATTGTGGGCATCAGCAGGGATCCGGGCGAGAAATAAATTACTTCGTATGTTCCAAATACTAATTTTTATTACACAGTGTAGGTAAATCACAATACAGCTTGACTCTAAATACTTTTCAATATACACAGTACAGTTCCTAGGCTAGTGTTGCTTATTCAACCGATAGTACCGTAACAATCGTCGAATACAGAGCGCACGTTCTTTTATTAACGTTTACCCTCTCCAATCTAGGCTCTGTACACGTCACTTTGACGTTCGAGACCGTATTCGGCCATAGCAACTGGAATCCGACTTTCGAGGACTTCATTGGTGAACCCTCAGGTGATTGATGCGACTTATTTTCGCCACATGCGTTGCAAGTCAGCACCCCTCCGACCTAATTATAATTGATGGCCACAGGTGGGCGAGCCTTGGGCTCATCCTGTTTTGTGTCTAGATCTACTCTACGTCTCCTCTCGTCCTTATGCACTTTACTTTTCACAGTAAACCTCCACTGCGAACGATCAGCTTCAGCCAAAGTTTTCCATCGTAAGGTTTCGATGCCACACTGCTTCATGTGACGCTCAATCACATCCTTGTATCGCAAGAGCTGGCCGCCTTGTTCGTTCGGGCATTCGGGAGACGTAGCCACCCCACCGCAGCTGCCTTCTCATTAGATACGCCTCTATTCCAAAATCAAAATCAAAATTTATTTATTCAATTTAGGCCCTAAGAAGGCGCTTATGAACGTCTAAAAACACTACCACCGGTTCGGAAAACAACCCAGTCGAGAAGAGCGCAGGCGAGAAACTCGATCTGGTTCTTTTTTTTATAAATATAATATATATCTTTTTTTTTTTTTTTGTCATATAAAAACTATACAAATCGTAGTCTTAATAATGTTAGTGGAAGCACAGAGATGTGGGTTAATTCCAGACATCTCTATCGTTCGCGTAATGATCCGCCCTGTAATAACCTTTTGAGATTAAAACTTGCTTGACATAATACTTGAACTTATTGTCAGGTAAATCGGTAATGTTACTTGGGATCTTATTGTAAAACCGAATACTATTACCTATAAAGCTTTTATTACACTTAATTAACCTAAAGCGTGGGACGGCCAACTTGTCTTTACTTCTAATATTAAAATTATGACGATCATTCACTAGATTCCCTTAATTATATATTAATATAATTAATATATGTTTGCGATACACGCACCATGTTTCGGAAGGATACAGGAGGTTCGGAAGACCAATCGCTACATACACAGCTACTTTTTAGTGAGCTTTATGTAATGCGAATGGAACACCTTGAAACGAAGTTTATATTGTTTAATATATAAAGAATACATATGTAATGTACAAATTAGTAAGAAACAAAACATATTTTAGAATACGGTTGTAAAACATAAATGTAGTGAAAAATATACAATAAAAATAAAATATTGTTTACTATACGTAAGAATACAAACCAAATGGAAGAGAAAGTCAAAAGAATATACTATTCTCGTATATAATTATGTAATAAATTTATAATTATTAAATAAAAGATTAGTCAAATCGATTTTTTGACTTTATGAGAAACATAACATAACATAAGCTCACGCCTGTTATCCCAAAGGTTAGGCAGAGGTGAAATAGCGAACTGCACCACTCACATTTCGTCGAGCTTAGTTCCGTCCCAGATGTGACAGGGGGCGAGCCTGTTGCCATATCGGGCACAAATTCCAAACTCCGGGATGATACCGAGTAGAAAAACCCAATACCACTTGACCCGACCCGGGGATCGAACCCGAGACCTCAGAACGGCAGTCGCACCGTAATACAACTGCGCCACCGAGGCAGCTGAGAAACAAACAATATTTTTTCCCTCTTTATATAATGATAGTATAAGATTATACTTATCAATTAAAAGCAAAATAGATCAACCGGGAAAGCTAAAGTTACAGAGGATATTTCATAAGACCAAACGCGACGACCGTGACCCCTAGGAGCAGAGTTACCAAAGTTTATTACAGTCGGTATAATAAATTAAAACCGTAGGACCGTATTTGACTAACAACAAATATATTCACGGGACGTTTTCTTTACAATCCCACGGGATTGCACGAATTTATTCCTATAATTATTATAACATTGAGAAAATAATCTCTCTCTTGCTTTCTCTCTCTCTCGCTTTCTCTGCCTCACTAGACGGACTAAAACCTACGTCCTCAACGTCGGTGACAATGCCTCCTCTTGGAAGTAAAAGACCCGGTGTAAATTAGGAGGCATTGAGATAAAGCAGAGTTGACGTGGGGTGTATATTCTAAAAATGGTACAACATTTAAAATGAAAGTATCTAGAATAAACATATTCTCAAAGTGGGTGTGGAGCCAAATAAGGTTGAGAAACTGTGACTTAAGATACAGGTCAGGTGCAGTATACAAATATACGTATATTCATTGACTTTACATATGAAATTTTATTTAATTCTTACGACGCATAACTAATATAATCTGTGAATAATAACTACATTTTTCAATTTTTATAAGCCTATTCTATTATCATAGTTATCATGTTAACCGAAATTATTACAATAATTTTTATATTAATTTATGTATATATAATTACACCTGTATAATTAACCTATGCAGTGGTCAGACCATGTTATGTTGTATATTTACTTAAGGTAACTTATTTAAACACACGGTTCAATCTAAGATTTATTGGCAAGCGAATTACTCGTCAGTACGACGAATTGAGGGTAGAGAAAATACACGAAATCAATAGCATTACATAGGTAATTTATCGTAGTTTAATGACGGTACACCAAAAACGAGCTTTCGCATGCTTGTTTTTATTGACATTGAAAAATAAAGGAACACCTCCACTGCAGCCATATAATTTACGTAATTTTTTCAGATAACAAACAAAAAAAATGTTTTTATTCTATCGCGTAGTTCGATAGAATCTGTACTAGAGTCCATACTATATAAGATAAATACATACTATATGATAGATCCTATAGTAATAATAAATCTTCTGATAACAATGTTTCCGAGAAAAGCTAAGAGCTATTCTAGCTAAGAGCTAGAGACTTACTCTTGTCCCTGACTCTTACTTTTGTCGTACTGTGAGGTTATGGGACCGTCTTCCCGTCAGCGTGTTTCCTCCTTCATATGATATTGGGTCCTTCAAAAGAGGCGTGAAGAGGTATTTAAGCAAGCCAGCATGACAGCTGTGACTGCCAGTTAATTCTGTTCAGTGTCAGTCACCGCTGTTTTGGATTGTACTGCACTTACCATCAGGCACCAGTGCAGTCACTGTGCAGTGCATTTAAAAAAAAAATCCTAAAATAATGAAAACTCTGAAATTGTTTATAATTTTAGTTGAACCATACATATAACACGAATATTATTGTAATATGTAATTATCATGATATCCCTCATGCCATGTTCCCAACTCACTTAGGGTCAGCGCAGTATGTTTTCTTCTTTCATATGTCTCTATGAGCTGTCATCTCTTCATTTACTCCTTAACTCTTTCATATCATTACTTACAGACTTCATCCACTCATCCTTTGGCCTTCCTCTAGTTTCTTATCCTTCCATTTTCATATTCATTACCATTGTATCCACAGGCGCAATATTCAAAATTGACATATTCAAACAAATTTCGTAAAACAGATACACCCTAAACGGTATCAATAAACCCAAACGTAATCACTGACTCGTAGAAACTTGAAATTATTGACAAACGTGTTTGAATTAAAAATCTATGAATTCGGATATGAGTAGGTTTACTCAGTAAATAATTTATACTTATCATAAAAGACTAACGGGACGAAATCTGTACATTGAAGATATTAAAGAAAACCATACTACGCGGAGCTTCAGAAGCGACTAAAGAGCACACGATAGTTTGTTCGCCAATCGCGCAAAAAACTACTAAACCGAATTCAATGAAAGTTGGTAATCAAATATGTTCCATCCAGGGGAAGAACATGTCCTGATAAATTGTCTGAATTCTAAGTGGGTAAAGTCACGGTCACAGCTAGTAAATAAATAAAGACGAAGAGGTCCCTCTGGGAAAAAAATTACCACAAAACCCTACAGTCGTAGTCACCGGTATTAATAAATATTGTCACCTGCGCATCGCTCAACTCAATGCTACGTTTCCAAAAGCTAAACCGTTCGTGTAAGTGGAACCCGAACTTAACCTCATAGATTTATCACTCGGTACATAATCCGACCCGGGTATAGCATACGAAAGCAGCTTGAATTAGTTAAGGAAGTGCCGTTTATGTACACGGTCGTAGGAAATGTCCGTCCGTCCGTCAGTTACACACCAAATTGGGAATGCCGGACGGTTTTTGTGGACATTACGTTTGATTATTAAAGTTTCGTTTTCCTATTTACGTATATATATATTATTTATGTGAGAAAATAAAATTCTACTGTATAGTGAGACGGTAGGCGTATTTAACCATTTAAGCTGCTTAAGTTGCTCGACATAGTGCATAAACTTAGTCTTACCGACTTTAAAACATTGGTATTACCTTCTCGTATTAAAATTATGGCGATCTTTTACTAGATCTGTCTTAATTTTCACAAACATGCATTTAATTATCGAAAACATAATGGAAGAGAAAGCATGCGGTATTGTTTCATGAAGGTATTTTCTTTTATCAAAATACTATAGTTATAAAATGATGGTATTTGAATCGCTTTCAATCTACGCTGAATCCAACCACTCATCATTACTTCGAATTATTTCCCAATATTGTAAATTTTACAACCTAACATTCGGTTCGTTACAAATAGACCGGCGCAAAGAATCCTCCGAAAATAAAATATCTCCCTACAACCACTTAGAGAAATAAATATAAAAAAATACAATTTATATACAGACGGGTTTCGATACGGCACGGGAAAGCGCTATGAAGGGCGGCGGTTTTCCCCAAATAATATGTCATGTGTGTGTTTGCACAAATTATATTGTACTGTATGAAATTCACGTACGGTTTTTATATAAAAAGTTTACGACTAAGTTATGCTCGTATTTGATTAGTAATTTGTATATTAAGTGAAATAAATTTCTTTGAGTACAATTATGAAGAAATTTATAACAGAAATTACTACGTTACGTGTCAAATATTACATTTTTTATTTACAATATACCTACAAAATCAAAAGTTAATTCTAAAGTCAAAGAAGTTTCAATTTAAAGTTTGCACAATTTTTTCCCAAATTATAAAGCTTTAAAATAAAATTATAACTTAATTATAACGTTTTTTTTTTTTTCAAAGAAGAACCCACTAATAATGTATAATTAAATTATTATAGTGGCATGGTGATAAAATGCATCAAAAGACGCAGATTCGTATCCATAACGAGTTAGACAGTTTCAAGTTTTAGTAACACTACTTAAGAGTTAGTTTAGATTTTGCGTAATAACGATCTGATGCCACATCATAACATCAGATAAGTCAAAGCATTGAAGATATATAGTATGAAAAAGAGGTTTTTTTAAACACCAAGATGGATAAAAGTTAACGCTATAGAACAAAACCTGCCCGAGCTTTAATCGTAAAGAGATACCGCAAGTTGATAGAAGAAATGGCAAGACCTCGTCTTGAAGACCACAACTGACTTCGAGTGATTGGGCAATAATTATAAACGGTTTTAGCGGAAGAAGCACCGACAAGTGTGTCATTTGCAAACATCAATGTCATTGAATTATATCTTATAGTTGTTTTTACAACACAACCTTATTAAAGAAAAATAATATTCACACGATGGAAATTAAATGAACGAAAAATAATCATCAGAGTGAAACCGTTACAAATATTACAAACGGAATATTTAAAACGTTTTTTTTTTTCGTTATAAATTTTAATAAATGAAAATTAGGGAGCAGTCATTAGAATACTTGCCCCGAGGGATTCACTTTCCCCTGGCAATGAACGGTTCGGGTACTTATTACATAAGCGAAGCGTTTATAATTTTTTTTTTATGAACATTATTGATAATTATGTCTGGGAGAGAGACTTTATCAGTATAGTGATCGTTTTTTTTTGTTCTATTTTCTACCATGAGAAAAAATCATATTATACAATGATTATGACTCAGTATTGTGGTGTTATATAGTGTCAATTGATTTAGATTCGTATTAACTTTTACCTTTTTTAAATGAGTCTAGTATTTGGTGAAAGCCAGTAAGTAGTTATTAGCTTAGCCTGTTACCGACTCGGGCCACATCGTCGTAAAATCTATGTCAAAACAAAAAGAAGAAAAAACTATTATTTTAGAAATATGGATTTAGTTAGTGCTTGCAACTTTGTTTGCGTGTGACAATTTCATTCTTACTTTTTAGGTTATGTAACAAAGCAAACATCTTCAAGTTGAGTTCTGTATTTAATTATTGAAAACTAAATTAAATTTAATTAAGTAGTTTTCGAGTGATGCAAGCTTGGATATGGATTTTTTTATTATTATTTAACATTAATGTTTTGAAATATTATTTTAGATGAAAAAAAAATTGAAACAACTCTATCTAAATGTAATCAATTTAATCATATATAAATTCGAATGCGCTTCACTTGAAAACGACTAAACCAATTTAAATGTAATTGTCACATTGATGCGAGAGTGAACCAAAGGAAAGACGTAAATGAAGTCAAGGGCCTCCGCAGGTTTAAACTAAATTTAAGACTCTCTAGTTGTGACACAGTATCAAAACGTTTTACGAACCCGCTGTCGCTTATAACTATAGCCCTATCCGGCGAACCGATACAGAGGCAGAGGACACAAGAGTTCATTTCGCCCTTTATGCCCATGGCTTTAAAAGCGCCCGTCAGATATAACGCTAATGACGTCATAAAGACTCGCTGAATGACGTCACAGCCTGAGAGTACCCATGATTTGGGTTAATTTGTAAACATTTTGTCGAATTCAAATGAACTGATGGGTTTGTCTATCCAGCCACATTTACATATTTTTTTAAATATATTTTTAAATAGATTCCATATAATAATACAAAAATATTTAAATATTTACGCTAAACGAATGTTACAAGCAGATTTGAATCCATTTTATTATCTGTCACATTAAATTGTATTCCAATGACAGATTATATTCTGTACTTACATAAAATCTCGAATAAATTGCCAGGACAAATTCATTCCAAAGAGCTAATCAGGGGATATAATCAGCGCAAAGCTGAGGAAGCCCTGATGCTTAGTAGGAATCAGCTACGAGTTTTAGTGAGAGCGCTAACTGGGCACTCTTGTTAGGGCAAGCATATGCACAACATGGGTGCTCAGAACACAAGAGAGTGCAGATTCTGCGAAATTGCAGACGAAACACCAAAGCACATCTTGTGTGAATGTGACCCACTAATGCCCATACGCAACCGAGTTCTGGGTAAACGTGCGATGTTCCCGGAGGTGGTACAGACGGTCTCCGCCAAAAAGATCCTACAGTATATCCAGGTTGTAGGTTTAGGCAGTGAGCTTTAGAAATATGGGGGCGATCACAATAGATCTATTTAGGTCGCGGTGACACAGGACTGTCTTAGCCTGCATAGCCCCATTCTCGAATATTAATAAATACATAGTATCCTTATTGACTACCTTTATTCGTAATATGACTTTTATTTTTTTATTTAAATTCAAATACCAACAAGGTACACAAAATGTTATTATTATAATATATGTAACAATGTTTTTTTTTTTTTTAAATCACACGTTAAATACAACCCTAATTATAGGTGAGTACGACAATAATGTTTTCGAACAAACTTATTTGTTAGAACATAAAACAGATATGTTAAACCAATTAAAAACAAACAATAAACATCTACGATGGAATTAACACATACATTCATTCATAATATTAAAATCCTTTGTAAAAGATAAATAATATATTTAATCATAATTCACTTAAAAATAATAAAATTTATTGTATAATTCATTTTTATATAATAATTTTAATTAGGTACATAAGGTTTTTTTTTTTAAATGTCATCATCATTCTCCTGCCTTTTCCCAACTCACTTGGGGTCGGCGCAATATGTTTTCCTCTTCCATACGTCCCTATCAGCCGTCATCTCTTCATTCACTCCTTTTTCTTTCATGTCATTTCTTACACACTCCATCCACACTTTCTTTGGCCTTCCTCTACTTTCCCATCCTTCCATATTCATATTCATTACTATTTTACCCACATGCGCTTCCTCTCTTCTCATAACATGTCCATACCACGACAAACGAGAACCTTTCAACTTTTCTACCATTGACGCAACTTTCAAACTCCCTCTAATATATTCATTTCTTACTTTATCCATTCTTGTGACACCACACATCCATCTCAACATTCGCATCTCAGCTACATGCAGTCGCTTCTCATCCATCTTCTTTTTTTTAACAATGTAATTTAAAAAAATACGTAAAAATACGTCTAGTACATAATTTAAGCTATAATATAAGTGGTATAAGTATTAGAATTATAATATAAATTTTTTTTTAAATGTACATATGTAAAAAACTTTAATTTTTGAACATGTAAAGTTTAGTATAGTTTTAATAGATAATTAGATACCAATGAACACTTAACGTTTCCCGGCTGCGCAAAGATATGATATGTTTAAACGCATCTCTCCCATATTAGAAGCGACTCGAGTACTCAAGTATTACATTGATAATAAATTGCTGTTATAAATATTATGGCCAATGAAAATAAGTGGCCATTAAATGTCTTCACTCATCGATTCCGGCTACAAAATTTATACGAACATATATTACTATTAAATTGCGCCTTATTCGCTTCGATGGGAAACTTCTAACTTGATATTCATTTTTTCTTTACTTTTTTTTTAAATCATTTATATTTATAATTACACGAAACACAACACTAAATGTTAAGTGAAGCTTACTACAATATATTAGTGAAAACTGCATCTAAATCGGATAAGCCGTTTCTGAGATTAGCGTGCACAAACGCACAGACAAACAGACAAAAATTTTAAGAATCATTGTTTTGGGTCCTATTTGCGTTTATAAAGGTCCTAATAATATTTTTTCTCATATATCTTCCATGTACAGACAGCGATCCGTTACATTTTTATTATATGTATAGATTATTGCTCGAAGAGCCGATAGATGTATACATCAAACCGATATTATTAGCTTTCAGTAAAAAGAATCATTTTTCATTTCAAAATTAATTTGAGACTTGAAGGTATCACTTCTTTCGGCATAGTCCCTTGATTAGGTATTTTTGTTTTTAAAAACCATAAAGATGTAACGAAAAATCCATCTTACCCAAAATTGATAATTATTAATAGACTATTATTTATTAAACTTATTTCAAAGACTCTCGTATAACGGAAATCCTGTATAATTATCTAGTCTTAAATATATTTAGCATGTTAACTACCTCCACCGTGATGCAGGTATCTCAGAAGTTGAGGAGTTAATGGGCTTTACCTAAACTTCTCCCTAACTCAATTCATACTAAGTCTTATTTAACTAGGATTACCTGTATGTTCATGCTGTTTCTCTCTGCGAATATAATTACATTTTATTTATTGTCTTACAAGAATATATGCAAATGAATAACCATATCAAGAAATGTTATTAAACACTAACTAGCTGTGTGCCCACGGCTGTGAGCGCGTTTCTTATATCCTTCACTGCGTTTAATTTTTTTTAATACGGAACCCTAATTATATTCTAAATTTTTCTCCTACTAACATTAAGCAAAGATATTTCTTACAAATTCAAATACCCGCCAATAAAACTGTGCGTTGAATCAGATTTTATTCCCTGTTTCATGAGTTTTTTTGTTTTTTTTTTACGCGGAACCCTAATTATTTCGGAAATTAAAAGTAACCCAAGTTACGCGGAGTAACTTCAGCTATCTAACAAAAAAGTCCCGTCAAAATCGGTGTTCGGGGATTACCCGGAATAAACAGTCAGACAGACAAAATTTAAAAAAAAATGTATTTTTGGTATAGGTATCGTATATACATTCATACATCCACTTAGTAAAAAAAAAATGACATTACAAACAGACACTTCAATTTTATTTTTTAGTAGAGATTAATTATTAAAATAACTCTGATGCTGGTCCTAAGTGTGTACGGACCGTTTTGTGCGGTCAGATATCACCTATTTTAATTTACTTTTTTTTACTTTAAAGCTTCCTCTGATATGATATTTCACGGGTTATCTTAACTTACTTTTAATTAATTTACTATACGATTCATAATTGACTTGTTTACGTACAGAAAAGTGGCTTACAGTCGACGTTTACTAAACCCTGTGTTCGTTTCCTTGAAAACACTTTACCGAGAAATCGTTTACCGTCGGCTTAAAATCAATATTATTTAATTAAGTTTTTAAACGAACGATTCGAAAGTATTTCCGTCGATCTCGGCCACGTGGGTATTCGTTTTTATTTTAAACAGATATTATCATATTTTGGACGATTTAAACTATAATTCCTGATGTGTACTTTTATTCAAATTTAATCAAATATGGTATTTGTTCCTCTGATTAAAAACGATTCCTTTTGGTTTGAATTCAATCAATCGATGAACCTACGTAATTTATCAAATTAACGACTTTTTACTAAATACATATTAATATATTGTATATATACGACTTCTATACCAAAAACACAATTTCTGTCTGTCTGCTTGTTCTGGCTAAACTCCGGAACGACTGGACCTATTTTGACTGGATTTTTTTTCTGGTAGACATATCTATGGTAACTCCGCGTTACTTTTATTTTCGGAAAATAATTAGGGTACCGCGTAAAATTAAATTTAAATAAAATCCTATTTAAACCTACAAAAAAAATATTTTTCAATGATTATTTAAAAGCTATAGGTATTATTGCGCAGTGAGAAATATATGAAACGCGTGCAGAGCCACAGGCGCACAGCTAGTTTCAAATAAAAAAATGTTCAAATAATTCGATCAATAGCGCGACAACCTTATATATATATATATATAAACTATTATCTCTAATACTTTGTTAATTTGTTGATCCAATTAACTAGTTATTTTTAACTGTGATCTTTCTTCGTCAAGTTTAGCTTAGTTAAGTTTTTAACCGACTTCAAAAAGGAGGAGATTATTCTAATTACTTTGTTTTTAATTCTAATATCATTGTCCTTATTTCTATGTGTACGTGGGAAACGGAATAAGTACTGTTTAAATATATTGTTGAGTTCATTTATACGTATTTCGTGTAATTGTTTGTTGCCTTAATTTTTTTTTGTTGTATATAAAAATTATATTGTTGTAAATAAATGTTAAATGTTAAATAGTTATTAATTAGTGTGTTTTTCAGACTGTTTATCGCTGTTTATACAAGAGAAATATGTTTTAATGAAGCCGTACTAAATCTCGGAGCACATTCAGAGTTAGAACAAAACACATAAGCTTTCATTAGTACCCGAAAACGTATTTAGAGGCGAACTCACATCCAGAGCCTTTTGTGCGCATGATAAATGGTTTAGCCGCTCTAATACATATTGTGCTCATTGTTCAAACTGCCACTGACCTTGTGTCGCAAGCAGGGTTTTGTATATTTTTATTATAACAATAGAAATCAACCGCAAGTCTCCAAATGAATTCAAAATTACTAAAATTGGAAATTTATAATTTTTGAAGATCATGTCCAAAATTATCTGAAAAGCTATTTTATCTTATAATAAAGGGTATAAGAATAAGTTAGGGACACGTATAAATTCTTAAGTCAAAAATATTGTTTAGTGGACGAAAAACGAGCATAATGATTATGGAAAGTGTTGGGAAAAAAGTAACTACTTTCAATACTTTTATTAATAACAATAAGCTTTAAAAAAACTAAAGAAAAACGATTAAATAAACAATACAATAAAACGATAATAAAATTATGGAATTGTATCATGTATTTGTCTTACTAACGATCGATTTCAAAATGCGATCTCAATCTATTTTACCTACTAAAATCCGAAAGATAATCATTTCTATATTTCTTTTAAATGTCAGACCAGTATCAGTCCGCAAAACCGATTTATTAATCTAAAAAACACACATGAAAATCAGCTACGAGTGTTTCTTACTTTTCACATTGCCATTAGTTTTTTCCTTATTTCCGGGTAAATTAATGTCGATCAACTGCCGTTCTTACTTCACATATCAACATAAATCACTACACAAACAATATAATAATAATGTGAACCTTTGCAAAATAAACGTTTTGTTGTATAGAGCATTTATCATATATAGTAGATAAAGAAACAAAATTGGTGTGTTTCCATCATGAATCCCGTGAATTGTGTAGTTAATATATGGACAATTCCATTGATTGCATGTCATTCTTCTTAAGGCATGCATTATTGCTAAATCCTAAACAATGGATTAGCTTTCAATGTTTTAGTATGGTATTATTTTTTTCTCATAAATTCGGATAAGTATGACATTGTGGAGTATAATTTAAAGGAGTTTATTTCTGGGAAAACTTTATTACTATGATACTCCTGGTAGATATATGACATAGTGTAACGTTGTAACTTCGCGCGCATAACGGGATTCTTTCAGCTCCTCGCGGCAGACGCGTCGGAACACTATATCGAGACGGTCGCGTTATTAGTATATAATTAAATTTACCTACTACCTCCTATTTTAATTGTATTGTCTAAATATAAAATTAAATATCTATATCCCGCTAGGGTGAGTAACCTTTATCTGTTTATTGTGTTCTTTCCTATGTAAATGCTGAGTTGCTTTGCGTAGGAAGTATTACAGTGTGGTTAGGGAGGCACTGAGCTTGTTGAGGGTTGTCTAGCCAGATATAATGCTTGCCTACGTCTTGGGTTTCCAGGATCACCTACCTGCTACAAACAACTGAACACCGAGGGCGGAAGGAGGACTCTGGCTGCCATCTTAAGACCACTAGAGGAACACCGAGGGCGGAAGGAAATCTTTTGCAGGCCAGTGTTCTTCCTCATACTACACCGATAGAACTGTAGTGGACGGAAGAAGACTATTACTACCAGAATCCAGCTATAGTGAGAATACAAAAGAATGGCATTGTCTCTACTAATTTCATATGTGTTTAAACAATTAAATCGACTATCGAGAAAGAAAAATGAATGAAGCAAATTTGTCCGCCGACCATAAATATTATGGTGTTTGTCTTGGTATGGACAAGTTTTGACAAAACGAATGTGACGAAGATAGTGATGACTAAGAAAGTTTAAGGATGAAGGGGGATATGGCATACATACATACATACATATGCTCACGCCTGTTATCCCCGAAGGGTTAGGCAGAGGTGAAGTAGCGAACTACACCACCCACATTTCGCCGAGCTTAGTTCCGTCCCAGATGTGACAGGGGGCGAGCCTGTCGCCATATCGGGCACAAATTCCAAACTCCGGGATGATACTGAGTAGAAAAACCCAATAGCACTTGACCCGACCCGGGGATCGAACCCGTGACCTCAAAACGGCAGTCGTGTGCAATACAACTGCGCTACCGAGGATATGGCGTCCAAAGAAAATATCGATGGAGTGTGTGAGGGCAAGGTGAAGTAGATGAAGGTAAAAGGGTGGATGAAGATATGGTGGCTGATAAACATATATGGAAGGAGAAGATGTACTGCGCCGAACACAAATAACAAATTGGAAGCAAGACGATGATGATGATGTTCATAAATATTATGATGGAATATCAATTTTTTTTAATGAAAACAACAAAATTAATCAAATTCTATAATATAATCTTATAAGCGCTGCGACAGCAAAAGCGCTGTCCCAACCCGATACATCAACAACTCATGGACGCGGCTCGACGATGTTCAAACAATACGCCATTAAAACCGCATTAATCATCTCTCACCGGTGCCCAAGTTCTCGGGTTGACGTTAAGTAGCGACTTCGTTTAGAACTAGATTTACGATTCACTTTGAAGATTTTGTTGAGTCCGATTTTAAATTTCACGAGTTATTTATATATTGTAAATGTTTGTTTAAATGTTGAAATTGATTGTAAGTTAGAGATAGAAGGGAATTTAGTAGGCTTAGTTGACCAAACTCTGTTTTTAGGTATTACACTTGATAATAAGTTACAATGGGGTCCGCATAGTAAAACTTTGGCAGGAAGGCTTAGTTCCGCTGCTTTTGCGGTTCGAAAAATTCGCCAGTTGACGGATATTGCTACTGCTAGGTTAGTCTACTTTGTTTACTTTCACAGCTTAATGTCTTACGGTATTTTGCTGTGGGGTACAGCAGCAGAGGTAGACACCATTTTTACGTTACAAAACAGAGCTGTTCGAGCAATATACAATATGGGACCTCGCGAATCTCTAAAGAACAAGTTTCAAGAATATGATATCTTAACTTTGCCCTCCCAATACATCTTCGATAACTTAATGTATATTCGTAAAAATTTAGACAAGCTAGATCTAGTGAATGATCGTCATAATTTTAATACTAGAAGTAAAGACAAGTTGGCCGGAACCACGCTTTAGGTTAAGTAAGTGTAATAAAAGCTTTATAGGTAATAGTATTCGGTTTTACAATAAGATCCCAAGTAACATTACCGATTTACCTGACAATAAGTTCAAGTATTATGTCAAGCAAGTTTTAATCTCAAAATGTTATTACAGGGTGGATCATTACGTGAACGATAGTGATGTCTGGAAATAACCCACATCTCTGTGCTTCCACTAAAAACTACGATTTGTATAGTTTTTAATATGACAAAAAAAATTATATATATTATATTTATGTAAAAAAAGAACCAGATCGAGTTTCTTGCCGGCTCTTCTCGACTGGGTTGTTTTCCGAACCGGTGGTAGTGTTTTAGACGTTCATAAGCGCCTTCTTACGGCCTAAATTGAATAAATAAATTTTGATTTGATTTTTCTATATTATAGTTTAAATATAGGATTAAAAACCTAGTAGCGTTTCTTCCAAATTTTATTAGAAAAAACTAAAAGGGTGCAATGTCAAACGAAAAGACGTTTTGCATATGCCTGTCTAAGAAATGAATATTTTAAGTAGTGATTGTGTTGTGTTTTGTTTTACCAAAAAATAATATCCCATATAAATTAAACTGTTTTGTTATAAATTCTTTCAGGTGCAAAAGGTAAAAATATAATGGTTTGGTAAAGCGTGTAGCAACTTGACTAACTACTACTTCTCATAATTCCATAGCACTACTACTAAATGTCGTAACAATAAGGATTTTATACCATACATAGTCGATATTCTATTCCCGTGAAACACTTTGTTTTCTTATTATATTAGCCGGATGAAAAATGCTGCTAGTAAGCTGAACCATATTTTTAGAAGACAGAAATAAAAAATATATATCACCGTATACCCATCACAGACAGCTGATGGATTAATTTTCAAAG
The DNA here is from genome assembly GCA_014132275.2 of Samia ricini. Classification (NCBI taxonomy): domain Eukaryota; kingdom Metazoa; phylum Arthropoda; class Insecta; order Lepidoptera; family Saturniidae; genus Samia; species Samia ricini. The sequence goes on along the minus strand of AP028164.1, from coordinate 1,886,499 downwards.
AATAAAAAATATAGTACAAGTTATATTAACTACACGCGCCTTTTAGGAAAAAATTTAAGAGAGATATTTTCTTTAGAGATGAAACGAAACTGACTTTAATAAATTAATCCGGAGTAGTGCTTTAGCGTTGTATAGACTGTGTTCTGTTAATATGCCATGCTATATTATGCTATTAAAATATCTATATATCCATCCACCTATCCATTCAATATTAAGACGTCCACTGATGGACATAGGTCTCCCCCATCGATACATGAACTAGCCATTATCCACATGATTTAAAAACATGTATAGGTTTGAAAAATGAATAAAAAGCGGTTGAAAGTAGATTCAGTACTATTGCATCTTTAATTAAACGGTACAGACCATAAAAACTTTAAGCCGTTCCTAAGAAATTGTATCGTATAACTTTGTATGGTGCGTTCGACCCGAAGTCCAAGCAACAACTATATTATCATCAACATAATATCTCCTAATAATCTGTTCCTACGATGAAGGCCTGTAATAATATTTTTATTAATTAAATAATAATATCACGTCCACATTTAAGCGTACAATTTCTTTAACGCTATTTTCCTTCGTTATGTTATCATATTCAAAAGTATATACCGACATTAGTATTTGCTAAAACCCAATACAGAACAATATAAATATTTCCAATAAGAACTAAAGAAAATCATAACGATTTAATCTATATCTTACAAGATTCAGTTAGCCGTAATAAAACATTGAAATCTGTGGAACGTCAGCCGGCAGTAAAGCGGCTGTGACGTCACCATTAGGGGATGGAAGTATTAGTGTTGAGTATTCTCGAATGTTACCATTTACAATTACATCTTAATAGAGCAGCAAAACGATTAATTATATCTGGACATAGTTTAACTAATCCCGTCGAGTTGAACATCAAAAAGAGTTATAATAAGAAATTTTTACCATGCATATTCTCGGTAAATTACCACAAATTTTATAACCAGCGTAAATTCAAGATACTCAACTATTTTTTTTCTTCTTCAAGTATATTCAGGCAGAGGTTTTGGCTTCGGTGAGGGATCACACATCCTAACCACGAGGGATCACGAGGCTCAGGGACTAACATTTCCATTGGTAGTAATCCTACAAATAAAAGCCAAGACGCTGCAAGTCTATGACAGCATCCCGCATGCCGTGATGACAGTGTCTAGACACACAGACACCTGTGTCTACTACACTGACGACGCGATAGGCAGGTTCGTCCGCAAGGCGTGGACAGTGACAGATAAAGACATCGTGAATTACAACCTCAAAATGGCCATAAAGCGGCGAGATGATAGGGTCATAAACATTTTGTTTTTCTTTAAAATTGTTTTTGTCAAATTTTGATAACTGCTTTTAATAAAAGATTAATACATTGTGTGACATTTATTCAGTAAGTTAAAGTATTCATTTTTGATAGAAACAACACCGACAAAATTCATAGTAAAATTTGTAAAATTCGCATTTTGGTGTGGAAAATTCACAGATTTGAGGCAAGACTTAACATATGAACACCTATACTTTACAGTATTCATTTAAAATTTATCGATAGTCTTTTTTTTACACGTATAGGTTCAGTGCTTTGACCATAATCTCACCTGATGTTAAGTGACAATGTGGTCCAGGATGGTAAACGCAATAAGTCTACAGACCTAAGAACACACCTATTTGTATTTGTCGATAGGTTTTCGAACTTGATGTTGGTAGCTACCAGGGGGGGAAATTTATTTTAAAATGCTCTGCCACCATGCTATGGTTTCCTCACGATATTTTGATTCACCGAAAGCACAGACTGATTTTAGAGTTGGATAGATGGGTTTGATCCTGCGTACATTGACGCGGAATCCTGCCGTGCTATCCACTGCGCCATCATCGCTTCAAAGATTTAAATCTCTAAATCATCGCGTTTCTCTAAATACACTCGAGATATTCCACGTCACTATTCAAAAACTAATATATCAGTTATCTGAAAGCCGAGGATCTATAGGGACCTCGTAAAAAGGGTCGCCGTTGCCGATCTTTTAAACAAAACAACTTGAAATCGAATTTCGGAACCGTTCCGCCGTGATCAACAATGGTTATTTGTCTCGCTCTGTCCTCACTTTGTCTATAAACGAATAAAATATTGGACACTTCGGATACAAAGGGTCTCTAGATCAAATGGAACACTCTTTAGAGTGGAATTTGATAAAGAGAATGATCTTCTATATTTAATTGATCTTTATATATAAAAGCTTAACTTAGTTAATAAAATTATAAAAACAAGAATTACAATTAGAAGATTTATTGTTGGAACAATAAATTAAAGCATAACTGATACATAGTATCACGCTTTTCTCCCGTGGAGGTAGGCAGAGATTAAATCCTTCCTCTTGCAACGATCTTGACGTTTCATTAGTTTTATCATTCATGGCCAACGTCAACGAAAGTACACGCATCATGTATCATAAAATATAACAGCGTCTCTGTAAAGTTCTAACTGTCCGTAAATTATTTATTTCACAAGTTGTCAAAAAAAAGCATGTTGAGTTGGCATATGATTGTAATTACACTAGCTCGAAGTGCAGACATGACCTTACATGTCCAACTGTAACTAGAAGAATAGAGTTGACTAGTAGCCACTATTACATAAGCCCTATATTATACAACAAAATTCATAAAGAAATAAATATTTATCAAATCACCAAAGTAAAATGTAATAAAACCACCTTAAACTGGCTATTAGGTCTTACTTACGAGGAAAAACAGAGCAAATTCTCATATTCACACAATAGTAAAGTAAATTCCCTTATTGCACGATAGAATTGTAGATTTTATTTTTTATTACACTGATAAATATTAAGCACACATACACATATGCACACTCATACACGCAATATTAACACAAGCTATATATATATATGTGCGTGTGTGTATTATAGAAAATGGTTTTCAAGATATGTACCGGAGGCGGGCGATAGTAGTAGCAACAAAGTTTTTTCACTAAATCAGCTATTATCATTTTTGAAACTTATCGTGTAAATTGTTTTAACTAAATAAAAAAATAAAGATTATGGCGAATCAAAGCAACCAAACCAAACGTTTAACATAAATAAAAAGACGTTTTAAATTAACCAGATTTGTATGACGTATAAACGAGTAACCTTTTATATTTATATATTATAATATGTTTCATATTTATATATCAGTATTATAGATAAATAAATGAAAAAAAAAAAATTAAATCAGCTGAGCTTATGTAAACACATTTCTTACGATTCTTTAATTTTCTTTTAAACTACCTACGTGTATTCGCGAGCTAAGTTAGTTCTAAAATAATATCCTAGCTTATCATGCCCAACGCTATCACAGCTTAGTAACTTATCAAGTGGTATTCTAACTTTCAGGCAGTTGTTGAAGTTATGACTATCAATGTTGTTGACTTAGCTTGGTTTCCGCTTTACGTCATAAATTGCGGAATAGAACTTCTTGACGCGTTCGTTGTTTTCATTAATTTCTCCTTCATTCTCGTTAACGCATCTTGGAAGAAAAACATTTAAACTATTAAGAAATTATTAGTATAAAAGCAAATGTGCAGGTTGGTGGTAATTTTTGAACTTATTTTACTATTATCCTCGTCACTTATTCTCATATATTATTTAATTAATATTTTGTTATAAATACTCTAAAGAAGCCAGAGAATAAATATACTATAAAAAATAAGAATAATTTAGATCAAGACAGGAATAGACAGGAAGTAAACTTTTACATAAATAAACTAAGAACTACTACTAAAGAACTTTTTTTTTACACGGTATAAGTTCAGTGCTTTGACCACAATCTCACGTGATGTTAAGTGACGATATGGTCCAGTATATTAATCACACTAATCCTAGAGGTACTGGTTCAAAATCAAAATCAAAATCAAAATTTATTTATTCAATTTAGGCCCTAAGAAGGCGCTTATGAACGTCTAAAACACTACCACCGGTTCGGAAAACAACCCAGTCGAGAAGAGCGCAGGCGAGAAACTCGATCTGGTTCTTTTTTTTTCATAAATATAATATATATAATTTTTTTATGTCATATAAAAAAACTATACAAATCGTAGTTTTTAGTGGAAGCACAGAGATGTGGGTTCTCAAAAGATACTTCAGTAACACACCTATTGTCAACCTATCGCCAAATATGGCGACTGGTTTTCTAACTTAGAGCTGGCAGGCATAATTTAAAAAAAAAGCCTTACTACCTAAGTACTGCTATTGGTTTCCTCGCGATGTTTTCCTTAACCGAAAGCTCAGGCTGATTTTAGAGTTGGATAGGTGGACTTGAACTCACGTCGATTAACACGGAATCCGGCCACACTATCCACTGTATCATCGTCGCTTCAAAGAATAACCATCATAAAATACACGTATATCATACAAACAATCTAAAACAAGGTAATCAGAAAATCCCTTTTAACTTCTGTAAACTTACACCCCCCACCTTCCTCCCTCCCAATCTTTGAGTAACTCCGATGACTTGCGAGAATTGTAACTTGAAAGGAAATTGGTTTTTTTTTAGCGGCAAAGTGATTATTTATTTTGTAATGTTGCTTCTATATACCAGTACGAAATAAAATATAAATTGCCACTTTTTACAACATCAGGAAAGGCAGCAGTCAATCACTTATATTATTTTACTTTAACTCGGTAAAATTTATTTGCATTCAAAGTTATATACGGTGCCGTCCGAAAACGATCGATCATTAGTAGAAAGACCGGCATTCGTAGCTGTCATGCCGGTCCTACTAAAATACCTCTTCACAATCTATTTGAAAGACACTATATTGTTTTAAGAAGGCTGACAACGAGTCCAATCCAATTGAGATTGAATCACATTGAGAATGTCTCATTTCGCACTGGCATAGAACTCACCGTGGTTCCGTGAACCAGTTTTTGTGGTTCTGTAATGAAAGGTAAATGAAGAGATTGTACAACTCTTCAGAGATATGATAGAGATGACAAAAACACTTCAACGAGGCAATGTCTTACGTAGCTGAAGTGATTTTAAATTTTTAGTGACGTAAACAGCATTCACATTAAGGACTGTCTATCGCTACAAACTATACAAACTTATGCAGGGCTGTAAAGTAAGGGAATAATTTTTTTTGTGATGACAGTGCTTGTAACACCTCGCGTGTCAGTACCAGAGCATAGAAGTTCGAGATTTGTGATAAAATATGTGTGTGAGAACTTCCGCTGCCAAACTCTACATAAGTTCTATAAATGTGGACTATTACCGAACGTCCATGCGAGTATTCCCGTAGTTAGACTATAAAATGGGTCAATATTCTGACCATTGTGTCCAACATCTTTGCAAGTTAAATAATATCTTGATCGAATATTAGAAATAAAAAAAATACATGCATCCATTCAATCAATCGAAAGACACCCACTGCTGGACATAAATCTCTCTCAAACATCTCCATTACGACCGGTCTTGCGCTACCCGCATCCAGCGGAATGTTACGACATTTAGCAGGTCGTTGGTCCACCTTTGGGAGCCTACCCATGTTGCACCTTCCGGTACGCGGCAGCCATTCGAGAACCCGTTGGCTCCATAGGGCTTTGGTTTTACAAGCAATATGCCTAGCTCATTGCCAGTTAAGTTTGGCAATTCTTCGGACAATGTTGGTAACTTTGATTCTTCTGCGGATCTCCTCATTTCTCATTCGGTCACGCATGAAAGCTCCTAGCATTGCTCTCTCCATTGCCCTTTGGGTAACACTGAACCAAGAAAGAAATATAATAAGAAATTATATTTTTAAATAATAATTACTCTTAACTTCTTCTTGCGTGAACGTAATATTGTTTAATTCTAGACGTCATATGTAAGTCGATGCAGAAAGAATACTTTTATAAAGCATTCTTCAAAGGTTTTGGAATATTGAAAAAAAAATTGAAGATATGCTAAAATGTTACATTCTTCCCCTGATATAGCTTTTCCATAGTTTAAATAGAATACAAATATTATCATAAAAGCATACGGTATCAATAGATAACTCTCGAATATCACTCATATCTAGTCGACAGCTGCACGATCGTTTATAAAGGCAACACGAGCGTCCCAAACGGCAATATAACACTCGCCAAAGCCGTCGCTGAGTGTCCTAGAGCTTATTCTACACCGCTCTATACTCTAGTTAAAACTACTTGATCACGCGCCGGCAAAGGGATCGTTATTTGATTATCTAAGGCATATTTTCACACGGTTGATCTATATTTTACCTTTTACCGTATAGTTACAAAAAGGTAAACCTTTTAAGTATTTACGCAGACGATATAGCTTTTATATTGATGATGTTCTTTATAGTAGATGGAACAATAAATGTTTCTCAAATTTTTTTAACATAATAATAAGACAGGAATTTATATAGTTTTTGGTATAAAATTGTTTTGTATAAGGTAAACATATATTGTTTATTTTATTATCTATAGTATAACGCCGTGTTTCCATTTCTGCATTATTTATTCATTTATATAGTAACCACTGAAACTGTGCTTTTCGTAGACAACATTTTAGAAGTTGTGGTAGTTGTAATGATTTCAAAATTATTAATGATATTCAAGCAAAGGATATGTCAAAGATAACAGAAGCAGATTAACAAAGTAATTATTTATTTACTATTTTGTGCATTCTTATAGTATATTCTTTGGAAGTACCTATATATCACTAGAGCTTGATAGACCATATCAAATGCTCCAATCAAGGATCTATTAATGACTATCATTGTCCATCAGATAGATATATAACTGAGGTTTTTTTTTATTAGTGATACGCCTCTAGACGTATCTGCCGCAACCTCTAACGTAATCAGAGACCTTGTATATCTGTTTCTATTTATTTCTTTTTACTTATCGTTTTTACAACTTTGTTTACATTAATTTTAATATATTTCTGCCGAATTTTATTACTTTTATGTTCTACTTAATTCCTTATTAATATTACTACTTTCTAGATTCACTATTTCTAAGTTTATTTTGTTATATGATTTTTATTTTATTTCTGTTTTCCACTCGTCTATCCTTCATTTATTGCGATGTACTCCTCATTCTGATTATATCAACTTTTTTCCACTCTCTATATATAACTGAGGTTACTGATAGAGCGATAATTAATGTAATCTAAACGATCCCTTTTTTGCGAACCAGTTGCACATTAGTCTCTCTCTAAACTTAAGGCATCCAAATAAATGACTAATTATCCCATGATACAATTTCATATCAATTAGCACCGAGTTAATTGTTAATACCCACACCTAAAATTATTACTCCAGAGAATTTGATACATTTACATAATCTACAACTTAATACCAAAATAAGTAATGCTTACCTACTCCTTGCACTGTTTCAAGTGAAAACAGTTTACCTCGGGAGACGATTTAATCGTTCTGTTTACTTAAAATAATTACAAAGTAAATAAAGTATAACACAGAAGACCGCGACAGAACACTCGCGCCATTAAGTCCGTAATTAACAAAGACAAACGACAAAAAGTGAGTTGTATTTCTGATGTTACGGCTGCGGTCAGATTGTGAGCGATAAAGTGATATTAAAAATTAATTATTTCTCCAATTACTGGAAATTGACGATCAACTTCTTTTATTAAGTTACCATAAAAAATAACGACTCTTCGTCTATTTATTAGTTAGTTTATAGCTCAAAAACATATACATTATATACAGTATATACATTCATCTCTATTTAGTAAAAAATATAATTTTGACATCACAAACAGACAGTTCAATTTTATTAATTAGTATCAACACACTACGTAATATTAAATATAATATTTTTAGATAAGGACCCAGATTCTGAGAAGTAAAACTAAATAGAATTAATCCTATCCAGGAGTTATTGCGTACAACAGCAGACGTCTATTAGGTTATATATCTACTAGCCGTTTATTAGCTCCGCCCACGTTTCATATATACTTAACTGCGTAGTAGAGTTTTTAAAAAGTTTTCATGGTGCTAACCAGTGAATCCAGTTGAGTATGAGTTTTAATTTTTTTACGCGGATCCCCTTCATTATGTTACAAAAATAAAAGTAGCCTAAGTTACCCGAAGTAACTTCAGCTATCTGCCAAATCAAGTTCCGTAAAATTGGTCGAGCCGTTCCGGAGATTAGCCGGAAGAAACAGATATATAGACATTAATTCATATGTATTTAGTGAAAAGTTGTTATTTTGACATAACAAGCAGACCTTTCTATATTATTTATTAGTAGAAAAAAGTGAAGCCACCAGGTAATTAGTCTATCAATAAACTCAGTTCAATAAAACTGTTACCAAATTACGTAATTCTTTTGTTTTATCATTGATGATAAATAATTTCATATACATGTATATATTTGAAGATGCGCTAGTATCTCCGCGCCGCTATCAGGAAGACCGCATCCCAAGCATAATAAGCAGTTAAACGGAGAAATAAAGCACAATTATAGTTCACCAGAGCCCCCGCTGTGGACTGTTTAAAACGTAGAAAACTGGCTACTAGCTGGCACATTTCGGCCGCGTCCATTATATGCAAATTTCTTTAGATTAATAATGAGCTGGTCTGGCCGTTGCCCGTTGTGAACGAAACGCGATGTAACTGAGGCATTTCTAGGTACCTTACATGGAGTTTAACTCCTAAGTATTCTAGGAGACGTATTCAGTAATAGAATAAAGAATCATTTGTTGAAAAATAAATACATTAGGTGTTTTGAAATAAATCTAAAACCATTTAAAATGGAAGATCGAGTGTTACTTATCTAATAGATTTTTTTACAAATTATTGTTGTAATTATGTAAAAAAAACAAAATGGAGTCGATATAAATATTTTATTGTTCAAATCTACTTAGAATATAAATTTATAATTATGATATGATACGGGTTCTCGAATGGCTGTCGCGTAATTAAAGACGCAGCGTAGGTAGCCCCCACAAGTTAAACCGACGACCTGGTGAAGGTCGCGGGAGTCCGCTGGATGCGATTGGCGCAAGACCGATCGCTGTGGAGATCTTTGGGAAACCCCTATGTCCAGCAGTGGAAGTCTTTCGGTTGAATGGATGGATGAACGAAATATGATTTATAATTTAGATATACATAATTTATTTGGTTAAGTTACAACAGTATATCTTACATGAGATAGTATTTGTATTTATATGAATGAAATCGTGATGATAACGTTGAAGGGCGTAAATGAAGTCAATATAAATCATATAATATAATTCAAATCGTATAGTTAAATGCGAGCGAAGTCGTTGAGTATTACTAGTTTTCTAATAAAGTATTAAAAATAGAAAAATCGACAGACGCGTTTAAAAATAAGCCACCCACCATGAGAACCCCCGACAAAACCACTTAATCCGCCCCTCGCAACCTTGTTACTATAATAATCGGCCTATTATTAAAATAATATTATTTTGAAATTCGCATTTCGTGGCCCGTTCGGCTTTGGAGCATGCGAGTTTAAACAAAAATATTGTTATTATTACTATGGAAAACATGCAGAAATGTATTCACACGAAAATTGTTTCGTCGGTAATAAGCGTGAAATCGCATATCGTTCAACAAACAGCGGTTATGGCGGTCGTTTATCTTTTAAGATATCACATAAATACGGTATACTAAGTGTGTTTAATGTAAGAACATAAATAATAATTATTTCCCGTTGCCGGCAAAACCTTCTAAGCACTAAGCAAACACTACAGACACTGCGAAAAGTTTCGAGTAAATCCGCAGTTGAAAATGGTAAATGTGAAATAAGCTGTGTGGTTTACTGTACTTAGTCATAAAAGGTGAAGTTTCTCTGTCCATCCTTTGGTTGGCGTTTGATTTAAGACGTGGAATTTCTTAACGATCTGACCGATTTAGGTCATATTCGGACAATATATTCGTTTTGTCAATACATTAAGAGAATATGCGAACAGTATTTATTCCATACTTACATAGTCCTTTGTCTCCTCCCTGGATTATGGTAAATATTTTTTTATTCCAAATAATATATATCCACCACCGCCATGCTCTTAGGTTTTGATTTTTTCCATAAATTAGTTATTATAGAAACTAGCAATGAAAAAAATGCTCGATTTTTACCTTCATTTTCAGACGTTCGTCCAAAAAATGTGATAAATAAAAACAAAAAAGCAAAGCGTATAGGCATTGCCTAAGTTTATATTATTTTATTACTGAAAGAATATCAAAAATCAGTTAAGTTTTGGTAGAGGAAATGGGGTACTAGTAAGTGATGTTTTCGTCTATGTCGCGTAGGTGAATTCAGCCCAAGCCACCCCGTGTCGCCCCCATCCCAAATGCAGCGGACGGCCCCGGGGGGTTTTAGTGGGTATTTCCGGGCGACTCTCGCCCGGGTGAGTCCCACACTGCACGGAGCTCGTCACTCCGTGCCCCTTATCTAGTGTACTGGGGGACTTTGATCCCCTAAGTACAATAGATAAGGGTAGTGCGTAAATGCATTTCCCCTCGTCAAAAAAAAAAAAAAAAAAAGGTGAATTCAGCCCGAGCTGCAGTTGTCCCTTTCGTGTTTTATAACTTTCTTTAGGGCGCAACGCGATAGCAATAGATTTCTAGGATACCTTCTTTTCAAATCTGTCGCCGACCGTATGTCCTCTTAAGTACTAGTTGTGATATAATGTAATAGATGAATGGTAGAGTAGATGAACTCGACAGGGTTGCAACCACCGTACTTTTGTAAAAAAAAAAAAACCCTTCATAGTGACTCTTTAAAGCACGTCGTACACCGCCATAGAGAGAGCGTTCTCTACTCTATAGCGGAAACTACGATCGGTGAGGTAATCGTGTATGATTCTAACTAGAGTGTCGGGGATACCTAGTGAGTTTGTAGACGAGGCCCGTGTGCCAGACCTTATCTAATGCTTTGGCCACGTCGAAGAAGACTGCGAGCGTGTGCCAGGGTTTGTTAAACTGGGGATGATTAAAATTTGTGAGAACGTTCTCCGTGAGTACTTGATGCCCACAGGAGTGTCTGGCTCGGAAACCAAACTGATGGGACGGCAAGAGATTTTTGTCCTCTATCACCTCTATGAGACGGTTCATAAGGATCCGCTCTTAGAGTTTTCCCAACGTGTTGAGAAGGCTGATAGGACGGTCTATCGGGTTGCCCGGCGTCTTTGCCAGGTTTATGTATCCTTATGACTTTCGGTGCTTTCCAGGTTGCTGGAAAGTGGTGGTTCTTGATGGCCGCATTGAAGATGCAGACCAGCAACGCGATCAAAGGCGGAGGAAGAAGTTTGATAACTTCGTTATTAACTTAAGGCCCTTGATGGCGGCGTCACAGGTGACAGTTGAGAGGGGGACAACCGGAGTAAGAGCGACTGAGTCCTTCACAGAAGATTCGACAACAGAGATGTGTTCGACGACATCAATGTTGTCGGTTACTGGGGCGCATTGCTGCTCGAGGGTATCGGCTAAGCACTCGGCTTTTTCGATATCGTCAAATGCGGGTTGAAGACCCTGCGTTTTTCTGTCCAGGAGGGGCATGTTAACGATAGTACGGTCCATTTTCATGGATCGTGCGAGCTTCCAAGATACTTCAATTTTATTTATTAGTATGGATATAGATTAAAATGAACTCATCGCGCCATCTACCGGGCAGGGTAGAACAACGCCTGATCCTACTAACTATGATTAATATGCCTACAACGCCTAATACTAGAACTAATAATGGTTTTGGCAATAAAACTTTAGAGAAATTATTCTGATTTTTTTTTTAAAATTAAATAGATAAAATCCAAACTGGTCGTAACGTAACAACTAAAGAGTATTCCGCTTTTTATTCTTTCATTAACTTGATTTAATTCTAGACTTTATTTAAATCGTATCGAAGGCGGTCACTTTATAAAAAGTAAAAACACAAATTTTCTTTTAAAATAAGGACTACAAACACAAAAGATACGGTTAAACTGAACCGGATCCGCATGTGTATCGTAAGTTATTCAAGTTCCTATCCAAACAGGTGTGCAATGTAAAAACGCTTACAGCTTAGAATACGGGGCCGACAGGTGGCGCCGGAGGTTGCGAACGTTACTGTTATAGATTTGAAAGCTTTATATGGAACCATATCAAGTTATAAAAGACGTATCTTTGCATATCCGTCTGTTGGTTAATTTTGTTATGATTTTTTAAATAATAGATATATTATCTCTGTATGTTTTACGTAATGTATTACAAATTATAAGTATCATAGAAAAAAATCTACAAAATTGGCAAACACGAGCGAAACCGCAGGTTGTAAAATATATTAGTAAATAAACTAAATGATGTAGCTGGCAAAATGCTCCATAATTAATACACAATGATTGGACCCATGGAATATGTTTTATGTGTTATTCTGAATAATTTATTTGTAGAGAACGTAAGTTACAAAAATGTTGAGATGAAATGCGATTGTTTATGTAGCTAAACTAAGACAAGATGAAATTCCTAAAGATAAATCATTTTCAAAATTAAAACAAATCTGTAAGCTACATGACTTTGATATATTCTCCACTAATTTAGTATCTGCAAGAAGACGGCTGAGCTTGGACTTTTTTTGTTACTCATGTCATCTTATAATATCTATTATTTAATGTTTAATATAATTTTCTCTTGTTAAATTTAGGATAAAATAAGTTAGATATAACGTTGTGACTTTATTTCACATGTCTATTTCCTAGAAATTTAATGTCTATTCGTGAAAATCTGTAATTGGCTAATCATTGTATATTCTTAGTGCTATATCGTTTTATTGCTGTAGATTTTCCATATAAATAAATAAACAAATAAAAAAAAACCTCAAAAGATCACACTTAAATTCGATGTATTAAAACATGTGAATACGAAATCAAATAAAAATTACGTCCTAAAAACGAATTGCCTAACTTACGTAATAATAATATGCTAAGTAGAAAATTCTTGGCTAATTTCATATTTGCGTGAAACTTAAGTATTGAATAAATTAATCCTACACATTCATGAGGCAGTCGTTTATGTTAATATATGCATAGATCCATGCGTTTGACTAATCCGCTACATATTTTATGCGCTAATTAGTTCCGTTTCATGTGTTTTTGGAATCACACATGAATGTGGGGATGTGCAGTCGTTATGAATACACAATACACAAATGTCATGAGTTTACAACATGACTAGTTTTTTTTTCCCGCTTTCCTCTCTCCCGACTTATTCGCATAAATAAAAATGCTTATTTAAAATGTCGATTACCCATAAAAATGAGACAATAGGAAAACAATGGAAAGCTGACGAAAACGCCAGGTTAGTTCAAGGAGATAATATTTAATGCATTATATCTGTAATCGAATGCTCTTAAGTACGCGCTCTTACTTAAGTGGAAATGGGCCGGACATATCTCACGATACCCAGACGAAAGATGGACCATTGAAGCCACACGATGGAAGGGACCAATGGGGAAAAGGAATGTTGGTCGACAGTTAAGACGGTGGGCTGATGACTTAATACGTGTAGCAGGAAACGACTGGATAAAGTTAGGCAAGGACAGAGAGTTATGGAAAAGGATGGAGGAGGCCTTTACCCAAACGGGGATTCAAATCTCATAAATAATACTAACATTAATATAAGTAATCTCTCTTAAATTTAAGCAACATTACTAACAAACATTGTAATTTACACCAAATATGAGATCTGGATTAAATGGCTTTATTATTATTATTATTATCTGTAATCGAAATTAATGTAGAGAGGATGGATGAGAAAAGGTTAACGAAATTAATTTATAAGGCGAGAGTGAATGGGCAAGTCGGTAAGGGTCGACCTAGGCGAATGTATCTAGACCAAATCAATCATGTGTTAAATAAAGGCCAGGTAAAAAGTACTCATAACCGACGAGCATGTATGAAAGCGCTCATGAAAGTAGAGGAAGCGAAAGAGGTATGCCAAGATCGTAGCAAGTGGAAGGACGTAATCTCTGCCTACCCCCACGGGAGAAAGGCGTGATGATATGTATGTATGTATGTATGAAATTAATGTAAAAAAATAAAGCTAAAAGTACTTTTTGAAGAGATTTTTGCGCACAATGAGAGTAAAATCTCAAGATCGCGTCACGATTTTCATAAGCAATTCATAGCAGTAAGTTGTGAAAGAGAAAAGGGGCAAAAATAATAAAAACTGTCCTCTTCGACTGTAGAATTATTATTATTTTTTTGCTAAATTCGCTATCGAGGAAGCATGTGCATGACTATATTTTAGAAGGGTTTTTTTATGCTCTCTGTAAGAAATATTTACTAATAATTTGTCTAACAGACTATAAATGGCCAAATAAGTGTATTACTTCTGACACGTGCACTCTGACACACGCTTATTTTTTTTTACTTCCATCGCCATCATTCTCATAACTCTTTCCATCGATTACGTAATAAGAAGAAGTGTGTAAATCGGTTTATAGTTTCTCGCGTTCTAAACAAACTAACTTTTAAAACCATTGTAACTCGATCGTAAAGCGAATCACCACTCGATCGTTCCAAAACTGTGACCGCCGTTAATAAAACACCGCGCCTGTACGTAGCACGTATAAAGATGTAAAATCAATCCCAATATAGCCCATTAAAGCGACCCCGGCATGCCACTTCCGTATTCGGCAGTACAGTACACACACGCACATAAATAAACAAAAAACAAAGGCGACCCTAGTTGCCGCTACCGGTCGCGAGGTGCCGCTGTGATGCAATCAATATCGCGGACATTTCGGCCTATACGAAAATACCGGGTTATAAATGACAGCGCGGACATCACGGGACAAAAAGGGTGGGAGCATTAAATCAAACAAAAACATTTAACCCTAACCAATTTCGTATGTTTACCAAGAAAAATAAATACTTCAAAGTAACTCCTTTTTAATTGTATCTTTGACTGTGCTAATTTTTGAGGTTAACAATAATTAATGTCGCTTATATTAATCTATTATCGTTTATTATTCTTCGAAAATTCGAAATTCGAAGATTACTTTTTATCTGTTTCAATGGCAAACTACTATTTTGATTTTTATAAAGAGTTCATTCTAAACAACTATAAACATTATAATCTTATAAATAATTGTTTTCGCAAGATTATGTGAATTTTGTATTTACCTATAATTAAAGTCGTACTAGTAAAAATAATGTATTCTTATAAATTTGTAAATCATTAAAAACAATGCTTATTTTTATAGGCAAATGTGAATCATAAAAATTGTGAAGTGCATTTCAATATGTAACACTTGAAAAAAAAACAGTTTATTGTTTTACTATAATCGTTAAAATTGTCTCTAATAATAAAATAGGTATAGCAGTATAATATATGCTTCTCCATATTGCTGTATAATACAAATAGGAGTATAACTGATCTTTATTCAATTTAGCTTGTTTAATTTAATTTAATAAAGGAAATGCAAATAAGAGACTTTTTGTAACTCTAAATAATTCCATCGGTTAACGTTAATTATTTAGCCAAGCGAGCCAGCGAGCAACATAATAAGAATGTAATTGAACTTTTATAAAAAATTAGGCTATTAGTAATCATCCAATTCTCAAATTTAATACTAACTAGGCACGATTTTCACTTAGAAAATTAGAAGAACTTTAATTTGAACGAAGTAGTTTAAATAGATTCAAATTAGTACTGAACAAAATTAAATTTAAAAAATCTACTCTAACTTGATCTGTAATTTACAATCTACTTGTGTTGTTGCAAATTAGTAAATATTTCAAAGAATATAAAAATACAACACGTTAAAAATAAGAGCCATTTTAAAATCCTTTAAAGAATTTCACAAGTTTCGAACGAACCAAGAAATTGCATTAACAAAACTAGACACGAAATGTTGATACAAAATAATTATTATTAGAAGAAAAAACACTCAAACTATAACAGTATTCTTTTTTTTAATACAAAAGGTAAAGTTAACACAATAACTTCCTAGTAGTTTAAAATAAATTCGTACGCGCATTCGACACTTTTACAAAGCGAAAAATCTAAGATATAAGTCGCTAAACAATTTCACAAGGGAACGTAGAATCGACCGGCTAAAACTTATATTGGCTTTGTAAACGTCTTTCTCTTAGTATCGCTTCATTTACGAACAATGTTCAGAGCACACCGAAATCCATAGTCTTCTAGTTTGACTTCTGTGTTAAAATATTAGTGTCTATTCCTAAGTTATGCGATCTAAGCATATTGTAATATCTTGTAAAAGAAAGGGAACAAAAAATAGCACATTATTTCTGCCTGGAACATGATTTATTGTTAAGAATATTCTCAAATGAAAATCAATCAATTAATTAACATGGTAATTAAGTAATAGTAGAAATAGTGACAAAAACAATAAATAAATAAATAATAAAAAGGATACCAACAAACAAAATTAATCCAGAAATATTTGGGCCTTCTATATTCGTGTATATGAGGGTACCGCAGTTCGAATCTGAACATCGAAATTACAACGAGAAACTCATTAGAAGTCCGATCAAAGATTAGTAAAGTGGGCATAATATGTATTTTTTTACCGGAATAATGTGCATTTTTAACTAACAACAAACGTAATTTAGAGCACTACTTGATACTTTACAATATATACTTATACTAATATTATAAAGAGGAAAGATTTGTATGTTTGTGTGTAACGAATAAACTTAAAAACTACTGGACAGAATTGGATTAAAATTTGGTATGGAGATAGTTTGAAATCCAGGAAGTAATATAGGATAGTTTTTATTATAAAAATCCCACGGGAACGGGAACCATGCCGGTAAAACCTCGAAGAGCAGCTAGTCATTTATAAATAGATATTACAAAGCAGTTAGAAAAAGGTCGTCGCAAGAAACTTTACAAAGCGATAGACCGTATAAATGGATTTAATTAAACCTCATTATAGCATGCACGAGTCTTCCTGAAGTATTTAATGAATCCGTCTTTGCATGTTTTTTAAACCGCCTTAATCAAATACCTATTTAGTGAAATCTCACATATTATATCATTTTATTCTTATTATTTAGCTGTGTTAAGATTCATATGTTCATCTTAAATGAACATTACGCATTGCTCGGATATTTTCAACGTTAATAAAAACTAATTGATCAATAGTGTGGAAACCTGTTGATTATAACTAAAATTTGTTTAACACTAAATATTGTCGTATACAATTCATCGTCATTCTCATGCCATGTCATCCCAACCTACTTGGGATCTGCTCAGTATGCTTTCTATTTCCATACGTCCATCATCAGCATCATCATCATTTACTCCTTTCTCTTTCTTACTATTTCTTACACACTCCATCCACACTTTCTTCGGCCTCCCTCTACATTTATATCCCTCCAGATTCATGTTAATTACTATTTTATCCAAAACAAACGATTCCCTTTCAACTTGTATTTATTTATTTATTTATTTGGGAAACACACAGTTAATAATATACACATATGAAATTACATAACAATAATACATAAACCAGTCAAGTTTCCACTAAAATTATAATTAATGAAAGTAAATATAACAACACTAATACCTCCATCTTTACAAGCTTTAATATTATGGCAAACATTATAAATTTAAAACTATTTTAAGCAATTAAATTTTAAACCACCGGCAACATTTTTAAAACTTCTTGAAATATATTTATTCCTCAGTTAATCCGTTCTTGTCATCTGAACATTCGTACCTCAGCTACATGCAATTATTTCTCATCCATCTCCTTACTAACCCAGCATTCTGATCCCTACAATATAACATATCTAATAATTCATTTATAATATATCTTTAATTTAATTTAAACAACACTAAAAAAATTATGATTTTAAACTGTATTTAAGAATATTTGTCTATTTTTTGTAATTTGTTTTATTAGTAGTAGCTCCGGTAGTGGATTATTTATAGCACGCAGCCAAAAACAGCAACTAGTAACGCAAACCACAACACTAGCAGGAACATCGACTCGAATTGTTATGTTACCTGCATGCAATTCCGCAGAATGAACTAAGTCTACACTTTGCCTAAACTATTGAAAACAAATAAAACAAATGCAGTAAACCGAAAGCTAAAGTACATCTTTCCACAGGCATTCATTCGAAACTAGAATTTACCACATACTGAATCGATCAAAGCAAGTTGTGTTGTTCCTAAAGTATATTTAAGATTATTCAATTGTCCAATAATGTACAGATAAAATGGAGAAGATATTTTCCGTTCTTTATCTTCAGCCTGTTTCTATACATTAACCCACGGCTGAGAGCCCCTTCTGAGGAATATCATTTCAATTTGTTTTGAGTGGTTCTCGTACTCGTATAGTTTCTTCCGACCACTATATTCATATTTATTATTAGTTATTAGCCCATCTGTGGTAGCCAACTCACTTAAATTTTTTACACACTTACTACATCGATCGCTACATAGGTAGTAGTCCAAATTATGGCTGACTTGTTGCATGTGCATTCAAGTCTCAGTTCCAGATGTATATTTTCTTTGAATATATTGTTTTTTTTACACGTTATAGGCTTTGACCACCGTCTCATCTGATGTTAAATCACGATGTGGTCTAGGTTGGTAAACACACTAAGGCTAGAGATACTGGTTCTTAAGTGATACTGCCGGAACACACCTATTGATATTTGGCGACAGATTTGAGGGTGTTAGCTACCCAGGCGGACATTATTAGAAAATACCGTACCAACATGCTATGGTTCTTCACGATGTTTTCCTTCACCGAAAGCTCAGGCTGGTTTTAAAGTTGGATAGGTGGGCTCGAACCCGCTTCCATCGACGCGGAATCCGGACACACTATCCATTGCGCTATTATTGTTTCAATGGTATCCCATGTTGACGTTGGATCTCTTTATCTTGGTCGTGTTTATATAGCTGTTTTTTTTTTCATAACTAAGCAAACTTTCAAAAATTTTGCATTTCTATTATACATCGACCTTACGAAGAGGCTCGCCTGCGCTCGGCACATTAACAAAACTCATACGTCTAGAGGTAAAACTCCATCCACTCATTAATCTGATGACCTACATTCAAAGCCGGTCTAATTGGGCGTATTTCTGTTACCCTCGTTACGTGTCGTCAAAGACAGTTGCCTGTTTCTATTATATTTGCAAATTGCTATCGTTAAAACTTTCCTAACGTTAATATATTCGTGAGAAAAAAAAAAAAACACTAACACTGGCAAATATTACAACGACGCCAGTTAAAGAATAAAAATAAATAATTATAAAGCGAACAGTTTTAAAAGAGTGTAGAGGTGTTAAAAATAACTCCAACGTCGTCTTTATAACAATAGCGAACGACGCGACGTAATAAGATCCCGGGGTGTTAGTTTTGCTAAGTTCTGCTCCAAGTTGCAATTTAACGCGAACTTTCCACTTCGGCCGCCATTTAATTCTTGTTTTATTTCGTTTCACGTTATAGTTACAGTTATTGCTTTTATCTTTTATGTTATCTCATAGTTTATAATACGATGCACTGAGTAAAACTGGTCTTTTTGTTGGATAAGTTTTTGAAAGTTGCAAGCACGGTGCCCGCAACAACATGATAAATTCGAATATTTTATTTCTAGAAAAGTTCTATACTAAAAACTAACATTTCTCTGTTTGTGTGGTTAAAACTCAAAAAATACTGAGCTGAAATTTATAAATCTTTTTTTTAAATAATTTTTAATTTCTCTGCTGGCCAGGTTTCAGTAAGTATGTTGTTATTTTATTTATTTTATTTTTTTTATACCTATAATAAACTATGACAATATTGTAACTTTTCGAATTCTCCCCACTTCTATGATAAGATTACAAATGATGTATAATTTTACGTTTCCGTAATTACAATATTTCATGATTTTTTCCTACACAAATCAGAGCAATGTCAAATAATTCAAGATTTTATTTAAAGTGATCACAACAAATAAAAAACAAACGATTTGATTAATAATAATTTTCAACATTAGAATAATCATTATTGAGCACTAACTTGGCGTTTACGCCAGCTTTGTATTGTTTTCCTATTTTCTCATTCTATGGGTAATCGACATATTAAAACATGCAATCCAACGTAGAAATATTTTAATTTTGCGAAAATACCCTTTTCTTTTTGTCGAGGGGAAGTACATTTACGCACTACCCTTACCTATTGCATTAGTGAGACCGAAGTCCCCTAATGCAATAGGTAAGGGGGCACGGAGGGACGAACTCCGTGCCAGTGTGGGACTCACCCGGGCGTGAAGCGCCCGGAAATACCCACTAAAACCCCCCGGGGCCGTCCGCCACAT
Organism: Samia ricini; assembly: GCA_014132275.2. NCBI lineage: Eukaryota > Metazoa > Arthropoda > Insecta > Lepidoptera > Saturniidae > Samia > Samia ricini. The sequence continues at coordinate 1,866,199 of AP028164.1, read as the reverse complement.
TTGGGATGGGGGCGACACGGGGTGGCTTTTTGCGAAAATACCCTAAGGTATAATACCTATGTACCTATTCAAATTACATAATAATTAATAGAACGTGACAAGAAAAACCTTCAGCCGCCTAAAAAGTGGCCAATAAATTTTTTTTTACCAAAAAAACCTTATGAAAGATATAATAAACATTAATTTCACGCTTAATGAAAATTCGGCCCAATTTCATTGCGAGCATTATTGATAGAAATGAATGTAAAATCGACCGTAAACCTGACAAGTTAAAGTTCATGTTACAATAAGGAACCGTGGCTTTTGATAGAAAGTTCTCGAACATCGAAAGCATCGTGCCTAATGAGCCGTGAATGGAGAAAAGTCAAGAGCGTAAAGAAACAATACAAAATGAATGATAGGAATTGTGTCATAGATGATATATCCGAGCGATTCTTGCCCAAATGTCAATTCTCTTGCTTTCTCGAATAATAGTTGGTGGTCCATAACGATTAGCCAGGTTTTAGTAGATTTATTTTATTACGTTATTATTTGTACGATTACTTTATTAGAGGCTTTATTAATTACATATTCTGAGTTTTTTCTTGAACGAAAAACATGCCATTGTTATAGAAACTCACTTAGTTATGTCAATCTTTCACTTGCCGTTAATCGTTGTTAGAAGTTTAAATAATGAACCAATACTCGCTGGTTCTTCAAATGTAAGAGATATCTTTACATGTAAATCTTCTGTGCGTGTGTATGTGACTAAACTCCTCCTAAAACCGTTCAGACGTAACCGATTTTAATGAATTTTTTTGTGTCTATTCCTGAGGATTCGAGAATGGTTTAGGTTCACAATTTGGCTCAATGGATAATGTTTATTTAAAACGCGAACGAAATTGCGGGTAGAGCTAGTTTTGTTACAAAATTTGTACCTAATTATAAAACTTCTAGAAATACATCAAACTTTTTTATTGTTCCATTTATTCCTTTACAGGGAAAAGACAAAGGTTAGAGACCATGCAGCCAAGTCTGACGTTTTGAACACATGTTTACGCTATGGTCTATCCTAGATCTGTGCTTCTAACAAAATGGCAACCTTTTGCTTTCCTCCTAAAGGAATAGTTAAGAGGTCTCAGAATTTACTATCTGCATCACTATTTTCAATACACTTCACTTGTGCACAATAAACAAAGTATATTAATCAATCAAATATTGCCAGTGAATCAATAAAAATACGAACGACTACATGAAAAAACCACAATCACGTCAAGTACACTTACATATAATCCATCAGTATGTTACATTACTCTATTCTGTGCATATTTTAATGTACTAATATATTTTACCAGTCTACAGGGTGACCGTCTAGTACTATACCATATTTTTAAATATATGTATGTAAAGGCAAAGGAACGAGACATTTAATGCCACCGTTTACGTTATTCGAAGGACAAAAAAAGGCCTTCAGAAATATCTTTATCTGTTTAATTCTATGCATTTTGTACAAAAAAAAAAGGTTTTTCAATTAGACCGGATTAACAATATTGGAAAGATGTTAATTTGAGTCCTTCGGCACGTAGCAGGCAGGGAATATATAAGCTGTTTGTTAGAGAATAAAAAGTTTTACCGTAGGCAGATACTTGAACTTCGAAGGCTGTGGTTGACGCGACTCGTCTTAACAAAGTTTTCAGGGATAACGACCCATCAGCAACTGACCTAGAATATTCCTATTTGTAACTGGTTATAGACGACCATGGATATCATTAATCACGTTATACCAGACAGATGACTCTTTTGGTCTTTTTTTTTTTGTGGTACGAAGTAGCGAATAGCAATGCAGTTCACGTAACTTTAAGTGCACGTTACCCACGTGATAGAGCGAGTACTTAGTACAAATAGTCATGTAAAAGTGTTGCTGCCGGAGTTAAAATTTCCCACACTCTTAATAAATGAATTTCAAATAATTTCGATTTACATTTTTTGTGATATTTTAAAAACCTTTTAGGGAACTTCGTTTCAAGTAAATACTGGTATAATATAATAAGGAGAATCAAAATAAATTACCTCTTAAAAATCTCTAGTAGCATATCCATAAATAGATAGTTAGCGTAATTTTACTCCATGAATATGCAAAACCCTGTGTTTAAGATAAAGTGAAAAAACAAGTGAGCCTTAATAAAAAAAAAATTATGTCATATCACCGGTTTTAGGGTTGCCGCTTCTTATATCATAAAAATATTAATTGCTTATACGATTTTGTTGTTTACTAGTTCTAGTCGTGGGGTTGTATGCATATTATAATTTCTCCTCTTAAGACGCTTAGCCAGGGGAATGACAACTGGCGCAAGGTTACTGAAGAGGTAAGGACCTCGTTTTGGGCTTGCATTATATTCCGTGTAATTTGACTTTCGCTAAATCTATAATGGTGTTTCAATAGTTCGGATAAACTATTACAAGAAAATAATGATGGAGGTCCACGACTTTATCTTCGTGTCTTATCCTGATTAAAATATCTCCATATAATTTACTGGAACGATACATGCTTTCCGTACACTAAATTTCATTTGAATCGATCAAGCTTTTTTATATTATTTTTTTAATGTCTAAAAATTATATGGATTATTTAATGATGCTCAAAAAGATTTATAAAAATCGGTCAACCGGTTTTTTTAGTTACAGACGGACAGATTCTTTCTTGATTATTTTTTACGATATCTACAAACATTTGTTTACATCTTTGTGGCCTATCAATTACTCTTAAGACATATTTTCCATGTTTCACTTACATTGTTCAAGTCATTTTCGAATTAAATCTGGACATACATACAGACGGATGTCAGATTCAAGATTAAGTAACGGGTAAAATTAACAAGTCAAAAAATTCTTCAAGAAAATTAAATGTATAGACAGACAAAACTTACAAGATTTATTATTAGTATACATCATCTAATGTAGTAAATTATATGCAATAACTTGAAAAATAAAACATATAAATGATTTAAAAAAAATTGTCAATCGTTTCAGTGGTCCTCGAATTATAAAACATTGACGGACAGATACATATACTGTTTCACCTTTGATAATAAACTAGCCTTCTCACCCGTTCACTTCGCTTTAGATAAATAAGTTGGTGTAACACACCGGAGCTATAAAAGATTTTAGATTTATTTTTTCCACAGAGTTATTTATAGAAATATTATATGAATCAAATCATAACAAAGGGGATAACATAAAAACCTTCTACACGAAAAAACACATACACATGGCAATGTTTTCATATTGACCGTTAGTTTAATGTTAGAGTTTACTGATCTTTTAAATAGCTACTGTATGAACTCATCGCCATGGCAACAAAGTGACGATATAATCACATAATAACAAATACATAAAGCCTAGAGGTTAATGACTCTTAAGTGTTTTCAAATATGAAGGGTAGTAGCTACTCAGGCGGATATCATTAGAAAATGGCCTTTTTTTTTTTTGACGGGGGGAAATGCATTTACGCATTACCCTTACCTATTGTATTAGTGAGACCGAAGTCCCCCAATACAATAGGTAAGGGGGCACGGAGTGACGAGTTCCGTGCCAGTGTGGGACTCACCCGGGCGTGAAGCGCCCGCAAATACCCACTAAAACCCCCTGGGCCGTCCGCTGCATTTGGGGTGGGGGCGACACGGGGTGGCTTTCGCAAGCACCGCGTCGCATTAGAAAATGGCCTACCACCACGCTATGATTTTCTCGCGATGTCTTCTTATCGTCTAAAACTCTTATCCTTATTAGTTGATGGCAATCTGTGTACACATAATTTGTTACAATGTCATGTGGATAAGATGTATTTTCAATCTTGCATAAGCATTACCAAGTACCAGCAAAACGGTGACCGATCCTGCTCGAACTTTCCACGGAGGTTAACTTAACGTGAACACAATAACTAAACTATAACACAAAAAACGCCACCAAGATTACATGATATAGATTCAAATATATAAGTTTAATGAATTAAAGAAAACAACTGCTACAAGTCAGACTGAGATCCCGGCAAAAAAACTCCATCTAAAACTCATTTATAGAATTGGATAGGTGAGTTATAATCTACGTCCGTCAATGTGGAATCCGACCGAGCACTTACTCATTGATCTCATATTTACAAACGTTCATTTTTACTATGCGGTAACTATGCGAACACGGACCTAGTTCTGGTTGGCTTGTTACGACCGTTATTAAAAAAAAAAAAAAAAAAATTATGTAATTAATAATAACAACAAATAAGTGTTTAAAAAATTATTTAATATATAGATATAAAAAATTTAATAGAAGTAGATTTAAGCTCACATATGCGAAAGAAGATTACTGACTGCATAGCTGCTTGAATTGCTATTATAGGCAATTTTTTCCGAAGCAAGTCGATTTAAATCTCCAATCTAAAAAAAGGTGCGGACCCAGAGTCTGCAGATAGTTTAATTTAAATAATAATAATAAAAAAAAAAAACGTTCATTTTTAAGTAACAAATATGAACGAGTACTTTCACGAAAGGTTTTCAAAATAAAATGTTTTTATAGACGATAAAATATAAAGTTGTCAGTATATTTGACAACCCTAGCCAGCAATAACACGTGTTACTTCGGTGAGAGCGGGTCGATCCAATTGGATTAGGTTAAATTGTACACTCGAAAGCGATATTGTGAGAAAAACCACTTCGTATTTTTCGTGATAACCTTTCAATGCGAAATCATAATAGTCAAACCTTACAAAGGTTACTCATTTCTTTTTTAACACTATTGGTAGAAGATTAAGGTTCATAATCTTGTGACGCAAGATATTTTTACAACATTCCCATTAGTATATATATTCATTAATTTTATTTTTTTTAGAACTTGAATTAACGAAAGTTCAAGAAAATAAAACCGCCACGGAGCATTCAGCAAATGTGAAACAAATAAGTCGATGACAAACCTATTAAATAGGTATTTAGTAAAATAAATCAACCTACAAACTAGAACGGAACATCTTGCTAGGGGAAGTCGAAGGATCAAGACCTCAAGAATGAAGACCAACTCGTTGGACGGTCCAGGTATCTCTGCAGATCAATATCCGTCTACAAGTCAATACGTCTGGCAGAGAATCGCAAGAGTTAGTAGTGCAGTTCAACTCAAGACGGCAAATACCAATCGCCACAAATAGGGTAGAAATTGAGGAGTAAAAAACTATTAAGAAGAAATATAAAGTGTTTATAGAAACGATGAATGCGTCAGTTATACTAAATTCGAATAGAAAGATACACGCAATGCAAACACACACAGATAAATAACGAAGTGTAGTATAGAATACGTGCGCATACAAACGGAAAGGTCGAGAGCATGTCGGCGCGAGAGAAATGTCAAATAATTTGTATGTAAATGTTAGCTATATTAAAAATCATTTTAAAATAAGGCCGAGTCGAATGGATCATGTTGGGCAACTAAAGAGACGGATGAAAAAAAGAGTGCACGTAGCGGAGAAGCTTAAAATAGTACCAATCACAGAGAAGACAAGGAGTAGGTTAGCGTGGTATGGAGATATCATAAGGAAAGATAGAAGCCACAAACTAGAAAAGTATAAAATATAAAAGTAGATAGATACAGAGGTAGAGAGAGACGGAAAAAAGTATGGATGGATTGAGTAAAGAATGAGTATGAAGTTTTTTTTTTTACACGGAATAAACTCAGTGCTTTGACCACAATCTCACCTCATAGTAAGTGATGATATGGTCCAGGATGGTAACCACACTAAGCCTAGAGGTTCTTAAGTGATGCTCCCGGAACACCCTATTGATATTTGGCGACAGTTTGCCAAACTTGAGGGTGGTAGCTCTATCCAGGCGAACATCTTTAGAAAATCCCCTACCACCATGCTATGGTTTCCTCGCGATGTTTCCCTTCACCGAAAGCTCAGGCTAATTTATAGGATAGGTGGGGATCGAACCCGCGTCGATTGACGCGGAATCCAGCCGCAATACCCGCTATGCGGTCATTGCTTCAAGCGTTTAGAAGGTGTGAATGTTAAAATGACAGAAGAGAATGGAAGAAGAAAGAATGTTGTACCGGACCTACTTAATGTAAGAGGAGGTAAATATGATAATGAACATTTTCAAATTAATGCATCACGTTCTTGAGATATTTTCATACCGGTCAATAGATATGAGACTTGTGCCTTATAAAGGAAATAGATTTTTGTAAAAAAAATTGTATATAAAAGAAGAAGTTATTCTCGGTGCTTCTGCTTAAAGACTAGAGAAGAAACCACATAGCATTCTCTAAACGTCTACTGGAAAGTTCAATAGCAACGAAATCTTTCAAAGTTTCTATCTGTTATCTGTGAACAACATTATTTACTTACTTACAATATGAAACGTCAGCAGTTCTGACCTCCTTTGCCGTAAACAACAAAAAGGCTAACTTATTTGCATCGTCAGCTTGATGTCCTAATTTGAGGTTAAGATGTCTAGATGTGATCCCTCTCTGTAATCGAGGATCAACGGCGCCATTTACATTGTTACTCTAACAAATTACGAGATCACCGTAAATTTGATAAGAAGAAATGAAATACGTACATATATGCATATTTCTCGCGCAAAGTTTGTAACTGAGATTTTACCTTGTACCTACTGTGATTTTTCGAATTGGTGGTAAAATTAGATGTTAAACTTTTTTTCTAAGCTTTATAAATTTTAAATTTATTTTAAATTTAATTTTTTTTTCTTTTTTCCTTAAGCTTAAGGCACTGCGTCTCAAGTGATATTATATATATATATATATATATATATATATATATATATATATATATATATATATATATATATATATATATATATATATATAGTGATATGAATTTAGACAAGCTAGATCTAGTGAATGATCGTCATAATTTTAATACTAGAAGTAAAGACAAGTTGGCCGTCCCACGCTTTAGGTTAAGTAAGTGTAATAAAAGCTTTATAGGTAATAGTATTCGATTTTACAATAAGATCCCAAGTAACATTACCGATTTACCTGACAATAAGTTCAAGTATTATGTCAAGCAAGTTTTAATCTCAAAAGGTTATTACAGGGTGGATCATTACGTGAACGATAGTGATGTCTGGAAATATCCCACATCTCTGTGCTTCCACTAAAAACTACGATTTGTATAGTTTTTTATATGACAAAAAAAATTATATATATTATATTTATGAAAAAAAAAAAGAACCAGATCGAGTTTCTTGCCTGCGCTCTTCTCGACTGCGTTGTTTTCCGAACCGGTGGTAGTGTTTTAGACGTTCATAAGCGCCTTCTTAGGGCCTAAATTGAATAAATAAATTTTGATTTGATTTGATTTGATTTGATTACCGGAATACATCTACAAATGCTTTGTGACAACTTTGCATTCTTAATTGATTAACGTGAATCATCTATTGGCGCTCCTTGGTAGAAAAATCGACTCGTATGCCATTACAGAAAACGGCATGACGGAATTTGTAACTAGCTAATGCTGTTGACCAGAGTGGCCTTTACATCTTCACCGTGACTTTGAACACGAGTACTGAAGGCAATCAGTCGCAAAAAGGCAACCAGCTTAAGGGTCCATTCTTGTGTCGTCATACACCATGAAGCAACAGCCACGTGTGCCTTTCTATTCGATTATTATTAGTATACTTGCTTCTTTCATCGCTCGTATACATACTTTGTATTTCTATTTTAAATCTACTGCAATTTTTTTAGTTTCCATTTTACAAAATTTCTACTACACCAAGTTTCATCTTTCGTATCTGACAAGTATCCTGTGAGAGCCAACTTTTTCTTATTTTTCTCTTCGCACTTTATCTATCTCGTTCTGTCACGTTGAACGATACGGGTTAAAAAGTCATTTTTATAAGCCCATACTAATTAATAAAATTGAAGAGTCTGTTTGTAACAACAAAATATCAATTATTTACTAAATACATATAAATGTACCATAGCACCTACACCAAAAACAATTGTTTTAGAATGTTTATCTGTCTGTTATCTAATCTTTTTTTGTAGTTAGTTGAAGTTACTCGGTGTAACTTAGGTACTTTAATTTTTCGAAAATAACTAGGGTTCGGAGCATAAAAAATCCTGCTCAATGCACAGTTTTAATGGCAGGTGTTTGAATTTGTAAGGCGTATCTTCGCTTTCTGTTAGTACCAAAAAAAAACAGGAAATTTACTAGGATTCCGAAAAAAATTCAATTATCAATTCAGACAATTCAATTGTCAGATTTACAGGCTTGAATTTATGAGAAATATTTTTACTTCATCTTAGTACCAACCAGAAAAAAAAATTGGGTTCCGTGTAAAAAATTAAAACGCAATGGAGAATATATGAAACGCGGGTACAGCCGCGAGCACACAGCTAGTATAAAATAAAATACAGAACTGCATATAAAGTTGATAAACAATTCATTCATTCTTTATCAATCAACGTCACGTAGTCTAATATTGCTGGCAGATATCCCAGGCAATTTGGATTAACTTCACGCTGAAAGATTTGCCTGTGTTGCCAAATCACGAACACGTAGAATAGCTTGTAGATTTTGCAATAATAAATGAAATAATATATTAGGAAATACACGTTAAAACTTACAAGAAAAGATGATTTTTTATTCTTTACTGCCACCGAAAAAAAGTTATTTAGGTCTGACTTCATATTATGGTTCTAAACTTCGTAGTTTTTTTTTCAAAATGGCGGCACTTTGTTCTATCTGTCAATCTGACGACTTGGACTTTGCTCAGCTTAAACTAAGTAAATGTTTGCTATGCTTGTGACTATAAATTTGATTTCTGGAGTCAAGTCTGAGATAAGCCTGAGTACGCTCTATAGATTTCACCCTAAGTATGCTTACCTGAACGAGCAGACACGTGAGAGCAGACGACTGCGTCACACGCATGCGAATACTGATGGAAAAAGATGGGAAAACAAAAAATAAATAATAATATATTTGATTTGTAAAACGATTAGCCTAAATAATTTAAAATGCTACCCAAAGACATTATTCCACGGGGACGAAGTCTCAGGCACAGCTAGTAGTGAATAATGTCAAAAAAAGTTACCACCGATACAAGCCATTTGGATACTTTGTGTGGACAACTTAACTATTAAGAAAAAAGTATACAATACTTCAGTGTGTTGTGTATAGGTTTGATGAATAAAATTCGCAAGTTCCCACGGGAATTGTCCTTTATCCGGTTGTGCTGCGTTTGTAGGCTAACATGAAACAATTTTTGACGACATACAGATAAGTGATTATCGACAAAAAATCTATTAATTTTGAACTGTACTTTAAAAAGGACCTACAAAATGGGAGGCTCTTGTAGATGCATCGATGGGTGAGAACAATCATTATTTCTACCAGCATACATCGGTGATAGAAATGGGACGCCGACTCATCAATCCATCCCAAACGGGTTATCGTGACATACCCCATTAATACGCGGAGGCAACATGGCGGATTCATTTTGGCGCGAACAGAAATAATGATTAATCGTACCGTGGCACGGAACGCGACGCGCCGCGTCCTGTACTCCTGAAGCCTCTAACGTTTTGAATGCGAGAGTGTGTGTTAATAAATTACACAACATTTAGAGGATTTAATACCACTCGAATATTTTCCATCTGTCTCTTTAACAAATGTATATCTTTAAAATATAACGTATAGTAGCGTTTTTACAATCCGCTATGCAAAAATATTAATTTACAAGAAATTTATATCTTTTAATTAATTATTTAAACTAATAAAATATTGGTATAAGACTCAGTACAATAAAATGCCTAACAGACGCGCGGAACGAACCACGTATGTACATGGTTCAGCGGACAACCGAAGTTAACAGGGCACTGTCATGTACGGACGCCATTATCGAATAGTGAAAAAAATCTTACTGCTCTTGCAGCAACGTTAACGCCGCGTTAATAATACATTCATATTTTAAAAGGTATCATCTATCTGTATGTATAGCCAGACTGTGTCCACAAGGCTGACTGATAACTACGTTCAGCTCGGTCGTCCACCGTACAATGGACGCTGTCCAGTCCGCGCGTCTGTTACGACTAAGTTTGCTAATCATTTATAAAAATGTAACACCATTTTTAGCTGTATTACATGACAATAAATAATAATATTTTATGACGGAGAATCGCTCGGTATTTTAATCGTTTATACCAACACCGAAAACGTGCTGCGATCTCCGACTGACGAAATTCGGGTATTCTCAGCTCTATATAATGATACTTTCGTGGACTAACAATAAACTGCACTACACATGAGTACTACATGGAAGATGCATAGGTTCTGTAAAGAACATTATTTACTGCATAACAGATTGATTTAACTTTGATGAATTTAGCAAAACTTGCACGCCTGTAACAGCTTGAGCAGAGATTTGTGCCCTTCTGTTTGTTACCCTGGTGTCCTAAGCCCATGACCAAAAGTTACAAGACTCTTCAGGTCAACAGTGTTAGTCAGTTAAAAATCAATCGATGTTTTAGTTTTGTTATCACATATTTGTTATATTTGTTAGTGCAGACTAATCTGAAAATAAACTTACGAGTATATTTTTCATAATATGTATATCAGTTTCTTAGATAAATCATTAGCCATGAATCGCAGTTCCATCTGTTTTTAAGTAAATAAATTACCGATTGCAAAAAAAAACACACAACACTCAAAATTCAACACACTTTTTAACACGCTATTTGCTTAACTCACCTACAAAAATCTTTCTTACGACAAAATACCTACGTCCTATTTAGAATCTTTAGGACTAACTTTAAAAAACATCCAATTACAAATTTATATACATTAAAAAACGTCTCAAAAATACCGTTTAAAAAACAAATATAAGAAACACACAATTTGGAAATTAAAAAGCAGAATAAGACTATGCGCACCTACATAAACATGTTTTTTTTTTTCAATATAAACGTTTTCATTGTTATTTTAGGAAGTTAACCTGAAAAAAACAGCTTGTATTTCGACTAATATTCTACGAGAATGGACTTTGTAATAACAATTCTAAAAAAAATATATTAGAAATGTCACCGGCTATCGGCGTCGTGTCGCCGGCGGCACATAAGTAATGAATGGAGGAAGCCGGCGACTATTTACGAAGGTCAAACGCAAAGAGCACTACGCCTCGAGCTAGAAGATAAGAAGCCTTATGGTTTTAAGAACATTTTCATACCGATTCCAACACAATGGCGGTAAATATAACAATAACAGACATTAACTTGTGCTTCCTTCACCGTCGGCCGTTTACAAAATCGGCAGCATTAATAACATTTGATTTGATTGGTTATTTTTTATTGTCTTGTATCAAAATTGAATATAAACAAGATTGGCCACTGAAAGCAGAATTAAATTGGATATTCAGTTCAAGACTATAAGTAATTTCATTTTGTCCAAGGGCGTGAAAGGGCGTTTTACAAAGGTATAATGTCCCAGTTACACTTTTTCATACAATTTCGGTAATATTTTTTTTTTTTCTATAAAGAGCATTGATAGATAAAGAGTATTAGATAGTGCCACTCTTTTCGATTCCTTTAAGAGGATAGGCAAGCAGCATTTATTCCATACAAACGTATTCTCCTGTATCATCCATGGATAATAACATTATAATAAACATTTTTCTACCATATATTACATATTCACCACGACCGTGCCCGTACGTTGTATTATAACAAAACATATATTGAAGTAAACAGAAGCAGTTTAATAAAGTGATTATTTGTTTACTTTTAGTGCACTTTTATAGTTTTTTTTTTTTAAGTCAGGTTTGTTTTTAATCTAAAAAAGTATTTCCTTCCATATATTCAACTGAAAGACGTCCACTAATGTACATAGGTCTCCTCCAAAGATGTCCAGAACGACTGGTCTTGCGCCACTCGCATCCAGCGGATTCCCGCAACCTTCATCAGGTCGTCGATCCACCTTGTGGAAGGCCTACCCACGCTGCGTCTTCCGGAGCGTGTTAGCCATTCGAGAACCCGTTAGCCCCATCGGGCATCAGTTCTACTAGCAATGAGCCCAGCCCATTGGCACTTCAGTTTGGCAATTCTTCGGGCAACGTTCTTCTGCGGATCTCCTCATTTCTGATTCGATCACCCTGGTAAACTCCGAGCATAGGCCTCTCCATAGCCCATTTACGGAGCAAAGTAGAAGAATTAGAAGAAATTAATTGAGAGTTGATGAGAAATGATACATTACAAAAGGCTGATAAATATACAGAGTGATTGTGATAAAATGTTATTATTACAATAACCACAGAGTGAAAACTGCATTACAATCTGTAACGAGATATCACGAGATATGGAGTACAGATATGAAAGAAAAAAAAAATATCGCTCAACCGTAATGTGGTCGAAAAATGTTCGCAAAAATGTGCCCGACTAGTCGTAGAGTCCCTAAATTTCGGTGCTTGAGTGATGTCTAAACGATCTATTACGGAAAAAAATATGTTTATTTACGGGGACGTTTCCTTGAATAGTTTCCTTTTTTCTGGAGTACTTTCTGTCGAAACAAAGTTTTTTAAACTACTTATTAAAAATCTAATAAAGTAAGTGAGTTAGATTTTTCTCAAAAAGTCAGGTTTATTTCCGAGAAATAAATATGTACTGATTAAATATAAATCTATGATCTGTGCCTATAAATAGATATAAACTGAACATTAAATATTTCTGAGAAAAAAAAACTTGGTTAAGAATCAATTATGAAATACATTACTGTTTTTTTTTTAATTCTGTCTTCTTAGCTGATGTTAAATGACACTGTGGTCTAGGAGTAAACACATTAAGTCTAGAGGTACTGACTTTCAAGTGAAGCTGCTGGAACACACTAATTCGTACTTGGCGACAGATTTTCAAAATTGAGGGTAGTAACAACACAGGTGGGCATTATTAGAAAATGCCCTACCACCATGCTATGGTTATATTTAACGATGTTATCCCCATTATCGATATTTACGGTTTTCCCTGCAACTATCGTCTCTTTTTCCGTTCTGTATATATAAAATTCATTTAAGTGGTCATTACAAATACAAAATCCCACGCGGACAGAGCACGGGTACTACTAGTAATAACAAAAGATATAATATTTTTTTTTTTTAAAAGTTCACTTTAATTTCGATAGTTATCCAATGGATGTTTGGAACATCAAAAAAAAAGTGTAATAATCTACAATTCACTTAGGTTCCGACAAGACTTTACGTGCGTAAATGTAACCATCGTTGATTTTATTTTTACCTAAAAATTTCTGCTAACTTCTACTAAATAATGTTGACGTTATTTGAGAAACAAATGGTAAGGAAAGGAAGCATTACTGTATGAGAAGCTTCGAGAAATACTTACGTATATAGATATCACATTCCTTCACAAAAAGAAAGAAAAAAAAAAAACAAAAAAGAGGAAACGGGAGCAAGTCCGTTTAATTATTTCTTGGCTTGATCAGATATTTCTCTCGACAATCTAGTATTGTGTGACCTAAAAGCAAACGAATATTTTTTTCCCTTTGTTGCTATGTTATAAGATGTTATATATACATCTATTTCTATTAGGGTGAGGTCAAACAAGCGGAAAAATTGTGAGTCGCGTTTTTTGCGTCGCGTAATTGCGGTTCAATTGACAATTGATTAGATCGCTAAACGGACGTAAATATTTCAATTGGACCCAAGTTTGTATGGAATGTTTGAGTAGTATCCATTACAAATTATCAATATACTAGCTGTAACAGCCTATATTCTCCCTCTAGATGCAATATCTCATTAGCAATATATTATTAGGTCCCCCCGGCTAGACCAGGCCATCTCCCAGACATCCTTCCTAGTCTAATGGAAGGGTTAGGCTCCCACCCCTTCACCCCTTGGTTTAACAATACAGCAGAAGAAGACTTGCACCAAATCCATAAAAAATGGGCTGAATAGAAAATGACAGTGACCATTCTAAGAATGTCTCCGTACTTTAAGGATAAGCACAAGATATGGGGCAAGTCTTCCATAGTAAAGTGCATCAAATTGTGACCAATTTTATGTAGAAAATTAAGCACAATTTGTAAATCTGGAAATGGAAATAGTAAGAACAGTATGTGGAAATAAAGAAAGGATAATAGAGTGGACAAGAGACAAATAAAACTGAATTAAACTAAACAACTATTGGGAATAAATAAATATTAAAAAAACGAAGTAAGAAATTAATCATAAAATAGGAAATGACAAATGAACCATTATTATAGGAAAACTAAAGTAACTTATAAACAAGAAAAGGATAAAAAATAGGAGTGAAGAAAACTAGAGCTACAAAGCAGCAGTAGGAAGCAAAGTAAATAAATAACTAAAAGCCAATAACGTAAAAACCAACATTAGATACACAAAGTCTCTGATTATGTTAGAGGTTGCGGCAGATACGCCATGAGGCGTATCACTCAAAAAAAAAAAAAAAAAAAAAAACAACAATACAGCAGAGTCCAGACACCGCAGAAAGTATGTCATCTTGCTCTAATAGGTCTGAATGGCGGTCTACACAGCATACTACCTATGTGGTGATGTCACCTCCCGCCTCAGCCCTACAATCAATAACCTTATAGCCCAGCTCCCCACACCTAAAACATTGGCCTCCTCGTTCTACTCTTGCTATTTACATATGATCATCATATAATATAAAACATAACATAAGTTAAGCCCAACCCCGAAGGGTTAGGCAGAGGTGAAATAGAGAACTACACCCCGACCCAGATGTGACAGGGGGCGAGCCTGTTGCCACATCGGGCATTAATAAATTCCAAACTCTGGATGATACTGAGTAGAAAAACCCAATACCACTTGATCCGACCCGGAGATCGATCGCCAGACCTCAGAATGGCAGTCGCACCATAATACAACTACGCCACCGAGGCATAAAACAAAAAGGACGCTATAATAATCGATACTTTATTAGTTTGAAAGATCGATCTTTTTTACCTTTATGTTTTTTGAATTCATTAATCAAGCTTAGATTCGAATTGATTCAAAAATATATATTTTTCAGGAAGGATTTCCATCCCTACATGGGCGACTGACAAGTTCGGCCGCCCGCCATACTATATCCGTGGTCCGGTCCGTACGTGTGTTAACCGCTTGAGTTGACGTATCTGTCATATGAGTTATCACTCATTTTGCTTCTTTTCTAACTAGCTATTGTTCGACTGGAGGGGCCTTTTCAGCTCCACCGTGGCTTTATAAGCGAGCGCTTAAGGCGCTCAGTCACAATAAGGTAACTTGCACAATAGTTACCAGAGTGGTACTAACCTCAGCTTGGCCGTTACCTGAGTGTAAAAAATTCCGCGGAATTTTGAACTTAGCTAAACCCCAACATTTTTGGTTTAATAATAGTAACAATGGTTCCTTACAGGACCTATGTCTACATAACACGCAGGTGTGTTATGTGCAGGAGTGTATGTGTAGTGTTGTGCGTGTAATGCTTAATGCATGTTCAGTGTCACTGTATCGCGCTGGCAGCAGCGTCGAGAACCTCCCTAGTTGGGAAAAGAAGCACGTTTTTGGCCGCCATTGGAGGGGGACCCGGAGTGTGTGCGAGAGCAAAGTCAGCCACGCGTCCCCGGCGATGGGAACGGCGGTTACGCGGTTACGCGGTAATAGTATTCGGTTTTACAATAGGATCCCAAGTAACATTATCGATTTACCTGACAATAAGTTCAAGTATTATGTCGAGCAAGTTTTAATCTCAAAAGGTTATTACAGGATGGATCATTACGTGAACGATAGTGATGTCTGGAAATAACCCACATCTCTGTGCTTCCACTAAAAACTACGATTTGTATAGTTTTTATATGACAAAAAAATGATATATATTATATTTATGAAAAAAAAAAGAACCAGATCGAGTTTCTTGCCTGCGCTCTTCTCGACTGGGTTGTTTTCCGAACCGGTGGTAGTGTTTTAGACGTTCATAAGCGCCTTCTTAGGGCCTAAATTGAATAAATAAATTTTGATTTTGATTTTGATAGAATTAGGAATTAGTTACTGTATTTTGTTTGTTAATTCATGCTAGTGATCGTCGGGGTCGGCCAAGATGTTACGCGGTCGTCGCATCTTTAGGGGCCTCATTTTGCGTTGTCGCGTGAAACATAACACATTTAATATGTAACTGAGAGCTGCCAAAAATACGCATTTGGCTTCACCCTTATTCTCTCACAGAAGATTTATATACTTCTGTACTGTAAAATACATTTCAAAAATATTCAAAGGTTTCATTATTATATTACAATATTTTTCTACTCTATATATTTGTACATACGATACGCTTTGACCGCAATCTCACCGGATGTTAAGTGTGGTCCTGGATGGTAAAGACACAGCCTAGAGGTATTGGCTCTCAAGAGATGTTGCCGGAACACATAGATATATATGTTCGTGTTTAAGGATAGATTTCCAGACTTGAGGGTGGTAGCGACAGAGGCGGGCATTATTAAAAAATATACCACCATAATGGATCACTAAATATATGAGAAAGATATTTTGATCTCTTGATATATGTATATAGATATTATAGTATAAAAAAATCAAAATTTATTTATTCAATTTAGGTCATAAGAAGGCGCTTATGAACGTCTAAAACACTACCACCGGTTCGTAAAACAACCCAGTCGAGAAGAGCGCAGGCAAGATACTCGATCTGGTTCTTTTTTTTCTTTATAAATATAATATATATCATTTTTTTTCTCATATAAAAAACTATACAAATCGTAGTCTCAATAATGTTAGCGGAAGCACAGAGATGTTGGTTAATTCCAGACATCACTATCGTTCACGTAATGCTCCACCCTGTAATAACCTTTTGAGATTAAAACTTGCTTGACATAATACTTGAACTTATTGTCAGGTAACTCGGTAATGTTACTTGGGATCTTATTGTAAAACCGAATACTATTACCTATAAAGCTTTTATTACACTTACTTAACCTAAAGCGTGGGACGGCCAACTTGTTTTTACTATAACAAATAAACGATAATAAATATCGTTTATTATTCATAAATAGCAAAATAGAAGACATCCATGACTTGTTGTGATTCTGAAATAAGTATAAGTCTGAAAACCTAAAAAAAAAATCAAGTTTGTTAATAAAGATTTTCCTATTGTTTAAGGTTTCCCATCATTTTCAATTTATACGATACAGCTGGCATTACCTTCAACATCTAATAATATATCTATCTCCTGAACGATTCGGAAATTTAATAATAACGCAATAAATTCCTAATAATAATAATAATAAAAAAAATAAAATAAATATAATAATAAAAATAATAATAATAAAAAAAAATTACACATTATTAATTTTTTTCACTAAATAGGTATATAATATATAGGTAACGTATTTTTTTTTAATTAATTGTCTGTTTATCTGTCTGTTTATTCCGGGTAATCTCCGGAATGGCTGGGCGGTTTTTGACGGGACTTGTTTTGGGAGATAGCTGAAGTCACTCCGGGTAACTTGGGTACTTTTAATTTTCGAAAATAATTAGGATTCCGCATTAAAAAAAATGATGAATATATGAAACGCGGGCGCAGATGCGGGTGTTCCCGTATCCCGCTAGTAATAATATAATTAAGGCATTTCAAACGGGAAAATACGCGGAGTAACTTTAGCTATCTAACCAAGTTCCATCAAAATTGATTCAGCCGTTTCAGAGATTACCTGGAACCATCAGACAGACAAACAAGAATTTAAAAAATTGTATTTTTGGTATATGTATGATTTATACATTCGTTTGTATTTAGTAATAAAATTGGTATTTTGACATTACATACAGACGATTCAATTTTATTTAGTGAATTCACGTTTCTATGGAATAAACGTCACCCGCATTTCCTCTTAATGTTAGCAATATAACAAACTTAGAACCAGCGTTATTTTTTTCTTCTAAACGATAATGAACATGATCCAATTTCGTCAAACCTCTAGGCGTATACTAGTCTTAAGTACGGTTAAACAACGAACGAAACACGTAGCATAATTTCGTATGTTTTAATATATATTCAGTTAAATAAATAAATAAAATCAAATAACGAAGTGAGTGATCATAATAACATCGCGTGTCAGGAGCGCGGAGACGTCGCGCGCACGAATCTCACCTAACTTCAAAAAGTTGTTACGCGTTCTTATTATACACTATACGAAATCGTTTTTGTTACGTTAACAGATAACAAACAGACATAATGTTTCAAAATAGTAAACATCATTTTAATTTTTAAGATGCACGCGATTCTCGTCGTCTAAGGTCGTTTTAATGTTGGAGTGATGCCCTTCAGGGTTCGCGTCCAACAGATTTTGATATTTTACGCAGAGGAACTAACACTTTAAGCTAGACCAAGCAAGCTTCTAACATCGAAGCATCTTTAAGCTATCATCAATAAATCACAATCTCACCTGATGTTAAGTGCGTTGTGGTCCAGGATGGCAAACACACTCAGCCTACAGGCGTTGGTTCTCAAGCGATGCCGCCGAAACACACCTATTGGCATTTCGCGACAGTTTTTCAAACTTGAGCGTGGTAGCTACCCAGGCGGGCATCATTAGAAAATGCCCTACCACCATGCAATGGTTTCCTCAGCATGTTTTCCTTCACCGAAAGCTCAGGCCAACATTAGAGTTGGATGGATGGGATCGAACCCGCCTCGAATGATGACATCCACAGCGCCAAATGTAATGTTAGGGCTTAAGGACGTAAGATCTTTGTGGGGGTCCCTATATATAGCTGTTGACGTATTGCAGTTATCATTTTGCCACACAGCGGGTGGCCCGAGATGCACGGCTCATGTCAACACAGTGTCCTTTATAGAAACATTGCGCTAGCGTCCCGAGCCGCCCGCTGTGTGTCGAAACCATTAAACAGATAAATAAATGAATTATAAACTAACTTCAATCTAAAATCTTAACCTCATTTTATTTTAAGTGACCATGCAACGGAGAATGGTCTACAGGTTCTCGAAGTCAGATTTTCAAATCGGGGCTACCGAAGCCAGAAATACGGGCATTACAAAATACCCTTTTTTTTTTTTTTTTAACGTGGTTGAAATCTTCTCGTTGAACGCTCGGACGTGTGCCGAAAAACCAGGTTTTTCGCACACGTGTGATCCTCGCGGCAGACCATAGACACCGAGTCACAACCCCTCTGCGAGAGGCGACTTTTGGTGTCCGTGTGTCAGGTTGGCCGTAACCGACTGACTAAACACTCCACGTCCCTAACCGGCGCAAAGATTCCAGGGCCTCCGGAGGCACATTATACATGTATTCTGCAGAGGCCCTGGCAATTACAAAATACCCTACCACAATACATTTGTTTCATTATTCATAATAGGATAACATTCGAACCGACCTCGATCGACACGGTATTCGTACACGCTACCCCCAAACAATGAAAGATAAAAATACGAAACAATCTAATCCGTTCGAGTAACGAACCGTTCAACATATTTCAAAGGATTAGCTCGTTGAAGTACCATTGGACTGATTACGTCGAACGTCTAAGATACGACTACTTCTGGATCGGTAATTACGCTCAGATATACCTCGAATTCAGTTACGTAAGATAAGAGTTCCGATCCGCAATAAAGTCAACTTTTAACTGTATCTGTGACGTGTGTATTAATTATTATTATTAGTTTTAGTCAAGAATTTAAATAGTGAAAGGAGTTTAAATGAAGCTATGACGGTTCAGTTGGAAATTTGCTTGGATTCAGTGTCGGTGGACGTGGTAGATTCGAATCCAGCAATATAACTCTATATGGAGCTTGAGCTTTGAGTGAAAGAAAACATCGTGAAGAAACCAAAGCATGGTGATGGGGTATTTTTTTTTTTTTGACGGGGGGAAATGCATTTACGCACTACCCTTACCTATTGTATTAGTGAGACCGAAGTCCCCCAATACAATAGGTAAGGGGGCACGGAGGGACGAACTCCGTGCCAGTGTGGGACTCGCCCGGGCGTGAAGCGCCCGGAAATACCCACTAAAACCCCCCGGGGCCGTCCGCTGCATTTGGGATGGGGGCGACACGGGGTGGCTTTCGCAAGCACCGCGTCGCCCCCTGCAGCGAACCCACCGGGCCTCGTCCGTGCAATGGCCCAGTGGGGATGGGGGAGAATACTTCTCCACCCCACCTCTTCGCCCACCTCCCGTAGGAGGTATGACTTAGTTAAGTCAGCCAACCGGGGGGCAGGACATACTTAGGGCAGGACGTACTTGAGAGCCACTACACCTAAAGCTTAATGTGTTTACCACCTTTTCCACATAGTCACTTAACATCAGGTGAGTTTGTCGTCAAAGAATTGAAACTATAAGTCCAATAAGTTTTTAAATTCAGATTAATATTCAACTATGACATTAATTATTTGCCTTTTAAAAAACTTCTTTCCACTGACAAATCAATTCTCATCAAGAAAACACGATGCACATTTTCCGTAAACCATCACTAAAAAAATTAAATTAAAAGGCACTTTTTCAATACTAGTTGAAGTTTCTTCAATTTAAGGCGGATTTCTTATTTTTGTCATTTGAATATTTTTACACGGTTTAGGCTCAGTGCTTTGACCACAATCTCACCCGTATACCGGGTAAATAAAAAAATAGAGTAATAACGCTATGAGTGATAGTTTCATACAAAAACTCGCTTAACATTGAAACCAAAAAAAAAAATATATATGTATATGCGTGTAAGCAACACGGAATTATATAATCATATGACGAATGGCGGGCGTAGCCTTTTAAGGACAACTTAAAAACAGCTTCACTCCGCGTGAGACTACTGCCGTTCTGAGTGTTTTATTTCTATGATTAGGACTATTCCTGAACCGCCGTAGCATCGAGTAAGAACGCAAAAGCATGACGGCGAAAAAGTCATCGATTATAGCTTCAGCGGGCATACCCTGATGCGCTGTAGAAACGACGCGATCCTAATAGCACATTGAACGCATTATTATTCTGAAAACGCTGAACGTTATAGGCCTTTTACGTATACCTAACCGTCTGGCAATACCTACGCTCTAAATCCATAGCGATAGAGTTGCGTAACAGCATCAGATATTTATAAAGGTAAATATAATTTAAACAAGTTTCATGCCGAGACCCTACAAAGCAGCCCTTTGAAATGTACGCAACGTGGTTTACTCAAAGAATTCCAGGTAAAACGGAACACTCCATCATCTCACATCTAAAATTCTCTTTTTAATAAATTACACGGTATAATATATTATCAAATTCAAAATGGAGTTTCCAATGACCGTGTATCCATTTTACTTTTTCTTTTTTTTTTTTTTTGTAATAATTATTAACGTAAATGTTAATTCAATTTTAACTTTTACTAAGTTAACTAGCCGTTCCCGCGGCTCCGCTCGTGTATATGTTAAATATAATAACTATACAAAAAAAAAAATCGTTTTTTTTGTCCTAAAGTATATTTTATGATTTTTCGGTTAATTATGCACAAAAACGAAAAGAAAATCCTTTTTTTTTTTGGTATAATGTTTGCTTTTGTGATAAATGTTAGTTGAGGATATGCTAAGGTATTTTAAGGCCCGCTGGATTGCATGCTCATTTAAATAAGTTTAAAAAAAAACAAGGCGGGAGCGTATTTAGAAGAGCAAGGAAAACGTTTTCATCAGGACATTATGAGCTTCGAACAACGTTATCAAGGCCAATACAGTGAAAAACATGATGCGAGACTATATTCGAGGTTTATTGAGAGAAAGTACTTATGAACGTAAAAGAAAAAGTAAAAGCGTGCACTTTTAAATTTTTTTCCACTTGTTTTGTAAGTTATTTTGATAGTAAAACTTAAGAAAAATAATAAACATAATTATTTGAATGGTGAAACGTTCAATTAAAAATGAAAACAACAAATTTTGAAAATTATCGTACAATCGGTCTCCTAAATACAAAAAAAGCTTTATCAGGTTATATTTGTATCGTCTAAGTATGACCAAAAATATCGACATTTTATACTTTAAAGTCAAAGGAAAATTTTGTGTTGACCTGTGTAATCATTGGAAAATAATGTATCCTATTTTTTTTTATAGTCCCTAAATTATTTTGCTACTAACAAAAAACGAACATATTTCTCATCAATTAAATTACTTGTCAGTAAAACTGTATATTGAATCGGATTTTATACACAATTTCATTACTTTTAATTTATTTACGGGGAATCTTGTTTTCGAAAAATAAGTTACGCTGAGTCATTTCAGCTATTTTCCAGGAAAAAAAAGCTTCGAAATCGGTCTAGCCGTTCCGGAGATTAGAGATTAGATCAGAAAAAATTTAAAAATTGAGTTATTGGTAATCAAATAAGTATTGTGTATAAATTCATAAGTGTTAAGTAAAAAGTTATTACTTTGATATTATAAACAGTCACTTCAATTTTACTTATTTGTATGGAAATGTACTACCTCTTCATTGGGTTGATCACATTCAATTACATAAACAGTGACTTAGGTGTTAAGACACTTAATAATCCAAGGATAATAATCGAAATAAATTATTAATTGAACACCAAGGAAACAAAACACTGAAACTGGCAACCAGAGGCGTAACTATCGGGTGGCAGAGCTGGCAAAATCCCACGAGCCCCGGTCCGATGGAGCCTCGGTCCGCGAAGCCGCGAGATCAGAAGAATTCTAACATTTTATAGAAAATTCAGTAAAAATTATAAATACAATTAATGTCAGACACGACAAAATATTTAAACGCTTTAGTGATTTATCCTGGCTGGGGCCCCATCCAAAGAATTTGCCACGGGCCTCAGATGTTATAGTTACGCCATTGCTGTCAAGTTGTTTAAAAATAGCACAATTACGAACAAACGTACCTACATGCGGTTTGTTTATATTGTTTTATTAAACCTCGTTCAAAAACAAAATCAAAATGTATTTATTCAATTTAGGCCCTAAGAAGGCGCTTATGAACATCTAAAACACTACCACCGGTTCGGAAAACAACCCAGTCGAGAAGAGCGCAGGCAAGAAACTCGATCTGGTTCTTTTTTTTTTTTCATAAATATAATATATATAATTTTTTTTATGTCATATAAAAAACTATACAAATCGTAGTTTTTAGTGGATGCACAGAGATGTGGGTTAATTCCAGACATCACTATCGTTCACGTAATGATCCACCCTGTAATAACCTTTTGAGATTAAAACTTGCTTGACATAATACTTGAACTTATTGTCAGGTAAATCGGTAATGTTACTTGGGATCTTATTGTAAAACCGAATACTATTACCTATAAAGCTTTTATTACACTTACTTAACCTAAAGCGTGGGACGGACAACTTGTCTTTACTTCTAGTATTAAAATTATGACGATCATTCACTAGATCTTGGTAAATATACACCTTCAAACTAAATATCCGGTATAGCAATACAACCGGCTTCCCCAGGCCATGTGGCCATTACCATAACAACCCTTACACGCATAACATAACCGGCCTCTAATTCACACAGCACGCATTACATTAACCCGGCTAACCCAAAACTTTACTACTACCATTTCTCGAAAAGTTATGGTGAAATTAGTTTCGAGTTTATCACCTCTAATACATACTCGATTCGTTGTTATAAATTATTGTTGTCTTTCTTTGAACTTTGCATAAGTAGGTTATAATCCAGCAGAGGAATGATGTTACACTATTTTAAGCCTAATTCGTAAGAGCCTAGGAGTTTGTATTTTTTCCCATTATAGGCATTTTTAAGAAGTGCCCCAAATACTTATTTAAATTACACATTTCC
Organism: Samia ricini; assembly: GCA_014132275.2. Classification (NCBI taxonomy): domain Eukaryota; kingdom Metazoa; phylum Arthropoda; class Insecta; order Lepidoptera; family Saturniidae; genus Samia; species Samia ricini. The sequence goes on along the minus strand of AP028164.1, from coordinate 1,842,407 downwards.
GCACAAAAACGCTAGCCGCCATGCTGATTGATATAGTTCATGACATCACCGATCAATCAATAACCTAGGGATTCTTTGCCAAAAAGATCAATTATTTAATTGGTTCAAATAGATTCTTAATGAATGAATTATTTAATGTACTAATGATTAAATTATTAATGATATTAAAACAAAGGATATATTGAAATAAACAGAAGCAGATTAATAAATTAATTATTTACTTACATTTTATAGTTTTATAGTTTATTCATTTTTTTAATTAAAAATGTTTTTTTCTATAATCGGCTCTAAAACGTTATAAGTTTAAAAACACAAAAACGATAAATACTGTGCCCAGCAGTCGGATCAAATTAGTATTTTATTATTCATAAATTTAGTAAAAAAAAACCGTTAAACTAAAACATACCAAAATGCCACAATTTTGCGACTTTTAGGGATGTCGTGTCCTACTGGATCGCGACCACCATTTATATATAAGAAAACTACCATAGTGGCACGTGTTCCGGACCAGCAAGTATATTTACAAACCCACTTAGAGGCTTTAGCCGTGATAGTTGTAGGCCGGCATGATGATGGCGACTGTCGATAAATACTCACCTATCAGCGACTATAATCGTTATTGGACTGTGTTTTATATAACACCAGATAATGTACGTCAGAATAAAACAAAGCCCGTCGTTTCGAGACCATCTCGATTGTGTGATTATATTTCGAGTTCTCGTAACTAATATTGACCAGAAGACAATAGTAATGACTGGGGTATTATTCCCAGCAGGTTAAGTAGGCTAAAACACTGTGAAACCGAGATATGAGACAGACGTACCTACGTGTGTCTGTTTGCATAATATACGAATTAGCTAGCGATTTATTCGCCGCGATACCGACTCCGGCGTCATACCCGGCGACCGCCGCGTCGGCGCGACCTCCTTCGCTAACGTCAAGTTATTCATGTTATTAACACAAGCAGACACCTTCACCGTTTTACTAAAGAAACAAAACAATATAAACGCTACACATAAAAAACACGATGCCTATGCTTGATAATGCCACAGAAATAATTGTAGATAAAGGACACCGTTTATGCGAATCGCTTTCTGGTATGATTGTTGTTCACGATATAAATGCTTTCCGAACTAGTAACAACTTTAATGAGTTGTCATTAAAGCAAGGCTTTCTATGCAGGACCATTAAAAACAGCGTCGAATTTTATTGAAACATACCTCACTAAAAATAAACATTGTCCTAAATATTTATAAATCGGTATGTATGTACAGTAATACCCCGCTTTACGCGAGGGATACGTTCCGAAGAAAATCGCGTTAACTGAAATACGCGTATATCGAGGCTTATGATTAAACATACGTCAAAATTTAATACAAAAAAATACAAATCATTTTAATCAATCACTTTAATTCTGAGAACACTTTATGCAATATATACTCTTATTTTTTACGGAAAAATACATCTATTGTCTTTACATTATGTTTATACGCACTCTTTCGCGTAATGCGAGGCATTTGAGCGCGAAATTTGACATTCGCGTTATAGTGAAACCGCGCGTAACGGGGACGCGCTAAGCGGGGTATTACTGTACCACTATAGATTTATGACATTAGAAGCGCTTCCGATAATCGAAATTTCATAGAATTTAAATTGATTACACAATCGCGCATGACTTTGCTGCCAAGTGTTGTTTGTGTGTTCTTTAAAAACAAGTATCTATAACGTAATACATGTGACATAAACAAATACGTAATAAAAACCCACACGTAGATTCAAGGAACACACGAAAAACGCACATCATACTGAGAATATTATGTAAACGCAATCAAATAAATCTGTTCTTAAGTTTAAAATCTAAACGTAGACAGTGGACCCGGGGACGTAAAATACTTTTTAGTATGCTTTTTAGTAAGATAGTAAGCTTATTAATATGCCTATAGATAATTTCTCGTACAGGAATATTATGAGAGAAGTTCACAGTGATAATTATCACTTAGGTATATATGTGAGTGATAAAATAATAACTGATAATTTAGACAGATAGTTACCTTAATCTGTTCATATTAAAAAACCAAGATAATAACTATGCACACCTCCCTAAAACGATTAACACTTGTAGAACTCTGATTACATGGCCAGCTCACTAAAACGTGATGTAAATATAAGATATAATTCATCGTTAATTTAAAATTAATTAAAATAACAATTTACTTCGTTTGTGTTCCATCGGTGTCTCTGTGCGGCGAAGTGTTCCGCACGCGGTAAACTCTCCAGATTTTCCGGTAATTTGATTGGTTCTCCATCTGAAACAAACATTTACATCTATAATTAACAATCTTTATTATGTTATTCATTAGCCATTTTGGTGTAGAATAGTAGCAAGTAAGTTTATTTAGTCTTGTTGTAATTTCATCACGGCAAAAACAAGATGGCGGTCATTGAATGACATACGATAGTTATTTATATACTTTTAACACTAAAATCATCAATTTATTGTTTTTTTAAATCATAATACAATATTATAATATATATCTATTGAATTATCATGCCTTTAATACAATAATGTCTTCACCTATCGGCTTACTTGCTGAATTGAGAGGTTATTTTTTTATAATAAAGTAGAATAGCGTAAGTGGGTCAATCGACTGTCTTTTATTCCGGTCAAATACCAAACATAATTATGAAATGTTGTTAGTAAATATGTTACTTTTTTGAAAAATATAAATATTTCGTTTTAAAAATTAATCTACAGCCACAAACAAAAACAACTATCATAAAATCGGTGTAAACTTTCTTGAGTTGAGTTTGATGTAACTAACCTGAGTTTGTTTTATATATTTAGAAACCATTTAAGGGATACATAATCAAAGTCTGCATTATCATTCGTATTATTACATAATCATGCGGGAGGAGTAAAAGCTTTGCTAACTATTGCTAACAAGGGGGAAGGGGTAAAAAAAAAATATCCAAAATGTTGCTTACGTAATAAATAATTAACCTCATACATGAAGAAACTGGTTAAAAAAAAATATTTTATTGACATCACTAAAGCATCAATAACTACTAAATACAAAGAAAATCTGTTAATAAACACAGGAGAAGAGTGTTTTGAAATACTTTTTATTTTTCCTTAATTATATGGTTATTGATATTTGAGATTAGCAAAACAAAATAATAATTAATCGACCTGATTTATTTTTATCAACTATTACTACTACCAACGACTGGAAAATATACACAAATTATCTATTTATTAGTACTATTCTATTAAATAATTGTAGGTAATCATAAAAACTACAACAAAAGGTCAAATGACAGAGTCCACTGATGACAAGAGGTATCATTGGAGTTTGAAAAGAGACATACGTATACAAATTTGTTCGCGTCAGAAAGAAACACGTAACGTGGTATTTAATACTTACAGATGTTTTATTATTATGGTTTGAATGATAATAAAATGCATCTGAATATGAAAAATGTTAATTTTTGGATGATTCATATAATATTACTACCTGACCCTGCAAACGTTGTTTTGCCATATAAGATACTTCTAGTAAATACAGTTAATTAGTTAAATAAAAAATAACTAACTTATTGTAAATGTGCGGGGATGTGGTCTATGACTGAAAGAGGAATGAAGCACTGTGGACGATGACATTTTGTTAATTCATTGTACTTTATTAACTTAACTAATTAAAAAATATCATCCGTATTTGCTATCTCTATGACAATTAAAAAAAAACAATATCAATCTATAAGTGCAATGGGGTGTAGGATATTTTTGTTAGTTCGTCTTTAGCCAACACAAAACAAACTGGATAGTTTACCTACGCGAGAACTTGCATACATAATATCACCCTTTTCTCCCGTGGGGGTAGGCAGAGATTACGTCCTTCCACTTGCTATGATCTTGACACACCTCTTTCGCTTCTTTTACTTTCATGGGCCCTTTCATACATGCTCGTCGGTTATGGGTTCATTTCACTTAGCCTTTTTTTAGACGTGCTCGATTTGGTCAAAATACTTTCGCCCTTATCCACCCTTACTAAGGTGCTGAGTTACCTTCGCCTTATAAATTAGTTTTGTCAGTCTTCTTTCATCCATCCTCTCCACATGCCCGAACAAACTAAGCATACCTTTCTCTATCTTGGTCACTACATCCTCTACCATACCATAACGATTCTTGACTTTGTGAATCATCTTCGCTCCAGCAATACTTCTCAGACTTCTCATCTCCACAGCGTTAATCTTACTTTCATGCTTCTTCTGTTAAACCCAACGCTCACTACCATGCCCAAGTGTAGGGACCAGCACTCCTCGATGCACAGCCAAAGGCGCCTTTTCAGTTACTTTCTAGCTACACGCGAAGTTACATAGGGCCTCATTCACTCTATTCCCTAACGAAACTATTCGTTCAATATAACCGTCACACTTTCCATCTCGTAACATTTGATCCAAAATGCACAAACAAACTTGAATGAACAAGTGAAAACTTGTACCACTCTTTCTCCTTCGATCGCAATTATGCAATCTGTCATTCTTTCTTCGTAATAATTCTTCGTTTGAAAAACACGGTGTACTCAAATCTAAGCCACAAACAGAAATCGTTTGGCCTTGCGACTTATTGATTGTCATTGCGAATGCCAATCTAATTGGAAAATGAACTCGTTTGAGTTAAATTGACACATCTGTAGGATTAAGGATTCGCTACATTTTCGCCTCGGAGCTTGTCATTCAAAATGGTGCTTCCAATGAGCTCAAAACACGTTATTATATAATATCACTATTAAAAAATGGGTATTGGTAGTAGAAAGATGAAAATTAAGGATTTTGTGCATTTTATAATGTCAAATCATAAAAAAAAAAAATTGGAGTGGCCAACCCCAATTCGAAGTGATGATGGGGTAGCAGCATCACTTGAGAACCAGTATTTCTAGGTTTAGTGTGTTTACCACATCGTCACTTAACATCAGGTGAGATTGTGTGGTACTTCAATTCCATGTTTTCAATTCAGCCTACTCCGTGTAAAAAAAACCCCCTTATCATTCAGGGGTATAAAAAATAGTTTACGACCTATTCTCAGACCTACCGAATATACACAAATAATTTCATAAAAATCGGTCTAGCCGTTTCGTTTCGTTACAAACACTGTGATACTAGAATTATATATATATATATATATATATATATATATAAAATTTAAATTTAAAAATCTAGTGAGTATTATTTTGTTTTGTTTATATCTATCTATACTATTAAATAAAACTGAAGTGTCTGTTTGTAATGTCAAATAATTTTTTTATTTTACTAAGTAGATATACTCGTAGATATACATACCTATACCTATACCTATACCTATATATATATTTTTTAAAATTTTGTCTGTCTGTCTGTTTGCAATGGGTAATCTCCGAAACGGGTGGACCGATTTTGACGGGACTTTTTATTTTCTATAATAATTAGGGTTCCGTGTAAAAAAAAAGCTCATAATAAAATCCGATTCAATGCACTTTTTCGGGCAAGTGTTTGAATTTATGAGAAATATTTTTACTTTAATTAAAAAATGTTTTACTAAAGTAAAAAATAATTAGTGTTCCGTATAAAAAAAATTAAAAACGTAATGAAGAATATATGAAACGTTGGCGCAGCTGCGGGCACATAACTAGTGTTAAATATTAAAACAAATTTATTTGCTACCATGAATATAGATTAAATTAAAACTGAATGATATTATCTAATAGAGCTAATAAAAATTATTCCGTAAGAACAAAAACCATTATAAACGATAAAACAAAACGGCTAACGAAACAATAAACTTCGAGTCGGAACCGATGTGAAAACTGTCCAGTTTTTGGCAGCCCTCATCAAGTATTCCTTCACGGGGGACCTAAACAAACTTCCACCGCCATCCGAGCCTTGCAAAATTCATTCTTATGACCCCAATACATAAGGCGGATTAAAACGCTTAAGAAATGTTAGTATTTATAGCAATGGACCAACTTGTTGAAATTCCGACGACGCGCGCCTAACAACTGAAAAATTTTAAATCGCCCCTTATCGAAGTGTATAAACTTAATGTCTATGACGTAAGGTACGTTTTCGCTTGTCGTATAATCTCGAGGTCGAGGGAATTCGCAAGCAAGGCTTTCGGACGAGCGCTCGCTAATTCCACCGGTTAACGGATAAACTCGGAACATTTTTAGGTTTTATTCTAGTGTTTTAAATTCAAAACTGCTTTTCAGTGAAAATAATAGTTTGCCTTTTCTAAGAACAATCAATTAATAATTAGGAACTGCTCGGCGCACCATGGCTGCAGTAGTATTTAAATAAATCAATTCGTCTCAAAGATTCTATCGTGCTTCCACAATATATAAATAAAATGAGCTGTTGGTTAGTTTTTGTATCCTTCATTCACTATTCATTCACTTCATTCCATTTTCATACGTTGTATGAACTGTACTAAACTCAGTATGGCGATATGTTATTATTTATGATTAATGTTTAATATATTTAACTATAGGGGAAGTTAAATATGTTTTAATTTTGCTTACATAAGTAATATAAAACATGGTTCCAAAGCACATCACCGATTTACCAGACATTAAATTTAAGCTGTATGTCAAACAGGTTTTAATGTCCAAAGGATAATTACAAGGTGGATAGTGATGTCTAGAAATTACACCCCTTTTTGTGCTTCCGCTAAAGTCGTTTATTGTTATTATGCTATAATTTATATTGTATCTTAAAAAACATTTAAAAAGAAAACCAGATCGAGTTTCTTGCCGGCTCTTCTCGACTGGGTTGTATTCCGAATCGGTGGTAATTTTTGACATTCATAAGCGCCTTTCCTGGGCCCAAATTGAATAAAGAATTTTTGATTTTGTTAAACGGCCCAATCCAATCCAATGTTGACATTGGTTTGAATTATTTAATTAAATACAAAATTTTGCCTTTTACTATTGATTTAACTCCAGTATATAAATGTGTCACTCTTGGACACTGGTTTATCGCCCTGAGGAAGATAAGAAACCGCATCAACCCAAGACATGTTAATTGAAACATCGAGACATTTATACCTATTAGTTTTTATTTTCTTGACTTATAGTGATGAATGATGAATTTCCAACTTGGGAGCTTGCCCAACATCAGCTGATAGCAGGTTCAATTCTAGTTTATAAACTAACAACGTAAAACCTAAATTACTCTCTGATAAAAAATTAACAAATTTGACCAATCAACTATAGACCACGGTTTCTTAACCTTATTTTGCTCACTTCTCACTCTGAGAATATATTATTTTCTATATTCTCAAATCTTAATTTTTTGCCTTTTTTAAACTACCTACATTTTTAATATGCGCTATTTCAATGTCCTCTAATTTTTTCTAGGCCTCCTACTTCCACAACGTGACGTTATCATCCACGTTGAGAACCTAGGCTTTAGACCAGTGGTCCGCAGGAGCCAAAATATGGTCGGATAATGATTTAAATTTCGCGGAAGGTGGGTGTCGTTGTGCGCTGATTACCGAGCTCGGCCAGTATAAGAACTTGGCCATTGGAGTAGCTTTGTTAATTAATATTAATCACAGGGTTACCGAACTCGTGACGAAGATTCTATTTTTAATTTTGTTTTTTGTTAGATTTTTTTTCTAAATCATCTTAGTCCTTGTTATCAATGAAGAAATTAAATTAATCCTTTCGTCAAGCAAAGGTTGGGTTCCATTGCTTTAGACCACTAGTTTCCAACCAATGGTATAAATATGGTAATAGATAAATATGATCCTCGAATAATTTTAAATTTTGAGAAAAGGGCAACGTCGAACGCCTTTTTTAAATTGTAGAAGGACGCGAGAGCCGGTGGAGTAGTTTTGAGCAATAATATTAGTCCCAAGATTCCTAGAGTCCCGAAAAGTCGTGAGAAGGATGTAAAATAAAAAATTAATTGTTTACTTAACTTTTTTATTAATTAATTCAATAGATAACTTTCTAGTAATCTATCAATCAAGCTAATATTATAATCAAATTTTGTTAATATTGATATTTACTCAGTTCCCCATTTCTTGTTCGTCCTGCTCACTGCTATCAACAAAAAAAATCCCTCGTCAAGTAAAGGTTGGGAACCAATGCTCAAGGACTTAGGATAATACGAATTTAGATGACATCATCACTCAACATCAAGTGAGGTTGCCGTCAAAGAGTAAATCTGTGTATAATTAAAAAGAATAAGAAGCGATTCCCTATTTGAATCACATGACATACTAAGAACGGCGGTAAACGATGACATAAGCGAATTAGCGAAATTAACAGTATTATGCAGTCTAATCTGAGCTACGTTGATTCATTCATTATGTGCATTGTAAATTGGTAGGTTTATACACCATATTCTACCCAATGTAATCCAATAAATTGTCTATAAAAAAGCAGATATTATAACACATATTACGTGCATCTTTACTAAAAATAACCAGAGAAAAAAAACTAAAAAGAATAAAAAACTAAATTGTTTCATTTGTTCTCAAATTATAAATGTCAGTGCGGACGTCGTCTTTTATAATATATAACAATAATTATGTGGTTTAGCTACATTTTTAGTATTTATAAATCAGCCTCTGTATATATAATTATTATAAAGTAATATTCTGAATTATTGTAAATTACGCTTTAACTAGAGAGGAAAAAGTCAAAATGCAAAAGTTTATAATGTATTACTTTTATATTTTATTTATTATCTTGAGTCATTTGATCCTACATTATGTAATTTTGGTGGCATTCTATGTGATTGGTTATTGTGCAAAAGTATATTAGAATTATAAACACTAAGCATGAATTCCAGGATGTCTTAAAAACTCCAGGGATAGTTCTGACAAAATAGGTCTCCATTATGACAGAGCATTGTGTGAAAAGTACAAAAATGTAATAATATAATCCAAATGACATTGGCAGAATTTAATACAGAGAACAGCAATTAATTATAAAGAGAAAGACGAAGAGAAAAATGTACGCAGGTACATTAGTGACAACCGTCTACTCATTGTAACTCGTAACACAATTTCTCAGTTGACATACGGTTTTTCTCACAATTTTTCCTTCGCAGGCACTCATTACTCAAGTTTATTGTTGAGTACAGTTCCAAATTATATAAACATACCTAGGTGAGATGTTAATAAACAATTTTCGTGCGTTTTCCCATTATTAAACCCTTGAGCACCTTCCCGGCGTTTACGCCAACTTTCCATTGTTTTCCTATTATCTTTCTATTGTTTCATTTTTATCGGTACTCGACACATTAATTACATGATGGTTTTATTCACATATTTTCACAGCGTAATCAATGATTTATTAAAAAAACTATAATGGTTCGGATAGCGTTTTTATAAATGTAGATTCGAACCCACTTATCCTATTCTATAGTAAACATAAAGGACGACGTATTCGTGAGGAAACCTTAACATGGTGGTAGTGTGCCTGCTCGAGTTTAAGACAATGTCACTAAACACCTATTACAGGCGTGTCCCTGCAACATCACTTGAGCGCCAGTACTATCTAAGTTTATCGTGTTTACCATCTCGAACCACATTGTCACTTAACATCAGGTAAAAATGCGATTAAAGCGCTAAGCAATAAAAATAAAGTTATAAAATTACTGATTAAATTACGGTACCAGTGATTTGATTTTATTTAAATACGCTTTCGATTTTCCAGGGACAAAATTAAAAAGTGGGTCGTCGTTACTGTATAATGCAACCGGCCGATTTTAGAGTCTGAAAGCTGAGGATCGAACCCGCGTCGATAGACACGGAATCCGGCCGAACTACCCACTGCGCCATCGTCGCTTCAATATCGTATATAGTTAGTATATCGAATAGAAAATGTATTAGTAACAGTAAGGAAAATTATAAGGAAATATGAGGGCATACAAGTAAAATTAACCCATACTTCATATGAGTTCCAATCGCACTTAAGTGCTTACTTTTTAAAATATTAATGTTACTTAGGTGTGGGGAAACTTGGGTAGTGCGTAAATGCATTTCCCCCGTCAAAAAAAAAAAAAAAAGGGAAAATTGGGAATCTGCATTATTGGGAAAGATACTGACACTTGAGATATAGGCAAAACCACAGTTGGCAGGGTTTAACCATATCTATTATTACTGTAACTATTTTCAATTGTAATTTTATCATTAACTAACTCAGCCCTCGGCTTCACTCGTGTATAATATTCCTCAAAATTATGCAATATTAAAATTTTATATATTTAATAGTGAACATATTGCAAGATAGCAAATATGCTAAATTTATATTTTATTGATTTAGTTCACTTTTAAACTAGATAATGAATATATGATTCAAAGAAAAACAATGTAATTAGGTTGAGTGATAATAAAGTTATAAACATCTAACGAACAAAGAAAGAAAAAAAGGAAACGTTGACTTTTAACAATGTAATTCAACGAAACAGATAATTAAAAAAATCACTCATATTTTTTTTTTTTTTTTTTTAAACAAAAAACTGAGATCATATGATAAAAATAAGCCATCGGCACAATGTTTCATAATGGCAAATCACGTTGACTCAGTATTTACCTATTATAAATTATTCTTTTAAACTTTCAATTTTTTATTATCGTTCGTAGCGTTCGTTAAAGGCAACACACAATAACACATCACGCTACCCGATGCCACGCTACGTGTTAAGATAAATTGGGAAGCGTGTTAAAAGCGTGATTCCGCCTTAATTATTTACGAATATTATAAGCATAAAGACCAAACAGTAAATAAAACCTCAGAATGATATTTAAATAAAATATTTAATTTAAATAATATTTAATTTCGGCTACTACGTGTGATCCGCAAATCCCCTTTAAATTAAAGGGGAAGATTTACAAGAACATAATACGACCTGTCGTCTTGTATGGATCAGAATGTTACCCCATAAAGGTGACGGACGAAAGAAGATTACATGCGCTGAGATGCGAATGTTGAGATGGATGTATGGGGTAACAAGAATGGACAGGATTAGGAATGAATATATTAGAGGAAGTTTGAAAGTGGCGCCAATAACAGACAAGTTAAGAGGCGGTCGTTTATCCTGGTATGGACATGTGATGCGCAGGGAGGAAGAGGATGTTGTAAGAAAGGTATTGGATATGAATGTGGACGGTTACATGGGAAGGGAAAGACCAAAGAAAAGATGGATGGACTGTGTGAAAGGTGATATGTTTAGAAAAGGAGTGAATGCGGAGATGACAACAAATAGAGAGGAATGGAAGAGGAAGACATGTTGCGCCGACCCCAAATAAAAATGGGAAAAGGGAGATGATGAATGATATTTAAATAAAACATATATTTCTATTGTGAGTTAATATATTTATTTCACATAATACAGTTTGTACTTAGGATATATATAAAAATTAAAAAAAAAAATGCACAGAAGCTATCATGGCGGAAGCATGGTAGATTGAAAGGAACTTAGTACTCTGACAGCTTGTATTGGCACAAAAATACTGAGGCTGTGTCACAAATAATTTAAAAGACGACAAAACCACCTTTCTTGTATGTCAAAATACTCTCGATAATTACATGTGATAAAATTAAAAAATATATTTCTATAATAACTTTAAAAAAACAACAACAAATACAAATATCTTGTAAAAATAATAGATAATAAACAGTGTTTTTTTTAACATACTAACAAGTGTCACATAAATTAACAATCAGACACAAACAACGTAGATTTAAAGCCAATCACGTCGAGTCATGTCTTTTGATACGAAACAATATCTTGTTTTCATTGGTAGATAAATCTACCAAACCGTAAAAAAATAATATGAATTATGGTAACACTTAGTTCTCTCACGCATATTCTTATCATAATAAAGCTCAGTATATTAAATCCAGACTGCAAATAAATGTAATATTACATAATTGTGTTATCACATGCTTTTACATCTCACAGAAATATTTTAACTACAGAATCATTATGTATCATCAATAAATTTCTAATCACGTATTATCTCATGTTATGTAGTTATATAAACATTTTTATCAGATAAAATAATAAATTCAAATTATTATATATAATATATTAAAATTATATATTATTTGGAAATATTGTAAATAACAATGATCTAACAAATTTGACTTTATTATTTTTAAATAATATATAATGACTATATGTGAACTGTGAATTTTTAATTAAAATAAATAGCAATTACCCCCTTTTGGCGGAGACCCATGTCCAACAGTGGACGTTAAAAGGTTGAATCAATCAATCACATATATATTTTTATACATTTTTTTTTTTTTAAAGGAAAGAAACAACGACAAATTAACATATTTTGCTGCACCATGATTACTCGGTGACACGGTTTAATAAGTCGATTACCCATAAAAATGAGACAATAGGAAAACAATGGAAAGCTGACGTAAACGCCAGGTTAGTGCTCAAAGGGTTAAAATACTTTGATCGAGTAACGAAATTCTAAAATCTATGTTTAATTAGAAGTTTTATATTTAAGAGGAGTTAATTACTTTTTATCCATGAGAAAAAAATTACAGACGAATTCAGTAATGAATACCGATAGATAATTACATCATAATGATCATAGAGTAATTTAGAGTAAAAACTTAAAAAAAAAAATTAAAAAAATATATATATTTTTATTGTAAAAAATTCCGCGAAATTTGGAACCTAGCTAAATCCTAATTTTTTTTTATATAACAATAAAAAAAAATGGCTCCTTATAGGACCATGTCCGCGGTGTTGTGCGTGTAATGTTTAATGCATGTTCGGTGTCACTGTATCGCGCTGGCAGCGGCGTCAAGAGCCTCCCCAGTTGGGGAACGAAGCACGTCTTGGGCCGCCACCGGAGGGGAACCTTAAGTGTGTGCTGGAGCCAAGTAAGCCGCGCGTCCCCGGCGGAAGGAACGGCGATTACGCAGGCGTGGGCGTTAACACGCAAGTATACGCCATTGATGCGGGAATATCCTATTCATGCTAGTGATGTTATTCTTAAAAGGATAATGACCGTTAGTTACAACTAATTTAATTTTATAAAACGTAATTTTACACAAAGTTTATTAAAATAGCATTATTGTGTGTCAGTGGTGTTCCTATAAAATCTTAAGAAAATACTACACAAGGTTATAAGCATTAGGAAAAAATTTAAAACTTATACTTCAATATTGTAAAGTGTATCCTTATAATTATAATAATATAACTTATGTGAAACAGTATGTATTATAGTTTTTACATTAATTCACTACATGAAAAAATTAAATAAAGTACGTACGTATTCGCAAAGAAGGCATTGGTGAGAATTTTCATTTATTATTTAATACACCACCATTTCATTTAACGAATATATTAAAATCTGACCAGAGAAGACATAAATCTTAAATAAAAAAAGTTATAAGATTCAAACTTACGTCGATCGCCACGGAATCCGACCATACTACCACTGAGCCACTATAGATTCTAGGTAAAGAAATAAGAATTCGAAATAATATAATACGCAGAAAATAGAACGGAGTAATAACCACATGAGGTATCTATCTCGCTCTATCTCTCTATATATCTAGGCTCGTCTGGATATCTATCCAGATGAGCCTAAATCTGATAAACCATATAATAATTAAATAAAGTTATTGTACTAAATAACTTCAATCAGTTACGGAGATGACAGACAAAAATGACTCTATATACACCTAACTAAAAATTATCTCATCAATTTAAATTGTACTGACTGACGTATACATTAACAGTGACTCAGCAATCTAAATCTTATCGACGGAATGATAAGTGGCTTCTTTTGCAATATGACAATAACATTTTGCAAAAAAAAGTATATAAGGAAATTTAGTGTATTGTGACATACGCCCTATAAGCTTTTAAGGTTAATAAATTTGAACGCCCTTGTAATTTATTGTAAATATATATATTTCATAGCTACCAAATTTTTTAATGTATTAGTTTCAATTTACATATGAATAAAAACTTAATATAAAAGAATGAATTTACATTGAAAGTGTCAATAATATTTCTTATTGTATCATCACAATGATTTTGTACTGTAAATTTATGAACTTAATTATTTAAAATCCCGATAATCGTGTTAGTCATATGGCCTGTAATATCGGCTGAAACCATTTCTTGATGGCACTTTTATATTGTACAAAATTAACACAACAGTTCATCAGATTATCCCTATTATGTTTCTGCCATAATTTCTTAAGCCCTTTAATCTATAAATAAACTTCTTCTAAACGTTTCTAACTGAAGATAAAGAGTTTTCAATTGATTTAAAAATGTTCACTGTATGTATAATATAAATAAATGAATATAACATTTGTAATTTATATTTTTTTTTAATAAATGAGTATGAATCTATTGAGAAATCAATTAATGTGTAGTTTTGTGATGATAGATAGAAGCCATGTCCTATTTTTTCTGCCCTTCTCTCTATTTTTTTATTATAAATTGATAAATAAACATAACTAAAATATGACATACAAAACATTATATTGTTATTCTTATAAATATTAAATAATTCTGTAATTTTTTTTTTATCACACTAGTAAGACTTTATTAAAATGTAAAATCTGGATAAATTGAAGATATTACTACCCATTTAATTATAAAAATCAAGAATAGTAGTATGAGGAATGGAATCAATTATTTCATTACAAGGTTCAAAATGGGTTAAATTATGACTTTATAATATTCTAAAAATTTCTCTAATTTTATTGCGATTTTTTCTCTGGCTTAACGGGAATGAGAAAAGATATAGATTTCTGCAGCAATTCGGTAAAAATTAAAGTTCCTATGAACACTAATAGCGTACCGATCCAATGGCCTACTGTGAAAGGATTTCTAAAATACATTATTGAAAATAAGAGTGAAACAAACTTCCTTAGGGTTACAGTTAGTGTGACTGTCAAAGAGGCACATTCAGTAGTCAGAACATAGACAGCACTGATACATAAACCTTGAGTCAATACATACAGAACAAGCCAAAGCACCTGTTTCGGCAAAGTGAATCCCAGGAAATCAACTAACGGAGATTGTGTTGCTATCGTTATATGGCCGAGGAGATTCGGAGTTGTTGGCAACCAGAACACCAAAGGCATGAGGTGAGTATAATACAAAGCTTCCCATGGATGTTTGCCGTGCTTCGAATACAGTGACTCCTGGAAGATTCCCATCCTAGCTGACACAAATAGAGCAAAGGTGAGTATCGCAATGCCCAGACACCACCATAACCAGTCAATGAACTTGAGCCGTTCTTCCTCAGTAGCATCTTCATGAGTTTCCCTCGGAGCTTTAACATCTCCACTCGACTGGATGGTGCAGATGGCAATACCAGCTGATATCATAAACACTGCCAAGTATTTTAGTGGGGGATAGCGTTTCTTAAGGATCCAGACTCCCATAGCCATGTTTGCCATAAGTGATCCTGCTCTAAAAATCATATGCAGGGGCATGGAGATGTTGAAATCGAAGGCATAATTGTTAGCGACGCTGCTTGTCCAGAAAAACCCAACTAACAGTAGGTACTGCTTAAATGGTATGTTTCTTTTCGCCATACCTAATTTCCCAACGGTACAGAAGCCTACAAGGGCTATGAATAAAAACTGAAGGAATGTCGCCAAATTTCCAGCCCCAGGATCGCCTTTCACAACCAATTCTAGGAACACTACGTTGGAACAGCATCCAACGAAGACCATAGTAATGGCCAAAGCTGCTTTAATATTCATTTTGAATCTGAAAAAGAAAAAATAGTTCAAAAAAGTGTACTTCCGATACCGGGAATCGAACCCGAGCCTCCTGGGTGAGAGCCAGGTATCCTAGCCACTAGACCATATCGGACTTACCATACGTGATAAAAGTTCATGTCTTATTCTTAACAAAAACTGCAATATTTATTATTTTAAATCGGAAATAATATTTATAACAAATGACATTCCAAAACAATGATTTTTCATTGACAACATAACGATGTTTTGTACAATACACGCATGCGCTAAGGTTATATATTTTTACAAATGTAAAAATTCACTAATAAATGAAACTAAATTCTTATGATTATTAACAATATATTGAAATGTAATTTCATACTCACATTTTATTAACAATTTCACAAATAAAACGTACTAATTCACAATTATTTCATTATTGACAAAATCTTCAGCCGCACATTTGACAGACGACAGCTGCGAAACGTGACAACAAAATACTGGGGCGCTAGTGTGCGTTGTCATTCGCGATTGTAGGTATTCGTGACCGTGGCCTCGAATCCTATTACGCATGCGCATGATAAAACAGCTCAACTCCGTGTTTTTGACACTTTAAAAATAGATGGCGCTTAAACGATTTTTTAGATCGTTTTAGCTAATCCTTTTAATTATCTATTTTGAGAATGTTTACACAGATTTTTTGTATTTAAATGATATGATAACTGACTTCAAAAACTAAAACATGCATTAACAGACTGTATTGCTTAATATATTTTAATATTAAGGCCCACAAAGCCTTTAGAACGATAAAAAGGTAAATATATTTAGACTTGTCTTTGAAATATATTTAGACATTGTATTAGTATAGTCGATTTATAGCACTGAGCAGTTTCTTTACACATTTTTTACTAGAAATTAATGTATTGTACATACCAATAACTTATATTTAAAAGTGATTGAGAACATGAGAAAGGTGAAATAAAATTTGTAAAAGCAATAAAGACCATATAATAGTAGACTTTATTTAGATTAATAGGTACATTATACATTTGAAACGTTAATCAAAATAACGCGTAATACATTAAAGTAAACAAAATTTGAACTAAATTGCAAAATCTAAAATTAAACGTATAAAATCTAGATAGGTATATACCAAAAGTAATTAGAATGCGTGTGTGAGTGAATGTACGTCTGAAGGAGTGTAGTACGAAGTATTATTTGCGTGTTTATACAAATTGAAACTCCTAATTCCTGTTTCGATATGTTTATAACAAATGAAAGATTATATCCATAATAAAGGATAAAGAGCAAATATCGTTCCTATCTTAAAAAGTTTAAATAAGTCCTATAATATTATCAATAATTTAATATAATGTTAATTTGGCAAACAAAAAAATAATAACCTTATTTACTGATATTTATAATTATATGTTATTATTATTGTGTTATAGTAGTTTTTAATTTGAGAAATTTTACAGACAGTTTATCTGTATTGCTATATGATTATTTCATTTTTACCAACTCCCTACTTTATAGCTATATATTATAATCATAGTACATGTATGAAGTCTGTGAAATACTCTTCGAACGAAGAATTTCTTAAAATTAGGCACGTTTTCAGTTTGACGAGGGGATAAAACTGCAGACAGACCGTAGACGGGCCCGAGAATCTTCCTTCAAAAATATGTAAATTATAATAATAGAGTAGTTATACGCTGGCGGATAATGTAAATAAAAGTGGAAACTAACTCCAGTGCATAATGTCCCGGACGCGGGTGGAGGTAATTCAATTATTCCGCTCTGCCGCGTCTCAGTAACGACCTTTCGAAAGTGTTAGACGTCGCCGAGTAGTGCGACATATTATAGATGAAAAAGATGACAAGTCATTCCTCGCGTATCCGCTCGCATATAACAATTTTTATCCTTCACAATTATTCGCTGTGTTCAATCTATACTATAATAATAAAAGGTTAACGAGACGATATCTGTACATTAAAGATATTAAAAAAAAAATACCACGCGGGGCTTCAGAATCGACTTCAGAACATATTTCGATAGTTGTAGTAAGTTTTGTTTGTCTCTTTACTTATTAATTTGTTCGCCAATCAAGCAAAAAACCGCTACTGAACCGAATTCGATGAAAGTTGGTAATGGTATATAATTGCATCCAGGCCGAAAACATAGCCAAATCGCAAATTGTTGGCATCCAAGCGGATAAAGCCGCGGACATAGCTAATATTGAATAATTTAAGTGAAATTGGATTTATCAAACAATTTTACTCGAAAAGAGACAAACTATATTATTTTAAATATAAAATAAAGCTCATTTTTTTTTTTTTTATTTTTAACGCTGTCGTATTATTTCCAAGGTGTAACAGTTTTGTCTAGAAATCATTGAGCGTGTCATAGAACAGCGACGACTATACATATAGTGAAAAGTCTTACAAGAATCAATAACTCATAATAATCCGTCGTAGTATGAACAAATTTAAACAATTTCTTGATATCCAAACTTGCAGAGATAAAAACGGAAATTAAGCTTTGCCAACGGATTTTGATTTTTTTTTAAGTCAATTATTTCTTATTATTTGAGTTAAGGTTAATACGCACTCAGCTGAAAATACCTTTGCCCTTTGCTCGGCGACCTTACACCGTCATTCTAGTGCTGAGACTAGCTCCTAATCGCCACAAACATCAATCATACTTAACAATCGCACCCGAAGCGACCTACAACAAAAAAAGTATCTACACCCACACGAATTGAAAAGGAGATCGAATGCCGCTTCGACGCTCTTTGCCGTAGCGTCCAAGGCAAAGACACATTGCCATACAGCCATAAATCAAACTAATCTTTCTTGGGAATTTGTACTATAACGCCATCGAAAACGAACTTGCAAACTATTTCAGACAAGAGCTAAAAATTAAGTGAACGTTAAATATTAATAATATAAAGAATACTTTATAATTATTACAAAAAAGCTTATTTGAATTTAGTTTGGTTATTGTGATCATGAGCGCATTAGTAATAATAATATAGAACATAAATTGTGACGTGGAGTAGGTATTACAAAAACTTACCGTTATGTTGTAGCGTTGATATAAAATTGAAAACATATTCTATACATTTGACAATTACAGAATTATGTTAACATTACCATTAATTTAGATGAAAAAGTGTGAATTGGTTAGGTAACATCTTTTATTGTATTACTAAAAACTTGTATCGAATTGTCATAAAACTTAGTTATTATTCATAAAAATAAATTAAATTTGTTGCTTTATTGCAATATTAGGTAAGTATTCATCAAACAATTTCTATTCGGAGTTAGTTTTAGACAAAAAAATCATACAAATATTTTGGCTTAACTAAATATACTTATGTCAAAACGCCCATGTAAGAGGTTAAAATATACTTACCACATATATATAAATATTAATACTTAATTCAATCATCATCAGATTTCGACAATTATACACCCTCTCCATTCTCCATCCTCCTCTCCATCCTCTCCTTCCAATGTACCTACGCTAAGTAACCTTTGCTATGGTAACCGTAAAGTGAACGAAGTAGGGAGCGGAAGGTAAGTATTATTATAAAGTAAAGTGGTTCTAAATGTGTTTTAAGAGGATACGCGGTCGGCAACAAACTTGAAGAATAGGTATATCAAAAATCTACTGTAATCGCGTTGTGCCTCGAAGAATGTATTATAAAACTCGGGCATATGTAGCTCGGGCTGATTACCTATTCGAAATAGACGTAACCATTACTTCGTATTCCCCTGTTCCTTGCTCCAAAACTGGGCGGATTAATTTTTGTTTTCCAATTACCAAACAAGAAAAACTTTGACGATATCTGTACGTTTTGGTTTTTAAAATTAATAACACTAAAGTTTAACAAAAAAAACTAAAACTGAATTAAACGATTTAAAAACAGAAAAAAAAGTTATGGTTATGAAATTTTGTATCTTTGCATATTTATGCACACATTTATTTAATTAAAAAAAATATAAATGCTTAGTTGGTCCGGGGACGTGGAGAGTATAGACGACAGAAGATTGACGAAGAAAATTTACAAGGCTAGGTTAAGTGGGCACGTCGATAAGGGTAGTCCTAGGCAAACGTATCACGATCAAGTCGAATAGGTCTTAAATAAAAGCCAGGTGAAAAGTACTCATAACCGACGAGCATGTATGAAAGCGCTCATGAAAGTAGGGGAAGCGAAGGACGTGTGTCAAGATCGTAGTAAGTGGAACGACGTAGTCGCTTTCTACCCCCACGAGAGAAAGGCGTGATGATATGTATGTTCCATCGATCCATTCAACCGAAATACATCCACTGCTGGACAAAGGTCTCCTCCAAAGATCTTTACGACGACCGGCCTTACGCCACCCGCATCCAACAGACTCTCGCGATCTTCACCAGGCCGTTGGTCCCACCTAGTAGGAAGAATACACTGTATCTACCAGCACGTGGCAGCCATTCGAGAACCCGTTGGCTCCATCGGGCATCGGTTCTACGAGCAATGTGCCCAGCCCACTGCCACTTAAGTTTAGTAATACTTCGGGCAATATCGGGTACTTTGGTTCTTGGATCTCCTCATTTCTTATTTTATCACGCAAGGAAACTCCGAGCATAGCTATTCGATTTATATTAATCATATTTGAATATAGGATATTCAAGATTAATATAATAGTGAACTTGTTGCAGAATTAAGGCAACACATGTCACGTAAGTGAACAAAGTTGCTGGCACCATATTGTTTATAATGAAACGCTGGTTGTGGCCACGGCTTCACTCGCGTATAATGATATCTCTCAAATATTCAGTGGGTTTATACAAGTGATCCAATTTACTGATGGTAGCTTCTTTACTGAATTCACTTGTATATTTATAGCCGGAAAAGATGATATACGATGTATATCAATTCAGTAGTTAACGGATTATAAGTAAACATAATTTTATAATCTCATACATTTTGTATTACTCTTTTCACCCATTTTGGGGTGAATTTTCAAAAACTTTTAACCCTATACGATAATTATGACAATAATTTAATTTCAAAGACTATTATACCCTATAATACACCAATATGTTATCAAAATCAGTCCAGTAGTTTTTAGATGATGCGTGCTCAGAAAGAAATACACGAAACCTCCCAAACGTCATAGAAATATTTTATGGCTGTGGATAGCTTTTCTCAAAAATATTTTATGTACAGATTTTGTTCCTATACCTACAGTTATATTATAAATATACGTTAGATAAGTATTCTCTACAGTAATTTAAAAAAACTTTCACAAATATGACAAGTAAAATATTTATATTACGTAATAATATATGAATTAAGTTCGAACCGAAGAACATTTTGTTAACAAATATAACGGCTTAATTAATACAGTAGGGTATTTTATTACGTCAAAAACGGTCGCGTATATATGCGAGGGACGGCCAAGTCGAAACTCCTAAGCGAATTAATACGTTAGTAATAAATTACTAGAAACTAAATAAGTGGGGGTTTGAAGCTAAGGGATGACGGAGACGAGCCAGCGACACCCGAATACGGTATTACTAAAGAGAGAATAGAGTGGTTTGTATGTTTTTGAAAACAACAGACTAAATTAAAAACAATATGTATACCAAAAACAGTTATTGTTATCCTTAGTTAATGTCCAGCAGTGGACGTCTTTCGGTTGAATCAATTAAATCAACCATCGCTTTTGAAAGAATAACGTTTTTGAGTATGAACTCTTTTATTTTTATTCGATCCTAGTAAAATGATTCCATTTCACTGATAAATAAGTAACTATCTACAGAAAGCATAATCCATTTTTTTTTTTGTTCTAACCTAACTAATGCTGTTTACCGGAAAGTCCTTTACAGCTTCACCGAACTTATGGGCGAGTGCTGAAGGCACTCAGCCACAAAAGGTAACTAGCACAAGGGTTACCAAAATGGTACGAACCTCGGCTTGCCCGAAACCTGAGTATAAAAACTCCCACGGAATTTTAATCCTAGCTAATCCCTACATTTTTTTTTTGACATAA
Source organism: Samia ricini (assembly GCA_014132275.2). Lineage (NCBI taxonomy): Eukaryota > Metazoa > Arthropoda > Insecta > Lepidoptera > Saturniidae > Samia > Samia ricini. The sequence goes on along the minus strand of AP028164.1, from coordinate 1,820,629 downwards.
AAAAAGTTTCCATACAGGCCCTATGTGCCTGCGTGTTGCGTGCAGGAGTGTGTGTGCGGTGTTGTGCATGTAATGCTCAATGCATGGTCAGTGTCACTGTATCGCGCTGGCGGCAACGTCAAGAGTCTCCCCAGTTGGGGAATGAGACACGTCTTGAGTCGCCGCCGGAGGGGGACCCGGAGAGTGAGCGGGAGCAAAGTTAACCGCCTAACCCCGGCAACTGGAATGGCGGTTGCACTGGCACGCATATTTTCTCGGGTAATAGGGAAAGATCCTATTTGCGGCTGTGATTTTATCGTCGGGGTTTGGTAAGGACGTTTCGCGATTTCTGTACTAACGGACTGTCTAATATTTTAGGCTCTTATAATAAATCTAAAGGCTTCTCTGCCAGTGACAACGTCCACGTTCTGTTATTAGATCCAGAACACGATAACTGAATCGAAACCACCAATACCTAACCAAGCGACATTCACAACAGTGGCACGCCAAAGACAACGAGAAAACCTCTCTACCTAACCAGGTACACAACGATATATAATAACACTTGTAAGGGGAGGGGTCGCGAGTCCTGACGATCTACGAGTCGCAGGGGTTGACATTCAAATCGGTGGTGATTCTCCAGACCAAGGGGAGAAAGCTACAGATCCACGATAGTGTATCCCACGCTATTGTGGCCATCTCGAGGCACACGGAGACCTGTGTCTATTATACCGACGTGGCCGACGACGCAATAGGCCGCTTCATTCACCGAGCGGTTAGCGCACCGGCGAAGGACATAGCGGATTATAATTTCAAGATGGCCATAAAACATGGAGACCAAAGAGTCATACAAGCAATAATTGCCCAAACCTAAACTATGAGGTAACTATGCGGACACGGATCTAGTTCTGCTTGGCTTGTTACGACCGTTAATAAAAAAAAAAAAAAAAATTATGTAATTAATAATAACAAAATAAGTGTTTACAAAACAATTTAATATATAGATATAAAAAATTTAATAGAAGTAGATTTAAGCTCACATATGCGAAAGAAGATTACTAACTGCATAGCTGCTTGAATTGCTATTATAGGCAATTTTTTCCGACGCAAGTCGATTTAAATCTCCAATCTAAAAAAAGGTGCGGACCCAGAGTCTGCAGATAGTTTAATTTAAATAATAATAAAAAAATAAATAAAAAAATACCACTTGTAACCATTTACCATCAGATTGGTCGACTACTATTTGTCATAAAAAAGTCTATTCAGTTATCAAGTCAGATGGTAGCGAACATCCTACACATGGTGATAAACCATAATGAAAACGCGGTTTAACGTCAGCCAATATACATATATATCCATATAAAAGGTTTCGCAATTTGATATGAAAATGATAACTGGCAGTGAATCGTCGATCTTGCAGCGATAGAAGATCTCTTTAGGGCTTGCTATGAGTGACATAATTTGACTGTATTTGAACGATAATTTATAACAAAAAAAATAATAATATTTTCATACGCACATCTAGTTGTACCTTAAAAAATTTAAATAAAATATAAAAAATTGATACGCAGACAAACGATCCTATAAGTATACCTTCCGATCGATAGCAGGATTAGCTCCCAGAACTCAGAAGATTACTCCACGAGGGACGCACCTTGTGTGCCTCACCCAGTTGACTTGTCCGTAGGCGCGGACAAAGGAGAGGCCACCGTCGAAGGGAATAGCCCTGATGCGGTTTCCCCGTGTCCCCTGTTAGTTCGTAAGTTGGTAGTAGTTTAGTTTGTAATCCAAACTTTGTTTATTTTATAAGAATTTTTTTTTGTAATTTACTTTATAAGTTGTAAAATGTTTTTATTAAATAAAGAATGGTTAGGGAAAACACACTGAGCTGCTGCTGATTTGCTTGAGCTGACTAAGAGCGCAGATGATTGCTAACAAATAACAAGTATACCTTTTTTCGTAATAAAATAAAGAATCCTAAACTAATAAAACTATCGAAAGATAGTAATTAATAGACCCCCCATCTTTGAATGTAATAATACACCGAAAGACCTTGACGCAGCGGTTATTTATAGGAATTTCTCATAGAAAGAAAAGTTATAGAGAATATTTCGTTACATTTATGTGGGCTCAATTGGATGGCTTTATGTAATAACAAGGTATCAACTTGTCCGAAAATGAGAAAGTGTAATTTTTTTTACAAAGATGTATTTAGCGATTATAATTCAGTGATGGATGCATGCTTGAAGGACGTAGGTGCGAATACTAAAATTATTCCGATGGTTGTCCTAACAACAACAAAAAAACAGTCTTTTTAAAAGTTTTCACTTCTGTCGGCAGTCCCCATGGGTGCCTAGTTTTTTTTCTTCAGTATTGTATTTCTGGGCACGGATTGATGGTTATGTAAGCCATTTTTACTTAATTACTTTTAAATAATTAAGTACATCAAAAATTTGGAAATGCTTACGTTACCTCGCTTATGCTGACAATGCTTTGACCACAATCTCACCTGATGTTAAGTGACGATGACAGGTTTTCAAACTTGAGGGTGGTAGTTACCCAGACGAGCATTGTTAGAAAATGCCCTACAACCCATGTTATGCTTTCCTCACGATATTTACCTTCACCGAAAGCTCAGGACGATTTTAGAGTCGGATAGATGATAGCTTAGGTACTATACTAATATATTCCTAGATACGAATAGTAGCAAAGCTAAAATTACTTGGTTTTATTTTTTTTAATTAAGGGGTGGGACTGACTTTTCTTGTGACCTAAAAAGAACATTTATTATGTCGAGGTTAAATTCAAAAAATAACTAACACTAAAAGCTAGCTTATAATGAGTAACCTCGAATTTTCCAACGCCCATTCATTACATAGTGGTTATAAGTCTAGGCCAAACTAAGCAACAGTCGAAAAAAATACAAATTATTATTAATACAGGTAATTGTGAATGGTCGAATTATATTAATATCGATGGAATATTGATACGATGTCCCCCGAATTCGAGACTCTGTTATTAAAGGTAAAATTACAAGCTATAATTTATTGTTTATCGCCGTTTCGCCGCTTCGCAGACAACATATTATTATCTTTATGTAAATTTATGAGTTTATATATTTAAGTGTAAAACGTAATTTAATTTGAACATAAATATATTTAGCTTTGAAGAAATATAGACACTCGCTATTAAAGACGTACGGTATATTTGAAAACTAGAATTAAAATTTTATTGGTCACACCAAATAGTCCTTAACATTTCCTACTAAAGTAATAATTATATGGTTCGGCCTTGGCGAAATCTCAGTTGAGATGGTATATACCCTTAATATAGGTATAGCATAACATATGTACATACTACACAGTAAGTAAGGTACTTTTTAATGTAAAATGTATGATGATTATTAAACGAGCCTTTGAACAGTGCACCCGTGTTCTCTCATTTATCCGCAACTCACCTCACCTCACAGTAATGTTGTTATTAGGGTGAGACCAAGCGAGCGTAATTTTATGAGTTATGAGTTGCGTTTTTTCGAGTCGCGTAATCTAAGCTGCATTCGGTTTCATATATCACACGTAAATGTAAATATAATAAATGGATTTTGTGTCAAATGACGTCGCAAAATGAGTATTCTTTCAACTTACGCGCCTGAATTCTACTGAATTTCGGTCGCCTTATGTGATGTTCTGATACAGGAATCGGGGGATGGGGGCAACAGTTTAGTGTAGATTGCGCGAGAGTCAACACGTTTTTTCACGAAAAGATGTTGTTCGATACGGTACGGAAACATTTATTGTTGAAATTCACATAATATTAATAATAAAATATGAAAGTGACCACATTATAATACATAACACATTAAAGTAGGATGTGTCCATTTTCATTTTCTTTTTTTAACATCGTCTAATGTTTATAAATATATATATCTATTATTTTTAATGTATCTCTCACACTATACGAAACAAAATCACGTAGAAACATGGATATGCGACCGAATTAAATACGTCCGTTTGCCGATTTAACCGTATTTCATTCGAACCTAAATTTCGCGACTTCTAACTAATAAAATCACACTCGCTTGATCTCACCCTTATTATTTTTATTTAACAACTTGCGTTACTAGAACCTATATATCTTGCATGAGAGAAGTTTATTCGAAGTAATACACAGAATAAGAATTCCGGGATAACACAAAACCTCCATAGAAAGTTTTATTATTATAGCCACCGTTCTGCTAGAGCGTCGAAGCGTTGATATAAGATTAACTTTAGAATTGGCAGTATGGATTGTTTCCTTAGCTTGTTTTATTAGACGAGATATTAATATTAGTACTTACTTGCGTTGAGAGGTACAGCGGGCGCGCGCGCATGGTATGCGCCCGCGCGCTGCCCGCGTACACCGCATGCCGCCCGTACCCCGCCAGCCTGCTGCCTCACCCCCGCGTACGGTACATCACCCGCGCCCAACCACTCACACACGACACCCTGATTTCACTAACAAACTTTTCACCACCTGAAACAACATACATCGATCGTTACTAAACTTAAAAACAATTATAGTCTATTAAAAAAAAATCAACAAATGTTTCCGAGGCATAAACCTGTTGAGATAATTTTGGTTTTCATTTATTTTTTCAACAAAGTAATTAGATCATACAGCGAAGCCTTGTTAAGAACATTTTTCACTCAACCTTCAACAAAGTGGCGGCTCTTTGATAGAACTTTTTAAGGAATTTTAGAGACATCTTATAATTCACGCTCCGAGTCATAATTCTCAACACACTTCAGTTCATTCGCACAACCAAACTACATCACGTAAAACACTACCAAAATTACATAATATAGGGCGTTATATTTACATAATATAACACCACAAATTCATGAATTAAAGACAAGGACTACTACATGAGAGATCGAGGTGCCGTCATAAACTCTACAACCAGCAGGAAACCAGAAAATACTGTACTGTCTGTACCATAATATTGTCATTTACCAAAAACTCAAGATCATCGATTTAAGCTCATGCCCTTCGATGCAATCGAATACCCTCTCTTGGAATAATTTAGCCTATTTATTTAGCTATTTTAGTGTATTGCCTATAATAGTAAAATAAATCGGGCATAATTAGAAAATGCCTTACCACCGTGTAATGGTTTTCTCAGCATGTTTTCCTTTACCGTAAGCTCAGGCCAATATTAGAGTTGGATACGTGGGATCGAACCCTCTCCTTACTACGTCTTGTTAGTTAAACAAGACGAATACAGGAGAGGGACCTATCTCTTTCTTCTATAGCGGAGGCGGGTTCCTTCCTCTTTTTTCTTTGCCCGCCTCCGCTCTGTCCCTTCTTTCTTCCTTTTTATGGGGGGCAGGAAGTATATCTTGCCCCCCGGACTTTTGACCGTAGGTCATGCCTCCCTTCGGGGGGGCGGGCGAAGAGGTGGTGGGAGGGCATTCTCCCCTCCCCATCCCCATTGGGCCATTGCACGAACGAGACCCGGTGGGTTCGCCTCAGAGGGCGACGCGGTGGCATGCCTGGCAATCCCGTATCGCTCCCATCCCAAATGCTGCGGACGGCCCCGGGGGGTTTTAGTGGGTATTTCCGGGCTACTCTCGTCCGGGTGAGTCCCACACTGGCACGGAGCCGTCCCTCCGTTCCCCCTTATCCATTGCATTGGGGGACTCCGGTCTCACTAATGCAATGGGTAAGGGTAGTGCGTAAATGCATTTCCCCCCATCAAAAAAAAAAAGGTGGGATCGAACCCGCGTCGATTGACGCAGAATCCGGCCGCACTACCCACTGCGCCATCATCGCTTCGACATAGTGGTCATTGTTTGTTGACTAAATGTGTAAAGTAATAAATCACACAATAACATAACTTGTTTTCACAAGAACTCTAATAATATTTCTTAGAAAACTGCAAGTCAGATCTTTGATGAAAATCAATACGCTGTTTATATACCGAGTAAAAGTAAGATAAAAGAAATATATATGCCTACATATATGTATAGTTGTTATGCGATATTAGTCTATTGTTAGACACAAGTAGAAGTGTCTGGAACGCGGTAAAAGTTGAAAGAACAAACAACCGCGCGCGGGACGCCATGTGCTCGCTACGACGCTCATCAAAGTTGCACGCTCGTAGCGTTCGTAGGCATCTACGAGACTACGGTGTTACGAAGTCTGTACCGTGCGCACAAAAAAAACATCATGAGTTTTTGGCGGGACCTCAGTCTGTCATGTAGCGGTTGTTTTCTTTAATTAATTAAATTTGTATATTTGACTCCTACATCATGTAAATTTGGTGGCGTTTTGTGTGATATATAGTTTGGTTATTGTGTGCAAGTAAAATTTATTATGGAAAATAACGCGTAGCATTTATTCTGAGGTGCCACACAAAGCTCCATGGAGAGTTCCAGCAGGATGAGCCACAGTTTTGCTGAAGCTTGATAAGGCTGATACAAGATTGAAATTACACCTTACCTACTTAACATTGGTACTAATTGTTTAAACACAAATTATTCATATAATTCAAATGATATTTTTAAATATTAATTTTGAAATTTGTTTAAACTTACTTCGGTGTCTAGGGTTCAGAGGACATTTTTAATACGTAAAGATAAGATTGCGTGTTTGGCAGTAAATTTTCACGATTAAGCTCATTTAATGCAATATTCTCACACGCAACTGAGTCAAAGTCATACAAAATACGTATATGTATTTTTAATAATAAAAAAAAAAAAACACTTTAACACGGTATAGGCTCAGTGCTATGACCACAATCTCGCCTGATGTTAAGTGACGATGTGGTCTAGGATGGTAAAAACACTAAGCCCCATGTGTTACTGGTTCTAAAGTGATGCTGCCGGAAGACACCTATTGGAATATTATGTATTAGTATTATTATGTACTGGCAAAAATAAATGGTTTCTTCCTTTTTATCAAGTAGATATCTAGGACTCATTGTAACGTTATGAAATACGTGACCATCCTTATCTTACATCCTATTGTTACGTTACTTCCATATTCATTGGATCGACTCTTATCTATTGGCATTTATATTATTTACTAGATTATGCCAACAATTTTATTATGCAAAGTAGATTCGGTTCACGTTTACAATCAAATGTTCTGGAATTTCAACTATTTTAGAATCCATCTTTGATACTTAGTTTTTATTTCATCTATTATAAAGTAAATATAAAATATCAAGTCATACAAAATAAATATTTAATAAATGTTCATGTTAACCGTACATCGCAAATCTGATACAAGATGTCGCCGCAAGCTACAATGGTAACACAATAAAATGCATATTAGATAAGTGTGTTTTTGTTGTCGGTACGTGATTGGCTGATTGTGTGCGTGTCAATACGTTTTATTGACTCTTTCAACGGAAATATTTATTTACTGTATTTGTATTTTTTTAATATGTACAAATGTTTTAAAGCGATGATCACTCAGTGGATAGCGTGGCCGAATTCCACGCCAATGGGCGTAGGTCCGAGCCCACCTATCTAATTCTAAAGCCAGCTTAAGCTTTCGGTGAAGGAAAATATCGTGAGGAAACCATAGCATGGTAGTAGGGCATTTTCTAATAATACCGGCCTGGATATCTACCACCCTCAAGTTTGAAAACCCATCACCAAATACCAATAAGTGTGTTCCGGCAGCATCACTTGAGAACCGGTACCTCCAGGCTTAGAGTGTTTACCATCTTAGACCACATCATCATTTAACATCAGGTAAGATTGTGGTCAAAGCTTATACCGGGTAAAAACAAAAATAAGCGTTTACCACTTTTTTTTCAATGGGGATAACGTAAGATTCAATAAAGCATTAAAAAAATTTAATCAAGCAATATAGATATTTTTAATAACCATGGAACTTATAATAGAAGACTTTAAATGGATTCCAATAGGCTGTTATCAACATTTCACCTCGATTATGCGATAGCGTGAAATGTATGGAAAAGAGACAACTAAAAAACACACCAGGCACAGGATTCTTCTACTCCAGAAAGTTGGAAATAAACGATTAATTAAATCCTCACCCCCTATTCCCAACTCACTTGGGGTCGGCACAGTATGTTTTCATCTTTCATACGTCCCTATCAGCCGTCATCTCTTTATTTATTCCTTTTCTTTCATATTGTCCTCCACAAACTCCACCCATACTTATTTTGGCCTTTCTCTACTTTTCCATCCTCCGGTATTCATATTCACATACTATTTTGCCCACATGCGCTTTCTCTCTTCCCACAACATGCTCTTACCACGACAAACTATTACCTTACAACTTTTCTAACACTGGCATCACTTTCAAACTCCCTCTAATACACTAATTCGCCATTACTTTGTCCATTCTTGTCACAGCGCACGACCATCTGAACATTCGCATCACAGTTACATACAATTGTCTCTCATACATCTTCTTACTAGCCCATCATTCAAATCCATTTAACTTTTCAGTATTTTACACTAAATCTTTACTAACAAATAAAGTTTAAGTGTCTGTTTTTAATGTCAAAATTATTATTTTTCACTAAATGCATATACGATTCCTACACCAAAAATACAGTTATGAACATTTTTGTCTGTCTGTCTATTTGTAATGGATAATCTCCGGAACGGACGGACCGATTTTGACGGGACTTTTTTGGTAGATAGCTGAAATTACTCCTGGCAACTTAGAGTACTTTTAAATTTCGAAAATACTTAGGGTTCCGCGTAAAAAAAATAAAACTCACAAAAATTTGAATAAAACCCGATTCAATGCACAGTTTTACGGACAAGTGCTATAATTTATAAGAAGTATTTTTACTTTACCTCAGTAATAAAATTTTTTAGGAAAACAATTAGGATTCCGAATAAAAAAAATTAAAACGCAGTGAAGAATATAGGAAACGCTGGCGCACAGCTTGTTTACGATAAACATGAAGATGGCTCTCAAATAATGTTATTTCTTATATAATACAACCCCGTCAAAGAACCGCAAGGATATTGAATTTATACATATCAGTGTCTACCCCTTAACATCAACACCGTAACGTTAAGCATAAATAATTCCCATTTGCAAATGTATTCATACCCAAATTTCTATTCAAACAACCTTGGTTTTTATTATTCGAAACTCCAACGGGGTCGTGATAATGGTGCCATTACATGAATTAAGTTATCGAACAGTTCCGCCACACATGTAACTAATAATAAAAAAAACTAAAAACGATAGTCTAATTCATTTATATAAACTAACATTCGTCTAATTGTGCGAATACGACCCTTGTTGAAAACTTTAAGAAAAAATACTGTCTTCAATCGAATATAAAACAAAAAAACTAGTCAATGTTTCTTAAACAACAAAAACAAATCTGCTGATAAACAGATGTGAATTAATTTTATCTTTATAGGTTTATTATTTAGATGACAGAATATACTTAATTTATTATCAAAGATGGATAACATGGTTGACAATATTTAAAATCAGTTAATTTTAACGGTCACGTGACCACGGTTGGTGAAACCCAGCCGAAACGTCAGGATAGGAAGAAAAAACCAAAGGTAACGCGTAAAAACCCCGTTAAAATTAACTGATTTTAAATATGGAACGCGAAAATTTAAAAAATTACATGGTTGACAATACTTTGTTAATTCCATAGCAAATGATTTTACTATGAATAAGCTTCAATAAATATTGATTGATTTCCGCAAAGTATCGCCTTTATCAAACTAATACAGAGGTTGGTTCTAAAATAACTGAAGTTGCTGCAGATCTGGATATAAACGTGAAGCTGCATTTGTTTAATAAGATCGTTATTTGTCCACATACGAACACACGTCGCTAGCAAAATGCTGTATCGATTTGAATGTGGTTATCAAATTATTTATGAGCACGAGAAATGCCTTAATAATAATAATGATGATGTTTCTCTATAAGCGATTACAGTGTTTACAGTGAAGGCTCTGTCCTACAAACCAGGCATGTGCCTGTATCTTGTAGGCTAATTTTTTTACACTGAATAGGCTCAGTGCTTTGACCACACTCTCACTTGATGTTAAGTGACTATGTGGTCCAGGATGGTAAGCTAAGCCTATAAGTATTGGTTCTCAGTGTACTTCCGAATACAAAAAAAAAAAAAACCAACAGACGAACTAAATACATCAATGGAAGAATAAACAATATATGATTATATAAAAAAAATAGAAATCGTTTTTTTTTTATAGGGACCAATCTATAACTATAAAATTACATCACATGAACTAAATGTATGCTGTAATCTTGGAAATGATATAAATTGCCTATTGTAAATATTGATAAAAAAAACATCACGTAATTAAAGAACGATCCCTAACAGACAACAGTGTATTGTTAAGATACTCTTGACAATTAAACAGGAAAGGCTTATTTAGGTGTTTGGCCGTAAATTTGTTTATAACTCGATGATAACATAAAAACATATGATTAGAACAGTTAATCAGTCATATCTAAACGGGAAGTAATATTAAAAAAAATCATAATAAATAATTAAAAACTAAATACGCACCATAGAAATATATTATCACTTATCATAAACACTTAAATAATGTCAAAAAATTTAAGCACTTTTCTAAAAATTGTTTTATTTTGAATACAATAGTTAATAATTTCTTGCGATTAATTAACTTTAAAAAAAAAGATAAGAATTATATCGTGTATCTCTTGGTAATTTGATTCTGTTATCTTAATTTTTACCATTTTAATTATGATAAAAACCGATAAAAATGTACTATTGCGATCGGGAAGATCTAAATAATACTGAACAATATAATCATATGTACACAAACAAAATATATTAAATAGAAAAAATGCCATTTCATACAATGAGTATTTCAATTTGATATCTCGAGAAATAAACGGTTTACTCCTAGATCTTTTTAAGGCAAAAAAAAAAGGAACAACACGATCAAAAGAAAACAATTTTTTGATCAACACATGAAACATTTCACGTCAACCACCCAATATATTTCAATCGAAGCTTTGATATATATATATATATATATATATATATATAATCTAAAGTTAAATAAAATGACTGTTACTAGGTATAAGTGAACAACACATAAAATAATTTTACCCGTCAACTGATTCTCATCGCACTGGGTCATTACTGTTTATCACTCTGAACGTGTATAGATAACGGAATCAAATAAGTGATTTTACACAACACTAGCGACCCTCCCCGGCTTTGCACGGGCATGTGTAGTTTTCTACAGGTGAAAGAAGTTTTAAAATCGGTTTAAAAATGATAATTTTACACCTTTATGTGAGAAACATTCATAATGTTTTTATTTATTCGTACGTAACTATTTACCGAATAATCGTAACTGAATCAAAACTTTATACCATACTATATAGAAGGAGATTATTTATTTATTACATTATCTATATATATGCGTATGTATACAAGTCCAAAATAAATCTCTTCCTGTTTCTCTCTGTTTGTTCGCTAACTCTTGCTAAATCACGAAAAGGATTTTGATCCGGTTTTCACATTCAATTATATACTTTTTGAAGGATGGTTTATATATGCTAATTAAGCTTTTGTATAAGTAGAGATGACACAATCGTTTGTAATTTTGTCTTCGGAAAATCAATTTCTTCGGTTAAAGTAAACTAGATCTAAAATTAAAAAATTCTCTAGAATTTTGTTTCTTTAAAAAATCTTTTCGTAATTTGTAAATAACTCTGTGGAGTTTCCTATGTGCTAATCTAAACTCAGCGCTTTCACCACAATCCCACCAGACGTTAACTGACGATGTAGTCGAGGATAATAAACAAACTGAGCTTATGATACACTTGAGAATTTTTTTTTTTTTTTTGACGGAGGGAAATACTTTTACGCACTACCCTTATTGAGAATGCTACCTAGCCAAACGAGCATAATTAGATAATACGCTACCAATATGGTATGGTTATGGTTTGCTCCCGCTGGTTTCCTTCACCGAAAGCTCAGGTTCCTAATAAATTTGGATAGATGAGTTCGAACTTACGTCCATTGAGGCAGAATCCAATCAAGCTACCAAGTACGCCATTGCCCCTTCAATAGAAATTATTAATATACTTGCATGACGGTGATGGTTGACGGTAGCCATTACTTTTAATGTCAAAAACATTCAAAACAAGTTTAAACATATAAATGCATAAGAATGTACTTAAAAATAACAATTATCATTAGTTATGTATATAGTTCATGACACACCACCTTACAAAGGTTTCAACAAACAGACGCAAAGAAAGACATTGATATTCTTCGACGTACAATTAATGTATCATGATAACGTGTTATGTGATAAGGTTTGTTTAATTGCGTTCAGCTCTTGGAAAATTTGAATAAAATCTAGAGTTAGATTAATGTGAAATTTCTAAATGAATACTACTCACTCAATACAATTTTTTATTTGTACAAATCATAAGTTAGATTTTTGGCATAATAACTTTTTTTACGAAGATGTGACTCATCGTAAAATTAGCCGAAAGCCTAGCAAGAAAGCCATGGAGCATCGGTTCTATGTAGAATATGCCCTACCCACTGCCATTTAAATTAGCAATTTAGTTCTTCTGTAAATCTCATTTTTCTAATTCTGTGACCATAGCTCTCTTCATTGCCTTTTGAGTGGTCTCGACCCATCTTATTAGGTCCACTGTGTCCGATCAGATTAAACTGATAATCTTATATTAACTTGTTTCTTAATCAAAATCCATTCTATATAATATCTAAGAGAATAATATCAAAGCACAAATGTTAATCACTGTTCGACAAATGTACAGAGATCTACTACAGAGAAAGTTCAAGGCAAAAATAGAGAAAACAATAGTTCTGTATATCCGAATAGATATCGCAACCACCAGAACTTCCTTGAACGTTCTGTATAGTCCGCGCCACGTAACTACATTCAAAATGGCTGTGGGTGCGGATGTCGCGGCGTGCGGGGAGACAATGCTTCACTCGGGGGCACCCATCGACGCGTTCGAAACGTTACGCACGCACCCCGCACCTCATATTTCACTTCTTACTACACCGTTAAACTGATCATCTCTATAGTCCGGCCGCTCAAAGAATGCGTTTTTGACAGATCGTGATCAACTGGGCGATGTAACTTTGAACTGGAGTACAATTTACGGCAAGGTTTTAAATATCTTTTATTTACCTTATTAACGAGTGATAATATTAGAATACGAATAATTATGCCAACTTACAATAAATGTATTAATTTTTTGCTAAAATGATTACAATTACTTAATTAACAAATAAAAAAACAAACCAAAAGTCAAACCACGTCAAACGGCGCTGTTTGAAGGTTATGTCAACTGTTTGTTTTTGTAGTGATGTGACAAAATAACGAGGCAAAGGTAATTGAATATTTTTGTGGTTGAAAAAACTGAAAAGATTATAATTGATGACTTTGACCGCGATATCCGTATAGATACTATGATTGACAATAATATGATTATACACGTTAGTGAAGATGACAGCGACTCCTCAAGCGAATTAGAAGATTAAATTGTTTGACATAGTCTTCATTGTTTAAGGCATTCAGAAATTACGATTCAATTCAATTAAAAGATTCATTAAGAATTTATTTACATTGTAGAATATATTGAAATATAATTCCTATAAAAATTAACAATATATAAATTCAATTGAATTAATATGCATAATGAATGCAATAAATAACGTTACTAAATATTATTAATGTTATTTTATTGTACATCACTAGTCATGACGAATTGACAGGTGTCAGAAACGCATTCTTTGAGCGGCCGGAATTTAGTTACGCTGTGCGTACTATAATTATTATTTTCAAACGCTGCAGAACATACAAAAAATTATGTTCTTCACTTTACTCTTTAATATTAAACGTTTTATGTGCGAAAAAGAGCGAAACTATTCAGGAACTATTATCGTTTCGGCTGAAAATCATGTGCCAGATTGATATTAATTTGAACATTATCGAAATAAACATTTTGTCTTAAACAAGACTAACATTACCTGTCTCATTCTATCACGTGACGAGAAACGTGTTCAAACAGGACGGCTTGTGTTTCACCAGTTTTGTTCTGATTCGCTGTTCTTTCGATTCATTTCTTTCGATCATGTAACACAATATACATAAAATCCGTATAGTGTGCTATCTAAAACAAGAAAAAATATTTCCTAGACCTTTCCTCCCTCTACATATTTTTATAGTCTGTAATACATCGATGCAATAAAATTATATTTACCGCTGAAACGTACAGAATCTAACGGAGTTCGATGTGTTAACAAAAAACAAGCAAAAAAAAAAAAAAAGAAACAATTCGTATCATTTTATTTCGAATACTTTACTCTGGGGAGCTTATATTATTGCTCTACAATCATAATTTTATATGGTAACTATCTAAGGCTTACATATATATTGTAAACGAGACAAGATATAGAAAGAAAGAAAGAAAAATTTTATTCACAAATGAGATACAAAACACATACTGAACAAATAGAAAATAGTAATAATAATAATGAAGAAATGATACCAAAAAAAAAAAAATCACAATCACATAATAGGGTAACTATGTGTCACCCACCAACCAAAATCTCATCAGATGAAAGGGTCTCCAGCTCAGCATATGCTTAAGTACCAAGAGATACTCAGCGCTGATTTTCAGCTGAAGCCCAGAGCGAATCACGGAACGTCAGTATATAAAAAACAAAACTTTGCAAAACTTACAAATTACAATAAAAAAAACTAAATTGTAAAATTTAACTCATATACAAGTACTTAGTCTATATATATCATTACCACATATGCACATTGTTATATATCTACTGTATAAGGTATATAAATAAATAAATTAATATTACATAAAAGATAAATTTTCGAGGCGTTACAATATTTATAACATATAAATTATAAAAACAAAGGCAAGTATAAATATATTTATATCAATAATTAATTATAAAACATAAAGGGTGCTTTAGTTAGTAGAAGGAAAGTCTTACATAGATTGAGCTGTTAATAAGAATTTTTTTAAATTATTTTTAAATGTTGATAAATTACTAAGACTACGTAATGGAGGAGGCAAATCATTCCAGCATCTAGTGGCAGTAAATTTAAAGTATGTCGTTAGCAACTACTTGCCTTACTTACAGAATAGTCTTAAACAAAGCCATTAGAACTTTAGTAGATTACTAGCTACACTCCGCTGTTTTACCCGCGTAGTTACCGTTCCGATGGGATTCTCGAAATAAAAAAAAATCCTCCCTGGATTCAAACTAACTCCATACCAAATTTTATTCAAATCGCTTTAGCAGTTTTTAAGTTTATTCGTTACATACAAAAATACAAAACATTCCTCTTTACAATATTAGTATAGAATAGATAAGTTCTGCCAGCGAAATTGTATTACCTAAGGCTTACGAAAGAACCACTATCGACTGCTTGTTCTCACACCAAATAACTTGTACTCCGTCAATTGACCCGCTAAGTGGTGTAGGAGATTGTTGTGAGTTAGGGAGTGGCCACATTGTATTTATTAGTATTATCTATTTACGTCAATGTAAATTACGGTGAAGACCAAAAGGTCAAGGCTCGCGCAAGTATTGAGACGGCAACACACGATCTACTATAGTGAAAGTATGCAAAGATCACGCTAATCAGTCGTTACTTAAAGAATAACTTAAAAGTCTATACACTATGTATACTTTAGGTTGTATTATCTTCAACTGCATCATTAATCAACAAGAATCTTATATGTTTAAAAATAATATAGGACTAACATTGTAAAGTATTTTTTAAAGTTTTCGCGTTCCATATTTAAATCCAGTTAATTTTAACGGGTTTTCACGCGTTACCTTTGCTTTTTTCTATCCCGACGTTTCCGCTGGGTTTCACCAACCGTGTTCACGGGCTCAAGGGTCACAGGCATCGTCGATGGACACTGTTAGTGTTGTGTGTTGTGATTATAATAAATGTAAATACCAAACGGGGGTAGTTCATCAAAATACCCCTCAACGCAGCAGGCGACGCCGCGCACCGCCAGTCAGCCCGTGACCACGGTTGGTGAAACCCAGCGGAAACGTCGGGATAGAAAAAAAAAGCAAAGGTAACGCGTGAAAACCCGTTAAAATTAACTGAATTTAACATTGTAAAGACCGAAACTCGAACCTTGAATTAATGTGTCTTCGTCTAAGCAGCACTCGATCAGCTTTTTTTTCGAATTAACTAAAAAAACTGTTGACCAGAAGATTTTGCCAGTTTCACCGAACTTTTAAGACCAGCGCTTATGGCACTCAGCCTGGGAGGAGTGGTAGCTAACGCAAGGGCATCAAAGGGACTTCAGGCGAAAATTTACCATAGCTAAATCTAAGTTAAAGAAAATTACGGATCTCAAGGTCCCTTACAAAAGCCAACGGACCCATGTACCTGCTTGTAGTGTGGGGTGCATAGTAATAGACCACCATATACCATAGAGAACCAGTATCCTAGGCTTAGTGTGTTTACCATCCTGGACCACACCGTCACTTAACATCAAGTGAGATTGCGGTCAAACCACTGAGCTTATACCGTGTAAAAATAAATGTGCTATTATAGTGCATGAAATAGTTACTTTACCACGCTGGCAGCGGGTACAGAAGCCTCCCCAGTTGGAGATCGGAACATATTAAAACTTGATCAGCCATCAATACGTATGCAACAAGACTAAATGGTTATTATCGCTTAACATTTTCAAAATTCCCCTAATATGCAAGAACGGGATTCGAAGCGGGTCGCCCCTTACATAGAATATACGGGAAAACTAATGGCGCTCGTAAATTCTGTTTGAATTAGCCAGTGCTCGGCGCACGGCCAAGAGATTTCGAAAGACCTCGCATTACAGGGTTCAATTCTTGACTCTTTTACTTTAGTCGTCTCCTCCGGTATGCGTTCTGAGCGGGAAATAAATCATGTAATTTTTACTAGAAACAATTTGTTTTTGCTGACTTACCCTTGAGATTGCATGTGCTTTATTACTTTGAAATACTTTTAAGGTATGCATTATTTATACATGTAAAAAATGTGCGAATCTTGAATGTGGATCACCCTCAAGTTTTAAAATCTATGAACACGCACATTTAAGTGTGTTTCATTATTATTAGTTGAATGCTAGTACATTTAGGCTTAATGTGTTTACCAACATGGACCACATCGTCACTTAACATCAGGTGAGATTGTGGCCAAAGCACTGAGCCTATGCCGTGTAAAAAAAAACAAACGATACGCCAACGCAGATGCTGAATACATTTATAACAAAACAAATTAAAATTCCCTTTTCTAAAATATTCCACGTATTAATATTCGAAATATATTTAGTACGCAACGTGAAATAGTAAATATTTTATTTCTACCCCAACCTCCCCCCCCCTCCCTTCTCGACTACAGTTTTCAAGTGAATTTATACTCGAAACATTTACATATCCGATGCTATTTGCTGCGAAAGTTACAATAAACAGAGCCATCTATCACTTCAGAGCGTAAAACTTTTGGCACGAAACAAAACAATTTCATTTTTAATTTTTCTCGATCTGTTGTTATTGTAAATACGCATTTTAGAATGCAATGTAGAATGTTTATTTTATAATTTGATTTACGTGATAAAAAAAGCAATGCAAAGACTGATTTGATGTGCAACTGGATATCTTAAAACCCGCGAATCTGTTGTGAATTTGATAATACGAACCCCAATTAAATTAATTAGTGTCCCCTGACTTACACCTTCTTGCTTCGCAAGAGTGCGAAATTACCTAATCGAAAAACGTCATGATTTCAGCGTCCTGATCGTAAAATTTTACACTAGAAAGATAGCAAGTAATTCAACAATTTATCCTTAAAAATTCAGTTTTCCCTCACAGAGTTTTCGTTCACTATAGCCGGTAGAGTTAATAGCTAATATATGCAAATCCCGATAAATTTACATACCAAAGCGCCAAACGAAACGTCGGATCCCACTTAGTTAAAAGATTCAACATCTATAATTCCTAAACAAATGACATTAGGTATGTATTTATTAGTAAACAAAGATTTTGATCTACCGCTTCCATTTCCTTTCTTATAACATATCTAGAAGATTTATTGTGTTTACATTGAAAAACTCATGAACTTCGACAATGTTCAATTGTTATTTATCTTCGTTTCCGTTAGTTTTGTTTTTATTATATTAATACAACTTTTATAGAGACGAAAAAAAAAACGTTGTTTGTTGAGATTACCTGCAAGGGACGATACAGTAATAACTAGAGATTAAGAATCATTGTAAACTCCCTGCTAACAATTAGACAATTGATTCATACCATAATTATTACACCTTTATAGGACATTTTCTAGCTCATTCTGGGACACCTTTAAGAGGATATTCTAGCGGCATTTATTCCATGAAAACGTAGTCCCCTGTTTCCTCCCTGGATAATATTATAGTATTATGGTAAATATTTTTATACCAAATAATGTATATCCACAACCGCCATGCCCGATTTTTCCATAAATTAGTTACTGTAGAAACTAGGTGCATTTGAAAATGAAAAAAATGCTCGATTTTTACCGTCATTTTCAGACGTTCGTCAAACAAATTTGATGAACAAAAGTGAAGTCTTTATTATTCTAAAACTGAATGAAAATTAAAAATCGGTTCAGATAGTTGGAGGAGGAAACAGGGTACCACGAAGTAATTTTTTCGTTTTTTTTTTTTAACCTAGCTAATGCTGTTGACCCGAAGGGCCTTGACAGCTTCAACGAACATTGGGGGCGAGTGTTGAAGGCACTCAGCCGCAAAAAGTGACTAGCACAAGGGCTACCAAAATGGTACGAACCTCGGCTTGGCCGTCACCTGAGTATTTAAACTCTCTCGCGAATTATACCCTAGCTATCCCTACATTTTTTATTCTTAATAATAAAAAAAGGTTCCTTACAGGACCTATGTATCTGCATGTTATGTGCAGGAGTGTGTATGCAGTGTTGTGCGTGTAATGCTCAATGCATGAGCAGTGTCACTGTATCGCGCTGGCGGCGACGTCAAGAGCCTCCCCAGTTGGGGAACGAGACACGTCTTGGGTCTCCGCCTGAGGGGGACCCGGAGAGTGTGCGGGAGCAAAATTAGCCGCCTGTTCCCGACGGCAGGAACGGCGGTTACGCGGGCGTGGGCGATTACACGCATATGTTCGAGGTAAATGAAGAAAGTTTCGTCCATTTTGCATACGGTAAAATCAGCCCGAGCTGCAGTTGTCCCTTTCTTTGGGGTGCATCGCGATAAAAGCAGATTTCTGAAATATCTATTTTACCGACCGCATGTCTTATTAAAAGTCAAATTTTGTCATATACCAATAAATGGAATCTACGTAGGTATCATATAACTATTATAAATTTTTAAAAGAGTTAAACCAGTTCCTGCATTCTTTTTAGCATTAAATATAAAATCGAAACCCACATAAAACCTATTGTTTTGTGTTTTGATATAGTAAATAGGAACACGGCTTATGGCTGAAATAAGAAAGCCCTAAGTAAAGCCAGTATAAGACGGAGCTCGAACGACTTTTGTGGCAATGCGTGCTACTCACCCTCCCCGTTTTTCTTACAAAAACACACCAGAGTAAGCACTAATGCTTTATAGCAGAAATAGACATAGGATCTACACCTCTCCTCCACTCCATTGTATTTAGTTCCTGAGAAAGGACTAGTAGAAGTTATCAGAAGATTTTAATAAAAACCTTATCATAAAAAAAAACCGGTGGCAAAGGCCAAATCACATTTATGAATATTGTATTGTTTTTATTTGGTTATTTTACGAATTATAGTTTAGGTATCAAAGCGGATGTGTCTACTTAGTTACACTTAAACAAGTCATCTGCCGGTCCAGAAATATAACACGTGCTTTTCTTAGATCCGCATAAGCTATAATATAAATAACTGTCACAAACAATTTTACAATACATTGTCTGAGTTTTTTGGTCAAGTTACGATTTTCTATCAGTTTTACCAGCTGATCGGACTATAATTGTAGGCCTATTGCGTCAACTCATTAAATTACAAATACAATTAGACCAAGCATTAAATTAAATGATATAGATCGAGCTAATAACTAAATTAAGAGCCTACTACGTAATGTTTTGATTACAGTATGAAATTAAAGTAAATATAGATACAGTGAGTTCCATCTAGATGTCATTATCGTTCACATAATGATCCACCCTTCACACGCCCCTTAAACTCATTAACCGGTAAATAGGTAAAATACGCTTTAAAAACCTTATTGTTGAATCTAACCCTATTGCCTAAGTTAATTTTATACTCAATAATAAAGAACATGAAGTTAGATGCACTACTTGGCACAATTTTAAGAAAGATAGAGAGAAGTTTAGAATACAGAAAAACAATGTACAAACAACTCTGTACAAGTATACTTGAAACATGACAAGTTAAAAGCTATCCTAATACTGGAGAAATGGAATAAGTTGTCCAACATATATATCTCTCTATTGTTAATACGGAAAATAATATACGATCACAAGACCTGGTCTGTTAAAAAAGGATTCAACGTATAGAAGCATTCGAAAGACAGATAATGTCTATACTCTAGAATCAGAAAATTGCCAAAGAAAAAAATTCTATAACGGCTGTACCAAATAATCTAGATTTTAGCAAACTATCAAAAAGCATAAAATTCCATATCTAGAGCTTAAGCATGATAATTACGAGGTCTTCCAATTAATAGAAAAAGTTACTTGCAAAAAAAGCCGGTTGTAGAAGAAAGTCATGGTTACATAACATCTGATAATGGGTAGTCACTAAACTCTTTTGTCTTACCTAGGATAAGATTAAATACTTAAGAGCTTTATTATTTAGCAACATTAGCAACTTAGTTAAGGAGGCACCACAAGAACTATCCTAAGATGGAAAGTTCTCTTTCCATGTGCTTTATGCGAAAGAATTCTAAACAGACTGCTGTCGCTGGAGAAATTTTGAAAGCTATAGCAATCAAGTTTTATAAACCAATTAGACACAAACATGATGTTCGTGGCAGTATTGAATGGTAGGTGAAATTTCGAAAGAGGTTAGGTTAGATTCATCATCATCATCATCTCCCTACCCTTTTCCCATTTTTATTTGGGGTCGGCGCAACATGTCTTCCTCTTCCATTCCTCTATATTTGTTGTCATCTCCGCATTCACTCCTTCCCTAAGCATATCATATCGAGTAAAATAACCTTAAGCAATGAATATATCCTCATAAAAAAATATTGTATTATATTTAAATGAACATTTATTAAAATGAATAATTGTAAAATATAGAAATATCCCGTCCTAGCGTTTCAAGTAATATCTTCTATACTAATAATAAAATTCTAAATTTCAAATGTCTGAACTGTTCAGATTTTTGTGAAAAAAAATATTGCAAAGGACTAAAAATAGGAATACAATAGGAATTGAATACATTTATATCATTTTTAGAAATCTCCGTCTGTCGGGCCGTCTGTTTAGTTGTGCAGACGTCAATTAAAAAGTGCTAAGTATATTTTAAAAAATCAAAAAGATAATTACAAAGCATGTTCCGGAGTAACAAAATTATTATTTCATTCAAATTGGTCCATTCTGTTAAAAGTTATAGTAATTTTAATGACACGTGCCGACTTTAGTATGGAAGAAGAGTTGGTAAGTAAATACGTTTTAGTCTTATTCGAGAACAAAAATTTATGGATTGGTTGAAATTAAATAAAATGGCATAACACAACAGACGGTACGGAACATAGATAGATTGCATCTAGAGAGAGCATGTAGGCTGTCTATTAGAATATAATTGTCTGAATTCCACGCAAACGAAGTCGTGGGATAAGCTAGTAACAAATAAAATCTATACGAATACAAGATCAAAAGTTAGTGAGTTCAATAAACTGCATCAAATAAAATTGGTTTGAATATTATTCCTTGAATGTTGAATTGCGAAACAGTCGAATTCCATATGCCTTTGAATCCTACTGGAAGCATATGGAAAGCGAACGTTCACTACTTTTCCCTTTGTTCAACAGACAAACGCGAAATCGAGAGCAATAAAACTGCCAGAGACGCGGATAGCGCGTCTACGTCTTGAAATTTCCCGAATTCCCGAAACTTGTCTCAACTTTTACCATGTCCCGGATATAGCGGGATGGCCCGCACCAGACGAGAACGGGACGGGTTTCATAAAAAATATAAAATGTCCTTAACCATTTATAATTATTTGTTTATTACTTGGCAATACCGTTATGTAAACGGACACTGTTTTAAGTCATTCGAAAAAATACTTCAGGCCTATGATATAAAACAAAAAAAATTTTGAGAATAATAATGAAGTAAACTGACAAGTAAATTATAGTTATAAATCTTTTTTTGTTACCAATATATGATGTATTGTCCATTTTTAATCGTAACCATTATAAAAAACGTTGCCTCTACTATTACCCTTCAAACTTTTTACAAGTGTCAAAATATTCGACAATCGTTCAAATGCATTAAATTATTGTATTGTCTTTGATGAGTGTGCAAAGTCTCAATTTAATAAAATTGTTTGAAGATGCCTTTATACAGGTAAATACATACATGTCAAGCTAATATAAAATATGTAAAAGGGCCAACATCGCTTTCCTTAATATTATAAGGAAACTAAACAAATTAAATATTTCAATGATATGAATAATTAATTAGGAGAGCATAATTATAACGTATAAATGTTGTTATACCTATTTGAACAAGATGGTAAGGCTTTCGTGCACGACCGACCGCATTGCAAATGACAAAATTCTCTCATAGTCAGGAACGTCGCGTTACTTGACTATCAATTGTAAATCCAGACCTACTTAGAGGATCTAGCCGTAGTAGATTTAGGAATACGTAGGACAAAGGTCTCCCCTTAGGACTTTTATAAAGACCAGTCTTGCAGCACTCGCACCCATTTATTCACCTTGTTGGGGATCTACACACGCTGCGTCTTCCACCGCATTCGCCGCCATTCGAGAACCCGTTAGCGTAAACTTTATTTAATATCAGATGAAGACATTTTACCCAAAGTTTATTTTATAAAACCTCGATCAAGCAACGAAACACTTGGCAGCTGTGCCATGCATGTGTCCAGATAACGTATTATTTATATATTTTACCAGTGAAGAAAATAATAATTTCTTTGTCGTGTCGCGGCGACCGGAGTCCGTGAGGTGTCGTATCAGATAATGTCGCATCGCGTGTGTGTATGTGTGTTTGTGCACTTTTTCCGCTCAGAGAATCACGTCCTGTTTATTTCCGATGTACATTTTTAAATCTATCTTTTAAATATAGTTGTTATTTTGATTCCAAAATACTTATTCTACTTTTAAGCAGGAAATGTCATGTTATCTCATTCCTTTATTTCTTTACAAGTTATCCATACGAATAAATAAAATTGAAGTGTCTATTTTTAATGTCGAAATAATATATTTTTTGAGTAAATAGACATGAATTTTTACAATTTTTGTCTGTCTTTTTGTTCCGGGTAATCTTCGGAACAGCTGGACGGATTTTGACGGGACTTACTTTAGTACATATCTGAAGTTACACCGGGTAATTTATGGTACTTCGAAAACAATTAGGGTTCCGCGTAAAAAAAATTAAAACTTAAAAAATCCGATTCAATGCATAGTTTTACGGGCAATTGCTTGGACTTATGAGAAATACTTTTACTTTATCTTAGTGCTAAAAAAAATAGGGTTCCGTACAAAAAATAAAATGCAGTGAAGAATATTCAAAACGCGAGCGCAACCGCGGGCACACAGCTAGTAGGATATATTCATTGATGTTCGACATGTTTGTCAATGATTTTAATGATGTTTAAAGGGGGTAAACTTCTGAACATTTGTATTTCGATCTCGTTATTTTAGTTTAACTTAATTATGCAATTTGATGTTAATATTTTTCAGTTTAATGGAATATAATTCTATCTACTTTGTAAGGGTTTAGACTTTTGAACATTTTATTGTTTGTAATTTGACTTGATTTTTTTAAACGTCGTTAATTATGTTTGTGCTTATTTATAAAAGCGTTTAGGATATAAATTATAATGCATATTGTACCAGATTTCAAAGGACAATACACCTAAATTCTATATCTTAATTATATAAAACTATAGTTTCGGTATATTTAACATTGGCCACCCTAATCATTCTAAATACATAATTCGAAACACACTGAATCGATTCACATGACTCTTTTTATATCTAGTCCGGTTATAAACTTGACCGAACTGAAATTCGTACGGGTGCATGCGCAGAAGTGATTTGTTTAGTGAAATTATATATGAGTAAATGGCGATTAATGTTTTTAAATTCTGCACCTGTTGTACGATGTAAAAAACATCTCATGGGATAATTTCCGTTTATTTATTGTGTCAAAATTATACCGATCGCTTACTAGATCAAGCATGTCTAAATTTTTACGAACGCAGATTAAGTTATCATGGATATTTCGACCAGAGAGTGCAACCCTAATAGCCGAGTTACCGCAGCACCGAACCTATCAGACGACTAACACAGTATTCGGTAGCGAGTAACATTATAAATTTACTCGCAACTGACGTATTATTATAGAAGGTATTTTACGACGGGTAATAAACCATAAATTCGTCTGCTCAGACCGTTGTTTAGGTAATTTATATGGGAGGTACTCTCGTGGGACTGTCAAGTTTTCGATATTACGCATGCCCGTTGTTGTTACACCGTTCAACGTACCTAATTGGATGAGTTGCTATCTAATTTCATAACTACACACATATTTACACTACTAGCTAAGCCCGCAACTTCGTCCGCGTAGAATTCTGTCTTTGTAAGACAACCATTTTAATAAAATATAGACATGGACAATTACTCGCAAAACACACCCACGCATAAAGACACAACCTACCACAAATACATACGTTCTTAGCATTACTTAAAAGAAACTGCTATTTTTTTACAATTTTCTTTAATTTTTATTGACATATTTTTAATTCTGTGGAACGCAGCCCTTTTTGTTAATAATTTGGTGGTGGGCGCTTTTGGCTGCGACACAGTTATACTATCGAGCCAATGTAATTTTTTAAGTTTTCGCGTTCCATATTTAAATTCAGTTAATTTTAACGGGTTTTCACGCGTTACCTTTGCTTTTTTCTATCCCGACGTTTCCGCTGGGTTTCACCAACCGTGGTCACGGGCTGACTGGCGGTGCGCGGCGTCGCCTGCAGCGTTGAGGGGTATTTTGATGAACTACCCCCGTTTGGTCTTTATATTTATTATAGTCACAACACACAACACTAACAGTGTCCATCGACGATGCCTGTGACGATAAATCACGAACCTTAAGATTTTCTAGCACCGGATTCCACGCTGAGGAAAGTCTATACCCATCCTCGCGATTGAAATTTGGATGTTTTTTAATTTTAATCGCTTCGCGAGCCATTCTACGATAGTATTGGCGATCAGTGGATAAAACTTTCGGCCGGTGGAATTCGATCCAATGGTTGGTATTGGAGTTGAGATGTTCTGCTATCGCTGACTTCGTTGTTTGGCGATTCTTTACAGCTGCGATATGTTCTTTGACTCTTTGCGCGATAGTGCGCTTAGTCTGCCCGATATAGGAACTATCGCAACTGCAGTCGATTTTGTAGACACCTGGTGTCTGGTACGGGATTACATCCTTCGGCGTGCGAATCAAATTTTCAATTTTGGAGAACGGAACGTATACAGTCTTGATGGAGAATTTTTTTGAAAACTGTTCCAACTTTGTCCGTTACTCCTTTGATATATGGCATGAACGCAGACTGCCTATTGACCTCCGGATGTTTCGTACGGTGTTGACCTAAGCCGTTTCGACTCGCTTTGTACCCGTTTCTTCTTAGGGTCTCCTGAACGTGTGCGAGCTCCGTATTTAAATGTTCAGGGTCACAAAGTTCATAGGCTCGCTTCGTCAAGGATTTTTCAACAGATAGTAGGTGTCGCGGGTGATGGTGCGAGGAAGCGTTCAGGTATCTGTCTGTGTGTGTGGGTTTCCGGTGTACAGTGTGTCCCAGAGAGCCATCCTCTCGTACATTTAACCTGACGTCCAGGAATGCCAGTGAGCGTTCACTCTCCATTTCATAAGTAAAACGGATCTTACTATGAATGGAGTTGAGGTGACCGAGGTATTGTTCTACCTCTCGTTTGGTCCCCCTGATTAGGCAGAATACGTCATCAACATACCTTTTCCAAAATCGGATACTGAACGGCACTGAGGCCAACGCTTTTTCCTCGAAATATTCCATCCAGATGTTGGCCAGCGCTGGTGCTACAGGACTACCCATAGCTACTCCATCAATCTGAAGGTAATGTTGATGCTGGTATAGGAAATAGTTGGCGTCTAAACAGTGTTCCAGTAATACTATATACCTATCAGAAATACCATGCAAAAACAATTTTTCCTTAATCACTATTTCCTATACCAGCATCAACATTACCTTCAGATTGATGGAGTAGCTATGGGTAGTCCTGTAGCACCAGCGCTGGCCAACATCTGGATGGAATATTTCGAGGAAAAAGCGTTGGCCTCAGTGCCGTTCAGTATCCGATTTTGGAAAAGGTATGTTGATGACGTATTCTGCCTAATCAGGGGGACCAAACGAGAGGTAGAACAATACCTCGGTCACCTCAACTCCATTCATAGTAAGATCCGTTTTACTTATGAAATGGAGAGTGAACGCTCACTGGCATTCCTGGACGTCAGGTTAAATGTACGAGAGGATGGCTCTCTGGGACACACTGTACACCGGAAACCCACACACACAGACAGATACCTGAACGCT
Organism: Samia ricini; assembly: GCA_014132275.2. NCBI lineage: Eukaryota > Metazoa > Arthropoda > Insecta > Lepidoptera > Saturniidae > Samia > Samia ricini. The sequence continues at coordinate 1,793,795 of AP028164.1, read as the reverse complement.
TCCTCGCACCATCACCCGCGACACCTACTATCTGTTGAAAAATCCTTGACGAAGCGAGCCTATGAACTTTGTGACCCTGAACATTTAAATACGGAGCTCGCACACGTTCAGGAGACCCTAAGAAGAAACGGGTACAAAGCGAGTCGAAACGGCTTAGGTCAACACCGTACGAAACATCCGGAGGTCAAATAGGCAGTCTGCGTTCATGCCATATATCAAAGGAGTAACGGACAAAGTTGGAACAGTTTTCAAAAAAAATTCTCCATCAAGACTGTATACGTTCCGTTCTCCAAAATTGAAAATTTGATTCGCACGCCGAAGGATGTAATCCCGTACCAGACACCAGGTGTCTACAAAATCGACTGCAGTTGCGGTAGTTCCTATATCGGGCAGACTAAGCGCACTATCGCGCAAAGAGTCAAAGAACATATCGCAGCTGTAAAGAATCGCCAAACAACGAAGTCAGCGATAGCAGAACATCTGCTCAACTCCAATACCAACCATTGGATCGAATTCCACCGGCCGAAAGTTTTATCCACTGATCGCCAATACTATCGTAGAATGGCTCGCGAAGCGATTGAAATTAAAAAACATCCAAATTTCAATCGCGAGGATGGGTATAGACTTTCCTCAGCGTGGAATCCGGTGCTAGAAAATCTTAAGGTTCGTGATTTATCGTCACAGGCATCGTCGATGGACACTGTTAGTGTTGTGTGTTGTGACTATAATAAATATAAAGACCAAACGGGGGTAGTTCATCAAAATACCCCTCAACGCAGCAGGCGACGCCGCGCACCGCCAGTCAGCCCGTGACCACGGTTGGTGAAAACCCAGCCGAAACGTCGGGATAGAAAAAAGCAAAGGTAACGCGTGAAAACCCGTTAAAATTAACTGTATCGAGCCAATATTGTGTACTTATGTTTTTTTGTAAAATTGTTGTTTCCTATAAAAAAAATATTCACAGCCTTGATATTAAACTAAACGTACATATGTTTTATACAAGTATGCATCTCCTACTTCACTCACTTTGGGAAAAGTTTTTAATTTTTTTTAATTCTTTATGTCACTCCAAGTTATGGGCTACTTCCATACCGAATGTCACCATAATACATCCATTAGTTTTACGTGATGCGTGCCCACACCACTCACAAATAGTTTAAAATTTCAGAAATCATAGAAGCGTGTTTGTGTTGTTTTTTTTTGTAAAAATTTACATTCGTCACATCATATTATTAAAAATTATACCATTTTGATTGCTAAAGAGCGCACCGATCGGTAATTTTTGTCGACTTATTTGTCTGTTACTGTTACCTTTATTTTAAAAAATCACTACTAAATATATACTAAAACCTCACAAGGATATACATCTATGATTTAAATAGATAATTATCTTATTCGGTCCAGTGGTTCTCGAGTTATAAACGTACTAACAGACAAACGTCGCTATTATAATCTTCAGAATAATTTAAAGACGTAAAATTGCTTTGTTTCTTTTTTATGAATAATCTCAAAAAGTAATAAATAGATTTTAAAAATTCTTTAATTTGTGGAAAGCTGCATTATCAGTAAGTATAAATTAATATAATAACAAAGGCTATATTAATTTCAAATTAGTGATTAAATAAATAATAATATGTAATAATACGTACGTATTGTACGTAATAACAAAAAGTGGTCCAAGTTCCATTTTAATTGAATATGTTTCATCCCTAGAATCTAATATTATTCACCTTAAGTGAATGTCGGAATAAAGTCAAGTAAGGAATAATAAATATATCTTTGAGAAGACGCAGGAATTCTTCCAACACGTCCTCTGCCGTCCAAGAGAGCTGTGACCGTTCCGCTCGACGGAACAAAACCCACCTTAAATAGAACGGTTGATGCAAAGTATCACGTATTTATTCGTTTGAGACGGGTACGTACATTACACAGTACATAGGTGAATTTCCCCCGAGTATTTGTTTGTGGACTCGATCGGCATTGTTAGGTAGTAATAAAATTGTTTTCAATTTCATATCACAATAAAATGTGTTACTATTTCTTTTTTTACGAATAAAATAACCATATAAGAACGCAGATGATATAGACCTCTAAGTGTGCATTTTTTTTGTAAGTGAAATTTCATAGCGCTCAACGAATGTCAGAATTCACATCATGATTTAGAATATTAAAGGACAAATAGAGATATTTATAGAGAGAGAAAGAGACAAAAATATTACGCACGCTATACTTTTCGACTGCAGGATAATTTCTTTCTCATACTTGTATATCGTGCGTTTGTCTGTATTTTAGAAAGCGGACAGTCATTTTTTTTCTCTTTCTCGTATAGCATCACGCCTCACTCCAGTGGGGGTAGGCAGAGACTACGTCCTTTGACTTGTTACGATTTTGACACACCTCTTTCGTTTCATCTACTTACATGAGCGCTTTCATACATCCTCGTTGGTTACGTGTACTTTTGAGTGCAACATCTTCGATCTGGCCGTTGTACGTTTACCGAGGTCGATCTTTACCAGTCACGCTCGCCTTGTAAATCTTCTTTGTCAGTCTTCTTTTATTCATCTACTCCATCCGAACCAATTCTATATTCTTTGATTCACTTCTATATTAATCTAAAACTTACATTTCAATTGATACATAACCTTTCTTTTGATGCCCATTCAACATAATAATGTTTTGATAAAATTACGTTAACTGATTATTAAAATAAACGTGTATTCACTCTTGTAAATTTGCAAAAAGTACTGAAATTACATTGACTCGTTATATCAAATGAGGAACCGCATAAAGAGAAATTTTTATTTTCTTTTGATAAAGCAAAATAAAACAAGATCGACGTTTCACAAAAAAAGAAATAAGCAAGGTTTAATTTAAAAAAGAAATACAAAGTAGTACATGAAAATTTCTTGACCTTCCTACTCCGATATCCTTACAAGGCAGTAAAGTAACGGTTGCCATGGTAACATTTTACAAACCAAATCATTCAATCAAAACAAAAGCATGTTGTTTACGACATCCGACCAAACGGTGTGCAGTTTGGGGCCACCAGGTAATGCAATTTACTGTTTAATTTATCATGTTTTTAAAATAAAACAAAAATAAGTGTCAAAGAACAGGAATTTTTATTCAAACAGAATCACGATGTTCAGCCGTATTAAGGGTTGGAAAACGTTTGTGGCAAAAAACATAATTGAATAAAAACTGTACCGTATATACTAAACTATTAAAGAGAACAGAAAGCTGTTCAAGAAATTTAATCTATGCAGCCAAGAATTTCTACTTGCAGAAAAAATCTTAATACGTATCGAATCAATTATGGGATCTGATACGGTAAGATAAACATTGATTGAAGCGATGACGACTCAATTGTAGTTTAATCGGATACCGCATCGATAGACTTAGATTGGAATCCGTCTACAATAATAACCCTGAACTTTCGCTGAAGAAAAACAACACATAAATCCGCATCGTGCTTGTAGGGTATTTATGACTAGCTACTTCGAAATATTTTGTCAAACATCTATAATTCTGTTCCTGTAGAAACATTTCAGAGCAAATATGCCTAAGCATATCAGTTAGAGAATTCTGAGAATTCTTCGAATTCTGGGTAAGCAAATGTTGCTCCCTGAGGTACAGACGCTCTCTGCCAAAAAGATCCTACAGTATATTCAGGTTGTAGGTCTAGGCCATGTTAGGCCCGATCGTTCCTATTGTCTTAATCTCAAGAAATATTGTGATTAAAGTGTCGAGTCTATGTTATATAAAACACATTAGGTCAGTTGATGTGACTTCAAATTTACAATGGAGATAGTGTATTTTATTTTGCTCGTCTGGTTCCCTACCACTGTTTAGTTTAAAATCTATCGCCCGTCATTTATCAACATATTTCAGCACTGATATTTGAAAATCAGAACTAATTTCTTTATCTTCGCCTATATTAGCACTTTTTTATTTCGTTCGATAAATAAAATAATATCAGTGTGTAAAAGACACAAATAGCCACTCACGCAATCATTCACTGAGTAAATTGGTACACACAGTACAGCAATACACTTTAGCAAGTATTATCTGATCGCGAATTTCATAGCCCATCATCGTAAGCCCGGCAACGGTTTTATGAAGTAACCGTTGAGACTCCGTCTGACTTCGTGTCACGGCATAGACGAGTTTTACGACACTACTATATAAGTTATCTCTACGTATCCATCTATCATCACGCCATGCTCCTAATAATGAAGACAAAAGAAGACGACTTTAATATACGTAAATCTATTCTACCTTCAGAATATTTAAAAAAAACTCATCAAAATCAAAATCAAAATTTATTTATTCAATTTAGGCCCTAAGAAGGCGCTTATGAACGTCTAAAACACTACCACCGGTTCGGAAAACAACCCAGTCGAGAAGAGCCGGCAAGAAACTCGATCTGGTTCTTTTTTTTCATAAATATAATATATATCATTTTTTTTTTGTCATATAAAAAACTATACAAATCGTAGTTTTTAGTGGAAGCACAGAGATGTGGGTTAATTCCAGACATCACTATCGTTCACGTAATGATCCACCCTGTAATAACCATTTGAGATTAAAACTTGCTTGACATAATACTTGAACTTATTGTCAGGTAAATCGGTAATGTTACTTGGGATCTTATTGTAAACCCGAATACTATTACCTATAAAGCTTTTATTACACTTACTTAACCTAAAGCGTGGGACGGCCAACTTGTCTTTACTTCTAGTATTAAAATTATGACGATCATTCACTAGATCTAGCTTGTGTAAATTTTTACGAATATGCATTAAGTTATCGAAGATGTATCATCATCATCATTGTCTACATTCGTTTGAAACTGACTAAACAGTTGGTTTCAAAGATATTTACAGCTTTATCGGTTTCAATAGCAAAAAGCACAAGGTTAAAACTGCAACAAGAAAATAATCAAACCGAAGTAAGCTGCGTTTTTATATGTATTAGGTCACTATATCGCGCTGGCAGCATCGAACAGCTTTCCGGATAAGTAACATAAAATAAATTTCCAGTGAATTTTATTTACATATTTAATAAGATAATCCTTAACTTGATGACCAATAATCATGCAAAGGCGATGGATGTTTAAACGAAGAAATAATCTGATATAAGGCTTAAATTGTGGCTTCTTTAAAATATCTTCATAGCCGAATATATAAAACCCTCCACATTCAATTTTTTTACATTTAAATATTCTAAAAAGTTCCAGTAGCCAGATAAAACTCACCAGATAAATCTATTGCACAAAGCCTTGAGTGAAACCCTGAAAAACAAGCCGCGCAATCCCGCAGCTCAGGAAATCCCTCGAGATGTCGCGATAACTGGTGGAAATCTTAAGGCTTATTTACGTCAGTACAGTTACTGGATCCAGTTACTAGCGCAATAATAGATTTATTTATCTATTCGTCTTTATTTTATAAAAGGCAACGTCTCTCTATCGGTCTGTCTATTAATTGGCTTATAACTCGATAACTACTAAACCAATTTACGTGAGTTTTTTTTTTTTAATTATAGGTTTAGTTCTGGCCAGGTTTTGGTGTATGTTTTATTTTACTAGGAAGTACCAACATCGCATTCCTTATATTTTAAGCAAACTATTAACAACTTTAGAGACATATTGCAGTATACTCGTATAGTTATAAAGAATCTAGTAATGTATAATTAAAGAGAAAATTTAATATTATTGAAATTATATCGGCTAAAATTATTCCAAAGCAATTAATTTACATGGTGATAGTGCCTTAGGTGCGTGGTGCCGGCTAAGAATAGTACCACCCCATATCTTCCCGTGGGTTTCACAAAACGCGACTAAGAGATAATAAACCAGACAATGGGCAGCAACATCCTCTGAGTATCACAAACGCCTACTGCGATCGCCAACCGCAAGCGTGGTGATTATGGCAATACCCTCCTCATTAGAGGAGACCTATGTCCAACAGTGGACGTTTTATGGTTGAATTAATGAATGAATGAGTGCAACAATGCCCGCTTGGGTAACCTCTCTCAAGTTTGAAAACCTTTTCACCAAATACCAACAGGTGCGTTCCGGTAGCATCACTCGAGAACCGACCAGACTTAGTATGTTAACCATCTTGGACTAAATAAACACTTAACAGCAAATAAGAATAATTCTAAATCGGTTGCTATATACTTAATACAGTTATAATTTAAGAATCTAAAACTCAATGTTTATTGTTTGATTTAAATAACTCTATTTCAAAAAATCTAAGTCCGTATTAACTTTTTTTCATTAAAACAAAAAAACTCGAAACACAACATCCAGTAAAGTGTAAATGGATCGAGAAACTGTCTGAATGTAAACAAGCCCTTACGGTACTACGTCGCTAACGCCTTCACAGGCAGGTGTACCCCGAGCCGTAGATTAATGACAGAGTTGTCACAGTGTTACGTAAAGAAAAATGCTTTAAGTTTGTAAGGAGAAATGAAAAGGGATATAACAAATATTAAAAACACAAGTAAGTTTATTTCTAAGTAGGAAATATTATAGAGATTGCAATTTGCATGAAGATGATACCGGTCGAATTCCAAACAAAGATTACTTCACTTAACATTATAAGGCAAGACAAAGGGGCATGGAGACGGTTCATTTAAACATGAATCTATTTTATTATAAAACCACTAAAAGTCTATGACAACGAAGAAATACGAGGTATATCAATCACTATACTGTTCGATTTTGTAAAATTAATTAAAGGAAAGTCCTTTTGTTTGTGTGTGATTTTTTCACAAATTAACAGATCAGTTTTTCTGGTAGTTTCCTGCCATTAATCTATGTAATTATTGAATAGTTTTTAAACAATTACATAGATTAAAAGGTGCAAAATCGTAATAAGTTTTTTATGGTATGAAAAAATTTAAAAAAAACTGTAGAATGTAATTTCAAATGAACTCAGTTCAAAACACAACAGGTGGACATTCACAGGTTCGATAAAGTATTATAAAATATGTTATTTGTGCTGAGTTCATTCTAAATTTGAATCGATGATGGTTTAGTTATAGTACGGTTGGATTTCGCGTCAATGGACGTGGGTTGAAACCCACCTACACAGGTCTAAAATCAGCCTGAGCTTTCGGTAAAGAAAAACATTGTGAGGAAACCATTACTTAGAAAACCTGTCGCCAAACACGAACAGGAGTATTCCAGCAGCATCGCTTGAGAATCAGTACGTCTAGGGTTAGTGTGTTAACCATCCTGGATCACATTGTCACTTACATCACGTGAGATTGTGCTCAAAGCACTGACCCTATACCGTGTAAAAAAATTAAAAATTATTTACAAATCAAATTTTAAGGACGATTCATTTTTCTTTGTTCTAAACTTCGTTTTTTTTCTATCGTATATTTCAAACCTGTTATAAGATAAGAAAGATGCAATCGGATACCGTACCGCGGCGACATCGTTTGAAAGATAATATAAGGAAAAAATCCTTTAACACCGTACCCCCGTGTAAACAGGAACAAACGACAATAATACCGTGAAAATCTTTAAAAACGAGCCCAAATTTCATTTGTTTAAAACATCCTGAACAAATGGACCGCGACCCGACAAGGCTCTGTGACCCTCGCTTGTTTGTTAAAATATTCCAGGCAGTTTACCCAACAATTAATTATTCGTCTGATTTGCATTCACTCAGTACCTATTAGTATTTATTCAGCGTGTATTATAATTTTACCTTTTTGAAGAAATATACCTTATTATAATGTTTAATACGAAAGACGTAGCGTGGGTAGGCCCCTCCACAAGGTGGACCAACGACCAACCCGGTGAAGGTTGCGAGAATCCGCTGGATGCGAATGGCGCAAGGCCGGTAGTCGTGCAGATCTTTCGGAGAGACTGACGTCCAGCAGTGGACGTCTTTCGGTTGAATGGATGGATGGATAATGTTCACGGGTTATTTGTAGATGGTGGGAAAGTCGTAATTACCAAATGCATGGTGAAAATATCGCTATTTCGGATCGTATCTGAGAAGTTAAACGCAAGGGTCTATCCGTCAAGCGATGGTGGTTCTATGGGATCGAATGCTGTGTCCATGGATGTAAGCTAGTGCTAACCTATACTATCTATAAGACTGAACTTTCTATTGTAAAGTTTTATATAGAAAACCCATAAACCGTTCTCCGACTAGATACGCTTAATCGTTAAACACAGTTAGAAGGTACTATAGACCAGCAACTGACTTCGTATCTCAGTCATGACTAGTGTCACAAATCAGAAATAATTTTGCCTTCCCCTGTAAGGGTAGGTGAGGAAACTACTTTAGGATGGAAGCCTATGGAGTAGCATCAGCTCGATCCACGACTGCAAGCCGGCCATTAGGGCGTATTCGTCTACTCTAGGCGATTAGTCTGGCATCAAAAGCATTCCGAACGCTTTTTTCTAACAGTGCCGCCAATCAAAATCAAACTGTTACTAGGAAAAAAAATGACAAATATTAATCTGCATAGTTTTACTACCAATGGCTCAACAAAGATGAAAATATCTTAACAATATGAAATATTCATTTAAAATTTACATACATGTGATTTTTTTTACACGATATAGCCTCAGTACTTTGACCACAATGTCACCTGATATTAAGTAACGATGTGGTCCAGGATGGTAAACGCACAAAGCCTAGATACTGGTTCTCCAGTGATTCTGCGGGAACACACCTATTGGTATTTGGCGACAGGTTTTAGAACTTGAGGGAGGTAGCTACCCAGACGGCCATTGTTAGAAAATGCCCTACCACCATGCTATGGTTTCCTTACGATGTTTTCCTTCGCCGAAAGCTCAGGCTGATTTTAGAGTAGGATAGGTGCGTTTGAACCCGCGTCCATTGATGCGGAATTCGGCCGCACTATCCACTGCGCCATCATCGCTTACATCATCGCGATGATGCATCGCATCATCATTTTAATAATGTTTAGACGGCGAAAAGAGAAACATCATGAAGAAACCATATTATGCTAGGACATTTTCAACTCCCACCTAGATAGGCTACCACGCTCTAGTTTGAAAATTTGTAGTCAAATACCTACTATGTATATTCAGGCACTAGCTGGTGCCCGCGGCTCCGCCCGCGTTTCATATGTTCTGTGCATATGACGTTTCATTTATAGCTAATTAAAAAAAAAAACAAATGAATGACTAAAAGTAAGAGTATTTTGTTTTTATTAGCGGAAAAAATGTATATAAGCGTAAATTGAAGTGGAAAATGTACAAAAGAGTAAATAAAAAAAAATGAAAGAGGATCGGTGGAATCCAAAAAATACCTGTCTAGGAAAAATATTGCGTTGAAAGGTATTAGTCCTATCCCGATATGTTCAGTAGTTTTGAGGTGATGTTGCGTCAAAGGAACCCCTTTTTATAAATGCCTGTCTTTTGTTTTGTGGGAGCAAATAAATTAATAAACAAACAAATTGAGAAAACATGGCAAAGGGCTCATAGAATTTGAAAAATATATAGCCTATAACCATCTACGATTAATTCCGCGTCGAATGGTTGTAGTTTCATGCTGATTGGTCCAGTAGTTTTTGAGTTTACCTCGGACAAACAAAACAAACTTTACTTATATATATATAGATAGACTATCACTTGAGAACCATTATCACTCTAGGCTTCAGTATGTTTACCGTTATGAACCACATCGTCACTTAACATTAGGTGAGTTTGTGATTTAAGCCCAGACTCTATACATGATATAAAAAATGCGTGCTAATATTCTACACCTTTTATTGTCATTTACTTTAAAGCCAAACACTATAAAAAAATGTTTACCTTCATCACAAGCTGAAATTTATTTCAGAATTCAAATGTACTAAATCTTAATTTGACCGTTTAATTACTCTGGCAAATTCATACCAGTTACCATGCTTTAACAGATTATTAAAGAACTGATTCCTAGGTAAGATCTATTATATATTATAATATTTAATTAATTATAGAAGTTTAATTCATGGTAAAATTATGAAGCACATGTTAGTTATTACTTATTAGTTTATCAATGCTAATATATATGACATAACTTCAAGAACCAAAAAGTTTGCTGACTCTTACTTTTGTCGCACTGTGAGGTTATGGAACCGTCTTCCTGTCAGCGTGTTCCCTCCTTCATATGATGTTGGGTCCTTCAAAAGAGGCGTGAAGAGGTATTTAAGCAGGCCAGCATCACTGAACAGAATTCACTGCCAGTCACCGCTGTTTTGTATTGTACTGTACTTACCATCAGGTCCAGTACAGTCACTGTGCTATACATTATTTAAAAAAACATTTTATGCTTCAAATTCCCTATTCACATAAGATAGTGCTCGTACCTACGCGTGTATCAAATAAAATAAACGGCAAGTCACGCTAAATGTTGTTAGGGAGCGGACACGTCCGGACAATATTGTCCGATCTCTAATTCCGTTGTACGCGTAACCTTTTCGGCTTGTAATACGACCTCGATCCTCTGACTAAACGGACATTTATAGTCGATACATTCTATTGACCTCGGACATCTGTGGCTGCCTACCGTATCCTTAATCTACGCCCGGATAACCTGGTGGGGTCTAATACTAAATATAATACGAATGGCTATGTGAAAAAAAAAAACTCATGCATTAACAAATACAAAACTAATGTAGAAACGAAGATACGGTGATACACGCAAAGCCAATGAATTCTATATTACACTAGATTTTCTATAAGTTGCTTATCAAATTGATCCATTTACTATAATTACCTTACCAAAATCATTCGAATATTAAGCAACGGATAGTTATAAAGCGAAACATACAGAAGTGATGATGACTCAATTGCTAATGTAGTCTGATTCCGCGTTGTTGGAATTAGGTTGGAACCCTAGGTGAGTTATTCTATAGTGAGCTCAAGATCGTGAAGAACCATAGTATGATAGTAGGGCATGGCAGGAAGTACGTCCTGTCCCCCCGGTTTGATGACCTGACCAGCAGGTCATGCCTCCCCTCGGGGGGGCGGGCGAGGAGGTGGGGCAGAGAAGTTCTCCCTCACCCCCACTGGGCCATTGCACAGACGAGGCCTGGTGGGTTCGCCGCAGGGGGCGACGCGGCGGCATGCCTTGCAATCCCGTATCGCCACCATTCCAAATGCGGCGGACGGCCCCGGGGGGTTTTAGTGGGTATTCCCGGGCGCTTCTCGCCCGGGTTTGAGTCCCACACTGGCACGGAACTCGTCACTCCGTGCCCCCTTACCTATTGTATTGGGGGACTTCGGTCTCACTAATACAATAGGTAAGGTGAGTGCGTAAATGCATTTCCCCCCGTCAAAAAAAAAAAAAAAAAAGCATTTTTAAATAACACATACTTGAGTGGTTATCATCATAAAGCTTCACAAACTGTCACCAAACACCAATAGGTGTGATCTGGCCAGTCCCATAATTAATCATAAGAGGGGGGGGAAGAGTAATCCATGCATAAGGTTTGCTTAGTTCTGCTGACGAATGGGTGCCTAGTCAAAAATAACTAAAATTGACTTCTGCAATACTTGAACGATCCCGGCTAAATTAAAAACCTTACAAATTGCATATTAATATATAAAAAAAATAACATTTATCCAACCCAAAAATGCTCAAAGGGTATATTTAAAATTCAAGTCACTTTCACGGCTGAGTAATTAATTTCAGACGTCGCCCCATCTCGCGGATATTAATAGTGGCCACAAACAAAACGATCACAATGGGCGACGAAACGCCGAATTTCGGCACCCGAATACCCGACCGAAACGGATTCCGTGGACTTTAACAGTCATTCATCAAATATTTAGGTCTTATAATAATCCGACAGTCTCAGCGGAAAGTTGTTAAAGTTTTTTTTTATGACCTAGTTACTTAGTAATGTACTTACATCCTTTGATTTTGAAAGGAATGTATATAACGCATTGTCTTTTTTATATACGTACAGTACAAAACAATAAGGCTGATTAAGAAAATAGTAGGATTAATATAAAATATAATATGACCATGCATTTTTGTATTTAACAATCACAATTTTTATTATTTTTGTATGAAAACCAAATGCATACTTATCAAATATTATGAAGTGGCAATGATTTACGAAATAATTTTACTCAATTCACTATTTATTACAATATAACATTTTATAATCAATATTATTTATTTAATAAGTGTTATGTTAGGGAAACGAGTGAACGAGGCCCGGCGTAACTTTATGTGCAGCCAGAATGTGCCTAAAAAGGCACGTTTGGCTGTGCCTCGGAGTGTGCTAGTCCCTACACTTATGTATGGCAGTGAGTGCTGGGTCTAGCAGTAGAAACATTAAAAGCCAGATTAATGCAGTAAAGATGAGAAGTCTAAAAAGTACAGCTGGCATGATAAAGAAAAGCTAGATCTAGTGAATGATCGTCATAATTTTAATACTAGAAGTAAAGACAAGTTGGCCGGAACCACGCTTTAGGTTAAGTAAGTGTAATAAAAGCTTTATAGGTAATAGTATTCGGTTTTACAATAAGATCCCAAGTAACATTACCGATTTACCTGACAATAAGTTCAAGTATTATGTCAAGCAAGTTTTAATCTCAAAAGGTTATTACAGGGTGGATCATTACGTGACCGATAGTGATGTCTGGAATTAACCCACATCTCTGTGCTTTCACTAACATTATTAAAACTACGATTTGTATAGTTTTTTATATGACAAAAAAAATGATATATATTATATTTATGAAAAAAAAAAAAAAAAGGAAGAACCAGATCGAGTTTCTTGCCTGTGCTCTTCTCGACTGGGTTGTTTTCCGAATCGGTGGTAGTGTTTTAGACGTTCATAAGCGCCTTCTTAGGGCCTAAATTGAATAAATAAATTTTGATTTGATTTGAAAAAATGATAGATAAAGTAAGGAATAGTGTGAACGTTGTGGTTTGGTAGAGGATGTTGTAACAAAGATAGCGAAAGTGATCCTTAATTGGTTTGGACATGTAGAGAGGATTGATAAAAGAAGATCGACGAAACAAATTCACAAGGCGAGTGTGACTGGGCAAGTTGTTAAGGGTCGTCCTAGGCGAACGATTTCAACCAGATCAAGGACGTTCTGGAGAAAGGCCAGGTTAAAAGTACCCAAGGCCATTGCACGGACGAGGCCTGGTGGGTTCGCCGCAGGGGGCGACGCGGTGCTTGCGAAAGCCACCCCGTGTCTCCCCCCCATCCCAAATGCGGCGGACGGCCCCGGGGGTTTTTAGTGGGTATTTCCGGGCGCTTCACGCCCGGGTGAGTCCCACACTGGCACGGAGTTCGTCCCTCCATGCCCCCTTACCTATTGCATTGGGGGACTCTGGTCTCACTAATGCAATAGGTAAGGGTAGTGCGTAAATGCATTTCCCCCGTCAAAAAAAAAAAAAAAAAGGTTAAAAGTACCCGTAACCGAAGAGCATGTATGAAGGAGCTTATGAAAGTAAAAGAAGCGAGAGACGTGTGTCAGGATCGTAGCAAGTGGAAGGATGTTGTCTCTGCCTACCCTTATGGGAGAGGGGTGTTTTTTTAATTTTTATTACAGATGTCTATTTAAGTCATTACTAATCTCGAAACTGACAATGAAAAATTATTAAGAATAAAAAAAATATATATTAATAAAATTGCAATGTTACTCTATGAAAAGAAACCCAGGGGACTATTATATACAAACAATGGAAACAACAACAAAACTCTACGTACGTTTATAATCGTGAAATCTAATAAACGAAATCACAACACACGAAACGGTTGAACTTTGAGAAAGCCATAACGATTACCCACTTATTCCCAGGTAGAAGAGGTACGTACCTACGCGTCGAGCGATTCCCGCATCTAAAAGAGAATATATAGAGATGACACATATAAAGTTCTGTTTGAATGTCAACCGGTCGGGACCGGGAGTTTGAACCGCTTCATTCGTTATTTCCTATTTTCATAAAACATAAAATCTCTTACGTGCAATAAAACACGTCGGCTCTGTTTGTGTATCCGTTCGTAGGTATGTAACTTAAAAATCAGCGAACCGATTATACGACATTATTTAAGCCTGTGGATGTGTTATGCGATAGTTAAATTAAAACGGATAAGTTCAGTCATTCTAGCGCCTTGAGCCTTAAGGTCTCTCCACCAAACCCATTATATCTCCCTATCACATCCTCACAATTTGTTTCATAAATTATAACCTACATAATACAATAAACACTAATGTCACAACAGAATCATCTTTTATATTTGATTTTCAAACGCTAAACTTCTGTCAAATTAAGCCTATACAATTATTTCGGTTATTAACGGTAATTAATCTATTACAAAGTTATACTTACATAACCTCCTCAACGGAAGCTTAATTGTTAAGTATTCCATAACAATAAAGACTTAGATAATCCATCTTAACTACTTCTAAGAAATCATTACTGCTAGCGCTAACCTACTAAGAATATTACAATCCATAATCTCAAACATCCGCTTTACATCAAAAAGCCCTTAGCCATTAGCCAATGTTTCCAGACCTTTCACATAGATAAAGCACGTTAAAGAGAAACGGGCGGTACAAAAACCCAGCGCGGTTTTATCATAATTTATTATACAAACATGACTAAACAACACGCCTATGAAGCTAAAACGTCGTGCTCCGCTTCAGCCCAGACGACTCGATCGTCCATTGTCGGCAACGGAAATATTAAATAAGAAACGAACACTTTTAATTCTGTCTATGGTTCTAAACAATGGAACGGAAGATAGAAATGCGTGGAGCGACAACCGAGCGCGCCCGGCCGCGAGTTATATAAAGTTCAAAAATAGAATTTCGACGTCGCAACCCGGTTTACGACTTGGCTCGTAAAAGAGGGTGGAAACGGGCGGCTCTAAGGAGAGCATACCATATTTTCACCTTTACTTATAAAACAAATTCGGTCAAGTTTGACTTTTTGTTATACATACATATTTTTTAACTATATAATACGCCATACTAGAATATAATTTAAAAAAAATGCAAACGAGAATTGATAATATGACAACAAGAAATTAATCTAAAAATATATATGTATAAAAAAAAAATGAATCTAATAATAATATATAGTATGGCAGAATGTAAATTCGTGTGGAGCAAATTTTGTAATTAACAGACAATTGTAATTCGACTCGTGTTACAAAATACTTGCCTTTAATTGGAACGTTTTAGAAGGTAAATCTAAACAAGACGTACATATGTGTATCTTAAGTTCGATGTATCGATGTTCATTTATTGTAACTTAGTTTGAAAATAAGATTAAGGGTATAATGACAGAGAGATATTATATTTTTGCATGATTCTACCCGGTTTAGGCTAACATTCTCTATATGTCGAGAAAAACACCATCTTTTCAATTAAAAGACGTCCACTGCTGGACGTAGGTCTCCCCCAAAGATTTCCACAACGACCGCTTGTGCCACCCGAATTTAGCGCATTACCGCGACCTACAGCAGGTCGTTGGTCCACCTTGTTGGGAACCTTTTTTTTTTTTTTTTTTCGAGGGGAATGCATTTACGCACTAGCCGTCCAGCCAGATCTGATAGGGACCCCCACCTTCCAGATCTGGCTGACACGCGTCTGAAGATGTGTGACAGTCCCTCGCACGTAAGTACGAGAGGCTGTCACACAGGATTAGTGTGGGACTCGCGGCGAGAAGCGCCGTTGACCACTACCCACTAAACCCCCCGGTACCTCCCGCCACCAGGTTGGAGCAAGCACGGGATCGAACTGGTGTATGCACCGCGAAAACCTTGTTGGGAACCTATCCACGCTGCGTCTTCGTGCATAAATACGAATAATAAAACATTAGAAAAATACAACGAATTATCTATACTTTAAAAATGAAGCTATAAACAAATTTTACATGTAAGAATTGGTGTTATAACAATAGTTATAGCTCTTACTACACAGTAAAATATGATTATTCTTTCCGAAGAACTAACCGATTACTAATTAACTAATGTCAACGATATTACTACATACAATTTGCAATTTTACCTAAAGTTAATCGTATAAAAAATCAAAATCAAAATTTATTTATTCAATTTAGGCTCTAAGAAGGCGCTTATGAACGTCTAAAGCACTACCACCGGTTCGGAAAACAACCCAGTCGAGAAGAGCGCAGGCGAGAAACTCGATCTGGTTCTTTTTTTTTATAAATATAATATATATCATTTTTTTTGTCATATAAAAAACTATACAAATCGTAGTCTTAATAATGTTAGTGGAAGCACAGAGATGTGGGTTAATTCCAGACATCACTATCGTTCACGTAATGATCCGCCCTGTAATAACCTTTTGAGATTAAAACTTAAACAATCTAAAGATAAACAATCTCCATTTTATTATTAAAACGCCATTAAATAGTATATGATATAATAGTGTAACTAAATATATGTACATATCATACAGGATTCATCATAAATTCACACAACAAAGCAATCACATTTATGATTGATTGAGGCATATATATTATGCGCGACTTGAATTAAGGACATATGTATCTATCTTATTCCTCGGATGTATCCGACAGTCATTTATCAAACGTCGCTAATATTTGTGGGCATTTTCCGCAAGTAGTTATAAACGAGGAGTACCCAGAAACCCGTTTCATAACATAAAAATGTTTCTAGTTGTAAATATTCGATAACTAACAAGACAAGTGATAAGTAATGGAGTGACGATAAAGAAGATACGTGAAGAATGTGGGAAAGGATACGTTCAATTTTTATGCTTTTACAAAATAAAAAATGTAAATTTCTTGAATGAATAAAGGAATGAAAACAAGATAAAGAAGCGAGCACTAAAACACTTTGTCTGTGTGATTTCGCTAAAGCTAAAACATCTCTACGCAAATTAGCGTTTATTCAATAAAGATGGAATAAAATGAAAAAAAAAAATGATTATTTTCAACTACGTTTAGTTATGTTATATTTAAGAAAAAACCTTAAATTTATTTCGTACGTTGTAATGTCTTGTAATTCAAATAATTTACACAAAATATGTAAACAAAATGACTATATACTAAGACGCCGCACGAGTATTTAGTTTAGGTACCTATTAAAAGAATTTCAAAAAGTCAATTCTACTTTGATAAATAGATCTTAAAATGTGATCTAATATTGTCAAGAAATTTAATAATCATTAATCCTCGATTATATGTAGATGATATTATTGTAATAGGAAATTATATATGGCAACACACAGGAATGGAAGATAAGAAAGATCGGCTCCCAATAAGGTAACTCGTAATTGTTTGCATGTTAGTAATCAGCTACATAAGGATATTAAGACCTCCACATGATTTCCCCCTCTCTACAAAAGCTGAGGAAATAGGGGGAGGTAATGATATCCGTTATATTAATAACAGAGAGCCTCTAAGTTATGCGTAAGCAATCTAACTTAGAGTAACAATTTGCTACACAGTGTGAATGTTACTTCCGAGTTTCACTAATGTGTATCTTTTGCTACTTGTTATCTTGAGTATTTTTACTTTTAAATTTATATCTTAAATAAATCTGATAGTGTTTGTAAAGTACAGGATTCAAAGTATTAGCTTTCAATATCTACGGTTTTTTTTTCTGGGAAATCGATCAAAGGTCAGATTGCCTTGAAGAAGAAGTGTATACATAGAGATTTTCAACAGATAGAGCTACCCTTATCCCGGACAACGTTGCTATCAGAAGTGATAGAATAACCTCCCACATACCTGCGCCGTTCTAAAGGTCAAACTACCGTGCCACTTCTAGTCACAACCATACTGGCAATAAAGTATTACGGTCCACTAAGTAGCGAATCTCAAGCTCTTCTATAAAAATAATCCCAATGTTTATTAAACCACTTCTTTAATGATTATATATTTTAATCGAAGATCAATCGACATTGTTACGAACTTACCTTTAAAAAATTACAAAGATTCTAATTAAGGACCTCGAATCGTCAATTCCTTTGATCTAACGGTTTGATCACTACGCCTTTACTGAAAGCATATATTTTCTACCAAATAAAAACGAATACCTATTTATAACTTATTTCAATTTAAAAGCTATTTACGAAAGATCATTTTTTCCAAATACCCGGACATTTTAAAGTCATGATTTCAACATTTTTTACATTTGATTTTCCAACATCTAAAAATAGAAATAAAGTTACCGTAAACATATTCTTTCACTTCTAAGAAGACGAACATAAGGTTCGCTTAACCGTTCCAGCATACGTGGCGTAGGTACGTAATTTTAAAACACTTAAAATACGAGTGCACACAAGAGCTATAAACTGCGCATTTTCATTGGTAAATTTAACGCAACGCGTTGAGGAAATTTAAAACACGACCTCAAATCAAATTTCGAAATAGGAAACAAACTAAAAAGTTGTAAATTATTTAAGTAGTGTATTAAAACAAAACACACAAAGTACTACACCCAGCAGTTGGGCATTTCTACAGATTAGAATTTATAATAACCCATTTACCTACCTAACATATCAGGATAACTTAAATCATAACTTTTTAAAAGTTAGTTAGAAAAATCTTAAGCTTGTTAGAATACGTGTGGGTAACAAAATTTGTTCAGGAAAGTACCTACATCAAATCGTTATATGAGTAGTAACAAGTTTTTTTTTTTTACATAATAAATGTTTAAGTATTCAAAAGTTTCTAAATAATTTCCCTCTAAAATAAACAAACAAACATATGTGTCCAGCATGTTGATAAAATGAAAACCAAAGGGTCAAGTTAGCATTTTTAAATTTCACCTTTGTATGTAAAATCCATTATATTATTCAAAAGCAATAGAATCATTTTGTTTAGTAAGCCTTACGGCAATATATTCTATATTATAATACATCTCTCGAAGTATCTTACTCGTCAAAAAATAAAAGAACATAGACTTAATACCTCGATATTTCAGAAATACCATGCCAAGTATTTCACAAGCTTTTTCAATATTTAGTACACTTACTGCTTCAACAGTGCATGCTACTGAATACTGAAGCAGTAGACTCTACTACTCAAAATTCGCCAATGATCATCATTGACAATTAAAATAAAGCTAAGCTAATTTTTTTTTTTTTTTTTACAAACAAGCAATAAAATTTGTTGACAAACAGGGGATAAAAATACACTGCCTTTATTTATTGTGTTCGCACATAATTCCCAAAAGCGTTGTTTTATAGATTTTTTTTATATTAGTATAACAAAATAACTAGACATTGATCTTAATAATAAGCACAGTAAAACTGATGGTGACACAGTACAATTAAAAAACAGCACGTAGAGTTGAGAAATGAATCGCCAATCGTTGTTGTCATGGCAACCAATGCAGAATCTTTCCTCACATATACTGTTCGAACTAAAGTGAGTCAGAAACGGGAATCCTAATACAAGTACTCCATCTTGATGTTTTTTTTTATAAAACTGCCCTTCATTTCATCTATACTTGTAATAAAAGGCTAACGAAATCTGTACATTAAACATATTTAAGAAAAATACTATGTGATGCTTCAGAATAAACTACAAAACACATTTCTATTGTTTTAAATTTTTTTGTCAATCTACCTATCCGTTTATTAATTTGTTTACCAATCACGCAAAAACTATTGAACCGAATTCGATGAAATTTGGTAATAACATATATTGCATACAGGGAAAGAACATAGGCTGCAAGTTGTCTGAATTCCAAGGGGTAAAGCCGCGGGCACAGTTAGTATTAAATAAAGTACAGTTTAAGATATCTAGACGGCCTATATTTACCACGACTATAGCCTGTACGTAGGTCTCGATATAAACTTGCTAATTCCGCGCTCAAGCGTGTCATTTTGGCAGAGTTATTATCATGTATATGGTGATCGCGAACAAGGTTCGAAAACTCTACCACACCGCTAAAATTGAATATGTATATGTATATGTATATGTACATGTACATGTACATGTATATGTACATGTACATGTACATGTATATGTATATGTATATGTATATATGTATATGTATATGTATATGTATATGTATATGTATATGTATATGTATATGTATATGTATATGTATATGTATATGTATATGTATATGTATATGTATATGTATATGTATATGTATATGTATATGTATATGTATATGTATATGTATATGTATATGTATATGTATATGTATATGTATATGTATATGTATATGTATATGTATATGTATATGTATATGTTTTGTTTAAACTAGAAATCAAAGTTAGCTCTTGAGTTTATGTAACAACAGATAACTGCCAGTACTCGTGACAGATTCAAACTGGATAGTGGATAGGTGGCAACGGAAAATTTGACAAAAATTAGCTACTAAGCTACTAGTTGAAAGTAGTAACTGCATATGAATTAGATAATATAATATATAAGATAACCCTACCACCATGGAACGGTTTCGTCACGCCGTGTTCTTATTTTACAGTGGCACGACAAAGTGATGGTACCCAATGGTAAGCATAATGAAACCCAAAAACAGCGGCGACCGTCGAGAGATCGGCTATCCATCGTCAGTCGTCCCTGACATGCCGGCCTGCACAGATATCTCTTCACACTATGTTGGAAAGACAAAGATGTTATAGGAAGGATGTCACACAACGGCTAGAAAACAGTTTTACAGCTTTACAATCCGGCAAAGGCACTTCGAAATATTTAGTTCGTGCCGGGTCGGAAGTTAATGTGAAACTGTGACTCTGAAACCCAGTGCGTGTGCTTCTACTATGGAAGGGAGAGGAGGGGGATTAGGTTAAACAGTTCTTTAGAGCAAAGAAAGAAAGAAAGAAAATCTTTATTCACAAATGAGATACAAAACACATACTGAAAAAATAGAAAATAGTAATAATAATAATGAAGAAATGATACCAAAAAAAAAAAAAAATCACATAATAGGGTAACTATGTGTCACCCACCAACCAAAATCTCATCAGATGAAAGGGTCTCCAGCTCAGCATATGCTGAAGTACCAAGAGATACTCAGCGCTGATTTTCAGCTGAAGCCCAGAACGAATCACGGAACGTCAGTATATAAAAAAAAAACTATGCAATAATTACAAATTACAATAAAAACTAAATTGTAAAATTTAACTCATATATACAAGTATTTAGTCTATATATATCATTACCACATATGCACATTGTTATAGATCTAATGTATAAGGGTATATAAATAAATAAATTAATATTACATAAAAGATAAATTTTCGAAATATTCGAAATATTTATAACATATAACACTCGGCACTATACAGATCTTTTACCGAATTCCTAATCTCTAAACAGAATCAACAACATTTCAAATAACCTAAGTTATCAATTAAAAATTTAAAAAAATCTGTTCAATATAAAGCCATCAACAACCCATAATATTCAACGTACAACAATGAAACATTTTAAAAACATTTCATGTAAAATAATACATTTCTCAAATCACGAAACGAATGAATATAAATTTTAGCTACAACATAAAACAAAAATATTTCCGCTCTCGAATAAAGTTGTGCATTCGACAGAAAAAAAAAAGAGCCTTCCCTTTGAATATATGCACGGACGAAACACCACCGGCCTCGACCTAACCCCAATAACATAAAGTTTCTCTCATATTAAAAGAGAAAAACTCAAAAAAAAAAATAACACTCAATTACATTAGCGTGCCGGTTGGCATTATGCGAAATACGAAACAGACCGAACAGCGGCCGGTTGAATGCCTGCGAAGGGTTAAACGAAATCTGGCTCTGAGTTTTTATCTCAAATCGAAAAAAAAAAAACATATTCATTTTACCTAATAATATTACAACAAAACGAAAACGATATTCACACAACATTTTTTAAAATATCCTATCGCAAAAATCTCTTTCAAAAGTATGTCATCTATTCCTACGGCTGCATAGATAAAGGAAGTCATATTATCTACACTATAGATAATTATTTATTATTATTTAATATAAATCTCGGTCAACTAAATATCAGAAAAGAAATTTATCCTTTTTATGCGTTTCGCATAAAAAAAACATTTGTTACACTCCAGTAATTAAAATTATTCCATAGTTAACAGGATCTTACAGAAAAAGTATTTTTGCAACAGTAAAAACTAGATCAGAAGTCGTCCAGCATACATTAAGTCTCTAAAAAATGAAAAACATTTTATTATTTCCATATAGGCTCAGTGCTTTGACAACAATCTCACGTGATGTTAAGTGATGTTGTGGTCCGGGCTGTTAAAAGCCTAGAGATACTGGTTCTCAAGCGATACTGCCGGAACACAAACTATTGGTATTTGGCGACAAGTTTTCAAACTTGAGGGTGGTAGCTACCCTCGCGGGCATTATTAGAAAATGGCCTATGGTTTTCTCATGATACTTTCCTTCGCTGAAGAAAGCTTAGGCTCATTTTAGAGTTGTATAAGAGGTCTCCAAACTGCTTCCATTGATACGAAATCTCAAACGAACAAACGACTGCGCCGTCATCGCTCAAATTTCGATTTTTCAGATATCAATTGTTTCCAATACTACATAAATATATTAATACGATGATATTATCAGCTCGTAAATGTCATTGTAACTCTTCTAGGCGAAGGAGAAGCCAGTTTAAAACACGGCACATAACTGCATTTAAATTTCCTCGAGTGTCTTTATAATATATTTTTTATTTAAATCACGCGACCGCCTTCAAACTTCCTACATACCGATACACGGGATCTAATAGTGAAACAAAACACTACTACTAAAACTATAAAAAAAATTAACACGCAAAACACCTATTTCGGTGGTCAGGGCTAGTTCGAAATCCACCAGTGTTACTTGAGACGTTATGAGTATGTTATTAATTAGTGTCGTCGGATCTCTTTAAAACTGGTAATTATAATGTCCAACGAACGGTTTTCCATTTTGCCCGAGGAAATTGTGTTTTATTACCACATGATTGTGGTTTGCCGAATCGTTTTTAACGAAAACTTTATTATTATTTATGAAATTATTCTCGTATACAGTTCGAGTCAGTGGGTTTTTCGTAATTAATTTTATTGCAATGTGGATTGTAAACAAAATTCAATGGACAGTTTTTATATATTTTTATAAGGGCAAATCTCACTTAGTAAAAATAAAAACCAACTTCATTACATATCAAGATGCCGCCAAAAAGTAATTACAGCACTATTCGCATGTAACCTTGGCCTTACGATCCAAGACAGATAAAAAAAACTGTAAGCTTTTAGCGAACTTTCTAAAATTTCTTCCTGATGTTTTTATTATAATAAAAAAATGAACCAAAGGCATGCGACGTGACCTCGTTAAAACTTTTGTACGTTTAATCTAGATTTCTGGAACTGGATCTAGGTGTTGGGGGCTTCCTAGAACGACGCCTTCGACGAGGTGTGAACACGCGAAGGATCCATCACACCGTTCAAAAATCAGCCACAAATAATTTCTACATCTGTTTAAAAATACGCGTATTTTTCTGTCCGCGCCACACTAATATTTTTTATCTGTGTGTTCGCTTTGTTTATCTGTCATTCCTTATTTGACCTTATTTGTGTAAAGAGATTTTTGGAAGTTTGGAAGTTTCCAAAACCGAAAAAAAATTGACTAGTAATTCAACAGTACATACAAATTTGAACCTAAATTGAAAACATAATTAATAAAAAATGTAGATTATTACAATGGTTCTTGCTTATAAGGATACAATGTACAAGTATAATTAAAAGATATAAAACAGTCTATATAAAATGTCTTCAGTCAAGCCGCGTAATGCTACGCAATTACGTAGCAAATGTACGTTATTACGTAGATACGACTCTACGAGGGAGGAGTAATATAACTAAACTAATTCTCGTGCGCGACTCTCTTCGCGTTTCTAATCTAAATTTTTTCCGATCATTGATCTTGTTGTTTTTTTTTTTTTTTCGTTTATTATACTGTATAGATTGTTTCTCAAGGCGTAAGACTTTGACCAGTGTGTGTTGCCAGTTATGACATACGGTACTGAGACGTGATCACTCACAAAGGGCCTAATAACAAAGCTCAAAGGGCAATGGAGAGGACTATGCTTGAAGTTTCACGACGGGATCGAATCAGGAGATCCGCAAAAGAACTAAAGTAACCGAAATTGCACAAAGACCCCCTCCAAAGTGGGTAGACCCAGGTCGCGGGAATCCGCTGGATGCAGGTGGCGCAAGACCAGTCGTCCTAGAGATCTTTGGGGGAGACCTATGTAAAATAATGGAAGTCTTTCTGTTGAATGGATGGATGGATGGATATTGTATAGACTCACCACTTTGACTATTATGCCATATGATGATTTATTACGACGTGGTTGAAAATGGAAAGCTCGCTAAGCATAGAGGTACTGCCCGTTAAGTAATGCTGCCGAAACACATCGATGGAGAACTTGACTAAACTGACACTAAGTTATTATCGATGTAACTAGGTTTATTACTCATGCAATATTTTTTAAACTTAGACGTTATCTATACTAACATAAGAGGAAATATTTGTATTTTTCTATGTAACGAGTAAACTTAAAAACTACTGAACCGATTTGGATGAAATTTGAAATACAGGGAGTGACATAGGATAGCTTTTATTCTGAAAATCTCACAGGAACGGGAACTACCCGATTAAATACGCGGAGAGCAGCTAGTTTATCATATGTTTCTTCGTAAATAGATTCTCATCTATGGGCAGACGCTATTATTTTTAGAGTGTATTTTATTTCAAATTAGATTTCTTTATCGAGCACTAACTATTAAACAAAAAAGTATAATCATTATAAAGATAAACGAGAAAAACAAACCAGTAAGATTATTTGTAACTGTGATTTTCTTATCCAATACATACAAATAAAATAGAAGTGTCTCTTTGTAATATCAAAATGACAACTTTTTACTAAATACATATAATTGTATACCAAAATTACAATTTTAAAATTTTGTCTGTCTGTTTGTTCCGGCTATTCTCCGGAACGGCTGAACTGATTTCGACGAAACTTTTTTTTAGCAAATAGCTGAAGTTACTCCGCATAACTTAGCCTACTTTTATTTTATACGAAAATAGTTATGGTTCTGCGTAAAAAATTAAACACAAGAAATGTTGAAAAAGAAAACAATGCAATGGTCAATTTTACTAGCAAATACTTGAATTTGTCAGAAATAACTTCGCTTTCACTTAGTACTAAAAGAAATCATTCGGGTTCCGAATAAAGCGGGCGGTGTCGCGGGGGTTAGTATGTTATATAAAAATAATATTGCCAGCCCGTAAGCCACAAAAGCCACATTCCAAGGGAAGACGCGGGGTTAACTGCCAAGAAAGTCTCACTTAATGGCGCTTTAAAACGCCGAGAAATCTATAATCCTGTTTTTAACACACTTTAACGGCAATGCGAGAAATGATCTCAAGAATTAATCGATTAAATGGATTTTATTACAAATAATAATCTTTTGTAGTATACCAGGAACCACGGTTACGTGAACAAAACAATTGTGTTAATAAAAATTACGGAGTTTTTGGCGTGATCAGAGTATATCTCACATGTAGCAGTTATTGCCTTTAATTCATATTATGTATTAATGTAATTTTCATGCCATTTTGCGTAATATAGCGTATAAAAATAATAGATGAAGCGTATTGGAAATAATGACGTGAAACGTTTATCCTGAGGCGTTATGATAACTCCATAGAAAGTTCTCTATTTCTCAAGCGTACTTTTATTTCTAGTAGCTTTAGATCATCGTTCGTATTATGTATTACTTTTTTTTTTTAGAAATTATTAAATATAAATTAAGGAATACTTGTATTATGCCTTTACGAAATACAGAGTCATGGCGTCACTCACGATGAAAATGACAGAACAATATCTATAAATACACATAGCCTTGGAGATGTTCAAACAATGTTGTCCTAAGATAAAAGAAAAAAACACAGCGTCATAGAAGCGGGAAGCCTATATGACGTCACTATGCATAAATAATGGTAAACATAAATGCAATAACATTAAATGCCAGCATTTAAAAGTCATGTAAAGAAAAATACACGGTAGACACTATGGTCACACCTAATGTTTGCTGGTCGCGGACCATTCGGAATAAGATTTTCATATCCTACCACACTATACCAAAACTTTGGACATTTTAAACACCCCTTATCTGCAATATTAAGCAAATCCTATGATTACACAAGCATCAGCGTAATTTAATAGAAAAAACCGACAATTAATAAGTAAATATTACTCGAAATAATCACTATTCTGACCCCGCGTCCTCCTTGTCATCAAAAGTTTTATTAAGCCTTATGCTTACAGACGTAATACTTGAATAGCCTCTATCCTCAGAATATAGTTTCAATAAAGTACCCGCACAACTAACCTATTAACTGTAAAATTACTTGGGAAGACTGAATAATATCATCATCTCCCTACCCTTTTCCCATTTTAATTTGGGATCGGCGCAACATGTCTTCCTCTCCCATTCCTCTCTATTTGTTGTCATCTCCGCATTCACTCCTTTCCTAAGCATATCATCTTTCACACAGTCCATCCATCGTTTCTTTGGTCTTCCCCTTCCCATGTAACCGTCCACATTCATATCCAATACCTTTCTTACAACATCCTCTTTCTCTCCCTGCGCATCACATGTCCATACCAGGACAAACGACCGCCTCTTAACTTGTCTGTTATTGGCGCCACTTTTAAACTTCCTCTAATATACTCATTCCTAATCCTGTCCATTCTTGTTCCCCCACACATCCACCTCAACATTCGCATCTCAGCTGCATGTAATCTTCTTTCACCCGTCACCTTTGTGGGGTAACATTCTGATGCATACAAGACGGAAGGCTGAATAATACTTAGCTAAAAATACCTTTTTTTCCCATAGCTCTTTCCTATCAACTCGAAATCTATACTAAAAAATAAAATTTGAAGTGAATATGAATGTATATACGGATACCTATACCAAAATACAATTTTTTAATTTTTTTTTCTGTCTGTCTGTTTGTGCCGAGTAATCTGCGGAACGGCGGGACCGATTCTGACAGAGCTTTTTTTTATAGATAGCTAAAGTTACTCCGTATTAATTAGGGTACTTTTAATTTTCGAATATAATTAGGGTTCCGCGTAAAAAAAAACTAAAACGCAGTGAAGAATATATGAAACGCGGACGCAGCCGCGGGCACACAGTTAGTACATAGTATGTATATTGTGGTAAATAGTGGATTACTCCGAATAAAAAAAACATACATACATACATATCATCACGCCTTTCTCCCGTGGGGGTAGGCAGAGATTACGTCCTTCCACTTGCTACGATCTTGGCATACCTCTTTCGCTTCCTCTACTTTCATGAGCGCTTTCATACATGCTCGTCGGTTATGGGTACTTTTTACCTGGCCTTTATTTAAGACATGATTGATAAAAAAAAACACAGTTAATACGAGTACGATATATAGATTGAAGCAAATTTCTTTTCAAAAGATTTTCTTGATGAAATTATTATGTAGAAAAACGCGCCCAGTACTTCTAAAAATATACTATTATTCATTTCTGAATGTAGAGTAAGTAAGTGGCAGATCGACGTCGTTTGTTTGAGCCGTGTTTGTGTTGACATGACAAAATATTTGCGCAAGTAAAAGTGATAACGCCTTTACATTGTTCCGTCACCAATTTATACATACTTTTTATATGTATAAAGTAAGCCTAAATAAAAATTCACGAGTCTTTTGTTTGAAATAGTACATTCATTGGCTATTTGAATGCACAGGTGTGATTAGTTGGTTTTCATTATGAAGTACCTAAGCCGGTGGCTTCCCTCGCTTATATCGATCATGTTTCTAACTCATAACCTATATATTCCATGTAATGTCTAACGTAGGTTAGACAGATAATTATATACTAAAATTTGATCAATAATTTACTAGGTAACGATTTAAATAAAGTAATATAATTCAGTTCAGTGGTTCTTGGGTTGTAGTTTATTCAGCAACGAATAGACATATAAATAGATGGTTTTTTTCAATAATCTTCACAAAAATTGTGAATAAAATACGATTAAATGAACAGCATCATCAAAACCTTATTTTTCAATCATTATTTAAAAACTAAATTACGCAGTGAAGTTGATATGGAACGCGGGCGGAGCCGCGTGCATACAGCTATAAGTAAATACGACCAACAGTTGCTGAAGTTAACGACGTCTGTTAGGCGCATACTCTAGATATGCCTATATGGAAAAATAAACACATAAGTTTTAATTTATTATTTCACGGCGTAAGATGTCACCGTTGAATTATGTACACATACCGGGTATGGATTGCGCTATCAACAACGACAAAATTCATGTTATCTCATTATCTATTTAATCACCTGTTTATCTTTATTTACGCAAATACATATCATCTGATAAGGAACGGTTCATATTTTTCCATATTAATATCACGTCGACAGTAAATCTAAATTGTGTAGATTTCTTTTGACATCTTTGGAAAAATATTTTCTCGGCAGAAACCAAAAGGCGTCGAAAGCGTGAAATTGAATTATTTCTGATTACTGCCTCGGTGGCGCAGTTGTATTACGGTGCGACTGCCGTTCTGAGGGTTCGATCCCAGGGTCGGGTCAAGTGGTATTGGGTTTTTCCACTCAATATCATCCCGGAGTTTGAAATTTGTGTCCGATATGGCGACAGGCTCGCCCCCTGTCACATCTGGAACGGAACTAAGCTCGGCGAAATGTGGGCGGTGTGTAGTTCGTTATTTCACCTCTGCCTAACCCTTCGGGGAAAACGAGCGTGAGCTTATGTTATGTTATGTTATGAATTATTTTAGTAGTAATATTCAATGACTTCTATTTAACACGAGTCGAGCGATTTTATTCTAAGCGTAGAGAGGACATCGTATCCTGGCGAGGATTAGCATGGTATTTTGGAATCTTTGAACACGGTTTTTCACCACTTCAAAACATAGATTTAACTTGAAAACTTGGATACTTATCCAGGACTGATGACAATACGATTTCATAAGTTTGTTCTAGATCGGATTTAGCGTGTGAATATCATGTGAGGACTTAATATAGGTCGATGTGAAAGATTGATCATTAGTTGTAAAGAAGTTCAAATTTTTTAGGCATACACAGAAATGATTTTTATAACTCTATACTCGTAACAAAGTAATTCATTTTAAACTAAACGAGTGACCAAACATACAACTGTGTAGTTGTTGGAAAAGTTGAAGATGCCCAGCATCTGAAATTCGGAACATAGATTTTTTTTTATGTGGCCTGGCGATTGTGTTATTTAGATAAATGCATGTTTTGTGGATGCGTAAAAGCAGAACCGACGTCTGCTTGAGGTAGCATACTGTACAACTTTATTATTAACTAGCTGCGTGTAATATAATTTTTTACACGGAACCCTAATTATTTTCATCTATTCAACCGAATTACGTCCACTGCTGGGCATAGGTCTCCCCCCAAAGATCTACGCGACGACTGGTCTTGCAGCACTCGCATTCAGGAGATTCCCGAGACCGTTACCAAGTCCTCGGTCTACCTTTTGGGGTCCCTACCCATTAGCCCCATCGGGCATCGATTCTGCGAGCAATGTGCCCAGCCACTACCACTTAAGCTTAGCAATTGTTGGTCTAATTATTTTATTTAAAAAAAATTCACACTAAATTTTTTCTCAAATTCAAGCACAGCACTTATCAGTAAAACTGTTCATTAAATCATATTTTACTCACAATTTCATGAGTTTTATTTTTTTTTTTTTAAGTGGAACCATAATTATTTTTGAAAAATAAAAGTAGCCAAGTTACGCGGAAGTAACTTCAGCTATCTCCCAAAAAAAACTCGTCAAAATTGGTTCAGCCTTTCACGAAATTACCCGGAACAAACAGATATACCGACAAAAATTGTATTTTTGGTATAGGTATCGTAGGCCATTTTGTGGCATTCCAAAAAGCCTAGTTCGACTGACCATAAGGGACCAATATACCTATAAGGCTTTAGAATTCTGGAATAAATTGCCAGGACAAATTCATTCCAAAGAGCTCATCAGAGCATTCACTCAGCGCAAAGCTGAAGAAGCCCTGATGCTCAGTAGGAATCAGCTACGAGTATTAGTGAGAGCACTAACTACTGGGCACTGTTGTTTGGGCAAGCATATGCACAACATCGGAGTCCAGAACACAAGAGAGTGCAGGTTCTGTGAAATAGCAGACGAAACACCAAAGCACATCTTGTGTGAATGTGATCCATTAATAGCCATTCGTAACCGAATTCTGGGTAAGCATGTGTTGCTCCCGGAGGAGGTACAGACGCTCTCTGCCAAAAAGATACTACAGTATATTCAGGTTGTAGGTCTAGGCAGTGAGCTTTAGCAATATAGGAGCGATCACAATAGATCTGACTAGGTCGCAGTGATACAGGACTGTTTAAGCCTGCATAGCCCCTTTTCGAATAATAATAATAATAGGTATCGTATGTATTATTATTTTGATATTAGAGTTAACGATATAATCAAGATCCCTAAATTCAATACTTGGTTTGCTTCTCGTTTTGAAGACTATCTTGGAGCACTGTTGTATAACACAGCAAATAAGTTTCTGGGGATTAAACAACTCCAAAACCATAAATTGAGACAGATCGTATTTAAATGGTTACAATTTATGACACTACTGAAAGTCTATTGAAGGCCCAGTTTAGAATTTAATCATTCTTTATACAACAACGTTCACCCGTATTCCCTGAAATAACACTTGTTACTCCAACATCAGACACATGCATAAACATACTCTACACACACACTCTCTCTCTCTCTCTCTCTCTCACTCTCTAATTTCCAAATTATAACTTTATGTTGAATGATATTTAAGTGTACCTTTATATTTTGCTATGATATCTGCGATACGGTTTGTAACCAGTGCAGATACCCACATTAGTATTTTCTGTACATGTAACCTTTGTAGTTTTTTTTGTTTTAATAGTCCCCACATCCCTCTGGCGTGACCATTTTAATACTAAGCTTTTATTCTGTATGCGCTCTTTTGTGTTTATTTATTGGCTTGTTCTTTTTCTTTTTCTTTTATTAAAATGATACATAATTTATCTGTGTATGTGCTATTATTAACTTAACCTATCAGTTCACATTTTGCCTTAACGCTACTTACTCACTAATTACATTTACAGGATCGTCATCTTTAACATTGTTTTAGTCATTGCACCAAATCGCTGTTACAGTATATATATATTATGCTTAAAACTAAATTTTTGATGTCAGGACGGTTATTGGTATTAATTTAGAATAGCAAAGAGGTACAATAAATAGATAGAATAAAAACAGGGTCATAGGTACAAACAGTGATTAATGACTAGATGGTTAATTGAATGAATAAGAGGAGAAACTTAATGCTATGGATTTTTA
Organism: Samia ricini; assembly: GCA_014132275.2. Lineage (NCBI taxonomy): Eukaryota > Metazoa > Arthropoda > Insecta > Lepidoptera > Saturniidae > Samia > Samia ricini. The sequence goes on along the minus strand of AP028164.1, from coordinate 1,762,370 downwards.
TTTTATTTTTTTTTATGTCCCCGCCAATTTTCCCCTGGCATGACCAGGGACCTTATTATTACGTCTCATTTTATGTGTGATCTATTATTGTTTTTTGTATCATGTTCTTTTGCTTAGGTTTTTCTTTTTGTATCACATCACTTTTATCTTTCTTAAAATCTAAACAATATAATCGACTTATCTAGGTTAATGCTAAACAACAATGTCAAATTTCTTATAATTGTAGTATTGATGTCAAAACAATTAATGCTATGGATTAAAAGCATGTCAACCTTTTTTTTTTTTTTTTTGACGGGGGGAAATGCATTTACGCACTACCCTTAAAAAGCATGTCAACCTGTCATATCACCTTTGTGGTTTAGATAGGATTCAATGCGCGAGAGAGTTTGTACACTCAGGTAACGGCCAAGCCGAGGTTCGTACCATTTTAGTAACCCTTGTGCTAGTTACCTTTTTGCGGCTGAGTGCCTTCAGCACTCGCCCCCAAAGTTCGGTGAAGCTGTAAAGGCCCTTCCGGTCAACAGCATTAGTTAGGTTAGAAAAAAAAATGTAACCTTTGTTTAATAAAGTTTATTATTATTATTACAAACAGGCAATTCAATTTTATTTCTTAGTATAGATTAATATTTGTAAGGAGTGATGTGCCCAATTTATTCAATTTTATTTTATGCTTAAATGTACATGTAAAAACCCTGTATAAATAAAGGGGTGTAGGAAAAAAAATAGAAAAAAAAAAACACTTGACTACAACTAAATTTCATTATTTCACCGTACGTGCATACAAAATGGACGACGTCATGTTAAACGAAACTTAAGCCCTATATAAATGATACCAGAGTGCGACAAAGTTTCGAATTGTTTTGTGTAGGTAAGTCGCCGCAACAGTTAGCAAGCTTAGAGCGAACAGTAACAACATTGTCGAACTAACTACTGACTGTCAACTGTCCGTTCACGAGTGGACGCGAGTTTCACGACGACAGAGTTCCACAGGTCTCCGTTTAACGCAACAAACGTTTCAAAGTTAATAACAAGCTGTTACAACGTTGTCAAAGCAATTTACTGGATCGCAAGACGCGACGTCTTGAAATCTTTCGGGAGTCTCAACTGCATATTTGCGAAGGATACTTTACAATATACTCATTTCTTTTATGACCTGTTTTGTTCCTCTTTAAATTAAATAAATAACCATCGTTTCATAAAAAAAAATCGTTAATAAAAGAGATTTTTTTTCCCTAACCTAGCTAATTTGTCTTGACCCGAAGGACCTTTACAGCTTCAACGTATCATTGGGGTCGAGTGCTAAAGGCACTCGCCGCAAAAGGTAGCTACTACAAGGACTTTAACTTTTCGAAAATAATTAGGGTTCCGCGTAAAATAATTAAAACTCGTGAAATCGTGAATAAAATCCGATTCCGCGGGCACACAGCTAATACTCGAAAATTTTGTTATGACTGTTCCATAGAATTCCTTGCATATAATAATAATAACCCAATGTAAAATTCGTGCAAACGTTGTAATGAGAATTGGATATTAGATTGATAACGTTACTGAGAAATATAAAATTCATTTCTTACACAGGAGAATTCTTAATAAAACTAACAGACAATATTCAAGTAGTAGCCGTAAGGCATAACGACTTTAATTTGTAAGTAACCAAAAATAACAATAATAAGTCGTAATGGGAGGGGAAGCGAACAACCTCTCTCTCCTCGAAAAAAAAGGGGAACGAGGTTAATCTACATAAAATTAGAGACAGAAAAAATAAATATACATTCTTAAGAGTCTCTGAAAAACGTTCTGGTATAAAATTGATGACAAAAGACGTGATAACAATAATTGTTATCTCGGCTCTATGTTTACTAAGGGATGATAAATTTGATATAGATTTACAAAGACAACTACCGGTAACAATGTAAACTAGAAGTACGGTTATAGAAAATAAAAACAGAAATAGATCAAAAATACCTTGAATCATATTTTACCGAAGTGAAGCCACCTCAGCCCAGAAAAAAATAGAAGATGCAAACGGAGTAAGCTTATAGAATCTGGCTCTTAAATGATCCCATAACACACTTAGAAGTGCATAGGTGCATATTCTCAAGTTGAGAGTCGTTAGATAACCAATGGAACATTCGGTAATAACTTATTAACATGATATGGTTTTATCACGAAGTGTATTCCTTCATCGAAACTCTAAATGGTTTTTAGTATTTGAAGCTACGTCAATTGCCTGAATTTTTGGCAACATAACAACATTTTTTTTTAACCTATCTTGCGCTGTTGACCAGTAGAACCTTTACAGCTATATCCTAACTTTGGAGGCGAATGGTGAAGACACTCGCCGCAAAAAGTAACTAGCACAAGGGCACCAAAGTGGTACGAACCTCGGCTTGGCAGTTACCGGTGTAGAAATAAAATTTCCACTGCATTTTGAACCTAGCTAATCCCTACATGTTTATTAACTATAAAAAAGGTTCCTTATAGAACCTATGTACCTGCGTTTTATGTGCAGGAGTGTGTATGCAGTAGTCTCCCCAGTAGGAGAACGGAGCACGTCTTGGGCCGCCACCGGAGAATTGGTCCAGGATGGTAATCACACATAAGCTGTGAGGTACCGGTTCTCAAGTCATGCTACCGCAATACACCTATTGGTTTTTGCCGACAGGTTTTCAAACTTGAGGGTGGTAGCTACCCAGGCGGGCATTATTACGATATGGCCTACTATAAAAAAGTATGTAAAAATTGGAGAAAACAGGGACTATCTTACATCGATCAAATATACATATCAAAGATCACATGAAATAAAAGAAATACTCGGAATCAATGTGGATGTATTCAAAGATTGTGATCGATGCTAAAGAGTTTGCACAAGAAGAGAAAAATCTTATTTCGTTACAACTCATTTTGCATCTGATATTGCTTGTATTTTAAATCGTCATATTTTTCTTGTTCCATTTGAAAAGATCCTAAGTATTGAAATTGGTTATATAATACGGTAATATAAAGTTCAACCCACATTTAATATCCATTTAAGTCATGTAGCTCCCGTGGTGAAAACAGTAAAAAGCGTTTTCGCATTCATGAAATAAAAACGTATGTAACATAGATTATTTAAAAGACAGGATATAGGGTACAATGCTTATCATATGAACGGATAACCGAAGAGAGACGCCAGACGCGACGCACTCAGCCAGCGGTTCAATATTGCGTATAGGATTACGCCAAGTGTCGGCGTGCTTTGAATAAAAGTCTCAACCGAAAATATTTTCCCTACTAACACATAAGTAGACGAAAACTGTTCTTTTATTAAAGCCAGCTAGCTCGTACAACGCGTCGACACACTCTTTTTGCTGTTTCTCGAAATGGGAAATTAAATGTGCCACATTTTATACGTCTAAGCATAACATATGTATCACGTACATACATACAGATGCAAAGATTTCCGTGTCTCTCTCGACATCTCAAACTGACTAAGAGCTTCAATATTGTAACCCCTTTCAAGGAAAGAATTGTCCTGACAAAGTAACTAACAAAGAGTGCGTATACAACATTGTTATGTATGTAACTTGAACATTTTTTACAAATTAACACGTCCTCGATAAGAATCAAAACTTTAAGGGTTGATTTTCTAAAAATCTTTCCTCGATATTCACCACAAAATAAAGCGATTAGTGAAAATTCATATTTATAGCAACAGCATTCGGGTTGGCTTAGCGCTTTGCATCTTTTGTGTAGCTGATTAGCTAAGCCCGCAGATCCGTACCCGTTTTATATTTAACTGTTTGGTTATTTCCATATAATTTTTACGTTATCGTTAGTTCCTACTAATCTTTTGTAACTAAAATGTTCTCCTTAACGACATGAGCACTAACCTGGCGTTTACGCCAGCTTGCCAATGTTTTCCTATTGTCTCATTTTTATGGGTAATCGACATATTAAGTAAGAGAACGATTAAGATTAATGAAAGAATTTATGTATAAAAAGATTACAGGCAAGTAGAAAAATACTTTGTCTCAAATTTCAAACCTCAAAGACTTACTACTTCATATCTAAGTAAATGTAGTAAGATCTAGAGATAACTTCTGTTTTTAAGAGATACATTATTCACGCTCACTCTAGTATTTCTTTCCCCACTATGTCTCGTTTATATTCATCAATTTTACTCGAAAAATATTTTCAGAACGTTTTACTTCTTCTAACAGAAAATACTAACCTATTTGTATGTGTGTTTTTTTTTAAATTAAATATCTGTGAATTTTTTTTTCTACATTTTAAATACTTGAAATATGTAATTCACATTCGATTATTTGACACGTTTTTTATTATAATTATTCTAAATAATTATCAATTTATTGCTATGTGTTTACTTACCACAAATTTTATTATCTGCGTATCATGTAAATGTTAAAAAAACATTAGACGTTTCTGACAAAAACATAACGACCACGCGACATATTTCCCATTTCAGCGTCTCGCCCATAAACCAATGACGTGTGCTAATACATCGCCTTTACTGAAACGATATCCACTATCTTGAACGAGGCCGACACGTGAAAGAACGATTTAAAAAAAAAAAAAATAATTAAAAGCAACAAACTTACCGTTAATAATCTGTTGATAGGTAGGTATTGACAGGCGTTCGATTTTCGTAATCACGTGACCCGTCCGTCCGCCATTAAACCACGTGTAATGATGTAAACAAATTGCATTAGCGGTTGTATTAGTGTTTATTGCACGCGTTTGGGGGTGTCGGTAGTGGGGTGGTATGTGGACGCGCGCGGTCTGGCCGCGGTCGCTCAGTCGACTGGCGGCGGGAGATGGCACCGCGCGCATGCGCCGGTCGATCGCCCAGTCGGTCAGTGGGCCGGAATTGTCTTCCAAGTTGTAAGTTAGAAAACAAAGCTTTGTCTCGTTAGACCGCGAGGCGCCGCCCGGGAGATATGCCTCTATTTACACCTGTGGATTTAATCACACTAATTTCTACTAACACTTCTTCTATAAAAATAAAACTTTTAATTATACCACGGTAAAATTATTTACACAAAAGTTTTTGAATCGTCGCGCACTCTCATATTTTATTTTCTAATCAGGACCATATTATTGCGTAATTTGCGTTAAATTAGTAATTAATTCATTTTATTTGTCTGTCAAGAGCTTGAATGTTGTTAAATTTAAGACAGGTCAATTGCTATCAGATTTTTCTGACTTTTCTTTTTGTTGTCCTGAGCTTTCTCATTAAATTATTTTCCAGTAATGTACTAAACAAAAAAAAAGAATTACGTAAATCCCTCATTTATAACGCCAGTTATGGAAGTGATTTCATACAAAAATGCTATAAAAATGCTTTAAGTTTTCCCGAATTTTCAATTCCTCCATTTACATTAAAACCTCATTTGAACTGTTACGAAATCAACCAAAGCGGTCCAACCATTTTCAAATAATGTATTTATCAATGAACAGTATTTTTTATTTATTTGAATTTTGTATTATATTTTTTCTGCGCTTTAACCACAATTACACCTAAAGTTAAAAGACGATATGGCTCAAAATGATAACACACAATAAACACACTAAACCTAAATATACTGACTCTCTAATAATGCTACCAATATGCACGTACAGTTACTTAGTCATACGCCTTTAAGTTGAAAATGATAGCTAGTTATTTCACGATTTTTCTTTTATCGAAATCTCGCTACAGAATAGAATAGTTGGATTCAAGCCTGCGTCTATCGACGCTAAAACCAACCGCATTATAACTGTGTCATAATCGCATCACTATATGTAAGCCAACGTTCAAATCAAGCCGCCAGAATATAACAATCGTATTAGTCATCAATTATCAACTTAAGGATTGTAGAAATCATATAAAAAAGCTCATGTAGACTTTTGCTACGGTGCTACGACTACTACTACGCGCGTAGCAACTCTTAACATCCCGCTTCGCTTAGCTAATTGTAGCGCTACACTAACAAGCTTACTTAGAAACAAATTCGTTTATCTCTGTAAAACTAAAGACTGTTAAAACATAATTGTCTTTGAACATAACTAAAATTTATAATATACTTTAGGCATACAATTTTATTAAAATCGGTCACTCCTTTATTGAGTCAAATCCGGACAGGCAGCCAAACATTTGTTTAACGTCGGATTCGAGATTAATAAGGACTAAAATAGACCTTTGTTACAAGATTTAATTAGAAAAAATGTATAGAAAAAAAACTTCGGTTTTATTAGTAGTATGTATATAGATATTTTATGTATAAGGTACATTTTAATATAAAGTTTAATAAAAAATAAAGTTTACTTCATGTTTTATACTGAAACGTCTTTATGATTTTAGCTGCAAATAACATAATGTAACGTCATGTGAAAATATGACCTAAGTTAGATCGAAAGCTTAGGAATTGAGTGCAAATAGGTCTCGAGTCGGAAGGAAGAGCCCTTAACAGGTGTTTGCATCGTCGATATCGGTCGCGATTTCGACTTCGTAGAGTACTTACTAGTGATGTGTCTCAGTTGATAGTTTTATTGTACCTGTCTGTTAATTTAAAACGTTAGTTTAATTTATTACTTGCTGTGTTCCCGCAGCTGCTCCCGCGTTTCATATATTATTCACTGCGTAATATAATTTTTAATTCTTATTATACGGGACCTTAATTATTTTCCAATTTATTTTTTTCATACTAACATTAGGCAAAGATATTTCTGACTAATTTAAATACCTTTTTTTTTTTGACGGGGGGAAATGCATTTACGCACTACCCTTATCTATTGTACTTAGGGGATCAAAGTCCCCCAGTACACTAGATAAGGGGCACGGAGTGACGAGCTCCGTGCAGTGTGGGACTCACCCGGGCGAGAGTCGCCCGGAAATACCCACTAAAACCCCCCGGGGCCGTCCGCTGCCTTTGGGATGGGGGCGACACGGGGTGGCTTTCGCAAGCACCGCGTCGCCCCCTGCAGCGAACCCGCCGGGCCTCGTCGTGCAATGGCCCAGTGGGGATGGGGGAGTGTACACACTTCTCAACCCCACCTCTTCGCCCGCCTCCCGTAGGAGGCATGACCTAGGCAGGTCAACCAGCCGGAACTAATTTAAATACCTGTCAGTAAAACCGTGCATTGAATCGGATTTTATTTCACTTTTTATGAGTTTTAATTCTTTTACGCGGAACCCTATTTTTTTTTCGTAAAAATAAAGTAGCCCAAGTCACGCGGAGTATTTTCAGCTGTCTAACAAAAAAGGTCCCGTCCAAATCGGCCCAGCCATTCCTGAGATTAGCTGGAACAAACAGACAAAATTTTAAAAATTACATTTTTGGTATAGGTATCGTATATATTAAGTATTTAGTAAAAAAAAAACAGATACTTCCATTTTATATATTAACGACAACAAAACGTAGTTTTCTTTAAAAGATTCTACATCGCGCTATGGGGTTCTGTTGTCTTCAATTATACGTATATGATTCGAAACAGTCTACGCTTCAAATCTGTACACAACACGCAGGTAAATAGAAATAAAACATGTAGGGATTAGCTAAAATTAGAATTCCGCGGAAGTTTTCACACTCAGGTAGCGACCAAGCCGAGGTTCGAACCCTTATACTAGTTACTTTTTGCGGCAATTGCCTTCACCACTCGCCCACAAAGTTACTGAGAACTTTTAAGGCCCTTCCAGTCAATGGCATTAGCTAGGTTAAAAAAAAATCTACGCTTCAATTTTATTTATTAGTATACTATAAGTAATTAGAATAAAAAATAGGAAAGACGCCTTTCTAATAATAGATGCGGTGGGTCATTTTAAGAAACCTAAGCCAGATAATATATTTAACAAATTATAAAAGGATAAAGAGATTATAATTATAGGCTTTACAGATAATAAAACATATGGTGTCATGTGAATTAATTATATTATATTGTTTATTTAAATAATAATAGGTTGAGGAAAAAGTCTTTACGCATATAGTATGTATAAACATGTAATAAAATCTTTTTGGTTGTACTATTTGTGGCTGACTGTTTTAAATGACATTAAAAAGTTTACATTTCATAAAAAGAAACATTTTAATAAAATGTTATTCCTAGCTCTTTTTCATTTGTTTTCTTTCTCTCAAAATGAGTGAATTTAATCAAGAAATTCGATATATTTTAAAATGTTATTCCAAAAACGGTACAAATGCAACGCCGCGAAAAAAAATTCACCTAATGCTGTATCGGTAAGAGTAGCACAAACTTGATTTCAGCGTTTAAATCGGAGAATTTTGATTTCAAAGATGCACCTCGCTCTGATCACCCTATTACGGATAAAGTCGACGCTATTTTTCAAAAATAGGACCAAGATCGGCATATCAGTAGTTACGACATAGCTGACATAGAAATTAACCACAAAACAGATTGGACCCAATTGAATAAACTGCGTATACTAAAAAAAAAAACCCGATATTTGGGTGTCACTCAAGCTCACTGAAAAAAACCTAATGAACCGTGTACTCATTTGGAATTCTTTATTGAGGCGTAATGAAACAGAACCGTTTTCGAAGAGATTGATAACTGGTGAGTAAAAGATTCATTTTTGTGCAAATAACACGTGATCTATACACCAAAAACATAAGACATTGCGTTTTGTGAAATCTAAGGATTATACAGCCAGCAATGTGACACAATTTAAAGTTTATTTTATCGATAAATGAGAAGTCGACGTGCCTACAACACTAGCACTAGAATCGAAGACGACGTCAGCGGTGCGGCCGACGGGCCCAGACCGAAGATTAAAACGGATCCTATTATTGTAGAGAATGCAACATGATGGAACCTGCAATTGCATATTATTTATAGGGATCCCTTGGAATGTATGTAAAACATATCTTATATATAAACAAAGTTGAGTTAGTTATACCATTTACATGAGCTCGAGACCGGCTGAACCGATTTTTGTAACATTTGTTTTGTTGGGGTGTTATTTCCGGAGTGAAATAACTAATAAAACATCTGGAAAATAATTATGAAGAAAATTTGTATGGAACGGTTTTTTTTTTGATTATATCGAGAACGGATAGACTGATTTCGATGGTTCTTTTTATTAGTCTCTCTAACTCTCAAAGGTTCATCCCAAATTGGACGCAAAAACTGAGTTTAATTCAGTTAATAATCAACATTATATTATTTATTTATTCTGAAGCGATACGCGGACAGCTAGTTTTACACATCGTCATTTAACACCAGGTGATATTGTGGGCAAAGCATTGAATCTATACAATATTTAAAAAACGGTAAATGAATTTATTTCTACGGAACATATTATCATTTTTCTTAGGTCCACACTTACCCCGATCTTGATGTTTTCGTAAGAATTCATTTTTTGTTTTTATTCATTATAAAAACGCAGCGCACAGACGATCAGCGAAAAACTAGGTTCTTTTACGTTTGCAAAAAAATCTAACCAATTTTCTTTTAAATCTATCTTAAGGCATCATTGGAAAATGTAGAAAATGTTGGCGCTACGCCTACTTTCTTTCCGGTTTTTTTTTATTTGCTTTTTTTCTACTATTACGAAATTGCAATAAAAAGCTTTTAAAAGATTGTTCGAGTGAATGTTTTTTATCTAAATTCGATTGATATCAAATTTGGTTGATTCTCATCTATCTGCATTCATTTCCTTTCTTGAACATCTGACGAATTAAAGACATTTTGCCGAACTTTAATAGAATTAAATCTTATAATATGATCGTAATCGATCGTTACAGGTTAGTATAATATCGAAGTTAAAATTATTAATTAGAAATAAAACGTAGTAGATATGTATTTATTCTATTGATTCATTAGAGCAACCCGCATCCAGCAGTTTCCCTGCGCCTTCACCAGATCGTCTCTTCACCTTGTTGTAGGTCTCCCCTCTATTGGTCACCTCTATTACCACTTTTTACTAATATTATAACATGATGAAACTTCTAACTTAAGTTTATACTACACACAACATATTTATTTTGTGTTATAGATTCTGCAACGGGCAATCAGAAGCGAGAAAATAAAAAACAAGCCAGCGTATTTGTTAGGAAATAATGAAACATCTGCAAAATTACGACACGTAAAATTACAGTCATGAAACATCTGCGCTCCAAATTAGGTCGGCATCTCGTTTATTATAACTAGTCTTCTACAAATCTATGAACCGCATGAAAACTGATCTCACCAGAGACAGGGATAAGCAAGTAAATTCTGTATACATTTTTGTACAATTCAGATAAATTTTAGCGAACACTGCCGCCTGTGGCCGTCGACAGATATTCCGAGCCATTTTAATACGCAAAATAATGAACAAAGCAAGAATAATAATATGAATGTTTGTTTACGACGTACAATTAAGAGTTTCCAGTCTCTCGAGTAGCGACTCGTTCGCCAGCTTTTGATATTAATTAATTATTACACGCCCCACGCAAGGGATGGAGCGTCGTTCACTTTTATGTGTTCCGTTGTTACGCGAGGATGAATTTTGGAATCCTCTAAAGGGTTGACTTACGAATCTAGACTTTTAGTTATTGCAATGGGAGTTAAATTATACCTAAGTATTCGTAATGCCGTAATGTATAATGCGGCTTATTAGCCTTTAACCATCATTTTTAATCTTAAAAAAGTAACTCAGATATTAAAATTCTATCAGATATTAGTACCTTAGGGTTATCATTACAATCCAATAACAGGTTAGGGTTGTCTCACTTGCTAGAGTATTTTACCTAAACGCACCAGATCTTTCTAGATGGTAACGATGAACACGAGAAACCTAATAATCAGATTCAGGCTGACTTTGAAGTAATGCTGTTGGAAAATATATACAGATAGAAAGAATTTTAACCTGAGGCTTATAACCAGTCAAGTGGACATTAGAAAATACTTGTTGTCATGTAAAAATATTAACATAGGCCATTTTTTTTGTTTACTAGCTGTATGCCCGCAGCTCCGCACGTGTCTCAGATATTCTTCACTGTGTAATATAGTTTTGAAATAATCATTGGAAAATAATATTTTAATGTGTTGTCTAATGAATCGTATTTTGTTTACAATTTAATTAGTCTTAATTTGTTTACGCGGGACCCTTATTATTTTCCTTAATTTTCTTCGGTACTAAATTAAAACTACTACTCACAAATTCAAACGCCAGTGACATTGTGCGTAGAATCGAATTTTATTCCAAATATCTTATGAGTTGATGAATGAGTTATAATTTTTTTAAAGTTCCTAAAAGAATCCTCCTAATTATTTTCGAAAAATAAAATTTGCCCAAATTACGTTGAGTAACTTCAGCTATCTATCAAAAAGCGTCCCATCCAAATCGGTCCAGACCTTCCGAAGATTAGCCGCAACAGAGAAACAGACAGACAAAAATGTTAAAAATTGTTTTTTGGTATAGGTATCGTGTACATACATTAATCTTTTTTTACAAGATATGGGCTCAGTGCTTTGACCACAATCTCACCTGATGTTAAGTGACGATGTGGTCCAGGATGGTAAACACACTAAGCTTAGACACTGGTTCTCAAATGATACTGCCGGAACACTACTATTGGTATTTGGCGACAGGTTTTCGAAATTGTTTAATAAAAAGTTGTTATTTTGATATTACAAACATGTATTTCAATTTATTTATTAGTAAGTATAGATGGGTCAATGATAACCATAACCCGTGTCCAGTACCCAAATATCAACTATTCATAATCTGTTGTAATAATAATGGAGCTAAAGCAAGCTAAACAAGTTTACAACTACAGTATAAATAATCCAACCTATTTTTTTTAATGTACCTCTAATTATTTATGTAATCTAAGAAATGAAATGTCTTTTTAATTTGTATTAATGGTGTGAATAAATTCTTACAAGAATACGTTAATGAAAGAGGATTTTGAGTTGACAAAATCATCGTTAGATTTTCTTTCCCTCTAAAAGTATCATATAATCTGTACGAAGCGCTAAAAAAATCTTGTTCGTAGTTGCATTCTTTTTCATTATTCAAAAGATCCCGCACCAGATATTCCAGTTTCAACCTTACGTCGACGCTCAAAAGAGTCTAAATTCTAACTAGAAACATCTGTCAGTTGCATCTCTAATTTGCATTCATGCAAACTTACCTGAAGTTTAAAGGGGCCGTTTCTGGAATTAGGCATTTTGCTACTGCGACTAAAAATAAAATGCCATAACTACATAACAATTTTATTTAGAATGTTTTTATATATATATTTTTTTAACAATTTCCATGTAAATTGAGGTCTTTAGTTGTTCTCAGCAATCTCACAAGTTCCATCGCAACCTAGTTAAAAATAGATCACTACTCTTGATAATAAAGTCGTAAAGGCTTATGACTCTATTGCCAAGGACAACGCTTATCCAAAGAGTGGTAACTAGTGCAAGGCCACCAAAGTGGTACCAATTTCATCTGGGCTACAATATGACACCATAAATTTCACAGAATTTCCCCCATCTTAACCTACGTTTGTTAAGGAAGACTACGGATCTCAAGGTCCTAAACAGAACCCATGTACGTACGGGCATGGAGTGCAGTACAGGCGTGTTATACTAGTGGATGAAAGTGTCTGTATATTGGGTAAGTCCTGAGCCGCTACCGGAGGTGATCCCGGAGTGTAGCCAATGATCAGCCTCCAGGCCTAAACACACAATCCAAGAACCATATACCTTGAACCATGCACAATTTCCACCATTTTGAAGTAGTCCGATCGCAAACTGTTGAAGCTCGTACACTCCGCCCTCCTACCACCACGATATGATGACACAGCACATTCTCTTGCGATCATACACAAGGTACATAGGTTTGATTTCATGACAGGCTTGTTTACTGATGTTTAATTTATTTCAGACTAAAGAAATTATATAAGTTATTGGGCGCCCGCGACTTCGTCTACGTATTTTTTCTTGTGTAAAAATATAAATATAATTTTGATTTTCATAGCTTATCAGAAACCGAACGACAAATGATTCCAGTACACCAAATTTTTTCCGTACAACAAATGATTCCCGTACACCAAATGATTCCCGTACACCAAATTTCATTCAAAATTTTGTTTTTCATTATTTTTTAAAATTATAATTATATATTTATAATTTTATATATATAATATATATCATTTTTGATATATTGATTTTAAAATTTTAACCTGTTTTTGAGTTAAAGGCAAATATAACTATTTTTCACGAATTAAATAGCCCTTTAACATATACTTCACATGCACAAAGTTTTATCAAAATAGATCTAGTCTGTCAAAAGATTTTGTCTGCCTGAGCATGACATATGCCCGTAACTTTACCTACGTGTCTTATCTTAATAGAATGTGGGATGTTCTGATTTCGTAGTTTTTAATAGGCAATTTGTATTTTAAAAAATGTAGAGATTCAAAATTGCGCGGAATTTTTACACTCCGGTAACGGCCACGCCGAGGTCCGTACCACTTTGGTGACCCTTGTGCTAGTCACCCAAGTCCCGGTAAAGCTGTAAAGGCCCTAGTTAGAGGCCTAAAAGCTAATTAGAAAAAAAAAAACATACCGAACGACACATGCTTCCCGTACACTTAAAACCGATGTCATACAAACCGATCCAGTTATTTTTTGAGTTTTATAGATTTATTCAGTAGATACAGATAGAAACAAACAGACAAAAATGTCAATTTTAAAATTATATTTTGATATTACGCGGTGTGTTGCATTTTCATACCCTATCACTTTCACGTAACACGAACGTTAATTTATACATTCATGTTAAGTTACGATGTGATCGAGGATGGTAAGAACACTAAGCCTAGAGGTACTGGTTGTCAGGTGATGTTGCTGGAACACACCTATTGGTATTTGGCGACAGGTTTTAAAATTTCAAGGTGGTAGCTACCCGGGCGTCATTATTAGAAAACGCCCTACCAGCATGCTATAGTTTCCTCACGTTGTTTTCCTTCACCGAAAGCTCGAGCTGATTTTAGAGTTGGATAGGTGGCATCGAACCCTCGTCCATTGACGCATAATCCGACCGCACTACGAACTAAGCCGTCATCGCTTGAAGCAAATATTGAATAAACGGATTTTTTTTCTCCAACTTTTTCTTTCTCCAACTTTTTCTTCAACCTATTCTTTTTTATCCTTGTTTGAATGCTCTTTCAGGTCATGAAACAGCGTTGGTAATTGCAGAAAAAGTGTCCGTTGACCAAACAAAATGAAACAAACAGTATAGATTTTTTTTTTTTTAATTATAATTTATTGTACATATATTCTTGTAACACGATACAATATAAAGCTTGCCATACTAACATGCAATAGTTACAAATAAATACGACTCGTTTGCAACAAATAACACTTTGTACATTTATATTTTTAGTTCATTATATTATTACCATCAAACTCATTAATATAATTCGACAGAAAGAGAAATCTCTTTTGATACCTATCCGTTTAGCATTCTAGAAAATATTCGATTTAAAACAATCCATTTTAGAATTTAATTTTACTATTAACAAATTCTAAAATAATAACAAATATTAATCTGCTATACCATTTTTTAATATAACAAAATTACAAATAGGATCATATAATATATATTTCATTTCAGACATTAAAGTGTCCTGCACTTTAAAGTAATTTAAAAAAAAGAAATTCTCAACACACATTCATTATATTAACCGGTTATTATACAAAAACGGAAACCTTCCCAACACTAAATCGATCATTCCAGTAAAATTATAATAAAATAATTTAATTTAATTTCTGAATTAATCTAAAGTAATAAACAATTTATGCAAAATAATTTTTGTTGCAAACGAATTTACAAAATATAAAACACTGTTTTTTTTTAATAATAATTAACTAAGAAAACACATTTAAACTAATGCTTCGTTTACTCTGCAAATGTTTGTGTGGACATAATTCATTTATTAATAGTTAGGAAATATCTCCTAATATTATTTACGCATAAGAATAGGGAAATAAAACAATAATCGTTCTTAATTCACGGTTTGTGATAATATTAGTATATTGTAAATTTATAAATCTTCGTTTATCCTTATTTAAAAACCCGGCAGACATTGTTTTAAACATGGCCGCCATGTTTATTAAGGCGTCGATATCGCCATTGTTTAAACACTATTGTTTTTTTTAATAGATTAATTTGCCAATATAGATCTATTAAAACACCAAAAATAACTTGATACAAATTAATTTTCTATGTTTAGAAGAGGTGTATTATATTATATCTCATTTATTAAACACATTACGTCATTAGTCTAAACGGATACTTTTTTGAGGTTATATTTATCGTATATCTTGCGTTGATAAACCGAATCCATAAGTACCGTTTTATATGAAAATAATACGATAAATACGTATTAGGTATCGATATATACGATCTAAGGGAATGGTTGCGTAAAACGTTTTTTTTTTTTTTATTTAATTTTTTTTTATCAGGAACTAAATTAATAAACTTAAATTCGCTCACTGAAATAATATATATGTATAATTCTTAAACTTTTGAGAGAATAATTGTTGCGAGCACCAAGGTAAGAGGTAATTAATTTTTTTTTTAAACACGATTGTTGATAACAAAAACATAATAAATAAATAGCTTACACCTTCGAGAAAGTTCAAGATTTTGCAGTTGTTAAGAAAAGGCTAGATATTTGCATAATCACTTTCTGCAATTTTTTTTTTTGTTTAAAACTACGTAAAGGATTATTTATTACATATATAATAGTTTTTTATATAATATATATTATAAAGGGACTTTACTTTTCAATATAGATTTTTGAGATTGCACGTGTCAAAATTTCAAAAACCTAATCCACGGCGACCACCACACACATGAGAGGGGAGTAAGAGAAACGAGAGTTTGATGTAACACATACAATTTCATAAGAATCAAACAACTTATTATATCTTAAACATTTTTTTTTCTAATTAACAATTCAGTGAGCGAGATGAGAATGAGACATAAACAAAACTAACTACAAAATGAGATTCCGCTTACTGTTTTTTTTGTTTTTTTGTTTTTATAGACAATATATAAACAATTCATTTAGAATAATAATGTTAAAAAAATTACAAAAAAAAAACTAATCATCTCCAGATGTAGACAAAAAAAAAAACTAATTTACAAACTTCATTTCGATTAGCAGGTATATATGTATGTATGTATACAGTTATGTAACAAGCAGATAATTTTTTATATATATATATTTTATATGTATGTATTTTTTAATGATTTATGGAAATAGTGAGTAATCTTAATCATTTTTTTTAATCTATATACAATCAACGATACAGGTATGTTTATTATATTATGTAACACGCCACTGTTTTATAGACAACTTCTACGAATTATCTGGATCATCACCACCTGACAAGGAAACCCTATGTTAGAATACAAAAAAAAAATCACGAAACATAACTTTATCATTAATGCTTAAGCCGCTACAAAAAGCGTGATGATATAGTCTTTCCCATTCTACATGAATCTGAAAACAGCATTCAAATCGGTAGAGCTGTTTTCATAATATCTTTTTTTTAAAAACCTCTCCGGTGTAAACGAAGGAACAATGTAACTAGTCAGAGCTATTTAGAGCTATTAAAGGTATCCTATATTAATATCTATGAGGCAATGAACCTCAAAGCAAAGTTTCATTTAAATCAGTGCAATAGTTTAAGAGTCATTAAAGAACATATAAACATACAAACAATCAAACAGACGAGCATTCAAATCACGATATTGCTTACTTCGTTAGCGTTAATTAAATTAACAATGAATTTAGTATATTTGATGGTAATTGTAATCAAGTTTAGAGCGATTTTTTTTATTATTATTTAGGAGGGTTTTGAAAAGAGTGATACCAACATCCCCCCCCCCCCTTGAGACTTACTACTTAACTTATTAATCAATTCACACAGCATTTTAATGGGTTAATCAGTGGGATTTGCTTAAATTCTATAGAGAACATTTCCATTGGATCAAAGCGGAGCGTTCATATTGCGAAAAGAGTTAGTGTAGTTCGATTCCAAATCAAATGGATAGTGTGGTATAGTTTTAGAAATTTCAGAAAGTCAGTCCAACAAGAGGCATTTAAGTTATTTAAATACGGTTAAGTGTTACATACGGAACATAGAAGGTGATGATAATTCAACATCTCGTCTCGTAGAGTCCGGAGCGCCCGATGTACCGGACCCATTTGATGACGTCGTGGTCCGAGTAGTTCAGCTTCGGTTCGTACACTTTCAAGTAACGGACCTGAACATAAGTAATAGGGCCTTTAAATAAAGCGATATGAAAGATTTTTTTTTTTACACTTCCGTTTATCGACGTTTGAAGCGATGATGGCGCAGTGGATAGTGCGACCGGATTCCACATTAATGGACTCGGGTTCGAGCCCAACTATCCAACTCTAAAATCAGCCTGAGCTTTCGGTTAAGGAAAACATCGTGAGGATCGTAGTAGCTACCATCCATCTCCGAATACCAATAGGTGTGTTCCAGCAGCATCACTTGAGAACCAGTACCTTCTTTTTTTGTACATAGGGAAATGCGTTTAGGCACCGTCCTCCCATGCGGGGGCAGGGAGGGTGTGTGGGACTAACACTAGGGAAGGAGACCCTAGCGACTACCCATGAAAACCCTATGAGTGACCGTCTCTACCGCCGCATAAGGAGGGCAACACGGGATCGCAAGCATACACCGCGACATACCCCTCGGACGGATGACCATTTTTTTTTTTTATGGGAAATGCATTTACGCACTACCCTTACCTATTGTATTAGTAAGACCGAAGTCCCCCAATACAATAGTTAAGGGGCCGGACGGATAAGCTAGCCCGGAGGCCAGGTCCCTACCCGCAAAAGGACTAGTCCCGGTCAACCAAGGCTAAGCCCCCCGACGGCTTCCCCAGTGCAAGAGAACCAGTACCTTGCCTTAGTGTGTTTACCATCCTGGACCACGTCGTCAATTAACATCAGTTGAGATTGTGGTCAAAGCACTGAGCCTATATCGTCTAAAAAAAACGTCGAGTGATAGAAGAAAACTTATAGACTTAGGTCACCAATGCTATGACGTAAGCCATTAAAATGCTGCAGTTTGTCAATTATATATAGTTACGCGTATTTTTTTTATTATGAATAAACTATAAAAAATGTATATAATTATTGCTCGGAGCGCTAATAAATGTAGAAACAAGACAAATATTATATGTTAAATGTTAGGTTATGTTAATAACTGAAATAAACTTATTTTCAAATTTGTACTAATAAATAAAATTGAAGTGTGTTTGTAATGTCAAAATTATATTTTTTTATTAAAAACAGATATTAATGTATACGGATACCTATAGCAGAAATACAAATATTGAAATTTTCGTCTGTATGTCTGTTTGTTCCTGCTAATCTCCGGAACGGCTGGACGGATTTTGACGGGACTTTTTTTGGTAGATAGCTGACGTTACTCCGGGTAACTTACGGTACTTATAATTTTCGAAAATAATTATGGTATTGCGTAAAAAAATTGAAACTAAATTTTTTTATAAAATCCTATTCAATGCAATTTTACGGGCAAGTGCTTGAATTTATGAGAAATATTTTCAATTTATCTTAGTACTAAACAAAAATATTAGGGTTCCGTATGAAAAAATTAAAACACAGTGAGGGACATATGAAACGCGAGCGCAGTCAGGGCACAAAGTTATTTATATATATATACTAGCTGGTGCTCGCGGCTCCGCCCGCGTTTCATATGTTCTATGCGTATGACGTTTCATTTATAGCTAATTTAAAAAAACAAAAGAATGAATAAAAGTAAGAGTATTTAGTTTTTATTAGCGGAAAAAATGTATATAAGCGTAAATTGAAGTGGAAAATGTACAAAAGAGTAAATCGAAAAAAAATGAGAGAGGATCCGTGGAATCGAAAAAATACCTGTCTAGGAAATATACTGCGTTGAAAGGAATTATTAGTCCTATCCCGATATGTTCAGTAGTTTTGAGGTGATGGCGCGTCAAAGGAATAATAAACAAACAAATTGAGAAAACATGGCAAAGGGCTCATAGAATTTGAAAAATATAGCCTATAATAGCCTATAACCATCTACGGTTAATTCCGCGTCGAATGGTTGCTGTTTCACGCGGATCGGTCCAGTAGTTTTCGAGTTTACCTCCGACAACAAAACAAACTTTGCTTGTATATATAGACATAGAATATATAGATATATGTACATATAGCATATAGTGGAAGTGTTATATTACTCAAGACCAAATGGTTAGTATTACCTTAAACCCTGAAGGTGCGAAGGGCACCTCAAAGCTCATGGAGATCGGAGGACGGGTCCATTTCTTCTTGGTGTCCGTCTCGAGCAGTTCGATTTCGGCTGACAGTTGAGTTTCTTTCATACCGGCCATTCGTTTAATTCTACAAACAGATGATAATACATATTGATATGACAACAGAATTATACGCCGAGATAGGTTTCACTATATATTAACTTTGCCCTCCCAATACATCTTCGATAACTTAATACATATTCGTAAAAATTTAGACAAGCTCGATCTAGTGAATGATCGTCATAATTTTAATACTAGAAGTAAAGACAAGTTGTCCGTCCCACGCTTTAGGTTAAGTAAGTGTAATAAAAGCTTTATAGGTAATAGTATTCGGTTTTACAATAAGATCCCAAGTAACATTACCGATTTACCTGACAATAAGTTCAAGTATTATGTCGAGCAAGTTTTAATCTCAAAAGGTTATTACAGGGTGGATCATTACGTGAACGATAGTGATGTCTGGAATTAACCCACATCTCTGTGCGCACCCGCTAACATTATTAAGACAACGATTGTATAGTTTTTTATATGACAAAAAAAATGTTATATTTGTAAAAAAAAATAGAACCAGATCGAGTTTCTCGCCTGCGCTCTTCTCGACTGGTTTGTTTTCCGAACCGGTGGTAGTGTTTTGGACGTTCATAAGCGCCTTCTTAGGGTCTAAATTGAATAAATAAATTTTGATTTTGATTTTATAACGCGAATGTCAAATTTCGCGCTCAAATGCCTCGCATTACGCGAAAGAGTGCGTATAAACATAATGTAAAGACAATAGATGTATTTTTCCGTAAAAAAAATAAGAGTATGTATCGCATAAAGTGTTCTTAGAATTAAAGCTATTGATCAAAATGATTTGTATTTTTTTGTATTAAATTTTGACTATGTTTAATCATAAACCTCGATATACGCGAATTTCAGTTAACGCGTTTTTTTTTTTCGGAACGTATCCCTCGCGTAATGCGGGGTATTACTGTAATCGCAACAACGGTCAAAGTTAATCTGATGTCTGCATTTACTTTTTTTTTTAAGTTAAATTATAACTACTTCACTCTTGAGTTTTTAAATTTGCTTCAAAATATTGTTATATTTACGTAATTTTAGTTTTCACTTGTTAAAAAAAAAATCTGTTCGTGTAATTTTAAAAGTAAGGCACGAAGTGTTATATTTATATATCTTATGTTACGGCTGGGAAAAGGGCTGGCTGAAAACAGCGCCGTTTTTATGACAACAGTTATAAAGCGGCAAATGCTGACGTCAGTCCTTATTACTATATGTTTTTATTTTATTTATACGCTTAATTGTAGTTTTTTTTTTTTGTTGTTGTAAATTTTGTAATCTGTTTTAAAATATGGTAATAAATATCTTTCTTTCTTTCTAGCTGTATTCAAAAATCAACCAACACACAAACAAATCAGCCATCGCGATACGTCTACTGGAAGGGGAGCCCCAATCACTGGATCGGATTACATCAGCCAAGATTCCTCTATACAGATCAAAATCAAAATCAAAATTTATTTATTCAATTTAGTCCCTAAGAAGGCGCTTATGAACGTCTAAAACACTACCACCGGTTCAGAAAACAACCCAGTCGAGAAGAGCGCAGGCGAGAAACTCGATCCGGTTCTATTTTTTTTATAAATATAACATTTTTTTTGTCATATAAAAAACTATACAATCGTTGTCTTAATAATGTTAGCGGGTGCGCACAGAGATGTGGGTTAATTCCAGACATCACTATCGTTCACGTAATGATCCACCCTGTAATAACCTTTTGAGATTAAAACTTGCTCGACATAATACTTGAACTTATTGTCAGATAAATCGGTAATGTTACTTGGGATCTTATTGTAAAACCGAATACTATTACCTATAAAGCTTTTATTAGACTTACTTGACCTAAAGCGTGGTTCCGGACAACTTGTCTTTACTTCTAATATTAAAATTACAACGATCATTCACTAGATCGAGCTTGTCTAAATTTTTACGAATATGCATTACGTTATCGAAGATGTATGTATGATCGCTTCTATTATCCTAAAATTCAATCGAGAAGACGGATTGAGACTATCTTTTAGCGTGGAATCCAGCGCGTTTGAAAAACGAATACTTCGCAGGCGTTCGACAGAGTTTAAAGCGGATACAGTGAGTGCAGTGAGCCGAATTATAATTAATGACCATAAAACAGACGAGGGTAGTTTCCGAACCAAGGCCGAAACATCGAGATAATAAAAAAACACGACCCGTTACGAAACATTAATAAACTATGAGTTATGAGAGAGAAAAAACGAAGCGCATATAGATAAAATCATCTATACTAATGATAAATCTCAAGTTTTTGCCCCATACGTTTCTTTTAATGCCAAATTTTGTCAAATATTTCTATTTATAGTCATTAAAATTTTGAATCTAAAATGAAAAAAGAAATCTTGTGTGTAACGAGTAATCTCGGAACGGCTGGACCTATTTTGACCGGGACTTTTTTTTTGTAAATACCTGAAGTTACTCTGGTACTAAGTACAAAAATAATTAAGGTTCCTCGTAAATAAAAAAAACCCATCACAATTTTGAATAAAATCCGACTCGATACAGTTTTACAGGCAAGTCCTTAAATTTATGAGAAATATTTTTACTTTATCACAGTACTAAAGGGGGAAAATAGGGTTCCATATAGAAAACAAAAAAAAAAAATGCAGTTTATTCTCTATCTTTTATCGCACCTTCTTTATTTTATCTCTGCACCACACTAAGGTTGACTGGTAGAGAATGCCTCGGGCATTAAGTCCGCCTCTTTACACAAACTGTAAATAAAGTATAAATAAATAAATAAATAAATAAATAGATATCGAGACTCGACTCACTTCCAAACGATGGCGTTCTCGGAGGCCTTGTACTTCGCCTTGCCCTTCATGCAGATGAGGTGGACTCCGCTCGTGTTCAGCGGAGTCGGGATTCACCTCGATCTTCTGCCCGAGCAGGGACGGCTTGAAGTTACTCTTGAGGACCACCTTCACCTCCATCTTGGTGCGGCCCACCTCCCGCACGAGCGGTATCACGCGGAACGGCAACGATATGTCCTTCGTTGTGCGATACCTGCGCCGACGCGTCACCGCCATTACAATAATAATTAAAGGGGACGCCTTTCTTCACCAATTAAACCCCAACTTCTCTATATAATGTGGACTGTATTTATTTATCTTCGGATTACATGTGTTTAGAAACGTATATCTTGCCGGTACAAACTTATGCTGTTGACCGGAAGGGCCTTTACAGCTTCACCGAACTTTGGGGGCGAGTGCTGAAGGCACTCAGCCGCAAAAAGGTGACTAGCTCAAGGGCTACCAAAGTGGTAGGAACCTCGGCTTGGCCGTCACCTGAGTATTCAAGACTCACTCGTGAGTTGTGTCCTAGCTATCCCTACATTTTTTATATTAATAAAAAACCTTACAGGACCTATGTACCTTGCATGTTATGCATGAGTGTGTATGGAATGTTGTGCGTGTAATTGCTCAATGCATGGGCAGTGTTACTGTATCGCGCTGGCGGCGACGTCAAAAGCCTCCCCAGTTGGGGAACGAGGCACGTCTTGGGTCGCCGCCTGAGAGGGACCCGGAGTGTGTGCGGGAGCAAAGTTAGCCGCCTGCCCCCGGCGGCGGGAACGGCGGTTTCGCGGGCGTGGGCGCTGGCACGCATTTGTACGAGGTAAAGGAGGGAAGATCCTATTTTACTACGAGTTATGGTATCGTCGCGACACGATAAGATTCTACGCGGCCGACGTATACGACGCGGCTTACGTCCTGGCAAGTACGAGACGGCTCGCACGATGAGGGGTTTCGAGTGTGTCTCTGCGCGTTCGAAGAATGCGCGACACTGGGTCTTAAAAAACGGACCTAATGGAGGGCAGGCTGAGATCCCTGTGTAAATCCACAGTTCTCTCGAATCATTGGGCACCTACTGCCTTCCTTACAAAGCGATTCTGAATCCTTTGTAAGGCGCGCGCATGCGTGAACGAGTGATGTGACCGAAGACAGGTGCGCAATACAAGATGATGGGTCTGACCACCATCTTGTATAGGGTTATCTTATGGCGGAGGGCCATTTTGCTCTTGTTGTTGTAGAGCGGATAGAGACGACCTAGCACCATGGAGGTCTGGCGCTTCACTTTCATAATGTGAGATTTGAAAGAGAGTCTGTCATCTAACTGAACTCCTAGGTACCTGACTTCGGAGCTGTATGGGATTTCAGTACCTGCGTACTGTATGGGCTCGGGAGGGTCTTTCCTGAGTTTACGACTTTTAGTGAATAATAACGCGGCGCTCTTACTCGGGTTTATCGCAAGACGCCATTTAAAATACCAAGCGCTGAGTTGGTCGACAGCGCCTTGGAAGTATTTACGTAAGACCGTTTGCTTACGAAAAGCGTAATATATGACAGTATCGTCCGCGTATAGACCTAACTGAACTCTTCCGAGGTCAGGGAGACGACTTTGCCGGCGGTCGGCGCGAATTCGAATACATTTTTAATACTTACAACTAGCACATAGTTACTCTTAGTCTACAAACTTATCATTTATCTCATTTACACATATGAGGTACATATGATATATCTCTCTCTCTCTCTCTCTCGTGTGTTTCCAGCTAGTGTGTGTGTGTGTGTGTGTGTGTGTTGTGATTCGCGATGTAATTCTCGTAATTGTTGAATGTTAATGTTAAAGATTTAAGGAAAGATTCATTTGTCCACAACAATAATGTTGCCAACACAACACATTACTGTATTTATTTTAATTTTTTTTAGGCTTAAAACGAATATGCTAGTAGCATTCAGTATAAACGTAGTCCCCCCTGTTCTATTCCTGGGTAATAGCATTATGGTAAATAATATATATATATATTCACCACAGCTAAATCCGTATGTTGTCGATTTTTTTTCGACAAATTAGAAACTAAGGACCTTTGGAATAAAAAAAAATTCTCGGTTTTTGCCATCTTTTACAGACGTTCGTTAAACAAATTTAACCTCTTGAGCGCTAACCTTTTTTTTTATTAATTTTTTTTTCGAGGTGAATGCATTTACGCTCTTGCTGTCCGGCCTAACCCAAAGGGACGTACCCCCCAGGAAAGGACTGGATCGGACAGTATGTGACAGTCTCTCACAAGTGTTAGGGACTTACACACCAATATTAGTGTGGCACTCTCGACGAGAAGCGCCGTTTCCACCACCCACTAAACCCCCCAGTTCCTCCCGCCACCTTGAATGGGGCAATACGGGATGGCATGTGCATTCCACCGCGTTGCCCCGGTGCTTGAGCACTAACCTGGCGTTTACGCCAGCTTTCCATAGTTTTCCTATTGTCACATTCTTATGTGTAATCGACATATTAATGGATAAAATTAAAAAAGGAAAACGTACAAGCATACCCAAAGTCTTTATTATTCTAAAACTGAAAGAAAACTAAAAAATCGGTTCAGTTTTGAAGGTTTTGAAGGAAACAGGGCACTACGAAGTGATATTTTCGTCTATTTTGCTTAGTTAAATCAGCCCGCGTTGCAGTTGTCCCTTTCGCTTTCTTTGAGGGACAACGCGATAACAATCGTTTTCTGAAATACCTACTTTTCCGACCGCATGTCCTCTTAAAAGTGCTTGAATCCAGGGCCGT